>CM060905.1:712660459-713994209 GCA_030737815.1 Allium fistulosum
ATTATAAAAATTGATTTATCTACAAACTAAGTTTCAGACAACTTAAATTTATTATTAAAACTTTGATCTAAAACCTAGTTTAAACTTTGTTTATAAATTGAAATTAAATTGAAAAATCTAAAATAGAATCAGTTTTAAACCCTGTTCAAAATACTGGAGACAAACCCGAGATTGTCCAAACATTCCCAAAATGAACTTCTCCCCAAAACGACTTAATTACCCTGACATACAAGTGCACAAGCAAAATAGAATTAAGGAATACTGCTGCAGACTAACGAATACCCTATAAAATTCGAATACAGTGAAGCCAACCTTCAAAAGGTACAAGAAAATGACCAAAAGTAATAACAATCATATATATACACACACATGAATGCATATATATACATATATGTACAAATGAAGAATACAGCAAGGCCAAATACACAACAACCAAGTCCAAAAACAACTGCAGTTTGGATCAAAATTTGCCTAAGTCATAGAGGAGGCAAGTGGCTTCAGGAAGAACAAAGCTCACAATTTCACTTTAACATGTAATTTCAACTTGCAGTGATTAAGTGAGTGACCACAAACTATTCCATAAGGAGATGAACACTGATAATCCTCAAATACATACCCAAATGCTCAGATGACAAAGTTTACAAAAGAAATCAACAATAGCACGTTCAACCACAAAAGTCAAAATCACCTCAAAAACAACATCACAAACCGAAGTCAAAAAGATAGAAATCGAACAGTTTAGATTCGAACCCGTGGTGCCAAAGAGTCAAGTATTCGAACCAAGTCACAGTTCAAAACCACGTGAATGAAAAAATTCAGTAAAATCGTCAACGTCCAGAGAATTCAAAGCAGCAGTTTTCCAACAAATATCAAAATCTTGGAAATAAAAAAACAAAAGATCGTATGACTTTAAATTAGTTGTGAGTAATAAAATTACTCACCTTGTTTGAAGCGGAGACGAATTCGGCCAGATAGAAGCGGCCGAAGTGAACAACGAGGAGACGATGGATAGAAGCTACTCGCGATTATCCTCCGATCGATCAACAGAGGCGCGACTCGAAGAATTTCGAAAACCCTAATCTGTTGAGACAAAGAACACGACCGCCATTTATTTTTCTTTGTTCAATTTTAGGTTTACGAATGAATGAGAAAAGGGCTTCGTATTTTATAAGGAAGGGGGCGTGATTTTAGGCATGATCAAAGGGTAGATATTTTCTTCAGTAAGCTTAATAGGTATACATTTGTTTGAAGATCAACTATCAAACACTAATTTATATTAACATGTTTTACAATTAGATTCTTATACTTGTATTTTGCATTGATAAAATTTATTCCATTTTATTTAAGTTAAAGAAAAAATGTTATTAAAACTAACCATCAATTTATTAATTTACATAAGTAAAAATTCTTATATCCCAACTATTTTTCTAAGTCATTAGTTCGAATTTTAAATACAAATTAAATATTCAATTTCAAACTCCTAGCTCAAATTTTAAATTCAAATATATTCCTCATATTGAACTTGAAAAATTCAAACAACTTCACAATTTTAAATCAAAAATTAATTTATTTATAAATTTAAAATAGTTTAAATTTTTGGGATCGTTACATTTATACACAAAGCTTAGGTTTTAAATCAAAGTTTTAATTGATAAATTCAAGTTTGTCTGGAAACTTATGTGTGAATAAACCAAGTTTTAAAATTTAAATTGTTTAATGACTTGAGATGTTAAGATCAATTAGTATTCATTTTAAATCTTGGAATTTAAAATGAAGTTAAAAGTAAATTTAAGAATAAATATTTCCATAAATTAATAAGAGATAAAATCATTAAATATGAATGAGATTTGTCTTATAGGATGAAAATTTAATAATTAATTAATTATTAAATTAATTAAAATGGATAATTTATTTATTTAATTGATTAATGATCTAAATCAATTAAATATTAATTAATGATTAAAGTTAATTAATCAAGTGATTAAGCAATGAGTAATTCAAGAATAATGTGATAAATCAATTAAGGTAATTAATTTAAGATTAATTTATGTAGTTAAAGGTTAATTAACTAATGAAAATGATTAAAGATAATTACTTAATTAAAAGAAATTGATTAATGGTTAGAGTTAATTAAGTAATAATTGGATAATTACTTATTATGATTAACTAAGGATAATTAATCAAAAGGAGATAAATTAAGGATTAATTGATAAATATGATTAATTAAAAATAATTTAATTGTTAACGCTAAAAAGTGAACGCTAACACCCGGTGTGTGTAATAGAATCGTGAAAGCACCACCCGTTGGTACGGGAACAAAATACAAGCAGAGAATCGCAGTAAAGTGGTAAATGACAACAGATTTATAGTGGTTCGGCCCGTAATTGAACCTACGTCCACTTTATAGTCTTTATTACTGAATCGGGTTACAAAACGATACAAAACACTTGTCAAACACAGTACAATTTGATCACACAACAATCTCGGCTACTAGCTCAAACTTCGGTGATGAATCTTGCTAAATCCGTATCGGATGAATGAAGTTCTTCACGAAGCTTGTTGTAGTGCCTTGAGTGTTGGAAGATATTCACTTGTCGAATGAATTGAGAGTGCGGCAGAGTATCAATGCCTCAGAAAATGAATGGCCAAAAGTCTTTTTCATGTTGAGGGTAGGGGGTATTTATAGGGGTTCAAATCTGGACAGAAGTTTTTGCTAAGTCATGAGCCGTGGCCGACTTAAGGTAAGTCGTGACTCGTTGCCGACTTAAGGTTGCTCGGGGATGACTCATTGAATTCAACTTGTGGCTTGGCAACTCGTGGTTGACTTAAGTACTGGGTCGTGGTCGACTTTAGGTAGCTCATGGTCGACTTATAATGAGCCGTAAGTCGTGGTCGACTTATCAGACAAAAGAGGCATGGGCGCAGGCACTGTTATCTTATCATGATAGCTTTTAGGTCGTGGACGACTTAAGCTAAGTCGTGAGTTCCTTAAGTCGTGAGCCCTTTAAGTCGTAAGTCGTCCAGGTTGGTAAACCCTTTACAGTAGTTAGGCCGGAGCTTCCCTTAAGTCGTGGAATCTCTTAAGTCGTTTAGATCTTAACTCGTTGAGTCATCTGGACCATGAGTCGTAGGTCGTGAAGCTCTTGAGTCGTATACTTCTTGAGTCGTATACTTACTGGGTCGGATATCCCTTGAGTCGTATACTTACTGAGTCGGTCCTGTAGCTTAGGTCGGGGCCTGTTGAGTCGTAGGCTTCTTGAAGTCGTAAGCTTGCGGCTTCCTTGAGTCGTAGATCATTCAGACCTTAACTCGTTAAGTCGTGTAACTATCTTGAGTCGCGCAGCTCTTAAGTCGTAGCCTTCTTGAGTCGTAGAAAATTAAGGGTTACATTTGCCCCTCGAAGTACACGCCTAAGTCGTAGGTCGTGTGCTTCGACTTATCTTAACTCGTGTGTGCCTCTTCGTGTTCCACTGCCCCAAGGTATAAAAAGCTTGAGTCGTTCCTTCCACTCATTACCTATATCCTGAGTCGTTTCTGCCATTAACATCCCTCCGAGCTTTCTCAAGGCGATTTCTTCCCTTTTTAATAATCAACCGATCACCGATACTCGATCCTCTATTGCGTAAGTGCTTCTGCCTGCTCCTCGATTCTCGATCATCATTAACTCGTGAATTCCCCTCTTTGTCCCTAACCTGTCCCCTTGTGTAATGCTTTGTTGCGAACTCCGCTGCATTGGCAGTTCGTGAGCCTGATGTTTGCTCGATTCTATCTTTAGATGAATGGGGCGATGGAGATGAGGGATTCTCAGGTTTAATCGATTAGGTTGGCGAGGCTTTGGCGAATTGGCTTTTGGGTGATTCAATGGTGTGGTGGAATGAAGATAAGGATCATAGTTGATTGAGAGGTTATCGGGTTTGGAGGATAACGGGTTAGGAGGATAACGGGTAGGAGGATATCGGGTTAGGAATTTAGGGGAAAAGTCAATAAGGTGTTAACTCGATTACGATTTAGTAGCATCGTACGACCTATGCGCCCTCCCGACTTAAGCCTTCACCGAGTTATCCTTTTTACGTCATAAGCTTTAAGTCGTGGACGAGTTAGGACTTTGGAGTTTTTCGTTGCAGTGAATTGAAGCTTCTTCTATACCTCACGACTTACGACTTAGAGAATAGTTGACCCTAACCTGCAGGAACCAATTCTTAAGTCGCAGCCGAGTTTGTGCCTAAGTCGTTGTCGAGTCAATGCTTGAGTTATGGGCGACTTATCACTTGAGTCGTTTACGACTTAGTACTTGTTCAAATTTTGCTTGAATATGTACCACGATTTAAGAGTTACGACTCAACCTGACTCATAGCATATCCCTTAGACCGTGGGCGAGCTAGAACATAGAACATATTTCTCATTACCTTGAACTTTGGACTGTTGAACTTTGTTGCATTCTTCTACAGATTATCAATAATTCTAATTGCCTGTTATAACATTCACAGAAAACTGGGACGAATATACTTCCACTGACTGCCCACATCAAATGACAGATTAGTCGATAAAGAAAAAATCAAATTAAATGAACTGCATGAATGAAATGTTGTACAATAACCAATTCAAGTGAAGTATTAAAGCAAAATCGTAATAGCCAACTGAAACTGATTTGTTTGTATTAACACTGTACTTAAATAATAACAAGTTCTGAAATCTCATAATCAACCGATTGTCGACTAGTTTAATTCCAGTTGTGTTTACTTGTTATTTTTATTGGCTCTGCACAACACTTCACACTTTTTAGGAAACGTGCACCTTAATGTTTGATCATCCAGTTCCTTGTGTAGAATGTCATCTCAATAAGAAGACTTGGAACCAGCTGGAGGAACCTTTCCAATTGCTACTCCATTGAACGATCCTCCGGAAAGGACCCCTACCACTCTGAGCCATAAAGTTTTTCGTCAATTATGCATTCAGTTTGGCATTGCCGAAGCTGACGCTTTGTTCCCTGGAATCAATGACACTGCTGATAGGCCGCCCCATGGCTTTGTCGCAGTTAACCGCCAAATGTGCTTGAGTGGAGCTATCCCACCATTTAACGACTGTCTTCGAGAACTTCTCCTTCGATTATCTATCTCCCCTTTTCAACTACACCCTAATGGCTATTCCATCCTGCTGGGACTGTGTGTGCTTTTTAGGAGAACGCTGGACCGTTTTCCCAATTTTGGAGAAATTCGCTTCCTGTGCACATTTACAAGGCACAAAGACCATCCTTCCATTACAGTTGTGAGAAGTGTTAGAAATCGCAAGTTGATCGTTGGTCTCCCTGACAGTGTTCACAGTTTTCTAAGTCAGTTTTTCTACGTCCGCTGTCCTCCAGGATTTTACGCCATCTGGAGAGTAGGAAGTAAGATCATTGGTCTCTGTTTCTTATGTTTTTTTCGAACTTGCCGAAGTCCGAGTTATCAAGTGTTAACTTTGCCCTTTTCTTTTCAGCACTTCCTCCTCCTTCTAGAAATCCCGGTCACAAAGCGACTTTTGAGAGGCTTATGGCAGTGCCAGTCGAGGAAAGGAGTATCCAATTTCTGTTGACAGACGAATTTTTACATCGATTCGGGCTTCTACACTCTTCCCGCTTTACTCAGCCACATGAAGTCCCTGATTCTCCAGCTAAGGAGTCAGATGCCCCCGCTCCTGCTAAAGAACTTTCACCGAACGAACTTACCATTGAGACTTCATTGGTAAAGTGTTCTACTTCTACCGACATTGCGGGGTCGTCCAGTAAGTTAGCACTTGCCCCGATTACTGAAGAAGAGGAAAATCTTCACATTTCTTAAAAGACGGCTGAGGCAGAAGTTGAAAAAGGTAATTCTCCCGTGCATCACGGCGACGATACTTTTGATAATCTGAGCGATATCATGATAACCTCTCAGGAGCTCTTTAAAGATGATGCTTCAAAGATGATGCTTCAAAGATGATCTCTCCTGTTGTCGAGGCAACTTCTTCTTTGCGACGAACCACAATGCCTTCTACACAAGCCGTTGCCACTCCCACACCACAGAGTGGTTTGTAATCTGATGCGCGTAGCTTACACGCCACACACACTTAGGATTTTTTGTCACTTATATGCACTTAGCTTCTTCAATTTGATGATTTCTAAGATTTGTCTTTCTTCTTCAATTTCAGGTTCTACAATGGTGCGTAGTGGCTCGTATTATGACAACTTTCGGCGCTACGGAGGGCGCGATAATTATGATTACAGACGCTATCTCCCTGTCCGCATAGAATCCGACGAAGAGCGAGCCATTAGAAAAGCTGAAGAGAGGCGAGCTTATGAAGAGCAGCAAAGAAGGAGAGACGATGACTCTCACAAAAGAAAATATCAGGACGATAAAGGGAAGAGGCATGCTATCGATGACCCGAGCAAGCGGGTTAAACTCAGTGAAAAGGACGCGTCTGCAATATCCGAAAAGACCGACGCTCCTATCCCTTCTGATATTCCGGCCGGCTCCCCTCCTTTAAAGAAAACCGATATCCAAACGATCATCAACAGACCCCAGTATCAGGTTAAAGACGGCCCTCCAACACTTCAAAGCCGGTTCCCGAACTGGTGTTTAAAAGGAGTACGCTTCGACTTAGATCTGGTCCCGATTGATAAGCAAGCCATGCTCAGAAATCTTGATGCAGTTAGGCTTGATGTTGAGAGGATGTCACAGTGGCAAAAGCTCGTCGATGAACTCCAGAGAGTCAACCACATGAATCTCGAAAACATGCTAACTCTGGAGAATGCAAAGGCCGAATGGGATAAATGGTGCAAGCAGCATGATGCAGAGATGACGAGTATCGCTGACGACAATGCCAAGCTTGAATCTGAAGTTAAACGTCTTAAGGAAGATCTCGCCACTTCTTCTGCATCGCATACTCAAAAAGAAGAAGTCTTCCAGAAGCAGGTGCGGGACGCACACGCTGCACAAAGGGATGCTGAAATAAAGCTTGCAGCTGAGCATCACATTACTGAGAAATACCGCACAGAAAATGCTGAACTGCGGGAAAAATTTAATTCCCAGAATGCAGAGATCGAGGTGCTAAAAGCTAGGCTTCTTAAAGTTGAAAAGGAACGTGATGACGCGGTTGCTGGACAAGTTGCGGCCGAAGAGTCTCACGAAGCCACTAAAGCTAGCATCGATTCTACTCTATTTGACTTCTACATGCACAGCGTTCTAGGCTGCGGCAGCCTCTCATTCTTGGGTCCGAAATATGAGATTACACTTGCTGAAGTTTGGGAGACCATACTTGATACATTTGCCGGCTATGCGGAGGCAGACCTTGTAGCGCTTTATCTGGATGATGAAGCACGTGATGCGCTTATTAGAGGCAAAGAGCAACTTGCCGAAGCTAGAGCCGGGACAGTGGCAGAGGAACATCCAGAAAAGACAATATCTCTAACCGCCCCTGTCCACACTTCAACTTTGACCGATGTTGATATTATCGGTTCTAGCTCTCATTCTCCACTTGCTGCAAAAGATGCTGAAGCTAAGCTTGTCGTTACTGAGTCTCCCCTTACCCAAACTGAAGAAAAGAGCCAAGAAGAGACTGAGGCTGATAAATTTGAAATTGATTTGTCAAAACCGACATCTCCAGGTAACTTCAAGTCAGATCCGGCTCAAGTGGATTATTCATTTGATTCAATTGATTTGGATGAATTTCTCGCTTATTACTTAAGTCCTGGAGATCCAATATCTTCTCTTTTTTTAGAGAACACTAATTTTGACTTCTTTTCTTCTATAGCAGAAGCACCGAAAGTTGTACCAACTTCTCCTTCTTTGGCTGCCGCTCCCTCTTCTTCTCAAGTTACTCCTCTTCCAGCTTCTCAACCGGGATCGCAAGAAGAGAAAATAGAAGCTCTTAAAGACTTGGACGATCCGGTTGTTTCGCAGGAGCAAAAGGCTGTGGAGCTTGAAGAAGGCGAAAAGACTCCGGAGTAGTCTTTTAACGACGACGCGAAACTTTCCACACTTCTTACTACTCCTGGAAGTGAGTCTTCCTCGAAAAGGAAAGGGAAGCGTGCCATGAAGAAGAAGAAGAGTGCTTTGGTTGATGAAGAAAATGTTGAAGAAAATGTTGAGGAAGACCCAACTACTCCTCCTTCTCCATCCCGTCCACGCCGGATCCCGAAACCGGTCATCAAACCGGGCAAGGGTACTAAAGGTGGGAAGAAGGAGTAATAAACTGGGCGTTTTGTCTTACTTTTTGCTTGTATCGACCGGAGATTGTGCGGGTACCGGTCCCCGCTTCTTTTTGTAATCTGCACAATGTAAAAATTTCTCATAGTATTGAATAAAATAGATATTTTACTTGTACAAATTCTTGTGTATGTAGGAATATATCTATTTTTCATTTGAAGTGTAGAGTAAACGATTCTTTTTACTTGTACAAACTTTTTGCCTGTGTTTCAAGAACGCATCTATTCTACATCTTCTTTACATGATATTGCAATGAACTTGTGGTATGTTGCTTGTATATTACTTTTATTAATGTAACTGAATTGTATAATGTTGCCCCCGTACCACAAGTATATTGCAATATTTCTTGCTTTTACAAGACCGATATTCTCATTTCAGAGAACAACTATTCCACTTTTAAGGGAAGAATTATTCTGCTTTTAATAGAATATGTCTTGTTTTTGTAGAAATTTTTATTTTCTCCTTCTTTTCTGAAGAACACTTCATCTTTCGGAGATGACCACTTTTATTTGTTAAAAAGTAGATTTTCCTACGCAGTGAAATGAACTTCTGAAGGAGACTTTTATTTTGTGCCCCAGTGAAGGGCTTATTTTTGATACTTCGAGCACATTGAAGTGTGCTTCCGAAGAGGTCTTTTTGTAATGCTTCAACTTTTTTAGAAAAAACTTTTTGAGATGAGTAAGTTAATTTTCCTTTTTGAGTTGAAATGTGCTTCCGGGGAAGGCGCTTTGGTTCGAGCATTCTATTTTGGGACATGCCTCCGAAGAGGGCTCCTCTGAAGAGTTGTGCCTCCGAAGAGGGCTTGTGCCTCCGGAGAGGGCTTGTGCCTCCGAAGAGGGCTTGTGCCTCCGAAGATGGCTTGTGCCTTCGAAGAGGGCTTGCGCCTTTGAAGAGGGCTTGTGCCTCCGAAGAGGGCATGTGCCTCCGAAGAGGGCTTGTGCCTCCGAAGATGGCTTGTGCCTCCGAAGAGGGCTTGTTGATTGCCTGGAAGTTACTTTCTCATGGTCGGACGGGTCCACGAGGCGGACGCAAGTTGCTTGATTGGATGTTTGTTTGCACAAACGATCGCAATCAACTAACAAGGTGCCCCTTTGGTGGTCCCACCGATCTTTTTGATTGAGGAAAGCACTCCCATTTATTGGTGTGCCTCGTTAGAGGGCTTTGATTGGTTGGTGTGCCAGGAAGGTTGCGTCTCAGGGGCGAGTGGGTCCACGGGATGGACGCAAGCTGTCTGATCGGATGCATCACAATCAGTTAGCAAGGGTCCTGTTCCTTTTGCTTGGGAAGGCGTCCCTTTAGTGGATCTACCGGCTTTCCTGTTGAGAGGCATACCTCCTTTTGGCTGCTTCTATGTTTGCCGGCCTATGTTTTCTCATCATCTGCTCATCAGCGATCCTTTATTATTGTTTCCAAGTGCATTTTCCTTTCTTTTGCAAGTAAATTGCTTTATCCGAAGAAGTAGTCTTCACTGTCGAATGACTCCATGGATCAAATGCTAGTTACTTGGTTGGATGTCTGTTTATACCGACGATCGCAACCAGTTAACGAGCGCTTGATATAGTGGAGTCGCCAACTTTTTATGTGAAGTTCTTCTTGTATGGGATGTGAATCTGGAATTTTTGTTGCTTGAAATTTGCTTAATAAGTGGCTTATAGGGGTCGCTTGGCTTTGCGACGAGTGAGCCTTGTTTTAATGTCCTGCAATTTTGAATTGACATTTTAGCAATACATTTAAAGCATTTATATATTGAAATGAAATAAGCATTATAAAATAGTAAAGAACACAAGATTTATAGTGGTTTGGCCAAGAATCGGGCCTACATCCACTTTATAGCTTTCATTCATTTATACTGATTTACAATTTCTTACATTACAACTGATACATTCGTCACTATTTTACAATCTTGAGCAAAGCTTTTTCAAGTAAAATAAGGACGTAAGTGGTTGCTGTTCCAGGCTCTTGGAATTGGATCTCCTTCGACGGTTATGAGTTTGAAAGTGCCATTAAGAAGTTTATTGCCTATGACATATGGTCCTTCCTAGTTTGGCCCAAACACCCCGGTCGCTGTCATTATCCTTTTCAATACTAAGTCTCCGACTTCAAAGCTGCGTTGGCGAACTTTTGAGTTGAAGTGCCTGGCTATTCTTTGCCGATAAGCTGAAACTCTAAGTCTAGCTTCTTCTCTTTTCTCATCAAGAAAATCAAGTGCTTCAAGTTGCAGCTTTTCATTTTCAGCTTCATCGAAATGAATTCTCCTGTGTGAAGGAACTTCTACTTCCACCGGAATCATTGCCTCTGATCCGTATGCCAGTGAAAATGGAGTTTGCCCAGTCGCAGTTTTGTGAGTAGTTCTGTATGCCCATAGTGCTAATGGAAGCTTATCGACCCAACCGCTTTTTGCTTTTTCAAGCTGTTTTTTGATGGTTGACTTGATAATTTTGTTTACTGCTTCCACTTGCCCATTTGCCCGCGGATGAGCCACTGTTGAGAAACTTTTTCGGATTTTGAATTGCTTGCAGAAGTCCTGGAACTCTTCGCTTTCAAATTGAGTACCGTTGTCCGTGATTATCTTCTGTGGCATGCCATATCTGCAAATGATATTTTTTGTTACAAAATTCATCATCTTTTTAGAAGTAATAGTGGCCAAAGGTTCAGCTTCAGCCCATTTAGTGAAATAATCGACAGCAACAATAGCATATTTGATTCCAGATTTAGCAATCGGTAAAGGTCCAATCAAGTCTATTCCCCAAATGGCGAACGGCCATGGGCTGACCATTTGCATGAGTTCGGTAGAAGGCGCTTTTGGAATTTTTGCAAATCTTTGGCACTTGTCGCACTTTCGGGAATAAGAGGCAGCATCTCGATTAATGTCTGGCCAGAAATGCCCATATTGAAGAACTTTCTTGGCTAGAGTTTGACCGCCTGAATGATCCCCACATTCTCCCCCGTGTATCTCAGCTAGAATTGTCTTGGCTTCTTCCTTAGTTACACATCGGAGTAACGGCATTGAAAATCCCCGTCTGTATAATCGGCCATCTTCAATTGTATACCTGGACGCTTTCCTTAATAGCTTTCGACGTTCTTTAGAACTTTCTGGCAGGAAACCATTGAGTATATATTCTTTGATTGGAGTCATCCATGATTCATGCTCTTGAGACGTAACCATAATCCAATCAATGTCCATCTCGTCAATGCTTGGAGCCGACAGAACTTATACAGGGACTAACCCTAATAATTGAGCCTCTCCGGAACTTGAGTACTTTGCTAGAGAATATGCCTTCATGTTTTCAATCCGAGGAATATGACTTATCATGTAGTGATCGAAATCTTCGAGAAGTTCGCATGCCTTTGACAAATACGCGGGCAGATTTCCACCTTTAGCTTGAAACTCTTTCTTTACCTGGCAAACAATAAGTTGAGAATCGCTGAAGATTTGTAACACTTTGATGTTTTGTGACGACTCGGGTTTTGCCCGCTCGAAAATCAACATCCGTACTTCACATTGTACTAGAATGCCGCAGATTCGACCGTTCAAATCCGATTCGCCGGAGCTATAACACAATTAAGTAAATAACACAGCGGAAGAAAAGAATAATACATTGATATATAATATCTGATACAACAGAGTGATACAACAGATATCAATATACATTAGAGATATGATACAAGAAATAGCAGCGGAAAAGAAAAGATAACAACAGCAGCGGAACAATATCAATAGAAGTGATAACTCCAAAATGATCTTCAGACAAGAATGAATCCACCACTCCAAGATAAGCAACTCCGATGAATGAACTAGCTCCAGATAATCTACTAAACCTGAATATCTGAAAAGAAACCCAACTCTAGACTGCTCGTGTGGAAAATTATGAGCACCCAGAGTTTAGGAAGGGAACAATATACTCCGGATCAGTCATGGGACTGGTGTGAGCAACAAAAACAATTTAACTTTAAACAACAACAAAAGATTTTAAACATTGAAATCCGCAATGCTTTTGGAAAATGAAACTACCATAAGGCCTCCCGCCACACACACAATGCAAACGCAGAATTGGAGGAGATTTCTTCTTATGATAGTCAAACATGCTTACTACGCAAATCATTGGATTATTATTACTAGTGCATAGTGCAGAAAACATTTCGAAAGTATAATATTAATCTTAGCCAGCATACGACTAGTATCGTATGCCTACTATAGCTACTATGTTCAATAGCAGGTTACCGCCACATTCCATAGCAGGTTATACAACTAAAACCGTACAAGGTTCGTATTGTTTCTTTGGATTTTCCAACAAATGGTCAGGCTAAGGAACTTCCTTCCGCCGCATGGGATCGCCTCTGGCGGGACGTCCCGAGAGACAAACTGCTCTCTGCCAAACAAGGCCGGGTTACCCCTGTAACAGGTAACTCACGAATATGCCACCTCCCGGTCCTTTGGGACCTTTATCCGAGCGCTCGATATCCAACATCACACATCATAAAGAAAGTGTATCCACATGAGTAAGTATCAGGGCTCCATACCATAATACCACCCCTTTCCAGAAGGAAATGACATACCCTAAAGGGCGCGACCCTCATAACCTTGCCGCAACATTCCTGTTTCGACCATTTCCGGGTAGTGAGGTCCTGACGAAGTCTCGTCCACAAAGCTACGCTTTTTCGAAAAGCCACGCTTTGGGTCAACAGATCATCAACCTATGATCACAAAGATAAATGATCAAACAAATGATCATATCACAAATGATCAAACACTGATCATCACACAGCAACACTCAGCATGCCACATTACCAAATTGGGATATATCGCTGATAAATTTCAACTACATAACCTCTGAGCTCATACGTCTCAGAGAAGGGTGTTAAGCTAAGAGAATAAATTCTCCGCCACCAACAGAAATGTATTTGAAAGAAATCGGCTTTATATCTCAAAGTGTAATGTCAGACACACAATCCATACAAGTCTGTTCCGGGATCGAACAGAACCGAAGGCACTTCTCACGAAGCCCTTGCAAATCCGGATAATTTCCAATCACGTCCGGACTTCCCGTCACTAAGGGTGATAAAACCTCTATATCGGGGATCAGCCGATGCAGAGTAACTCGACGGTAATCCTTCCGTTTTCAAAAATATCCGGTCTTCAACACCGGTCTTCAAATGCTATCCATATACGACGTATCACATATTCGGAATGGGTTATACGACCCAAAGGTCCTCTCCCGGCTAAACCGAATAGTGAGCGTAATATTTAAAAACATATGGATATGGGATTTCAATTAAGTCACAACTTAAAACCTAAAACTTTTCATTCGAATGATTAAACAAATTACCATTTTAAATCTTTAAACAAAAAGATTCAACCTTTACGGTTTAAACAGTTTCCACACTTTAATCTTTTAAACAAAAGATTCATTCACAGATTTTCCAAATTAATTTCCATTTCAATTTGACTAACTCGTTAAACCTTTAAATCAAGATTTAACTTATAGCTTTCAAAACAATCCCATTTCAAATGATTTAAACCAATCATTATTTTAAATCTGTTAAAGATAACAGATTCAAATCATAGCTTTTCAAAACAATTCATTCATAACTTGGAAAACCATTTTCACTTCAATATTGAAATTCCTTTAATTAAACTGGAATTTCATTTCTTATCTGGAAGCTTTTATCTTTTGAAAACAAATAGTTTCATTTCAGAAAATCTGATTCATTCATACGAGTTGAAATCCTTGGGTTAAATCCAAATTCTCAAAATTATACTTTTAAATGGTTTAAATTCATACAAACACATTTATAACATTTTTAATCCCTAGTTTCAAATCATAGGATTCAATTCCAAACTTGAATTCAAATTTAAATCAAATTATTTAAATTTTCAAAACTCGATTAAGTTATTCAAAATAACTTTTATCTTTGAAATTCTATTTCAAAAGTTTTTTTTCACTTTAAACCCAAATTTCCAATTTCAAAATCAATTGAAATTAAAATTTCAATTTCAAAAACATCAAATTTAAATTATCTGTGACTTAACCGATTTCCACGTGAAATCCATATTTGTGTGTGTAAAGGTGTAGTCCAGGGGTTTTACACACAATAGTGCAACATCATTCAATCATCACAGATCAAAATATAGGATATAGTTGATAAGCGATATAAACTATAACGCTTATCGTTCATTTACAGATCAGAGATATATATCACAGATGAGTAAATCACAGATCACAACATAAATCAGGGTATATCACAAAGCATCATATATCAGGGATATCAAACAATCAAGTCATTCAATAGAATCCAAACATTCATAAGTAAGGTCAATTAATTATCTGATTAATTCAAATCAGATTAATTTCTTATGAATTTATTACTAATCTTGGTTAATTAACTTCAATAATTTACAAATTATTTTGATTAATTTTTCCTTAATCATTTATTAATTAATCATTTAAAATAAATTAATTTACCTTATTTTAAAGTTATAAACGTCGGTCTATTTCAAAACCTAAGATTCAAATTTCAATTTGAATTCAGATTTAAAATTCTAATTTAAACTTGGTTTTAAATTATGTTTCAGATTTTATATTATACTTTTAAAGTCAAGAAAACTGCCAGGCTTGTTTTAAATCCCGAAAACCCTCTTTTTAAATATTTTTAAACTTTTAGTTTATTTCAGATTTGGGTTCAAAATATAAATTTGAATCCACACTTTAACTGGATTTAAACTTGGGTTTAAATCTACTACCTAAACAAATTTCATTTGAATTTTATTTAAACTCAAATCTCTGCCAGGTTTACCTTTTTACAAAAGCCTGGAACCCCCCATATACTCGAATCGAACAAAATTGCTTCGAGTCATCTCCTTCCCTACTTCGAGTAACATACTCGAAGTACTCGAGTAAACCCGAGTTAAAATCTTTATCTTCCCCAAAATACCAGAGTCCAGAAAACGTGCACGCGTGCACGTGCACACGAGCTCGCCGCCCCTCCGGCCAACTTCACGACCACCCACGAGTCACCTTTGACCCCATCGACGAACCCCACTGCCCAGTTCGATGATTTGATCGAGAAACCAAAATCGAGCATCTCGATTTAAATCTGGAACCAACACCGATCAACGAAAACTCCTTGCCTGACCACTATCGACCACCTGCGACTACGCCGACCCGTCCCCGCATTCATCAAAGCTTCCACCTTCTGTTTCCCCTGGTCCGATCGCTCCATAGGCTTCGCTGACATCGCGGCGACCTCATCTTCTCCCTCGACCAAAATAGACCGTTAAACCCTAAAATCACTTCGATACAACAATTCTCGCATTGAAAATTTTTTATTTCATTTTTCCTGGAATCATAGATACTCAAACCAGCTCCATGCAAGATTCTAGCTTTTAAAATTTGTTCGATGATCGGAAATCGATCGAAACGCATTTCCAGTTCATTTATGAACTGCTACTCGAATTTCTAACTAAAAATCCTCATTCTGGTTTTAAAAATCTTCTTTTTGTATGTAGATTCGAGATATAAGATTAAATCAACTTTTCATGACATTCAAAATATTGTATGTTCACTGAAAAAAATCATTTGTTTCCAACTGTGTATACTTCTTCTTCTGAAATCTATTTTTAAATCATAGTTCATCCTTAAATATACAACTTTCACTTTGAGATCAAAGTCTAACAATGATTACATGATGAAAGATTTGGGTTTTGAATATGTTTGGTGCTCTGAAACCAGAGACAGAGGTGATCTCAATCATAACAGGCATTCCACTCTCTAATATTTATACACAGAGAAACTATATATATACATACATATATATATATATATATGTATACATGATAAAGTGAGTTCGAACCTCAAATTAACAGAAATAAATCATTATAGTTTAGTTTCTTTTTGAGTTGTTACTCACAAGCATCAAGAAAACAAAACAAGTTAAGCTTCTAAAAATAGGAGTTGCTCACTTGGAACAATTTGAAAACAGAGAAGCAGATTTACTTTGGAAAACTGGAATGTTGAGTTTCTCACCTGAAATTATTTGAAACAGAAACAAGATTGTTGAAAAGCTACAGTTTTGTTGATTGTCCCTGAAAATCTGTTTTGCCTTGTTGAATGAAGTTGAGTTGATCAGCTTGCTTCTAGGTTTGCAAATTGATTTTGTTTAAGTGTAAAGATGATGTATTTTCTTTTACTTCTGATCTTTTCTCAGTTAAAATGGTGGACAAAATCGAAATGAGGAAGGTTGATGTATAAAGAAGATTACAGGGTAATAGTTTGTACAGGTTATTAAAATTTTGTACAACATAAGCCAGAGATTTTTCATCTTTTGGTGGCTGATACAATTGAACGTGATGGCTTCATTAATTAAAAGTTGTACCTATATATTTTTTTATGTCTTCATTTCGGCTGTAATGTTTGAAATAACATGATGGCTTCCTTCACAAGCTTTTGTTTACTTGTTTTCATATTCGTATTTGCTCTACAAGCTTTTGCTTTTGTTTTCGACTGATAAATGATATAGGGATGGTTTGCATACTTGTTCATTTGTACAAAGATATTCTATTTTCTTTGCTTTGTTTATATTTTATAACTTATACATGCCCGTATACATATATATTGACATATATACAATATTTAAAATATTTTTAAATTTAAATGATTTATTCCAATTTTATTCATGGTGGGGAAACTCGCAATCCATTTATAATAGATTTGACAAATTTTTATTCAAAAATTCCTTTAATTATCAATTTAAATTAATTAAAAATCTGGGGTCATTACAGACTTCCCCCCTTAAAAGAATTTCGTCCTCGAAATTACCAAGGAGACAAAAAGATAGATGAAGAATATTTCATTGAATCAAACTGAATATCTATTCTGCATTTGGCTTACCAAATCAGAATATCAATAATACACACAAGAACGAATCTGTTGAATTCTTTCACACGATACTCGAGTTATCCAGATCTACGAAATATGTAGTGGCATCGGTTAGTTCAAAAGGATAACTAACCATTCGTAGAATATGTCCGGACCCAAAGAATAGACAGATATATAGATACAATTTCAAAACTTTCAGTTTAGAACTAAAGTATACCTATCAACCATAGCAAACAATTCATCCATACAAACAATTTTGGCTCAGTTGGAGTTTATGTCCCATATCAAATAAATCGAATTTCTTCTTCCTAGATCTACTAGAAACTATCGAAGAATTGAGAAGAGATGTTGAACAAAAGAGATTGATAGAGAAAAGATTGTTTCCTTGTTGTTACAGAGTATTGACAATTTATAGTCGTATTCCCCTGTCCCCTATCTCGTCCTCTTCTTGCACTCATACTCACTATCAGTGGATAGTAAGAGAATTTACTGAGGCGTACGGACGGATATCTGAGAATTACTCATTCTAGGGTATACTTCACCCTATCTCTAATGAGCTACTTAACGTGTTATACTCCTGAGCAAAAGTTCAACCTTAGCTCTGATACCACATGTAACGAACGAACCGTCGACGGTCACAACCGGTAGGCTTTGCAACCATCCCGGCCCCACCGTGGCTTACACTGGCACCTCGCAGTTGCTTTTACGGCCAGCCTCTCGACTGTCACAACCAACCCATCCCACTCAGGGACATGTAGGGGTAAGAGTCTCCCGTTCGCCACCAAACCGCGAAGCGAGAACCCCCTATCATGCTGTAATATAGCAAATGCGATCCATATACGACGTATCACATATTCGGAATGGGTTATATGACCCAAAGGTCCTCTCCAGGCTAAACCGAATAGTGAGCATAATATTTAAAAACATATGGATATGGGATTTCAATTAAGTCACAACTTAAAACCCAAAACTTTTCATTCGAATGATTAAACAAATTACCATTTTAAATCTTTAAACAAAAAGATTCAACCTTTACGGTTTAAACAGTTTCCACACTTTAATCTTTTAAACAAAAGATTCATTCACAGATTTTCCAAATTAATTTCCATTTCAATTTGACTAACTCGTTAAACCTTTAAATCAAGATTTAACTTATAGCTTTCAAAACAATCCCATTTCAAATGATTTAAACCAATCATTATTTTAAATCTGTTAAAGATAACAGATTCAAATCATAGCTTTTCAAAACAATTCATTCATAACTTGGAAAACCATTTTCACTTCAATATTGAAATTCCTTTAATTAAACTGGAATTTCATTTCTTATCTGGAAGCTTTTATCTTTTGAAAACAAATAGTTTCATTTCAGAAAATCTGATTCATTCATACGAGTTGAAATCCTTGGGTTAAATCCAAATTCTCAAAATTATACTTTTAAATGGTTTAAATTCATACAAACACATTTATAACATTTTTAATCCCTAGTTTCAAATCATAGGATTCAATTCCATACTTGAATTCAAATTTAAATCAAATTATTTAAATTTTCAAAACTCGATTAAGTTATTCAAAATAACTTTTATCTTTGAAATTCTATTTCAAAAGTTTTTTTTCACTTTAAACCCAAATTTCCAATTTCAAAATCAATTGAAATTAAAATTTCAATTTCAAAAACATCAAATTTAAATTATCTGTGACCTAACCGATTTCCACGTGAAATCCATATTTGTGTGTGTAAAGGTGTAGTCCAGGGGTTTTACACACAATAGTGCAACATCATTCAATCATCACAGATCAAAATACAGGATATAGTTGATAAGCGATATAAACTATAACGCTTATCGTTCATTTACAGATCAGAGATATATATCACAGATGAGTAAATCACAGATCACAACATAAATCAGGGTATATCACAAAGCATCATATATCAGGGATATCAAACAATCAAGTCATTCAATAGAATCCAAACATTCATAAGTAAGGTCAATTAATTATCTGATTAATTCAAATCAGATTAATTTCTTATGAATTTATTACTAATCTTGGTTAATTAACTTCAATGATTTACAAATTATTTTGATTAATTTTTCCTTAATCATTTATTAATTAATCATTTAAAATAAATTAATTTACCTTATTTTAAAGTTATAAACTTCGGTCTATTTCAAAACCTAAGATTCAAATTTCAATTTGAATTCAGATTTAAAATTCTAATTTAAACTTGGTTTTAAATTACGTTTCAGATTTTATATTACACTTTTAAAGTCAAGAAAACTGCCAGGCTTGTTTTAAATCCCGAAAACCCTCTTTTTAAATATTTTTAAACTTTTAGTTTATTTTAGATTTAGGTTCAAAATATAAATTTGAATCCACACTTTAACTGGATTTAAACTTGGGTTTAAATCTACTACCTAAACAAATTTCATTTGAATTTTATTTAAAATCAAATCTCTGCCAGGTTTACCTTTTTACAAAAGCCTGGAACCCCCCATATACTCGAATCGAACAAAATTGCTTCGAGTCATCTCCTTCCCTACTTCGAGTAACATACTCGAAGTACTCGAGTAAACCCGAGTTAAAATCTTTATCTTCCCCAAAATACAAGAGTCCAGAAAACGTGCACGCGTGCACGTGCACACGAGCTCGCCGCCCCTCTGGCCAACTTCACGACCACCCACGAGTCACCTTTGACCCCATCGACGAACCCCACTGCCCAGTTCGATGATTTGATCGAGAAACCAAAATCGAGCATCTCGATTTAAATCTGGAACCAACACCGATCAACGAAAACTCCTTGCCTGACCACTATCGACCACCTGCGACTACGCCGACCCGTCCCCGCATTCATCAAAGCTTCCACCTTCTGTTTCCCCTGGTCCGATCGCTCCATAGGCTTCGCTGACATCGCAGCGACCTCATCTTCTCCCTCGACCAAAATAGACCGTTAAACCCTAAAATCACTTCGATACAACAATTCTCGCATTGAAAAATTTTTATTTCATTTTTCCTGGAATCATAGATACTCAAACCAGCTCCATGCAAGATTCTAGCTTTTAAAATTTGTTCGATGATCGGAAATCGATCGAAACGCATTTCCAGTTCATTTATGAACTGCTACTCGAATTTCTAACTAAAAATCCTCATTCTGGTTTTAAAAATC
Organism: Allium fistulosum; assembly: GCA_030737815.1. Lineage (NCBI taxonomy): Eukaryota > Viridiplantae > Streptophyta > Magnoliopsida > Asparagales > Amaryllidaceae > Allium > Allium fistulosum. The sequence goes on from CM060905.1 coordinate 712,680,721, forward strand.
TTCTTTTTGTATGTAGATTCGAGATATAAGATTAAATCAACTTTTCATGACATTCAAAATATTGTATGTTCACTGAAAAAAAATCATTTGTTTCCAACTGTGTATACTTCTTCTTCTGAAATCTATTTTTAAATCATAGTTCATCCTTAAATATACAACTTTCACTTTGAGATCAAAGTCTAACAATGATTACATGATGAAAGATTTGGGTTTTGAATATGTTTGGTGCTCTGAAACCAGAGACAGAGGTGATCTCAATCATAACAGGCATTCCACTCTCTAATATTTATACACAGAGAAACTATATATATATATATACATACATACATATATATATATATATATATATATGTATACATGATAAAGTGAGTTCGAACCTCAAATTAACAGAAATAAATCATTATAGTTTAGTTTCTTTTTGAGTTGTTACTCACAAGCATCAAGAAAACAAAACAAGTTAAGCTTCTAAAAATAGGAGTTGCTCACTTGGAACAATTTGAAAACAGAGAAGCAGATTTACTTTGGAAAACTGGAATGTTGAGTTGCTCACCTGAAATTATTTGAAACAGAAACAAGATTGTTGAAAAGCTACAGTTTTGTTGATTGTCCCTGAAAATCTGTTTTGCCTTGTTGAATGAAGTTGAGTTGATCAGCTTGCTTCCAGGTTTGCAAATTGATTTTGTTTAAGTGTAAAGATGATGTATTTTCTTTTACTTCTGATCTTTTCTCAGTTAAAATGGTGGACAAAATCGAAATGAGGAAGGTTTATGTATAAAGAAGATTACAGGGTAATAGTTTGTACAGGTTATTAAAATTTTGTACAACATAAGCCAGAGATTTTTCATCTTTTGGTGGCTGATACAATTGAACGTGATGGCTTCATTAATTAAAAGTTGTACCTATATATTTTTTTATGTCTTCATTTCGGCTGTTATGTTTGAAATAACATGATGGCTTCCTTCACAAGCTTTTGTTTACTTGTTTTCATATTCGTATTTGCTCTACAAGCTTTTGCTTTTGTTTTCGACTGATAAATGATATAGGGATGGTTTGCATACTTGTTCATTTGTACAAAGATATTCTATTTTCTTTGCTTTGTTTATATTTTATAACTTATACATGCCCGTATACATATATATTGACATATATACAATATTTAAAATATTTTTAAATTTAAATGATTTATTCTAATTTTATTCATGGTGGGGAAACTCGCAATCCATTTATAATAGATTTGACAAATTTTTATTCAAAAATTCCTTTAATTATCAATTTAAATTAATTAAAAATCTGGGGTCGTTACAGACTTCCCCCCTTAAAAGAATTTCGTCCTCGAAATTATCAAGGAGACAAAAAGATAGATGAAGAATATTTCATTGAATCAAACTGAATATCTATTCTGCATTTGGCTTACCAAATCAGAATATCAATAATACACACAAGAACGAATCTGTTGAATTCTTTCACACGATACTCGAGTTATCCAGATCTACGAAATATGCAGTGGCATTGGTTAGTTCAAAAGGATAACTAACCATTCGTAGAATATGTCCGGACCCAAAGAATAGACAGATATATAGATACAATTTCAAAACTCTCAGTTTAGAACTAAAGTATACCTATCAACCATAGCAAACAATTCATCCATACAAACAATTTTGGCTCTGTTGGAGTTTATGTCCCATATCAAATAAATCGAATTTCTTCTTCCTAGATCTACTAGAAACTATCGAAGAATTGAGAAGAGATGTTGAACAAAAGAGATTGATAGAGAAAAGATTGTTTCCTTGTTGTTACAGAGTATTGACCATTTATAGTCGTATTCCCCTGTCCCCTATCTCGTCCTCTTCTTGCACTCATACTCACTATCAGTGGATAGTAAGAGAATTTACTGAGGCGTACGGACGGATATCTGAGAATTACTCATTCTAGGGTATACTTCACCCTATCTCTAATGAGCTACTTAACGTGTTATACTCCTGAGCGAAAGTTCAACCTTAGCTCTGATACCACATGTAACGAACGAACCGTCGGCGGTCACAACCGGTAGGCTTTGCAACCATCCCGGCCCCACCGTGGCTTACACTGGCACCTCGCAGTTGCTTTTACGGCCAGCCTCTCGATTGTCACAACCAACCCATCCCACTCAGGGACATGTAGGGGTAAGAGTCTCCCGTTTGCCACCAAACCGCGAAGCGAGAACCCCCTATCATGCTGTAACATAGCAAATGCGATCCATATACGACGTATCACATATTCAGAATGGGTTATACGACCCAAAGGTCCTCTCCCGGCTAAACCGAATAGTGAGCGTAATATTTAAAAACATATGGATATGGGATTTCAATTAAGTCACAACTTAAAACCCAAAACTTTTCATTCGAATGATTAAACAAATTACCATTTTAAATCTTTAAACAAAAAGATTCAACCTTTACGGTTTAAACAGTTTCCACACTTTAATCTTTTAAACAAAAGATTCATTCACAGATTTTCCAAATTAATTTCCATTTCAATTTGACTAACTCGTTAAACCTTTAAATCAAGATTTAACTTATAGCTTTCAAAACAATCTCATTTCAAATGATTTAAACCAATCATTATTTTAAATCTGTTAAAGATAACAGATTCAAATCATAGCTTTTCAAAACAATTCATTCATAACTTGGAAAACCATTTTCACTTCAATATTGAAATTCCTTTAATTAAACTGGAATTTCATTTCTTATCTGGAAGCTTTTATCTTTTGAAAACAAATAGTTTCATTTCAGAAAATCTGATTCATTCATACGAGTTGAAATCCTTGGGTTAAATCCAAATTCTCAAAATTATACTTTTAAATGGTTTAAATTCATACAAACACATTTATAACATTTTTAATCCCTAGTTTCAAATCATAGGATTCAATTCCAAACTTGAATTCAAATTTAAATCAAATTATTTAAATTTTCAAAACTCGATTAAGTTATTCAAAATAACTTTTATCTTTGAAATTCTATTTCAAAAGTTTTTTTTCACTTTAAACCCAAATTTCCAATTTCAAAATCAATTGAAATTAAAATTTCAATTTCAAAAACATCAAATTTAAATTATCTGTGACTTAACCGATTTCCACGTGAAATCCATATTTGTGTGTGTAAAGGTGTAGTCCAGGGGTTTTACACACAATAGTGCAACATCATTCAATCATCACAGATCAAAATACAGGATATAGTTGATAAGCGATATAAACTATAACGCTTATCATTCATTTACAGATCAGAGATATATATCACAGATGAGTAAATCACAGATCACAACATAAATCAGGGTATATCACAAAGCATCATATATCAGGGATATCAAACAATCAAGTCATTCAATAGAATCCAAACATTCATAAGTAAGGTCAATTAATTATCTGATTAATTCAAATCAGATTAATTTCTTATGAATTTATTACTAATCTTGGTTAATTAACTTCAATAATTTACAAATTATTTTGATTAATTTTTCCTTAATCATTTATTAATTAATCATTTAAAATAAATTAATTTACCTTATTTTAAAGTTATAAACTTCGGTCTATTTCAAAACCTAAGATTCAAATTTCAATTTGAATTCAGATTTAAAATTCTAATTTAAACTTGGTTTTAAATTACGTTTCAGATTTTATATTATACTTTTAAAGTCAAGAAAACTGCCAGGCTTGTTTTAAATCCCGAAAACCCTCTTTTTAAATATTTTTAAACTTTAGTTTATTTCAGATTTGGGTTCAAAATATAAATTTGAATCCACACTTTAACTGGATTTAAACTTGGGTTTAAATCTACTACCTAAACAAATTTCATTTGAATTTTATTTAAACTCAAATCTCTGCCAGGTTTACCTTTTTACAAAAGCCTGGAACCCCCCATATACTCGAATCGAACAAAATTGCTTCGAGTCATCTCCTTCCCTACTTCGAGTAACATACTCGAAGTACTCGAGTAAACCCGAGTTAAAATCTTTATCTTCCCCAAAATACCAGAGTCCAGAAAACGTGCACGCGTGCACGTGCACACGAGCTCGCCGCCCCTCCGGCCAACTTCACGACCACCCACGAGTCACCTTTGACCCCATCGACGAACCCCACTGCCCAGTTCGATGATTTGATCGAGAAACCAAAATCGAGCATCTCGATTTAAATCTGGAACCAACACCGATCAACGAAAACTCCTTGCCTGACCACTATCGACCACCTGCGACTACGCCGACCCGTCCCCGCATTCATCAAAGCTTCCACCTTCTGTTTCCCCTGGTCCGATCGCTCCATAGGCTTCGCTGACATCGCGGCGACCTCATCTTCTCCCTCGACCAAAATAGACCGTTAAACCCTAAAATCACTTCGATACAACAATTCTCGCATTGAAAAATTTTTATTTCATTTTTCCTGGAATCATAGATACTCAAACCAGCTCCATGCAAGATTCTAGCTTTTAAAATTTGTTCGATGATCGGAAATCGATCGAAACGCATTTCCAGTTCATTTATGAACTGCTACTCGAATTTCTAACTAAAAATCCTCATTCTGGTTTTAAAAATCTTCTTTTTGTATGTAGATTCGAGATATAAGATTAAATCAACTTTTCATGACATTCAAAATATTGTATGTTCACTGAAAAAAAATCATTTGTTTCCAACTGTGTATACTTCTTCTTCTGAAATCTATTTTTAAATCATAGTTCATCCTTAAATATACAACTTTCACTTTGAGATCAAAGTCTAACAATGATTACATGATGAAAGATTTGGGTTTTGAATATGTTTGGTGCTCTGAAACCAGAGACAGAGGTGATCTCAATCATAACAGGCATTCCACTCTCTAATATTTATACACAGAGAAACTATATATATACATACATATATATATATATATATGTATGTATACATGATAAAGTGAGTTCGAACCTCAAATTAACAGAAATAAATCATTATAGTTTAGTTTCTTTTTGAGTTGTTACTCACAAGCATCAAGAAAACAAAACAAGTTAAGCTTCTAAAAATAGGAGTTGCTCACTTGGAACAATTTGAAAACAGAGAAGCAGATTTACTTTGGAAAACTGGAATGTTGAGTTGCTCACCTGAAATTATTTGAAACAGAAACAAGATTGTTGAAAAGCTACAGTTTTGTTGATTGTCCCTGAAAATATGTTTTGCCTTGTTGAATGAAGTTGAGTTGATCAGCTTGCTTCCAGGTTTGCAAATTGATTTTGTTTAAGTGTAAAGATGATGTATTTTCTTTTACTTCTGATCTTTTCTCAATTAAAATGGTGGACAAAATCGAAATGAGGAAGGTTGATGTATAAAGAAGATTACAGGGTAATAGTTTGTACAGGTTATTAAAATTTTGTACAACATAAGCCAGAGATTTTTCATCTTTTGGTGGCTGATACAATTGAACGTGATGGCTTCATTAATTAAAAGTTGTACCTATATATTTTTTATGTCTTCATTTCGGCTGTAATGTTTGAAATAACATGATGGCTTCCTTCACAAGCTTTTGTTTACTTGTTTTCATATTCGTATTTTCTCTACAAGCTTTTGCTTTTGTTTTCGACTGATAAATGATATAGGGATGGTTTGCATACTTGTTCATTTGTACGAAGATATTCTATTTTCTTTGCTTTGTTTATATTTTATAACTTATACATGCCCGTATACATATATATTGACATATATACAATATTTAAAATATTTTTAAATTTAAATGATTTATTCCAATTTTATTCATGGTGGGGAAACTCGCAATCCATTTATAATAGATTTGACAAATTTTTATTCAAAAATTCCTTTAATTATCAATTTAAATTAATTAAAAATCCGGGGTCGTTACATGTTTAGTTCCTTGGCAATTTTTAAACCGGCAATGAGAGCTTCATACTCTGCTTCATTGTTCGTCGAAGGGAATTCCAATCTCAATGCATAACACAACGATCGTCCTTCGGGGGTTTCAAGCACTACCCCTGCCCTAGAACAATAATCATTTCTCGAACCGTCGACATACAACTTCCACTGGATTTGAACGCCATCAGTTATTTCTTTCTCACTGTCTCCTCTGTCAGTAGATTCCGCAATGAAATCCGCTAAAGCTTGTCCGTTAATTGCTCTTCGGGGATGGTAAGTGATGTCATATTGGCTGAGTTCAATGTTCCACTTCAAGAGACGACCCGAAGTTTCAAGGCGATACAGGACTTGCTTTAAAGGTTGATCGGTAAGGACCTTGATAGGATGAGATTGAAAATATGGCCTCAACTTTGAATAATTCATCTCTGCCCTAGTGAACCGTTTGCTGATGTAATAGACTGGCTGTTGTATTTTCATATCTTCTCATACGAGTGCTGCACTTAGAGCATGAGATGAAATTGCTAAATAGATGAAGAGGTCTTCGCCATCACTAGGCTTGGAAAGAACTGGAGGAGTTTCCATATGATGAATCAGTTGATCGAAAGCATTCTGACATTCGGGAGTCCATTCAAAAATATTCTTTCCTTTCTTTAGTGCATCAAAGAAGGGAATGCATTTGTTTGTGGCCTTGGAAATGAAGCGACTTAGAGCGGCGACTTTTCCATTGAGACTTTGCAGTTCTCTCTTTGTTTTAGGGGCTTTGACTTCTCTTAGAGCTGTGATTTGAGCAGGATTGGCCTCGATGCCCCTAGCGCTCACGATGAAACCCAAGAATTTTCCGGACTCTACCCCGAATGAACATTTCAATGGATTGAGCTTCATTCCGTACTTTCGAAGAATTGTGAACATTTCCGCCAAGTGATCCATGTGGTCTACTGCTTTCTTTGACTTTACTAACATATCATCAACATAAACTTCCATAGTTTTGCCAATCTGAGGTTTGAACATAGTGTTGACAAGTCTTTGGTAGGTTGCCCCTGCATTCTTCAATCCGAAAGGCATGACTTTGTAACAGTAGAGTCCCACGTCTGTGATAAAGCTCGTGTCTTCCTGATCTGGATCATTCATCATAATCTGATTGTATCCGGAGTAAGCATCCATAAAAGATAACAACTCATGTCCAGCCGTCCCATCCACCAGTTGATCGATTCTAGGCAACGGGAAGCAGTCTTTGGGGCAAGCTTTGTTTAGATATGAGAAATCAATGCATACTCTCCACTTTCCATTCGCCTTCTTAACCAATACTGGATTTGAAACCCAATTTGGATAAGTGGATTCTCTGATGAAATCATTCTCCATAAGCCGATCAACTTCTTCCTTTAACGCTGCTGACCTCTCTGGACCTTGAGTTCTTCTTTTCTGTTTTACCGGTGTGAATTTCGGATCGACATTCAGGGTGTGAACAGCAATTTCCGGAGAGATTCCACACATATCAGCATGACACCAAGCGAACACGTCCAGATTTGCTTTTAGAAATGATATCAGTATGTTTTGAACTGTTATACTTAGTTGCGAACCCACATTGAGTACTTTGTTTGGGTCTTTTGAGTCGACAGGTATCGGTACCGTAACTTCCACGGGTACCACTCTATTCTCCTCTGCACTGGCTTTTCTGGGGTCCATTTCTTTCCTTGCACCACTATGCTCGCCAGTGCAGGGACCACCCTGTATTTGCTATAAGGTTGGGTTTTTGATGCGGAGGGGAGCTGCCGCATCTTTACCCATTTCTCTCTTCCTGGCTTCTCGAAGCTCTATAAGATAACATTCGCGTCCAGCATTTTGATCTCCCTTGATGACACCAACACCATTTTCTGTAGGAAACTTCATAGTTAGGCACCACGGGGCCAAAATGGCCTTGAATGCAGCTAGAGTTGGCCTGCCTAGGAAAGCATTGTAGGCAGAAAATCCATCAACAATTACAAAGGTTTGTTTCCGAACTACCCTTTTCTGCCCTTCTCCAAGTTCCACGAACAACTCGACAGTCCCGATTGGTTGCTGCGGTTCCCCAGTGAAACCAACAATCTTTTGTGATGAAGCTTGAACGTCAGTCATTGGAATCTTCATCTGGTCAAATGTTTTCTTTAAGAGTATATTGCAGGAAGCACTACAATCAATGAGCACTCGTTTTACGATAGCTGGCCCAATTCCTGCAGAGATAACCAAGGGATCTATGGTTGGAGCTTCAATACCTATAGAATCCCTAGCCTTGAACATAATATCATCATTAGAAATCTTCTGCTGCTTCAGGGGTGCAGCATCTTCTATAGCAAAAACATCTTCCTCTGCTGGGATGTACTTCAAAGCATGAGCATATCGTTCCATTTCACCACAGCTTCTGCCCGCTGGATGTGGGCCTCCTGTAATCACATTGATAATGGGCCTTTCGGATTCATGTGCCGTAGTGCCTTTACCCGAGCCAGATGGTTGAATAGAGGGTTGCTGCCCCTGATTAGATGAAGTCGGGTCATTCCTGTTTTTCTTGACATACTGTTGCAGCTTGTTTTCTATCAACAATTCTTCAATTAAGCTCTTCAAGTGATGACATTCATTGGTATCATGATCGGGTTGGTTGTGAAAGCGGCAGAATTTTCCATTTCGCATAGCGCCCTTTCCCGGTTTTATCTCAGCTGGTTTTTGATAATCCACAGCATCTTTGGTGGCAAAGAAGATATTTTCCGGAGTGTCGGTCAATGGAGTGAAATCTGAGGGTTTGAAGAAGCGAGGTCTCTTTGCATCCTTTTATTTCTTCCCATCGTGACTTTCCCTTTTCTGACCTCCGGAATATTTCTTCACCAAAACAGCAATATTATTCTCCACCTTTGCTGCCACCACTTTCGTTGGTGCCGGAAGATTTTCCAAGCATATGAATTCATCAGCTTTCTTATAGAATTTCTCGAGAGAATTTGGCTCCTTCATTTTCAGCCATTTTCCAAATTTGATCGATTTGTCGATAGCACGCATCAAATAGGTCAAGACCATTCGTGGCTCTGCGTTGTCAACTTCTGCCAGAGCTATATTGAAGCGATTCAGGAATGACTTAATACGCTCCCCCGGATTTTGTTCGAGACTGGATAATGACATTATGTCCTTTGCCTTTGAAGCGTATAGCCTGAATTTCTCTTTGAACTTTCGGGTCAGATCGAAAAACTGATCTACAGATCGGATAGGAAGCTTAGTAAACTAGAGAAGTGCCACTCCTTCCAAATATACTGGGAAATACCGGCACTTAATCTCATCAGTTGCTCTTGCGCCGGTCATGTGCCAGTCATATTTATACAAGAATTAATTTGGATCACTTGTTCCCTGATAAGCAGGAATGGTGGGAGGAACAAACTTTCTAGGAAACTCAGCCTTTAGAATCTTCTCGGTAAACGGAGTCTTACTCGGTGCGAATCCCCATTCGCTCTCATCCTCATCTCTCTGCATGCTCTCTTTCATTATTTGCTTAATCATGCCAGAAAGGTATTCCTCATTGTTTAAAGATTTTGCGGAGTAGACTTCGGCCATTTTCTCAGAAGTTTGTCCGGGCAAATGTTCGCGGAAAACTGGCGATGGCCTAGATCCTTCAGCTTGGAGGGGTGCCCCTTCAGCAGCACCTGATCCCCCTTGAGGAATATTTCTCCCTTCGGAGTTGCGAAGAGCATCAGCAATGTTTTCTTCATTACCCACTGGTCTTTGGTTTGCGCCGAGCAGAGCGTTCAATCTTTCCATCATTAGATTATTTTGAGTTTCAATCTGCTGGTACAATCCGGACACAGCAGCGTCTAGCTCTTCTCGCGTCACCCCAACGCTTGGAGCTGCTTGACTTGGAGAAATAGAAGTGGCGGTATCATCATGGACATCTTCCGATCTGACAGCCTTACGCTTTCTTCCAGGAGCCATTAAATCAGATAGACTTCTAGTCTTGAAAGAAACTTGTTCAACGAACTTTCGTGAAGCAATGATGACAATCTCCCTGAGTTGGGTTCTCAGTGAAAGCACCAAAATGTTAACGCTAAAAAGTGAACGCTAACACCCGGTGTGTGTAATAGAATCGTGAAAGCACCACCCGTTGGTACGGGAACAGAATACAAGCAGAGAATCGCAGTAAAGCGGTAAATGACAACAGATTTATAGTGGTTCGGCCCGTAATTGAACCTACGTCCACTTTATAGTCTTTATTACTGAATCGGGTTACAAAACGATACAAAACACTTGTCAAACACAGTACAATTTGATCACACAACAATCTCGGCTACTAGCTCAAACTTCGGTGACGAATCTTGCTAAATCCGTGTCGGATGAATGAAGTTCTTCACGAAGCTTGTTGTAGTGCCTTGAATGTTGGAAGATCTTCACTTGTCGAATGAATGTAGAGTGCGGCAGAGTATCAATGCCTCAGAAAATGAATGGCCAAAAGTCTTTTTCATGTTGAGGGTAGGGGGGTATTTATAGGGGTTCAAATCTGGACAGAAGTTTTTGCTAAGTCATGAGCCGTGGCCGACTTAAGGTAAGTCGTGACTCGTTGCCAACTTAAGGTTGCTCGAGGATGACTCATTGAATTCAACTTGTGGCTTGGCAACTCGTGGTTGACTTAAGTACTGGGTCGTGGCCGACTTTAGGTAGCTCATGGTCGACTTATAATGAGCCGTAAGTCGTGGTCGACTTATCAGACAAAAGAGGCATGGGCGCAGGCACTGTTATCTTATCTTGATAGCTTTCAGGTCGTGGACGACTTAAGCTAAGTCGTGAGTTCCTTAAGTCGTGAGCCCTTTAAGTCGTAAGTCGTCCAGGTTGGTAAACCCTTTACAGTAGTTAGGCCGGAGCTTCCCTTAAGTCGTGGAATCTCTTAAGTCGTTTAGATCTTAACTCGTTGAGTCATCTGGACCATGAGTCGTAGGTCGTGAAGCTCTTGAGTCGTATACTTACTGGGTCGGATATCCCTTGAGTCGTATACTTACTGAGTCGGTCCTGTAGCTTAGGTCGGGGCCTGTTGAGTCGTAGGCTTCTTGAAGTCGTAAGCTTGCGGCTTCCTTGAGTCGTAGATCATTCAGACCTTAACTCGTTTAGTCGTGTAACTATCTTGAGTCGCGCAGCTCTTAAGTCGTAGCCTTCTTGAGTCGTAGAAAATTAAGGGTTAACATTAATTAATTAAGGTGATTGATTAATTAATTTATATCAAAAGATTGGCAATCAATTAATTAGAATTTGATAATTAATTCATAAGTGATTAATTTACTTGGAAATAAATTGAATCAATTAGGATTAAACAATTAATTAATCCTGTTTATAAATGATTATTGAATGCTTGACTTTACTTATGAATGATTGCATTGTAAGGGATGCCTTGAATTGTTGTGCTATCTGATCTGTGATATTTTGTTCTGTGATTTGAGCTGTGTGTAATGAATTAATTTATTTGTGATACACCTGTTATTATCCGTGAATCTGTGAAGGAGCGATAAGCATTATAGGATTATACCGCTTATCAAATATATTGTCATATTTGATCTTTGATGATTTGATGATGTTGCACTACTGTGTAAACCCCTGGACCACACTTTTACACACACAAATATGGATTTCACGTGGAAATTGGTTAAGTCACAGATGATTTAAATTTAATGTATTTGAAATTGAAATTTTAATTTCATTTGATTTTGAAAAATGGATTTGGGTTAAATGTTAAAGCTTTTGAAAAAGTGTTTTCACAGATAAAAGCTATTTTTAATAACTTAGTAAAATTTCCAATTTAAAATGATTTAATTTGAATTTGAATTCAAAATAAGGAATTGAATTCCATGTTGAGATTTATGATTGGAAATTACGGTTAAAAATGTTATAAATGTGTTTATATGAAATTAAACCATTTTAAAAGTATAATTTTGAGAATTTGGATTTAACCCAAGAACCTTAACTTGTATAAATGAATCAGATTTCCAAAATGAAAACTGTTTGTTTTAAAAGAATAAAAGCTTTCATATAAGAAATGAAATTCCAGTTTAATTAAAGGAATTTCAAGATTGAATTGAAAAATGGTTTTCCAAGTTATGAATGAATTCTTTTTGAAAGCTATGAATTGAATCTATTATTTTTAACAGATTTAAAATGATGATTTGTTTAAACCATTCGAAATGAAATTGTTTTGAATGCTATAGGTTAAATCTTGATTTAAAGATTTAACGAGTTAATCTAATTGATATGGATATTGATTTGGAAAAATCTATGAATGAATCTTTGTGAAACTAAGTGAACTTTGTAAGATGAATCTTTTTTGTAAAAGATTTAAAATGGTAATTTGTTTAAACCATTTGAAGAAAAGTTTTGGGTAATAAGTTGTGACTTAATTGAGATCCCAATATCCATATGTTTCTTGTAAATATTGCGCTCACTATTCGGTTTAGCCGGGAGAGGACCTTTGTGTCATATATCCCATTCCGAATAATGATACGACGTATATGGATAGCATTTGAAGACCGGTGGTGAAGACCGAATACTTTCTAAAATGAAAGGTCAACCTGTCGAATGTCTCTGCACCGAGTTGCTCCGGTATAGAGATTTATATCACTCTTTTTGTGATGGAAAGTCCGAACGTGATTAGAAAATTATCCGGATTTGCAAGGGCTTCTTCGGAAGTGCCTTCGGTTCTGTTCGAACCCAAAACAGACTTGTATGGTTACATGTCTGACATTACACTTTGAGATATAAAGCTGATTTCTTTCAAATACATTTCTGTTGGTGGCGGAGAATTTATTCTTTTAGCTTAACACCCTTCTCTAAGACGTACGAGCTCAGAGGTTATGTAGTTGAAGGTTATCAGCGATATATTCCCATTTTGGTAATGTGACATGCTGAGTGTTGTTGTGTGATGATCATTGTTTGATCATTTGTGATATGATCATTTGTTTGATCATTTATCTTTGTGATCATTACTTTGATCATCTGTTGACCCAAAGCATGGCTTTGTGCCAAAGCGTAGCTTTGTGGACGAGACTTCGTCGAACCTCACGACTCGGTATGGTCGAAACAGGAATCGTGGCAGCAAGGTTATTTGAGGGTAGCGCCCTCTGAGGGTATGTCATTTCCTTCTGGATTATGAGTGGTATCATGGTATGGAGCCCAGATACTTACTTTGTGGTTGCTGCGAATCTATTACTTTGTGATTGCTTTGTGGTTGTTGGATTAGAGGTACCTCGGATAAAGGTCGCTAACGACCGGGAGGTGGCATACTCGTGTCAGTAGTTACCCAGCTAGGGGTAACCCGGCCTTGTGTAGCAGAGATCCGGTTAGGATCCGGGAACGTCGCTCCAGAGGCGTTCTATTTTACTTGGGAAGTTCCTTTGCCCGACCATTTGTTGGAAATCCATCTTCCAATACGAACTTTGTACGTTATTAGTTGTAGAACCTGCCATCTACTTATGGTGGCGCCCCACTGTTTGGATGGTAGCTATAGTAGGCATAGTTCGAAATGTCTATGCTGGCTAAGATTGATATTCTACTTTCGAAAATGTTTTCTACACTATGCACTAATAATAATATCAAACCAAATGAGTTGTTATTGCGTATCAAGCATCTTTGACTATCATAAGGAGAAATCTCCTCCAATTCTGCATTTGCATTGTGTGTGTGGCGGGAGGCCTTATGGTAGTTTCATTTTCCAAAAGCATTGCGAATTGACTTTAAAATTCTCTTGTTATTTGTTTTAAAGATAAACTGTTTTTGTTGCTCACACCAGTCCCATGACTGATCCGGAGTTTATTGTTTCTTTCCTAAACTCCGGGTGCTCAAAATTTTTCTACACGAGCAGTCTAGAGTTGGGTTTTTCAGATATTCAGATTTAGTAGATTATCTGGAGTTAGATCAGTCTTTGGATATGGACTGCACTTGCTTATCTTTGTGCATCATTATTGGGAGTTCAAGCTATTTCTGGATTGGCGCTTTGGAGATGGAGATTATCCGCTGCTGGTGTTATCTATTTTCTTTCCACTGCTATTTCTTGTATCATATCTCTGATGTATATTGATATTCATTGTATCACTCTGTTGTATCAAATATTGTATCAGATATTGTATATCAATGTATTCTTCTTTTTCTTCCGCTGTGTTGTTTACTTAATTATGTTATAAGTTCCGGCGACTCTGATTTGAACGGTCGAATCTACGGCATTCGAGTACAATGTAAAGTATGGATGTCGATTTTCGAGCGCGAAAAATCTGGGGCGTTACAAATAATGTAACAATTTCGACTATGATTAATAAGTAATTGTAGACATCATTATAATACCAAAGAATTTTATATAGAAAATGTTTTGGTTATCGTAAGGTAAAAACCCGTCCGTATTTATGTGCAGCGTGGTCTTACGAGATACCTTTTTCGTTAAAAGTTTTTATAACTTTAAATCCAGTTGGTGTGTTTTTCTCATATTGGTTTTCCAGACTGACTCGAGTGTTATTTTATTATAATGCTTAGGTCAGATCGAGCATATTTACAGATTGCTTTGGATGCATTGAAGCTCAGGAGACGAATTGGAGGTCTTCAAGTCGTATTCTCGTATATGTTTATTTTCCACTGCTTTGTTATTGAAATTATTAGCAATTGTGAGGACATATTGTTATAACTATCCAGGCTGATAATTGTGATTGTTGTTGTACTTTGATGGATGTATGTGTATAACAGTTTCTCTTTTTTAAAAATTATTGATATTATATTATATGTTGTCCCACTGCGATTGTGAGATTCTGTGTTTTTTTAAGTTTCTTTTCTCTTCTTCTTTCTTCTTTCTTCCCCATAACCATCCGTCTTTCTGTTCGATTTGGGTTAGACATGTGTGGTTTATTGTCAGCTTGAATGGTACGGATTGGCGGGTCGTTATAGTTGGTATCAGAGCTTAGGTTGAGCGAACACCTTGGCTTTGGTGGGGTAAACTCATTTGAGATAGGGCAAGTGAGACCTTAGGATGAGTTTGAGTGTATATATATATATATATGTATATATATATATATGTGTGTGTATATATATATATATGTATATATATGTATATATATATCTGAGCGTGTATTTGTTTGTGATATAATTTTTTTTTATATTGTGTTGATTTATCGGTTAAGTGGTTATGAATGGTCGATACAGAAGGAACTACTGTATCGATAGGAGTTTCTAAACCCTTGAACAAGATAAACTGACACAATATTGTTTTGAAAATGAGTAAATGGAATAATTTTACCTAATTTATATTTTATATATAAAAATAATAATTTTATGAAATTAACATAGTTATATATAGTGTGTTTGGTTGTTAGAAAATGATAAACATTTATTGTTTATTAGTTGTACTCGGATAGTTATGAGCATTTTGTTAGTTAAATTAAGTACGAACACTTTGTGAATTCAATTTCACAGTTTGACTATAAGGTGCTCAATGATAATATTGAGTTGACTTTTAATTATAATAAAAGTTATTTATTATAATCCATACAAAGAGAAACAATTAGGAAAGGATCTTCTATAAGAAGTGAACTATATAAGCATGATATATAAATATAGTTTATAAACAAGGATTTAAAACTGAGAATTTGAGTACTTAAATCCCAGAGATTTGAAATTGTTTTTTCAAATGTTGTGACAAATAATAATAGTATTATTAGAGAGTGTTTCTGAATAGAAATTTTCTTAAAATATGGGTTTATAAATAAAAATGGTTTTGGAATAGCTAAAAAGCAATGAACTCACTTCGTCGTTTGAAAATAATTCTGGTGATGACTGCAGCATCATCGGTGTTCATTTTTTTGTTTCTAAAATTGCTACCGTGATAGAAATTGGTTATTGAATTGTTTTGGGTAAAGCAAATTTTTTTAAAAATTCACGAAAATAAGATTTGATATACAAAGGAATATATGGATATTATTATTATTGTTATTATTTCAAAATGATTTGAAATAAAAACCGGGTTTTAAATTCTGAAATTTTCAGCTAAGTAACATTATAGACTCATATATCTTAACCATTTGGATAGTTGGTTGGTGTATCTCATTTCGGGATATTGTTTGGTAATTTTCATTTATTGAAATGGAAAGGAATTTCCGACGATGTTGGACCGTCGAGACTTCCAATTTGATATAGAAATCTTAAGCTAGGTATTTGTGGAAACATAAGAAAATAAGTTTTTATAACTTATAAACTTGAAGGGATGGAAATTTTAAAAGAATATTTAAAATTATTGAACCTTCATGTTAAGCAAAAAAAATCTGTTATTGTATATATACTCTTAGGGAATACAAGGGTATTTTGCAGTTATAGACTTGAGTAATATTTGTTAAGTAAAATATTTATTATTTGGAAGTAATAAAAACCTTAGGAAATGTTTTATTAATGAAGATAAATCTTTACAAAGTGTTTGTAGGCTTAAAGTAATAAGATATGAAATGATTCAGAAGGTGAATTCTAGTATCAATTAAAAATATAAACTTAAGTTAAATGGATAACAAACATAAGCGTGCTTTATAAAAAGTTGAAATAAACCTAAGTATGGAGGAGATAAAAGATGGAGTGTGGCTTTTGAAATGTGTATAAACTTGAGTTTTAAAGTGTTGATAAAACTAAGTTGTGTTTTATAAGATGCTTATAAACTTGAGTTGTGAAATATTTGAGTTTTTAAGTAATGTGTTTTGGAATGGGCTAAAATAAAAATAGTGTTTAATGGAAATGGATTGATGAAATAGTTCATAAATAATTTTAGTTAAAGGGAATATACTAAGAAATAATAAACGTGGATTACAATAATTGGCATAGTCAAGAAAAGTAGATTTGAAGTTGAGCTATGAGGTAAAATTTCACTTAAGTAAAGTTAAATAAAATGATTTATAAAATGGTTTATAAATGAATTTTAGTATAAAGGGAAATACTATTGGTATAATTAATTATGATTTAAAGTGAATGTAACGACCCGTATTTTTACGGATCGAATGTTTGTAAAACAATTGTCATTAGATCGACTAGAGCTTAGGTCGTATAGAGGATAAGCCGTGTGTAGCTTAGGTCGTGGGGTAGGTTAGGTCGAGTGAACGACCTAAGGGATTGGAGCAACCTACAGAATTTGACGACTTAAGGACTGGACGAGGTATGAACTTAGGTAGTATGACAGTTAGGTCGCGTAGTGGTTTAGGTCATATAATAGTTTGGGACGACCTATAGGATTTGACCGACCTAAGGAGTAGACGACCTAAGGAATAGGCAACTTAAGATAGTGGTGGCATAGGAATAGCAACCTAGTAGACAGCGCGAGTTAACGACCTATAGTAGTTAGGTCGGTGGAGCGACTTATAGGAGTTGGCGACTTAAGGATTATAGGTCGTAAGCGACTTAAGGTAGAATGCTTAAGTCGTTATAGTTAGGTCGTTGTGACCCTGAGTATAGATAGGTCGTTAGACGACCTAAAGGTTAGGTCGTAAGACCCTGTGGATAGTTAGGTCTATTTGATAAGTCGTTAGGCCGCATTTTCGTTAGGTCGCGCCTACGTGTTAGGTCACGATTGTTGTTAAGTCGTTAGGCCGCATTTTCGGTAGGTCGTAGGTCGTGGGTTTTCTTAAGTCGTGAACGACTTAAAAGCGAGCAAACGACTTAGGGATTTCAGCCTATAAATACACGTCCATTTCCTCACTTTTTGGGATCCGGATTTTGAAGCGACGAAGTGCTGCCATTTTGAGAGCTCGAGTTCTACACTTCTTCACTTCTTTTCTCCACTCTAATCTTTTGCTTCCTTCCATCCTAATCGAAGATCAAATCGAAGATCCAAGAGCAAAAGTTGAAGATCTACATTCTTCGAAGAGAGATTTCATCGTTTGAAGCGGAATTTTGGTAGATCGAGTTAGATCCTTCGCTGTCCAGATCTGAGGTGTGTTGCTTTTGAAGTGTTTAGGAGATTCGGTGAGTGGTGATTATCTCTCACACGGATCCAAAGGAGTATATCGGATTGATGGCTTGACTTTGTGTTAAAATAGTGATTTCCATGCATTTTCTTAAACCTAAGTATAGATCTACTGTTCATGATGATTTGACATACATTTTACTACATGTTACCCTATGCAAGTCCATTCATCAAGTTATAGAGATATTTCTCATGTTTCATGCTTGTTAGATTTAGACTCTTTATTTACAAGATTGCCATTATTGTTATAATTGTTTATTAGATCATGTTTGAATGTTTGATTACTTGGATTAATGATTGATTTGATTGATTGTTATGAATTAGTTGATTGATGATTTGATTTAGACAAGATGGTCGAAGATGATTCAAAAGCTAAGGGAAAGGCTCTTGAATTGGAAAAGCTGCTCGTGGCATATGTGGTGGATGATGAAGCTCATATGGATAGATTCGATAATGTTGAGATGAGGCTTTGCTATGATGAGATGAAGCGAGGCATGATGTGAGATAGCCTTGGTTTAATCCAGACGGGATCATTCCAAGCATGTTGATAACTCGGTGAAAGGGTTTGGGTTTGAGAATAATGGTTTGCTTGAGAGGCGCTTGAGCTAGCATGGAAATAGTCGTCGAGGAGGATGACTAGGAGGCAGAGATTTCATCGTTGTTGAAGGTTCTAGCAGGCTCAAAGCAAGAGTACGTTGGGCAGATTCGATAGTCCCTAAAGACTATGATTGGTAGTCAAGTACTCTGGGCATATTCGATAGTCCTAGGCACGGGTTGCGACGACGTGTAGAGTTCTGTCTAGAACCGGGGTTGCCATTAACCCTTGACGAACGGCTGAAAGAATGTGCCGGTCATTCAATTAACGGTGGTATCGAAGCAATGATAACAGTGATAGCCAGAGTCATGGATGTTTGGTTGTATCGTCATTCGGTCTCCAGAGCAATGTTTTCTGGGTGCTTATCTGATCTTGGTTTAGGCCTTGGGGGTTTGTACTTGGAAAACATCGCCCTTGACTCGAGTGATAATTGCTTTACTTTAAATGTTTGCTTTGTTATGATTACTTCTGCTTAGTGTGTGTCTGGGGCTATCACTGTAGAAAGAGGTGGAGTGGGAGGGTTGGATTCCTATTCCTTTTACCTTTATGTTCTTTTGGTATGTTGTTAGTTAATTTACCGCTCACTAAGATTGTTGTCTGACTCAAGGCTTTATGTTTAACTCTTATTGCCTTGGGCTGTTCATCCATTTTGGGATGGGAAGACTAGGTAGCAGGTGACAGGTGCCGTTCTTAGTTTCCAACGATGCTGATGACGAAGACGAGCTGGAGGCTTGCATATTACTTTCTTACTATATGTACTGGATGTTCCGCTGCTTGTATTTTCTCTGAGTGTTATGTAGTGAGGCTTGATGTATTGACTATTCAGATGTTTGTATTCAACTATTATGAAGTTTAATAGATGAGATTCTATTCTGTGAAGCTTCACTATATATATTCTCTATTGTATTTTATCCATGCGCTGTGAGTAATACGATAGATTCTGCTGTTTTAACTTACCCTGGCAATCGTCCATGGCTGCCTGGCACACCTTACAGCGCACTATCTCTATGTTTCGCGCAGGGGTCATGGGCGGTCGTCACATTTGGTATCAGAGCATTGGTTAATCGATTTTACCCAACGCTCGCTGACGAAACTACGTATGAGAAACGTAATTGTATTTTTGGTGGATGATTACTATATATAATATAGTAGCTTAGGAGAGTTTGAGTCCTTTATGCAGTTGTTCTCAAGGTGTATTAATCATTTCTTTTATAGATATTAAGGATGAGTCGAAGAGGGAGACCAGCTGCTAGGGAAGGCCGTGCCACTGAGGGGGCTGCTGATTATGCTGCTATGTTCGAAGCTATGATGACTTCGATCATGAGAAGGATGCCAGCTCCGGGGCCAGCAATAGATGTTGGAGTTCAATTTCAAACTCCAAAACTGGTGGATTTTGCTAAGCTGTGTAAAGACTATACTGCTCTTGGAGGGAAGGTTTTCTTGGGAACAGAGTCAACCATTGAAGTCCAGAGGTGGATAGATGCTTGTAGAAGGATCTTTGGTGATTTAGGAATCGAGGATGCAACCAAAAGGAAGCTTGCGTCAAGACAGCTTCAAGGAAGAGCTTCTGATTGGTGGAACTCTATCACCATTGATACTCCGGAGGAAGAAATTACTTGGGAGCAATTCCAAGCCAGATTCGAAGCTAAGTTCATTTCTACAGCTCGGAAATCTGTTCTGTTCAAGAAGTTTGTGGAGCTCAAGCAAGGTGGAAGACCAGTTCTTGAGTATGTATCTGAGTTTGAAGCTTTGTCCAAGTATGCCCGGTCGTATATTGAATCTCCTTATCAGAAGAACGAGAAGTTTGTGACAAGCTTGGACAGTTATCTTGGGAGGCAGTTGGTAGATCATTTGGACGATCCATTTGAGAAGCTTGTGGAGAAAGCTCTCAGGCACGAGAATCTGTTTCCTAAAGAAGGATCTGTTGTTGCTGTGACCAAGGAAGAGTCTAAACCACATCAAGGTGGAAACAAGAAGAGGAAGCAGCAGCAGCAGCAGCAAAAGGGTAAGGATGGTCAGAAGAAGCCGAAGGGCAAAGTGACCTGCTACAATTGTCAGCAGAAGGGCCATTTCTCCAGAGTTGCAAGAATCCAAAGGTGCCGGTGAAGTGCCACAACTGTGACAAGCCGGGGCATATCAAGAGGAATTGTCCAGAACCGCGGAAGGACAAGCAGATTGTGCAAGCTTATGCTTTGGGGGCTGTTCCATCATCTTCAAAAGCTCCTACTGCTGAAGAGAAAGGAAAGAGTGTGGTGGTTCAAGGTACTCTTTCCATATGTGGTGTTCCAGTTAGAGTGTTATTCGATACTGGGGCATCGCATTCGTTTGTTTGTAATGAACTCGTAGGCCGGTTGGGTTTAGAACCGGATATTGTTGATAGGCCATTGGTTGTGACTAATCCAGTTGGGGGTTCGTCTTGTTTGTGTATGCTATGCCGTGGTCTGATTGTATCGAGTCATGATTGCTCTTTTGTTTGTGATTGTTTTGTTCTGAACTTCGCGGGGTTCGGAATTATTTTGGGTATGGACTGGCTTAGGAAGTATGCGGAAAATGTTGATTGTGAAAGATTGGAGGTGACAATCGAGAATGTGGAGGGGCGAAAGGTTGTGATATGATGTAAGCATGAGGAAGGCGTCTTCATGAGCTTCATGTATTCGCTGGTTTTTCCACGGGATGGACTGTCATCGGTGCCAATCGCTAATGGATTTGAGGATGTCTTTGATGAGGTCAAAGGGTTTCCGCCGCATAGAGAGATCGAGTTTCGTATCGATTTAGTTGATGGAGCCAGAACTGTTGTGATGCCTCTTAGGCGGATGGCGCTTAGGGAACAACAAGAGTTGAAGGTGCAAGTTGATGATCTTTTACAGGAAGGATTCATTCGGCGTAGTGTGCCCGAATGGGGTGCACCAGTTGTGTTTGTAACCAAAGCGGATGGATCGTTGAGGTTGTGTGTGGATTATCGTGAGCTGAATAAAGTGACTAAGAAGAACAAGTATCCATTGCCGAGAATAGATGACTTGTTTGATCAGCTTCACGAAGCCAAGGTGTTTTCTCAGATGGATTTGGCAATGGGATTTCACCAGTTAAGAGTGGCTAAGGATAGTGTGCCAAAGACTGCTTTCAGGACACCGTCCGGTTTCTTTGAGTGGCTGGTAATGCCGTTTGGATTGACCAATGCACCAGCATATTTTGTGGATCTTATGAATAGAGTGTTCAGAGATCAGTTGAACAAGTTCGTACTAGTGTTCGTGGATGATATTTTGATTTATTCCAGAACTGAAGAAGAGCATAAGACGCACTTGAGTATTGTTTTGGAAATCTTACGGAAACATCAGCTGAAGGCTAAGTTTTCGAAGTTTCACTTCTGGAAGAGTGAAGTGAGGTTCTTAGGCCATATTATCTCTGAAAGCGGAATAGCGGTTGATCCCGCCAAGATAGCAGCAATCCAGGATTGGGGTAGACCTAAGAATGCATCTGATGTCAGAAGTTTTCTTGGATTAGCAGGATACTATCGTCGATTTATCAAATACTTTTCCAAGATAGCTGCACCATTAACAGGATTGATGAAAAAGAATCAAGTATTCAGATGGGATGCTAAGTGTGAGCAAGCTTTTGGAATCCTGAAAGAGCGACTGACAAGTGCTCCTGTTTTGACTATTCCAAGTGGAAATGATGAGATGGTGGTTTACACCGACGCATGTGGTACTGGACTTGGGGCAGTACTGATGCAAAAGAATAGAGTTGTTGCGTATGCAAGTCGACAACTGAAGCCACATGAAAGGAATTATCCGACTCATGATTTGGAGTTGGCGCCGATTGTATTTGCTCTGAAGATGTGGAGACATTACCTATTGGGAGTTCGATTCGAGTTGTTTACAGATCATAAGTCGTTGAAATATCTTTTCTCCCAAAAGGATTTGAATCTTCGGCAGCAACGATGGCTAGAGTTTTTGGCATCATATGATTTTGGTATAGCCTATACTCCGGGAAAGGGTAACGCAGTGGCAGATGCGTTAAGTCGAAGACATGCAGGATTGG
This sequence comes from Allium fistulosum, assembly GCA_030737815.1. Classification (NCBI taxonomy): domain Eukaryota; kingdom Viridiplantae; phylum Streptophyta; class Magnoliopsida; order Asparagales; family Amaryllidaceae; genus Allium; species Allium fistulosum. The sequence continues at coordinate 712,703,181 of CM060905.1, forward strand.
GAGCCATGTTTTTAGAATGGAAGAGTCTCGAATATTTGGCTAGATTTGACTTCAGGCCCAGATGTGAATTGGAACCTGAGATGTTGGCAAACTTATCTATAAGATCGACTCTTATGGAAAGGATTGGCGAGAGCCAAAAGCGAGACGATAAGCTTGTCAAGATTATCCATGATTTGGAATCTGGATTGGACCCAGAAAAGGATAAAGGATTCGAGGTCGATCAAGAGGGTTGGCTTCGGAAGCAAGGACGACTGGTTGTTCCTGATATAGATGAATTGAGAAATGAAGTTCTGAAGGAAAGTCATCACTCGAAGTTGACAATTCATCCAGGTAGAAATAAGATGTATCGGGATATAAAGAGAACCTTTTACTGGGAAGGTATGAAGAAGGATGTTGGAAATTTTATTTCCAAGTGCATGAACTGCCAGTTGGTAAAAGCTGAGCAAAAGAAGCCCAGTGGATTGCTTCAGCCATTAGAAGTTCCTACATGGAAGTGGGAGCAAATATCGATGGATTTTATTGATGGGTTACCTAGAACAAGAACGGGAAATGAAGGGATTTAGGTCATCGTAGATCGTTTGACTAAGAATGCAAGATTCATTCCTGTTCGATCAACCAGGACTGCATCAAAGTTGGCTGAGCTGTATGTTAAATGGATAGTTCGATTCCATGGTATTCCAAAAAGTATAGTGAGCGATCGAGACCCATTGTTCACTAGTGGATTTTGGAAGAGCTTCCAGGAAGTTTTGGGAACCGAGTTGTGTTTGAGTACAGCTTATCATCCTCAAACAGATGGGCAGACCGAGAGAGTCAACCGAGTTTTGGAAGATCTCCTTAGAGCTTGCGTTTTAGATTTCGGAGGATCATGGGAAGATCATCTTCATTTGGTGGAATTTTCGTATAATAACAATTACCAGTCAAGCATTGGTATGGCACCGTATGAAGCATTGTATGGAAGACCGTGTAACTCTCCGACATGTTGGTTAGAAACAGGAGAAAAGCTGATACTTGGGCCAGAAATGATTCGACAGACTTCGGATTGCATAGAGATCATTCGGCAACGGATGAAGGCAGCCCAAGACCGTCAGAAAAGTTATGCCGATAAGCGTCGTAAGGATTTGGAATTCGACGTTGGTGATATGGTTTTTGTGAAGACTTCTCCACTGAAGAATGTTATTCGATCCGGGAAGAAAGGAAAATTGACTCCGAGATTTGTCGGACCATTCCTGATCATCGAGCGAATTGGAAAGCTCGCCTACAAATTGGAGTTACCAGAAAAGATGGCGGGTGTGCACAATGTTTTTCATGTATCGTATCTACGGAAGTATGTGCACGACTTGAATACAGTGGTTTCTGCTGATAGCTGTGAAGATTTTGAGGTTGATCCAGTTGTAGAGAGACCTCGTAAGCCGCTTTGTGTTGTGGAAACTGACACGAAACAGCTTAGGAGGAAGGTAGTTAAGTTGCTCAAGATACAATGGAGTGATGATGTTAACAACTGTACATGGGAGGTGGAAGAGAGGATGAAGGCAGCTCATCCTGAACTCTTCAAGGTATGGCCATAAGGTGTCGTGACATCTCACGACATTGTAACTTGTTCTAGTTTTAGAATTCTGCATGCTAGGCTAGAATTGGATGCATGGTTTGTTGATTGCTATGGATGGTAGGCATGCAGAATAGCTTTTGATTGCTCTTGTTTGTTTGGAATTTCGGGGGCAAAATTCCTAAGGGGGAGAGAATGTAACGACCCGTATTTTTACGGATCGAATGTTTGTAAAACAGTTGTCATTAGATCGACTAGATCTTAGGTCGTATAGAGGATAAGCCATGTGTAGCTTAGGTCGTGGGGTAGGTTAGGTCTAGTGAACGACCTAAGGGATTTGACCGACCTAAGGAGTAGACGACCTAAGGAATAGGCGACTTAAGATAGTGGCAGCATAGGAATAGCAACCTAGTAGACAGTGCGAGTTAACGACCTATAGTAGTTAAGTCGGTGGAGCGACTTATAGGAGTTGGCGACTTAAGGATTATAGGTCGTAAGCGACTTAAGGTAGAATGCTTAAGTCGTTATAGTTAGGTCGTTGTGACCCTGAGTATAGATAGGTCGTTAGACGACCTAAAGGTTAGGTCGTAAGACCCTGTGGATAGTTAGGTCTATTTGATAAGTCGTTAGACCGCATTTTCGTTAGGTCACGCCTATGTGTTAGGTCGCGATTGTTGTTAAGTCGTTAGGCCGCATTTTCGGTAGGTCGTAGGTCGTGGGTTTTCTTAAGTCATGAACGACTTAAAAGCGAGCAAACGACTTAGGGATTTCAGCCTATAAATACACGTCCATTTCCTCACTTTTTGGGATCCGGATTTTGAAGCGACGAAGTGCTGCCATTTTGAGAGCTCGAGTTCTACACTTCTTCACTTCTTTTCTCCACTCTAATCTTGTGCTTCCTTCCATCCTAATCGAAGATCAAATCGAAGATATAAGAGCTAAAGTTGAAGATCTACATTCTTCGAAGAGAGATTTCATCGTTTGAAGCGGAATTTTGGTAGATCGAGTTAGATCCTTCGCTGTCCAGATCTGAAGTGTGTTGCTTTTGAAGTGTTTAGGAGATTCGGTGAGTGGTGATTATCTCTCACACGGATCCAAAGGAGTATATCGGATTGATGGCTTGACTTTGTGTTAAAATAGTGATTTCCATGCATTTTCTTAAACCTAAGTATAGATCTACTGTTCATGATGATTTGACATACATTTTACTACATGTTACCCTATGCAAGTCCATTCATCAAGTTATAAAGATATTTCTCATGTTTCATGCTTGTTAGATTTAGACTCTTTATTTACAAGATTGCCATTATTGTTATAATTGTTTATTAGATCATGTTTGAATGTTTGATTACTTGGATTAATGATTGATTTGATTGATTTTTATGAATTAGTTGATTGATGATTTGATTTAGACAAGATGGTCGAAGATGATTCAAAAGCTAAGGGAAAGGCTCTTGAATTGGAAAAGCTGCTCGTGGCATATGTGGCGGATGATGAAGCTCATATGGATAGATTCGATAATGTTGAGATGAGGCTTTGCTATGATGAGATGAAGCGAGGCATGATGTGAGATAGCCTTGGTTTAATCCAGACGGGATCATTCCAAGCATGTTGATAACTCGGTGAAAGGGTTTGGGTTTGAGAATAATGGTTTGCTCGAGAGGCGCTTGAGCTAGCATGGAAATAGTCGTCGAGGAGGATGACTAGGAGGCAGAGATTTCATCGTTGTTGAAGGTTCTAGCAGGCTCAAAGCAAGAGTACGTTGGGCAGATTCGATAGTCCCTAAAGACTATGATTGTTAGTCAAGTACTCTGGGCAGATTCGATAGTCCTAGGCACGGGTTGCGACGACGTGCAGAGTTCTGTCTAGAACCGGGGTTGCCATTAACCCTTGACGGACGGCTGAAAGAATGTGTCGGTCATTCAATTAACGGTGGTATCGAAGCAATGATAACAGTGATAGCCAGAGTCATGGATGTTTGGTTGTATCGTCATTCGGTCTCAAGAGCAATGTTTTCTGGGTGCTTATCTGATCTTGGTTTAGGCCTTGGGAGTTTGTACTTGGAAAACATCGCCCTTGACTCGAGTGATAATTGCTTTACTTTAAATGTTTGCTTTGTTATGATTACTTCTGCTTAGTGTGTGTCTGGGGGCTATCACTGTAGAAAGAGGTGGAGTGGGAGGGTTGGATTCCTATTCCTTTTACCTTTATGTTCTTTTGGTATGTTGTTAGTTAATTTACCGCTCACTAAGACTGTTGTCTGACTCAAGGCTTTATGTTTAACTCTTATTGCCTTGGGTTGTTCATCCATTTTGGGATGGGAAGACTAGGTAGCAGGTGACAGGTGCTGTTCTTAGTTTCCAACGATGCTGATGACGAAGACGAGCTGGAGGCTTGCATATTACTTTCTTACTATATGTACTGGATGTTCCGCTGCTTGTATTTTCTCTGAGTGTTATGTAGTGAGGCTTGATGTATTGACTATTCAGATGTTTGTATTCAACTATTATGAAGTTTAATAGATGAGATTCTATTCTGTGAAGCTTCACTATATATATTCTCTATTGTATTTTATCCATGCGCTGTGAGTAATACGATAGATTCTGCTGTTTTAACTTACCCTGGCAATCGTCCATGGCTGCCTGGCACACCTTACAGCGCACTATCTCTATGTTTCGTGCAGGGGTCATGGGCGGTCGTCACAGTGAAGGTGAATTAAAAGAATTAGGTATAATTAGGAACCAATTGAAATAAATACGTATGTTGTACGAAGACCATTTGATTCGCATAATTGATTTTTATCCAGATTCGAGTACACGATTTCGAGGCTGTTTACAACGATCCGAACAAGTATTTTTCACTTGATTCTCGATGGCGAACACTCAATATGGATTTTGAATTGATTTCAAAGTTTTCTATCATAGTATATGGCTATGCAAGGAGAACGACGATTTTTAATCAAGGAACCGGATCAATGTTCGCACTAGGGATGTCGAGTGGACGATACTAGTTCGAAAGTGAAATTGTGTGATCGAGTGAGCGATCAGATTTTATATTGCGTATGGATGATATATGTGCATCTTATGGACTTTTTGATAATTATATGTTTAACATTTGGAAATGCAAATTATTTGGTTGGATATATTTGTAATTGAGATGCAGGTTTATGGAAGCAAAGGCTAGTTTGACGCCTTTGGTTTTATGAGTAGAGTTGTTTGTCCGTCAAATAGGTATGTGTTTATATTGTCGTTTGTATTGATGGTTTTATGCCCTAGATATGGGAGGCAAGTTGGCTTTTGTTTTGTTTTGACTGATTTGGGCCTGTGGTGGCAATTTGTAGTTTTTCCGATCGAGCTGCGCAAATGAGATGCTGTCAAAATTTTCTGAAATTTTAGGACTTAGAAAAATTAATATCTTATTCCAACTAATGTAATAACCCAGGATTTTGGTCATTTAATCTTGAATATTTAATTAATTTTAATTATTAAAATATTGGTTTAAAAGCTTTAAACTCGAATTAAATTATATGATTGTTTAAAATCTTTGAAGTGTGAATAAAGATTTGAATAGTAATTTAAATATTGGAATCGTGGACTTATTATTTGAATAATGATTTAAATATTAGGATTTTAAATTGAATATTAATTCTATGGATTAAATGGACTTATTTAACTCCTTTTAAATTATCAGTAGCAACAGTGAATTGAATTTGTAAAATTATTTGCAATAATAAATGATTCAAATGAATAATCAGAAAATTTATTTTTATTTTTATGACTCGAATTTCATTGATGTATTTTTAATTTACTTTATTTGATTTTTCTATGATTTTTAATTTGGAAAATATTTAAATTATCCGTTTGATGTTTTATCGTCAAATAACAATGTTTTTGTGATTTTATAGAATCCAATAACCAGTGTAAATTTTTATTGCTTTGGAATCGTGTCATCGTTCTGAGCGCCACTGTATTTTGTTTTGTCAATTCGGGATCAGTACGCGGACGAAAAACGGTGCAGCGAGATACCGAGATATTGAAATAATATAACTCCTTACTCCAACAATTCGTGCAAAGTATGCCCTCATTTTCTCCGACCCGTCCCTCACATTATCTTCCCCGTACCTATATTCTTTCTTCTAAATCAAACAGAGAAAAGAAAAAAATGGATTTCAAACTTTAAAATTCAGTTTCTCAAAATCCAATTATCGAAAAGTCATGAAGTTAATACCTTTGGACTTGTGGGAAGAAGATCTTCAAGATAGTACAAGGTTGACGGAGCTCAGTTGAAGTTTATGTTGATCAACATTGTGAGCGCGATGGGTTTTAAGTTAGGGTTTTGATTTTCGTTTGATTGATGGCCTACTGGGAGAGGGCGGTTGTGGATTTGAGGTCGTGGTGGCAAGGGGAATCAACGACAATGGTTGGTGATGTACGATCTAGTGTAGGAGGTCGCAACCTCGTGGTCCGTACGCGAGAAGCTCCAGGTCACTTTTATCAAGGATTGACCGAGTTTGACGAGACAAAGGGGGATGGGAAGCTCGTCGGAGGAGGAGTTCGTCGGAGCTTGTTTGAGGTGTTTTCGTTGAAAATCGAGCTTGGGAGAGACGATGGAAGAATCGACTATGGTGGAGTTTGAAACTGGAAATGGCGGAAATTTTAAAGGAGGAAGAAGGATTATTTGAAATAAGGGTAATTAGTTAATTTAATTTGTAATTAAATAATTTAAAAATCAAAATCTTATTTTTGTAATAACTTTCTTATACAAGGTCCAAATCGAACGCGGTCAGTCGCGTTGAGTTCGTAATGACGATAGCTACGCTTAGGAATTAGATTCATAAAATTTGGCGCTTGTAGAAATTTCAGCAAAATTCGAACGCTGTTCGATCTTAGTCAGAACTGAAACTTTTCGACAATATCTGGAATGTAAGTGAGTCAAAACTCACTCTTTTTGGTTAATTAGTATGTTTATAGTAAATAAAATATATCTATGCCTGTTTGGATTATTTAAATTGCTGGTTGTTGAATTTGATCTAGGATCATGATATAACATCTTGAAATGCTATTAGATTGGCTGAATTTGATCTAGGATCACGATATTGCACCGTGAAATGCTATTAGATTGTTTGAGTTTTAAATTTGTATCCAAAACTTGTTTTAAATAATGGATAATATATGAGGTGAAAAATTGATATTGATTTCGATTAATATAATTACGTTGTTTAAATTATAACGTAGTTAATGTAAGCATACTTCTTGGTGTTATCTATTTCGGCAAATAAATACCATTTAATAAATGTAAGAGTTTATCTTTGAATGACATTGGTTAGCAGAATAAACCCCCGTTCTGCTATAATATTAATTTGGACATTTATTTAGTTGTCAATGCATCGTTAATTATGGATTGGTTTACATATATGCTTGATTATGTGAATATCGGAAATTTGACTTAAGAAGTTAAATGGAAGGTAATGGTAGCTTGTTAAGTACCATTGGATCACCGAGCCTTTTCTAGATTCAAAAATTATGGATCTGATTAATTTCTAATTTTATTAATTAGAAGAAAAATGTTTTTTAATTATCACTATATACACACAAGGAGTTTTGTTTAATAATTAATTACAAATATTGTAAAAATATATTTTATTGTAAGTTAATTACTATATTATCTATAGTGTTTTAAATATTAATGTTTTTGAAGATAATAATTATTTTGTTATTATTTATTTAAAACTAGATGATTATTTCATTAAAAATATTGTTGAAGATAATTAATTTAATATAAAAGGTTGTTTAAAGTTATTTTATTTATCTCTTGGAGATGTTTAACAGTTTAAGAGTTTATTTATTATATTATTAAAAACGTTTTTAGTTATATTTCTTTATATTATTTAAAAATGATTAAAGCAAAGTTTATGATGCTTTAGTTCATTTATTATAAAAATAAAATAAATAAATTGTTATAAAAAGATTTCTTTTATAAAAAGGATTTATGCAAGGGAGTTTATAAACTTGGGAAGATGATTGGAATTGGAAAAGAAGTTGGATTTTAAAAGATTGTAAAAAGAGGATTTTAAATAGTTAGTAATTAAAAAAGGGAAATTTTATAAATGGGTAGGAGATTATAAAAGAGTACTTTTATAAATAAAACTTGGAGATTTATAAGGAATTCTATAATAGATTTTGGAAATTTATAAAGAAGATATTTTAAAATAAAAAGAAAAGATTTTTAAAGAATGACAGTGTATTTTGGAATATTTATATCTTTTTTTAAAGGATACTTGTGTTTAATCATTTTAATATGATCTTGAAATAAGTAAATCTTTCTAAGTGATCGGTTAAGATACTTATACCATTTTGTAAGTATATGGAAAAGGTTCTTCAAGTTTCAAAAAGAATGATTTGAAAATATACTTATACCGTTAAATTAAGTACATGGTTATATTTTCTAAGTATAAAAAATATTGCATTTTGTGAATATTCTTATTCTATTGAGATAAGTATATGAAAGTGATTTCCAAGTATTTGAAAAGTGATTTTAATTTATGAATGTGAGGCTCACTGGGTTTTATGGGAAATGAAATCTATGATTTGAGTGTTTGTTTATTCGATGGTTAAATAACTGACTATCGAATTTGGACCCAAAAGTAACTTTGGAAATATCTAGGAGAAACAAGTGAGTTATATGGCACAGTCATCTCTGGTGATATTGTACTATGCGTATAAATATCGTTTCGTTCTTCTAGGACCAATGATAATGAAATACGTCCACAAACGGTTAGGAGGTGAACTCCGCTCTTATCTTTGTATGTTTATTTCCTAAAGAACGGGGGTTGAGTTTACCAGAAACTATTGAATGTTGTTTCGAAGAGACGGGATCAGATCTGTTATCCGAAAACCACTTCAATCCAACTTAAGTGTTTCGAAGTGAAGACATCTTAAGGATGATGGGAATTCAAAGACGGAGCTCTCAAGTGTTTCATTCAGTCCCAGAACGAACTTGTATAGATGAATGCTAGTATTGCATTGTCGCCAGGAGGGTAGTATTAGCATTACAAGTGGGAAGTGCTATATAAAAGGTGATCGTAGCTTCAAGCCTCATCAACCGGGAAAATGACTAAAGCAGGGAGATGCGGCAGGGCTATATGGGTCGCTCCCATTAGGGTATGATTATCCCAAGATCTAGTGTTGATATCTCTATGTATGTTTCGGGGCCCATGATGGTTGTTTATCAACCATATGGTGATCATATGCGATGCTATTTAATAAGGGGCAGGGCCAGTCCTGAGTAGCTGAGGTGTAATGCGTTGTAGCCTTCCATACATTTTATCTAGAGGTGTATGGATTTGGTGGGTAGACCCTTACCCTTTCATAGTTGGAACCCACTCTCCAATAAGCGCCTTCGATTTTTATTGTAGAACCAAGTATGATGGATTTTAATAATGTAACAATTTCATGTATGATTAATAAGTAATTGTATTTTAGACATTATTATAATATCAGCGAATTTCATATAGAAAATGTTTTGGTTATCGTAAGGTAAAAACCCGTCTGTATTTATGTGCGGCGTGGTCTTACCAGATACCTTTGTCTTCAAAAGTTTTTATAACTTTAAAATCCAGTTGGTGTGTTTTTCTCAAGCTGGTTTTCCAGACTGACTCGGGTGTTATTTTATTATAATGTTTGAGTCAGACCGAGCATATTTACAGATTGCGTTGGATGCATTGAAGCTTAGGAGACGAGTTGGAGGTCTTTAAGTCATATTCTCGTATATGTTTATTTTCCGCTGCTTTGTTATTGGAATTATCAACAATTGTGAGGATATGTTTTTATAACTATCTAGGCTAATAATTGTGATTGTTGTTGTACTCTAATGGATGTATGTATATAACAGTTTTTCTTTTGTAAAAATCATTGATATTATATTATATGTTGTTCCGCTGCGATTGTGAGATTCTGTGTTATTTTTAGTTTCTTTTCTCTTCTTCTTTCTTCTTTCTTCCCCATAACTATTTGTCTATCTATTCGATTTGGGTTGGACATGTGGTTTATTGTCAGCTTGAATGATACGGATTGGCGGGTCATTACAGCTGAAGAAGAATAAGAAAAGAAAATGTATGTATTTCTCAATTCTTACACACTAATATCCAACTATATGGGCCTTGGGTGCATCATGGATCCAATAAGGTTATGTTACTAATTCCCTTTTTTATACTTATAAAAGATCAATTTTTAGTAAATAGTGATTTATAAAATTATAAATTTGATTTTTCAAATTTTATCTTAACCACCAACAGGTCAAAAATTCTCATTTCCACCAACATTGAGATATTTCTATAAAATTCAGCATAACTTTTAGAAACAAAGGATATTCTTATTAGTTTAACAAAAATAAGCTATTGATCACAAACATCTCATTTTAACAATGAATCTCCATATTATCGTTTTATTAAATCAACAACATTTGTTGCAATAGTTTGAAATGGAAAATACTGATAATAAACCTCCACTTTTAAATAAATAAATTAATGAAACTATATAATTCATATTCTAAATTGCAAATTATTTTCATATATTTAATTATCGCATTTTCCAAAATTATTCATATATTATCAAATATAAGAATTAAGTTTCATAAAAGGATATTTTTTGAATTCCCAATTTATTTAATCCTAAATCTATGTTAATTTGGAAATTCTAACTAATAAAATTTCCAATTTATTCTTAAGATTACTTAAGATAAATCAAATCATATTTTTAAGTTTAATTCTTGGAAATCTTGACCAGGGTTGTTACAGACTCCTTCCTTACAAAAATTGCATCCCTGCAATTTCCTTAAGGGGAAAGTCGATAACAAACTACAAAAGATACATTTTCAAAATTTGAAAATAAGTTTACACTAATATTTTTAGCTTCAAATTTCAAAATTTTAATTATTATTTGCAAACAACTCTTTCCAAAATATACATTTTCAATTCCAATTCAAATTAAATTACAAAATCTAACATTCATCTAAACCATAAAATGATGCACAAATAAATCCAAATTATCAGGCACTATTCATCTTAGTGTAAATATATCGTAAATGAACATACACAATCCACAAATATCAAATAATATAATAACATTGCCTTGCTATCTATTTATAACAAATCACTTTATCAATTGGATGCGATGTTGATGGTGAAATCAACATCGCCTCGCCACCGATCTCTGCTATTGTTAATACTTGGTGGCCGCATACGTCATTTAAAACAGTACATATAATGCTTCTTTATAGTCTCATTATAATTTTCTAAACCGCCAAAATTTTTAAACATATATATACATATATAAATAAATTTTCTGCTTAATTTATTTTTCAAAATTTCTTTTCACAAAAGATTTTATTTTCACAAATAATAATATTCAATGCCAAATCAATTACTAAATATTATTATCACAACTCTAATTAATATCTTCTTTCCAAATAACTATATAAGTTGACATAATTCCTTTGCAAAATATTATTTATGTCTAAATTATACACTTTTAAAATTTATCACATTTGTATATACATGTATACATACTTTTCACAAAATATCTTTTTACTTTCAAAATTTATTACATATGCATATAATTATATTTTCAAAACATTTATCCCATTTTTAAATAACACTCAATTTATTTAACACTCTATTTCCTACATAAATATTATTTATAACCCATTCAACATTATTAATAATACCTAATATATAAGTCAAAATTACTATGTCTAACTATTTGTCAAAGCGTTTAGGAATCCTTATCGATAGCATGGCATCTCACGTCTCGACCAGAATTCATAAAACACTCAACGGGCAATTTAACACAGTAAAATTCAAAATTTTAAGATCTTTAAATTCTCATACAAATGAAAATCTACTACTATCAATTCAATAATGCAACCAATCATTCATTCATGCATCATCCAATCAAACAAAATATAAACAACTAATTACTGTACTCAGTGGAAACAGTCTATCAGCTTCCGCTATGCAACTCTGATCACTAATGGATCAGAACACTACTATACAACACTTAACCTTTAAAATAATTTATAAAAATAATTTGTAAAGTAATCCAAAATTTTCACAAATACGTTCCAATAATTATTCCCATAATCATTTATATTCCTATTCCTATACAGATAATTGATATAACTATCTATCATACACCCCAAGGGATAGGACTTTAAGTCATCTAGGCCTCAGATCTGTGATATTATATTCTATAATGTTACGACCTTGCTCTGATACCAACTGTAACGACCCCTAGCTATACCTATTATTAGATAACATTATAAATAATGTCTTCCAATAATACGAAGAATACGGCTTGTTAAGGGCAACCAAATGTGAATATATCATTAAACTAACATTGACACGTTATAAATACCACTTTACTAAATCTCTGGAATAAAATTTGATGTGTACAGTCTTAGTTCAAAGTAATAAACACACCAGTTTCTCAGAATCAAAACAATATAGCATATAAATAATAGTCACAGATCATAGTGGAATAAAATACATCTTATACAAATACATGTTGTAAGTATACAAAGATCATACCAGACTCACATAATTTACATCCGGTGCTAATATCTAACTCAAATATACATACACAAAATTCTAAATGAGATAAACTAAAAGTCAAAAAGGTTTATCTCCCTGCTAGCTCATCCATCCAAAAGTATAGATGTCATGTAACCTTAAAAGTCTCGGCCTGACCCAAGTATTTTATAATAAATGGGTCAGACTATCTCTAAATTTCCAAAAAAGGTGAGAGCAAGATATAACACTAAGATATATATAACATTATATAAAACACAGAGGTCATATATATACGAGTCACTGAAATAATTTAATTTAGAATCCATCACGAGGCACATAAATATTTATACCACAACACAAAGAATTATTGAACCACAAACACATAATAGTCATAGAGTCCAATTTCCAAAATCCAAGAAAATCCTAATCCATACCGAATGTTTATCCATACCAATAGCAATGATTTTACTCATATTGTAGCAAACAAACAATTATGGTATCATCCATAGCGATCCGATACCAAAGATCGTCCATACCGTGAAACCAGAATCACAAACGATCTTAAGGATCGTCCAAACTGATCGAGACAATCGTAGCATCCATGACTTGAATTTTCTAGATTATTCATTATTATTATTATTAGTTTACATATATATATATACATATTTATAACTCATACCGATTAAGATTATCATAAAGATATCCATGAATATACCTTTTAAGGACCTATTGACCCCGACCGAACACCAAAAGTAAATATACTCTAAAGTGCCAAATATTATCACTTTCAGTAATCACTAAAACATAAACAAATCGTCTCATACCACTTGGTGAAATTCAAGTATTTACTAGAAGTTAGTAAATCTCACTTATTATGGATAGCACTAGAAAACGTGAACTATATTCTCTTAAGGATCTACCGGCCTCCGGTTGAACACCAAAAGAGAATACAACCCTAAAGTGTTAAATACTTACCTAAAAGTAATCACAAGAATTTAACCAAGTCATCCCATACCACCCGGTGAAATTCAAGTATTCGCTAATGGCGTAGTAAGTGCCACTCAAACATTTTATTCAATGAGTTGTACAATATTCGATGAAGCGTTACTTGAGAGCATTTAAACCAATTGGTAACACTAATTCAATTATTCGCACTCCCTATATTATAGAACCAAGGCTCTCAAAATATTTATCTTATAAGAGTTTATAGTTTATAAATCCATTAATATAATTTTTCATATAGGAAATGATTTCTGAATGCTCTATTTATCATTAGATAAAATAAACCATATATTCCATTTGATATATATATATATATATCTTTGTGTGTGCGTGGTTTTCTCAAATTCTATAAAGTTAAATTGTTCACAAACCATATTTCAAAGACCATGTATATATATTTAAGTAGCCATTTATTTTATAAAACCATATTTATTAGTCTTCCAAACTCATTTTGATACATGTAACCATTTTATTTGGAAATAAATTAGGTTTATATTTCCAAATCACATGTCCATTTTACTAACCACACTTAATATGTAATAAATACTTGTAAAAATAATTTATAAAAAGAACTAGATTAATTTTGAAACAAGTTTGATATTTGTAAACTTAAATAAACTCTCTTTTATAGAATTATTTATATACAAAATTATGTATATGTATATTTAGAAAATAGATAGATATAAGTTTTATAAATTTCCAACCCTTTAAATCAAGGTGATTCCATGTCCGTAACACAAGGGAATACCCTACTACTCATTACAAGTTCATAACAATAAACTGGTCCATAGGGTTCGACTTCTATACCATCCCCTAACATATTTTATAAATTATCAAACCAATGGAAATGAATGCCAAAAGAGTTGCAATAGAGCACACAAAACATAGAAAACAACAATAAACAAGGCGACGAATGGGGTGACAAATAGGTGATCCGTATGGGCTTCACCTGGAGTTGAATCATGTAACAACCCGAATTCCAATGGGTCCGGATTTTTCGAAAAATACTAAAATCCAAGCCCATTGAAGCCTGAGTTGGGTATCTGGTATCCTGCAAATAGGCAAAGACAAATACATCAAAGCTCAATAAATATCTCACAGCAGAACTAACTAAAATATAATAGTAAGTAAATACTCACCAATATAATAACACTTTCCAAACAAGTGTCTCAAAGTTGGAAAGTCTCTGCCATCTACCTAACCTGTAGGATGTTACGATGAGGGGGTCAGAACTAAAGTTCTAGTAAATGGACAAATTATACACTTCTAAGCTTAAATCTACATATACCGTTTTATTTCCATTTACTGTTATATTAGGTTCATTGGGTTGATAATACTCTTGCCTCTGTGCGTGAATCGTGCCTATCTACTCCCTAGTAGATTAAAACCTAATAACTGATATATATGTAGCTATATCCCCAATGACCGCATCGGTCCAAGGTACTACCCATAGTACCTTCTGTATCCTCCTCGCAAAGGACTCCATCATCTTGCTCCTATAGCGTTCTGTGACTACATCTATAAAGGACTGCCTCATAAGGCCTGCAAAACAGATGTTTTGTCGTCTACTATGAAAACGTAAAACTGTGTCCGCACTAGTCTATACTAATGCTCGGACATCCACAATGTACCACCCAGTGTGTACCTTGAGGACTATACGTAATCGTTCTGTCTACTCCCTGAATCACGCTGAACAAGGTCTACCTTGTACAGAAATCAGTCGGGGATTTTCTATTTCTGTAAAGGACTGCCTTGTTAGGCCTACAATACAGATATTCTATTTGGTCTGTCTCTTTTCTTATCGTGGCTATGGCCCCACGTAGCCACCCCTCAACTAATCGAAAGACCTCTAAAGAGCTAAGTGGTTGTGCCCTACTACAAACAATCTAAACATCCAATTGGCGGCGCCCCTCATCCAATGTCTCGACAGTGAAAGGTTCATTGGACTGTTGGTTTAACTCTAGTCTTTCCCGAACTCGCTTCTTGGTTTTGATGCTGGCCCGATATCCGCATGTGACTATCCTTTTGGGTCCTGCCCACTAAACCTTACTTGCAAGTACGGGGACATACAAATATCCTACTCCAAACATCAACCCCTTTTGATTGCCTACAATGGTCCTTCCATGCAAAAAGTAGTCAAGGCATACTCTTTTGATGGAGCACCTACAGACCTGCCTCTAGAGGACTGCTTCGCTATGCCTACTCCAAAGGGCCATCCTATAGTACCCTCACGTCCCGTTGAAGTCTCGTACTTCCTTCTAGCCCAAAATAACTAAGTTGGACGTGCTTCTTCCGTGCTGAAATCTACGATAAACTGCTTCGTTAGGCTCTTCATCCTTTGAGCTGCTCTAAACACATCTTACTCTTTTATTAGACCATAAGTCTAATATATTATTTTGCGTTTAGTTTACTTTTCTTATTCTGTTAGCTACTTATTTACCCTAATTAGCATAATCTTATCCCAGCCTCACCTAACTATTGTGAGACCATCAGTTCCTAATTGAAAGGGAATGCTGTTAGTATGGGCCACTTCTATTATCTTGCTTATTAACTTAATCCAAGATCTAAGTTTATTAAAATAAGTCTCTTCTATTATTTCTGCTCTATTTCCTTATTAACTTCATTTAGGTCTTAAAATAAGCCATTTCAGTTCTTTCTACTTAATTATAACCTATGTTATAATTTTACTTGTAATTGTCTCTTTTATTCTCTTTTATAATCTATATATTATAAATATAATTACAAGTGTCTCTTTTTTATTATAGTCTGTCTTCTTTTATTATGATATTGAATTCTCTTTAATTCTCTTATGTTATATGAAAATCTTGGCTTGGGACTGTGTCCGATTGTCACAAATTTAGTTATCATAATAACTGCTTTACTTTTATTCTATTATCTACGCAGTAAATGCAGAGCTTCTAGTCTTGTCTAATAATTAACTTAATTCCTTCTTTAATCCCTTTAATTCTTCACTTTAACTTCTTATACTTTAGAAAGTAGTTTTATTCTATTTGGTTGGTTATAAAAACTGTGCTAAAATCCATTGCCATATTTTAATACCAAATAATGCTATAAATAATAATCCGTAACTGCAAGATATCTCTTTTATTATTGCTTTACTTTTTGGATAGTGTAAGTAGTTTCTCTATTTTACACTAATTCCCTTTTTCTTTCTTTTATTCTTGCAATTACGTTTATCGTTATCTTTTAAATATTAAACTATAGAAATGTATTCTCTTTTCTAAACCAACCAATTATTCTATCACTTACTTCGAAATCAAGTTATTAGATTTTCCTTTTTTATTTATTATTCCCCGTTTTAGCATAATTTACTGCAAATTTCTATTTTTCTCTTGTTATTTCAGCTTTTCTTATTTTACATCTAATTTCTGTAAATCCAGTGTTCTTTCTATTTTAGTCCGTATTTGCGAATTTTTCTCTTTATTTAATTTATTCGCGTAAAAAGGAATAGAAAGAAGCTAACATTTACAGGCTAAATTTCAACTTTTAAAATAGATGTAAATAACTGTAAATTTCTTACTTTTAGGCTTATGCCTTTCTCTAACTGTCAAGCCTAATATTAATTAAATATAAGCTTTCTTATACAATTTATAGTCTCAGCATAACTAATTAACAGAATTAATTACTGAAATAAATACTAAATAAAATTATTTAACGGGAATCTAACGATAATTTATCATAAGCGTAAAAGATATATAATTACATCCACTCACATATCGTCCTTAGCTTTAAATCTCTAACTTCTAAAGTTACTACGCTATTCTACAACTTCTCTCCTTTAATTTGTTGCAATTCCTCTATTTTGTTCACATATATTTTATTTGAATTTATTTGGTGAAGATTTGTGAGAAATAGGAGAAAAGAATGAAAAAAGAAGCCATTGTTTACTGTAAGAGAGGGATGAAGAAAGTGACGGCTAATGGAACGAATTATATTACGTTCTCTCTTAAATAGATGCAGCCCACTAATTATCTAATTAATCCTCTACTTAATTGATCCTTCAATTAATTTTTATGTGCAACAATATACTGCCTATATGTACACATTCAAATCTAGGTCAACTATTATTTCTTTTTCTTATTAATTGACATTTTCTACTGATTACGTTACAATCCTAATTAATGGCCCCATTAATAGATTAACATGTCACCTCTATTAGTTAATTTCCTTAATTAATATTTTACACATTGTAACGTTTCATTAATTAGCATGTCAATTAATTTCACCATTCAATTAACATACATATTTAATATGCATATTTTTATTATCCAGATTTGAATTTGAATATTTATTTGTTACATTTATATGTAAACCTCTTTAAATTGAGGGATCTGATATACACACACACATGTTATATATCAATCTCCAATATTAATTCACATATTAATTAATTGCACTTTTAGCTGATTCTATTTTCAATGTTAATTATTCCCCTTATTTTTTTTCCTCTTACATCTAATTCCCTTAATAATTTACATTCATTACAAACATAATAAATTTGTTACTACTTTTATAAATATCCCATGAATTAATTGCAAATGTTTATAATTGATAAAATTTCCATGTTTGCATATGTAATTGTTTCTGACGCTAAAACTTCAAACGGCTATAACTTCTTCGTTTGAAGTTCATTAAGAAAACATTGTATATGGAAGATGATTAGAAAATTGGCACAAATACAATGGTATATGTTTCGTGGTCAAACTCCAACATTAGCAAAAATTCATTTTTCACTGTTTTCATAGTTATCATTTAAATTTATTTTTAATTATATAAAAATGCGGGGTGTTACAAATCAACTCTAGGTGCTAGCTACCGATGCACCAGTGGTGCCCCACCGGTCCACCGATGGTGACGCAACCTGGAGTTTCAACTCCTGGTTGCCCTTTGGTTGGTCCCCGAAGGTGGTAGCTTGATCTCGTGTCCCATGAGGTTGATTTAGGGTGTATATGCAACCATTTCAAGTCATGCAAAGCATCATAACACCAATTAGATTATCAAGTTTACTAAGTACATATAGCCATTACTTTCAACAAGTAGAAAAATGAAATTGACAACATATTGATTCAATAAAACTATAGAAATCAGTGATTGAATTAAGCAATCACCCATGCATTAGATTTAGAAATAGTGGTGAGGTAAACTCACCAATATGGAGTTGAATTGATGCTAGAAACCTAGATTCTCTTAGGCTAGTTTCTCTTGTTAATTAGACCTAGGTTAAACTCAGAAAATTGTAAAAGCGAAATTACTAGAAAGATGAAATCTGAAACTAAACCCCAAATAGATGTACTATAGGATGGAAGAGTTTACCTTGGCTTTATTTCTTTAATTATTAACCAATTTCTCTTTAATTTCTGCTTTGATTTGGGGAAGATTTAGATTCTAGTTTTTCCAAAATAGAAGAGAATGGGTTTCAGGTTTTGGCTGAAGTAGAATGGAAAAGAAAATGTATGTATTTCTCATTTCTTACACACTAATATTCAGCTACATGGTCCTTGGGTGCACCATGGATCCAATAAGGTTATGTTACTAATTACCTTTGCTTTATACTTATAAAACATCAATTTTTAAGTAAGTAATGATTTATAAAATTATAAATTTGAATTCTCAAATTTTATCCTAACCACCAACAGGTCAAAAATTCTCATTTCCACCAACATTGAGATATTTCTATAAAATTCTATATAACTTTTGAAACAAAGGACATTATTTTTTTTTTTAAAATAAACTATTGATTGCTAGCATCTCATTTTAACAATGAATCTCCATATTATCATTTTTATTAAATCCACAACATTTGTTGCAATAGTTTAAAATGGAAAATACTTATAATAAAGTGAAAATTGGGCTCACATCCCTAAAACCAAACGTAATACACAAAATCTCCTTCCGATTGAAACTTTATAAATCCGGTCCCTATTTTTACATCGGCTTAATTCTTTTCTATAAATACCCTCATTTATTATCGCGGTTTTGAAATCTTCGTTTCCATTTATCGATCTATTTTCTAAAATCATATAAATCATATTTTTCGGTTTATTATGGCTTCAACTGAATAATTTCTGCAACTATATGCAATAGTTGCAGAAATGTCTGCAATTATATGCAATTGTTGCAGACATTTTTGCAACTATACCATATAGTTGCAGAAATTTCTACAACTATATGAAATAGTTGCAGATATTTCTGCAACTATTTGCAATAGTTGCATTTCTGCAAATATGCAATAGTTGCAGAAATGTCTGCAACTATATGCAATAGTTGCAGACTTTTCTGCAACTATACCATATAGTTGTAGAAATGTCTGCAATTATTTGCAAATTTTTTAAATTTGAAAAAAAATCGAAATTGTTCAAAAATTTCTGAATTGTCTGCAAATATTTGAAATAATTGCTCCTTTACTACAAATATGAATTTTTGGTATCAACAATGGATCTTATTTTAAAGATCATAAAATTTGTGATTTTTTGGTGAAAATGGTATGTTGATCCGGATTTTGTACATAAAGTTATACGCGTTTGAAGTGTTAATTAAAAACATAAAGGGTCTTTTTGCGTGCGCGAATTTGAAAATAAGGACCGGAAATGTAAGTTTTATTTGTGAAGGATATTTTCTCTATTTTGAAACTTATTAGGGAAGTGAGCCAAACTTACCCTATAATAAACCTCCACTTTTAAATAAATAAATGAATGAAACTTTATAATTCATATTCTAAATTGCGAATTATTTTCATATATTTAATTATCATATTTTCTAAAATTATTCTTATATTATCAAATATAAAAATTAAATTCCACAAAAGGATATTCATTGAATTCCCAATTTATTTAATCCCTAATCCATTTTAATTTGAAAATTATAACTACTAAAATTTCCAATTTATACTTAAGATTAATTAAGATAAATGAAATCATATTTTTAAGTTTAATTCCTGGTAATCTCGACTAGGGTTGTTATATTAACTATTTAATAATAAGTATAGAAATAATATTTAACAATAACAGAAGATATTTGTAATAATAGAATAAGATAACCATTTCGTAGGAAAAGAATCAAACATATTCCACCATAATTAAGAAGGATTAATTATCAAAATCAAAATTCATTAATTTCATGAAATTCCCTTTTTATAAGTCCATTTGGTATTTATAAATCCTTATATAAATCTTCGAGTTATGAAACTTCTTTTATAAATCTCTAAAATGATTTATAAAATTCCTTTCTGTTTATAAAACACTTTTCTATTAATAAAACTCTTTTATAAGTCTCCCTTTATAAACTCCTTTATGCAAATCTTTTATACAATCCTTAATAAGAATTCTTTTATAAATATCATTTATAAAACTCCTTTACAAAATATCATTTATAAATCTCTTTTACAAAATATCATTTGTAAATCTCTTTAAATCAATCTGTTTTCTAGGTAAAATCCCTTGTATAAAACAATTTATCATTTATAACTTATATTTATTTTCTAATATGTTAAATGGATACGTAAGTGTTAAGAGGACAACAATACATTAGTACTAATACACAGTTAACCTATTTATATTTTTTACAATAAACCATATTACTTAGTTAACAAATTTATTAGCATCCACAATACCATAATTACTTAACCCATCGGTTTATAAGGATATTTAACGGTATACTTATAAGATATATAGGTAAATATATTATACAAAAAGGGAATATTATATGAGTACAAGTTAAATATATGTTTTTGAATTAGGGATAGTACATATTAACTTTAATACGTAATTTCATGTTTTTATCTTAGTAATTTATCATATTAACTAATATATGGCTATATTAATATACTGTTGAGATAGGGCAAGTGAGTCCCTAGGATGAGTTTGAGAGTGCGTACATATACATATATGCGCATATTTTTTAATGCTATAAAAATGTTTTGGGAATGATCTGCCTTTCTTACACTCAAAGACGACACTTAAGACATCCTCGGTACTCATGTGCCGATCATCTAAGTGTCCGAAAGACATGTCGTGGGGTAAAGAAAATAAAAGATAAGGAAACAAACACAGATTTTTTTCTTACGATGTTAGAGTTACATATACATCATCATAAAATAGTACATATGGTTGCTCCAAAATGTTACATCAAAGTTACAACAAGTACAATTCCAACCAAGGACAGTTATATATGCTTGTCCATTGCTAATACATAATATACAGACATAGTGGAAATATAGACAACTACTAGATGATGATGAAAGCTCCTACTCCATACTACTTTCCAAAATGCTCCAAAGAAACATGATTACTTGGCTACTCATAAAAATTTAAGTACCCAAGAGTTCAAGGGAAAGAAATAAAACTCTGAGTCAGACAAGGGTCTGATGTGAGTAAAGCATATGTTTTAACTTTATAAAAATCCTCTAGACCAAGGTAAATTGTAAGACCACGTCGCACATAAACATGGATGGGTTTTTTACCTTAAGATAACAAAATCATTTCTATAAGAAATCCATTGATATTATAATAATATCTAGGGTTTAAAATAAAGATTGAATATAGCTGAAATGCTTGCATCTCACATTCCAGCATAGTTGGGCACAACTAAGTCCATAAGGCTCGTAATGGAAAATGGATTCCAACTGATGGCGAGATAAGGGACTACCTTCCGAAAGGCACACCTCTAGAAATAATGTACCTGAGGTGTAACGACCCACCTTTTTGACCAACGAAATTCGACATTAAACACTACCAATGTACTCAAATGTCGCACGTCCAATCGACAAAAAGGCAGATTGTTAGGTTAAATAAAAAAGAAAAGAACAGAGAATAGAGAAAATTAGAATCTCACATCAGAATCGACAATATATAATATAACAAGGAAAGTAAAAACTGTCACTCTAATAATACATAGTATATCGGAGTTAAAAACAAACCTTATTAGCTGGACAGTTATAAAATCCTAACCTTATAATTGATGATATGAATACTATATAATACAGCGGAAAAATAAAACACTACGATATGTGAACCTCTAACTCCTCTTCATGATCTCCATAATGCCAATGCCAACCTGGGAAAGTACTCGGTCTGACCTGAGCATTATAATAAAATAACACCCGGATCAGTCTGGAAATACCAACATAAGATATCTCAAATAATAAGGAAACATATTAAAGTTCTTTGAAACCACGTCGCTAACGTGGAACGAGTTTTTATCTCATAAGAATAACATCCGTACAGGCAAGAGTAAAGATAAGCATCAAGAAACAAATCCAAATAAGAATGGACATAAATACTATTAAAAACCAAACCTGAAAGAATGAAAATAATCCGAGCAAAATCCGAACTGGACGGAGTGGATAAAGCAAGATACATTACAAACTTGATAGAATGGACAAAATAAGGTAACCGTCCAAACTTAATAGAATGGACAAAAACCAATAATTAAACACTGGGAAGAGTGGTTGACTCTTCCTGTTGCAATTAAAGAAAAACAATTTGAAGGTTTGCATCAAATAAGGAAAGGAAAATTTCCAACGAATGACTAGGAAGGTGCACTACCCTTGAAGTATACCTCTAGTAATATACTCCTAAGAAGATCATATACACCATGAAACTTCTCGGAAAAGTACCAGCCGGACCCCACCAAACCTTACCGAGAATCCGAATATTTCACATCTAAATCTTAACCATGTTTTAAGGTGACAGTACACCAAAATATATATGAGATGTGAAATACCCTAATGGGAGCAAACCTACATAGCTGGACGTCCTTTCGCGCTTTGGGTTCAGTCGTTTACCGACAGGGGATAACAAAGCTCAAAAGAGCACCTAATCATTTTTAAGGTGACGATACACCATGAAGAAAGCTGAATCCGATAATTAATAAATCAACTATTGAAGATAATTAAAATGATCGTATATGGAAATTAAATATCATATATTTAACACTACTCGTTGAATCTAAACAAGTGCTATGTAACAACCCGCATATTTTACGATTTGTATATTTAAATGTTTTATTTAAATATAGCATCGTTAGTCGGATTTAAGTCCGAAATGTCACTTTTTGTAAACGGTCGAATTAGGACTCAGCACTACTTCTATTGAGTCCAAAATGGTGTTTGCGACCTTTTTGAGTATAAGCATCGATATGTTTGGAGTTGAGTGAACTTTGCTATTTTTGTACTTAGGCTTTGGGTTTAGGTTTCAGCCCACTAACCCATCTAAATACCCTAACTCAACCCCTCTTCTCATTTCATTCTCATTTTTCCTAACACTTCAAGCTCAACTGAAAATGGGGGAAGAGAAAGGAATTAGAAATTCCAAGCCCTAGTTTCCTTTGCAAATTCAAATCCTTGCTCCAAAATTGAAGAGAAGCTTAGGTAAGCCTTCTTTTCACCTTCTCCTTCTCAATCTCTCTCCAATTTCAGAAATTTCCTATAACCTAATTTAGGAAATATTTATTTTTGATCTTAGATTGGAGCTTCTAGAGTTGAAGTGAAGAGTGGTTGATCTTTTCCTTGTGTTTGAGCTTCTTATCTTTGTTTTTGAGTTAAAAGGTGAGTTTTTGAACTCACATCTAAACCTATAGCTTTTGTTGTGGTTAGGTAAGAATTCCTAACCTCCATTCATGCTCATTTGCTTTTGATTTGGATTGATTTGGTGAATTTTCCAATTTTTGGTTTTGAAGTCCAATTTGGTGAAGATCCTATTGTGGATATTTGGACATGTTGTTTAGGGTGTATCGAAGAGCCTATAAGGCCGGGTTATCGTTTGGCGTAAATCCTTGGTCGTCATTGCTCGATCGATCGCTCCCGAATCGTTTTGGCCATCATGGCCTAGGCAAATTGTTGCCCAGACCAGGTCTTCAGACGTCTGAAATGCAAGTTCATACGTCTGGTTTTAAACCTGGAACAAAAGAAAAAAAATGTATGGCAATTGTCGGCGTATTCAATAGATAATTAAAACAAGGCTATAGATGGTCGCTCCTATCCAGCTCTGTTCTTCGCATTAGCAGACGGTGTTACCTAGTAATGCTCTTTGCTAATGTGGGTCTCAGAGTGGGGCGTCACAGCTTGGTATCAAAGCGAGGTTCAGAACAAAATATGATAAACATAGAATAGAGACACATATTATGGTACATCAAAGTGTTGTACGAATGGTACGAATCTTTGAATCATCGTGCCTTTATTCTTTCCGTGCCTTTGGGGTAGATAGAATTTTAGGAACACGTTTAGGAATGTATTTATTCCGTAGTATCCCATATTTGAATTAATGATATCTACCTTGTGAATAATCTTTATCTTATCTTAACTTTCAGCTAATGGCTGGAAGAGGCAGAGGACGACGCTCGGATGCTGGGCAATCCAGTGGCTCGCATCCGGACGGCGTTTATATGTCTACCGATCAGTTCTTAGAGTTATTTAGGAGCACTCAGCCTCCAGCTCCTATTCGAGCATATCCTCCATGCAAGTCTGCCTTTGCACGCCTGTGCAGTGATTTTTCTCATCTTAGAGGAAAGCCATTCAAAGGCTCTGAGTCCGTTCTTGAGGTCCAAGCTTGGATTCACACATGCGAGCGTATCTTTTCTCGTATGGATCTTTCTGACCACAATTTAGTTCTTGTAACTTCTAGCTTATTGCAAGAGCGTGCCCTTGATTGGTACGAGCTTCTTATAGCCGAACTTGATGAGTCTGTTCTTTCTTGGACTCAGTTTCAGGAACGATTCGAACTCAAATTTGTTCCTGAATCTGAGAAAGTTTTATTAGTCCGTCGCTTCCTTGAGTTGAAGCAAGGGAAGTCCTCCGTCTCTGAGTATGTTGCATCATTCGAGGCCTTATCTAAGTATGGTCTTGAATTCATTAGCACCTTTTATAAGAAGAATATGAAGTTTGTCTCTGGTTTTAAGAAATATCTTTAGAAGTCTTTAATGCTTCAGCTTAAGCTTTCTTTTGAGGAGTTGGTTGACTCGGCACTTCATCTCGAAGCCATCGAGAAGGAGTGTGATAGTGGCGATGATGTTGAGGTTCGCAAGAACCCCAATAAGAAGAAGTTTCCATTTCATAAGCAGGAATTTTTCCCTTCCAAGAAGAAAAAGCCCATTGAACCTGGCTCTAACTCTCAATCTGCTGGAACACCTTCCATTCAGAAGTGTTTCAATTGTGGTTCTCCTGATCATATGATTCGAGCTTGTCCTAAGCCTCTCTTCTGCCATTATTGCAAGATGGAAGGTCACCGTGTTTCCTCCTGCCCTACTGCCCCTGCTAGTGCCAAGTCTGGCAAGCTTTATGTTGCTAAGGCTTCTGGAGGTTCTTCTCAGCCTAGAGGTATATATCCATCTATTTTAGAAGGTTCTATTTTATTTCATGACCGTAGTATTCGAGTTCTTTTCGATACGAGTGCTTCGCATTCTTTCGTACAGAAGAAGCTCGTCGATGATTTGTCTTTGGATGTTTCTTGTATGGTTACTTCATTGAGGATTGCAAATCCTATTGGGGGATCCGCGACCCTTAGCATGCTTTGTGATGATGTTGAGATTGTTTTATGTGGCTTTACTTTTCGTGCGAATCTGCACATTGTTTCCTATCTGGGATTTGATATGATTTTGGGTATGGACTGGCTAGTGAGATACGATGCCAGGATTATTTGTTCTGAAAGAATTTTATATCTTCGACACCCGGATTCGTCTACTCAGCTATCACTTGTTCTTCGGAATGTGGATAATTCTGAAATGGCTTTATATTCTCTTGACTCACAAGATGATGATGATATATCTCATATTCCTATTGTTTGTGACTTCTCTGATGTTTTTGAGCCGGTTTCGGGTTTGCCACCCAAGCGGGCGATCTAGTTCCGCATTGATCTCATTCTAGGCGGGTAGCCAGTTGGCCGTCCTCCCACGAGGATGTCTACAAAGGAAAATGAGGAACTCAAGAAGTAGCTTTTAGAGCTTGAGTCCAAATAGTTGATTCAGTCCAGTTTTTCACCGTTGGGTGCCGCGGTCGTCTTCGTGAAGAAGTTCGATGGAACTCTTAGGCTCTGCATCGACTATCGCAAGCTTACCAAGTTGACCATCAGAAATAGGTATCCATTGCCTAGGATCGATGATATGTTCGATCTATTAAGTGGTGCTAAGGTCTTCTCTCAGCTCGACCTTGCCACTGGTTTTCACCAGCTCCGAGTCGTGGAAGATAGCATACCTCTTACAGCTTTCCGCACTCGATATGGTTCTTTCGAGTGGTTTGTTATGCCGTTCGGTTTGACGAACGCCCCTGCTTTCTTTGTTGATCTTATGAATTGAATATTCCGGGAATATCTCGATAAGTTCGTCCTTGTGTTCATCGATGACATTCTTGTTTAATCTAAGTCTGAAGCTAAGCATGCTAATCACTTGAGAATTGTCTTGAGTACTCTTCGTCACCATCAGCTTAAAGCCAAATTCTCCAAGTGCCATTTTTGGGAGAATAAGGTTAAGTTCTTAGGTCATGTTGTATCTTCCGACGGCATTTCTATCGATCCCTTAAAGATCGAGCTATCCAGAATAGGAAGAGGCCTGAGAATGTTCATGAGATTCGTAGTTTCCTTGGATTGGCGGGTTATTACCGTCGTTTCATTAAGGATTTTTCCCGTGTTGTGCTTCCTCTCACCAGCCTTACTCGGAAAGGCATTCGTTATATTTGGTTCGATAAGTGTGAAGCTTCCTTTTAGACATTAAAGGAACTTCTCACTAATGCTCCCATCCTTGTGGTTCCCGAGGGGAATCATGATCTTGTTGTCTTCACCGATGCTTGTGGTAGTGGTCTCGGTGCCGTGCTTATGTAGAAGGATCGGGTAGTTGCTTATGCTTCTAGGCAACTGCGTCCGAATGAAGTTTGCTATGCCACTCATGATCTTGAGTTAGCCGCCATTGTCTTCGCCTTGAAGATTTGGCGACACTATTTATTAGGCGAGCGCTTCATTCTTTATACCGATCATAAATCCTTGAAGTATTTGTTCACTCAGAAGGAACTCAATATGAGGCAACAACGTTGACCCGAGTTTCTTACCTCCTATGACTTTGATATCCAGTATACCCCTGGTAAGGGTAGTCGTGTTGCTGATGCGCTTAGTCGCAGACATTCGGCTGTCGTTTCTATGATTCTTGCCGAATGGGATATTCTTGAGACTCTATCTTTTTGTGATATTCATGATCGAGCTCCATCCTCTGATTCTCCAATAGTATTATTCAGTTTGGAAGCTCGACCCTCTCTATTTGATCGTATTGCCAAAGCTCAGCGGCGTGATTCTGATCTTGTGCATCTTATTCAGCTTTGTGAGACTGAATCCCATGATGAGGCGTTGCGGGATTTCAGCATTGATTTTCATAGGTGTCTTCGCAAGAAGAACCGTCTTGTTATGCCTTCTGATTCTGCACTTAGGCATGACATTCTTGATGACTGCCATCGTTCTAAGTATACCATTCATCATGGGAGTAGTAAGATGTATGCCGATATGCATCACCTTTATTATTGGGAAGGCATGAAGCGCGATGTAGCGAGTTATGTGAGTAATTGCATGACTTGTCAACGTATTAAAGCCGAACATCAACGCCCTTCTGGCCTCCTTCAGCCTCTAGAGATTCCATTGTGGAAATGGGATCAGATTTCGATGGATTTCATTGATGGCCTACCTCGTACGAGATCGGGCCATTCTAGCATTTGGGTTATCGTTGATCGACTCACCAAATCAGCTCATTTTGTTCCTATTAAATCTAATAGGACTGCTTCTCTTTTGGCTAAGTTATATATCAAGGAAATCGTGAGACTTCACGGTGTTCCTAGTTCGATTGTGAGTGACCGTGATCCTTTATTCACAAGTCATTTCTGGTAGAGTTTTTAGCAAGCTTTGGGATCAAAGCTTAATTTCAGTACAGCTTATCATCCACAGTCTGATGGACAGACTGAACGGGTGAATTGTATCTTAGAGGATCTCCTTCGTATTTGTATTCTTGATTTCAGAGGTGGTTGGGAGGATCATCTACCCCTTGTAGAGTTCTCCTACAACAATAGTTTTCAGTCCAGTAACGGTATGGCTCCTTTCGAAGCCTTATACGGAAGGCCATGTCGATCACCTTCATGTTGGTTGGAATCTGGGGAGAAGCTTATTCTTGGTCCAGATTTTGTTCATGATTCTTCTAAGAAGATTGATCTTATTCATCAGAGTGAAAGAGGCACAGAGCCGCCAGAAATCCTACGCGGATAACGATAGGAAGCCTCTTGTAGAGTTTTAGAAATGAAGGGACCACTGCTACTTTAGTATTTAGGAGCAAACTAGATTATCAACAAGCAGTCCTTTCACCCCAAAAATCCTTGGTCTTCATCCTTCATTTTCTTTAACATGTCTTCATTTTTCGAACTTATACATCGGTTCGAAGTGGTTTTTGGATAGGAATTACCACAGATCCGACACCGGTTCCTTCGATCCAATCATCGATAAAAAGAGGTTTTGTGAATAGGGAACCATTCTTTAATTAATGAAGTTCTTTTTTTATCAAGAATCTCTTTTAGAGATACACATATCTAAAACATTCTTTCCGGTATATACGGAAATATAAACCTCTTTTATCAAATCCTTTGGTTACTTAAAACCCTTTTTAAATTCCAAATCATTTCATCTTTTCTTAGGAAAATATTCCAAATCATTTCATCTAAATCTTAACAAAGATTTCTTAATTCAAAACTCATACTTTTGATTTAGTTGAAACCATGTTATCAAGGATATTAATTCAAAATCGGTAAATATTAAGTAAGCATAATCTATAGAAATCATCTAATTCTACTCAATATCAATTCCCGTATTCAACAAATACTATGGGCGGAATAATGGTGAAATCACCTTTTAAATTCCATGAATAGTATGAGTTCCCTCTTCGGGCTTTAACACCGAGCATAAGAAGATCATCTCTATAAAATACAATTTATTTAAATCTTGGAAAATATATTTATTCTTTGGAAAATTTTGATCCGAGCAAATCAAATTTACTATCCCTTCCGTCGGGCCAGTCCGGATAGCCAGGTAGAGCAGGAAACTGGTTTTCCAAACACAAGCCTAGACATTATCTCTTTGACACCCATATCGTGGTCAAGTTATTTGATCGACTCAAAATCATTAAAACATTTAATCATTTCAGAAATCCTTCAAATTACCTTTAAAACACTTTATTAATCATTTAAAATCATTTAAAAAAGATTTGGGAAAGAACGGTTAAGTTCAAAACTATATTTCAAAAGTAATAGAAAAGTGCTGCGAAAAAGTGCAGCGGAAAGGGCTTTTTTAAACACTTGATTGATCAAAACGACTTTTTATTATTTGAAAATTCATTTTTTATTACTCAAATCACTCTTAAAACATTTTAAAACATCCATAAGATTTATTTCATATTTTAAAACAATTTAAAACATCATTTTTAAAGAAATCCAGTTTTGGATTCCGAACTGCAAATTCAGGATTTTTCCAAAACTTCTTTTACTCATATTTCAAAATCTACTTATCGGAATCTCGATTTTCTTTCTTCGTTGGAAAACTATGGATATAATAGTTCGGTAAATTCTTATCTCGAAGAATTTCGAGCTATATTCTAACTTTTACACTTGTTTGACTTTTAAAGCGCGGAATCGCGACTTACCGTTACGCGATGCGCTTATTTTTAACTAAATTTTCCATTTTTTTCTCAAACTTCACCAAAACACTTTTGAATGTTTATAAAACATTTCAAATACATTTTTAACTATTTTTAATAGGTTTAACAATTCCATATACACAATTTCATCAATTCAAGGAAAGTGATTTCCTTTGTGCTTATCGACGTGTATATTCGTGACTTGCTTATATATTCAACATTCATATGTAAACAACCAAACTTGATGATCAAAGCATATTAAATATCCATTTAAATCATCATATCATCATCCAAAATATAATATAGTAGTTTAGGAGTTCTCACCTTCATTTCCGCTCGAACTAGTTTTAAAACGGCTATAGCTCCGCTATCTCGAAATGAAACTCCATGAAATCGAGCTTGGATCCTTGAAATGGCTTGGCCTAGCCTTTTTGCTCATGGCCTAGGTTGGGAAGTGGGTGGAGCTCACTGCTAAGGGTGGTGGATGGTGGTGCCTTGGGTTTGGGAGGTGGAGATGTAACAACCCGGATTTTTGAACGGTTAATTTGTGATATTTAAATTGGATATAAATATTTAATTTGAACCTTAAGTTGATTTTAATATGAAAAGTTTGTTTTTATTTAATAATAATAAGGATTCAGAATTTAAAAATATCGATCTATTGAATATTGGGTAAAATATTTAAGTCTGGAGATGTAAGCTGGTTGAAAATATTTTTTTACGACTCATAAAATGTATATTAATAATACTGAAAATAAAAGACGAATTAAAATTGAATTTAACGGTCGTCTGTTCAATTTAAAATTTACATTGTTAAATCGTCATTTGAAAATAGCCGTCCGAGTCGCAGTTTCGGATTTCGACGAAACCAGTGTCGTTGGATCCGTAATATTGAATTATTATCGGATTCCAAATTTCGTAATTTTCAGAGCTACCGTGTGATCGTTCGAGATAGAAATGTCTAGACGAAAATTTATCGTTTAATTTAAAATATCTTCACCAGAACTTTCTCGTCTCCTCACTGTAGCTCTGCAAAGATTCTTCCGCAAGCCATCTTCCTCTTTAAACATCAGCCGAGCTTTTATTTTATCTTCAAGCTTCAAACGAAATCAGAAAAAGACAATGGCGAACGCTTCTTCTCAAATGCAATTTTCGTTCCTCCTTTACAATTCAAAATCGCGTAATTCCACTCTTCCTTCTCTTCTGCATAAAATCGAAACCCCTCTTCCTCCTCTCCTTACAGTTTTCGCAAATCTCTCCAACGCGATAGCGAGTGTGTCGAGAAAATGGAAAATCGAGCGTTCCTTTTCAGTTCAAAACCCAAGATCCCTCATTCCTCCAATTTCGAATCTCGTATAAAAAAAAGAGAGGGGCGTTGTGCAAAATCTTATCGAATCTAGCTGCTCGCGAGGAGACCGGTGTCGATCGCCTGCAAATCGATGGAGGCGATGAAGCTGGGGCAGGAGCGGAGCGCGTTCGCGCTAGGGACTGGAGGGGAGAGCTTCGACGTTTGAAGCTTAGTCGAGCTCGATGAGATAGCGGAAGTCGAATCGAAGGCTTCGAAAACTCTACCGCGTATTGTGCTCAAGCGAATTCGTAGGCAAGTTGAGGGGGGAGCCGTGGTCGATAATGCGATGGCTTCAGGCAGTGGTTGAAGCTCAGCGTCGACGGAAGGGTTGGGTCGAAATGGTGGACCTGGATTTTCTGTTTGCTGTAAGGTAGCTTTCTATTTATTTATTTTTAGATATAGATAAAATTTGTAAGGTTTCAACAGTAAAAAAAAGAAAGAAGAGAAAATCTGTTTTAATAATTTTTACAGTAAAGAAAATCTTGTTTTTTTATCAACAGAAAGAAAATAAATAAATATGTATATATGATTAATTAATTTGTTAATCAGATTAGTTAGCTATTTTAACTACTAAGAGTTTTTCTAAAAGGAAATTTGTTAAATTCAATTATTTGTTTAAAAATAAAATCATTAGCTTGAAAATTGAAATTTATAAGTAGAAGTATTTGGTTAAAATTCTATCGCCAATTAAAATTACATTATTAGAGTTAAAGAATAAATTTGTTAAATGATGATTAATTGGTCGACTAGTTCAAGTATTAATACAATTCATATGATTGTTTATACAAGGTCGAAATCGGAAAATCATTATTAGAGTAATACTCTTTGCTATTAAGTTGCTATCCCCTTCAATCTCGATCCGATTTTCCGATTTCGACCTTGTATAAACAATCATATGAATTTTATTAATACTTGAACTAGTCGACCAAATAATCATCGTTTAACAAATTTATTCTTTAACTCTAATAATGTAATTTTAATTGGCAATAGAATTTTAACCAAATACTTCTGCTTATCAATTTCAATTTTCAAGCTAATGATTTTATTTTAAACAAATAATTCAATTTAACAAATTTCCTTTTAGAAAAACTCTTAGTAGTTAAAATAGCTAACTAATCTGATTAACAAATTAATTAATCATATATACATATTTATTTATTTTCTTTCTGTTGATAAACAAAACAAGATTTTCTTTACTGTAAAAATTATTAAAACAGATTTTCTCTTCTTTTTTTTTACTGTTGAAACCTTACAAATTTTATCTATATCTAAAAATAAATAAATAGAAAGCTACCTTACAGCGAACAGAAAATCCAGGTCCACCATTTCGACCCAACCCTTCCGTCGACGCTGAGCTTCAACCACTGCCTGAAGCCATCGCGTTATCGACCATGGCTCCCCCCTCAACTTGCCTACGAATTCGCTTGAGCACAATACGCGGCAAAGTTTTCGAACCCTTCGATTCGACTTCCGCTATCTCATCGAGCTCGACTAAGCTTCAAACGTCAAAGCCCTCCCCTCTAGTCCCTAGCGCGAACGCGCTCCGCTCCTGCCCCAGCTTCATCGCCTCCATCGATTTGCAGGCGATCGATGCCGGTCTCCTCGCGAGCAGCTAGATTCGATAAGATTTTGCACGCCGCCCCTCTCTCTTTTTTTATACGAGATTCAAAATTGGAGGAATGAGGGATCTTGGGTTTTGAACTGAAAAGGAACGCTCGATTTTCCATTTTCTCGACGAACTCGATGTCGCGTTGGAGAGATTTGCGAAAACTGTAAGGAGAGGAGGAAGAGGGGTTTCGATTTTATGCAGAAGAGAAGGAAGAGTGGAATTACGCGATTTTGAATTGTAAAGGAGGAACGAAAATTGCATTTGAGAAGAAGCGTTCGCCATTGTCTTTTTCTGATTTCGTTTGAAGCTTGAAGATAAAATAAAAGCTCGGCTGATGTTTAAAGAGGAAGATGGCTTGTGGAAGAATCTTTGTAGAGCTACAGTGAGGAGACGAGAAAGTTCTGGTGAAGATATTTTAAATTAAACGATAATTTTCGTCTAGACATTTCTATCTCGAACGATCACACGGTAGCTCCGAAAATTACGAAATTTGGAATCCGATAATAATTCAATATTACGGATCCAAAGACACTGGTTTCGTCGAAATCCGAAACTGTGACTCGGACGGCTATTTTCAAATGACGATTTAACAATGTAAATTTTAAATTGAACAGACGACCGTTAAATTCAATTTTAATTCGTCTTTTATTTTCAGTATTATTAATATACATTTTATAAGCCGTAAAAAAATATTTTCAACCAGCTTACATCTCCAGATTTAAATATTTTACCCAATAGTCAATAGATCGATATTTTTAAATTCTGAATCCTTATTATTATTAAATAAAAACAAACTTTTCATATTAAAATCAACTTAAGGTTCAAATTAAATATTTATATCCAATTTAAATATCACAAATTAACCGTTCAAAAATCCGGGTTGTTATTGGAGAGATGGAGATTTGAGCTTGTTTTGAGGTGTTTAATTATATATAACTATATATTATAATTTAATTTCTTTTTGGAATAAATTTGGAAAATTTTCTATTAGGATGGAAGCCATTAAAGTGGAAGCAAAAGCTTGAAAATATAAAGAAGAAGATGAATGAAAATGAAGAGAAGATGGTAGGGTATTTATAGGAAAAAGGAAGAGTATAAAAGAAGACCTGTACGCATCACTTTTATCACTATTTCAAGGCTTCTCCAACACACTTCCCCTCTTCACAATGCACGGCCAAAGCCCCTCCCATGTGCACATCACTTCCATCATCTCATGTATACATATGTTGACTTATTTATACTTAAGGAGTAAGAAATCTTTAAAATATATTGTTTATTTTATATTATATTTATTATACTTAATTATATTTATATATGTATGTTTATATGCATTTTATCATGTGTATGTAACATATAAATGCATGTATATGTAGTTGTATTGTAACAACCCTTGGTTTTGGAGATTACCTATTAATATTAAATTATAATTGTAATTATAATTTACTATTGTAAATTAAAATAAAATTGCATATTTTATATTGTTTATTTGAAATAAACAATGAATTTTGGAATTAAATTGTGAAAATAAAGTTTGAAACTCTATTTTATTTTGTTCGGGTTGATAATAGATGGGAAATATGTTTTATTTAGTGAAAATGCAATAATTTCATTAATTATTTCCAATTACTTATTTTAATAATTTTTAAAAGAGGTATTTGATATTTTAAATGGAGTTTATTTAAATAAAAAGATGGAATTTGGTGGGAAAATGAGTTTTAATTATAAATTTGATTTTAGAATGGTTAGTTATATTTTTATAAGCAAGAAAAATAATTTTGTTGAATTTTAGAAGTTAAAAATGTAGACTTTTTCATTTATTTGTGAAAATAGTGCATTTTTGTAAAATAAAGGATTTTAATAATAAAATGTTTTTTTTAAAAGTAATATTTTTATATGATGAAAAGTACTTTATTTTATGTGTGTGTAAATTTACATATTTTATTTGTGTGAGAATTAGAAGAAAATGATATTTGTTTATAACATAATGGGATATAGATGTACATGAATTAATTTCTTAGGCTAAATGGTTTTCTTTTAAATTAATTGGGTCCATGGCCCATTAGTAGACTTACAAGTTAATATTGAGAAAGAGGAAAAAGAATAACCAGTACGTTCATTTACTCCTCCTTCTTCCTCATTTCTGAAAATAGTAAGAACAATGAACCCACCTCTCAAATTATCAATTTTAAGCCAATTTCTTAAATTTAATTCAAGCTAACTGAAAATTCTTTAATCTAGAGTGAAAATCTAAAGGTAATCAATATCCAAACTCAATTATTTCATTAAATTTCTGATTTGAGAAATAGGTTTCTAATTTAGAGTAGTCCTTTTCTTGCATGTATTGTTTTTTAGTTCTACAGGTTGTTGAAGGCCATTGTCTCCTCAAAGCTTCAACCTATTAGCATAAATTTTAGGTTTGATCATCCCAAACAGCAAGGTGAGTGATAAACTCACAATTTCTAGCTGAAGCAAAGCTTCAAAAATCAAAATATGA
The DNA here is from genome assembly GCA_030737815.1 of Allium fistulosum. NCBI lineage: Eukaryota > Viridiplantae > Streptophyta > Magnoliopsida > Asparagales > Amaryllidaceae > Allium > Allium fistulosum. The sequence goes on from CM060905.1 coordinate 712,738,406, forward strand.
GATTTTGTAATCGTTTTCTTGTTGATAGTTCTTTCCTGTGAATCTAGTTTGGGTTGTTTCCTTGCATGTCTATAACTTTTAATTCCGGCAACGAAATGCTGTCGGATTTCTTTCATTTAGAAGCTTGCATGTTGATCATCATTTCTAAAAATTTTGGTAGAAAAATATTGTAATTTGGATGTTCAAAACAGTGGTAGAAAATCAACTCGAAAGCAGATTTTTGCCTGTAGAAATTGTTTGCTGAGTTGCTGCAAACATGGCCTGAGTCCATGTTTGCGATAGCATAACTATTTCATTTCTTATTTAAATTGCATGATTCCATTTTTTTTGAAATATAAAGTTTTCTACTACCAGAATACCAAATTTCAGGTCGTTTAGACCTATGTAGCTTATAGAAATATGTTGCCGAACTTTGATCCGGAGCATGTTTTTGCCCAGATTTTTACAGTTGAAACACTGCCTGGGTTCAACTTTGAGACATCATAACTTTCTCATACCTTATCCAAATTGCATGATTCTTTATGAAGTTTAAATTAAAGTTGTTGAAATTTAAGCATGCCAAATTTCAAAAAATTTTGAGCTATGTAGCTTACAGAAATATATTGCCGAACTTTGACTCGGAGCATGTTTTTACCCAGATTTTTACAGTGAAAACGCTGCCTGGGTTCAAATTTGAGACATTATACCTTTCTCATACCTTATTCAAATTGTGTTATTCTTTTTCCAGATAAATTTATGAGTGTTATGTTTTATTTATGCCAAATTTCAGGTCATTTAAACTTATAAAGCTTATAGAAATATACTGCTAAACTTTAACTCGGAGCATGTTTTTGCCCAGATTTCTACAGTGAAAACACTGTCTGGGTTCAAGTTTGTGACATCATAACTTTATCATAGCCTGTTCAAATTTCATGATTCTATTTCCAGTTATAAGTATGAGTGTTAAACTATACGCCTACCAATTTTCAGCTCAGTAAGAGGTCGTTTGTTCCTCTTTTTCAGGTCTGTTATGTGAACCCAAGATGGTTTTCAGGCCTGGGCACATTTTCATTTTCGAACTGTTGCAAACATGGTCTGAGTCCATGTTTGAGACACTTAGCTTTCTCATTTTCTGTCGGAATTCAATGATTTTTTTTTGAACGATGTTGTTTTCTACTTTGTGCACACCAATTTTTAGTTAAATCAAAAGTCGTTCGGCCACCTATTTTATGTCCGAAAGTTGAATCCAGAGAAGATTTCTGACCTGGGTATTATTTGCCAGTGTATTTGTGTTCTTTTTCTGGCCGATTTTTGACATTTACTTCAGTTTTTGTGATATTTCTGAAGTATATTGAGGGCTATGATGCCTATTAATAGGTTAACCTAGTTTTGATGAATTCAAAATTTAAATTTTGAATTATTTGAATTTAATTTAAATTTAAATTTGAATTTCGGTTTGAGTGGAATTGTGCTTGTTTTTGGTCGTTTTCGAGCACGATTTTCTCAAATCCTTTTGAAATGATTTTTAAAATTTAGGGGATTTAAAAATAATTATTATATAATATTTTAAAGTATTTTCAAGTATAAAACCTATTTATTTTTTTAATAAGGGAAATTTTCAAATAGGGTTTTCGAAATCGGTTTTCAAAGCTTATTTTCAAGGTAATTTATTTTCTATAAAAAATTACATATTTTTGCACTGTCGAGCGAATGAGAAGGAGAGTTAAATGATTGGGTAAAATGCGTAGTATGGGATACGTGCGTTTATCCTTTCGGTTAATTCCTAACTTGACTGTTTGATCGTTTTGGCCTACGGGTCTAGTTTACCGATGATATGAAGTGAACCTTTTACTGCTTTAAGCGTGAAATTTACTAGAGGTTAGTAAACCGTTTAGTGCGAATGGGTGGTATGGGACACACGTTAACACTTTTTGGGTTCCTTTCCGAGAGTTTGTGACACTTTTTCCTGTTGGCTTGTCAGTACTGGACCTTCGGGTCATTTGCCATTGCGGCGTATTTGTCTTTGGATATTTTCCATTGCGACGTATTTGTCTTCGGATGTTTGCCATTGCGGCGTATTTTCTTTAGACGTTCGCCTTTGGGCGAGGTACTTATTATGTGAAACAGTACTCGACAAAGGATAGCACGTGCAAAACCATTTTGAAATGATTTTTACCCTTGTGTGTCATCATTTTGGAATCGGTCCTTTGAACCATTCGGTGGCGATTACTTCGGGATTTTTGGACACTTGGGAGTTCTTTTGAGATTTTCATTGCCTACACTGGCATGTTGAGATTTTCCTTTTGGCTTATATATATATTGAGATTGCCTATTGGAGCTATTTATGGGATTTGCCTTTTGGCGTTGTACGAGATTTTTATCTTTTTGTTGACATTTGCCTTATTGCTTATGCCGAGATGGCTTTTGCTTATGTTTTCCTTGGAGTTGCCGATATGGCGGGTTTGGGAATTACTCTTTTAGGAGTTTACATTATACTATTCCACAAACCATTCTTATTTGATTTATGATTGCCAATGATACGAGGCATGCTACATTTTAGCGATTCATGAGATTTTTCGTCTCCTTTGTGTTTTATGCTTATTGAAGCAATAGTGTTCTATCACCTAGTGTAACCATATATGCCATACATGATGCGTATCCTCCATATGTCTATGGTTAACTTCTTATTGTTTCTTCTTGTTTAAGAAGAATATCACTATGCTCTTATGCTCTATTATTCTGGTATCATTTTTTACTGATTTGTTTAGCTAGACTGACCCGTGTATTTTATACTCGGGTCAGACCGAGGTGTTTCAGGTTAGGTACATTTGGACTTAGCCTATTCTGCTTCAGCATGGGCTATTCTGCTAGCTCTTTTTGTTATAGCTTTTTGTGTAGTCCTTTTTGGTTTGCTACTCTGATATGTATATTCTTTTGACTCGTGTTTGTATTGTGGTCGTTATACCACATATGTGATGTATCATTTTGTATACTCTGTGATGTATCTATATATGTGTGTATATATGGGATTATCTGTTGTTCTGCAATGTGTTTCGCATTTGAGTTGTCGTATTTTGTTCTGATAGATCCTATAGCCACCTATGGCTTTGTATTAAGTATTTATTGGATATGTCAATTCAAAAATAATGGCATTGTCGACGTATTCAATGGATATTTAAGACAAGGCTATAGATGATCGCTCCTATCTAGCCCTATTCTCTGCATTAGCTGACAGTATTACCCAGTAATACTCTTTCTTAATGTGGGTCTCGGGGTGGGGCGTCACATGTATAACACTTCGAACGTCTTTGCACAACTTTTGTTCGTTAAATCGTTGAAATCCAGGGAACCGATTATCGGTCTTATTTTCACTTATGCTCTAACGTGCATATATTTGTAAACGAAATTCAAAAATAAAATTCCTATTATTTTAAAAAAATTAAAATTGTGATGACCCTGAAATCGGCCTTCGAAAATCGACACCCGTACTTCGCTTATACTCAAAATGCCGTAGATTCAAACGCCGAATCTGGTTCACCGGAGCTTATAACACCATTAAGTATAACAACACAGTGGAAGAAAAAGAATATATCAATATGTATAACATTGATACAATAACAGATACAAAATCTGATACAATATGATACAACAAAATGATACAAGAGATATCAATATACATCAGAGATATGATACAAGAAATAGCAGCGGAAAGAAAATAGATAACACCAGCAACGGATAGAATATTTCCAATAGAATGCTCCAATCCATAGCTAGCGGAAAGCAAGGTCAGTCGTCCAAGGACTAACTAGCTCCAGATAATCTACTCAACTCGAATATCTGAGAAACCCAACTCTAGACTGCCCGTGGAAAATGGTGGGCACCCAGAGTTTAGGAGGGGAACAATAAACTCCGGATCAGTCATGGGACTGGTATGAGCAAACAAAAGCAGTTTTATCTTTAAAACAACCAACAAAGAAGTTTAAACATTGAAACCCGCAATGCTTTTGAAAAAATGAAACTACCATAAGACCTCCCGCCACACACACAATGCAAACGCAGAATTGGAGGAGATTTCTTCTTATGATAGTCAAACATGCTTACTACGCAAAACAAAATTCTTTTGATATTATTACTAGTGCATAGTGTAGAAATCCATTTCGAAAGTATAATATAAATCTTAGCCAACATACAACCATTATTGTATGCCTACTATAGCTACCATCTAAACAGTGGTGACTACCATAAGTAAATGGCAGGTTCTACAACTAAAACCGTACAGAGTTCGTATTGTTTCTTTGGATTTCCAACAAATGGTCAGGGAAAGGAACTTCCTTACCGAAATGGAAATGCCTTTGGAAAGACGCCCCGAGAACCTAACCGGATCTCTGCAAACACAAGGCCGACGCTACCTCACGCTTTAACCAAGCTGTAACTAGGTAACTAACACACGAGCTATGTCATCCCCCGGTCGTCACCGACCTTTATCCGAGGTACCTCGATCACAAGCAACATCACACAGTAATAAATACAGTGTGTCCACATGAGTAAGTATCTAGGCTCCATACCATGATACCACCTTTAATCTAGAAGGAAATGACATACCCTAGGGGTGCTACCCTTACAAACCTTTGCCGCAACATTCCTGTTTCGACCATTACCGGGTTGTGAGGCTCGACGAAGTCTCGTCCACAAAGCTACGCTTTTTCACAAAGCCACGCTTTTTCACAAAGCCACGCTTTTTCACAAAGCCACGCTTTTTCACAAAGCCACGCTTTTTCACAAAGCCACGCTTTTTCACAAAGCCACGCTTTGATAACCAAATGATCAACAACACTTCATGTGCCACATTACCAAATTGGGAATGTATCACTAGTAACCATCAACTACATAACCTCTGAGCTCGTACGTCTCAAAGAAGGGTGTTAAGCTAAGAGAATAAATTCTCCGCCACCAACAGAAATGTATTTGATAGAAACCAGCTTTACATCTCAAAGTGTAACGTCAAACACACATCCATACAAGTCTGTTCCGGGTTCGAACAGAACCGAAGGCACTTCCAAAGAAGCCCTTGCAAGTCCGGATAATTTCTAATCACGTCCGTACTTCCCATCACAAAGGGTGATAAAATCTCTATACCGGGGACCAGTCGGTGCAGAGACATTCGACAAGTTGTCCTTTCGTTTTCGAAAATATCCGATCTTCACCACCAGTCTTCAAATGCTATCCATATACGTCGTATCATTATTCGGAATGGGTTATATGACACAAAGGTCATCTCCCGGCTAAACCGAATAACGAGCGCAATTAAAAATCATATGGATACTGGGGTCTTAGTTAAATCACAGCTTAAAGCCCAAAACTTTTCATTCGAATGGTTAAAACAAATTACCATTTCCAATCTTTTAAACAAAAAGATTCATTTCAAAAACCTTCAATGGTTTAAACAATTTCCACACTTTTAATCTTTTAACAAAAATATCCAATTCACAAAGTTTACCCCGTTCACAAAGATTCATTTATGGATTTCAAACCAATTTCCATTTCAATTGAATTAACTCGTTAAATCTTTAAATCAAGATTTAACTTATAGCTTTCAAAACTCGTTTCCAAAGATTCATTCATAGTCTTTCAAAACAATTCTATTTCAAGTTGGATTAACTCGTCCGGTCTTTGAATTAAAACTCATTTCATAGTTTTCAAAACATTTCAATTCCATTTCAAACTTGAACTTTTTTTTCAACACAATTTGGAAATTCATTCCTTATGTGAAAGCTATTATTACTTGAAACCAAGTAGTTTTCGTTTCGGAAAAATCCAATTATATTTACACGAGTCAAAACCCTTGAATTAAATTCAAATTCCCAAATCAATACTTTTAAAATGGTTTAACCCATATATAACTTGTACAGCATCTTTAATCCCTAGTTTCAAATCAAAGAATTCAATTTCAAACTTGAATTCAAATTTAAATCCAATTATTTAAATTTCAAAACTCGATTAAGTTATTCAAAATAACTTTTATCTTTGAAACTCCATTCAAAAGCTTTTCATATTAAACCCCAATTTCCAATTTCAAAATCAATTGAAATTAAAAATTAAATTTCAAAAACATTGAATTCAAATCATCTGTGACTTAACCGATTTCCACGTGAAATCCATATTTGTGTGTGTATAGTGTAGTCCAGGGATTTCACACAATAGTGCACAACATCAATCATCATAGATATATCGATAAGCGGTATAACCCATAACGCTTATCTTCATTCACAAATTCATAGATAAAATAAATTTATCAGTCACAAAGATTCACTATTACAATTCGATGTGGGTTTCGGATATCCAACTGGAATCCGACTCCCTGTCGCATCGAAATTCAAGTGTCGTTTACGGGTCAAGGGTTTCATATTCACATAGTAATATATCACAGAAACAGATATATATATATATATCGCAGATAATCAATTACATTCATCCCAGATAAATAAATTACAGATCACAACACAAATCAGGGTATATCACAAGGCATCATATATCAGGGATTTCAAAACTTAATTAAGTTATTCGAACATAAGACTTATCTTTGAAACTCCATTCAAAAGCTTTTCATATTAAAACCCAATTTCCAATTTCAAAATCAATTGAAATTAAAATTAAAATTTCAAAAACATTGAATTCAAATCATCTGTGACTTAAATGATTTTCACGTGAAATCCATATTTGTGTGTATATAGTGTAGTCCAGGGATTTCACACAATAGTGCACAACATCAATCATCACATATATATCGATAAGCGGTATAACCCATAACGCTTGTCTTCATTCACTTTGTTTTTAAACTTTGAAATATTTGCCAAATTCAATTTCTTTGATTTTAAACCTGGAATACTTTCCTGATTTCAATTCAAACAGCTCAAACAAAAACAATCCGACCAAATCCAAGATCTTCCCGAGTAAAGACACGAGAAACACTCGTCCCTCGTCTCCTTCGAGACAACCACGAAAACTCCTCGAGTCAAACCCAAGGAAGATGCTTCTTCCTCAAACAACGAACGAACCCAAAATATCAACTTGTGCACGTGTACGTGCACCATCACTCCGATCATCGCTGATCATCGCCGAGTCCCCCAACGAGTCGCCTACGACCCCAGCAGCTACTCCGACCACCCATATCGCCTTAACAAGGTTGAACTCGAAATCGAACTAGTCGACGTTCGCTGGAACCTAACTTCGATCCATTCAATCGCCTCGCATCATCAATCCCAATCATCAGAGCCGCCGCCACCCTAGTCATAGTTGCGCCACTGACCCATGCTCCTTTTCCCCCTGGTCAGGTCCCTTCCGATGCCACGCTAATGATGCATTTGCCTCGACAAATCTACTAACGAAAAGCAACAGTCGAACCCTAGTTCAACGTCGTGCCGTCGCCTCGATGGACAATAAAACCACCAACCATTTTTCCTTAGCTCGACAACTCCCCAGCAACCTCCAACGGCGATCACGAGGCCCCACCATTTACCAATCACCCAAAAAGCCTCAAAATTCACTTTCTGATCAACTTCAAAATGCTCACTCGATTCAATTCTAAAAATCCTGGTTTTCCTTTTAAAAATCATAATTTTCAAAGTCAATTCGAGTTATATACTCGAATTCAGCAACCATAATTTTTGATTTTATCATATTTTAAAAATCTTTACTATTTTCCCATTTCCCAGATAAAATTCCAATTTATTTTATTTAAAATTTTATTTTAAAACTTAATCTATGTCTTAACAAACATTTCTTGTTTGAAAACCTAAGCCTAGCAAAGATTAGATGAGGAGATTTAGAAACTTTGATCTAAACATAAACTCTGTAACCATAAACAGAGATGAACCAGATATATCAGACATGTACAGTTATATCACCCTTCTTTTTCAACATGCAAGGCAAATTCACACAATCATTCAAGCATAATTTCTATCACACATTAATAGATCATCACATGCAAACCCAATATATATATATATATATATATATATATATATATATATATATATATAGGTTTAAGAGTTTGCTCACCTGGAACAAATTTGAACAGAACACTTTTGCTTTGAAAAGAAAATGCAGTTTTGATCTTCCTATTTGTTGATGATGATTTGCTTTAAGTTTGAAGCAGCCTTTGAATTCTTGCTAGAATCTTTTCTGGTTTGATTTGTTATAAGATTGAAGTTTTTGTTTAAGTATGAAATGATATTACTTTGGTTTTTCTCAGCTGAAATGGAACGAAAATAGGATGAAGAGTTTGATATAAAGAAAGAAAGTTACAGGTGATATTTTGTACAGGGCAATATCTTTGTACTGGAAATTGTTTATTAATCTTTGATCAGAGATTTTTCTTGAATATGGAGGCTGAAACATTACTTCGGTGGCTGATGAGATAAAGGATAGTGTACTAAGAGATGCAAACATTCAATGTTAATGTCCTTTATGTTTTCATTTGCAATACCAGTTGACTTTGGCTGATATAATTTGTTGTGATGGCTGAAGATAGCTTGCATTCATTACCTTTGTACAAACTTACTTATTTCGGCTGTACAAATAATTTTCCCCTTTGTCTTGCAAACATATGTATTTCTATAAGTTATATTTTTTTTCTACTTGCTATATCTTCCTTTGCAAGCCAATTGGTATACATATGTGTTTGTTTTCTTTGCTTTATAATATGAATGAAATGCTATTTTTAATATGTGGTTTTTAATTTAACTAATGTGTTATTTTATACCTTTACATAGTTTATTAACATGTTGTTTTGAGTTTATTTATGTATTCATTTTATTTTATTTTTATAATTTATCTTATATATTTATTTTATAAATTCAAATTATTATTAACCATAAATTCTAAATTTTAAAATTACTTATTTATTTATTTTATACTTATGTCAATGTACATATACTTTTATATCATATATATATATTTTCATTTTTAAACCATTTATTTAGGATCAAAAATATATATATATACATAAATTTCAAATTCATTCATATATGCTCAAATACATATATATTCACACATATACAATATTTACCATATTTTTAAATTTAAATGATTTATACCAAATTTATTTGAGTTCGGGGAAACTCACATCACTTTAATCGATTAATTTTACAATTTTAAGTCAAAAATTAATTAATTATCAATTTAAATATTTATAAAATCCGGGGTCATTACAAAAATGGTCATATTTGAATTATAAAACCATATAAATTCATATTAAAAATTATTTACAAAAATTTCTATTATGCCGATAAAGTGATATCGATTTTTCCTTATATTTTAAAATCAATTATATCTCTTTATAAAACTATTATAATTGATTTATTATCTCTTTATAGTTATTCAAAATGAATTATTCTTATTTAAAATAATTATTTGAATAATTAAACTAATTAATAAATCATTAAATCTCAATTTAAATTAAATAAATCAATGATTTAAATTCAATGTTATCTTATTGATATAAATTTCGAGGAAAATATTTTATTTAATTATTTATTCGAAATAAGATTACTATAACTTATTTTCACTTGAAACAATATTATCCTTTTATTTGTATAAATTTAAAAATAAATACAATTGATCAAAGTGATAAATTGGCGGGTTGTTATAGACTTCCTCCTTTAAAAGAATTTCGTCCTCAAAATTACCCAAAACAAAAGCCCAAAGGTTTGCCCAAAATATTTATTTTTAACTCATTTCCGTATGATGTATATAGATCATACGTACACAATATCTGATTCGAATTCATAGCTTTACTTCCGTACTAGTATTGATCCCCCGATTCTCTAGTGCGAACTTTGAGCAGACTTTCTGATTAGAAATTTAGTTCTCCTTGCATAGCTCTCAACTATGATAGAAAACTCGAACATCTAACCATTAAACCTTATCAATGCTCGTAGTCAAGAATCGAGTGACAAATCATTTTTCGGGTAAATGTCAAACATGTCAAAGTTCTGCACTCAAATCTTAGATTAAATCATGCAATGAAACAATCCATATATTTCATATGTATTTAATAATCTTTTAAATTTCTTATGAAAATACTTCATAAAACTTTCATCTTTTATTCAACTTTTATAAAGATACTTATTTATACACAACCATTTTACATTTTTATTTCCAAATATTTCAACTTTAAGTAAACATTTCTTTTCAAAAGATAAATACCTTTTTATTATAACACATTTCTAAACATACCTTAATGGTTTCTGAAAAAATAATTCATTGAATATATAAACCATCATAAACTTCCTTTAACTGATACCAAATGTGAAAAAATTCTTTGTATGGTTAAAACTTCCTTTATATATATATCCCCTCTACTTATACCAGTTTTAATACTTTAAAAGTATTTATACACTTATTCAAATGTTTTAAGTATATTCATAATTTACTTAACGAGTTTTACTTACTTTAAAATATAATCAAAGTGATTAAATCAATTATTACCAAAACATCGTTTACTACAAACCCAAAACCATTCATTATTACTTTAAATATTTATTTTAAGAGTGGTACTAACGCAAAGTTAGGACAATCATCATAATTATAAAATCTTTGCACTCTTACATCATTTAAACCTTCCAACACTAAGGTCCAAAAAGAAGATTTCATCTCCTCCCTAAACTATTACAACTCAAAATACTACATCAATAACAACCATCATACTCAACTTCTCAGATTCCATTCCTACTCTTCTGAGTCCGAAGATAAAGGTGGACTCCAACATCCCAAATCAATCATCACCTCCCCTTCTCCCTCTTCTTTACTATCCAACTCAGCATCGACCTCGTTGCCATCCTCCTCTTATGCTTCTTCAATTTCCCGAGGTAACCATGGCTGGTTCCATGGGACATGTCCCAAGCCTATTGGTATTCCCGTTATGATTCCTCCTTCCAACTCCTTTAATCCTTGCACATTTCCTTCCCATGGATTTTCAAAATTTCTCCTACTCCCTACTCTTCTTCTTCTTCTACCGTCTCCTCATTGTTGCTTTTTATTACATCCCAGTTTATGTATAAACTAGACGATGCCTCCTGCCATATAACATTCTTCTCGCTCATATTCCATATCACATTGCTGCACTCGCTCGATATGATAGCGCTCGGGTCTTCCATTGGCTAAGATTCCTCCTCCATTGGTTCCACCTCTTCTTCTACAGGTTCTGATTCCTCTTCTATTGGCTCATCTTCCTCTATTGGTTCCGATCCCTCTTTTATTGGCTCATCCTCCTCTCTTGGTTCCAAAATGGAACTAGCGGGATCCGCTACCTTATTTCCCACCGAGGCTTTCCCGGTTCGTCATCGCTATAGATCATAATTATTTCTAGAGCTGAGGGTGGTATAACCATTCCAGCGACAGGGTACCCATCTTCATCCCTACATGTATACAGGGCATAGTTTTCCCTAATTGGAGATCCACCATTGCTAGGCAGATGTACTGGCTGTTCCTCTTCGCCGCTAGAGAGAACTATAAGGTTATCCTTTTCGCCCCAATTTTCCATAAAGGATTCCCCTTCGCATAATTTACCCTATTTTGTTTCTACAAGGCAATCGATTATTCTTTTAGACACAAGTAGTAGGTAATTGCTAGCGTATTTTTAGGTCAGTGCTCAGAAAGTGTTTCAAAATTTATTTCTAAAGATAGTCTTTTAAAATTCTTTGTACATTGTTTATTTATTTCAAAAACTCTTTGAAAATTTTACCAAAATATTCTTTTCTTTTTAAATACATATATATATTTTTGGTAAAAATGATTTCATATAAAATCAAATTCATTTGTATATTTTATTAATAAATACGCGTTCATATATAATACTCTCAAACTCATTCTAGGGTGTTACTAACCCTATCTCTAATGAGTTACTCATCTTAAGGTATTACTAACCCTATCTTTGATGAGTCTTTCACCCCTATCAGGCTTAGGTGTTCGCGCAACCTAAGCTCTGATACCTAATGTGAGGGCCCGTTTCTTCGATTCCTAGAAATCGACACTAATACATCCTCGGTATTCACGTGCCGTAAATCCAAGTGCCGAAGAAGCGGATTCTCAAGGATAAGAAAGAAAAATAAGATAGAACAGAATCTCACATATGTTATTTCAAAATAATCTTTACAGCGGAAATTAAAATGCATTTATCTGAGTTAAAAATGGATAGTTATAAATTCCTGTCCTTACAATGCGGAATACTGTACTACACAAGTGTGGTGGAAACAATCTTCAGAAAATCTTCTAACTCCATGCTTTGAGCTCCATCCAACTTTCTTCTAAACTAAACTTGACTACTAGGCTTCCTGGGAAAATTAGGGCACCCAGAGTTTAAGGAAAAGGGAAAATAAACTCCGACTCAGTCATGGGACTGGTGTGAGAACTCAAAATACGTGTTTTGAAAACAAAAGGTTATGTCACAAGACCACGCTGCACATAAACACGGAATGAGTTTTTACCTTATGATAACCAAAACATTTTTACATAAAAATAATGGATATTATTATTAATGGCATATCTTTGAAAACATTTGCAAGTAAACTTATCAATCTTAGCTAAAATTGTTACATTGATTAAATTCCAGCAATACTAGCCACAAACGCGGGTTCTATAAACAAACAAGCATGCACTTCTTGGAGAATGGATTCCATACAAATGACTAGGTGAAGGGACTACCTTCCGGCAGTACATCTCTAGAGGAATGCATCGAGGTCAACAGAACATCTACACCTCTACCAATACAAGACTGACTTACCTTTCTCACTAGATAGTACCGAATATGTCATCACCCCAATCATTACCGACCTATTCGAGGATCCTCGTAGCATACATCTACAATAATTTACATCCCGAACGTCATAGCGGGAAGAAATATATCTAGAAGGGGATGATCATACCCTAATGGTTGCGAACCACATAGCCTTGCTGCATCTACCCTGTTTCGGTCATTTCCGGCTGTGAGGCTTTAGGTAACGATTACCTTTATCATAGCACATCATCTTCCTTTGAATGCCACACTGCCATTCCATCGATCACTATTGACTTTCACAAACATATAACCTCCGAGCTCATATGTCTTAGAGAAGGGTGTTAAGTTAAGAGAAGTTGCCTTCTCCGCCACCAAATAGATGTATGTTTATAAAATTCAACGATGAAATCTCAAGAATGCAATGTCAGACATCCGTCCATAAAAGTTCATTATGGGACTGAAAGAAACCGAAGGCACCCTCTTACCACATCCCATCGGGGATTATCCCTAGGAATAGTAGTGAGCAGTCCTTATAACCCAAAGAGTTTTAGAAATGAAGGGACCACTACTACTTTAGTATTTAGGAACTAACCATAATTATCAACAAGCAGTTCTTTCATCTCGAAAATCCTCGGTCTTCATCCTTCATTTTGTTTATCATATCTTTATTTTTTAAACGCATACATCGGTTCGAAGTGGTTTTTGGATAGGAATTACCCCAGATCCGACCCCGGTTCCTTCGATCTAATCATCGATAAAAAGAGGTTTTGTGAATAGGGAATCATTCTTTAATTGATTAAGTTCTTTTTATCAAAAATCTCTTTTAGAGATATACAACTTGTAAAACACTTCTTTTCGGTATATGCGAAAATATTATACCTCACTTATCAAAACCTTTTATTACTTAAAACGATTTTTAAATTCCAAATCATTTCATTTAAATCTTAACAAAGATTTCTTAATTTAAAACTCATACTTTTGATTTAGTTGAAACCATGTTATCCAGGATGTTAATTCAAAACCAGTAAATATTAAGCGAGCAGAATCTATAGAAATCATCTAATTCTACTCAATATCAATCCCCATATTCAACAAATACTATGGGCGGAATAACAATGAAATCACATTTTAAATTCCATGAATAGTACGAGTTCCCTCTTTGGGCTTTAACACCGAGTATAAGAAGATCATCTCTATAAAATCCAAATGGTTTAAATCCTAGAAAATATCTTTCTTTATCCTTTGGGAAATTTTGATCCGAGTAAATCAAAATTACTATTCCCCTCTGTCAGGCCAGTACGGATAGCCAAGGACAGCAAGAAACTGGTTTTCCAAACCCAAGCCTAGACACTATCTCTCTGACACCCATAAAGCGGTCAAGTTATTTGGTCGACTCTAAATCATTAAAACATTTAATCATTTCATAAATCCTAGAAATTACATTTAAAGAACTTTATTAATCATTTAAAATCATTTACAAAAGATTTGGAAAGAACAGTTGTGTTTAAAACTATATTTCAAAAGTTATAGAAAAGTGCTGGGGAAAGTGCTTTTTAAGCTATATTGATCAAAACGACTTTTTATTGTTTTAAAATTAATTTTTATTACTCAAATCACTTTTAAAACATTTTAAAACATTCATAAGATTTATTCCACATTTTAAAACATCACTTTCAAAGAAATCCAGTTTTGGATTCCAACTACAAATTCGGGATTTTTCCAGATCTTGTTTTACTAATATTTCAAAATCTCCTTATCGGAATCTTGGTTTTCTTTCTTCGTTGGAAAACTATGGATATGATAGTTAGGATGTAACGACCCGGAAATTTCGATCCCGAAAATTCCAGATAGTTAGGAAAAGAAGAAAGAGATAGAAGAAGAAACAGAAAATAAAACACAGAACCTCTCATTCGCAGCGGATCAAAATATAATATCAAATAATAGTAGTTTACAAAAGAATACTATATCTGTCAATTTGCATTTATAATACATCAGAGTTACTCTCATACACAACACTGAGTATATACAAATCAAATATATCTCAGATAAACAGAAATAATAGTCACAGCGGAAACACTCCATACGTCCTGCCATCCAGCTCATCTCCTAAGCTCCAGAACGTCCTTACCTGAAAATCTGTAATACTCGGTCTGACCCGAGCATTACATCAAAGTAACACCCGGGTCAGGCTGGAAACCAGCGTGAGTAAATCCATCTAACATGGAATACAACAACATAAAACTTACATAAATCCCGGGGTAACTCGTATCAATTTACAGATTCACAATTTGTTATAGACATCACTTATTTCACACATCAATTTCTAAGTTCCAAAACTTAGATTAAATGGTCCAATTCACTTAAATCATTCGATACCAGCCTATATCAATCTATACAGAATCGAAGTGGTGTTCGGGTATTAACCGATACCCGACCCCGGTCTCTTCGACCCCAATGTCATCTAAATCCAAGTTATTTGATTTAAATACAATTCAACTTTAATTACCGGATATCACTTTTACACAACAATTTATAATGGATAGATAATTACATTATCACTGACCAACAAACATATCACATCATAAAGCAATTTATATCAGAGATATCAACCAATTCAAAGCACTCATCATCATTCAATCATTCATAAGCAAAATTGATCACTTTCATTAATCAATTTAATTAATCTCCAATCAGATTAATTTCCATCTTATAAGTAATTATAATTTCCCTTTTTAATTAATTATCCAATAATTATCCATTAATTACTTCACTAAGTAATTTCATTTCATTAATTACATTGAATAATTATACTTAACCCATCATCAAGTGATTATCTTAAATTAATTAAACAAATTAATTAACTTAAATAACCACATTAAATAGATTAATTACATTTAGTTATTTATTTCTTTAAATTACTTCATTAAGTAATTACCCCTAATAATTCTTTTAATATACAGTAATTAACCTCTTAATTAATTATTACTTAATTAATTAACCTTTGATTACTTAGATTAGTCAAGCTTAAATCAGGTAATCAACTACCCCTAATTAATCACACACATTAATTCATCTTAATCTAATTACCTAAATTACTTATCTTAGTAAATTAAGTAATTTATACTTTAATTACTTTTGTAAATAAGACTTGATTTAATTAGGATAACCCATATACTAATTTAATCTCATAACTACCAAATTTAAATTAAATTAAATTTAAAACGTGAATATGTTTAAACATCATGTTCTAAACTTAAACATTTCATAACTCTTTTAAAACTAGTTAAAACTTCTATTTAAAATTTAAGTTTTGCTTTTACAACATGAAAATCATATTAGTTTAAAATCTGGACAGATTTAAAAACTGGAAACAAAACGTTTCCCAACAAAACAGCAATTTCCCGAGACAATGTCATGAAAACTCGAGACAGTTTAAACAAAGCTTCTCGCTTCGACATCTCCGAGTCAAACACGAGAACTCCACGAGAAAAACCCCAGTCAAACTCTTCTTTCCCAAACATCGATCTTCTCCAAATTCCCAACTTCAACCTACCAGATATCTGTGCACACGCGTGCACATGTACCCGAGTTCCGACCATCGATGATCCATGCCATGACCATCCTCAGACCGACAACCACCCACACCAACGATTTTATCACTCATCTTCGTCGAATAGCCAGTGACGCGAAATCGAACATCCTAAAGCAGCAGCCATTCGAACTCAATTTACCCAACCACCCCTCGCCGACGATCAAGGCGACTGGAATCTTCATCCTTCAGACCTCGACCCCGTCATTGACCCACGCAACCATCTTATCACCCGAAATCAAACTCGATGCTTCAAGTTCGACGAGATCACCTTGCCATTCAACGCGACAGAACAAACTCCAAAAACCCTAGTTTAGCCGCTCCATGCAACTCCGATCATCAGAAAATTCTATAACTATTTTTCCAGTGATCCATATCCCCTAGGTCATCTTCGACAACAACCCCTACCTCTGGATCACCGTCGATCGCAAGATATTGGTTAATAACCCAAAATTCTTCAATTTCGATTAACTCAGAGATTACCTAGTTGAAAATCATGATTCTGGTTTCTAAATTCATCACTAGCAATCTAGAATCATGTTATAGGATTAATTCAAGAATTCAGGACACTTGATTTTAGCCTATGATATAATCAGACCTGTAGACTTCAATTTTTTTTTTATAAATACATTATATATTAATTTAAAAATACTTTTAAAATTAACTATATAGATTTTTAACCCTTTTCTTTTCTTAGATCCTAACCTCTAATCAATTACAATTGAAATTGTGGACTGTTTATTGGATGAATGGCACTGTAAAAAACAGAGATGATCATTAGCCATATCACAACATGTATACACATCCATTTACCTCTAAACATACATACGAATCATTTCAAACCATTAAACTACAAGGTCTCATTTATGTATCAGGTTCAAGTCCTAGATTTTTAAACTGATTTGAGATCAAAAATTTACTCACTTGAAAAATGGTGAACAGAGAACCACTTCCTGGTTTTGCAAACAATAAGCCCGATCTTCCTCTTGCTCGACTGATTGATTGTAGTTGCTGCTAATTGTTTCCAAGTTGTTGTTGTTGTATATATATATTTTTAAAGTAACACTCAGGCTTCTTGTTGAAGAATGAAATGAAGGTGACATATAAAAGTATGCAGGCTTGAGTATGGACAGGTTTGAAATTTTTTTTTTAAGTACAAGATATTTGTTGTACTCGAAAATATTTTGTTAAGGTTTTGGTCAGAGATTTTATTTGGTTAGGGAGGCTGAAATGATATTTACTGTGCTATCATTAATTAGGCTTGTCCTATTTTAAAATCTTATACTCACAT
Organism: Allium fistulosum; assembly: GCA_030737815.1. NCBI lineage: Eukaryota > Viridiplantae > Streptophyta > Magnoliopsida > Asparagales > Amaryllidaceae > Allium > Allium fistulosum. The sequence continues at coordinate 712,756,040 of CM060905.1, forward strand.
ATGTATTTTTATTTGTTTGTACCATACTTAATTGTATTTGACTTAGCTGCCTTATCACTTTGCAATATGTATGAGTTCTATTCTCAACATGATGTTAGGATTTTATTCTAATGTATTGACTTCTTATATATAATTTATCATATATTTTTATTTTGTTTGTAAGATAATCACTGACTTGATTTTATATAAAGATGATCTGATGTATTGTGGCTTGAGTTGAAATGTTGTGTGCTTGCATTAAATGCTTGTCTCTCTATGTATATACATCCCTATATTCGTTATATATGTCTGCCTTTTGCCTTATCTAATGTATGCCTCGTAAATATATATATATATACATATATATATATATATATTCTCTTATGTCTATGTCTTTATTTCCCTTTCACTTGAATATTTATTCACATGCATTGTTGCTATACTATCTATTTTCTTTGAGATTTTCTTATCCAGGGATTCTATAAGATGAAGATAAAGGAGGAAATTGAGAAGTGGAAAGAAAATCAATCCTAGTTTCTCTCTTTAATTTATGTTATTTGAAATTAATGCATTTTCCACTTGTTAATTTCCTTTATTATTAACTCACACTTGTTACTTATGCATGCTAAATTTGTTATAAATGTTTAATGTCTTTTAAAATGCTTACATTTGTATTAATTCCAGGTTTCAAATATTTACACATGCTTATTTACATTAATAAATATTTATTATATTATTTATTTATATACTATAGGATTTATCATCTCTACATATTTATAATTCAATACTTGTTATAGTTTTAAATCCATATATCGAGATATTTATCAGAATTTTTATTTGTTCAATTTACAAATTTGTATTTTAATAAATTTAACCCTCCAAATCATAGTTTCCCCCAAATATAGATATATATTTTAAAATAATAAGCTGCATTTTTTATTAATTCAATTAAATATAATACTGCCAAAAATCCGGGATGTCACATCGGAAAATTCTTATCTCAAAGAATTCCGAGCAATATTCCAACTTTTACACTTATTTGACTTTTATAGCGCGAAATCGCGAACTACCGTTGCGCGACGCGCTTATTTTTAACTAAATTTTCCATTTCTTTTCAAACTTCACCAAAACACTTTTGAATGTTTATAAAACATTTCAAATACATTTTTAACCATTTTTAAAAGGTTTAACAATTCCATATACACCATTTCATTAATTCAAGGAAAGTGATTTCCTTTATGCTTATCGACGTGTATATTCGTGACTTGCATATATATTCAACATTCATATGTAAACAATCAAACTTGATGATCAAAGCATATTAAACATCCATTTAAATCATCATATCATCATCAAAAATATAATATAGTAGTTTAGGAGTTCTCACCATCATTTCCACTTGAACTAGTTTTAAAACAGCTATAGCTCCGCTATCTCGAAATGGAACTCCACGAAATCGAGCTTGGATCCTTGAAATGGCTCGGCCTAGTCTTGTTGCCTTATGACCTAGGTTGGGAAGGGGGTGGAGATCACGGCCAAGGGTGGTGGATGGTGGTGCCTTGGGTTTGGGAGGTGGAGAGATGGAGATTTGAACTTATTTTGAGGTGTTTAATTATATATAAATATATATTATAATTTAATTTATTTTGAAATAAATTTGGACATTATTTCTCTTAGAATGGAAGCCATTAAAGTGGAAGCAAAATCTTGAAAATATGAAGAAGAAGATGAATGAAATGAAGAGAAGACGGTAGGGTATTTATAGGAAAAAGGAAGAGTATAAAAGAAGACATGTACACATCACTTTTATCATTATTTCAAGACTTCTCCAACACATTTACCCTCTTCACAATGCACGGCCAAAGCTCCCCCCATGTGCACACCACTTCCATCATCTCATGTATACATATGTTGACTTATTTATGCTTAAGGAGTAAGAAATCTTTAAAATATATTATTTATTTTATATTATATTTATTATACTTAATTATATTTATATATGTATGTTTATATGTTTGTTATCGTGTGTATGTAACATATAAATGTATGTATATGTAGGTGTATAACACTTCGAACGTCTTCGAATAACTTTTGTTCGTTAAATCGTTGAAATCCGGAGAACCGATTATCGGTCATATTTTCACTTATGCTCTAACGTACATATATTTGTAAACATAATTCAAAAATAAATTTCTTATTAATTTAAAATAATTAAAATGATCATATTTGAATTATAAAACTATATAAATTCATATTAAAAATTATTTACAAAATTGCTATTATACCGATAAAATGATATAGATTTTTCCTTATATTTTTAAATCAATTGATCTCTTTATAAAACTATTATAATTGATTTATTATCACTTTATAGTTATTCAAAATGAATTATTCTTATTTAAAATATTTATTTGAATAATTAAAATAATTATTAAATCATTAAATCTCAATTTAAATTAAATAAATCAATGATTTAAATTCAATTTTATCTTATCGATATAAATTTCGAGGAAAATATTTTATTTAAATATTTATTCAAAATAAGATTAGTATTACTTATCTTCACTTGAAACAATATTATCCTTTTATTTGTATAAATTTAAAATAAATACAATTTATCAAATCGATAAATTGGCGGGTCGTTACAGGATTTGTAGCTCTAGACAAAACAAACCCAACGAATTTAATTTCATGATTTTTAGAGGTGTATAACTTTTGATTTTTAATTTTGAAGAGATCAGCATTTATTTTTGCTTGGCCTGTGAAGGATAAAAGAAATAGAGACATAGAAATGGGAAGAGCAAGCAACGCAAGAGAAAATTGGTAGTAAATAGGTTTAAAGGTTTCCATTTTGATTTCGATTTTAATTTTGAGAGAGCTTCATTTCTCATTTATAGGCAAGACCATACAAGTAGAAGGAGGTATGACAGCCCCATGATGGAGGGTATGAGCGTACATGAGGAGTATGGCATGGGTATGGGTTGAGTTGACAAGGTATGGCCATATAAAATAGGATATATATTTTTATATTCAAAAATATCCAGCTCGACGCACTCAACAAATTTTGAACCCCAAATGAGGCATGCCGCTTGGCGTTCTATATGTTATACCTCTATTCCGAATATAATGAAACTAGTTTCAAGACTTAATTCGATCATATATAGAAGATAGCTTTTCAAACCCAATTATATAATAAATTTCCAAAATTATTTTCTATACACTTCGAACTTGTACGACTAAACGATACGTCTGATTGTCATGAAATTCAATGGCATATTATAATTCATTATTACGGATCAAATGAAACTGCTTTCATCGAAATCCGGACAGTGCCTCAGAATGTTAATTTTTCAAAAATAATGTTTTATATTTTCGATCCAATTATCGATATTTATCCGATATATTTATATTTGTAAATAAATTAAAAAATTGAATTCATAAATATTATTTATTAATTAAAAGGAGTTAAATAATATTATTAAATCCATTTAATTAATATTTAATTGACAATTCAAATATTTAAGTGATTACAATATTTGAATTATAAGTTATTAAATTCCAAAATCCAATTATTTAAATATTTAAAATTAATTAAACATTTAAAATCAAATGACTAAAATTTTGGGTTGTTACGTGAGGGCTATAGACGCATTTTGCCCTCTATCAATACAGGACCCGCCTACGCATTACTGGATAGTACCGAATATGATCTCCCCTTGGTTGCGATCAACAACCATAAAGGGAACCCGAAGCATACATGAATATCAAATCAAGATTAGGGATGACCATACCCTAATGGGCGTGACTCACATTGCCCTGCTGCATCTACCCTATTTTAGCCACCTCCGGGTTGTGAGGCTTGAGGTTATGCTTTTACCCTCCATCATAGCAAACCATCTTGAAATGCTAACATTGCCCTCCAGGCAACCAATGCAATGCTAACATTTGTCCATCCAAGTTGTTTCGGATCGAACAAACATTCAACAATTACTATCTTCCATTTTAGAATCACCCTCAAGAAGAATAGTTCAGCTCCATAGCACACTTTATAACGATCCAACACAAACGTTATTAGTTTAGAGTGGTTTGGATAAATCGTATTATCTAAAACCGGTATCTCCAAACTAAGCTATAATTCCTAGCTAACTCAATTCTGGTTCTTTTAAGAGTATGAAACAAATATTTGAGTCCTCACTAGGGAACTCGAATATACCCTATATACTTCCAGAGTTAAAACAAGTCAAGTTATAGATAGCGGACAATCTGCTATTAAGGGTGATTATACAGAGTTCGCATAAGGATAACCATATACTTAATTAAACGCGACCCATTTATAGAAATTAAATCTCCCATATCTATCACGCTTTCGATATTTCGACCTTACTCTACCCCTCCCTAGAAGATAAATTCTAGATCTCAGAGGTAGTGGATCAACCTACTTATCGGCTTTTAGCGCTAACTATGGGATGACTAACATCCCACAAACGTATCACCATATTAATATTGGTCTCATATTGGTTTGAGGTAACTTAAGAGTAATTGAAAAAGAAATCCCTTGATTTAAAACATTTTTGAAAAAGAAAGACAGTCTGAAAACAAAATCGATATTTAAAAAAAATGATTTTTAAATTAAAAACCCTTATTTAATAATTATATAATAAATTAAACCTTTACTAAATAATAATTCAATCTTAATTAAGTCCTAATTAACATCTTATTTAAATTTAATTAATCAATTATTAATTAATAATTAGTTAAACCCCTTTAATAAATAATTAATTGATAATTATTGTTTAATAAATAATTAAAAATATTTAACCCTTAATTATTAATAAAATAATAATTAACTTTAATTATTTAACTAATTAAAATTAACTTTATTGATTAACACTTAAGTATTAATTACCTTTATTAACCAATGATTAAGTACTAATTACTTAATTAATTAATGGAAAAAATATTTCTAAGTGAAAACCTTTTAAGATTTCGAAAAGAGTTCATTTTCACGAACTGCACTTATAACGATTATCGCTATACGACATGAAATTTTAAACTTGTTCTACATCTCAAATATCTCTTTAAACTTCTATCTTCCATAACTTGATTAACTTTATAACTTTGAATAAACCCTTTTTGAAGAATAAAATTAATTTTAAAACTTTATAAACTTTTCTTAAAAATCCACAAGTACACAAGTTTATAAAAAAAAGAAGCGACTTCAATGCTCGAGTTCAAGCACAAACTAGTGCTAACTTTTCTTAACTTAGTACATCATAAGTAGCAACACCAACACATATATAACCGTAATCACATACATAAGCAAGATCATATCTTACTAATTTACTTCACTTAATTTCCGATTTCAAGTTTATACAACACCACATACAAGCATGCTTATATACAACCAAATCAACATCATTTCCAAGCATACTCTTGCATAAACAATTCAACATCATAGCTACTCAAACAAGCATCATATTTAACTAAGAAATATACATCATTTATAAAGTTAATAACTTTGGATAAAGGAGCGAGCTTTACTCACCGAAAGTGGACTAAACTAAAGCAACTTCCTCTAGAATTTGTACACGACTTAGATCTTTGGTTTGCTTTGGAAAAATGAAGCCTTGTGAGCTTAAGGGTGGAAAAGTGGTTTGGCCTAGGGATGTAAGTGATCAACCAAGGGAAGGTATGGGTGTGTATGGGCTTGTTTTGGAAGGTGGAGTGGTAGAAAAGAGAAGAGAAGCTTAAGACAATGATTTAGAAATTTATAAGTGAAAAGAACTAAGGTTTTATTTAATTTAGAAATTTGGTAAGCCATGGAAATGAATATGAGAACACAGAGAAGGTTTTTCAAAGTGGAAATGAAATAAGAAAATGAGATTAAAAAATTAGGAAATGTATATATATACAAGTGCGTAAATCAAATTACTAAATTAGCCTTAGGGTACATACTCTCCACTAAAATTTTGCCACCTCACCACCCTTGTATCCTTCCCTCTTCCTCATGTTTTTCCTTGTCCCTTTCTCACTTGTTTGAGCCAACATGATTTAACACCTTAATACCAAATGTTTTTGAGAGAAATGACTTTTTATGCCTTCCTTTCCACTTTATTTTTTAGATTACGTAATATGTCACATTATATTTTATTATATTTCTTAAGTAAATATGTATGTATAATTTAAAATTTATTTTAACTTATTTTGAATGTGTGAATATGTTAATTCAAATGTGTACAATGTTTTCTGACAATTTTAGACATCGAAAAGTCGAAAATTCGGAACACGATTTTCGGTCATATTTTCTATTTTGTTTTGAACTAATTATTTTTGTAACAAATTTTATGAACTATTTTACCATCATTAGTTATTATTTAAAATAAGTTTATTTAAGTTATAAAATCCATTAATTAATTATTAAAAACATATTCAAATATCCAAATTTAAAGTGATTAAATCCTAGGTCCTTACACTCTCCCCCCTTAAAAGAATTTCATCCCGAAATTAGTAAACAAGGAGATAACTCAAAATAACACAAAAATGGCATAAATTATATATCGTAAAACCCATATAACAAACATACACAACTTCCATAGCAAAACAATGCATACACTATACATACAACAAACAATGACTATCATAACATTAATTTGGATATGCTTCCCATATATGATCCACCGTCTCCCAAGTACAATCTAGGGGATCCTCACTCCACTAAATCTTTACCGACTTCACCCCCTTACCGTGCAACCTTTTCTCATCCTGATCTACAATATGAACTAGATGTCTAATCACCATCAAGTATGGTTCGATCTCCAAATCATCTTGAATCGATGATTCTACAATCAACGAAAGGTCATGAATAAATTTTCCCAAATGGGATATGTGGGAAACATTATGGATCCCCGACAACCTTTCTGGTAATTCAACCTTATAGGCGAGTGGTCCAATCCTTTCAATAATCTTAAAAGGTCCAATATATCTGGTTTTCAACTTCCCAGCCCATTTGAATCAAATAACTCCTTTATTGGGTAAATCTTCACAAATACAGAGTCTCCGACTTCAAATTCCAAATCTCTTCTTCTTTTATCGGCATAACTCTTTTGCCGATCTTGGGTTTCCTTCATTCTTCTCATTATCTCCACAACCTTTTCAATAGCTTCTCAGATCATGTCCGGTCCAAGTACTAGCCTATATCCAATCTTAACCCAACATACTCGTGACTTGCATGGATGTCCATAAAGTGCTTCATAGGGTACCATGTCAATGCTCGCTTGATAACTATTATTGTAGGAGAATTCCACCAAATGAAGATGACTACCCATGATCCTCCAAATTCCAAAATACATGCCCTTAAAAGATCTTCAAGAATTCGATTTACCCGCCTTGTTTTTTCGTCTGTTTGGGGATGATATGTTGTGCTCAGGCTAGCTTTATTCCTAAAGCAACTTGCAAAGCCTCCCAAAACTGACTAGTAAAGATAGGATCTCGATCACTTACTATACTCATTGAGACCCCATGCAATTTGACAATCTCCCCCATATAAATTTTGACCAAAGAGGCCACAGTCCTTGATGGCTTCACTGGGGTAAAATAAGCACTCTTCGTTAGCCGATCTATATTAAACCACACCCCTTCATTCTCTTTCAGGTTCTGACTAATTCGTCAACAAAATCCATCGATATCATCTCCCATATCCAATTTGGAATTTCTTAGAGTTAAAGTAAACCAGCCTTCTTCTAGTTATCGCCTTTTATCTGTTGATAGTTCAAACATCTACTAACGAAGACCGAGACATCCTTCTTCATTTTGGGCCACCAAAATACTCGTTTCACATCCATGTACATTTTATTAACCTCCGGATGGATACCTAGATTTGTGGCATTCCATCAAAACTTCCTACCTAAGACCGTCCATATCTGGAACGCATAATCTTCCATTCATCCTTAAAACACCACAGTTATCAATCACGAAACTAGAACTTCGACCCTACTCAATTCCTTGAATAAATTCTAATAGAAGACCATCTTCCCTTTGTTTAGAAATTAATTAATTAATAGTTAAGAATTATAAATTAATTAGTTAAGAGGTTAATTAATTTGTAATTAAGAATTATTAATTAGATAATTAGAGATAATTAATTAATATTAGTGATTAATTAATTAAGTAATTAAGTTGTAATTGGTGACTAATTAATTAAGTAATTAGAGATAATTAATTAAGTAATTAAGGATTAAATAATTGATTATAAAGGTAATTAAGAAACGATTAATTAATTAAATGGTTTGTAATTAATTAATTAATTAATGATTGATTAAGCAAGATTAAGTGATTAATTCTTAAGTAATTAATTTAATTTGAATTAATTAAATTAATTATAATTTGGATTAAAGATATGCTTGCTTATGGATGACTGTTTTGAGTAGAATGTCTGGATTGATTGATATCTATTGGATGATAATCTGTGATATTCTGTGATGAGATATTGGATATCTCTGTGATAAATGTGTGATATTTATCTGTGAATAATGCTGTGTGAATTCAATGTTTTAAATTGAATTTAATTGTTTAAACTATTAAACAACTTGACCTTAAAATGACGTTTGGATTTCGATGAGACTGGGATCGGGAATCAGTTATGATTTTCCGAAAACCACATCGATCCAAGTTAAACAATAGGTCGTGAAACCTTAAAGTGGAGATCGAGATGGTGTTTCAGAGTGCAAAGGTTCTAACTCTGAGGGTGATTCCAAATGAGTGTAATGAGATAATGCCTTCGGTTTCATTCGAACCCGGAACGAACTTGTATGGATTGAATGCTTTCAGCACATCGTCAGGTGGACGATGAGCATTCTAAGAGATGAGTTCTATAAAGGTAATCATAGCCTCAAGCCTCATCAACCGGGAATGGCTAAAACAGGGGAGGTGTAGCAAGGTTAAGTGGGTAGCACCCAAGTAGGACGAGATATACCCCTGTCTAGATGTCCCTTTTTATTTCGGCTTAGTGGGCAGTTGTTGGCCACAACTACGGGGTTATCTTGTTCGGGACTGTCCAGTAAGGGATGGTTCCGGCCTTGTGTTGCAGGGGTCGGGCGTGATCCTCGGTACTCTGATCTAGGCCAGGTACTGTGACGGGCGGTACCCCAGTAGCCTTACCATTGTATGGAATCCAATCTCCATTAAGTTCCCTTGGATTTGATTGTAAACCTATGTATGCTGGAATTTAATAGATGTAACAATTTCAGCTATGTGATTATTTACTTGAAAACCCTAGACACTATTATAATATCACTGGATTCCCTATAAATGTTTTGGTTAGCGTAAGTTAAACACTTACCCGTGTTTATGTGTGAGAAGTCTTACGTAACACCTTTGTTTTCAAACGTTTTTCAAAGTTAAGCAACTTTAAACCGTTTACTTATACCAGACCCATGTCTGACCCAGAGTTTATTCTGTTTTTCTTAAACTCTTGGGTATTCAAATTTTTATGAGTAGCCAAGTGATCAGGTCTTGGATTGTTAAAGTATGGAGGAGCTTGGAGCAGAAGTCCAAACGTATATATCTATCTACCTAGTTCCGCTGTGTTAGTGATGTATGTTGTATTTTGGGATGTATGAAATGGCTGATATGTATATATGACTGTCTTGTTTGAATGATGTTGTGTAACTCTGATATATGTAAGACTATGTAATAGTTATGTGATGTATTATATTTTGTTCCATTTCCGCTGTGAGATTCTGGATTGTGTTGTTCTTTCTTCTTTCTTTCTATTTCTATCTATTTCTTTCTTAACGAAGATGCATCTTTCTGTGGATAGAAAGGCGGGTCGTCAAAGTTGGTATCAGAGCGCTAGGTTGAGAGAATACCTAGGCTTTGGAATAGTATCTATCTCGAGAGTGCGTAGTTGTAATTTTTATATATAACTATATAACTATCTAAAATTGTTGGGTTACCTGTCTAGGTTGCCAACATGAGTTCTGGAAGGAGAGGAAGAGGTAAGGGCAGTTCATTGACCGATAATGGAAGAAGTCAGGCTGCAAGTGAGGCTGTGGATCCAGCACCGCCTCGGATTAGTTTTGCCACCTTATGCAAGGACTTCACCAATCTCGAAGGAAAGCCATTTAAAGGATTGGAGACTATAATTGAGGTTCAAGCTTGGCTACGCTCTTGTGAGCGCATCTGTAAGAGTATGAGTTTGTCTGATGAGCAGAAAAGGCAATGGCATCGTGGCAATTGCAAGAAGGTGCTGCAGCTTGGTGGGATGCAGCTACAGTGAATGTTTCAGAAGATGATATTTCTTGGGGTATATTTAAGGAACTATTTGAGGAGCAATTCATGCCAACAGCAGGGAAAACTCGTCTGTATCAAGATTTTCTAGAATTGAAGCAGGGAAGCATGACTATAGCTGAATATGAGACCAAATTCAATGAGCTATCTCGCTATGGACCGGGACTCATTGACACTCCCCTAAAAAAGAATGAGATGTTTGTGCAAGGATTAAGGCCAGAATTTCATAAAAAGATGACATCGCATTTGAATGGGTCTTTTGTGGAATATATTGATATGGCACTTAGATATGAGGATTTGATAAATAAGAAACAAGTGGCACCTGTAACAGCATCTGAAGGGAATTCTACTAATCCAAATAAGAGGAAATTCAATCCACATTGGAAAAAGCAAGGCAAAGGGAAGAAACCAGGAGGGAGCAATGGACCTCGCAAGTGTTATATTTGTCAGCAAGAAGGTTACTTGGCTAATAAATGTCCCAGGAGAGGATCTCAGCAGCAGCATCAGAGTGGTCCAGGATCAGCAATGGTTTAGAAAACTTTGTGTTTTAACTATCACCAACTGGGACATATGGTAAAAGATTGCCCGCTTCTTCAAAAAGTCCAGCCGAACAAAGTTTTTGCTTTGGAAGGTGCACTATCAACTTCTTCTAAGGGCAAGGGAGTTTTGGAAGGTACTTTGCTTATTAATGGCGTTTATGTTAAAGTATTTTTTGATTCTGGAGCATCTCTCAGTTTTATTTCTTTGGAGACGGTGGTAAAATTTCACCTTATCCCTAGTGTCGTGGAAAATTCTATTTGCGTCTCTAATCCCATAGGGGGAGTAACCTGACTTAATATGATTTGCAAAGGCTTGCGAATTACTTATCTTTCCCATAGTTTTTCGTGTGAGCCTTATGTATTAGATTTCAAAGGGTTTGACCTCATTCTGGGAATGGATTGGCTTGATAAGCATAAAGCTGTCCTGAATTGTGAAGAGAGAACAGTTTCGTTGGAAACTGATCTGGGTAGGATTGCTAAAGTGACGTGTGATAGTTCTGAAGTTCACTTGAGTAGTCTTTTACATGGAGTTGAGACTTCTCAAGAGAAGGGAGGTGATATTGATGTGGTTAAAGATTTTCCTGATGTTTTCGAGGAAGTTAAGTGTTTACCTCCACATCGAGAGATAGAGTTTCGAATTGATCTGATTCCAGGGGCAGTACTTGTTGTTCAGCCCAGTAGAAGGATGGCACCAAGGGAAAGAGAAGAGTTGGTGAAGCAGACCCAAGATTTATTAGAGAAAGGTTTGATCCGACCTAGTTTTTCCAGTTGGGGTTCTACCGTTGTCTTTGTAACCAAGTCGGATGGATCGCTAAGATTCTGTGTTGATTATAGATAATTGAACAAAGTGACTATCCGAAATAAATATCCATTACCCCGTATAGATGATCTCTTTTATCAGTTGCATGGAGCTTTAGTTTTCTCCCAATTAGATCTAGCTTCGGGTTTTCATCAGTTAAGGGTAGCTGAGGACAGTATTCCCTTGACTGCGTTTTGAGGACCTAATTGTTTCTATCAGTGGTTGGTCATGCCTTTTGGGTTAACCAACGCTCTAGCCTATTTTGTTGACTTGATGAACCGAGTTTTTTGGAATGTGTTGAATAAGTTTGTTCTCGTATTCATCGATGATATTCTGGTTTACTCCAAGTCAGAAGAGCAGCATAGGCAACATTTAGAGATAGTTTTGGAGATGTTGAGGAGGCATGTTCTGAAGGCGAAGTTCTCCAAATGTCATTTCTGGAAGTCAAAAGTCAAATTTTTGGGGCACATTGTTTCTGGTGAAGGTATTTCGATAGATCCAGCCAAGGTAGATACTATTTTGGAGTGGAAGCAACCGAAGACTCCGACTGATGTCTGTAGTTTTCTGGGTTTAGCTGGTTACTATAGGAAGTTCATTAAGGACTATTCTAAGATTTCTTCGCACTTAACCAAGTTGACTCAGAAGGGAGCAAAGTTTAAGTGGACACCCCAGTGTGAAGAGGCTTTTCAAGAGTTGAACACAAGGCTAACCAGTGCACATGTGCTAGCTATTCCGGATGGTAAGAGCAAGTTTGAGGTTTATATAGATGCATGTATTGTTTGACTAGGAGCAATACTGATGCAGAATGGAAAAGTAATTTCGTATGCGAGTCGGCAATTGAAGCCACATGAAAAGAACTACGCTACGCACGATTTGGAGTTATTAGCCATTGTTTTTGCTTTGAAGATCTGGAGACACTATCTTTTGGGAGAGAAGTTTGAGTTATTTACGGATCACAAACCATTGAAGTATATTTTCTCTCAGAAGGATCTGAATTTGAGACAATAACGATGGGTTGAGTTTTTAGCATCCTAGGACTTGGATATTCTATATACTCCAGGGAAGGGAAATGTGGTAGCTGATGCTCTGAGTAGAAATGCGATTCTGTCTCTTTTGGAAGTTGTTCCGTCTCTACAAGAAAAGATCATAAGGAAGCAAATGGAGGATAAGATTTTAAAGAAGACTAGTCAAGGGACCAAAGAGGGTAGACACTCAGATTTTGTGATTGACGATCAAGGAACTTTAAGGGTAAACAGTCGTCTATGTGTGCCTAATGTGAATGGATTGAGGCAAGAAGTACTGTCAGAGGGTCATCGCTCCAGATTGAATATACACCCAGGAATTTAAAAGATGTATAAAGATATGAAGAGAGTCTTCTGGTGGCCGAATATGAAGAAAGATATTGCTGATTTGTCAATGGTTGTTCGATCTGCCAACAGGTGAAAGGTGATCAACAGAAGTCAGCAGGTTTGTTGCAACCTTGGGAGGTTCCGGAGTGGAAGTGGGAGATGGTCTCTATGGATTTCATCGACGGTTTACCAAGGAACAAGAGAGGAAACGAAGGAATATGGGTTATAGTGGATCGGTTAACTAAAAGCGCCCATTTTATTCCAGTTAAGGCAACCCGTACTGCAGCATCGTTGGCTAAGATTTTCTTGAAGGAGATAGTCAGGTTACATGGAGTTCCTGTCAGCATAGTAAGTGACCGTGATCCTATCTTCACCAGAAAATTCTGGGAGGCTTTGCATTCAGCTATGGGCATGAGATTGAGTTTGAGTACCGCATATCATCCTCAGATAGACGGACAGACGGAGAGGCTGAACCGTATTTTAGAGGATATGTTGAGAGCTTGTGTTTTGGATTTTGGTGGATCTTGGGAAGACCATCTTCATTTAGTAGAATTTTCCTATAATAATAGTTATCAGGCGAGTATCAAGATGGCACCCTACGAAGCTTTATATGGAAGGCCATGCAGATCCCCATCCTATTGGATCGAGTCAAGAGATCGTCTTGTGCTTGGACCAGATTTGATTCGAGAAGCTTCTGCGAAAGTTGAGCTTATCAAGAAGAGAATGAAAGATGCTCAAGACCGTCAGAAAAAATATGCAGATAAAAGGAGAAGACCATTGGAATTTGAAATCGGAGATTTAGTCTTTGTCAAAATTTCCCCGATTAAAGGAGCAGTAAGATTTGGGAAGACGTGAAAAACTTGCCTTGAGATATATTGGTCCATTCCGAGTGGTGGAAATAATTGGTGCTGTGACCTACAGAATTGAATTGCCAACGGATGTCTCGAATTCATAATTTATTTCATGTATCCCATCTAAAGAAGTTTGTCCATGATCCATCACTGGTTGTGGAACCAGCAGTCCAGGAAGATTTGAAGGTCGAGCCGAATTTGACTGTAGTCAGGAATCCAGTCAAGATTGTAGATCAGGATGAGAAGCAACTCAGAAGTAAAGTAGTGAAGCTTGTCAAAGTACAGTGGAGCGAGGATCCCAGAGACTGTACCTGGGAAACTCTTGATAGCTTTAGGAAAATTTATCCTGATTTGTGTCCGGATAACTAGTGATGTTTGTTTGTATGAATTGTTTGGATGGTTGTTAATATATGGATGATATGTATGTTTGGGTTGTTAATGTAAAAGCTTTTTGATTATCTTTTGCTTTAAATTTCGGGGACGAAATTCTTTTAAGGGGGGAGGAATGTGATGACCCGGGATTTTGGCAATATTATTTTAGTAAGTATTTAATTTGATTAAGTAAAATACAAACTTATCATTTTAACAACAAATAAGATTTTTGGACATTTACCATTTATTTATATATATATACAAGTATGAAGGCACGTCCGATGGACGTGAGTAAGGCAAGCTTGTGTAAAATAGGGGGGTGTGAAGAGAACTATGTGGTATGTGTTTTAATGAAAAATAGTACTGTGTGAATTCATTATGCTGTCCGTACATACTGAACGCCTAATGGGCACTTACCCATTGGGACCTGCCGTAGAGTGATGTGAAGTTATTGGTTTCAATATGTACTAAACAACTGAAAGCATTGCATATTGGGTGGTAGGTATATACTCACAATCGGTATGTCAGAAAAGTAATGTGCATATGCAAGTCGTGGGTACTGTATAGAAATTTGTATATGTAGAGGGAAATGATTCTTTTCGCAGTGAGTGAATACAGAGCGGATATTTTCCCAAATCAAAGTACAAAGCTTAGAACATTCCAAAGCAAGTCGTATGGAAGTGACTGTAGTTGAAATTGGATGTGCAGAGTTACATATATATGTATGTATGTACACACACAGATATATATAGAAGTTGTATGATTTGAAGATTGGATGTGCACACACAGATATATATATAGCAGTTCTCTGACTGTAGTTGTACACACACAGATACATATATATGTATGTATTTATGCAGTTGAAATTGGATGTGCAGTTGAAGTTGGATGATTTTGTCAAGATTCACATGTCAACTTTCAATTTCTTATCTATCAAGCAAAACATCCGGTTTCCTGATAGTTTACCTAAAAATCATATCAAGCAACATTTACAAACTCCAACCCTGGAGGCAAGACAAAAATGTGTGCATAATTCGGTTTTTCAAATTGCAATTTTTTTTCCTTTTGACAAAAAGGAAAGAAATCTGCATAAAGAATTAAACTTCATTTAACTGGAAGAACTTTAATATAAACAATTAAGAGGACATTACTGGTCATCTTTTGTGACGCGGTAATATCTCTCTGCATGCTGACGTTGACCAATAAGCTGAGAAAATTGCTCATCGTGAGTTATCACTATCAACTGAAAGTTTTCTTGGCCTCTTCGATCCTCCATAATTCTGGATTATTTAATGAAAGCATATAAATGAGAATAATTGTGTAAATAAATAATGATATAAAAAGCAAAACATATGAAAATACAAACCTCAAAAGAGCTGCAGCAAGATTTCAGCATTCGACCCATCTACGTTTGTAGTTGGTTCATCAAGTGCCAGTATACCATAATTCAGGCAGAACGTTTCAGCTAAAGCCAGTCTTATTATAAGAGATGCAAAAACCTGAACCAAATACTATTTTCACCGTAGTACAACAAAAGTAAAAAAGAAGTATTTTGAATGAAAGTGACATTCCACTTGCCTTCTGACCAGCACTACATCTTCCACGCATCTCGAGTTCAGCATCCCCAATTTGCATTACCACCTGCAATAATTAAACTGTATTTCATGAATTTATTCATTCTTCCATTAACATACAAAAAAGTTATACTGTGATTGCAATATTTGTTCAAAAATACAAAGTATAAACGTACACGGTAACTATATGAGCGAGTCCCAGAACCTTCTAAGTCAGAAAGAATGCTTATATAGTCGATGTCTTGTCCTCTGTAAGTTTGTTGCCATAATTCCCTAATAATTTTATTGATTTCTTCCATTTTCATACTATGGAATCGCATTAAGGCCCTGCAATATAGTTGATAAAGAAAACAAATGGATCAAGTCTACAATATAGTTGATAAAGACACACACACACACAAACATATATGTATGGATAATACATATCCAAAAATTTTGGTTTTGAAATATGATGGTAAGCATTCAAAGTTTTACATCCTCAAAATATCTAGTTAAGTTGAAAGTTGAAGATTTAGAATGCTAGTGTAAAAAAAATTAAATATGGGGTTGAATCCATTTTCAAAATAAAATATGGACTTGGAACTTTAGACTTTCGAAGTCACTTTATTTGTAGAGTCTGTATTTGTAGTTAGTGCTGTGTAAAAAACTTCATATATGTAAAAGCTGTATATATGATGGAATCATTTGGACGTCAGTGTTCAAACCAAACTATATGCATTTATATGCGAAACTACAGTTTCAACAATTATGTGATGGTCCGCATTCAAAATATTACATCCTCAAAATCGATAGGTTATTTGAAAACGCATTTATAGAACTGAATGGTAAAAAAATTATGTGTGGTACGTAACACATTTTCAACATCAAACATGGAGCCGAAACTCTGTAGTTTGTAAATACCTTCATTTTTAGAATGTATATTTGTAGTGAAAGCTATGTGTAAAATTGGATATATTGAAAAGCAGAAGATAATGTGGAACCATATAGACCCGCATCTTGAAACCAAACTGTATGCTTTTATATTGGGAATTAAATTTTCAGAAAATGATATATTATGTGTTTGAAACCTTCATATATTTTGAAAATGTTTATGGCAAAAGCTGAATCTATTGAAACCTATTGTGTTATTAAATGAAGACAGGTACAACAGAGTCAGTACTGAGTTGAAAATCATACATTTCAGACCTGATTGCATAAAATTCAATTCTATATTTTGCAAAGCTGATTCAGAACATCAGTTAACAGATTCAACGCTAGAACTAAAATACATATTCGAAGTCTGAATCGTTGAAACTCAGTTTACATACGTTTACAAATAAATCGAAGTGCGTATTCATAAATTTACAGCTATATGTACACACACACACACACACACACACACACACATATATATATATAGTTGATGCATTTTCAAAATCAAATATGCACCGCAAATTTTGTACTTTCAAAATCAGTTTATTTTTAGAATCTGTATTTGAAGTAAAAGCCATGTATAAAAGTGAATGCATTACAAAATTGAGTATATTATGGAACCATATATACGTGAATGTTGAAACCAAACTTCAGGCACCCATTCAAAATTTTACATCCTTAAAATCGATAGTTCAGTTGAAAATTGCAAATTTAGAACTTCACCGTAGAAAACAATTATGTATCCTACTTAATACAGATTGACCATCAGAAATGTACCCAAAACTTTGAACTTTGGAAATAAGTTGATTTTTAGAATCTGTATTTGTAGGCAAAGCTATGTATAAAACAGGATATATTCAAAAGTCGCCTGTTGAAACCAAACTGTATGCTTCTATATTGGAAGTGACATTTTCAGAAATTGATATATTATATATGTTTGAAACTTTCATATATTCTGAAATTGTTTGTGACAAAACCTAAATCTGATGAAACCTGTTGCCTTGTCAAATGAAGACGGACAGAGTTCAATTAGTACTGAGTTGAAATTCGTACATTGCAAAACTGTTTTCATAACCTTCAAATCTATATTTTGCAAAGCTGATGTATAAAATAATGTAAGAGAATCAAGGCCAGAAGTCAAACAAATATTTAAAGTCCGTTACGTTGAAAATCAGTTGACATACATTTGGAAACAAATCAAACTGCATATTCACAAATTTACACACACACACACACACACACACACATATATATATATATATATACTTAATGCATTTTCAAAATCAAATATGTACCTGTAATTTTGTAATTTGAAAATCAATTTATTTTGTAGAATCTGTATTTGTAGTAAAACCAAACTGCACATGTTATTCGAAAACTTGATTAACATACTGAATCAATGCAGAGAAGAATTACAACCGAAGATGGACTCAAATCATCTAAGAAATGTAGGAATGAAAATCCTGTCTTCACTAACAACACACCTAAAAACACAAATAATGGTTTGTCAGATGGTCAGTATTCTGCTTCGCTTCATTGTACTGTAAAAAAAGAGGAAAGTAAAAGAATAGGAAGAAAGTCAGGTTCATAAAGATACTACACTGCGCTAATGTTGATTACTATTGTTATAATATACAATGCCAAAATGTTGTGTACCTGTCCAATTTTTTACTTCTCTTCGAGTTCTAAATCCAAGTCGCTTTAAGCATCATAATCGTTTAACTTGATATTTGCAAAATCTTGTAGCATTGAACTTGTACTTGGATTAGTGGAAGATGAATCATCATTTCGATTGCAAGCAACCTCGTAGAATGTAACTAAATACATCAAAATAAATATTTAGCAACTTCAAAATGCACTCTGACTAAGGCAAATAACCTTTTCATGTGTATTTTTAGGGCCATCACTAAAATTATCTTTTGGTGGATATTTCCTTCTTTTAGTTTTCTTTTTATTCCTTTTAACCTTTTTTCATTTATTTGTAAATATTTAGCAATTTCAGCATATATCGGTAATAAACTGTAGCAATCCGAAAAACAAACACCATGAATAAATTATTACATGATATATCCCAAAGTTTTACCTTCATCTTCTCCAGTTATAAATCATAAGAGGTCATCAACTGAACGTTTATCACCGCCCACATCCGCACTCTCTTCAGTTTCTATATTCTAAATAAATATATAAACATAGACTAATGAAAGGATAAGATATAAAATGAACAACCTTGTTCCCAAAAAAAACACCAAATTAAAAAATGACGTAGATCATCACCTTCGACAGTTTTTTCTCCTCCAGCTCTTTTCTTTTCTTGGCATTCAGACGATTCAACAATCGACAGCGCTCGTCTGAATTTAAGCGCAATGCCGAAGGAACTTTGAGTGTCCCCATGTCTGCCCGAAGTAGTGCAATGCCTCGACGTCTATATCCACGGCGAGGAAGACAACGTAAGCCATCGACCTGAGCGGGCAAGTAAAGTCGCCAAACATCGGATCCGGTTATCGGCAGGGCAGATCGAAACCCAAAGCAAAGCGAAGTCCAATTATTGGTGAAGCACGAAATTGGAAAGCCCATAACACAGTCGAATCAAAATCCAGGGTTGGTAGATGGTCGATTTACAGCGGCAATGGTAAAAGCGAAGAGCAAATCAGCTTGGGGATAAGAATTAGGGGGAAGCAGCGGAAAGCTCATAACACAGTCAAATCAAAAGCTAGGGTGGTAGATGGTTGATTTACAGCGGCAACAACGAAAGCGAAGAGGAAATGAGGTTGGGAAGGAGAATTAGGGGGAAGCACAAATTGTAGGTTGTAGAAGTGGAGGGGGAGTAAATTAGTGGAGGGGAGGGAAGAAGGGGTAGGTTGTGAGATGCGGGTTAGGCGGAGGAGGTACAAGGAAGTCCGTTGGGAGAGAACATAGGGAAGAGAAAGTGGGGAGAGGGAAAATGGGGAGAAATATTGAACAACCGTAGAATGTAGTGGACAGTAGATATGGAAATGGTAAAGGACAGATATGCCCTCTTCAATTTAGTTGTGTAGCTAGCCTGTGCAGGGGTTGGTTTGGAAGTTTAAAAAAGCTTTACCAAAGTAAAGAATTTGTATATTTAGTAGAGATATGTGTATTTTGGAATAAATCTATAGTTTGAAAATTTAACATAAGTATAAATAAATAATTATAAATGAAGTGTTTGGTAGTTTAAGGTTAAAATAGAAACAAATACATTAGTTAAATACATTAAGTGCTAAATAGAAATAAATATTTTAAATAAATGGTTATGTAAAAATATGAAATGAACTTAAGATAATTCTAGAATTGTATATATATATACACACTAGAGTAATACATGTAGTTATACAATGAAGTAAGACAAAAGAGGAAAATAAAATATATACAAGATGTACTAAATAAAAAAATATATAGAATGTGTAAACTTGAAAAGGGACCAAAGCATTAAATGCCTTTATCTCTAGCACAAGAACAAAAGCATATCAGCCTCCATATGAAAAAAAATCTCTGACCAAACTAATAAAAATCTTGTACTAGTAGTACTTACCTCTGTATACTTGTTCTTTATATTTATCAATCTCATGTTTTCCAATTCGTTCAACAAAATTAGCATACCGAGAAATAAGAAAAACATTTAAATCCTACAACTGAAACTTAAATAAACAATTCAACTTAAGCAATCAAGGAGATTAAAAATCCAGGCTGATAGCTTTCCAAAACAGGCCGTGTTCTTTGTTCAAAACCAAAAGCTGCTCTCTGTTCATAGTTTTTCAGGTGAGTAAACAATTTATTTAAAACTTAAGTAAATAAATCTGTTGCCTGTGAAGTTTTGAGATGAATAATGTTTAGGTTGTGCATGTTTGTTTTAAGCTGAATACATGTATATATATGTATATAGAGAATTGTGTGTGCATGTTCATATTAAAACTGATGTTCTGTTTTGTGGTTCAGAGCTTAAATCTGATAAAAATTATGAGTTCTTCCTTCCTGATCTTCTTTAGGCTTTAATTTGTAAACAAAAATTGTTTGTTTCAACAAGATATCAATAATAAAAATATTTTCAAGTTGAATCAATAGCTGGTTGTAATAGAAAGTAAAAGAACAAGTAAATATGAAAACAATTCAAAATCCCAATCATAATAATTGTTTGTTTCAGGTACATAATTGTTTTTGTTTTCGAAATCTAGGATTTTTAAAATTAAAATCATGAATTTTAATTGAGTAATTCGAGAGATATGGATTGATGAACAGATTTTGGGTTTATTGGCGAATTCTGATGATCGGAATAATTTTGGGTCTCGGAAACGAGGTTGTAGCTTGGTGGAGGATTGTAGATCATCAGAAAAATGCTTGATGATTTCATAATTCGTCATGGCGGGCTGTCGAGATCGATATAGGGTTTAAGCTAGTGTTTTTATATTGGTCGGAATCCTATTGATGTGTCGTCCTCAGTTGACCGGAGTTGATCGGTCCGGTGGGGATAGTAGTGTAAGGTCTAGACGAAGCTTCGGGTACGATCATGTGACCTATGATGGTCAGAGGTGGAAGAACGATGCGATTACGTGATGATCGTTTTTGGGCCAGTTTGGATCAGATGGTTCATTTGCGAGTTCGACATCGACTCTAATTTCTGGGTGATCGTGAGACTAGGGTGGGTTGTCGCCGATGCGTGGAAGGTCGGAGCTTGGATCGTAGGTGGCCGGAGCTCTGGTGCATGTGCACGGTGACGATCTGATGTCTGGAAGAATGGGTGTGTGGCGACTCGAAGTGGTTCTCGAAGTAAGGGGTTGTTTGGCTCGAGTTAGGACTCATGTTCGCAGGGAAGTGTAACAGTAGTTTTTAATTTAAATATAACTAAGTTTTTTTTAAAGAAAAAAAATAGAAGAAGGGAAGAACTCGAGACAGTCTTTTGTTCTATATTATGTCCATGAACCCCTGCTCTGATACTAATTGTAACGCCCCACCTCTATGCTCACAATAACAAAGAGTATCAAAAGGAAATACTGTCTGTTATTACGAAGAATAAGGCTGGATAGGAGCAGCCATCCGTAGTTAGGCCTTACACTTGTATTGGTTATCTCAAAAGGAGTAGTATATTTTTTTTCATCTCTTTGTTTATTTACTCCCATCGACATATTCAATTCAAGTATAAAACAAACTATGATGGTTCATAATAGTTCAGGACAATATATGTAATAAGAACACGGATAAGCTAAACACAGAACACAGATAATATAAAATCTCATATATAACTGAAATCAGTTATTATACATGTGATACGACTACAACTATCGACACTGGAAGTTACATACACAAGTACATTATTATAAATAATATATATGAATACATGTCATCCTATAAAATAACACAGACTACTCCAAAAGATATGAAGAGACTTCATAGCTTAAGCAGCATCCCAAAGTGAGATATCAACAGCCTGTAATAACTCGGTCGGACCCGAGTATCAATTCAAAAGAAAATAATACTCAGATCAGTCTAATTCAAACTCAGCAATTAATGCACAAAAGCAATAATAATTAAAATAACAAATAGACAATAATCACTATAAATCCTGCATATCCAATCCTCTAATAAGAAAATCAGATAACGGTGAATATAACACGTAACAGCATTAAACAGCGAATCAGCAAAGCCAAATCATCAACAATGATAAATAGAAGGATTATCAATGAAGATAATTAGAAAATAGCGGAATAGCATAAATAGCGAATTCAACAAAATCCGATTATCAATAAAGATAAATAGAAGAATTATCGATGAAGATAATTAGAAACAACAGAGTTACAAAAAAAACAACAACTAACAGCAAAATCTAATTATCAAATAAATAATTAGAAACAACATAATCTAATTATCTAATAGATAATTAGATAACCACAAAATAATCAAATTAAACCAAATCAAAATACACTTTCAAAATATTGAATTGGCCACACGAAACAATTCAAGCAATTGAAATTATAAAATAAAACGTCAATTCTGATTGGCTGCAGTACACGCTCTCGTGCACTGCCTCGCCACTGCAGAATATGACGTCATCACTACTCCAAATATTTAAACTGAACTCAATCACACAAAAGGCAATGTCGAAGAAGGCCAGAACATCAAGTGATGCAACATCATGAATTAATGGTCAGATTCACACAAACCCAACAAAGTGACAGTACATATTCAAGTGCATGGAATCAAGTACAACAAGATAACAGTGACACAATCAAGGCCAAAAGTGACTTCAACAAGTTGATATGCAGACAATAACACAATTACTTTCAGACTTCATATATACATATGTTTGCGCATATGTACACGCAGTTATACAAACCAATACAGCTCAAGTGAATCCTCAGCACTCATGGACCAATGTATGCAACAGAGTGAAATGCAACAGACTCAAGTGAAACAAAGATCAAGTAGAACTGCAAATGACTTAAATGCATGAACTAATATTCACATATATACATACAGAAATGTATGTATACATCTGATACAATGCACAACTACAAGGAGTAATTGCACAAGACCAGTGAAACAGAATAAACCAGCCTAGCATGAAAATACAACAAGTAGTCAAGCATCATCAAAGACCATACCCAAATGATCTAATTCGATACCAAAGTAAAATAGAACATGTGTATATATACACAAGCCTGACAACATAATTATCAAAGTGAAGACACAATGAGGTACAGTGCATATAATATATAAGTGCATCGAACCACACAGCAGTGACAACCAGACTACATGAAGCACACATGCCCAAGCTCAAAGACATAAATTCAATGTATTCTGCCTCAAAAATAACAGGTACAACATGTATGCATACAGTGCACAGTGCAGACTCAAATATAAGTGAATCAAGCTTCAAAAGTGAAACCAGAGACAGTAGATAGGGAAGTGCAGACTAACTTAAACAATACATCATGAAACCAGAAGCAATATATCGACTAGTTCATATATATATGTATGACAATAATGCATCGCTGATCCACAGAGTATGTAGGAACCAATACACAGTGACTCAAGGAAAAATGCAATGCATCAATGAGACTAAAGACTGCAACCTTACATGAGTCTCCAAGCATTGCAGACTATATAGTCCCACTGCACCATACCAGTTCAAACATGACTCAATCTAGTGCAAACTCGATGCATCAGTGCACATGAGCTCAGTGCAACTCATCACAATATCATATAAAAAAATACCAAACAAAACAATGGAGCAACAACGAACAAAATCAAGCAGAGATGAACAAACCGTGCTGGCAAGTTCGAACAAAGCCAAAGCTGAGACAAGCAAGCAATACAAATACAAGTATACATATATGCATATATATGTATACACATACATATCTATATCAAATGAAACGGTAGCAGCATAAGCAAGTGACACAGCTAGTTCGAACAAAGACAGAGGAGATTTCAAACTGCAGTTCAAAGCAATGTCGAAGTCACAGTCGAAAACGAGTTCAAAAATCATGGAACAGCAGTTTCAAATCAAGACAGTGCCGAACCCAAAATATTTTCACAAAATCAAAGTGACCAAAGTCAAAGTACCAGAAAAACAATACCGTGATGACCAAGTAAATCCAACCAAGTCAGAAATCAACACCATGGAAATCAAGTGACAAAATATACGAATTGAACAAGTCGGAAATCAACATCAACATGCACGAAATACTTAAGATTTGATTAGAGGATGTGAGTGAAAAATCACTCACCTTATCTTGAAGAGCACAAATCCTTCGATCGAGAAGGAGCAGCCGTGTGCAAAATAAAGAGACGGTCGATTGCCAACGCAAATCAGAGTAAAATCCATTGTATCGACTTACAATCAATCGGCGAATTCAATTATCCAAAAGCCCTAATTTCAGAGCAAAGAGGAACAAGAACGAGCAGCCTATTTTTTTCGTTGTTTTGTTTTGTTTTGGGCTTGCCAAGAGGAAAATGAATGGAGTCAACTACGAACCAATGGATATTATCACATAAACAAAGGAAGTGCAAACAGGCTCAAAGAAAACTACAAGTCAAAAATAATGTGCAATTATAACAAAATCAAGCCAAAGCCGTGAATGAACAAGTCAGTGCCGAAGTCAAAGATTATCATTGTCAACAAGCACAAAGAGAGATTGACGGAAACAAAATCGCCAAGGGATCGAAGCCGTAATGATCAATGAAATCGAACAGTTAAAATCAACACCGTGGTGGCCAAGCAAGTCGAAATCAAAGCCGTGAGTATCAAGTTAAACAAGCAACGAAATATACGAATTTGAAAATGTCAGAAATCATCACGTTCTTCCATACAAAATCAAACGGCCAAGCAAAATTTTATCGCCTAACGACGATAATTAACTGGCGCAAAACCCTGGGTCGTTACAGACTCCCCTCCTTATAAAAATTGCGTCCCCGCAATTTTCATACTTAAAGTCGTCCATAACAATTTTTTTTTCTAACATAAACTGGTTAAGCTAGAAAAATTAAGGTCAAGAATACGAACGCCAAAGAAATCTTTTAATTTCATAAAAGAAATTCACAAATTTTCAACAAAAATCTAATTATCAAATGGATAATCAGAAAACAGCAAAACTGAATAAATACAATTAACAACAATATTTAATTATCAATTAGATAATTAGAATATAGAAATCACAAAACAGCAATATCTAATTATCGATACGATAATTAGAAAACGGCAAAATCTCATTATCAACAAAGATAATTAGAAAACATAAAATTACAAATCGCAAAACCGCAAATACCTAATTATCAACAAGATAATTAGAAAGAACGAACTTCACAATCAGCAAACTTTAACTATCAACAGAGATGAGTAGAAGAATTATCAATGATGATAATCAAAAAACAACAATTCAATATAACCAACATAATCTAGAATCAATCAGAGGCTAGAAAATCTCATAATCAGCAAAATTAGCAAATATCTAATTATCAACAAAGATAATTAGAACACAAATCAGCAATTATCTAATTATCAAAAACGATAATTGGAAAACAACAAATATCTAATTATCAACAAAGATAATTAGAACTCAAATCAACAAATATCTAATTACCGATACGATAATTAGAAAACAGCATAATCTAATTATCAACAAAGATAATTAGAACTCAAATCAACAAATATCTAATTACCGATACGATAATTAGAAAATAGCATAATCTAATTATCAACAAAGATAATTAGAACTCAAATCAACAAATATCTAATTACCGATACGATAATTAGAAAACAGCATAATCTAATTATCAACAAAGATAATTAGAACTCAAATCAACAAATATCTAATTACCGATACGATAATTAAAAAACAACATAATTTAATTATCAACAAAGATAATTAGAACTCAAATCAACAAATATCTAATTACCGATACGATAATTAGAAAACAACATAATCTAATTATCAACAAAGATAATTAGAACTCAAATCAACAAATATCTAATTACCTGTATATAATTAGAAACAACGAATTAGCACTATCTAATTACCAATTAGATAATTAGAGACAGCTATTAGTGGATCGATCCCAGCAAATGGCGAGTTTTAGCTACGCCGCACATGCATCTTATATGGCCGAAGCCTACCAAGTACTATAATTTTTGGCGCCCATCAGATGACCCGAAGGTCCGTAGAGTGACCCGAAGGTCTAGTACTGGTAATTGACCCGAAGGTCCATCAGATGATCCGAAGGTCCAGCAGAGTGGCTCGAAAGCCCAACATAAGTGTCACTAACTTTTGGTTAGTAATCCGAATAATGTTAACAGTGCGTCCCATACCACACGTTCGCACTGAACGGTTTACTAACCACTAGCTACTTTCCACTGTGTATGATTCAATTAACGAGTCCGGAATTAACCGTACAAGTAAAAGTGAGGGTCCATAGTCCACACTTTTGCTACGACGTTTAACTCTCTTCCTCGTTGACTGAAAGTGCAAAATCGGGTATTTTGGAATAGTTGTTCGATGTAGTCAAATGAACAATTCCAGAATTAATCGAATTAATAAAAGTGAGGGTTCACAGTCCGCACTTTTGTTAAAACATTTAATTTGATTCCTCGTTCCTTTGAAAACACAAAACAATCTGAAAACCATTTATTTTAAACGAATGGAATCACGTGGAAAATCATCAAAATAGCGAAAACAGTCATAACGGCAACGGCTAATTATCGACAAAGATAAATAGAAGAATTATCACTGAAGATAATTAGAAAACAACAACATCTTATGCCAATATAAACAAAGAAATCACTCGACTATATCTTCGATGAAGATAATTTAAAACAGCAAAAATCTAATCAAATATGCAATTAACATAAAAGAAAACCAGCAAAAATCTCAACAAAATTACATAACTGCAATCGCTGCAGATCCTCAAATCGGATTCGAAATTTTCAAAGAAAGCAAAAATAACACATCTAAGTAACAACATCAATACAATATCAGCTAAATCTAACTATCAATTAGATAATTAGAAAACACAAAAATCACAAACAACGATTTCTAATTATCGACTGAGATGGATAGAAAAATTATCACGGAAGATAATTAGAAAACAACAGAATTCACAACAGCAAATTCTAATTATCGACAGAGATGAATAGAAGAATTATCACTGAAGATAATTAGAAAACAAAAAAATTCATGAATGAATTAAAAACAACAAATACAAAATTAACATTCATACCCAAAATATGTATCACATTGTCTCTCAAGTGTTTAGGAACTCCTATCGATGACGTTGATCAGACGCATCGACCAAAATTCTTAATTACTCATCAGAAGATTGATACAATAAAGTACAAATCACTTTTTAAATTCTTTTTAGGAATTTTAAACTTGATTGCAGAAATGTCCATTTTCAAAACATGAACATTCTTTAAATATACAACCAAGCAACCACCCATAAACAATCATATTATATTTACAAGAATTTTCAACTTCGAATAAATACTCTTATTTCTAATCCATCTAGAAATTTTATTTTATTATTTAACCATTGGTTAAGCAACACAATGAAATTAATTTCATTTTCATACTTTGATTTTTAAATCAAAAGGGTTATCAACTGTACTCAGCGAAGGCAGTCTTACTGTTTCCGCTGCGCACTCTGATAAACAGAACAAAAATTAATCAAATCATCATAACAAAATTTCACTTTTATTTTTAAATAAAGATTTTGAAAAGTTTTTATCATATTTTCAAAACTTTGGTTTTGACTCAAAGACACAAATAAAAAATTTAACAAATAGTTGTAACACATGTTCTATCTAAGTTCTGTTCTATATTATGTCCATGAACCCCTGCTCTGATACCAATTATAATGCCCCACCTCTATGCTCACAATAACAAAGAGTATCAAAAGGAAATACTGTATGTTATTACGAAGAATAAGGCTAGATAGGAGCAGCCATCCGTCCTTACACTAGTATTGGTTATCTCGAAAGGAGTAGTATATTTTTTTCCATCTCTTTTTTTATTTACTCCCATCGACATATTCAATTCTAGTATAAAACAAACTACGATGGTTTATAATAGTTCAGGACAACATATGTAATAAGAACACAGATAAGCTAAACACATAACAAAGATAATATAAAATCTCATATATAACCGAAATCAGTTACTATACATGTGGTACGACTACAACTGTCGACAATGGAAGTTACATACACAAGTACATTATTATAAATAATATACATGAATACATGTCATCCTATAAAATAACACAGACTACTCCAAAAGATATGAAGAGACTTCATAGCTCAAGCAGCATCCCAAAGTGAGATATCAACAGCTTGTAATAACTCGGTCTGACCCGAGTATCAATTCAAAAGAAAATAATACTCGGATCAGTCTAATTCAAACTCAGTAATTAATGCACGGAAGTAATAATAATTAAAATATCAAATAGACGATAATCACTATAAATCCTGCATATCCAATCCTCTAATAAGAAAATCAGATAACGGTGAATATAACATGTAACAGCATTAAACAGCGAATCAGCAAAGCCAATTCATCAACAAAGATAAATAGAAGGATTATCAATGAAGATAATTAGAAAACAGCGGAATAGCATAAATAGCGAATTCAACAAAATCCAATTATCAATAAAGATAAATAGAAGAATTATCGATGAAGATAATTAGAAACAACAGAGTTACAAAAAAAACAGCAACTAACAGCAAAATCTAATTATGAAATAAATAATTAGAAACAACATAATCTAATTATCTAATAGATAATTAGATAACCACAAAGTAATCAAATTAAACCAAATCAAAATACACTTTCAAAATATTGAATTGGCCACACGAAACAATTCAAGCAATTGAAATTATCAAATAAAACGTCAATTCTGATTGGTTGCAGTACACGCTCACGTGCACTGCCTCGCCACTGCAGAATATGACGTCATCACTACTCCTAATATTTAAACCGAACTCAATCTGTAACGACCCAGAATTTCCGTCATTTGAAATTCGTATATTTAATTGATTTTAAATATTAACAAGTAAGATTTGTAAGTCGAATAAATTTTATTTAAAATATCTAGATTTAATTGGATAATTAAATCGACAATTTAATATTTGAAATTGCCGAAATAATTGGAAATTGGATCAAATGTGTATAAAAATGATTTATAAAGTTATATTAAATCATATTGGAGTTAGAATGATGTGATAAAACTTTTAAAATCGAATTAAAAGTTAAATTGTAGAAATTGAATATTTTCATATTTAATTGACTAGTGAAAATAGTCATTTTTAAAACAGTTTCGGATTTCGACGAAACTAGTTTCATCGGATCCGTAATGTTATATTATTGTAAGGTTTCAAATTTCGTGTCAATCGGATTTACGGTTTGTCCAGGGCAAGACAGAACGCATCGAAATCGTTTTAAATCGATTTAATTTAAATTTGATCGTTTAATTCCATAACTCACACATACGATCGAATTAGCTCCCGAAACACGTTTCATTGTGTTCGGAATGCTGGTTAAACCTTAGAAACGCCAGTCGGCACGTTTGATTTCGAGTTTGAAAAATTTGGAGATGAATAGTGTCGTCAATTTTCTATAAAAGGACGTTATTCTTTCTATTTGCAAACCAAAATCAACCCTAGGGTTTCACAGCCGCCGTTTAACAAATCAATGGCCGAAAACTTCAAATCTTCCCCTTCAATTTTCTTCCAATCTGTAAACAATTACGAAAAACTCTCAACTACAAAATAAAAGAGGGAATCGAGATCTCTCTATTTATACGGCAATGATCGTTTGAAACGAAGGGGATCGACGGCAATATAAGTTTGAACGCGTGCGTTTCATGCACGAATTCCAATGCGTGGGAGGCACCGAGTGTGGCCGGTCTTCGGCCAATGGTGGAGGCGAGCACGAGCTTTTAAATGTTGGTGAGTAATCATGTTCTAATGCACGAGGGAGGTCACGAAAATTCGAAGTAATAGGCGGCCGATATGGGTTTGTTTCACGCGAAAGAAACAAAGGGGAAGAAGAAGAAGTATGCGGCCCAGATCTAGGGCAGAGGAAACGCACGGCTTGGATGTGTAGGGTTTTGAAAATAAATAAAAAAAATTGTAAATTAATTTATAGATTAATTCGTATAACGTTTAAAATTACATAACTTTTTGATACGAGGTCGGAATCAAGCGAAACTGGTGGCACCGAAATCGCAGCGACGAGCAACTCGCTGTGGTGCAGACGTGGAATCATTTCGAGCAAGTGAAAATTTTGTGTTAAATGGAACGTGTTCGATTTAATGTAAAAATTGAACGCTCGACATTTTAAAAAGCAAGGTGAGAACTTCTCACTCAATCGAATATTTGTTTTCGATTTAAATTTTAAATAGTTAGATTTAAAATTGTTGATAGTGTTGATTGTGTGATTGGATGATGGTTGTTATCTATTGCATTGAAATAGACCCTATACGCCGCATATTAAGCGGAGGTTATTTTTTAAAAACATATACCGCGATAATTCCACAGTGAAGTGGAATTGGTATTATATATGTATTTGGAGTTGATTTCCCACATTATATAGCGGATGAGACCCTATTGCGCCGCATAATAGCGGATAATATTTTATAAATCCTATATACCACAATATTCCACCTCAAAGTGGAATTGGTATTGTGCTAACATCTGTGGATGCAGGGAAACAGGTTGGAGGGATCCAACTGGATTCCTCAAACATTTGAATTTGTTTCATATGTTGTGTGTTGATTATTTATAATCGCCGTGTGATTATATTCGTGAATTGGAATTGTTGAAGGCTATAATTTAGCCAAATATATTTTTGGTATCATTGGATACCAGAAATAAATAAAAATTGGATTTTTAAAATTCAAGTTGAAAGTTTATTTTAAAACTTATTTTTGAGAATTGGATAAATTTAAAGGGGTTTTAAAAGATAAAAGTCTTATTTTTGAACTATATTGAATTAAATTCCAAATGTTGGGAAAAAGACTATAATAAAGGGATTTTTATTAATATTATTTATAAGTTGAAGAATTTATCTGAAATTTGGATTTCTAAATAGATTTGAAGAGATAAAGAAATTTATTTGAAAAAGGAAATAATTTGGAAATTCGTTGAAAATTTGATTTGGTGTTTTGAAATAAATTTGAAATCAATTTGAAATTAATTGATTACTAATTTACTATAACTAGTAAAATTGATTTATAGAAATTTATCTGATTTAAATTAATCAGACAATTAAATTAATCCTACTCATGGATGTTTGGATTTTATTGGATGTTGAATTGTTTGATATCTCTGATATGTGATGCTTCGTGATATATTTTGATTTGTGTTGTGATCTGTAATTTGTTTATCTGTGATCTGTGAATGAAAGATAAGCGTTATAGTTTATACCACTTATCAATTATATTGTTATATTTGATCTGTGATGGTTGAATGTTGTTGCACTATTGTGTTAAACCCTTGGACTACACAATACACACACAAATGTGGATTTCACGTGGAAATCGGTTAAGTCACAGATTTTTGACAATTCTAAAAGATTGAATTTTTGAATCCAAAATAGTTTTGGAATTGGAATTGAAAGTTTTTGAAAATGAGTTTCAAAAATAAAAGTTATTTCAAATAACTTAATAAAAATTGGAATTTAAATCATTTGATTTAAATTTTGAATTCAATACTTGAAATTAATTCAATGATTTGGGAATTTTGGTCTAAAAGATTTTTACAAGTGTAAAAGGTGTTTATATGGGTTTTTAATCATTTAAAAATATGGTTTTGGAAATTTAAATTTATATTCAAGTTTTATACTTGGATGGCTTTAACCTGTGTAATTGTAACCAGTTTTTCCCAAAAACGAAAACTATCTGTTTTTAAATAATAATAGCTTTCATAAAGTGAAAAGATTTCCAATTTGTATCGAAACATTTCAAGTTGAAATGAAATTGTGAATAGTTTGGAAAAACTATGAATTAACCTTTGTGACGATGATTAAATCTTGTTTTGAAACAAATGAGTATTTCAAATGCTGTATCTTTTATATTATAAAAGACTTGAATTGTGAATAGGTTTGAAAGCTATAAGTTAAATCTTGATTTAAAGATTTAATGGGTTAATCCAATTGAAATGGGAAATGATTTGGGAATCTGTGAATGAATCTTTGTGAAACTGGGTAAACTTTGTGAAGTAAATATTTTTGTTTAAAGATTTGAAATGGTAATTTGTTTAAACCATTTGAAAGAAAGGGTTTGGGTAATAAGTTGTGACTTAATTGAAATCCCTATATCCATATGTTTTAAATATTGTGCTCACTATTCGGTTTAGCCGGAAAAGGACCTTTGTGTCATATAACCCATTCCGAATAAGTGATATGACGATATGGATAACATTTGAAGACCGGTGGTGAAGATCGGGTATTTGTGAAAACGATAGGATGACCTATCGATTGTCTCTGCACCGTTAGCTACGGTATAGAGATTTCCTTTGTGATGGGAAGTTCGATCGGGATTGTGAATACCCGGATTGCAAGGGCTTCTCCGGTAGTGCCTTTGGTTCTGTTCGAACCCGGAACAGACTTGTATGGTTACTTGTCTGACATTACATTTTGAGATATAAAGCAGATTTCTTTCAAATACATTTCTGTTGGTGGCGGAGAATTTATTCTCTTAGCTTAACATCCTTCTCTGAGATGTACGAGCTCAAAGGTTATGTAGTTGAAGGTTATTAGTGATATACTCCCAATTTGGTAATGTGGCATTCTGAGTGTTGCCGTGTGATGATTATTTATTGATCATTTGTTGATCAAAGCATGGCTTTGTGAAAAAGCGTAGCTTTGTGGACGAGACCTCTTCGGACCTCATAACCCGGAAATGGTCGAAACAGGAATGATGCGGCAAGGTTATGAGGGTCGCTCCTTTTAGGGTATGTCATTTCCTTCCGGAAAAGGGTGGTATCAGGTATGGAGCCCTGGTATTTAACCTATGTGGTTACTCCAATCTCATTTACTGTGTGATTGTTGTTTTGTTGAGGCGCCTCGGATAAAGGTCCCAAAGGACCGGGGGGGCATATTCGTGTAGTAGTTACCTAGTGTAAGAGGTAACCCGGCTTTGTGTTGGCAAAGATCCGGTTAGGTTCTCGGGACGTCCATCCAGAGGCGTACCCATGTGGCAGTAGGAAGTTCCTTAGCCTGACCATTTGTTGGCAATCCATCTTCCATTACGAACCTTGTACGGTTTTAGTTGTAGAACCTGCCATTTACTTATGGTGGTCACCACTGTTTAGATGGTAGCTATAGTAGGCATAGTTCGGAATGTCTATGCTGGCTAAGATTAATATTATACTTTCGAAATGTTTTTCTGCACTATGCACTAATAATAATATCAAATCAAATGATTTTGCATAGTAAGCATGTTTAACTATCATAAGGAGAAATCTCCTCCAATTCTGCGTTTGCATTGTGTGTGTGGCGGGAGGCCTTATGGTAGTCTCATTTTCCAAAAAGCATTGCGGATGTATTTTACCTTCTTTGTTGTTGTTTTAAAGATAATAACTGTTTTAAGTTCTCACACCAGTCCCATGACTGACCTGGAGTTTATTGTTCCTTTCCTAAACTCTGGGTGCCCATAATTTTCCACACGGGCAGCCTAGAGTCAGGTTATCAGGTCATTCTGGATTTCAGGAGGCTTTGGAGCTCAAGTGGTGAGCTGGATGGTGAGACGTAGCATTTGTATATGATATTATATTTCCCGCTGTAAAAATTCATTCGTAAGGACAAGTTCATATTATTGTCCAGTTGTGTTGTATATTGTTGTTGTAAACTCTGATGATGATGTAATGTATAAATTGATATAGTTCTTTGATTTAAAGATTATTCATTTATCTATTATATGTTGTTCCGCTGCGATATGTGAGATTCTAATATTGTTTCTATTATTTATTCTTTCTTTCTTTCTGTCTTCTTCTACCTCTTCTTTTTAACCATAACAATTCGGTTTTCCAGCATTCGATTGCTCGGCAGTTGATACAGTGGACGTATTAATGTCGACTTTCGAGCGTCGAAAGATCGAGATGTTACATGTCGTATTAGAGCATATGGTTAAGCGATAACCTTGGCTCTGTTGGGAATTACTCATTAGAGATAGAGTCAGTAGTACTCTAGAATGAGTGTGAGTGTAATAATAGATATGAGCGCGTATTTATTAGTGAATATGAAATTGTTTTGTATTGTGTTGACTTATCGGTTGATTGTTTATAGATTCTGGTCGGTGAAGTCTAGCTAACTGTAATCGATAGGGGTTTCTAAACTCTTGAACGAGATGAACCGACACAGTATCATTTTAAATTAGGTAAATGAAATAATTTTACCTTGATTATATTTTACATATAAAGGAGATAATTTTTTCAGAATTATTAAAGTGTCTATAAAATTAATTTTCTGGTTGTTGAAAATGTAAGAATATATATGAGTTAATAAAAGTTGTTTGAATAATCTAAATAAAAGCAACAATTGTATAAGTATGGAATTATAATTAAAATGATTTACAATTGTGAAATAATCTTGTATAAGTAAAGTTAAATAGTGAAATTATATGAGAAAAAGATTAATAAATGTGATTTATAAATAAAAGGAAATTTTTGAAAGAATTTAAAGCACTGAGTTCACTACTGTTACTGGGAAATAATAAGGGTAATGACTGCAGCATCATCAGTATCATTTTCAAGTTTCTGTGTGATGGATTTGCTACCATAATAAATTGAAAAATTGAAGTTTTGTTGTGATAAACAAAATTTAAATTAAAATCTAAATTGAAATTGATGAATATAAGTGAAACGAGTTTTAGACTTATAATATGAAATAAAGATTTTAGCTTTGGTAAAGTTAAAGAATTTGAGTTAGCATAGTAAATATATGATGTGAATTTAACTAAAGGATGGTTAAATAAATTGAATTGGATTAGATAAGTGATTGTAATATGAATTTGGAAGTTTAAATATATAAGTTGTATAACTTATAAAATGAGTGAATGTAAGCAAAACCAATTGTAAAAGAAATGGTAAAACAAGTTTTGTTAAGCAAAATAAAATTTGATTTTGGTTAAGTAATGAATTTGACTTTAAGGAAAAGTTAAATGAAATTGAATTTAAAAAAAATTAGAAATGGGCTTAAGTTGTATAAGTGAAGTGAGTTGAAATGGAATATAACTTAAGTGATGTTAAATGAATTTAATTTTGATATCGGAATAAAATAATAAAGTGAATTAAATGTATATTTTGTGAATTTTAAAATATCATAACTAATACATACGAATTCCGATCGAAGAGAAATTCATTGCGATGGGTTCGTATCGACGAACACTACGTCGTCATATGAATTGTTGTCATGTTCGAACAAGTGGAAAAATTATGGTATATTTAAACGGATAGAAATTTAATAACCTGATTTAAAACAAATATCATCTTTTAAATTTGTATGACCCGTCTATTGAAGTTATTTGCCCAGATAAAAATAATGATGAGTTAATTTAAATTAATTACGATGTTTTGACTTCTGTTTAGCGGTATAAAACACCGTTCCACTAAATGTGTTTAATTGGACCCCTATTGGGAGAATAAATCACTGTTCTGCCATTATTACCGAATATATCTGATTTTAGACATTTACTAGCAGAAATAAAACCCCGTTCTCCTATTACATTTGTACAGACATCTATTTATTATCCTGATAATTATATTGGTGCAATATGATGTTGGATTGATTGTTAAAAATAAATTGATGTGAATATATGTATCTGTTATTCTGGACTGTTATGGAACAAATGGTAATTTGATTAAGTACCATTGAAATTAATAAGCCTCTTTTCCAATTTGGAAGTTGATTTTGGAATCAAAGTTATTTAAAAGATAATTTTTATTTATTATTGATATTTTAAAGATAAGTAATAGTTATTTGATAATGATTTAAAGTTAATTATTTTATAATTCTTAAAAATTATTTAAAGTATTTAATTATTGTTTTAAAACTATTTAATTATTTAAATTGCTAAAGTATATTAATTGTTAAATAATGTTATTTTATAGTGGTTGTTTAAAGTTAATTATTACTCAAGGGTTAATTAGTGTTAAAGTATTTTATTGCAAGATAATTTGTTCAGATATTAATTATGTTTTAAAAATAATATATTATATGGTAAACTATTGTAAAAGAGTATTTTTCCTAAATTAAACTTGGAAAATTTATATAGAAACTTATAAGTATTATTTTGGGATAATTATTAAACAAAGTTTTCGGAAAGTAATGGTATGCTTTCATGGCATAATCAGGAGACAGAGATTGCCTACAGTTAAGTTTGGATTTCTCAAGGATAGAGACGTAATCATCGAGCTGCGAATCCATGGTTGATACCGTAGAGTACTTTCCATATTTATTTAAAAGGGATTTCAGTTATTATTGAAGGAAATGGTTTGTGAATATACTTATTCCTATAAGATAAGTATATACTTTTTGATAATGAGAATTAATTTATTGAAATTTAAATTAAATAAGGCTTAGAGATTTCAATGGGAAATGGAATCTTTGATTGAAAGATTGTTTATTCGATAGTTAAATAACTGACTATCAAATCTGGACCAAAATGTAACTTTGGAAATATCTAGGAGAAACACGGGAATTATACGTTCAAGGTGCTATACTGTACGTATAAACTCATTTCGTTCTTCTAGGATGATTATAAGGAAATCAATCCACAAATGGTTAGGAGATGATCTTCGATCTTATTTTCGTCTGTTTATTTCCTAAAGAACCGAGGTTGAGTTTACCGAATTATCGAACGTTGTTTCGAAGAGACCGTGATTGGATAAGTCATCCGAAAACCACTTCGATCCAACGAATACGTTTTCTAAATGAAGACCAGAGCATGGAATCGAAGATGGAGCATTGAAGTGCAAGGGCTAATCGCTACTAATCCCGAGGATGATTCCAAAATGGATGTAGTAGGAATAGTGCCTTCGTTTTAGTTCAGACCCAGAACGGACTCGTATGGATGAATGCTATCATTACATTGTCATTGGAGGACAATGAGAATTCCAAGTGTAAATTCCTTAAAAAGGTAATCGTAGCCTCAAGCCTCATCAACCAGGAATGACTTAAAATCAGGGGAGATGCAGCAAGGCTAAGTGGGTCACACCCAATTAGGGAGTGTTTGTCACCTTTCTAGATACCCTCAGATATTATTACTACGGCGCACGAAAGAACTCGGTAAGGGTGGGAACACCCGGGGTGATAGCATACTTGGTACTATCCAGGTTAAGGTAGAACCGGTCTTGTGTTGTAGGGGATCCCAGTGAGGTCCTTAGTACATTTTTTCTAGACGTGTACCGTGATAAGTGGTACCCCAGCGCCTAGTCATTGTATGGAATCCATTCTTCAATAAGCACCGTACGATATTGATTGTGCCCAACTATGTTGAAATGTGAGATGCAAGCATTTCAGCTATTTCTATATTTTACTTTGACCTCTAGACACTATTATAGTATCACTGGATTTTCTATAAAAAAAAGGTATGGTTTCCATAAGGGAAAAACCCATCGTGTTTATGTATGGCGTGGTCTTACGGGATAACTTTGATTTTAAAAGGATTTTGAAAGATAAAAATGAATAAAATAACTTGTGATTTAAATTCTCACGCTGGTTTTACCATACCGACCCGGGCGTGGTTTTTCCTATATGCTCGTGTCAGACCGAGCATATTTCCAGGTTTAGCTGGAAGGATTGGAGCTTCAGGAGAGGAGATGGAAGCCAAAGATGTATTCATGTAGATTATTATTTTCCATTGCATTTTAGTTGTGTTTATCAGCAATTGTAAGGACAGGTGTTATAACTGTGCGTGCTGAATAGGTTAGTATACTCTAATTGATATATGTATATATATTAATTACAATTTTTGTTTTATGTAAAGATTTGTTCTATATTATAGATTATTCGTTTCCGCTGTAAGATTCTGTGTTGTTTGTTTTTCTTTCTATCTTCTTTCTACTTTCTTTTTCTTACTATCCGCCTTTATGTTCAATTTGGACTGGACAAGTGTGGTAAAGTGTCAGTTCAAACTGTACGGAAAAGTGGGTCGTGACATCTTGGTATCAGAGCTTAGGTTTAGCAAATACCTAGGTTTTGGTGGGGTTACTCATTAGAGATAGGGTCCGTAGTACCCTAGAATGAGTTCGAGTGTATATATATATACACAATAGCGCGTATTTATCAGTGATATAGAATGTTTTATTATGTTAATTGATCTATCGAGTGGCATATGGATTCTGGTCAATACAAGTAGCTAACGTTATTGATAGGAATCTTTAAACACTTGAACAAAGCCAACGGACACAATATTTTTTTAAGAGGGCAAATGAAATAACTTTACCCAGGATATTTTTTATATATTAAAGGCAATGATTTTCAAAATATATAGAATTTTGAGATGTGTTTGATATGTGATGATAATGTTTTATCATCTAGGATTTGAGTGGTCATAGCCATCTAGTTTTGAGTACCCTCTATTGCCTGACCTTCTGACCTGAGTATTTCCTTAGAATCTCGGTCTTGTAGGTAGAAGCCTTGTAAAATTTGAAATTTTAAGTAAATTTTGTTTATTAAAGGGATTTAAAATGTTTTAAGATAAATATTTTGGGAAGATTTTACATATGTAAAAGCAAATTTTATAATAATTGATTTATAAAAAGAGATATTTGAGGATTAAAAATTCCAGTGATTTCGGAAAATTGTTTTAAACAAATTATTTAGGAAAAATGATTTTGGTATGGCTTTAGTAAAGTTTTAAAATGATAGTAATTTAAAGGAAGAGTTATTTGAAGTATGTACCTATATGTACTTCTTAGCATATGTGAGGCTCCTGTAAACCTAAGAATGAGATCCCCACTTAGGTTTTGGCGATTGATTGTAGAGAACCCATAGTGTCGTTCGAGGAGAGCGGATGAAGATTAGGCAGTATTTCAACAAAGAAGTAGCTAGAGAGATTTTGGAACCATTGAGCACCCATCGCTATATGATGAGGAGTTCGAGGTAGAAGTAGAGGTGGAATCAAAACTAGAAGAAGTGGAAAATTTCGTGGTAGGAATGAGGAGGAATTCGAGGATAAAGAAGAGGAATATGAGATAGAAGAGGAGTCCGAGCAGGAAAACAATGACGCAGTCATCTAGAAAATGGGCGAGATTTTTAGTGAGCCATTTGCCGATCGGGATGACCTTTTGAGGGAGCTAAGCCCGAAGATTATGCGGATTCCGAATAGTGATGTTGAAACTAGGGAGATAGAAGGACCTTAAGTGGAGGACTCTATTGGAGAGAGTCCACTGTGAGTGTTAGTTTGGATTGGGTTAGTTCTTCTAGGATGTGTACCCTATTACGCCATATTAGTATAGATTAGTAGACGTCATGGATATGCGTTTGGATTGCAGATTAATGAAGTATCTAGTGGATGCTTCTATGTGTTATGTATGTGTGTATAACTGGCTAGGGGTTATAGATATCTCGTAGATATGTGTGTGTGTATGTGGTGACTGTAGTGTGAAGTATCCTAGTTGATACTCTGTATGACTGATATTTTGGGATATAGATATATATGATTGAACTTTTGTGCTATGGATGTTTATTAATTCGTTAATAAATTAAATTTGGTTAGTTATATTTACTAGCCAGGTCACGACAATTTCGAGGACGAAATTATTTTAAGGGAGGAGGAATGTAACGACCCGGAATTTTTGTCGTCTTGAGTTTTGAATATTAATTTTTAATATTCAATAATACGGTATTTAATAAAAATAAAATCCCCGATAAATGATAATTGGTAATAATATATAGCTTTTAAGCCAAAGTAATATTTTGAATTTCCAGATTTTATTTATAAAATAGGAAATTGATTTAATTTGAATTTCTTATATATGTTTGTATATCAACAGAATTTATATATATATATACAAGTACGAAGGCACGTCCGATGGACGTGCGCAAGAAAAACTTGTGTAAAATTGGTCGGTTGCGAAGAAAACTGTGGCAAAAAATTACTATATGAATTTCTTTTGTTGTCCAACAGTCCTTTTTATCCTCACTGTTCATACACAGATTTTTCAAGGCTTCAGGTAAAACTTTCCAGAACTCATTGACAAATTCACATCCATGACGCCTGCTATTTTGCAATATATTATTTGCCGGATAAAGCATGGACACTTTTATTTCTTTTCAATCCTATGAAGGACTGTTAACTACTTTTCCCCATGTCTCGGTGACCTGATTTGCTTTGTCACGATAAGCAGTACACCAAAGACAAAGATTCTATTATGAAAAAGAAAATCTAACTTGGGCTAGTAGATTTCATAATATAAATTAAAGTACCACGTAACCTAAAGGTTAATTAATCGACATCCCATGAATTCATTTTTCTTGATCAAACTATGCAGCCCACAGTGTTTTCGCTACAATTGTACCTGGTTACTAAATTGTTTCTCCTAGTGCTTACCATTGTTTGTCTAAGGCTACTAAGTATTCATTGAATACTTTTGGGTTCTAATTTTCCCACTTCTGTTTATTGACAATAGGGTTGGTGAATAATGTTTTACATCAAAGCGTAGGGCTGCAATTGTTTAAAATTGCAAATAAATGTGGACTATCTGAACTCGAACCAATTCATATCTTGAAAGAGGAAATATGAATAGAAAAACACTTACTGTAGTTAGATTCACATTTTAGAAAACACACATTAATTGATCAGTACATTAGAAAAAAAGTGTGATGCCCCACCTCTATGCTCACAATAACAAAGGGTATTAAAAGAAATACTGTCTGTTATTACGAAGAATAAGGCTGGATAGGAGCGGCCATCCGTAGTTAGGCCTTACACCAGTATTGATTATCTCGATAGGAGTGGTATATTTACTTTCATCTCTTTAATCTTTGTTTATTTACTCCCATCGACATATTCAATTCTAGTATAAAACGAACTACGATGGTTCATAATAGTTTAAGACAACATATATAATAACAACACAGATAAGCTAAATGCGGAACACAGATAATACAAAATCTCATATATATATAACTGAAGTCAGTTACAATACATGTGATACAATACATATGATACAACTACAACTGTGGACACTGGAAGTTACATATACAAGCACATTATTGCAAATAATATACATGAATACATATCATTCTATACTATGACAACGACTACTCCAAAAGATATGAAGAGACTTCATAGCTCAAGCAGCAACCCAAAGCAAGATATCAACAACCTGAAATAACTCGGTCTGACCCGAGTATTAAGTTCAAAAGAAAATAATACGCGGGTCAGTCTAATTCAAACTCAGTTATTAATGCACAGAAGCAATGATAATTAAGTAATCAAATAGATGATAGTCACAATAAATCTCGTATATCCAACCCTTCAATAAGAGAATTAGATAACGGTAGATATAACACGAAACAATGTTAAACAACAAATCAGCAAATTCAATCATCAACAAAGATAAATAAAAAGATTATCAATGAAGATAATTGGAAAACAACAGAATTGCCTAAACGACAATTAACAACAAGTGGCCAAAGCAAAACTCACGCTAGTGCACAGCATAAACAACAAAATTTAATTATCGATATGATAATTAGAAAACACATAATCTAATTATCTAGTAGATAATTAGATAGCAACAAAATAATCAAATTAAACCAAATTAAAATAAAATTTCAAAATATTGAATTGGACACATGAAACAATTCAAACAATTGAAATGTCAATTAAAACGTCACTTCTTTTTGGCTGCAGTACACGCACGCGTGCACTGCCTCGCCGCAACAGTGATGAAATACAAAAAAGGTCAATAAATCAGGAGCAATTGGGACCAACTCGAGATCAAGTTCAAGTTATACGACTCAAACTCAACTGGTCAATGCCATCTAACCAAATTCAAAGATGCAAGCATGTACATGTGTGGTCAGTGAAACCCAAAGCTAACAGC
The DNA here is from genome assembly GCA_030737815.1 of Allium fistulosum. Classification (NCBI taxonomy): domain Eukaryota; kingdom Viridiplantae; phylum Streptophyta; class Magnoliopsida; order Asparagales; family Amaryllidaceae; genus Allium; species Allium fistulosum. The sequence continues at coordinate 712,798,263 of CM060905.1, forward strand.
ATCAACAAAGACCAAGGCACAACACACAATAGTGATGATACAAGAACACTAATGTAACGACCCCGAATTTTTATAAATTTAATTGACGATTAAATTAATTTTTGAATAAAAATAGTAAAATAAATCGATAAAATGGAGCGAGTTTCCCCGCTTCCAAGTATATCTTGTATGAATCATTTCAATTTAAAATATTGTAAATATATATGTATATTGAATTCGAGTTTAAATCTAAGTTTAAAATGGTTTAATAATAAATAATAATAATAGATAAGTAAATTAAATGTTGGATAGTTAAACTTTAAAAGGAAATTGAAATATATATATATAACATAACTTATATAGTTTGTAAAATAGGAAGTAAATATATTAGATAAAATTCTAACAACATATAAATATCTAAGTATTACAGTACAAACCATATATACATATGCAAACATAACAAACAAAGTAAAACCTTTCAGCCGAAGTCAAGGATGGCCAAAGCAAAGAAGTTTAAATATATATATATACACACACATAGCTGAAATTCAAAACAACAAGTTAATAAAGCATGAAGATTTGTACAAGGAGATAAGTGTAGATATGATGAAATGAGACAAAGCAATAAATGCAAGCCTTCACAAAATCTTATCAACTACTATAAAACAACATATTGCTGTTAAGTACAAGGGAGCAAAGAAGCATTGCTGTAAGTATACACTACATACTTTCTTAAATGCTTTCAAATTCACCCATACGTAGAGTACAAAGCTTATAAAAGAAGACAGCAAACCTATGTAGAAATGTACAAACAAATTTGATAAGTGTGAAATTGTACAAGTGCAATTAATGCTTTTATCTTTAGCCACCAAAAACAGAAATTATCAGCAAGCAAAAGAAAAATATCTCTGCTTATATGTTGTACTAAAAAGATAACATCACCTATACAAAATGAATAACCTGTAAACTTCTTTTATCTATCAACTTCTTCATTTCTTCTTGTTCGTTCCATTTCAAAACTGAGAAACACAAAAGCAACATCTTTAAAACTTCAATCAACAAACAACTCAAAAGAATAAACAATAAAACAAAATTTAACTCAAACAACCTGCAACTCAGACCAACTCAATCAGGGAATCAAAAGAAGAGCAATTAAGTTTTCAGCCTGTTTTCAAATAAAAGAAGGCTCTGTTCTTTTTCTTTTTTCTGGAAAAAGGTGAGTAACCTTTATCTTTAAGCTTGATCTACCTGTATGTGTGAATGCATGAAATAATCCTTGAAAATATGATGAGTAGTTTGTTTGCCTGTTGGTTTAGGGATGAGGGCATGTATATATGTATAATAATATTGTATGCATGTCTGTTAATAACATATATCAGCTCTGTTTCTAATTACAGAGTTTAAAAACAAACCAAAATCACAAAACTCCTTATCTAATTACTATTAGACTTTGAGTTTAAACAAGACAAGTTTGTGAAATTATAATTTAGGTTTTAAAAACATGTTTAAGTATTCAAAGTTTTGAAATTCCTCTGGAACAAGAAACACAGTAGCAATTCTTAATAACATGATATAACCAAATGATGTAATTGGCTGATTCAAGTATATATCTTGAATTGTCTTAGGAAAACATGATTTTTAAAAAGAAAACCATAAATTTTAATGTTGTATTGGGTGAGAAACTCTCAGTTGAACGGAAATTGGTTTTTGACCAATTTCAGGCGGCTGGAAGACTTATGATGGTCGGGGTTCTGCATATCGATGGAGGAGTGATCGTAGCTCACGGGAAAAATACTGGAGTGTGATGAATTTCGTCATGGAAGATGGGGCGATGGAATTCTTCCTGGAGCCATAGTTTCTCTGAGTAGGGAAAGTATGATCACCACGGCCGGCGTGGTTGGTCGAGTGCGACGAAACGTTGAGGAAAGGTGGCGGGGGGAGTTCGTCGAGGTGTGGGTGAATTTTCGCGTCATCTGATAGTCGGAGTCTCCTGGACGAGGAGGTTTAGGCCGGGGTTGTTTTATCAGGTGGAGTTCGAGAGTGCTCGAATTCGTCTGGGACTTCGTGGCACAGTTTGGAGAGTCGGGATCGTGCTGGTGGAGGATCGTTGATGAGGCTGGAGGGTCGTCAGAGGTAGCGGCGGCGGAAACGAGCCGTGCACGTGCACAAAGCTTGGTGATCTGGGCATTTTGATAAACCTGGGACGAAGCAAGTGGTACTCGAGATTGTCTCGAGTTACTCGAGTATTTCACTCGAAGCAGGGGTTAGTTTGACTCGGGAAAACATCGTATGGGCTTGGGTTTATGTTTGTATGTTATCAGTTCTTTGCTTAGGTGAAAATATAACCTGTTCAAAGTTAAGTGGTAAAGTAAGTTACAAAGTTAAAATGTTTTAAAAATTAAATATTTTTGAATTAGGTGAGTGATTTAAAGGTAAAAACATTTATTTTAATAAAAGATCTCAGTTTATATTTATAATGAATCAATTTCAAGCTTTTAAATTTTAAATGAGATTTAAATATTAAAATATATAGTGATCAGTTAAGATAAGAACTTATCTTGATTAATCAAGGAATTAATTAAAGAATAATGGTTTTATGTGATGAAGGAGTTAAAGGTAATTAATTTCTTGAAAATAATTACATAATTAAAAGTAATTAATGATTAAAGTTAATTAAATGATGATTTGAAGATTAAGGAATTAAAGTGATTAAGAAATGATAATTAATTAGTGGTAAATTGATTTATGTAATTAATTAAGTATAATTAATTAAAGTGGAAATTAATTAAGGTTAATTAATTAAAAGATAATTAAGCGATTAAAAGTTAATTACTTAATAATTAAAGGTTATTATTAAAGTACTTAATAAGAGAATAATTAACTTAATGTGATTACTTAAGGAATAATTAATTAAATGAAGATAATTAATTAAGATAAATAATTAAGGTTGATTAATTACATTAATTTAATATCAAATGATTAGTAATTAATTCATCAAGATCTAATAACAAATTCATAAGTAATTAATTTAATTGGAAATAAATGGAATTAATTAGGGTTAAATAATTAATTAATCTTATCTATGATTAATTTTGAATGCTTGACCTCACTTATGAATGATTTTATCGTATGAGATTCTTGAATTGTTTGTGATACACCCTGATTTATGTTGTGATCTGAAATTTCTATTTCTGTGATATATTACTCTGTGAATATGAAACCCCATGGCCGTAAAACGGCACTTGAACTTCGATGCGACAGGGAGTCGGATTCCAGTTGGTTATCCGAAACCCACATCGAATTATAATTGTGAATCGTTGTGACCGATAAGTTTATTATATCTGTGATTTGTGAATAAAGATAAGCGTTATCGATTATACCGCTTATCGATATATCTGTGATGATTGATGTTGCACTATTGTGTGTGAAACCCTGGACTACACCTTTACACACACAAATATGGATTTCACGTGGAAATCAGTTAAGTCACAGATAATTTAAAAATGATGTTTTTGAAATTGAAATTTTAATTTCAATTGATTTTGAAATTTGAAATTTGGGTTTAAATGTGAAAAGTTTTTGAAATGGAATTTCAAAGATAAAAGTTATTTTGAATAACTTAATCGAGTTTTGAAAATTTAAATAATTTGATTTAAATTTGAATTCAAGTTTGGAATTGAATCCTATGAATTGAAACTAGGGATTGAAAATGTTATAAATATGTTTATCTAAATTTAAACCATTTAAAAAATGTAATTTTGAGAATTTGGATTTAACCCAAAGACTTTAACTCGTATGAATGAATCAGAAATTTCTGAAATGGAACTGTTTGTTTTTAAATGATAAAAGCTTTCAGATAAGAAATGAAATTCCAATTTAATTAAAGGAATTTCAATATTGAATTGAAAAATGGTTTTCCAAGTTAAGAATGAATTCTTTTTGAAAGCTATGAATTAAATCTGTTTATTTTTAACAGATTTAAAATAATGATTGGTTTAAATCATTTGAAATGGGATTGTTTTGAAAGCTATGAATTAAATCTGTTTATTTTTAACAGATTTAAAATAATGATTGGTTTAAATCATTTGAAATGGGATTGTTTTGAAAGCTATAAGTTAAATCTTTGATTTAAAGATTTAACGAGTTAATCAAATTGAAATGGAAACTGATTTGGAAAATCTGTGAATGAATCTTTTGTTTAAAAGATTAAAGTGTGGAAACTGTTTAAACCGTAAAGATTGAATCTTTTTGTTTAAAGATTTAAATGGTAATTTGTTTAACCATTTGAAAAGGAAGTTTTGGGTAATAAGTTGTGACTTAATTGAAATCCCATATCCATATGTTTTTAAATATTTCGCTCACTATTCGGTTTAGCCGGGAGAGGACCTTCGTGTCGTATAACCCATTCCGAATATGTGATACGTCGTATATGGATAGCATTTGAAGACCGGTGTTGAAGACCGGATATTTTTGAAAACGGAAGGATTACCGTCGAGTTACTCTGCATCGGCTGATCCCCGATATAGAGGTTTTATCATCCTTAGTGACGGGAAGTCCGGACGTGATTGGAGATTATCCGCTGCTGGTGTTATCTTTTCTTTTCCGCTGCTATTTCTTGTATCATATCTCTGATGTATATTGATATTCATTGTATCACTCTGTTGTATCAGATATATATATCAATGTATTATTCTTTTCTTCCGCTGTGTTATTTACTTAAGTGTGTTATAAGCTCCGGCGAATCGGATTTGAACGGTCGAATCTGCGGCATTCTAGTACAATGTGAAGTACGGATGTTGATTTTCGAGCGGGCAAACCCGATACGTTACAAGTGGTATCAGAGCTAAGGTTGAACTTTAGCTCAGGAGTATAACACGTTAAGTAGCTCATTAGAGATAGAGTGAAGTAAACTCTAGAATGAGTAATCCTCAGATATCCGTTCGAAAGTCTCAGTAAATTCTCTTGCTATCCACTGATAGTAAGTATGAGTGTAAGAAGAGGACGAGATAGGGGACAGGGAAATACGACTATAAATGGTCGATACTCTGTAACAACAAGGAAACAATCTTTTCTCTATCAATCTCTTTTGTTCGTCATCTTTTCTCAATTCTTCGATAATTTCTGGTAGATCCAGAAAGAAGATTCGATATATTAAAATGGGACATAAACTCCGAAATGGCCAAAAATTGTTTGTATGGATGAATTGATTGCATTGGTTGCTTTGATTGTTATAGTTGATAGGTATAATTTAGTTTCTAAACTAAAAGTTTTGAAATCGTATCCATCTATCTATCTATTCCTTGGGTCCGGATATGTTCTACGGATGGTTAGTTATCACTTTGAACTAACCTATGCCACTGCATATTTCGTAGATCTGGATAACCCGAGTATCGTGTGAAAGAATTCAACAGATTCGTTCTCGTATCTGATTTTGATATTCTGATTTGGTAAGCCAAATGCAGAATAGATATTCAGTTTGAGTTGATGAAATATTCTTCATCTATCTTTTTGTCTCCTTGGTAATTTCGAGGACGAAATTCTTTTAAGGGGGGAAGTCTGTAACGACCCCGAATTTTTATAAATTTAATTGACGATTAAATTAATTTTTGAATAAAAATAGTAAAATAAATCGATAAAATGGAGCGAGTTTCCCCGCTTCCAAGTATATCTTGTATGAATCATTTCAATTTAAAATATTGTAAATATATATGTATATTGAATTCGAGTTTAAATCTAAGTTTAAAATGGTTTAATAATAAATAATAATAATAGATAAGTAAATTAAATGTTGGATAGTTAAACTTTAAAAGGAAATTGAAATATATATATAACATAACTTATATAGTTTGTAAAATAGGAAGTAAATATATTAGATAAAATTCTAACAACATATAAATATCTAAGTATTACAGTACAAACCATATATACATATGCAAACATAACAAACAAAGTAAAACCTTTCAGCCGAAGTCAAGGATGGCCAAAGCAAAGAAGTTTAAATATATATATATATACACACACATAGCTGAAATTCAAAACAACAAGTTAATAAAGCATGAAGATTTGTACAAGGAGATAAGTGTAGATATGATGAAATGAGACAAAGCAATAAATGCAAGCCTTCACAAAATCTTATCAACTACTATAAAACAACATATTGCTGTTAAGTACAAGGGAGCAAAGAAGCATTGCTGTAAGTATACACTACATACTTTCATTAAATGCTTTCAAATTCACCCATACGTAGAGTACAAAGCTTATAAAAGAAGACAGCAAACCTATGTAGAAATGTACAAACAAATTTGATAAGTGTGAAATTGTACAAGTGCAATTAATGCTTTTATCTTTAGCCACCAAAAACAGAAATTATCAGCAAGCAAAAGAAAAATATCTCTGCTTATATGTTGTACTAAAAAGATAACATCACCTATACAAAATGAATAACCTGTAAACTTCTTTTATCTATCAACTTCTTCATTTCTTCTTGTTCGTTCCATTTCAAAACTGAGAAACACAAAAGCAACATCTTTAAAACTTCAATCAACAAACAACTCAAAAGAATAAACAATAAAACAAAATTTAACTCAAACAACCTGCAACTCAGACCAACTCAATCAGGGAATCAAAAGAAGAGCAATTAAGTTTTCAGCCTGTTTTCAAATAAAAGAAGGCTCTGTTCTTTTTCTTTTTTCTGGAAAAAGGTGAGTAACCTTTATCTTTAAGCTTGATCTACCTGTATGTGTGAATGCATGAAATAATCCTTGAAAATATGATGAGTAGTTTGTTTGCCTGTTGGTTTAGGGATGAGGGCATGTATATATGTATAATAATATTGTATGCATGTCTGTTAATAACATATATCAGCTCTGTTTCTAATTACAGAGTTTAAAAACAAACCAAAATCACAAAACTCCTTATCTAATTACTATTAGACTTTGAGTTTAAACAAGACAAGTTTGTGAAATTATAATTTAGGTTTTAAAAACATGTTTAAGTATTCAAAGTTTTGAAATTCCTCTGGAACAAGAAACACAGTAGCAATTCTTAATAACATGATATAACCAAATGATGTAATTGGCTGATTCAAGTATATATCTTGAATTGTCTTAGGAAAACATGATTTTTAAAAAGAAAACCATAAATTTTAATGTTGTATTGGGTGAGAAACTCTCAGTTGAACGGAAATTGGTTTTTGACCAATTTCAGGCGGCTGGAAGACTTATGATGGTCGGGGTTCTGCATATCGATGGAGGAGTGATCGTAGCTCACGGGAAAAATACTGGAGTGTGATGAATTTCGTCATGGAAGATGGGGCGATGGAATTCTTCCTGGAGCCCTAGTTTCTCTGAGTAGGGAAAGTATGATCACCACGGCCGGCGTGGTTGGTCGAGTGCGACGAAACGTTGAGGAAAGGTGGCGGGGGGAGTTCGTCGAGGTGTGGGTGAATTTTCGCGTCATCTGATAGTCGGAGTCGCCTGGACGAGGAGGTTTAGGCCGGGGTTGTTTTATCAGGTGGAGTTCGAGAGTGCTCGAATTCGTCTGGGACTTCGTGGCACAGTTTGGAGGGTCGGGATCGTGCTGGTGGAGGATCGTTGATGAGGCTGGAGGGTCGTCAGAGGTAGCGGCGGCGGAAACGAGCCGTGCACGTGCACAAAGCTTGGTGATCTGGGCATTTTGATAAACCTGGGACGAAGCAAGTGGTACTCGAGATTGTCTCGAGTTACTCGAGTATTTCACTCGAAGCAGGGGTTAGTTTGACTCGGGAAAACATCGTATGGGCTTGGGTTTATGTTTGTATGTTATCAGTTCTTTGCTTAGGTGAAAATATAACCTGTTCAAAGTTAAGTGGTAAAGTAAGTTACAAAGTTAAAATGTTTTAAAAATTAAATATTTTTGAATTAGGTGAGTGATTTAAAGGTAAAAACATTTATTTTAATAAAAGATCTCAGTTTATATTTATAATGAATCAATTTCAAGCTTTTAAATTTTAAATGAGATTTAAATATTAAAATATATAGTGATCAGTTAAGATAAGAACTTATCTTGATTAATCAAGGAATTAATTAAAGAATAATGGTTTTATGTGATGAAGGAGTTAAAGGTAATTAATTTCTTGAAAATAATTACATAATTAAAAGTAATTAATGATTAAAGTTAATTAAATGATGATTTGAAGATTAAGGAATTAAAGTGATTAAGAAATGATAATTAATTAGTGGTAAATTGATTTATGTAATTAATTAAGTATAATTAATTAAAGTGGAAATTAATTAAGGTTAATTAATTAAAAGATAATTAAGCGATTAAAAGTTAATTACTTAATAATTAAAGGTTATTATTAAAGTACTTAATAAGAGAATAATTAACTTAATGTGATTACTTAAGGAATAATTAATTAAATGAAGATAATTAATTAAGATAAATAATTAAGGTTGATTAATTACATTAATTTAATATCAAATGATTAGTAATTAATTCATCAAGATCTGATAACAAATTCATAAGTAATTAATTTAATTGGAAATAAATGGAATTAATTAGGGTTAAATAATTAATTAATCTTATCTATGATTAATTTTGAATGCTTGACCTCACTTATGAATGATTTTATCGTATGAGATTCTTGAATTGTTTGTGATACACCCTGATTTATGTTGTGATCTGAAATTTCTATTTCTGTGATATATTACTCTGTGAATATGAAACCCCATGGCCGTAAAACGGCACTTGAACTTCGATGCGACAGGGAGTCGGATTCCAGTTGGTTATCCGAAACCCACATCGAATTATAATTGTGAATCGTTGTGACCGATAAGTTTATTATATCTGTGATTTGTGAATAAAGATAAGCGTTATCGATTATACCGCTTATCGATATATCTGTGATGATTGATGTTGCACTATTGTGTGTGAAACCCTGGACTACACCTTTACACACACAAATATGGATTTCACGTGGAAATCAGTTAAGTCACAGATAATTTAAAAATGATGTTTTTGAAATTGAAATTTTAATTTCAATTGATTTTGAAATTTTAAATTTGGGTTTAAATGTGAAAAGTTTTTGAAATGGAATTTCAAAGATAAAAGTTATTTTGAATAACTTAATCGAGTTTTGAAAATTTAAATAATTTGATTTAAATTTGAATTCAAGTTTGGAATTGAATCCTATGAATTGAAACTAGGGATTGAAAATGTTATAAATATGTTTATCTAAATTTAAACCATTTAAAAAATGTAATTTTGAGAATTTGGATTTAACCCAAAGACTTTAACTCGTATGAATGAATCAGAATTTTCTGAAATGGAACTGTTTGTTTTTAAATGATAAAATCTTTCAGATAAGAAATGAAATTCCAATTTAATTAAAGGAATTTCAATATTGAATTGAAAAATGGTTTTCCAAGTTAAGAATGAATTCTTTTTGAAAGCTATGAATTAAATCTGTTTATTTTTAACAGATTTAAAATAATGATTGGTTTAAATCATTTGAAATGGGATTGTTTTGAAAGCTATGAATTAAATCTGTTTATTTTTAACAGATTTAAAATAATGATTGGTTTAAATCATTTGAAATGGGATTGTTTTGAAAGTTATAAGTTAAATCTTTGATTTAAAGATTTAACGAGTTAATCAAATTGAAATGGAAACTGATTTGGAAAATCTGTGAATGAATCTTTTGTTTAAAAGATTAAAGTGTGGAAACTGTTTAAACCGTAAAGATGAATCTTTTTGTTTAAAGATTTAAATGGTAATTTGTTTAACCATTTGAAAAGGAAGTTTTGGGTAATAAGTTGTGACTTAATTGAAATCCCATATCCATATGTTTTTAAATATTTCGCTCACTATTCGGTTTAGCCGGGAGAGGACCTTCGTGTCGTATAACCCATTCCGAATATGTGATACGTCGTATATGGATAGCATTTGTAGACCGGTGTTGAAGACCGGATATTTTTGAAAACGGAAGGATTACCGTCGAGTTACTCTGCATCGGCTGATCCCCGATATAGAGGTTTTATCATCCTTAGTGACGGGAAGTCCGGACGTGATTGGAAATTATCCGGATTTGCAAGGGCTTCGTGAGAAGTGCCTTCGGTTCTGTTCGATCCCGGAACAGACTTATATGGATTGTATGTCTGACATTACACTTTGAGATATAAAGCCGATTTCTTTCAAATACATTTCTGTTGGTGGCGGAGAATTTATCCTCTTAGCTTAACATCCTTCTCTGAGACGTACGAGCTCAGAGGTTATGTAGTTGAAATTTATCAGCGATATATCCCAATTTGGTAATGTGGCATGCTGAGTGTTGCTGTGTGATGATCAGTGTTTGATCATTTGCGATATGATCATTTGTTTGATCTTATATCTTTGTGATCATAGGTTGATCATCTGTTGACCCAAAGCGTGGCTTTTTGAAAAAGCGTAGCTTTGTGGACGAGACTTCGTCAGGGCCTCACAACCCGGAAATGGTCGAAACAGGATCGTTGCGGCAAGGTTATGAGGGTCGCGCCCTTTAGGGTATATCATTTCCTTCTGGAAAGTGGTGGTATCATGGTATGGAGCCCAGATACTTACTCATGTGGATACACTTTATTATGTGTGATGTTGGTTTAGAGTCGCCTCGGATAAAGGTCCCAAAGGACCGGGGGATGGCATATTCGTGAGTTACCTGTTACAGGGGTAACCCGACCTTGTTTTGCAGAGAGCAGTTTGTCTCTCGGGACGTCCCGCCAGAGGCGATCCCATGCGACGGAAGGAAGTTCCTTAGCCTGACCATTTGTTGGAAATCCATCCTTCCAAATACGGAACTTGTACGGTTTTAGTTGTAGAACCTGCCATCTACTCATGGTGGCGCCCCACTGTTTGGATGGTAGCTATAGTAGGCATAGTTCGAAATGTCTATGCTGGCTAAGATTAATATTATACTTTCGAAATGTTTTCTGCACTATGCACTAATAATAATATCAAGATGATTTTACGTAGTAAGCATCTTTGACTATCATAAGAAGAAATCTCCTCCAATTCTGCGTTTGCATTGTGTGTGTGGCGGGAGGTCTTATGGTAGTTTCATTTTCCAAAAGCATTGCGGATTTCAATGTTTTAAACCTTTTGTGTTTGTTTAAAGATAAACTGTTTTTGTTGCTCACACCAGTCCCATGACTGATCCGGAGTTTATTGTTCCCTTCCTAAACTCTGGGTGCCCACTATTTTCCACACGGGCAGTCTAGAGTTGGGTTTTCTCAGATATTCAGGTCTAGTAGATTATCTGGAGCTGGTTCAGTTCTTGGAGTTCATGGATTGACGTTGTTTATCTTGGAGCATTCTATTGGAGATTATCCGCTGCTGGTGTTATCTTTTCTTTTCCGCTGCTATTTCTTGTATCATATCTCTGATGTATATTGATATTCATTGTATCACTCTATTGTATCAGATATATATATATCAATGTATTATTCTTTTCTTCCGCTGTGTTATTTACTTAAGTGTGTTATAAGCTCCGGCGAATCGGATTTGAACGGTCGAATCTGCGGCATTCTAGTACAATGTGAAGTACGGATGTTGATTTTCGAGCGGGCAAACCCGATACGTTACAACTAACCACATGAAGGAACCCGACCACAAAGTCAAGCAGTGCACATGTGAAAATCAAACTACAGTAAAACAGAGTCAACACAAAGGCTACAGGTCTGGTAAGAGATAAGCAAGCATATGCACCAGTATCAAACTCAAGTGCATATACAAGTATGCAACTATGAAACTGGATCAAGCAAAGCATGGATGAGCACTAATACACATGAGCATGAATTCACCAACAACAACTGATGCAACAAACATGTGTGCATAACACATTGGAACCAAACTCAAGGATGAATGAAACTGCAATGTTGTTTATGAAAACACTGTCACTAGTGAAACAAACATTATATACACATATGTACTCGAGAAAATCAATTTACTTCAGACTGCAACTCAAAATGAGCAACAATGATCATACTTAAAGCATGCACGAGCACATATATACAAAACTGCAAACACATGTGATCAGACTTACAAATACAGTTATGAATAAGACCAAGTCGTGCACCTATATCAAAACCAGGTACAAATTCAAGTGAAAACAGAATGGTACAAGTGTAAGCTTGAACAAGACTCGAGTGTTAACAGACTTCAAGTCAACCAGTGACAACTCGGCATATACAGGCAACTCACCACAATGCATCAGTCACTACTATATGGTGCAACAGACATCAAGTGGCCAGAGAAGCAAATGAAGTACACGAAAAATCCGAGCATCAAACTTATATAACATACTCAAATACAATATGCACATATATACACAATCAAACCTGGGATGCAAGCATCAAGTAGCAGTTTTATCAAAATCGAAGTCCAGGCTGACATAAATGGCCAAAGTCATTCAGTTCAAAATCAATACCGAAGTTACAAAGACCAGGATCAATTTCAAGCATCAAAGCAATGTCGAGTTGACAGCAAAAACAATGGAAAGATCGAATAGTTTCCAAGTCAAAGCCGTGGGTCATCAAAGAAGAGTTTGAACAAAAGGAAATTCATATAGCAGTTGGTTTTCTTTTCCAAAAATCCAAGCAGTAATTTATCAAAACAAATTAGCAAGTCAAATGCCATAAATTCAACACTGTGATGACCAGGGAAACCAGAATCAACCAAGTCAGAAATAACGCAAGTTCAAAATCAATGACGTGGGAATCAAGTCGCAAAATATACAAAATTGACAAAGTCAAGAATCATCTAAAACATTAATACAAAATCGAATGGCCAAGATAAATCAAGTGACGAATTCAAACAAACGGAAATCAAGGATCTCGAATCATATATAAACAGCAGCTTGAATTAGAACGTGAGCGAAGATCACTCACCTTTGTTTCGAAGAGCCAAATCCAACTACCGAAGTCCCGAAACCAAAATAGCTTCATATGGCCAGATGCGAACAATTCACGAAGTAGCAGTTCAGAATCGAAGCCAGAAACCCTAGCAGCCATTGATTTGTTTTCTCGTTCGCTTATTTTAGGGCTTGCGATCCAAAAAGAATAAAGAGGGAACGGGTCTCTGCTTTGGGATAATGCCGCACCAAGATAAAAAGAACTTTGGCCGAGATTGCATTTTAAAGTCCGCTTAACCCGTTAACAAATTTAAAAAAATTTTACAACTAATTAAAACTCCCGATAGCAATTAGCCAGCTGATTAAATCGTCTAATGACGATAATTTACCAGTGCAAAACCCCGGGTTGTTACAAAAAGGATCCAAACTACTAATTCTACTAAACCCGGTATTAAAATCAATTTGATAACATAACAGTGCTACACATGTCTAGTATCCATATAAGGGTAGAACAAAACGGTGAATATCGAAGGAAGAAATAAAACAGATATGAGAAACAAGTTTCTAAGGGCAGAACTACAGTATAATAACATACTTTAAAAGGGGAAAAAAAGTATTAACATATATGCAAGGATAATATTTTTGACACTAAAATCCATGAAGTACCTATCCCTTAACATACTTTGACTCCTTCACATCAAAGCAGAAAAAACCATAACGTTAAGGAAAAGGAAAAAACCTATTTTAGACCAAGAGGGCCCAAAGATCGAGGTCCTTCTTCAATATCATCCCAGAAACTTTGATCTCCAGATCATCTGATCTAACTGAAAGTTCCAAGGAAACCTGCGTTGACGCATCAAGTCCAAATGACAGTCTCACGAGAACTTTCACATTGCCAATGAAAACTCCAAATAGTAGGCAAGTATGAGATCTTGCATTGCTTGGGACCGTATCAGTTCCCTGTCAAACAAACAAATACAAATTAGTATGAATACTAACTGCATATTTCAACATGTATAAATTGATCATTATGTTGATGTGCAATGGTTTGTGTGCACTTCAAAATCTTTTTTTGCAAGCACTTCATATCTCAAATTTACTTCTGTACAATGTTGGCTGATATCATCATATGCTGTTTTGGGAATAGCTGGCTTTGGTTAAAGAGACAAATAAAGAAGGGTGTATATTTTCAGTGTAAACAACATTTGTCATTCCTTATTTTATATTTACAAATATCACAACTATTATATAGGCTACTGGATAGGGCAAACTGTCATTTCTAAGTTTTTACAGTAAGTAGGAAGAAAGAACTTAATCCGAATGACCTCACAGGGCTGCATGCCAAGAACATTAATGACAGCACTAACAGCCACGGCCAAGTTATCTCTGGTACCAAGTCCATATTCATCAACACACTCAGTATCTGGGTTCATACCATCCCATGCATTTTTGAAGTTGACTCCTACTTTTTGCTTGTAATCAGCAACCGTCACTTCAAAATTCTAATTGGTATTCCTTTTCCAGACCATCGTCATCTACCTCTCCCGTTGATGGATCCACCTGCACAAACAAACAACACAGCAAAATTATTTCGTACAACAGTCAAAGAACATCACGAGTACAACAAACAATTAGATATTCATGATCCACTTCTATCATATATTAAATGCTTTTGAAATATAAGGTAGCAAATCTTTCACTGCCTAGAAACATATCTGCAGCAATGATTGTCATTCTATTCAGTTTTGAGTACAATTCATGGTGAAATAAAAATTCAGACGACTATAAACAGAAACCTATACCGCTCATACTAATTGTTACCCAACTGTCAAACATTCATATGAAATTTGAAGACCTTATGTTAAATATCGTATACAATTAAAGAAGAAAAGAAAGTATGTTCGAAAGGTAGTAGGGTACAACAGTATTTATATTCTGATATGTTATTAAAAAAAATTCGAAGTTCCATAGGAGAAAAATATATTGGATAACATGATTTAGAGTTATTTTAATTGACAGCTAACAAAAATTCGTCCAAACAAAGATGCAGGTAAAACGATAAATCACCTTAAACCCAAAAATATTTGCTTACCTAACTTACTGCTTGTTCTCTCGTCGATTTATGCCTCAATCCCCAAAACTGAAAATCAAATCAATAAATTAGCATAGGTTGGAGATAATGCTCTAATTAAGTGCGAAACATCACCGACGTGGAAGAAGAGAGCGGATTCCATCCATTAAAAGTGCTCGAGCCTTTTCTTCCACTACTGAACTTTAAACACCTGTGGTTAGATATAAAAAGCATAGCACTGGACTTGTAGAACAAAGGTGGAGGGTTCATGAATGGCGATTGACATAATAGAGGGTTTTTTTAGTGCGGAAGAAAACATGGAGAGGACAACTGACGCGAACAGTAGGAAAAAGGAAAGTGGGGAGAATATGCGGAGTAACTGTTGAAATCTTAGTGGGGGTCAGAACATGAATAGGGGAAATGACACATACGCCCTTTTTGTTTAATAAAACTATATAATTCTTTCGAAGTATCTGATTGGGTTAATTTAGGACATTCAAAAAAGCTTCACCATATTGAAGTATTTGCATTATTAGTAGAGATATATAAATTAGAAACAAATTCAAATAAATATAGATGAAATGAATAAGAATATATTATAAATAGAAATGATTTTGGCTTATGAACAATATAGTGTACTAGAAATAGAAGAGTTTAAAATGTATATTTTCTTATGAATATACATGTTCATTTAAGAGAGAAAAATGTAAAAGTATATCTGTAATATTTTTAACAAATATAAATGGTATATTAAAAATAATATATGTAGTGAAAAAAAAGAAAAGAAAATATTGTAAATAGAAATGATATGATGTAAAGATCCAAAAACTCGGCCTTCAAAAATCGGCACCCGTACTTCACTTGTACTCAAAATGCCGTAGATTCAAACGCCGAATCTGGCTCTCCGGAGCTTATAACACCATTAAGTATAACAACACAGTGGAATAAAGAAATAGATGATATCATATACAACTCCAATAAATACAATATCCAGAATGATATACAACAATGATATCAATATGATACAACAATATCAGAGATAAATAATGATACAATGGAAATAACAGAAGTGATACTCCAAATGATCTGAAAAAGAGTATGAGTCACCACTCCAATATCAAGCTTGAAACACCAACGCAATGCTCCAAGATAAGCAACGTCAGCCCATGAACTCTAAGGACTAAACTAGCTCCAACTAGTCTACTAAACCTGAATATCTGAAAACCCCAACTCTAGACTGCCCGTGTGGAAAATTGTAGGCACCCACAGTTTAGGAAGGGAACAATAAACTCCGAGTCAGTCGTGGGACTGGTGTGAGCAACAAAAACAGTTTATCTTTAAAACGAACACAAAAGGATTTTAAACATTGAAACCCGCAATGCTTTTGGAAAATGAAACTACCATAAGACCTCCCGCCACATACACAATGCAAACGCAGAATTGGAGGAGATTTCTTCTTATGATAGTCAAACATGCTTACTACGCAAAATCATTGGACTATTATTATTAGTGCATAGTGTAGAAAACATTTCGAAAGTATAATATCAATCTTAGCCAACATACAGCCATTATTGTATGCCGACTATAGCTACCATGTTTTGTGGTAGGTTACCGCCACGCTGCATGGCAGGTTATACAACTAAAACCGTACAAGGCTCGTATTGTTTCTTTGGATTTCCAACAAATGGTCAGGCTAAGGAACTTCCTACTGCCACATGGGTACGCCTCTGGATGGACGCCCCGAGAGACAACTGCTCTCTGCCAACACAAGGTCGGGTTACCTCTATAACTAGGTAACTACTACACGAATATGCCATTCCCCGGTCCTTTGGGACCTTTATCCGAGGCCTCGGTAACCAACATCACACATAATAATAAAGTGTGTCCACATGAGTAAGTATCTGGGCTCCATACCATGATACCATCCTTTTCCAGAAGAAAATGACATACCTTAAAGGGAGCGACCCTCATAACCTTGCCGCATCATCCTTGTTTCGACCATTTCCGGTCTGTGAGGCTCGATGAGGTCTCGTCCACAAAGCTATGCTTTTTCACAAAGCCATGCTTTGATCACAAATGATCAAAAAATGATCAACACACAGCAACACTCAGCATGCCACATTACCAAATTGGGAGTATATCGCTAATAACCTTCAACTACATTACCTCTGAGCTCGTACGTCTCAAAGAAGGGTGTTAAGCTAAGAGAATAAATTCTTCGCCACCAAAAGAAATGTATTTGAAAGAAATCTGCTTTATATCTCAAAATGTAATGTCGCACATGTAACCATACAAGTCTGCTCCGTGTTTGAACAGAACCGAAGGCACTTCCGAAGAAGCCCTTGCAATCCGGGTATTCACAATCCCGATCGGACTTCCCATCACTTAGGAAATCTCTCTACCGGAGCAACTTAGTGAAGAGACAATCGATAGGTTATCCTATCGTTCTCGCAAATATTCGGTCTTCAACACCGGTCTTCAAATGCTATCCATATACGACTTATCACTTATTCGGAATGGGTTATATGACACAAAGGTCCTCTCCCGGCTAAACCGAATAATGAGCGCAATATTTAAAAACATATGGATAATGGAATTTCAGTTTAGTCACAACTTAAACCCAACTTTCTTTTCAAATGGTTTAACAAATTACCATTTTCAAATCTTTAAACAAAAAGATTCATTTTAACAACCTTCAACGGTTTAAACAATTTCCACACTTTAATCTTTTAAACAAAAGATTCATTCACAGATTTTCCAAATTAATTCCTATTTCAATTGGATTAACTCATTAAATCTTTAAAACAAAGATTTAACTTATAGCTTTCAAAACAATTCCATTTCAAATGGTTTAAACAAATCATCATTTTAATGGGACAGTTTGGCACAGGTCCCTAATAAGTTTCAAAATACACAAAAACCCCAGTAAAATAAAGTTTGTAAATTAGGTCCCTAGAATTAAGTTACTGAATAATGACATACACTTATGCAATTATTCAGTGAATAATTGAAGACATTTATGCAATTATATCAAAAAATTGCGGAAAATTCCGCAATTATTCATCCAAAAAATTGCGGAAATTTACGCAATTTTTTCAAAAAATTGCGGAAAATTCCGCAATTATTCACCCAAAAAATTGCGGAAATTTACGCAATTTTTTCAAAAAGTTGCGGAAAATTCCGCAATTATTCACCAAAAAAATTGCATAACTATATGCAATTACTTAGTAACTTAATTCTAGGGACCTAATTTACGCAATTTTTTTTACTGGGGTTTTTGTGTATTTTGAAACTTACTAGGGATCTGAGCCTAATATTCACCATTTTAAATCTATTAAAAATAAACAGATTTAATTCATAGCTTTCAAAAAGAATTCATTCATAACTTGGAAAACCATTTTTCAATTCAATCTTGAAATTCCTTTAATTAAACTGGAATTTCATTTCTTATCTGAAAGCTTTTATTCTTTTAAAACAAACAGTTTTCATTTTGGAAATCCGATTCATTGATACGAGTTAAGGTTCTTGGGTTAAATCCTAATCCTCAAAATTATACTTTTAAAATGGTTTAACTTCATATAAACACATTTATAACATCCTTAACCATAATTTCCAACCATGGAATTCAATTCCAAATTATTTGAATTCAAATTCAAATTGAATTATTTAAATTGAAACTTTACCAAGTTATTCAAAATAGCTTTTATCTTTGAAAACACCTTTTCAAAAGCTTTAACATTTAACCCAAATCCATTTTCAAAATCAATTGAAATTAAAATTTTAATTTCAAAATCATTAAATTTAAATTATCTGTGACTTAACCGATTTCCTCGTGAAATCCATATTTGTGTGTGTATGGTGTAGTCCGGGGTTTAACACAATAGTGCAACCACATCATTCAATCATCACAGATTAAAATACAGAAATATAGTTGATAAGCGGTATAACGATAATGCTCATCTTTATTCACAGATCACAGATCACAAATACATAAATATTATAGATAATAATTTACATTCATCCCAGATAAATGACTATAGTACAGATCACAAATCAGAATATATCACATAGCATCATAGATCACGGATATCAAACAATTCAATCATCCAATAGAATCCAGACATTCATAAGTAAAGTCAAGCATTCAATAACTATTTATAAGTAGGATTAATTAATCGTTCAATCCTAATTTTTCAATTTATTTCCAATTTAAATTAATTACTTATGAATTAATTATCCAATCCTGATTAATTAATTACAAATCATTTGATATAAATTAATTAATCAATCACCTTAATTAATTACATCAATTAATCACCTCATTATTAATTTTTCCTTAATTAGTCCATTTTAAATTACATCATTAATTATATTGATTAATGATCTCTAATTATATTTAATTTAAATTACTTTATTTAAATTAATTACATTAAGTAATTAATCTTTAATTAACACAATTATTAATCACCCTTGATTAATAACAAACCAAAAATTAACTATCCTTAATTACTTATTAAATAAAATAATTATCCCATAACTAATTTTCTCCATTTATTACACTAAGTAATTACACTTATCCAATTATCAAATGATTTTCTTAATTAATTAAACCAAATTAATTATTTAACTTAAATTAGTCACATTACCAAAATTAATTGTAATAAGTAATTAATCCCTTATTTACTTTCATTAAGTAATTACATTTGAAAATGTATAATTGATTATCTAAATTAATTAATCCAATTAATTATCAAAATTAATCACATTAATTTAATTACTTAATAATCCCTAGGTAATTATCTTCATTAACTAATAACATTTCTTTAATTACTTTCTTAAGAAATTATCTTAGATTAATTCATTATTAATCATTTCTAATTATAAATTTATCTAAATTATTTATTTATAAATTAAATAAATCATTCTTTAATTACCTTATTAATTAAATCATTTTATTATCCTAATTATCTCTAAGATAATTAATTTCTTTATTAATGATTTCATTGTCATTAAATTGTAAAACATTACACTTTAAATTTAGATTTAAATTGTCTTTTGGATTTAAGATTCAAAATGATTTATATATTTAAATATTAACCGAATTTAAATATCAACTTATAGACCTATATAAGAAAAGTTATAACTAAATTACTTAAATTTTTATTTAAAAATTTAAGCTTCAAAATACATTAATATTTTTAACTTACAAATTCAAATTAAATCAAATCATTTAACTTTTCATTCAAAATCACTTTTTGCAAAAGAATTTTACATAAAACTAATTGAAAACATTTGTTTGAAAACAAATTTACCTTTAAAAAAAACTATTTGATTCAACCTTGCTTAAACTTTGTTTCAAAACCTTGATTTAAAACTTTTGATTTAAAAATCCAAGTTTTATTTAAAAATTTAAGATTCAAAATCATTTGAATCTTTACTTCATTTTGTTTAAATCTATCATCACAACTTTTAAATTCATTTAAATTTGTTTTAAATACAAATTCATTTTAAAAAAAAACAAAACAATGATAGGTTTTATCAAAACCTGTAACCAACCTTTCACTCGAGCAAACCCCAAATGCTTCGAGTCATCTTAATTCACGCGCGAGAATTACCCGAGCGCAACACGAAACCCAACTTTCCCTGATCGACGTGCACGCGGTGCACCTGATACCATGCCGCCGACCTCCGTTGATTGTCGTGACCATCATCAACAAACACTAGCACCCCCACGACCCCAAACAAGGACCCAGCTTGACGCTTCCAGGCTCGAACAAAAATCGAACCCATTGACCCAGAACTGGAAGCAACTTGAACCAAAACTCCGACCAAAAATAACCTCGCAACCACGTCTCCGGCCACCGGAGAACCATCACCACCGGCCACAGCTTCGCCTACCATCCCTCTTGCAATCCCCAAAACCCTATAACACTCGATACACCAGAAAAAACAAACAGACCCAAAACTTCGACCCAGTCAAAACTAGGTATAGAAACAACAACGAGAAACCCCTATCGCCATCGAACTCTGACCATTCACCTACCATTTTTCCACCACTCACCAATCATTCCTCCACCTCCAGGAAGAACTACAACATCCCAGATCCACTAGATCATCAGATAAACCCCATAATCCATTCTCTGGTCAACCCAATAATGCTCATTCAATATTTAACTAAAAAATGTAATTTTAGTTTTAAAAATCGTGATTTCATATAGGCATTCAAATTATAAACCTGATTTAATATTTTAAGAAGTTTTAGATTTTGCTTATTTTAACAATGCATGTTCTTATAGCTTGCAGAGACAACCAAATTCTTAACTTATCTTAATTATAATTTATAAACATAAATCCATACTAAGCAAACAACTTTTGCTTACATCTCAAATCCTAACTGAGATCAAATCAAGTGGTAATGGATTTCTATTAAAATCTTAGTTTTAGAAACAAGAACAGGTATACAAATACCTGGCAACACACACACACAAATATATATATATATATATATATATATATATATATATATATATACACACACACACACACAGAAGATTCATCACAATACAATCATACAAAGCATACTTATTTCTATTAATTCACATGCAACAGATATATTTATGATTTTTGAATTGTGAAGTTACTCACCTGTTTCCAGAAGGAAAACAGAGCCTTTTTATGTCAACCCAGGCTTTGAAAAATACCAGCTGAAGCTTTTATCTTCAACCTTCTAGTTGTATCGATTGTATTGTTGTTGAAAGTTTGAATCTTTGTTTAAGTTTTAAGATGGTATTGCTTAATATCTCCTCAGCTTGGAATGAACGAACTGATAAGGATTTATATATATAGAAAAGAAGGTGATAGGGTATACAATATTTTGTACAGGGTGATGTTATTTTTTCTTTGTACTAAAGATATCTTTGCATTAATTACTTAAGTCCTTTGCATTGTTTATCTCGGTTGAAAGTTTTTTCTTTGCTATGCTAGAGATGCAAACATTAAATGCATATGTACCTTATGCCTCCTTTGCAAGCTAACCTATATATTTTCTTTGCTTATTTTTGTATCATACTTAATAATATTATGCTCTGGTTTCATACTTAAAGATATTTTGTTTGCACTTAACTCTGTATCCTT
Source organism: Allium fistulosum (assembly GCA_030737815.1). Classification (NCBI taxonomy): domain Eukaryota; kingdom Viridiplantae; phylum Streptophyta; class Magnoliopsida; order Asparagales; family Amaryllidaceae; genus Allium; species Allium fistulosum. The sequence continues at coordinate 712,820,309 of CM060905.1, forward strand.
TTCTTTGTTTGTTTTGTAAGCTACTACATACATATTTATATTTATTCGTTTACTAGCAGATTTTTTTTTCTTCTTCACTTGCTTGTACATAGAAATTTGTATTTTTCAAACTATATCTTTTATTTGTTTTGGCCTTGTTACTTTGAAACCAAATAAAGTTATATTTTTATTATGTTTGTTATAATTTTACAAATTTGTTTACTTTATATTTTATATAGTTTATCTTATATATTTATATATATATATTTCTATTTCAATTTTTAACTTAAATATTTATTAATAGAATTTTGTTATATTTACACAACTTCTGAAGTCCATAAATTAAGATTGAATTCAAATATCTTTATATTATTTATAAACTCCAATTCAATTTTAATTCGAGTACATTATTTCCAATAATTCACAATTAATTCATAACTTAACTAAAATTAATATTAATTACTAATTAATTTCACAATTTTTGTTCAAAAATTAAATAAATTATCAATTTAAAATAAATCAGAATTCAGGACCATTACAGACTTCCCTCCTAAAGAAATGTCATCCCCGAAATTTTCCAAGGAGACAACAAAGATAGATGAAGAATGTTTCATCGAACCAAACTGAATATCTATTCTGCATTTGGCTTACCAAATCAGAATATCAACAATAGATACAAGAACGAATCTATTTAACACTTCACAAGATACTCGGGTTAGTTCGAAAGGATAACTAACCATTCGTAGAATATATCTGGACCCAAAGAATAGATATATGGATACAATTTCAAAACTTTCAGTTTAGAACTAAAGTATACCTATCAACCATAACAAACAGAGCAACCAATTCATCCAAACAAACAATTTTGGCTTATTTGGAGTTTATGTCCCATATTAATATATCGAATCTTCTTCCTGGATCTACCAGAAACCATCGAAGAATTGAAAAGAGATGACTGAACCAAAGAGATTGATAGAGAAAAGATCATTTCCTTGTTGTTACAGGGTATTGACCATTTATAGTCATATTTCCTTGTCCCCTATCTCATCCTCTTCTTGCACTCATACTCACTACCAGTGGATAGTAAGAGAATTTACTGAGACATTCGAATGGATATTTGAGGAATACTCATTCTAGGGTATACTTCACCCTATCTCTAATGAGCTACTTAATGTGTTATACTCCTGAGCTAAAGTTTTACCCTCAGCTCTGATACCAAATGTAAAGATCCAAAAACTCGGCCTTTGAAAATCGGCACCCGTACTTCACTTGTACTCAAAATGCCGTAGATTCAAACACCGAATCTGGCTCTCCGGAGCTTATAACACCATTAAGTATAACAACACAGCGGAATAAAGAAATAGATGATATCATATACAACTCCAATAAATACAATATCCAGAACGATATACAACAATGATATCAATAAGATACAACAATATCAGAGATAAATAATGATACGGCGGAAATAACAGAAGTGATACTCCAAATGATCTGAAAAAGAGTATGAGTCACCGCTCCAATATCAAGCTTGAAACACCAACGCAATGCTCCAAGATAAGCAATGTCAGCCCATGAACTCCAAGGACTGAACTAGCTCCAACTAGTCTACTAAACCTGAATATCTTAAAACCCCAACTCTAGACTGCCCGTGTGGAAAATTGTGGGCACCCAGAGTTTAGGAAGGGAACAATAAACTCTGAGTCAGTCGTGGGACTGGTGTGAGCAACAAAAACAGTTTATCTTTAAAACGAACACAAAAGGATTTTAAACATTGAAACCCGCAATGCTTTTGGAAAATGAAACTACCATAAGACCTCCCGCCACACACACAATGCAAACGCAGAATTGGAGGAGATTTCTTCTTATGATAGTCAAACATGCTTACTACGCAAAATCATTGGATTATTATTATTAGTGCATAGTGTAGAAAACATTTCGAAAGTATAATATCAATCTTAGCCAACATACAACCATTATTGTATGCCTACTATAGCTACCATGTTTTGTGGCAGGTTACCGCCACGTTGCATGGCAGATTATACAACTAAAATCGTACAAGGCTCGTATTGTTTCTTTGGATTTCCAACAAATGGTCAGGCTAAGGAACTTCCTACCGCCACATGGGTACGCCTCTGGATGGACGCCCCGAGAGACAACTGCTCTCTGCCAACACAAGGCCGGGTTACCTCTATAACTAGGTAACTACTACACGAATATGCCATTCCCCGGTCCTTTGGGACCTTTATTCGAGGCCTCGGTAACCAACATCACACGTAATGATAAAGTGTGTCCACATGAGTAAGTATCTGGGCTCAATACCATGATACCACCCTTTTCCAGAGGGAAATGACATACCCTAAAGGGAGCGACCCTCATAACCTTGCCGCATCATCCCTGTTTTGACCATTTCCGGTCTTTGAGGCTCGATGAGGTCTCGTCCACAAAGCTACGCTTTTTCACAAAGCCATGCTTTGATCACAAATGATCAATAAATGATCAACACACAACAACACTCAGCATGGCACATTACCAAATTGGGAGTATATCGCTGATAACCTTCAACTACATAACCTCTGATCTACGCTTTTTCACAAAGCCACGCTTTTTCATAAAGCCACGCTTTGATCAACAAATGATCAACAGCACTTCGTATGCCACATTACCAAATTGGGAATGTATCAATAGTAACCATCAACTACATAACCTCTGAGCTCGTACGTCTTAAAGAAGGGTGTTAAGCTAAGAGAATAAATTCTCCGCCACCAACAGAAATGTATTTGATAGAAACCAGCTTTACATCTCAAAGTGGAACGTCAGACACACATCCATACAAGTCTGTTACGGGTTCGAACAGAACCGAAGGCACTTCCAAAGAAGCCTTTGCAATCCGGATAATTTCTAATCACGTCCGGACTTCCCATCTCAAAAAGAGTGATATAAATCTCTATACCGGAGCAACTCGGTGCAGCGACATTCGACAGGTTGTCCTTTCACTTTCGAAAATACCCGGTCTTCACACCGGTCTTCATATAATGTCCATTCACGACGTATCACTATTCGGAATGGGTTATATGGCACAAAGTCCTCTCCCGGCTTAACCGAATAATGAGCTTTTGTTTTATAAACAAATCAAGTGCCATTTCAAAGGCAAATATTGATAGTCGGTTATTTAACTATCAACAACAGCCACAACAATCAACCAATTTAAATAATTTTTTCCAAATTATTAAATTTCAAATCTCTTCGCGAGATACGGTTTACACTTCAACCATTTGAAAACAATTTCAAATCACATTCATTTAAACCAATTATATAAATCCTTATCGATTTATTTCAAATTTACATCCCAAATCTGTAAATTTATTTCCACACTTCATCACTTTGAAAACCAATTTCAAAATCATATTTTCCACACTTCAAAAATAAATCAATGTTTATTTTTAAAACAAATTTCCCTTTCCTTTATAAATTCCATTGGGAAATTAAATTTCCAAATATCCACTTTTAACTCCAAATCAACTTTCAAATTGATTTCCAAATTTGTTTCAAAACCCAAATTGATTTTTCAAACATTTATTTCAAACACCAAATCAAATTCCAAATTTGATTTCAAAATTTACTTCAACACCAAATCAATTACAAATTTGTTTCAAAATTCATTTCAACACAAATCAATTTTTTTCTCATTCAACATCAAACAAATTTTCATATCGATTTCCCAAAGATTTATTTTCAAATACCAAATCAATTATAAATTGATTTCTAGAAATTAATCACCTTTTAAAATAAATTCATTTATCTCTTCCAAACCATTTAAAATTCCATTTTAAATAAATTTTCAACTTTCAAATAATACTATTCAAAATCTATTTATAAAAACCTTTTCCCATATTTTAGAGATAATTCGATAAGATTTCAAAAATCAACTTTATGCTTTTAAATTCCTTCTTTTAAATTCACCAAATTCTTGCAAAAGAAATTTACTTAAAATTCCCAACTTTAATTTCAAAAATCCAATTTCATTCATTTCTGGTATCCAACGATACCAAAAATACATTCGACTAAATTATAGCCTTCAACAAATTCAATCATGGATATAATCATTCACAGATTATAAATAATTCATCACATAACATATGAAACAAATTCATACAACATATGAAACAAATTCATACAATTTGAGGAATCCTCCAACTTGTTTCCCTGCATCCACAGATGTTAGCACAATACCAATTCCACTTCACGATGGAATTACCGCGGTATATAGGATTTATAAAATACTATCCGCTATTATGCGGCGCAATAGGGTCTCATCCGCTATATAATGTGGGAAATAAACTCCAAATACATATATAATACCAATTCCATTCAATGTGGAATTATCGCGGTATATGTTTTTAATAAATAACCTCCGCTTAATATGCGGCGTATAAGGTCTATTCAACACAATAGATAACAATTATCATCCAATTCACATAATCAACACTATCAACAATTTTAAATCAAACAATTTAAAATTTAAATCGAAACAAAATATTCGATTGAGTGAGAAGTTCTCACCTTGCTTTTATTCGTCGCAATAGCGATTTATTTCGATTGAAATTAAACAGGCGTTTAATTTCAACCAAAATTTTCACAAGCTCAAAAAATTACCAATCTAGCTCCATTGCGTAGTGCTCGTCAGTACGGTTCCAACGCAAGTCGTTTCGTGCGTTTTTGTCCTCGTATGAAAAAGTTATCACAGTTTAAAGATTACACGATTTAATATATACAAATCAATTTTTTTTTTCTTTTTTTATATTATACAAACCCTAGATCAAATCTCGGCAACACGTCTCATTGCAAATCAGATCTGGACCGCTCCCCTCTTCTTCCCCCTCACGTTCATTTTGCACCCAACTGAACCCAATCGCCGCCCTTTTCCAACAATTTTCGCAATCACCATCGTCGACCTGAATTCGATCGGAGACCACCGCTGGAACCGCCACCGCTAACTCCCCCCATGCCTTGAACGACGGCGAGCTCGGCTGCACGATGGCCTCAAAAAACGTGTGCAAGCGTATGACTTTGTGGTCATTTTCCCGTTGATCCACCGCTCCATTTCCGATCATCACCATTGGATTTGTAGATCTCGAGGAGATCTACAACTTTGTAGTTGACAACCTTTTGAATTGATGTGTAGATTTGAAGAAAATCGAGGAGAAACGAAATGAATTTTCGGCCATTAATCATCTTCTGGCGGCTAGGGTTTCGGCTGGGGTTTGAGTGAAAAAATGAAATGTTGAGGTCCTTTTATAGAAAATTGCAAAACACTATTCATCCGAAAATTTTCGAACTCGAAATCGAGTGTGCCGGCTAGTGTTTCTAAGGTTTACCCCACGTTCCAAACACAATAGAACGTGTTTCGGAAGCTAATTCGATTGTATGTGAGAGTTACGGAATTAAACGATCAAATTTAAATTAAACCGATTAAAACGATTTCGATGCGTTTTGGTTTGCCCCGGACAAACCGTAAATCCGATTGACACGAAATTTGAAATCTTACAATAATTTTACATTACGGATCCGATGAAACTTGTTTCGTCGAAATCCGAGACTGTTTGAAAAATGGCTATTTTTAGTCGTTAATTAAATATTAAAATATTCAATTTTCACAATTTAACTTTTAATTCAATTTTAAAAGTTCTATAACATCATTCTAACTTCAATATGATTTAATATAACTTTATAAATCATTTTTACACACATTGGATCCAATTTCCAATTATTTCTGGAATTTCAAATATAAAATTGTCGATTTAATTATCCAATTAAATCACTATATTCCAAAATTAAGTTATTCAACTTACAAATCTCACTTGTTAATAATTAAAATCAATTAAATATTCAAATTTCAAATGACAGAAATTCAGGGTCGTTACAAACTTCCCCCCTTAAAAGAATTTCGTCCTCGAAATTGCAAAGTAAGAAAAATGCCCCAAATTCGTTAACTTTTCAAAAATCCACTTAGTGAAAATTTTATATTCTCCTTTTCCAAAACCTTTAACTTCAAACAAAACAATGGTTTCCATTTTCTAGTTCAATTCCTATATTTTCATTACAATTTGGAAATCGACTTTTCATTAACAAAAATTTTCCAAAATTTAAAAAAAAATTTAACGCCTTAAATTTTCAGAAAAATTCGCCAGCGTCTCCTTTGCGCGGTTCGATCGTAGTAGGATCACAATAGACATAAATATATATACATCGACCCACCCGGTCGAAAAAGCAGAAAAACAGTTCATATTTCCTATTTTTATTGCATATGCGTACCTTTTTAGCATTTTTAAGAAAAGCAGTTATTAATTTAGCATTTTAGCGCAACCAAACCAACCGAACGGCAGCCACGGCACCTATACTTACTCAATTTAAACACGTAAGTGACATATATATAAAGTTATTAACAATTTACTCTTTTAAACAACTACAACATATGCATATTAAAAGAAATGCATACTAAACAAGGTTTATAAGAAACTTATATAATTTCAACATCACTTGTAATTGTTTACAACCAATTCATATACAATGACATTCAATTATTCATTTTCAATTAGTTTACATTCACTAATTTAAATTCATGTTGGTTCACTTCCAATTTAAATCCAATTACATAGCTTTCAATTTCTATCAATTCAATTTCATTAATACTTAATGAATTATACTATATACAATCAACCAACAATCATATAACAACCAATGTCATTCAACACAACCAAATTTATTCAATTAACTTTACTTCAGATTCAATTTGGTTCAACACTTTCAATTCCAATTGGTTTAATATTAAATTGACTCACATTCAATTATTCAATTTCCAATTTATTAGCTTCAATGAATTAATACTTACAGCCATTATTCCATATCAATTTATTCACATTTGATTGATTAACATTCAATCCATTTATTAATTCAATTGCTAATTCATTTTACAAATAAAGTTGAATCTCATTACATAACTCAAGTTCACATTCATTTAATAAATTCACTTTATTAATTTTACTTCGATACCAAAATTAACTTCATTTAATCATCACTTAAGTTATATTCCAATTAAACATCATTTGTTTAACTTAACTTAAATTTCCACTTATAAATTCAATTTAGATTCCAATTCTAAAATAAATTCTATTTAACTTTTACCAAAGTCAAATTTCATCAATTATTCAAATTCATATCTCATTTTGCTTAACAAAATTCGTTTAACCATTTGGTTTTACTTACATCTTCTCATTTTATAAGTTACCCAACTTATTTATTTAACTTCCAAATTATATTATAAGTATAAAACTCATTTCACTTATATTCATCGATTTCAACTTCGATTTTTAATTTCAAATTTGTTTATCACAACAAAACTTCAATTTCAATTTATAATGGTAGAAAATCCATCACACAGAAACTCGAAAATGATATTGATGATGCTGCAGTTATCACCCTTATTATTTTCCAGCAACACTAGTGAATTCAATGCTTTAAATTCTTTCAAAATTTTCCTTTTATTTATAAATCACATTTATAAATCTTTTTCTCATATAATTTCACTATTTTACTTTACTTATACAAGATTATTTCACAATTGTAAATCATATTAATTATAATTCTATACTTATACAATTGTTGCTTATATACTTTGTTCTTTTACAATGGTTGTTTTTATTTAAATTATTCACACAACTTTTATTAACTCATATATATTCTTACATTTTCAACAACCAAACAATTCAATTTTATATACACTTTAATAATTCTGAAAAATTATTTCCTTTATATACAAAATATAATCGAGGTAAAATTATTTCATTTACCCAATTTAAAATTATACTGTGTCGGTTCATCTTGTTTAAGAGTTTAGAAACCTCTATCGATTAAAGTTAGCTAGACTGCACCGACCGGAATCTATAAACAATCAACCGATAAGTCAACACAATACAAACCAATTTCATATTCACTAACAAATATGCGCTCATATCTATTATTACACTCACACTCATTCTAGAGTACTACTAACTCTATCTCTAATGAGTAACAGCCAACAGAGCCAGGGTTGTCGCTTAACCAACAGCTCTGATACCACATGTAACGATCGCGATTTTTCGTTGCTCGAAAATCGACATTAATACATCAACTGTATCAACTGCCGAGCAATCGAATGCCGGAAAACTGAATTTTTATGGAGAAAAAGAAGAGGTAGAAGAAGACAGAAGAAAAAGAAAGAAGAAGCAACAGAAACAATATCAGAATCTCACATTCGCAGCGGAACAACATATAATAGATAAATGTATAAATTTTAAATCAAAGAACTATATCACTTTATACATTACATCATCATCAGAGTTTACAAAAACAATACATCAATGGATAGTTATATAAACTTGTCCTCATACAGAATACACAGCGGAATAAATAATATCATATACAAGTGATATGCCTCATCATCCAGCTCGCCACTGAGCTCCACAACATCTCCTGAATCCAGAATGACCTGATAACCTGACTCTAGACTGCCCGTGTGGAAAATGATGGGCACCTAGAGTTTAGGAAGGAAACAATAAACTCCAGGTCAGTCATGGTGACTGGTGTGAGAACTAAAAACAGTTATTTTCACAAAGAAAATAAAGCAGATTCGCAATGCTTTTGGGAAATGAAACTACCATAAGACCTCCCGCCACACACACAATGCAAACGTAGAATTGGAGGAGATTTCTTCTTATGATAATCAAAAATGCTTACTATGCAAAATCATTCGATATTATTATCATTAGTGCATAGTGTCGAAAACATTTCGAAAATATAATATTAATCTTAGCTAGTATACAACCATTATTGTATGCCTACTATAGCTACCATCTAAACAGTGGTGACCACCATAAGTAAATGGTAGGTTCTACAACCAAACCGTACAGGGTTTGTATTGTTTCTTTGGATTTCCAACAAATGGTCAGGCAAAGAAACTTCCTTACACCGAAATAGAAAACGCCTCTGGAAAGACGCCCCGGATCCTAACCGGATCTCTGCAAACACAAGGCCGACGCTACCTCACGCTTTAACCAAGTTGTAACTAGGTAACTAACACACGAGCTATGTCATCCCCCGGTCGTCACCGACCTTTATTCGAGGATCCTCAATCACAAAGAAACAACCAAAAAGTTTAATCAACATAGGTAAAATATCTGGGCTCCATACCATGATATCACCTTTTATCCAGAAGGAAATGACATACCCTAGGGGCGCTACCCCTAAAAACCTTTGCCGCAACATTCCTGTTTCGACTATTACCGGGTTGTGAGGCTCGACGAAGTCTCGTCCACAAATCTACGCTTTTTCACAAAGCCACACTTTTTCACAAAGCCACACTTTTTCACAAAGCCACACTTTGATCAACAAATGATCAACAACACTTCATATGCAACATTACCAAATTGGGAATGTATCACTAGTAACCATCAACTACATAACCTCTGAGCTCGTACGTCTCAGAGAAGGGTGTTAAGCTAAGAGAATAAATTCTCCGCCATCAACAGAAATGTATTTGATAGAAACCAGCTTTACATCTTAAAGTGTAACGTCAGACACACATCCATACAAGTCTTTTCTGGGTTCGAAAAGAACCGAAGACACTTCCAAAAAGTCCCTTGCAATCCGGATAATTTCTAATCACGTCCGGACTTCCCATCACAAAAAGAGTGATATAAATCTCTATACCGGAGCAACTCGGTGCAGAGACATTCGACAGGTTGTCCTTTCACTTTCGAAAATACCCGGTCTTCACACCGATCTTCAAATAATGTCCATTCACGACGTATCACTATTCAGAATGGGTTATATGGCACAAAGTCCTCCCCCGGCAAATATTGATAGTCGGTTATTTAACTATCAACAACATCCACAACAATCAACCAATTTAAATAATTTTTCCCAAATTATTAAATTTCAAATCTCTTCGCGAGATACGGTTTACACTTCAACCATTTGAAAATAATTTCAAATCACATTCATTTAAACCAATTATATAAATCCTTATCGATTTATTTCAAATTTACATCCCAAATCTGTAAATTTATTTCCCCATTTCATCACTTTGAAAACCAATTACAAATCATATTTTACACACTTCAAAAATAAATCAATGTTTATTTTTAAAACAAATTTCCCTTTCCTTTATAAATTCCATTGTGAAATTAAATTTCCAAATATCCACTTTTAACTCCAAATCAACTTTCAAATTGATTTCCAAATTTGTTTCAAAACCCAAATTGATTTTCCAACATTTATTTCAAACACCAAATCAAATTCCAAATTTGATTTCAAAATTTACTTCAACACCAAATCAATTACAAATTGATTTCAAAATTCATTTCAACACAAATCAATTTCTTTCTCATTCAACATCAAACAAATTTTCATATCGATTTCCCAAAGGTTTATTTTCAAATACCAAATCAATTATAAATTGATTTCTAGAAATTAATCACCTTTTAAAATAAATTCATTTATCTCTTCCAAACCATTTAAAATTCCATTTTAAATAAAATTTTCAACTTTCAAATAATACTATTGAATATCTATTTATAAAAACCTTTTCCCATATTTTAGAGATAATTCGATAAGATTTTAAAAATCAACTTTATGCTTTTAAATTCCTTCTTTTAAATTCACCAAATTCACCAAATTCTTCCAAAAGAAATTTACTTAAAATTCCCAACTTTAATTTCAAAAATCCAATTTCATTCATTTCTGGTATCCAACGATACCAAAAATACATTCGGCTAAATTATAGCCTTCAACAAATTCAATCACGGATATAATCATTCACAGATTATAAATAATTCATCACACAACATATGAAACAAATTCATACAATTTGAGGAATCCAGTTGGATCCCTCCAACCTGTTTCCCTGCATCCACAAATGTTAGCACAATACCAATTCCACTTCACGATGGAATTACCGCGGTATATGAGATTTATAAAATACTATCCGCTATTATGCGGCGCAATAGGGTCTCATCCGCTATATAATGCGGGAAATCAACTCCAAATACATATATAATACCAATTCCATTCAATGTGGAATTATCGCCGTATATGTTTTTAATAAATAACCTCCGCTTAATATGCGGCGTATAGGGTCTATTCAACACAATAGATAACAATTATCATCCAATTTACACAATCAACACTATCAATAATTTTAAATCAAACAATTTAAAATTTAAAACGAAACAAAATATTCAATTGAGTGAGAAGTTCTCACCTTGCTTTTATTCGTCGCAATAGCGATTTATTCCGATTAAAATTAAACAGGCGTTTAATTTCAACCAAAATTTTCACTAGCTCAAAAAATTACCAATCCAGCTCCATCGCGTAGTGCTTGTCAATACAGTTCCAACGCAAGTCGTTTCGTGTATTTTAGACCTCGTATGAAAAAGTTATCACAGTTTAAAGATTACACGATTTAATATATACAAATCAATTTTTTATATATATATTATACAAACCCTAGATCAAATCTCGGCCACACGTCTCATTGCAAATCAGATCTGGACCGCTCCCCTCTTCTTCCCCCTCACGTTCATTTTGCACGCAACTGAACCCAATTGTAGCCCTCTTCCAACAATTTTCGCAACCACCATCGTCGACCTGAATTCCATCGGAGACCACCGCTGGAACCGCCACCGCCACCGCTAACTCCCCCCACGCCGTGAACGACGGCAAGCTCGGCTACACGATGGCCCCGAAAATCGCGTGCAAGCATGTAACGATACGGATTTTGCCCGCTCGAAAATCGACATCCATACTTTACATCGTACTCGAATGCCACAGATTCGGTCGTTCAAATCCGAGTCGCCGGAGCTTATAACAACATTAAGTAAATAACACAGCGGAATAAAAAGAATAATACACTGATATACAATATCTGATACAATATCTGATACAACAGAGTGATACAATGAATATCAATATACATCAGAGATATGATACAACAAATAGAAGCGGAAAAGAAAAATAGATAACTAACATCAGCAGCGGAACAAATAACTCTAAGATAGTCTTTAAGAGAGAACTTCAGCAGTAGCTCGAACTTCCAATAACGATGCACAAAGATAAGCAAGTGCAGTATGATCCAAAGACTGAACTATCTCCAGAAAATCTACAAATCTGAATATCTGAAAAACCCAACTCTAGACTGCTCGTGTAGAAAAATTTTGAGCATCCAGAGTTTAGGAAAGAAACAATAAACTCCGGATCAGTCATGGGTCTGGTGTGAGCAACAAAACAGTTTATCTTTAAAAACAAATAGCAGAGAATTTTAAAGTCAATTCACAATGCTTTTGAAAAATGAAACTACCATAAGACCTCCCACCACACACACAATGAAAACGCAGACTTGAAGGAGATTTCTTCTTAGGTTAGTCAAAGATGCTTACTACGCAAAAATCAAATCATTTTTGATATTATTATTAGTGCATAGTGGAAAACATTTCGAAAGTAGAATATAAATCTTAGCCAGCATAGGTACCATTATATTATGCCTGCTATAGCTGCGTCCTGAGGAGACAGGTTCTACAATTTACAATCGTAAAGGCTCGTATTGTTTCTTTGGATTTCCAACAAATGGTCAGGCCAAGGAACTTCCCATTGCCACATGGAAACGCCTCTGGAATGACGTCCCGAGAAATAACCTAACATTACGGTTAGATCTCTGCCAACACAAGGCCGGGTTACCTCTGCAAAAATAGGTAACTACTGACACGCGTATGCCATCCCCCGATCGTAACCGATCTTCCCGAGGATCATCGATTTCCAACAACCACAAAGTAATAAATTTGCAGCAACCACATAGGTTAAATATCTGGGCTCCATACCATGATACCACCTCTATCCAGAAGGAATGACATACACTAAGGGGCGCTACTCCTAAGAACCTTGCCGCATCCTTCCTGTTTTGACCATTCCGGGATGTGAGGTCCGACGAAGTCTCGTCCACAAAGCTATGCTTTGTCACAAAGCCATGCTTCGGGTCAAACAAATGATCAATCAATGATCACAAAGATATAAAATCAAATAAATGATCATATCGCAAATGATCAAACAATGATCATTTCACAGCAACACTCAGCATGTCACATTACCAAATTGGGATATATCGCTGATAAATTTCAACTACATAACCTCTGAGCTCGTACGTCTCAGAGAAGGGTGTTAAGCTAAGAGAATAAATTCTTCGCCACCAACAGAAATGTATTTGAAAGAAATTGGCTTTATATCTCAAAGTGTAATGTCAGACATGTAACCATACAAGTCTGTTCCAGGTTCGAACAGAACCGAAGGCACTTCTTACGAAGCCCTTGCAATTCCGGGTATTCACAATCCCGATCGGATTTCCCATCACTTAGGGGATCTCTATACCAGGAGCGACCCAGTGCAGAGACAATCGATAAGTTATCCTTTCGTTCTCGTGAATATCCGGTCTTCACCACCAGTCTTCAACTGCGATCCATATACGACGTATCACTATTCGGAATGGGTTATATGACACAAATGTCTTTTCCCGGCTAACCCGAATAATGAGCGCAATTATTAGAAATCATATGGATATTGGGGTCTCAGTTAAATCACAGTTTAAAGCCCAAAACTTTTTATTCGAATGGTTAAAATAAATTACCATTTTCAAACCTTTAAACAAAAAGATTTATTTCATAAAGTTAACCCCATTTCACAAACATACATTCATAGATTTCAAAACAATTTCCGTTTCAATTGGATTAACTCGTTAAATCTTTGAAACAAAGATTCAACTTATAGCTTTCAAAACAATTTCATTTTAATGGTTTAAACAAATCATCATTTTAAATCTGTTAAAAATAAACAGATTCAATTTATAGCTTTCAAAAAGAATTCATTCATAGCCTTTCAAAACATTAAAATTTCATTTTAAATTTGAAGCCTTTCAATACAAATTGGAAGTTTACTTCTTATATGAAAGCTGTTATTATTTGAAAACAAATAGTTTTCGTTTTAGAAAAATCCAATTTTATTCGCACGAGTTAAAGCCCTTTAATTTTATTCACATTCCAAAATCAATACTTTTAAAATAGTTTAACCCTTATATAACGGGTATAACATCTTTAATCCCTAGTTTCAAATCATAGAATTTAATTTTGAATTTGAATTCAAATTTAAATCAAATTATTTAAATTTTCAAAACTTGATTAAGTTATTCAAAATGACTTTTGTCTTTGAAATTCCATTTCAAAAGCTTTTCACATTTAAACCCAAATTTCAAATTTCAAAATCAATTGAAATTAAAATTTCAATTCCAAAAACATTGAATTTAGATTATCTGTGACTTAACCGATTTCCACGTGAAATCCATATTTGTGTGTGTATGGTGTGGTCTAGGGGTTGTACACACAATAGTGCAACATCATCATCACAGATAAAAATACAGGAATAAAATTGATAAGTGGTATAAGAACAACGCTTATCGTTCATTCACAGATCACAGATATATGTCATAGATAAGTAAATTACAGATCACAACAAAAATCAGGGTATATCACAAATCATCATATATCAGGGATATCAAACAATCAAATCAATAGAATCCAAACATTCATAAGTAAGGTCGAATTTATTATCTGATAAATTTAAATCAGATATTTTCTTATGAATAAATTACAAATCCTGGTTAATTAATTACAACCCATTTTAATTAATTATTCTTTATCATCTATTAATTAACCTTTGATCATTAATAAATCAATCTTAATTAAATCAATCAATCTTTTAATCATTAAATAATTATCCTTTCTTAATCACCTTCATTTATTAATTTACCTTTAATTAATAAATTATCCCTAATAAATCACATTAATTAATTAGCCTTTAATTTATTATTGTTTAATTACTTGAGTAATTGTTGGGTAGATTCTCACCACCGGTCCAAAGCTTCGCCGATCCAACCTGCTTCGCATGCAATGACCCTGCCGAACCAACTCATCCCCATACTCTGCCGAACCAGCTCACCTCCCATGCTTCGCCGAACCAGCTCACCTCCCATGCTTCGCCGAACCAACTCATCCCCATGCTTCGCCGAACCAACTCACCTCCCATGCTTCACTGAACCAACTCACCTCCCTTGCTTCGCCGAACCAACTCATCCCCATGCTTTGCCGAACCAACTCACCTCCTACCACCGGACCAAACGCTGCCGGACCAAGATGTGCCAGGCCAGATCACATCAGCCCAGGCCCACCAGCAGCTATATACATCCTAGACCCCTACCCCCAACCTCACTCTATAAATAGAGGGGCAGGGGTACAACAATGGGGGACAAGTTTGAGAGCTCAAGCACGGAGAGAACTTTCAAACAACTTTCTTTTACTTGTATCAAAGCTTTGTACTTGTAATCAAAACAAGAGAAGAGAAATAACATATAAAGTGGACGTAGGCACATTCTGGCTGAACCACTATAAATCTGCGTGTCTTTTTACAGTTTAGCCCCTACTTTTCATATATTTGCATAAATCACCCAAATCACTAAGAACAACATAAGACCTACTAAATCATACAACTTTGAGGTGTTTGTCCATTTTTTGTGCAAACATTTTTGGTGCTTTCACTGAGAACTAGAAGCTCGAAGCTTCAGCTTCATCCACTTAACAGTTTTCCTAACAGCATCGTTCGCCACTTGGAAAACATGCCTCCCAAACAGAGAAAAGATGTTAACAAAGGAAAAAACATCGCATCCAGCAGTCTTCGAGATCCAACTGTCACGGATCAAGTAAATCGCCCTCCTCCAGCAGCAGTAACAAATGAAGGACAGGCTAACCCAACCACTCCTGCCACAGAACAGCCTGCAGCAATTACTAGAGCAGATCTGGACAGAGTTGTGGTTGAAGTAACTAACCGCTTCACGTCCCAACAGGAAGCCTTGGTGGACCATCTCATGTCACGCTTAAGGGACGCTGAAGAATCCAACCGCAACACTGAATCATGGGGCGAGTCCCAGTCTGGAGGATCTCAGAGACAACAAAGATCTTCCTTCTTCGAAGGAGCTAACGGCAGAAGTAGCCATGGTAGGAGCCGAGACCGAGCACAGCCCGAAGTTAGGCCTGAGGAAACGTTTGGTACCGAACCCAACGGGGGAGGTACCGGGCGAAGGTCAACTGTAGCTGAGCCTGTCATGCTGCCTAACCACAGAAACGCCAATGAACGGGGTCGAGCTAGAGTCCAGCCCGAAGTTGGACCCGAGGAAGTGCTTAGATCAGAACCCAGCAGGGGGAGATCAAGGCAAGGGCCAACTGTAGCTGACCCGAGCATGCTCCCAGAAGACCAAAGGCAGCCACTGGAAAATAAGAGGAATGATAGACGATACCATCCCTACAGGTCATCTGGACGGAATCAATCCCACAGAACAGAACCAAACTCGTTTCTATCTGCTCCAAATTCTGATGAAAGGATGGCGCGCTTATTCAGAGAGTGCGTCCAACGGGAGCAAAGAGATCGAGGGATAGGCACTAGGGCGACCAGCCCTTTCGCCCGCAACATTGAAATTGTTATCACCCCCCGAGAATGGAAGATGCCAACAATGGAACCTTACAAAGGAACCTCCGATCCCGTTGTACACTTGCAGAGATACACACAACATATGCTCATGAGTGGAGCGACAGAGGGAGTACTGTGCAAATGCTTTCCACTCTTCTTAGCAGACCTCGCTACCTCCTGGTTCTGTCATCTACCTCAGGGATCCATCAGCTCATGGGAAATTTTGAAAGAAAAGTTCATCAGCCAGTTCCGCATTCATGTGGAACAACCTAAGGATGCTTATTCCCTATCCAGTATCAAGCAGAAACCTGGAGAGAAGCTGCAGCAATACCTAACCCGATTCAATGCCGCAACGGCCACAGTCCAAGATGCCGATGAGAAGCTTATCTTAATGGCCCTCTGTAGTGGTATGCATCCGGATACTAAATTTTCTAGAAGATTGACAAAAGAAAAACCAGCTACTTTACCCGATTTTTTCTATGAGGCCGGGAAATATATGAGGCTTGAAGACGCTGCCACTAAAGGGCAGTCGGGGCGACAAAATAAGGCAGCTTACGGCAGCACGTCCGCTGTAGCAAAGGACGTTCGAAGGGATGCTTCTAGAGACAATGCTGGGGGCAAGAAGGGAGAAAAGTGCTTGTATCGGCCAGGACCGAGATTTGACGCTTATACTCCTTTAAATGAAACGATCGAAAACATCTCCCGGGACACTCAAGAGGAAGTTAGATACAAACGCCCACCGCACAAGAAGAAACCAGATATCCTAAACTTGAGAAGCTAGCCTATTGCCTACTAATCACATCACGGAAACTGCGTCACTATTTCCGATCTCATTCCATCAGAGTTCTGACCGATCAACCACTAAGGCAGGTACTCCATCGTCTCGACGCTTCTGGGCGACTACTTAAATGGTGCATTCAACTAAGTCAATATGATATCACCTACCATCCTCGCACCGCCATCAACGAACAAGGCTCGGGGGCAGGTGTGGTAATAATCACTCCCAAGGGAAATGAACTACACTATGCTATAAGGTCAGGATTCACTGCCACCAACAACGATGCAGAGTATGAAGCAGTGATAGCTGGATTAGAACTTGCCTTAGAAATCAGAGCCAATTCTTTGTGTCTTCATAGCGATTCTCAACTTATTGTAAATCAAATACTAGTAGGATTCCAGGCTCGAGAAGAACGACTCATAGCATATTTAAAGAAGACCAAGTTGCTTCTCAATCGATGGGATCACTATTTAATCAAACACATCCCTCAGGAAGCAGAACCCCTAAATAAAGTATTTTTAGCAAAAGTTATTAACTTCTTGATCAAAAAATGTTCTATGCAGGTACGGAGTTCCATTCAAAATCATATCGGACAATGGACTTCAGTTTGACAGCGAGGAGTTCGCCAACTGGTGCCAAGAGCATGGAATTCACAAAAGCTTCTCATTCGTAGCTTATTCCCAGGCAAACGAAAAAGTCAAAGCCGTCAACAAAGTTCTCAAAACTCTAATAAAAAAGAAACTCGAAAAGTCAAAGGGCGCTTGTGTGGATGAACCTCCTACGGCACTATTGGCCAATCGCACGTCTTTCAGAACATCAACGGGGATCCACTACAACCCAGAAGAGAACGAAGAGTTCCTCCTCATGTCTCTGGATCTAATTGAGGAAAGAAGAAATGATGCAGCCCCCCAGGGCAGCAGCTCACAAGCAAAAAGTGGCAACGCAATACAACTTCAAAGTCAAGCATCGTAGCTTACAGAAAGGAGATCTTATCCTCAAGCGAATCTTCCCGCGCCCCGGAGCGCTAGATCCAATCTGGGATGGACCATATGTAATTCATAAAGATCTTCGCAATGGAGCTTATATTTTGTCAACAGTGGACGGGGAGGTGTTCCAGAGGGCATGGAACATCCAACACCTTCGTCGATACTTTTCTTAACTCATACTGCCCATGTGAAGTGAATTAACAAAGAGAATCAGTGGACGTAGGCATTTTCGTGTCGAACCACTTTAAAAAACTTGTCTCTTTTTAACTTGTTCCTTCATATCTTGGCTGCTTGTTAACTGTATCCTTTTCTGTTGAACAAAATCCTGTGCAAATAGCATTTTCATTCAAGGCGCTCCGCAGCACAACCTCTCCTGGACAAAACCTAACAGGTACTATGCGAATCTATGCCCTCGCCAATGAGACACTTTCGCTCCGACATCCCTCTGCTGCGGGTTAACTCATTGCTCGCGACGACCCTTAAAGCCAACTGTAATGAGCCGATTATAAGCCACCGAGAAGGCCGACTATAGCCGAGGCAGCTCATTACGGCGTTAGGCTCGCCGGCAACTGTGAACCGACTATAAGCCCCAACATAAGGTGTGGCCAGCCAGGGGTAGTTCACAGTTGACGATCGGCACCCACGCTAGCCGGCCACAGTAAATCGAATAATACCCACGATTACGGGCCATAATGGCCCGGGTAGTTACTGTGCGCGATCTCGGCTCCGATGTGTCTTAAGTGCGGCTGTGGTAAAAAAGAATTAACTCCCCGCGGAGGCGTAAGATGGGTGACAAATGTCTCCAAGACCCACAGCTAGGGAAAGTGACTACAAAACCCGTTTGCCACGAACTTAAGCACATCGAAGGCCTTCCGTGATTGGAAGTTTTACTATTTCACCTATTTCAATTTTACTTAAAAAGCTTTATAACAACCCCTAAAGTACAGGATACAGAGTAGGAGATACTCGCCAATGGGTGCAGGGACTCACAATCGGATGGCAGGGCATTCAACTGCTTTCCATGCTCGGTCATACAAGATACTCAAAACTGCCATCTACAATTAGAGCATGAAAGGCGGTATTTTCTTCTTTTGTGTACAAATACATGACTATAATTTGTTCGCACCACACGCTAACATTGCAAGTCATGAAATTATGTCTTAAACCAGAACCCGACATCAAACACAATTTAATTACAAGAATATACATAGCTATATTTCTCATACGACATGTCAAAATAACAACAAACATTCGGAAGACGACAAAATCAGCTTAAGTTAAAGAATTACACATCAAGAATAGAGCTATTTATTACAAGTAGCAAAATAATTACAACTTAAAAGTTACTCTATTGTTTTAAGACTAACGTATACGGCCATGTCAAGTCTACAAAAAGAATTTTCCAGGTCTGATCAAGGGGCCGGCTGCATTGGAGTTTTATCCTTGTCCTGTTGACCACCTGTCCAGTTAGAGAAAGGACTCATTAGTGATAAGCAACCAAAGTTAATGAAGAGACTAAAAAGGAAGACTTACCAGTACCTGCTTCTTGACTATCCTGATCGTCATCCTCAACTTGCACACCTGCCTCCTCAGCAGCAAGCAACCACATACCCTCCTTCACCGCCATCTTCTCCTCCTTGGCAAACTGGGCAGTGACCACATCCATGCTGAAAGCCACACCACCATCTCTATCCGCATCAGCCTTAGCCTCCTCCAGAGCCCGAAGATAGATCTTGGCCATGACCCTAGGATAATCATCCATCCAGGATAGGTTGCCCTACTTCCAGGTTCGGAAGTACATGTCCTGGAGCATTTCGTCCATCATCCCCTCATTCTCCTCAAACTCCCTCATCCGGGCCTCGGAAGCCGACAGCCTTCCAACAGCAGCTTCTCTCTCCAAACGGTATCTCGAGCAGTCAACCTGAAGGGATTTCCGCATCGCCTCCATCTCCTCCTTCAGCCTAACCTGAGCGAGCTCTGCGGCTTCAAGCTTCCCCGACAGCTCCTCTACCCGCTCAAGATCCGCCCTCCGAACCTCATCCACTGTCGAGATGGCCATATTTATCTGTTCCTTGCAGGCGGCCTCCATCTTCCGCAGTTCCGCCTTACTAGCCTCCTCCATAGCCTTCCCAACCATCTCCACCCTCACCTCTTTCCTCCTCTATGTCTTCCTCCTCCTGGGTAAGTGGACAATTGCTGGGGGAGGGACCGTCCGACTTCTTGAGTTTCTTACCTCCGACGGCTGGAGGTTTTGTGAAAGGTTTCCTCTTGCTACTCTCTACCGTAACACCTTCCTTAGTCTGAGCAGCCGCCCTCTCCTCCGCTGTTTCCCTCAGCTTGACTACTGACTGCTGTGGAAGGATTAAGTTATACTCCAGAAGGATCGCATTTCTGATCAGGAAGGCAGATGATCTATATTTCCCGAGAATAGCTTCTATCTCAGCCGCCGTCTGAACCAGGCGGTCAGTCTCCACAACCGCAAAGCCACCTGTCGCTAGCAAAAATGAGAAAGTATGAGAAGAAGCATTGCAATCGTAATGGAAATTATAAGTAAAAGCATCAACTTACGTCCAGAAGTAAAGCGCCGAATTGAAACGGAGTCGTCCCTGACAAAGAACCATTCCTTCTTGAACATGCTGAATTTGGAATACAGATCCAAGACCGGCTTGAAAGTCATAGCTGACTCCAAGCTAATGTATGGGGACCCCTTCTTATAGCCCCTCAGATTATATAGATACCGGATCTCTCGATTGGAAGGAGCACGACCATACTTCCTCTGGAAAATGACGAAGAGGCTCACCAGTATAGCATAGGAGTTGGGTTGAAGCTGGAATGGGGCCACCTTTAGATACGTGAGGAAGCTGGCTATCCAAGCGTTAAGAGGAGGAATGGCACCACACATGCAGTGGTATCTGCTGTAGGCGAAGTACCCTTCAGGAGGGTCATACGGCATAACGTCTCTCCCAGGCAATAGCAAGTGTGCCCTATCGATTCCAAAGGATCGGGAAATGACATCAAGCTGCTCCTCCTTGAGGGAGCTAGGAAAGCAATCGGGCGGGGAGTTCAGAAGTTCCTGAGGGCCGTACCCGTCCACTAGCGATCTCGGGGTTGGTCCGTGACGTTCTTGATTCGGCTGAGCTGGGGGCACGGCGGAGGAACCTCCTTCGCCCCCGGATTTCTTTTTGTCTGATCGAGTTTCCGCTTTACGAGACATTATCTGCAAACACAAAGAAGAACGTCGTTAGAATAGAGGAAGTAAAGGAGCAAGTGTCTGCAGTCTGAAATTTCAAGTGAAAAAATCAAGTTTATCAAGTTCATTCGGCACCCAGAGTGAACGTTCATTCGGCACCTAGAATCAAGTTCATTCGGCATCCAGAGTGAATGTTCATTCGGCACCCAGGGTAAAGTTCATTCGGCACCCAGAGTAAATGATCATTCGGCACTTAGAGTACGTAAATTCATTCGGCAGTACTTGATTCGGTATTCTGAAGCAATTCGTCAGAGAGCTTGATTCGGCAGAAACGTTTGGTTCGGCTATCTTGAATTGGAAGGGAATAACGAGAGTATACAGCCCCTACTTATAGGCAAACATAGGATGCCGGACCAGTTGGATCGGCGCTCAGCGACCGAATAAGAGGAAACAAAGTAGGCCATACGCCAGCATATACCCCACTTTGGGGGGCAAATGTTGGGTAGATTCTCACCACCGGTCCAAAGCTTCGCCGATCCAACCTGCTTCGCATGCAATGACCCTGCCGAACCAACTCATCCCCATACTCTGCCGAACCAGCTCACCTCCCATGCTTCGCCGAACCAGCTCACCTCCCATGCTTCGCCGAACCAACTCATCCCCATGCTTCGCCGAACCAACTCACCTCCCATGCTTCACTGAACCAACTCACCTCCCTTGCTTCGCCGAACCAACTCATCCCCATGCTTCGCCGAACCAACTCACCTCCTACCACCGGACCAAACGCTGCCGGACCAAGACGTGCCAGGCCAGATCACATCAGCCCAGGCCCACCAGCAGCTATATACATCCTAGACCCCTACCCCCAACCTCACTCTATAAATAGAGGGGCAGGGGTACAACAATGGGGGACAAGTTTGAGAGCTCAAGCACGGAGAGAACTTTCAAACAACTTTCTTTTACTTGTATCAAAGCTTTGTACTTGTAATCAAAACAAGAGAAGAGAAATAACATATAAAGTGGACGTAGGCACATTCTGGCTGAACCACTATAAATCTGCATGTCTTTTTACAGTTTAGCCCCTGCTTTTCATATATTTGCATAAATCACCCAAATCACTAAGAACAACATAAGACCTACTAAATCATACAACTTTGAGGTGTTTGTCCATTTTTTGTGCAAACAGTAATCAACCTTTAATTATTTATAATAATTAACCTTTAATAGATAAATTCTTCTCAAATTAATTACTTAATTAATAAATCACTAATTATTAATTAATTATCTTTAATTATCTAATCAATTAATCAATAAAATAACAATTCATTTATCTTAATTTTCTTCTTTTCTATCATAAAAAAAATCTCACTTACTAACCTTGAAATCAAATTAGAAAAAACTTTTTAGTTAAATTAAAATCTAACATTTATCTTTAATTAACTAATAACATTTCTCTAGTTATAAATAAAACTAAATCATTAATTTATAAATTAAACAAATTATTCCTTCATGATTTCAAATTCCATTTTAAATCTAAATTGTTTAAAATATACTTTCAATTTACTTAACCATTTTTAGTTATTAGACAATTTAAATTTAAATCTTTTATTTTCCAAACTAAGATTTAACCTAAGCCTAAATTCATACTTAAACTTTTAAAATTTTAAAATTTAGTTTTAACCTGACTTTGAATTTGAACTTCATTTTAAATTTTAAAAGAAAACAGAACTGAGTTCTATTTAAACCTGGAAATCAAATTGTACTCGAGCTACCCCATACCTCCTCCGAGTCAAACACTCACTTACCCGAGCTCCACTTCGAGTTACTCATTTCTTCAGCTGCTTCGAGTCGCCCACTCATCCACGTGAGACAACCCCGAGACCATCCTTCTTCCCCAAAATACAATCATCTGGACACCACCATAGTCGTGCACGGTGCACGTGCACGTGAAATCGGAGCGACTCCGATCATCAACGCTCCTTTTGGCAAGTCACCAACGACTTCTACCTTCGATTCGACCACCCAGCCTCGCTTATCTCGACCCTATTCAAAATCGAGCTAGTCGATCACCTGCTTCTCAGACCCGATCTCCTACAACCACCACGTCCCATCGCCTCAGGCCATCTGCATCGCCGAAACTTCGTCCATAGTTTCGTCGACGCCTCCTCCACCATTCCCCCAACCCACGGCGAACTCGGTCGCCTGAAGACGATGCACGAATCGAAACACCCATCACACCTAAAACTAGGTTTAAGAAAAAGAATCGCTTGCCGCCGCCGCCACGTGCAACTGCCGACCCTCTCACCATTTTTCTCTAACACCTCGTAGCCTCCTCTATCGCCACGAGAAACCCCGACCCCCTTAGCGTCTTTGACCACCGGAAATCGCCAAAAATCCATTTTTCACTTAAGGTCGAACTGCACTTAATCCATTCATCTAGCAATTATACATTTTGCTCTAAAAATCTTAACTTAGTATGGGGATTAAATTCATAATCCTGAATTCGTAAATTAAAGTGTTTAAATTTTGACAATTTGAGAGATTGTACTCAGTTCATCGATTTCCAGAGACATATACGAGTTGTTATAACTTGAATGAATTTTTAAATCTTAACTCATAGTCAAACAAACATATTTTGTTTTGACATCATTAGCTAAAAATGATCTGAGCAAGTGGAATTAAATTTTGAACTAAGTTATAACATGTACTTTGATAACAGAGGCCATACTTCCTATTACCAGAGATATGCATACAAATTAAATATACACACAAGCCATAACACATAACCATATTAGCATATGACTTTCAAGATAACACATGCAAACCAGATTGTTCAAGCAGATCTCATGTAGAAGAATAAGTTTACTCACATGTAAATAAGAAGAGTTGCTCACCTGTTATTTTTCAGAGAAGAACAGAGGTTGTTTGTTGAACAGGCCTTTATAATTTGCAAACTGAAGCTTTTAATTTGATCCTCTGGTTTATATTGATCTGATACTTAATTTTGCAGTTGATCTTCCTTTTCTTTTTCTCTTCAAAAAAATTGTTTTCAAGCTTGAATAAAAGTGATGTTTGCTTTTATTTCTTTTTATCTTCTGTTTACTATCTTGGTTTTCTGATCTTTGATAATATTTGTTGAACGAATGAAATGAAGGCAATATCCCAGTATATAAAGAAAATGTGCAGAGGAAGGTATATGTAAGTACAATATTACTTTTGCTCAACCCATGCTTTACTCGGCTGAGGAGTAAATAGCATTGAATGCTTGCATTTATTTGTTTGAACACTTTTGATTTGCCTGAAATAGTTTCCAGGCTTGACTACCCATGCTTATATTTGTACTTTAGAGATTTGTATTTATCACTTTGGGGCTGCATCTTACTTTTGTACAATTTATACTTCATATCTTTGTGACTTGATTTGCTTTTGTTTATTTACTTATTCGCATACTTGCTTTTGCTTTCGGTTGTAATAATTTTGTTTGTGTTAATTTGTACTTGCATCTATTTGTTTGAACACTTTTACTTTGTTTATTCTTTTATCTCGGCTGAAGTGATGTTGTTATGTACAATATCAAAGGCATTTTGTTGCAGCCTACTACTTGTCTTCATTTGTTTATACATAGATGCTTTCATATTTCCTTTACTGGTTGGTGCATTGTTTTGTTTACATTTAAGTGTTGTTTCTTCCTTTTAGTTTTATATTTTACTCTATTAATTTTGTAATATAGATATAGATATAAATTAGTTTTAGTTATGTTATGTATATGAGTGAATTCCTATTTTTATTTTATTGTTAAGGTTTAGCTAATGTGTTACTTTGTATTCAATTTATATTTATTTCTGGTCTACATAACTAATTTGCCTTGCTTACTAAAATGTTGTTTTAATTATTTTATTTTCATTTTATCTTGTAATATAAATGACATTCTATATTTTATAATTATTTTTAAACTATTTACTTGAAACTCAAATTCAACATATACAATATTTAAAGTTAAATGATCGTTTAAATATAATTGGGATTCGGGGAAACTCGAATCAATTTATCAATTGATTATACAAATTTTTATTCAAAAATTTATTTAATTATAAAATTTAACTCAAAAATTCAATAAATCATTAATTTAAATAAATTTAAAATCTGGGGTCGTTACAAATTTCCCCCATTAAAAGAATTTCGTCCTCGAAATTCGCAGGCACGAAAACAGCACAGAGATAGACAGATGCGATCTCCTACAATTCCTCAAACATAAGATATGGATTCCGAATTCAAGTCGGAATATCTCAGAATACATACCAATTTGTCCCTCTTCGGACTTTGGTATTCACAAGAAATTACAATAGAATTTCAAATTTGGTTTTAAACGATATCGTTTTATCGATTTAATTCAAATTTAGCTTCATATTCTATTAATCAATTTAACTTAATTAAAATTTCCAATTTCAAATTCATTAAGGTTTAAATCAAAAAGCTGATAAGAAACCGATGAAGATACGGAGTAAGGATTTCCTAATGATTCGTACAGCCATCATCACACGAAAACTTCTTGTAGCTGATACGAAGAGATAAAAAGAATTTGGAAACGAATCAAAGAAAATTGATAAGAAAGATTGCTTCCACTGTTGCAGGGTATTGACCATTTATAGTCGTATTTCACTGTCCCCTATCTCGTCCTCTTCTTGCACTCATACTCACTATCAGTGGATAGTAAGAGAATTTACTGAGACATTCAAACGGATATCTTAGGTATATACTCATTCTAGAGTTTACTTCACTCTATCTCTAATGAGCTACTTAACGTGTTATACTCCTGAGCTAAAGTTCAACATTAGCTCTGATACCAAATGTAACGATACGGATTTTGCCCGCTCGAAAATCGACATCCATACTTTACATCGTACTCGAATGCCACAGATTCGGTCGTTCAAATCCGAGTCGCCGGAGCTTATAACAACATTAAGTAAATAACACAGCGGAATAAAAAGAAAAATACACTGATATACAATATCTGATACAATATCTGATACAACAGAGTGATACAATGAATATCAATATACTTTGGAGATATGATACAACAAATAGCAGCGGAAAAGAAAAATAGATAACTAACATCAGCAGCGGAACAAATAACTCTAAGATAGTCTTCAAGAGAGAAATCTAGCAGTAGCTCGAACTTCCAATAACGATGCACAAAGATAAGCAAGTGCAGTATGATCCAAAGACTGAACTATCTCCAGAAAATCTACAAATCTGAATATCTGAAAAACCCAACTCTAGACTGCTCGTGTAGAAAAATTTTGAGCATCCAGAGTTTAGGAAAGAAACAATAAACTCCGGATCAGTCATGGGACTGGTGTGAGCAACAAAATAGTTTATCTTTAAAAACAAATAGCAGAGAATTTTAAAGTCAATTCGCAATGCTTTTGAAAAATGAAACTACCATAAGACCTCCCACCACACACACAATGCAAACGCAGACTTGGAGGAGATTTCTTCTTATGTTAGTCAAAAATGCTTACTACGCAAAAATCAAATCATTTTTGATATTACTATTAGTGCATAGTGGAAAACATTTCAAAAGTAGAATATAAATCTTAGCCAGCATAGGTACCATTATATTATGCCTGCTATAACTGCCACCTGAGGAGACAAGTTCTACAATTTACAATCGTAAAGGCTCGTATTGTTTCTTTGGATTTCCAACAAATGGTCAGGCTAAGGAACTTCACATTGCCACATGGAAACGCCTCTGGAATGACGTCCCGAGAAATAACCTAACATTACGGTTAGATCTCTACCAACATAAGGCCGGGTTACCTCTACAAAAATAGGTAACTACTGACACGCGTATGCCATCCCCCGATCGTAACCGATCTTCCCGAGGATCCTCGATTTCCAACAACCACAAAGTAATAAATTTGCAGCAACCACATAGGTTAAATATCTGGGCTCCATACCATGATACCACCTCTATCCAGAAGGAATGACATACACTAAGGGGCGCTACTCTCTAGAACCTTGCCGCATCCTTCCTGTTTTGACCATTCCGGGGTGTGAGGTCCGACGAAGTCTCGTCCACAAAGCTACGCTTTGTCACAAAGCCATGCTTCGGGTCAAACAAATGATCAATCAATGATCACAAAGATATAAAATCAAATAAATGATCATATCGCAAATGATCAAACAATGATCATTTCACAGCAACACTCAGCATGTCACATTACCAAATTGGGATATATCGCTGATAAATTTCAACTACAAAACCTCTGAGCTCGTACGTCTCAGAGAAGGGTGTTAAGCTAAGAAAATAAATTCTCCGCCACCAATAAAAATGTATTTGAAAGAAATTGGCTTTATATCTCAAAGTGTAATGTCAGACATGTAACCATACAAGTCTGTTCCGGGTTCGAACAGAACTGAAGGCACTTCTTACGAAGCCCTTGCAATTCCGGGTATTCACAATCCCGTCCGGACTACCCATCACAAAGAGAGATAAAATCTCTATATCGGGGCCAGTCGATGCAGAGACATTCGACGAGTTGTCCTTTCGTTTTCGAAAATATCCGGTCTTCACCACCGGTCTTCAAATGCTATCCATATACGACGTAACACTATTCGGAATGGGTTATATGACACAAATGTATTTTCTCGGCTAACCCGAATAATGAGCGCAATTATTAGAAATCATATGGATATTGGGGTCTCAGTTAAATCACAGTTTAAAGCCCAAAACTTTTTATTCGAATGGTTAAAATAAATTACCATTTTCAAACCTTTAAACAAAAAGATTTATTTCATAAAGTTAACCCCATTTCACAAACATACATTCATAGATTTCAAAACAATTTCCGTTTCAATTGGATTAACTCGTTAAATCTTTAAAACAAAGATTCAACTTATAGCTTTCAAAACAATTTCATTTTAATGGTTTAGACAAATCATCATTTTAAATCTGTTAAAAATAAACAGATTCAATTTATAGCTTTCAAAAAGAATTCATTCATAGCCTTTCAAAACATTAAAATTTCATTTTAAATTTGAAACCTTTCAACACAAATTGGAAGTTTACTTCTTATATGAAAGCTGTTATTATTTGAAAACAAATAGTTTTCGTTTTAGAAAAATCCAATTTTATTTGCACGAGTTAAAGCCCTTTAATTTTATTCACATTCCAAAATCAATACTTTTAAAATAGTTTAACCCTTATATAACGGGTATAACATCTTTAATCCCTAGTTTCAAATCATAGAATTTAATTTCGAATTTTAATTCAAATTTAAATCAAATTATTTAAATTTTCAAAACTTGATTAAGTTATTCAAAATGACTTTTATCTTTGAAATTCCATTTCAAAAGCTTTTCACATTTAAACCCAAATTTCAAATTTCAAAATCAATTGAAATTAAAATTTTAATTCCAAAAACATTGAATTTAGATTATCTGTGACTTAACCGATTTCCACGTGAAATCCATATTTGTGTGTGTATGGTGTGGTCTAGGGGTTGTACACACAATAGTGCAACATCATCATCACAAATAAAAATACAGGAATAAAATTGATAAGCGGTATAAGAACAACGCATATCGTTCGTTCACAGATCACAGATATATGTCATAGATAAGTAAATTACAGATCACAACAAAAATCAGGGTATATCACAAATCATCATATATCAGGGATATCAAACAATCAAATCAATAGAATCCAAACATTCATAAGTAAGGTCGAATTTATTATCTGATAAATTTAAATCAGATATTTTCTTATGAATAAATTACAAATCCTGGTTAATTAATTACAACCCATTTTAATTAATTATTCTTTATCATCTATTAATTAACCTTTAATCATTAATAAATCAATCTTAATTAAATCAATCAATCTTTTAATCATTAAATAATTATCCTTTCTTAATCACCTTCATTTATTAATTTACCTTTAATTAATAAATTATCCCTAATAAATCACATTAATTAATTAGCCTTTAATTTATTATTGTTTAATTACTTGAGTAATCAACCTTTAATTATTTATAATAATTTACCTTTAATAGATAAATTCTTCTCAAATTAATTACTTAATTAATAAATCACTAATTATTAATTAATTATCTTTAATTATCTAATCAATTAATTAATAAAATAACAAGTCATTTATCTTAATTTTCTTCTTTTCTCTCATTAAAAAAAATCCCACCTACTAACCTTGAAATCAAATTAGAAAAAACTTTTTAGTTAAATTAAAATCTAACATTTATCTTTAATTAACTAATAACATTTCTCTAGTTATAAATAAAACTAAATCATTAATTTATAAATTAAACAAATTATTCCTTCATGATTTCAAATTCCATTTTAAATCTAAATTGTTTAAAATATACTTTCAATTTACTTAACCATTTTTAGTTATTAGACAATTTAAATTTAAATCTTTTATTTTCCAAACTAAGATTTAACCTAAGCCTAAATTCATACTTAAACTTTTAAAATTTTAAAATTTAGTTTTAACCTAGCTTTGAATTTGAACTTCATTTTAAATTTTAAAAGAAAACAGAACTGAGTTCTATTTAAACCTGGAAATCAAATTGTACTCGAGCTACCCCATACCTCCTACGAGTCAAACACTCACTTACCCGAGCTCCACTTCGAGTTACTCATTTCTTCAGCTGCTTCGAGTCGCCCACTCATCCACGCGAGAAAACCCCGAGACCATCCTTCTTCCCCAAAATACAATCATCTGGACACCACCATAGTCGTGTACGGTGCACGTGCACGTGAAATCGGAGCGACTCCGATCATCAACGCTCCTTCCGGCAAGTCACCAACGACTTCTACCTTCGATTCGACCACCCAGGCTCGCTTATCTCGACCCTATTCAAAATCGAGCTAGTCGATCACCTGCTTCTCAGACCCGATCTCCTACAACCACCACGTCCCATCGCCTCCGGCCATCTGCATCGCCGAAACTTCGTCCATAGTTTCTTCGACGCCTCCTCCACCATTCCCCTAACCCACGGCGAACTCGGTCGCCTGAAGACGATGCACGAATCGAAACACCCATCACACCTAAAACTAGGTTTAAGAAAAAGAATCGCTTGCCGCCGCCGCCACGTGCAACTGCCGACCCTCTCACCATTTTTCTCTAACACCCCGTAGCCTCCACTATCGCCACGATAAACCCCGACCCCCTTAGCGTCTCTGACCACCGGAAATCGCCAAAAATCCATTTTTCACTTAAGGTCGAACTGCACTTAATCCATTCATCTAGCAATTATACATTTTGCTCTAAAAATCTTAACTTAGTATGGGGATTCAGTTCATAATCCTGAATTCGTAAATTAAAGTGTTTAAATTTTGACAATTTGAGAGATTGTACTCGGTTCATCGATTTCCAGAGACATATACGAGTTGTTATAACTTGAATGAATTTTTAAATCTTAACTCATAGTCAAACAAACATATTTTGCTTTGACATCATTAGCTAAAAATGATCTGAGCAAGTGGAATTAAATTTTGAACTAAGTTATAACATGTACTTTGATAACAGAGGCCATACTTCCTATTACCAGAGATATGCATACAAATTAAATATACACACAGGCCATAACACATAACCATATTAGCATATGACTTTCAAGATAACACATGCAAACCAGATTGTTCAAGCAGATCTCATGTAGAAGAATAAGTTTACTCACATGTAAATAAGAAGAGTTGCTCACCTGTTATTTTTCAGAGAAGAACAGAGGTTGTTTGTTGAACAGGCCTTTATAATTTGCAAACTGAAGCTTTTAATTTGATCCTCTGGTTTATATTGATCTGATACTTAATTTTGCAGTTGATCTCCCTTTTCTTTTTCTCTCCAAAAAAATTGTTTTCAAGCTTGAATAAAAGTGATGTTTGCTTTTATTTCTTTTTATTTTCTGTTTACTATCTTGGTTTTCTGATCTTTGATAATATTTGTTGAACGAATGAAATGAAGGCAATATCCCAGTATATAAAGAAAATGTGCAGAGGAAGGTATATGTAAGTACAATATTACTTTTGCTCAACCCATGCTTTACTCGGCTGAGGAGTAAATAGCATTGAATGCTTGCATTTATTTGTTTGAACACTTTTGATTTGCCTGAAATAGTTTCCAGGCTTGACTACCCATGCTTATATTTGTACTTTAGAGATTTGTATTTATCACTTTGGGGCTGCATCTTACTTTTGTACAATTTATACTTCATATCTTTGTGACTTGATTTGCTTTTGTTTATTTACTTGTTCGCATACTTGCTTTTGCTTTCAGCTGTAATAATTTTGTTTGTGTTAATTTGTACTTGCATTTATTTGTTTGAACACTTTTACTTTGTTTATTCTTTTATCTCGGCTGAAGTGATGTTGTTATGTACAATATCAAAGACATTTTGTTGTAGCCTACTACTTGTCTTCATTTGTTTATACATAGATGCTTTCATATTTCCTTTACTGGTTGGTGCATTGTTTTGTTTACATTTAAGTGTTGTTTCTTCCTTTTAGTTTTATATTTTACTCTATTAATTTTGTAATATAGATATAGATATAAAGTAGTTTTAGTTATGTTATGTATATGAGTGAATTCCTATTTTTATTTTATTGTTAAGGTTTAGCTAATGTGTTACTTTGTATTCAATTTATATTTATTTCTAGTCTACATAACTAATTTGCCTTGCTTACTAAAATGTTGTTTTAATTATTTTATTTTCATTTTATCTTGTAATATAAATGACATTCTATATTTTATAATTATTTTTAAACTATTTACTTGAAACTCAAATTCAACATATACAATATTTAAAGTTAAATGATCGTTCAAATATAATTGGGATTCGGGGAAACTCGAATCAATTTATCAATTGATTTTACAAATTTTTATTCAAAAATTTATTAAATTATAAAATTTAACTCAAAAATTCAATAAATCATTAATTTAAATAAATTTAAAATCTGGGGTCGTTACAAAGCGTATGACTTTGTGGTTGTTTTCCCGTTGATCCACCGCTCCATTTCCGATCAACACCGTTGGATTTGTAGATCTCGAGGAGATCTACAACTTTGTAGTTGACAACTTTTTTAATTGATGTGTAGATTTGAAGAAAATCGAGGAGAAACGAAATGAATTTTCGGCCATTAATCATCTTCTGGCGGCTAGGGTTTCGGTTTGGGTTTGAGTGAAAAAATGTAATGTTGAGGTCCTTTTATAGAAAATTGCAAAACACTATTCATCCAAAAAATTTCAAACTCGAAATCGAGCGTGCCGGCTGGCGTTTCTAAGGTTTACCCCATGTTCCGAACACAATGGAACGTGTTTCGGAAGCTAATTCGATCGTATGTGAGAGTTACGGAATTAAACGATCAAATTTAAATTAAACCGATTAAAACAATTTCGATGCGTTTTGGTTAGCCCCGGACAAACCGTAAATCCGATTGACACGAAATTTGAAATCTTACAATAATTTCACATTATGGATCCGATGAAACTAGTTTCGTCGAAATCCGAGACTGTTTGAAAAATGGCTATTTTTAGTCGTCAATTAAATATTAAAATATTCAATTTTCACAATTTAACTTTTAATTCAATTTTAAAAGTTCTTTAACATCATTCTAACTTCAATATGATTTAATATAACTTTATAAATCATTTTTACACACATTGGATCCAATTTCCAATTATTTCTGGAATTTCAAATATAAAATTGTCGATTTAATTATCTAACTAAATCACTATATTCCAAAATTAAGTTATTCAACTTACAAATCTCACTTGTTAATATTTAAAATCAATTAAATATTCGAATTTCAAATGACAAAAATTCTGGGTCATTACAGTAGCAATCTTTAGCTCGTCTATACTTATCTATGTCCGTGCATCTCATTCTTGTATTTCTCTAGCCTCAGAAGGTGAGAAATCACTCATGATTAACGTTTTTATATCTATTAAATTTGATTTCACTTGAAACGACAATTGAAATATGCTGCTAAATTTAACTGTTAATTATAAAATTATTGTATATGATATGCCATTATCTGTATCTGTTCACCCTATGGGATATGACACCATATCCTATTGTTTATATTTTATTTAATATATCAGTGATGATATATGCATGTTGTTGATATATTATTATTATTATCATATCTGTTCTCACTTTGCAAGTACCCTGTTAATTTAGAATTCCCTATGGGTTGAAATGATAGATATCCGAACGATCTTGTAGAATAGGAGAAAATCGTTATGGGTTGAAATGATAAACCCAAGCGATTTTCATTGAATTGAATTTTGGATTGTGGGTTGAAAAGATATATACCCGTAGATATTTAAATTGCGGATTGAAATGATAAATATCCGTATCACTTGACCATAGGATATAAAATTATATACAGACACCGTTGGTATATATATATATATTGAAAATGATTTCCAAGGTTTTGAAAAGAAATATATGTGGTTTTAATAAATTTGATTTTAAGATATTAAATTTTTCATATAGATTTTATAATAATTTCAATAAATTAAGTTGGAAAGAGAAATAGAAATTAATTTGATATTTATTTGAATTTTACTTAAATAAAAACCGATTTGAAACTTATTAAATTTGAGATTTTAAAGATATGATGTATAACTTGATTTTTTGATTTAAAGTGATTAAAGGAATATTTCAAGTAAATAAATTGAAGAGAACATATAGTTTATACAAATTGTAATTTAGGGTTTTATTTAAGGGTAAGTTTGGCTCACATCCCTAACAAGTTTTAAAATAGAGAAAACATCCTTCACAACCAACATTTACGTTTCCGCTCCCTATTTTCAAATTCACGCACGCAAAAAGATCCAAATACCCTTTATGTTTTTAACTTTTCAAACGTGTATAACTTTATTTACAAAAACCGGATCAACATAACGTTTTCACCAAAAAATCGCAAATTTTATGATCTTTAAAATGAGATCCATTGTTGATACCAAAAATTTAAATTTGTATTAAAGCTGCAATTATTTCAAATATTTGCAGACAATTCAGCAAATATTGAACATTTTTTATTTTTTTTCAAATTTATAAAAATTGCAAAAAATTGCAGATATTTCTGCAACTATATGGTATAGTTGCAGAAATGTCTGCAACTATTGCATATAGTTCCAGATATTTCTACAACTATATGGTATAGTTGCAGAAATGTTTGCAACTATTTCATATAGTTGCATACATTTCTGCAACTATTTGCAATAGTTGCAGAAATGTCTGCAACTATTGCAAATAGTTGCAGATGCAACTATTGCAAATAGTTGCAGAAATGTCTGCAACTATTGCATATAGTTGCAAACATTTCTGCAACTATATGGTATAGTTGTAGAAATGCAACTATATGCAATAGTTGCAGACATTTCTGCAACTATTTGGTATAGTTGCAGAAATGTCTGCAACTATTGCATATAGTTGCAGACATTTCTGCAACTATTGCATATAGTTGCAGAAATGTAACTATTGCAAATAGTTGCAGAAAACGAACTTACACAGTACTTCAGTAAAAATCTTTTATTGCAAACACATAAATCATTAAGCAAGGATAATTTTATCGTTCAATATAAACTAAAAATCACAGATAGAAAAAATGGAGCACAGTATAAACGAGGGTATTTATGGAAAAGAATTAAGCTGAAACAAAAATAGGGACCAGATTTATAAAGTTTCGAATGGAAGGAGTTTTGTGAATTACGTTTGGTTTTAGGGATGCGACCCTAATTTTCACTTTATTTAAATGATATTGGATTGACTAAACGAAATTTCAATATTAAATAATGGAAAAGTTGAATTTGAAATATAAATGAATTTAAGCTTTGAAATCTATTGAAATTAAAATGGTTTAAATTGTAGTTTATATATGTATTTGAAATCGATATAAATTTTAAATGGTTTTGAACTACATTGAAATTGGCGAATTGAGACCAAATTAAATTGAATTTTGGAATTCGAGTTGATCTGAATCGATTTGTGAATTTGAGGAAACTATTTTTATTTTATATAAAGTATTTTAATATATAAAAATATTTTACTTTATGAATTATTTTTAATATACAATATTTTTAATATCAAACAATTTAATATACAACTATTTTATTATATAAACTATTTTATTATATAAACTATTTTTATATTTTTATAATCTATTTTATTACATTTATTATTTTCTATATCTAAACTGTTTGAGTGGAAAGTGTAAATCTTTAGAAAGTGTTATAATTTTGGAAATGAATATTATTTTAAGTGAATATTGATATCGTATTGATATGGTTTTGAAATAGATATGATATTTTGGTTTTGAAATATGATTTGAAATGAAATGACCATGGTGTTATAATAATGGTTGGTTGTTAAAGAGACATGGATCAGATATTGTCATACTCTCCACCAATACCGAAAACCACTTTAACAACTGTGTACGTGGTGGAGATTCCAAAATGAAGTAGGATGGTTTGGTGATGATTCTTTATGGTATTTACGTAGCCTTGACTCCCGTGAGTCAGCTTGATGCGGCTAAAACAGGAGCAATACCGGGCCAAGTGAGGTCATTCCTCCAATCGGGCACATTTCTTCGATACCATTCTATTGCTTTTGTGATTTGACTGGGTTCACCCTTTGATTTGGGAGTGTGTCATGAGGTGAGCGGTAGTAGATGTTATGCGTTACCACCAGTCTGGGAGTGCAAATTGTATATCTACCCTGGCATTGCCTCGAGTGCCATGTCGCATGCCCTATCGCGCCTTCTACGAGTTTGGTTTGTATCATACCCATGAAGTGCCCTCTGATAGCCCTTCAGTTTGTGGAGGAATTACGGTGTGGTATAGACTATAGGAATATATAAAAATGTGTTAAGGGGGATATGGGTAACGTCTTAAGGCTATTTTTATACCTTTACTTTACTATAAACATATTATAATAGCGTATATTACTACATAGTAGATAGTTCCATGGATCCTTAGAGGATGGAAATCCCAAACATCCTTTAAGTTACTTGTATTTCAGTTGACACTTCACTTGAGTTGAATTTATTAATATAAGAATGTTAATCCCAACTCGAGTGTTTTGTGTTTTGCTTTACGCTCGGGTTAGACTGAGTGCCACGGCATTTGAGACTCACCTTTGGAGTTGGAGCATCACTTGGAGGTCCATCTGTATCTATTCAGCTTTCAGCTATCCAGTGGTTTTGTTCAGACTTATCATCTGTTTGTATTCGATACTACATTGTATTTGAGATATTCTGTTGTATTTTATTTCAAACTCTGTTGTTTATATAGTATCTTCATGAACTACTATTTATTTATTCCGCTGCTTATTGTTATATTACTCTATGTCTGTGATTTTGTGATTTATTTATTTATTTACTATATATACTGAGTTTTGCCAAATACAAATTAACAATATGATATTTTGAGCAATTCAAGTCTGACATGTGCGGATGTGAATGGCACGAAATACCGGGTCGTTACAAACTCGGTAAGGGTGGGAACACTCGAGGTGATAGCATACTCGGTACTATCCAGGTTAGGGGTAGAACCGGTCTTGTGTTATAGTGGATCCCGGCGAGGTCCTCGGTACATTTTTTCTAGACGTGTACCGTGATTGGTGGTACCCTAGTGCCTAGTCATTGTATGGAATCCATTCTTCAATAAGCGCCGTATGGTTTTGATTATGCCTAACTATGTTGAAATGTGAGATGCAAGCATTTCAGCTATTTTTATATTTTATTTTGACCTCGCTACCAAAATAGTGTGTATTAAGGATGCATGATTAGAGGCAGAAAAATGTTAACGCCTCTATTAGTAATTTAGTTAGGGGAAAATGTAAGTCAGGCCTCTGTTAATCTTTATTAAGGCAGATTAAAACGTCGCTATTGTATGGTATTTAGTGAGTACATATATATTTTGTTAATTAGGGGCCCAAAAGCAGTAACCCATCATTTTTTTTCATTGCCATTATCTTCTCCTCTTCCATCTTATTCCTCTTTCAAACCCAAGAATTCTCGACGATAAACAATCTCGAGATTAATCCAATATTGCGAAAAGATAATAGAGTTAATACCATAGACAACTTCAACAATACTAGTTGCTGGAAAGATAAAGCACTTCGGAAGAAGAAGGCTAGGCTACTTCTGATCAGTATCTGCCGAAATCAAGGTCTCATCTTAATTTGTATTCTATTTTCTTTTTAATATACTTCCAATAGATTCAGGATTCAATCTTACTGCAAATCAAATTAATAAATTTTACCATGGATGTTCATGTCCTCTATTTGATACCAAGTAAAATTGTGGATATGTTACTTACCACATATGAATATAGTCTCATATCTTCGTGTGCTCTAAATGAGCATAATTGAGTAAATTTAGTTCTATTAAATTAGCAAAATCTGTTATCAACCCTTTCAAATTTGCTTTATAATTTTAGTAAAATGGAGAGAATCTGCGATTCATTATAGGTCAAATTTTGATTCCTAATAAGTTCACGCTAATGAGAACGAAGAAAACAAATTGTAGCAATTTTCTCTAAAGATATTTGAAGTTATGTATGTATATTAGATTTCTTAATACATATGTTGCATGTTGATGGCTGGTGCATGCATTTTTATGACCTAGGTAGATAATATCAAGCTATTAAACTTTTTGTTCCCTAAATTATCCTTCTTAGTTTTAGTTTTGTTGTTATTTGAAATGAAATATTATTCCTTTATCTTCAATAATATCATATGTAACTAGAAAAAAAATTAACACCAATTTGGAGAAGTAGTGATTATGATTAAGAAAAGTCGACTAAGTAATAATTTTTATTTACAATGGGAAATTCAACTCAAATGTTATTAGGTATGAAAATGTCATTAATGATGATATGATTCAACCATTTATTTCATTGTTTGTTCTTCACTTTTTGATGTAGCAGATTTTCAGATCAGTGCTGTTTTTTATCGAACAAGAAAATATTTCACAAAGTCCATAGAGTAATTTAGCCTCTTATCGAGCTAAAAGTTATGTTAAACATAATGCACTAAGGAAAAGGGTTTATTTAGATTATATTATTTAATTAATTTAGTTTAATACATCAATTATTTTAATCATGGGCATACACCAAGGTTTTGTACATGCGAATGCATTAATTAAGAGATGAAGATATTAGAAAAGGATTTAAGTAAGAATAGTATGATGACATTTAGGTCCATTCATTTTACATCTCACTAGAATTCATTTTTATATTGAGTGGTGAAATTAACATTTGTATCAAGGAAAATATTCTTTGCAATATAAGGAAAAAAAGATCCATATCTTTTGGCTCGGCTCAAATTCTAATGTTTTAAACTTCTTTTAACATGCAAATAAATCAAATATTATCCACAAGCTTCTCATAGGTAAGTTGTTGGAGTGGCAAATAACCGATCCTATTTTATCATGTTCTACTCTATTAGGACATTAATAACTCTTCAAAAGTGAATTTATAGTACTTATTTCCTATCATGCATATATTATTTGAGTTCAATCATCAAATTCGAACATGATCTTTGATTTAGAAGACGAACTGAGGTATTTTACATGTATGTTCATGCACATTTATGTATATTAATTGTATACAGTTCTTTCATTAGACAAACACATGCACATATATGTAATCACACAAACAATGTGCATTTCTAAGTGATCAACCCTTACTTTTATGAGCATCTCAATAAATATCTCATGTTTGTTCTTTGTTTTTTTTTGTTTTTTCTTTTTCATTGTTGCAAGTTGAATGAATGTTGCCAAACACTTGAAAATTATTCATCACTTTTAACCATTACAAAACTAGCTGAAACTTTGGATAAATTTATGGAAATGTATGCTTCTTTGTGCTTCTCAAACTTTCAGGCATTTTACCAATAAATATGTAATCATTTTATTTGTTAATACTCTCTACTGCACCTCCACATCATGTGCATATGAACCATTTCAAATCCTGTTTATCTCAACCGAGATCGTGCTTAAGTTCTCATTTTTAAACCCGAGCGAGATAAGATTAAGCAAAGCGCGACCTTATCATTTTTGTATCATTTTTTACACTCATCTTGTCTAAGATATTAAGATTTGAAGAAAAATTTAATTTTGGTTAACAATCTCATACAAAGTTAAGTTGTTTTTCATTGCATCTTTTTTGTGCTTCTTATGTGTGTCCAAAATACAGTCTGCTCTAATGCTTTTTAATAGCTACTAAATCAATTTTTCTTTACAACGAGTCAGCGAAAAAACGACTTTTTATTTTCTGTTTTTAATACTTTGAAAGAAAAATTAATATTATCATTTCATATAAATTATGTGTGTCAAAATGTTTATATTTAGATGACAATGATTATATTAAATCTTTAAAGTGTCAATTTTAGACACTAAAGTTACTTCGAGGTAGTACCGAGATGGATTTTAAAATCTACGATGAAAATCTATGATATACATCCTAGGTACCCTCATCTCATACGGGATACACTCATGTCACTTGATGTGCACGTAAATATGTATATTTTTACCACCATATTTAATCTATTTAAATTAAATAAATGATCATATCAGGTGTTTTAACTTGTTTAAACCAAAATTCAAATTATTTCAAATTGTCACATATTCATCTTTATCCAAGGGAAAAATGGTCATTTTTGTGCATATATTAATTTTCTAAAATTTAATTGAAAATTTCTATATTATTTTGTAGGAATTTAAGTTCATATACAAGTAGTTTCATGAAAATGTATGCATGCACAAGAGTGAAGATAAAGAAATGAAGATGGAAATAATTCAAAGGCATGATAATGGAGGACCCCACATACCCACCTTCCTTCATGTACAAACTAGAAGCTAATCCACATGCTAATGGTCATCAAATCTTCATGCACACTTAAATGGATGATTATGGGAGGCTAATGATTACTTGGCCACCACACTACCTCAAGGGTTATTTGGGCATTCCCTAAAAAATATGAATTAGTGTTTAACACTTGTACAAATACCCCATATCTTCATGTAACTTGCTCTTCCTTCTTAGTTCCTCTTAGTTGAGTTTAGCTTAGAAAATAAAATCAAGTTCTCTCTTTCTTTTCATGGATACTTAGCCATTTCTCTTTATGTAATTTTTTTATGCAACTTCAATACATGTTCTTTTCCTTTTCATGCTTATTTACTTTCATGTTAGTAGTGTAGATTTATTTTTCATGCATGTAGAAAAGTTTTTCTTTACTTTGCTTTCTTTTTCCTTTTATTTTTCCTTCATGTTGCATGCTACTTTTGTTCATATGATAACAAATATGAGAGGCTAAACCCCTTCAATTTAGGGGTAATGAAGCTCTCTAATCATGTAGCTTCAACTTAATTTGATGTTTATGCTCTCTTTTTGTTAATGAGAATGATTGAAGTGGTTTAATGATGTTGTTTAGCTTTGAATTTTATAGTCTATATTGTTCATAACAAATAGGCTATCTTAAACAAACAAAACACAAATTGCCTCTTCATCTACATATGATTATGGCAAAGAAGTGAATGTTGAAATTAAAATTTGATGGCTTATATTTCTAATTAATAGTTAATAGGCCATGCTTAAAATAGATTTTGCTTTGAACTTTGTTGTCATATTTCATGAGAGTTAAATGTGTATTAGTGGTTGTGTTATAGTTTGATTATTTATATTGTGCTAATTAATAACACAAATATACCATACTTATGATAAGCACATCAACTAATTACACTAATGACAAGAAAAGAGAGATCATAACTTCATTTTGTTGATTTATGTGATCTATAGAGTGAAATTATCTCTAAATTGTCATTTTATTCTCATAGTTTTCATTCACATTTGTAATTGTTAGTTTGATAGTTTCATCATTTTCTAGATTAAATATTCTTCAACTTTGGTTTAATTTGATTGAATAGATTTTTAAAATCATCAATTCCATGCGGATCGACCCGTACTCGCCACTTACTTCAATAGTACGCCATGCGCTTGCGGTTATTTTATTTCTAAATTCGTTCGACGGTTTTCTAATCCGATAGAAATTCCATCGTCGAACAAGTTTTTAGCGCCGTTGCCGGGAAATTGCTTTGATTTTATTTTTCTATTCTTCGAATTACTTTTTGTGTGATTTCATTGTGTGATAGTTTTATGTGTTGAGTGAATTTTAAAAAAAAAGTTGTTGTTGTGTGTTTGATTTGTGCTTGCATTTGTTTGTGTGTTTGTAGTTTTTCATTTTGCGTTTGCATTTCGAAAAAAAAGAATACAAAATTTCGAAACAAAAACAAAAATATTTTATTTCCTATTCATTTTTTTTTCAATTTCATTTACAATTTTCCATTTCAACACACATTCTGTTTTTTTTCTTACATCATTTCTGGCCATACTATTCACTGCAGCTTCATAATCCTATCATTAGTGCATCATCCCCTCTTCCCCTCTGTACATCGGTGCACATACAATTGCCTTATCACAAACCGTTCCTTCCTTTGCAAACTTCTCCTCAAACCTCCACCAATATAAAACAGCTCCTTCACCAGAAACATCACCTCAACAATAATCACTGCAATTCTCCATCACATACTTTGTCTTCACATCCCATATACTACTGCAGTTCCATAACTTCACTGCAGTACACAACTGCTCATATCACAAAACATCATCACCTACCACTACTTACTCCTGATCATCCACCTCTGTTACACCACCCACTGACCACTACTACATTGCAACTGTCCATCAAACAACCTGCACAACTCCTTCAATCAGCGCATACCATTCCTACCATTCCTCTGTCCTACCATCCCTCTATCATACACTGTTTCACAGTTTCAAACCATCACATAACTTCTGCTACTAACCACAACAGTGACAAATACCACAGCATTGCCACCATCATTGAAAACTTACACTCCATACCACCTCAAACCAAATCACATCACCAGACAACATATCACATATCACTGCCTCGACTCCATCTTCATCTGCTACTAACCACATTTCAATTGCCGCTACCATCCTCTACCATTGGCAGTCATCCACATCCACACCACTGTGCCTCACTGCTATACCCATAGCATAGCCTACTACCTCTGAACCAACATCAACTCTCTACAATACTACTACTCGACATTCAATCCATCTCCAACCATAACTGCAAACATCATCAAGCAACAACATCAAAACAGCAGACCACCAATCACATAGCATACAATTCCTCTTCCCATTGTACAACTTCCTTCACAGCCCTCTACGACTTCAACTGCATCAACCATCTCCTCTTTCATCAAGCCTGCACACTCCACCAACCCCACAAGTCGCATTGTATACACAAACAAAAACAACCCGACCACTATCCACAGTAGCCCTAATGCCATTGCTATCCTTGACCACCAGCCTTCTGCACTTCTGATTCCTGTCACCAAACCACAACATACATCTACCAGACAGCTACAACCCTTTCATTCCACCAGAACAAACAACTAAATACAACAACCACAACTACAACTGTGTGCACAATACAAAGCACACTGGTTCACCACTTTACAAGACCTACCCTTACTACAATTGACATCTACTTGCCTCGACAGCAAGTTCACCACCCCGCCAAAAAAAACTGACCATCTATCACTTAGCAACCAGCCGTGATTGCCATCCTCTTCACTGTGCACCAGAGTAGCCAAATCCACCATTCACTGCAGCTACATATTCCACAACCTCTAGCCGTGATTTCCAATCGAAATCCCCTTCGATTTCCAACCACCAGCCTGCAACAACGTGAATTGCTGTCATACATTCTCCCACTGCCATATATCATCCATAAATTGCTACCAGTGCCTTCAACAACGAAATTCACCCTTCCATCACTAAAACAAAAATTTACATTGTCATCACTAAACATACAAAAAAAAAATCATCGACCTACATCATTGACCTCCTGCCTCACCACTACACCCAGCACTCCAACCATAGTACTGCCGCAATTCCTCCACCGGCAACCCCATTCCTCCTCCCCCCAATTCACCTGAAATCAGATTCCATCACAACACCTAAATTGAACCCAATCACTCCATCCTCAAAT
Organism: Allium fistulosum; assembly: GCA_030737815.1. NCBI lineage: Eukaryota > Viridiplantae > Streptophyta > Magnoliopsida > Asparagales > Amaryllidaceae > Allium > Allium fistulosum. The sequence continues at coordinate 712,863,953 of CM060905.1, forward strand.
CCCCAAAACTCCAAACTTCGACATCACCACTCAACATCGCGCGACCTCCACTTCAACTCACCAAATAGATCGGCCTTACCTCTTCCTCTCACTGTATACACCCATGAAAAGTAGTGACTCGGATTTGAGTTGAACTAGAATTTGATTTCGTGAAAATTGGTTGAGAATTGGGCTGCGATTCTTTTTCTTTTCTTTTGAAAGTGAATAAGAGGATTTGTGGGTGTTGGTTTAGAAAGAAAGAATTGGTTCCTTTGCTTTGTATATTATTTTGGGCCAGAACGTGTTGGGCTTGATTAAGTTCCTTTAGTGTTAAAAAAAAGGAGGTTTGCTTATTTGCTTTTAGTTTAGTTTTGTTTTATTCCTATAAGAAATTCAAAATTTGTTTAGTTCCATCCAAAAGAAAAAAAATTTAAGTAAAACCTTACTTTAAAATTTTGTTTCCTTTTCAAAAAAAAATATATTTGTATATATCTTGTTTTTAATTTCAGGTTGCAAAAGCAGAAATTCAAAGGAGAGGAACTACTGCCAAAAATAATTGCTTCGCTTTGCATGCCAAATATATATATATATATATATATATATATATATATATAAACTGCTTGCTTGCTTATCTATTGTTTTATTAGTTTTGCATTGTTGTTCGTTTGCAATTTTATTTCAGAAACCAAAAAAAAATTGAAAAACAAAAACAAAAATTCCATTTGTAGTTGCATTGTTAATACACGTTTAATTTCTGCTTTGCATTGCATGTTAGAATCTTGATTAATAATAACGATAACTCTTAACTGTATATTGGCAAATTGTCTTCTTTGAACAATTTAATTTCTTGGTGTCTAGGCTACGGCAGAGTAATAACCATTTATAAATATTACAGTGATTTGTAAATATTATAGTGGTTGTTCCTTTGAAGGTACTTAAACCTTCGGCTGCATTGCTACGGTGATTCGTGGTGCACCGATAACTCCTGCCCGTTACCTGTTTGAGAACTATCTTGTTTATCTAAGACAATGTGTGATTATACAATTTTGGGTTAACTTAGGATAAATCATTTGTAATTAACCCTTGCATTCATTTAGTTGCATTAGTTCATGCATATTTTAAAACAAAAAAATTTCAAAATCAAAAACTAAAAAAAATTGTAAATATTCCTTTTCCTTTGAAATTTTTAAATCCTTTTTCTTTGAAATTTCAAAAATCAAAAAAAAATCTATAAAAACCAAAATCAAAAAATAATTATAAAACCTTTTCAAAAACAAAGAAAAAATTTGAAAAACCAAAAAAATAAAAAAAAATCAATTTCCCTTTTGAAAAATAAATTCTTTTTGTAAATATTTTTCCTTAAAAAAACAAAAATATTCTTGAAATGTCTAAATTTCCATATTCACTTGAATTTTACAATAGTTGTGAAAATCAATATAATCCATATGATTTCACTCTAAATTCGTATGGATATTTTAACAACAACTATTGTTTAAATGATTCAAATTTTGAACCACAAAATTTTCAAAATGACGAACAACCCTCGAATCTCGAAAATAGCATTGAAATGATTTCATCTTTACTCGAACTCTCTACACAACAAAATCGAGAGATAAATGATTTGTGTAATTCATATTTGTGCAATGATTCAAGACCAAGTTTTCAAAGTGATCAAAACATGAATGCAATTCAAAATTCAAACGATTTTGATTATAACCCATGCCAATTCAATTTCGAACTCCAAAATGAATTTCAAACTCAAAATGGAAATAGAAACAACTTTTCAAACGAATTTGGCAACGGGAATAATCTTAACCATGTTACGATTGAAAATCTTTGTTCTCAACAATTTCAAAGTGAAAATCTTCATGCTAATAACTATAAATTGGATTTTTTTTGAACAAATGAATGAAATTTACAATGATCACACGGATTCGTTGTTTGAAACTTATATGAAACAACGTGAACAACAAAATCAAATTCCAACGTGTGACGAGTCAAACGATAATCCATCTTTTACCCAAATCGATGATTTGCAAATAACAACTTTTGAAATTGAAAATAATAATCTTAATGTAGTTGTTGAAAACACGGTAATTGAGTTGGATTTCAACTCTTTTGAGGGTGTGGAACCAAATTTAAAATTCGATCTTCCTTTTCTCGATTTTGAAAATTTGAATACAACAACTTGGGATTTTGAACTTGAGACATGTATTAAAGTTGTTGATAATCCAACAAAGGAAGACGAATTTAATGAACACGATTTTTTTGGACTTTTGGATGACAAGTTGTTAAATTCCGACGGGGAAGATGAAAATAACCATTTTGATTTTGAAATCAATAACTCTGAAAATGTTTTAAATGATAAGCTTGAATTTCAAATTGGTGAAAATAAACTTGAACTTCAATCGATTATTCTATCAACCTCGAAAATCATCGAAAATAAAACAACTCGTAAGATTTTTAATAAAACGACATTCGTTTTCCCAAATCAACATTCAACTTTGAAATCATTTATGGTTTGGTTTTCCGAGCTTAAGCTGTGTCTCGTATACTTGACGAGACAAATGAATTGGTCTTTGGAAGACCGTTTCATTTACTTTTTAACGATATACTTTCTAATGTCATGTAAATAATCATCTTTTCATTTTCATTTAAATAAAGGTCATGTTTTTGTTTTAATTTTTCTCCTTCCACTTGGGTTGACTGTGGGGACATGGTCAAAATCAAGTGTGGGGGAGGCTCATCATCATTTTCAATTTTTCATGGTTTATTTTTAATTTTTCTTTCCAAAACTTTAAAAAAAAATCTCAAAAACAAAAAAAAACTAATTTTTTTAAGCATTTTTTATTTTCTTTTAAAAGAAACACTATAGGATAAATATATGGTTTTGGTTAATTAAATTGAAATTTTTGAACATTTATTTGTCTTAAAAAAAATGAAGTTTGATTACAAATAACAATGGTTTAACCTGTTTAATTCTATTTACTGTCTTCACTTCTTTCTCCTTAAACCTGGACATCATAGCTAAATCATGGGATCTCTGCGGGATGATGAAGGCTGGGAGGAGGTGAGAAGGAAAAGGGGCAAGGCTCCAGCTTCTTTGGGACCTGAACCAAGGCTCAACCTGGGAGGGCATAGACCGAGCAGATCTGGGGCTATTCCAGATTGGAACACGGGGAGGAGGGTGCAGGCGGCTCATGCTGGGCGGACATCAACAAAATTTTCAAAAACAACAAAGCAGAACGCCTTTCAGCCAGGAAGCAATCCGAAAATCAAATTCACTGTATCAGAGAACGCTAAAAATTTTTCATACAGTGAGGCAGTGAAAGTAGGAGCGGTTGGAGATCTAGGAAACCTAGATCTTTAATTTATTGAGCTTAAAGTAGCTGATGGTAAAAGGATCGGTACCCTTTCTTCTGAAGCTATCAAAGAAGCGGAGGGAGGCTAGGATTTATGTATATTACTGTATGTGGTTGGTTATAAACCATGGCTTAGAACTTTTGAAGGATATGACAACAGGGTATGGTCTACAAAGAAGCCATTTTCAGTTCACTCAAGGAATAATGGATTCTTTGTAGTGAGATTTGGTTCTGAGGAGGATTGCAACAAGATTTTGAAATCAGGTCCTTGGTTCATGGACCAGAACCTGATCATTATGAAGCGTCTGTCCCCATACATGAGAGCAGATAGAGATTTACTCGCATCCTTGCCTATGTGGGTCAGACTTCCTGGTTTAAGTTTTAAGTTGTGGGGTAATAAGGCAATTAGTGCTCTAACAAGTACCATTGGAGTTCCCATAAAGATGGACGAGGCCACAAAAAAAATCTAGATTAGCCTACGCTAGAGTTTTGGTTGAGGTTAACGCTACCTATGGTATGCCTAACACCATCGAAGGTATGGACGACAATGGGAAGAGTTTCATTCAAGAAGTGGAATATGAGAACCCTCCTCCCATATGTGGCAAGTGCGTGTGTTTCGGACACGTAACTGACGAATGCCCAATGACCAAGTCTTGGGTTCCCAAACTGACTCAAGCTGTCAACTCTGATAAGGAAAGCCTTGTGGATCCAAGTCTTGTTGGTTGTTCGGAAATAGTAAGGGAGGAAGGCAGAAATGAGATTACTAATGATTTGGAAAAACAGTTGAATGATGGTTGTCCCACTGACTCCCTTAATACTGAGTTAATGTTCGATGGTCATTTGTCTAATGGAGAAACCAGGAATAATGTGGGGGAGGTTTCATGTGGTGATGGTTTGACTGAAATCTTACAACCAGAAGTGCATCAAGAAAGTCAAAACCTAAATGTTGACTGCCCAACTATTGATGGGTCTCGGGATAGATATCAGATAGCTTCTAATGCACTGGAGATAGAAATTAGAGGAAAGTCCATTACAGAACAAAAGCAAACAGAAGTTTCTCCCTCGGATCAGATTATAGAAGGAGCTGCATCCTCAGAAGAGCGCGGTGAGGAGGCAATCTCAGTAGCGCCAGAGTCAGAACCTATTACTCTCACCGAAGTAGGAGTCAGTGAAGATTGCATCACTGTTCCTCTGGCCAGGTCAGATGTCCCTCCTGATCAAGGAATTAGTGAGTCGTTCATCCATCTGTCTACAACTACCCCGAGAGCCAGAGATCCGAGCTCATCACCTCCGATGTCACCTTCGACCCACATGACTATTCTCAAACGCACTTCGTCATCATCGGATACTCCTTCATTTCCAAAGTCTTTATTTTCTAATGAAATTTTTATTGATGATTGTATAATTAATAATGTTAATTTTAGGAGAGGCACTGAACCTTGTATTGATATACATGTGCAAGAAAATCTAGATCTGGATACAGGAACGACAGAAGTGGTAGAGGAACAGAATACATATGATAATGCAGATCCAACTCAGAAGGTATACTTGGAGCAACTTCTTCCTAAGCCTCAAGATATAGAGTTTGAGAACATTCAGAAGGAAAAGCTTGTTCATAAGAATCCCAAGTGGGTTCAGATGCTAGGCATTCCTGCGGAAGACAAAAGGGAGTCCTCCAGCAGTAGGTTGCTGAGGACTCGCAATAACAAGGTTACTTAATGTCAGTAGCATGTTGGAATGTTATAGGGTTTCATAACCCCAACAGAATGGGAGAAGTGAGAAAACTCATTGACAAGTATAAAATAAGTTGTTTCGGTGTTTTGGAAAATAAGCTGTTGTTTTCGGATATTCTGAAGCTGGAAATAGTGTTGGATGGCAGATGGAAAATAATAAGTAACGTTTTTTGTTATTTTAAATGCAAAATTTCATCCTCATTGATGGAGATTCTTGGGATTTCAACTATATTAGTATGAGCGATCAACATATTACCATTGAATTGATCAATACCTCGAAATTCAAATGTAATTTAACCTTTGTCTACGCTCATAACTATGTTGAACTCAGGAAAAGATTATGGAAGAATTTACAGGAGGATGCTATCAATATTTACATACCATGGCTGGTTCTTGTGGACTTCAATTGCATTTGTAGTCCCTCAGAAAGAAAGGGAGGTAATCCAGTGACATTTGGAAACTTGTTTGAACTAGATGATATGTCTAACTACACAGGTCTTAATGAGATCAATATTAAAGGTTACGAATTTTCTTGGTGGTCTGGTCCGAGTGGCAACATATTTTCTAAGATTGACAGGGTTTTTGCAAACCTAGACTGGATCAACTTATTTACAGACTTATCGGCTGAATATTTGCCTCCTTCTATGAGTGATCATAATGCCATCCTTGTCTCGCTTTTCCTTAAGCCTAGGGACAAGAACAGACCTTTCAGATATATGAACCATTGGTCTTTATGTGATCAATACTTTCCTCTGATTGAGAAACACTGGATTTCTAATCATGCAGATCGACCTCTATATCAAACCAATAATATTCTCAAGAATATCAAGAGAGAGCTTAAGATTTGGAGTGCTAAATTACGTAATACCAAACAAGAGGTTAATGTTCAGAGAGAGAATTGTTCTAGACTTCAGAAACTTCTGGAAAAATCACATGATCACAATTTAGCAATGGAATTTCAAAATGCCAAGATTAATCTGGATTTAGCACTTAAAAAAGAATTTCTGGATACCAAACGAAAGGCTAAATGTGATTGGTTGATGATGGGTGATGAGGCTTCTTCTTTTTTCTATGCTAAAATGTCTAGTAAAAGAAGTAGAAAGCGTTTGACCAGCATTGTGGTCGATGGAAAGGCGGTTTCGGAAGATATGTTTGTTGAATCAGCCATTGATTTCTACAAACGAATCTTTAACCTTCCCTTATGTGACCATTTCCCAGAAGTTATTAGTAAATCGATCATTACTGATTACGGTGCTAATTTTTTGAACGATGGTATATCTTTGGAAGAAATTAAATTTGCACTGTGAGATATTAAAGACACTATTTCACCAGGCCCGGACGGTTTTAACTCGAAGTTTTTCAAAACTCATTGGAATCTTTCGAAATACTTAATTTTCAAAGCTTTGAATGATACTTTTCAGAAGAGTCTTATAATCAATTAGTGGAATCATGCGTTCCTACACTTGATTCCTAAAAAAGACCATTCCACTAGTATTCAAGATTTTAGACCCATTGCTTGTTGTAATACTTTATATAAGGTTTTCACCAAAATTCTTTGTAACAGACTGGGTCCTTTTTTGGATAAGTTGGTGTCCCCGAATCAGACAGCATTTATCAAAGGTAGATTAATATGGGATGGAATTTTGTTTGCTCATGAAATTATCAGGGGTCTCGGAAGAAAGGATAATAAATATATGTGTTTCAAAGTTGATTTAAAGAAAGCATATGATTCGATTAATCGATCTTTTGTTATACATATGTTAATAAGCTTGGGTTTCCCAAACAAATGGGTGAGAATTATTGAAAACATTATAAAGACTCCTGTGTTTTCTATCATTGCAAACGGGGAATCGCACGGTTATTTCAAGAGTTCAAATGGTCTTAGACAAGGCGACCCGCTTTCCCCTATTCTTTTCAGCTTGGTCATGGAATATTTTACGTTATTGATGGATGAAAAAGTCAGGGCTGGTCTTATTTCTCCAATTACAGACTTTGATAATAAGTTGACTCACCTTATTTACGTTGACGACATTATTGTTTTTACTAAAGCCAATGCCCAAACTGCAACTGCTATTAGTGATGTTTTTAAGACCATGAAGAGAGTTACTGGCTTGGAATTAAGTTGTGAGAAATATAACGTATTCTTTGGGAAAGGGGTGGATTGTTGCACTGATATTAGTACAATCCTCAATATTCAGCAATCGGATCTCCCAATAAGGTATTTGGGTATTCCCTTATCTAGTGCTAATTTGAGGGATAAGGATTATTCTCTTTTGATAGAGAAGATCAAGTTAAGAATTAGAGGATGGGAAACAAGAATGCTTAGCTTAGCTGGGAGAATTGAACTCATTAAATCTACCATTTACCCCATAATACAATTCTGGATGCAATGCTTTTGTCTCCCAGCCTCTACTGTTCAAAAAATTAAACATTTGATTCTTAACTTTCTTTGGAAAAGTCATAGCAGTATGATTCCTTGAGAGATTTTGTGCAGGCAAAAAGAAGAAGGAGGAATGGGATTGAGAAATCTAGAAGAGATGAACCGAGCGTTATTTACCAAATTGATATGGAAAGTAATTAATTCAGAAGGAATTTGGGCGGAACTCATGCATTGTAAATATATTGGTCATAAAAGTTTTTGGGAAATTAACAAGCGATTGGACGACTCGGGAGTGTGGAAATTCATTTTGAAGAATAGACATGAAGCTTTGAAATGCCTTTCTCTCAACATTGCTAATGGTAAAACTACTTCTCTATGGTATGACCCGTGGCTGAATGGAAGTTCTATTATGGAACGTATTGGCAGAGACACAGCTTTTAGAACTGGTACGGAAAATTTGTCTCTTAGCACGATTTTAAAGAATGGTGAGTGGAAGTGGGACTCGTATAGTTTTTTATTTCAAATACATGCAGAAATTGAAGGTGTTAAGATTTAAAAAGATAGGGAGAGGGATTACTGGTCTTGGAAGTGCTCTAAGGATGGTTTGTATCAGTTCAAAAAAGTTTGGAACATGGTTAGATCCAGTTTTGAAATTAAGTACTGGACGTCTTTGGTCTGGAATAAAATACACGTTCCAAAAATGGCGGTATGCCTGTTTAAAGCCATTAATGACTATCTATTGCCAAAAGAAAGATTACTTCAGAAGTAGATAGTTGTGGACCCTAAGTTTGTTTTTTGTAATAATCACATTGAAACTATAGACCACCTATTTTTTCAATGTAATTTTACAGAAAACGTTTGGCTTTGGAGCTGTCAAAATTTTTTTAATTCGCCGAAAAGTTTATTCTCTTTTTCTCTAAAAGATGATTTATAGAAAATCGTTTCTATCTCAAGCTTAAAAAGTCTCAATTCAGATTTGTTTCAACTCTCTCTCTCTCTGTTTATGTTTGGCATATTTGGAAAGAAAGGAACGATAGGATTTTTCAGAATCGTTTTACTGAAAGGTCGCAGATTTGTACCAAAATTTTCCAGACAATGAATATCAAAATGGCAAAATCTAAACATTTTAAGAACATTACTGGCATGAATGAAGCTATAGCACTGAAATGGGGATATACCTCCCAACGCTGAATTGGGGCATCATCTGCTTTATCATATGTTTCGTTCTTCTTCCATCTTCTTGCTTCTCTGTTTCTTGGTTTTGGTTCTTGCGCACCTGTATTATTTACATTGCCCTCACCTCCTCTCTTTTAATTTATATAATAATTTACAATTAACAATAATTATTGATTTAGTTTGTAAGGTTGCAGTTTGCAGGTTGCTCCGAGTGCTCGTAATCACGTCCTGGTCACAAAAGAATTTTTAGTTTGGAGTTATGAGCTTTATTTCGAAGGTTTTCTCAGATCTTATACCTGTCTTGTCAGCTCCTGCTGGATCTAAGTTTTTTTGTCTGTTGCCGTCCTCCGCTTCCTTGTTGTAGTCTCGATCTCTCTAGTTTCAAAGGAATTTTTGTTAGTTTCTCATATAAAGCTCAAAGACTTCACCTTTTTGGGTGTTAGATACTTATCTTGCTAAGATCTTCATTGTTCTTCTTGAGGAGGTGCTGGTTTCTGGATTTGCTTTCACTGGTTTGATAGTTGCTCCGATCTGGAAGTAGAAGATGATGTTTCGAGTAACAGTCGATCTTGTATTGATTTATGTTGTGAACTACGTTCTACCTCTCTCGCCGCCATTAACGATCTTTTTTATTTTCTCTTCGGAGATGAGTTAATGATGTAGTTGGAAGTGCCGTATTGCCTTATTTGCTTTGAGAGTATTCTCGAAGCTTCTGGCAATTAGGCTCACTTTTGCATTGCTTGGAGGGCTTCGGGCCATAAGTGTTGACCGAGATGTTTGGGTCTGTTTTGTTTGTTTTGTAGTTGGCTTAGCTTTGCTTTGGACTTGCCTTTTGGCACTTGTAAATATTTTGCTTATAGTTTTTTAATAGAAAAGTTTGAACCCGCATTCAAAAAAAAACAATGGTTTAACTAGTATATAGGAAGATTCATACGTGTTAATTATGAAATACATCCTAATTGAAAATCTTTGTTTTAAAAAGTGGTGAACTCAAATAAAAGGATATAACATTTTTTTGTCTTCTAAGTTAAATGGTGCTAAGATGATTTTGCAAAACTCTCTTTAAAAAAAAATCTTGTATATATGTATATATTTTTTTAAACACCAAGAGTCATGTGTTCACACTCGTGTGTTCACTCGCCATGCTCTGTACCCTTCTCACGTAAGCCCAAAAGGCAGTGCACGATCGGTATATCTGGCCTCAATTTATCTGAGTTAGGTGTATATATATAAAAATTCTTTTTAATAACGCCTACAGTCAATAGGTGTTCACACTTTTGTGTTCACTCGCCACGCTCTGTATTCCCCTCACATCAGTCCGTAAGGAAGTGCATGGGTAATATGTCTGGCCTCAGTTTATCTGAGTTAGGCATATGTAAATATTGTTAATATCAGCAAAATTTTCAAAAGAAAAATGGAGAGAGTAAGCAAATGAAATCCAAGCACTATTTTAACTTATTTGATTTGATTTGTTATTGAAATGAAACGAAATACCACTTTGATAAACTTTGATAAACTTTGATAATCAACGAAGGATCCATTTCATAGTTACACTGTGTTATCAACCGAAACAACGAGTTAAACTATAGTCGATTTGTTATGATAACTTCGTTTTGTTGGAAATTTTGACAAATAAATGACTTAAATTTTTAAGATAATGACCAAACCTATATTTAACTTATTTGTGTTAATTTAAAAGTAAGTCCTTCATTCGTAAATATTTTCAAAAACTTGCATTCACATCTTCGTAAATAAATCTTGCATTTTGTAAATATTTTCATCCTGCATTTGGATTTTGTGGGCAGTATCTGCTGAAAACACTCACGAGACAACACTCGTCCTACTGGGGACACCCAGAGGTTTAACGGCTTGTTGCATACGCTCAATGCAATCGTGCTCCCTACAAAAATGGATTTATCTTAGTTTTTTCTTTATTCGAGGACGAATAAAAAGATAAGTGTGGGGGTATTTGATGTGCACGTAAATGTGTATATTTTTACCACCATAAATAGGGTTCCATTCGATTTCGAACTCATCAGCAAGGTATCATCATTTTCTTATAACTGAATGTTGTATACAGGATAGAAAAATGGGAATTAACAGTAAAGTTTTTATAAAAATAATAATATAGGGGTTGCAATAAGGTATAAGCAAGTTTCATTTTATTAAAGTTTAATAAGTAATGTATATATATATATATGTTCGAAAAAAAATGTATATAACACATTACTTGAATTTACAGTGAGGTGGAAAAAAGGTTATTTTTGTTTACTGGAAAATAGATAGGGTTGAAACAGGGGAATATATATGAGATTTGGAAAAAGACAAAAAAAATATATATAAATAGGAATTTTAAATGATTCGAAGTTTATATAAAAATTAGTTTTTAAAACCTATACAGAATATTTTTATAAGAATATATATAGGTAGTTTCAAGGAAAAAAAGTAATAATAAATATCTACATTTTAAATGTCACTAGTTTATTTTAAAAATAATTGATTTAGTGATTAATTTATTTTATTAATTTATTTAATTATTTTTAGTTACTAAAAGATTTTTAAAGGAAAATAGTTAGTTTAAAATAAATTATTAGTTAACTAAATTATAAAATAGTAATTAATTGTTCAAATCAATTCAAATATTAATAAACCGTACGATGTTATACAAGGTCTAAAATCATGGAAAAATAAGCCGGTTTGGATCGGATTGCAAATTAAAGGTCAAAGGTGAGTTAATCTCACTCAAATTGGATTATCAGTTAATTTAAATAGTTAAATTTAAATTATTAGTTGATTGATTGAATTGATAACTTATTATCAGTCTGGATGTGATATTATATATAGTAGTATATATATATATTGGAGTGATTGATATTCCCGCATTATATAGCGGATGAGACCCTATGCACTGCATAATAGCGGATGATATGAATATAATCCCATATACCACGATATTCCACCTCGTAGTGGAATCGGTATTTTATATTGTGCTAACATCTGTGGATGCAGGGAAACAGGTTGGAGGGATCCAACTGGATTCCTCACATGTTGAATTATTTCATATTCAGTGATGCGATGTATTTGATAATCCATGATAGATTATATTAGTTATATTGGAAATTGAAATAATGAATGCTATGATTGGTTGAATATATTTTGGTATTTTAAGATATCAATATATATATATATATATATAAAGATTGGATCTTTGAAGGAAAATAAAAAGAAAGTTTTAAGTAAAATATTTATGGTGAAGTTGAGTAAATAAAAAGGGTGAATTTTGGGAAAGGGTAAATGGTTGATTTTGGAATCCTATTTAATAAATTCCGGGGTAAGGGAAAATAGGGATTTTGAATAAATGGGAAATAAAGAGTTTTTGAGGACTTAAACGATATTGTTTAAGGATTAAAGGATTTATTTTAAATTCAGGATTTAAAATGGTTTGGGAGAAATAAAAAGGGAATTTTGAAATTAATAAAGGAATTGATGTTCCAGATTTAAATAAGATTTTAAATCAGAAGAGGCAAGTGGATTTGAAATTAAGGGTTTGGGGTAATTTTGATAAGTCCAGAAATAAATTTCAAAATGAAATTAACTCGGAGAATCGATTTAAAATCGATTAAGTGTTTTGAAATGGTGTTTATAAAGGAAAATGAGGCTATGAGATTTATAAATTGGGTTTATCAATAAAATGAATATTTATCAGTGGATAATTTGGATTTATAAATTCACGGTGGGAATTTATAAGGAAAGGGTAATTCGTTTTAAAAATAAATAGTGGTTTTATTTTTAAAGTATGGGAAAGGAATTTATGGGATTTGGGACGTAAATTAAAGTGGGATAAATCGAGAAGGATTTTAAAATGGTAGACTGGATTTATTGGAATGGAAAGTGTATTTTCCTGAAAAACTAAGTATACTTTCAAAGAAGGATTTTTAAGTATAAATTAGAAGTTTTAAAGATGTTTTAAAGATGTTTCAAAGATGTTTTAAAGGAATGTTTTAGAAAAGTTATTTATTTAGTTGTTTTAAAAAATTTTAAGTAAATATTTATTAAGTTAGTTATAGTAGTAAGTATTTTAAAAGTTTAACTAGTGTTATGATTTAAAAAGATAGTTACTAAATATATATACTTTATATAAATAACTTCTATTTTAAAGGTAGTTCTTGGCTAAAGTTTTACTTGGAAGTTATTTTAGAATTTCATAACTATTATTTTGAATAGGTGATTTGAGCTGTTTTATTTAAAATGTTTTATAGTATATATTTTTGGATAAAGTGATTTAAATTATTTAAAAATCTAAAGTATTAAGACTTGGTGATTTTCAAGGGAAATAAAACAATGGGTGAATGATTGTTTGAATTGGTAGTTAAATAACCAACTACCAATATTGGCCAATGCGCTGATCGTGTCGAAGAGACCGGGATCGGATTTAATTATCCGAAAACCACTTCGATTCGGTTTGAACGTTCGCGAATGAATATCGTGAAGATGATGAAGACGGTGGTTCAATTTGTCCAGACCCTGGGCAACTTGTATGGTAAATGCTAACAGACCATCGTTAGGAGGACAATGAGCATTCTAAGTGAAATGTGTTCTAAAAAGGTAACGCATAGCCACAAGCCCCATCAACCGAGAATGGCTAAAACAGGGGAGGTGCAGCAAGGCTAAGTGGCTAGCAACCAATTAGGGTAAGGTCATCCCTCTCTAGAGGTCACTTTTTGATTTCGACTTAGTGGCGGTTGCTGATCCTGATGCAACAACGGAATAATCAAAATGTATGTGACGATGAAAGTAGCAATCGGTGGATTGAAGAATACCAAAAGGCCCAAATCCGTTGATCCAAAGATACCAGATTCTAGCTATCCCAAACACGTTGATCGCGCACGATACTGTGTTTAAAGATCTACGATTCTTCGACGTTGATCAAGCGCACTTGATTCCGTGAATCGGCTTCAACAATCGTTGATTCGAGCGCACTCGAATAACCGAAGGTGGAGATAGGAGATCACACTCAACTACCAATTTGAGAAAGAGGCACAAAGCACTCAAACAAAATTTTATTCAAAATCAACTACTATTTACAAATGACACAACTCGCCTATTTATAGGCTTACAACACAACACTACTCAACACTTGACAACACATAGGTCGGGAACGACCTAACTCTTGCGACCTAGAAACAAACAGATACAATACAACACATTACAAGGCCTTCTCGACCTAAAACAAACAATTCAACGACCTACGACCTAAGTATAATGCGACATAAGAAAACACTTTACAACACACATCAAGTGACTCAATATATGCAACACACAACCTATTACAATACAACGACCTAAAACCACAACACCACACGCCATAAGATTCAGAGACAAGAAGAGAATCAGCTTCAGGAATGACTTATGCGACCTATAGGTCGAGCGACCTAAGGAGTTGAGTGATCCAGGCTTGAGCGACCTAAAACTGAAATGACAAAGTCCTTGCGACCTAAGGAATAACATCTTCACCGACCTAAGTCTTGAGCATCTCATGCGACTTAAGAATGATCGACATATGAACTTTAGCGACCTAACTAGAAAGCGGCATATGGATTTTGTACGCGACCTAAAACTTTGCGACCTAAGATTCTGGAACGACCTAACCTCTGCACGCGACCTAGTACTTCGCGACCTAAGATTCTGGAACGACCTAACCTTCAAACGACTTAAGGAAATGTGGTATAATCTTGTTATGTCGTTGTTCTCGAACTCGTAACTTAGCTCGCATATCTCGCTAGGTCGTAGTCCTTTAGGTCGTAGCTCGCTCGTAGGCATCACTTGTGGCCATAACTCTCGTGCATGACTTGTTAGGTCACTTGCACGACCTAATAACTTCTTAGATCGTTGGCGACCTAGGAGACAAGAAGGTCGGGCTGCATCAGATCCCAACCGCGGGGTGATCTTATTCGGACTATCTAGTAAGGGGTAGCTCTAATCCTGTACTGCAGGGGGTCGGGAGTGATCCTTGGTACTCTGATCTAGGCCAGGTACTGTGATAGGCGGTACCCTAGTAGCCCTACCATTGTATGGAATCCAATCTCCAATAAGCGCCGTACGGTTTTGATTATGCCCAACTATTGCTGGAATGTGAGATGCAAGCATTTCAGCTAGATTCTATTTTACTTACTATAGACACTTTTATAATATCAGACGGTTTTAATAAAAATGTTTTGGTTATCGTAAGGTAAAAAGCCGACATGTTTATTTGTGGCGTGGTCTTACGATATACCTTTAATTTTCAAAAAGGATTTTGAAACTATAATAATTCAATTGAGTGTGTTTTTCTCACGCTGGTTTTCCAGACTGACTCAGGTGTTATTTTATTATAATACTCGGGTCAGACCGAGTATTACAGATATAGGATAGGATGCTGTGGAGCTCAGGAGACGAGCTGGATGGCGAAGCGTATTTCCGTAGATTTGTATATTTCGCTGTGTAAGGACAGGTTACTATAACAGTCCAGATTTGGTTGTGATGATTGTGTACCCTGATGATTGTAAGTATTAAACAGTTACAGATTCCTTTGTATAAAAGTCTGTTGTTATATATTATATGTTGTTCCGCTGCGATTGTGAGATTCTGATGTTGTTTTCTATTTCTTCTTCTACCTCTTTCTTCTTTAACCCTAATGGTTCATATTTCCATCCAATTTGAGTTGAACCGATGGAGAATATTGTCGACTCAATGGGGTATGGAACTGCGGGGCGTTTCACTTGGTATCAGAGCAGAAGGTTAAGCGAGAACCTTGGCTCTGGTAGGGATTACTCATTAGAGATAGAGTCAGTAGTACTCAAGAATGAGTTTGAGTGTATTAATAGATATGAGCGCGTGTAACGACCCGTATTTTACGGATCGAAAAGTTTGTCAAAATCTGGGATTTTCAGCATTTTTAGTTGTTTCAGATTTTGGTTGAAATTGCCTAAGTCCTAGGTCGTACGCGACCTAGAGAACTAAATGTTGTTGGCGACTTAGGAGATAAGTCGTGAGCGACTTAGAGGAGGTCTGCGACCTAAGGGGATAGGCAGGTTAAGGGGTAAGTCTGGGTCGAGTTGCCGACTTAAGGTAGTGACCGACCTAAGTGATAAGTCGTGACCGACTTAAGAAGTTTAGGCGACCTAAGGAAGAGTAGTAGGCGACCTAAGTATTCTGGGTAGAGTTAGGTCGACAACGACCTAAGGAAATGTTGTGAGCGACCTAAGTGTTTGGGTGAGTTAAGTGTTAGGTCGGCAGTTCGAGTTAGCGACCTAAGAGATAGGAGGTAGCGACCTAGTAGAGTTAACGACTTAGGGAATAAGCAGTTAGCGACCTATGGGATTGACCGACCTAAGTGTTAGCGTAGTTAGGTCGTAGGCGACCTAAGATGGTTAGGTCGTGTGTGTTAGGTCGCGAGTTTTCTAAGTCGTAGGTCGCGTGAGTTGTTAGGTCGCTAGGATAGTTTAAGTGATAGGTCGCGTGGGTCTATGTGTTAGGTCGCATAGAAGCCTGAGTTGTTAGGTCGCACGGTATATCTTAAGCGTTAGGTCGCGAGATTTCTAAGTCGTAAGTCGCGCACTTGTTAGGTCGTAGGTCGCGTAAGTTTTAGGTCGTGTGCCAGCGTTGTTGAGTTATTAAGGCACGCTAAGTCGTAAGTCGCTAAGTCGCGCATAGGCTAAGTCGTTAGGTCGAAGACTGTTATGTCGCGTGCATCTGTTAGGTCGGAGAGGCTTAGGTCGGAGAGGCTTAGGTCGGAAACGACCTAGGGAGATAGCCGAGTTACGACTTAAGAGATTTTCTGCTATAAATAGGAAGGGTCTTTCTCACTTTTTGGGATCCGGATTTTGAAGCGACGAAGTGCTGCCATTTTGAGAGCTCGACTTCTACACTTCTTCACCTCTTTTCTCCACTCTAATCTAGTGCTTCCTTCCATCCAAATCAAAGATCAAGATTGAAGATTCAAGAGCTAAAGTTGAAGATCTTCATCTTTTCAAGAGAGATTTCATCGTTTGAAGCGGATTCGTGCTAGATCAAGCTTCATCCTTCGCTGTCCAGATCTGAAGCGTGTTGATTTGGGTTTGTTTTGGTGATTTGGTGAGTGGTGATTATCTCTCACACGGATCCAAAGGAGTATATCGGATTGTTGGCTCGATTTGGTGTTAAAATAGAGATTTCCATGCATTTTCTTCATCCTATGTGTAGATCCATATAGATCCATTGTTCATGATGATGTTACATCCATTTTATCATATGTTAACCTATGCAAGTTCATTCATCAAGTTTGTAGAGATATAATCCATGTTTTCATGCTTATTGGACTTTCAACTCTTTAATTACGAAAATGCCATTATTGTTATAATTGTCTACTTAGATCATATTTGAATGCTTGATTGCTTGGATTGATGTTTGATTTGATTGCTTGTTATGAACTTGATGATTAATGATTAGATTTAGATCGAAGATGATTCAAAAGCTAAGGGAAAGGCTCTTGAATTGGAAAAGCTGCTCGTGGCATATGTAGCGGGATGATGAAGCTCTTATGCATAGATTTGATGATGTGATGATGAGATGAGGCTTTGCGAGGATGTAATGAAGCGAGGCAATCATGTGATGAAGACTTGGTCTAATCCAGACGGGATCATTCCAAGCATGTTGATAACTCGGTGATATGATTCGAGTTGAGGATAATGAATGGATATGAGAATAGTCGTCGAGGAGGATGACTAGGAGGCTTGGATAGCATCGTTGTTGAAGGTTCTAGCATGCTCTAAGCAAGAGTACGTTTGGGCAGATTCGATAGTCCCAACGGCCAACTGTTGATGGTCGAGTACTCTGGGCAGATTCGATAGTCCTAGGCACGGGCTGCGACGACGTGCGGGAGTTATGTCTAGAACCGGGGTTTCCATTAGCCCTTGACGGACGGCTGAAAGAATGTGCCGGTCATTCAATTAACGGTGATATCGAAGCAATGATAACAGTGATAGCCAGAGTCATGGATGTTTGGTTGTATCGTCATTCGGACTCAAGAGCGGTATTTTCTGGGTGCTTATCTGATTTAGGCCTTGGTACTTGGAAAACATCGCCCTTGACTCGAGTGATAGTAGCTTTACTCTAAATTGTATGCTCTGCTATATTTGCTTCTGCTTAGTGTGTGTTTGGGGGCTATCACTGTAGAATGAGGTTGGAGTGGGAGGGTTGTATTCCTTTTCCTTTATGCTCTTTTGGTATGTTGTTAGTTAATTTACTGCTCACTAAGACTGTTGTCTGACTCAAGGCTTTATGTTTTAATTCTTATTGCCTTGGGCTGTTCGTCCATTTTGGGACGGGCAGACTAGGTAGCAGGTGACAGGTGTTGTTCTCTTCTCACGATGCTGATATCGAAGACGAGCTGGAGGGTTGCATATTATCTTCTTATTATATGTACTGGATATTCCGCTGTTTTGTATTCTCTGAGAGATATGTAGTGAGGCTTGTTGTACTGACTATGTGGATGCTTGTATTCAACTATTATGGAGTTTTATATGATGTCATTTTGTTCTGTAAAGCTTCACTATACATTTGTTCTATTGTATTTTGTCCAAGCGCTGTGAGTAATACGGTAGATTCTGTTATTTTAAATCTTACCTTGACAATCGTCCATGGTCGCCTGGCACACTTTACAGCGCTCTATCTCTAGATTCGGTGCAGGGGTCATGGGCGGTCGTCACATTTGGTATCAGAGCATTGGTTAATCGATTTTACCCAACGCTCGCCGTCGTAACTACGTATGAGAGACGTAATTGTATTTTGATGGATGAATACTATATATATATAATATAGTAGTTTAGTAGAGTTGAGTCCTTTATGCAGTTGTTTCTCTAGATGTTCTAATCATTCCTTTTTATAGATATTGAGAATGAGTCGAAGAGGGAGACCAGCTGCTAGGGAAGGCCGTGCTACTGAAGAGACTGCTGATTATGCAGCCATGTTCGAAGCTATGATGACTTCGATCATGAGAAGGATACCTGTTCCGGGAGCGGCAGTTGATGTTGGAGTTCAAGTTCAAACTCCAAAACCAGTGGATTTTGCTAAGTTGTGCAAGGATTATACTGCTCTTGGAGGGAAGATTTTCTTGGGAACAGAATCAACTATCGAAGTCCAGAGATGGATAGATGCTTGTAGAAGGATCTTTGGTGATTTAGGAATTGATGATGCAACTAAGAGGAAGTTGGCATCAAGGCAGCTTCAAGGGAGAGCTTATGATTGGTGGAACTCTATTACCATCACTACTCCGGAAGAAGAGATTACTTGGGAGCAATTCCAAGCTAGATTTGAAGCTAAGTTCATTTCTACAGCTCAGAAGTCTGTTCTGTTCAAGAAGTTTGTGGAGCTCAAGCAGGGAGGGAGATCTATTCTTGAGTATGTTTCTGAGTTTGAAGCTTTGTCCAAGTATGCTCGGTCATATATTGAATCTGCTTATCAGAAGAATGAGAAGTTTGTGACCGGCTTGGATAGTTATCTTGGGAGACAGTTGGTGGATCATTTGGACGATTCATTTGAGAAGCTTGTGGAGAAAGCTCTTAGGCATGAGAGTCTGTTTCCTAAGGAAGGACCTGTTGTTGCTGTTACCAAGGGAGAGTCTAAACCACAGCAGGGTGGAAACCAGAAGAGGAAGCAGCAGCAGCAGAAGGGTAAGGATGGCCAGAAGAAGCCGAGAGGCGAGGTGACTTGCTACAATTGTCAGCAGAAGGGCCATTTCTCTAAGGATTGTAAGAATCCGAAGGCACCGATGAAGTGTCACAACTGTGACAAGCCGGGGCATTTCAGGAAGAATTGTCCAGAACCGAGGAAGGACAGGCAGATTGTGCAAGCCTATGCTTTAGGAGCTGTTCCGTTGTCTTCGAAAGCTCCTACTGCGGAAGAGAAAGGAAAGAGTGTGGTTGTTCAAGGTACTCTTTTCCTATGTGGTGTTCCAGTTAGAGTTCTGTTTGATACTGGAGCGTCACATTCATTTGTTTGTAATGAACTAGTAGGCCGGTTAGGTTTGGAACCGGATATTGTTGATAGGCCATTGGTTGTGACTAATCCAGTTGGGGGTTCGTCTTGTTTGTGTATGTTATGCCGTGGTCTAGTTGTATCGAGTCATGGTTGCTCCTTTGTTTGTGATTGCTTTGTTCTGAACTTT
Organism: Allium fistulosum; assembly: GCA_030737815.1. Classification (NCBI taxonomy): domain Eukaryota; kingdom Viridiplantae; phylum Streptophyta; class Magnoliopsida; order Asparagales; family Amaryllidaceae; genus Allium; species Allium fistulosum. The sequence continues at coordinate 712,883,765 of CM060905.1, forward strand.
GCGGGGTTCGGAATTATTTTGGGTATGGACTGGCTTAGGAAGTATGCGGCTAAGGTTGATTGTGAGAGGCTGGAGGTGACAGTCGAGAATGTGGAAGGGCGAAATATTGTGATACGATGTAAGCATGAGGAAGGCGTCTTCATGAGCTTCATGTATTCGCTAGTTGTTCCACGGGATGGACTGTCTTTAGTGCCTATCGCAAATGGATTCGAGGATGTCTTTGACGAAGTCAAAGGGTTGCCGCCGCATAGAGAGATCGAGTTTCGTATAGATCTAGTAGAAGGAGCCAGACCTGTTGTGATGCCTCTTAGGCGGATGGCGCCTAGGGAACAGCAAGAGTTGAGGGTGCAAGTTGATGACCTTCTACAGAAAGGATTCATTCGGCGTAGTGTGTCCGAGTGGGGTGCACCAGTTGTGTTCGCAACCAAGGCAGATGGATCGTTGAGATTGTGCGTCGATTATCGTGAGCTGAATAAGGTGACTAAGAAGAACAAGTATCCATTGCCGAGAATAGATGACTTGTTTGATCAGCTTCACGAAGCTAAGGTGTTTTCTCAGATGGATTTGGCAACGGGATTTCACCAGTTGAGAGTAGCTAAGGATAGTGTGCCGAAGACTGCCTTTAGGACACCATCCGGTTTCTTTGAGTGGCTGGTAATGCCGTTTGGATTGACTAACGCGCCAGCATATTTTGTAGATCTTATGAATAGAGTGTTCAGAGATCAGTTGAACAAGTTCGTACTTGTGTTCGTGGATGATATTCTGATTTATTCCAGAACGGAAGAGGAGCACAAGACGCACTTGCGTATGGTTTTGGAAATCTTGCGGAAACATCAGCTGAAGGCTAAGTTTTCGAAGTGTCACTTCTGGAAGAGTGAAGTGAGGTTCTTAGGCCATGTGATTTCTGGAAATGGAATAGCGGTTGATCCCGCTAAGGTGGCAGCAATCCAGGATTGGGTTAGACCAAGAATGCATCTGATGTGAGAAGTTTTCTTGGATTAGCAGGATATTATCGACGGTTTATCAAAGACTTCTCCAAGATAGCTGCACCATTAACAGGATTGACGAAGAAGAACCAAGTGTTCAGTTGGGATGCTAAGTGTGAGCAAGCTTTCAGAATCCTGAAAGAGCGATTGACGAGTGCTCCTGTTTTGACTATTCCTAGTGGGAATGATGAGATGGTGGTTTACACCGACGCATGTGGTACGGGACTTGGAGCAGTGCTGATGTAGAGGGATAAAGTTGTTGCATATGCCAGTCGACAACTGAAGTCGCATGAAAGGAAGTACCCGACTCATGATTTGGAGTTAGCGGCGATTGTATTTGCTCTGAAGATGTGGAGACATTATCTGTTGGGAGTTCGATTCGAGTTGTTTACGGATCATAAGTCGCTGAAGTATCTTTTCTCCCAAAAGGATTTGAATCTTCGGCAGCAACGTTGGCTAGAGTTTTTAGCATCATATGATTTTGGTATAGCTTATACTCCGGGAAAAGGTAACGCAGTGGCAGATGCGTTAAGTCGGAGACATGCAGGATTGGGAGCCATGTTTTCAGATTGAAGAGTCTCGAGTATTTAGCTGGATTTGACTTCAGGCCTAGATGTGAATTGGAGCCTGAGATGTTGGCAAACTTATCGATAAGACCCACTCTTGTGGAAAGGATTGGCGAGGGCCAAAAGCGAGATGATAAGCTTGTCAAGATTATCCATGATTTGGAATCTGGATTGGATCCAGAAAAGGATAAAGGATTCGAGGTCGATCAAGAGGGTTGGCTTCGGAAGCAAGGACGACTAGTTGTTCCCGATATAGATGAATTGAGGAGTGAGGTTCTGAAGGAAAGTCATCACTCGAAGTTGACAATTCATCCCGGTGGAAATAAGATGTATCGGGATATGAAGAGAACCTACTACTGGGAAGGTATGAAGAAGGATGTTGGAAATTTTATTTCCAAATGTATGAACTGCCAGTTGGTAAAAGCCGAACAGAAAAAGCCAAGTGGATTGCTTCAGCCATTAGAAGTTCCTACATGGAAGTGGGAACAAGTGTCGATGGATTTTATCGATGGATTGCCTAGAACCAGGACGGGAAATGAAGGGATTTGGGTCATTGTAGATCGTCTGACTAAGAGTGCACGATTCATTCCTGTTCGATCGACTAGGACTGCATCAAAGTTGGCTGAGTTGTATGTTAAGTGGATAGTTCGATTCCATGGTATTCCGAAAAGTATAGTGAGCGATCGAGACCCATTGTTCACTAGTGGATTTTGGAAGAGCTTCCAGGAAGTTTTGGGAACCGAGTTGTGTTTGAGTACAGCTTATCACCCTCAAACAGATGGTCAGACCGAGAGAGTCAACCGAGTTTTGGAAGATCTTCTTAGAGCTTGTGTTTTGGACTTCGGAGGATCATGGGAAGATCACCTTCATTTGGTGGAGTTTGCGTACAACAACAGTTACCAGTCTAGTATTGGTATGGCACCGTATGAGGCATTGTATGGAAGACCGTGTAACTCTCCGACGTGTTGGTTGGAAATTGGAGAAAAGCTGATGCTTGGGCCAGAGATGATTCGACAGACTTCGGATTGCATAGAGATCATTCGGCAACGAATGAAGGCAGCCCAAGACCGTCAGAAGAGTTATGCCGATAAGCGTCGGAAGGATTTGGAATTTGATGTAGGAGATATGGTTTTTGTGAAGATTTCTCCACTGAAGAATGTTATTCGATTCGGGAAGAAAGGAAAATTGACTCCGAGATTTGTTGGACCATTCTCGATTTTCGAGCGAATCGGAAAGCTCGCTTACAGATTGGAGTTACCAGAGAAGATGTCGGGTGTGCACAATGTTTTTCATGTATCATATCTACGGAAGTATGTGCACGACTCGAATACAGTGGTTTCTGCTGATAGCTATGAAGATTTTGAAGTTGATCCAGTTGATAGAAGACCTCGTAAACCGCTTCGTGTTGTTGAAACCGACACGAAACAGCTTAGGAGGAAGGTAGTTAAGTTGCTCAAGATACAATGGAGTGATGATGATAACGACTGTACGTGGGAGGTGGAAGAGAGGATGAAGGCAGCACATCCTGAACTCTTCAAGGTATGGCCCTAAGGTGTCGTCTCATCTCGCGATATTGTAGCTTGTTCTAAGTCTTAGAATTCTGTACGCTAAGCTAGAATTGGATGCATGGGTTGTTGATTGTTATGGATGGTAGGCGTACAGAATAGTCTTTGATTGCTATGATTGCTTGGAATTTCGGGGGCGAAATTCCTAAGGGGGAGAGAATGTAACGACCCGTATTTTACGGATCGAAAAGTTTGTCAAAATCTGGGATTTTCAGCATTTTTAGTTGTTTCAGATTTTGGTTGAAATTGCCTAAGTCCTAGGTCGTACGCGACCTAGAGAACTAAATGTTGTTGGCGACTTAGGAGATAAGTCGTGAGCGACTTAGAGGAGGTCTGCGACCTAAGGGGATAGGCAGGTTAAGGGGTAAGTCTGGGTCGAGTTGCCGACTTAAGGTAGTGACCAACCTAAGTGATAAGTCGTGACCGACTTAAGAAGTTTAGGCGACCTAAGGAAGAGTAGTAGGCGACCTAAGTATTCTGGGTAGAGTTAGGTCGGCAACGACCTAAGGAAATGTTGTGAGCGACCTAAGTGTTTGGGTGAGTTAAGTGTTAGGTCGGCAGTTCGAGTTAGCGACCTAAGAGATAGGAGGTAGCGACCTAGTAGAGTTAACGACTTAGGGAATAAGCAGTTAGCGACCTATGGGATTGACCGACCTAAGTGTTAGCGTAGTTAGGTCGTAGGCGACCTAAGATGGTTAGGTCGTGTGTGTTAGGTCGCGAGTTTTCTAAGTTGTAGGTCGCGTGAGTTGTTAGGTCGCTAGGATAGTTTAAGTGATAGGTCGCGTGGGTCTATGTGTTAGGTCGCATAGAAGCCTGAGTTGTTAGGTCGCACGGTATATCTTAAGCGTTAGGTCGCGAGATTTCTAAGTCGTAAGTCGCGCACTTGTTAGGTCGTAGGTCGCGTAAGTTTTAGGTCGTGTGCCAGCGTTGTTGAGTTATTAAGGCACGCTAAGTCGTAAGTCGCTAAGTCGCGCATAGGCTAAGTCGTTAGGTCGAAGACTGTTATGTCGCGTGCATCTGTTAGGTCGGAGAGGCTTAGGTCGGAGAGGCTTAGGTCGGAAACGACCTAGGGAGATAGCCGAGTTACGACTTAAGAGATTTTCTGCTATAAATAGGAAGGGTCTTTCTCACTTTTTGGGATCCGGATTTTGAAGCGACGAAGTGCTGCCATTTTGAGAGCTCGACTTCTACACTTCTTCACCTCTTTTCTCCACTCTAATCTAGTGCTTCCTTCCATCCAAATCAAAGATCAAGATTGAAGATTCAAGAGCTAAAGTTGAAGATCTTCATCTTTTCAAGAGAGATTTCATCGTTTGAAGCGGATTCGTGCTAGATCAAGCTTCATCCTTCGCTGTCCAGATCTGAAGCGTCTTGATTTGGGTTTGTTTTGGTGATTTGGTGAGTGGTGATTATCTCTCACACGGATCCAAAGGAGTACATCGGATTGTTGGCTCGATTTGGTGTTAAAATAGAGATTTCCATGCATTTTCTTCATCCTATGTGTAGATCCATATAGATCCATTGTTCATGATGATGTTACATCCATTTTATCATATGTTAACCTATGCAAGTTCATTCATCAAGTTTGTAGAGATATAATCCATGTTTTCATGCTTATTGGACTTTCAACTCTTTAATTACGAAAATGCCATTATTGTTATAATTGTCTACTTAGATCATATTTGAATGCTTGATTGCTTGGATTGATGTTTGATTTGATTGCTTGTTATGAACTTGATGATTAATGATTAGATTTAGATCGAAGATGATTCAAAAGCTAAGGGAAAGGCTCTTGAATTGGAAAAGCTGCTCGTGGCATATGTAGCGGGATGATGAAGCTCTTATGCATAGATTTGATGATGTGATGATGAGATGAGGCTTTGCGAGGATGTAATGAAGCGAGGCAATCATGTGATGAAGACTTGGTCTAATCCAGACGGGATCATTCCAAGCATGTTGATAACTCGGTGATATGATTCGAGTTGAGGATAATGAATGGATTTGAGAATAGTCGTCGAGGAGGATGACTAGGAGGCTTGGATAGCATCGTTGTTGAAGGTTCTAGCATGCTCTAAGCAAGAGTACGTTTGGGCAGATTCGATAGTCCCAACGGCCAACTGTTGATGGTCGAGTACTCTGGGCAGATTCGATAGTCCTAGGCACGGGCTGCGACGACGTGCGGGAGTTATGTCTAGAACCGGGGTTTCCATTAGCCCTTGACGGACGGCTGAAAGAATGTGCCGGTCATTCAATTAACGGTGATATCGAAGCAATGATAACAGTGATAGCCAGAGTCATGGATGTTTGGTTGTATCGTCATTCGGACTCAAGAGCGGTATTTTCTGGGTGCTTATCTGATTTAGGCCTTGGTACTTGGAAAACATCGCCCTTGACTCGAGTGATAGTAGCTTTACTCTAAATTGTATGCTCTGCTATGTTTGCTTCTGCTTAGTGTGTGTCTGGGGGCTATCATTGTAGAATGAGGTTGGAGTGGGAGGGTTGTATTCCTTTTCCTTTATGCTCTTTTGGTATGTTGTTAGTTAATTTACTGCTCACTAAGACTGTTGTCTGACTCAAGGCTTTATGTTTTAATTCTTATTGCCTTGGGCTGTTCGTCCATTTTGGGACGGGCAGACTAGGTAGCAGGTGACAGGTGCTGTTCTCTTCTCACGATGCTGATATCGAAGACGAGCTGGAGGGTTGCATATTATCTTCTTATTATATGTACTGGATATTCCGCTGTTTTGTATTCTCTGAGAGATATGTTGTGAGGCTTGTTGTACTGACTATGTGGATGCTTGTATTCAACTATTATGGAGTTTTATATGATGTCATTTTGTTCTGTAAAGCTTCACTATACATATGTTCTATTGTATTTTGTCCAAGCGCTGTGAGTAATACGGTAGATTCTGTTATTTTAAATCTTACCTTGACAATCGTCCATGGTCGCCTGGCACACTTTACAGCGCTCTATCTCTAGATTCGGTGCAGGGGTCATGGGCGGTCGTCACAGCGCGTATTTGTTAGTGAATATAAAATTGTTTTATATTACATTGATTGGTTTGTTGAGTGGTTTATAGATTCTGGTCAATACGAGTAATTAACGTTTTTGATAGGGATCTCTAAACACTTGAATAGAACAATTCGACATAGTAGTTTTTTAAAATGGGGTAAATGAAATAATTTTGCCCAAAATTATTTTTATATATGAAAGGAATAATTTTTAGAAAATTATTATAAGTATAAATAGTTGCTTGGTTGTTAGAGAATGATAATACTAAATTATTATCATTGTAGAGAGAATGATAATACTAAATTATTATCATTGTAGGGTGGAAAATTGAATAAGTAATTGAAATTTATAACCAAAGTTAAGGAAATAAATTCATATAACAGAACGGAATTTGTAATGGGAATTATAAATGTGATTTATAATTGAAATGGGATGAAACTCCAGGGTAATACTTGAAAATATATTGGAAGAATTCGAAATTTGAAAAATTGGGAAAAATTTAATTTCCTTTGGGTTTGAAAATGATTTTCAAAGGTTTTGAAGGAATAATGGAGATATTATTTGGGAAAATATTTTTGAATTGGATGTGAAATCTGGCGAGATTTGGAATTTAAAAATATTTGAAATGTTTTAGAGAAGTAAAAGCACTAAACTCTTTTCGGTCGCTGGAAAATAATTTCGGTGATGACTGCAGCATCATCGATGTTCATTTTCGAGTTTCCAAGGGAGAAATTGCTACCTAAATGTTTAAATTGGAGTTGTTTATAAAAACTGGGTTTGGCTTTGAGATTCAAATGAATAATTTGATATACTAAGGGATTTTGGATATGATTGATTTCAAAGGTGATTTTGAAATGTTGAGAAATTGTTTAAACTCTGGGAGTTTAATTGAAGAATGTTTATCGAAATAAAAATGGGGTTTGATAACTTATAAATTTTGAAATTTGTTAGAATAGAAAATTTTAACTAAAAGAAGAGTTAAACAAAAGTAAGTGTGACAATAAAATAAAGTGAATTGGAAGGGATTAGTAAATGGAGTGTAAATTAGTTGGAAAACTTATGGAAGTTTAAAATTTTGAATTGGATCGGAATGTAATTGAATCTAGTTAAATAAAAGTGAATTTGAGGAAAAAGTCTAAGTAGACTAAATGGAATGGACAATGAAATAAAATTCATTAAGTGGAAATAAATTTGTGAATTAACAAACTAATTTAAGTTGTAAGTAAATCGAGTTGAAACTGAATATTGTAATTCAATTTGAATTGTGTTAAGCAAAGTGAAGTTGAAGAATCAGTTCGAAGTGGACTAAAAATAATAAAGGTTTGGAAATAAAATCCAATGAGATTTAAAATAAATTAGTAAGTGGAACTAATTGAAGAAATGGTTAATTAAATATGGGTTGAGATAAGGTGAATAGAATTCAATATTTAAAAATGAAAGGTAAATTGAATTCAAAATGGAATTGGAAATTTAATTTAAATGAAATAGATATAAAGGCTTAAGTGGTGAAGTGAAAATAAATATTTAAGTGTGTAAAATATTTATATTGAACTTAAGAAATGGATGGTGAAATTCTTAAGTAAATAGGGTAGTGGAAATATACTAAGTAAATATTTGAATGGAGATTAAACTGGAAGTTGTGAGAATGGGTAATTGAGAACAAGTAAATGGAAATCAAAATAAATGTGAATAAAGAGAATTGATATAGCTGAAATCAATTGAATAAATTCGTAGGATGTGCATATATTATTTTATTCGCATAGCAATTTGATCCAGATTCGAGCATAGAATTTCGAGATATTTGTATCGATCCGAGTTGGGATTTTTCACTCGATTTTCGACAGCGAACCCTAGATATGGATTTTTGATTGATTCTGGATATTCTCTATCATAGTATATGGCTATGCAAGGAGAATGACGGTTTCTGATCAAGAAACCAGATCTGAGTCCGCACTAGAGAGTCGGGTGGACGATACTAGTTCGAAAGTGAAATTGTGTGACCGAGTGAGCGATCAGATGTGTTATTGCATACAGATGGTATATGTACATCGTACGGGCTTAAGTGAAGCAAATGTTGAAAATTTTGTAAAGAAATGAATGTAATGATTTTGGATTCTGTAATTGAATATTATTGCTAAGTGAGGAGCAGGTAATTAAAAGCAAAGAAAAATTGATGTTTTGATTTCAGAAGATAAATTTGAATTGTCCGACAAAAAGGTATGCGTTTAAATTACAATATGAAACTTGATGATTTTTTGATCTAGCCACTTGGATTTTGTTTTCTTTTGAAAATTTGGGGGCCGTGGAGGCATTTTGTAGTTGTACCGATCTAGCCGCGCAAAGGAGACGCTGGCGAAATTTTTCGAAAATTTAGAGAGTTAGAAAAATTTGGAGAAAATTTTGATAATTTAAAATTTGGATTTAAATTAAATTTGAAATGGTTGAGTAAGTGATATTGTCTGGAGTCTATGGGTTCGCGAAGTTAGTAGAGTGATAGTGTGTTTGTGTAATAAAAAGATTGTTTTGGGAAGTTGTTGAAAACTGTTTGATTTTGGGAAAATAGTAAACGGGTATTGGACCATTCTTCTTACTTGGCAATTTCGGGGACGAAATTCTTTTAAGGGGGGAGGAATGTAACGCCCCGGAATTTTAGGCATTTGAAATTGGATTATTTAATTGATTTTAAATATTTAAAAGGTTAATTTTGACTTGAATTTCAAATATCACTATTTATCTGATAATTTAATTATAGAATTAAATTATTCACTACAAGAAAACTGCGGTTTACCTACGCCAAATTGGCGTAGGCGAGGCGTAGGTAAATGCATTAACTACGTAACACCTACGCCAATTTTGGCGTGGGTAAAACTTGCGTAGCTAATAAAATACCTACGCTTTACCTACGCCATCCGTTGGGTTGTTTCCTACGCCTTTCCTACGCCATAATTTTCTTACGCCTTCCCCACGCCATGTTGTACCTACGGTTTTGTTACGACATTTTTACTTTTTTAAGTGCTCACGTCTTTCCTACGTCAATTGTTTACCTACGTCTTCCCTACGCCCAGTTTTCCTACGCTATGCATACGACTTTTTGCTGCATTAATATTTCATTTACCTACGCCTTCCCTACACCTTCCCTACGTCTTTTCTGAAGCAATTTTGATATATTACTATTCTATTTCATTTCACCACATTAAATAGAAACTAAAATCAACTTATTTTATATATATACACATTCCAACAAAAAGATTAACGTCAATGTTAACGGTAAAAAGTGAACGCTAACACCCGGTGTGTGTAATAGAATTGTGAAAGCACCACCCGTTGGTACGGGAACAGAATATAAGCTGAAAATGGCAAAAAAGCGGTAAATGAACAACAGATTTATAGTGGTTCGGCCCGTAATTGAGCCTACATCCACTTTATAGTCTTTTATTGCTGATTCGATTACAATTCGATACAATATCCTTCAAAATACAATACAACTTGATCATGTAAACACTCTTGACTACTAGCTCGATCTTTGATGATGAAACTCGACGAATCCGTGTTGGATGTTAGGAGTTTTTCTCGAAGATCGTTGTAGTGTCTCGAATACTTGAAGATCTTTTATTGCTGAATGAGAGGAAGCTTCGACAGCGTAACGGCGCTTGGAGAAATGAATGGCCAAAAGTCCTCCCCAAGTTGGAAGTGATGGGGTATTTATAGGAGCTGATCTGGACTTAGGAAATTTCTCTAAGTCTTAGGTCGCGTACGACCTAAGTTAGGTCGTAGGTCGCGAGCGACCTAAGATAGGTCGCAATCCATATGCGACTTAGGGAAGGCAGCCTGATTGAGTTGCTTCTGTTTCTATCTGAGCAAGTAGTAGGTCGTGAACGACCTATAGTAGGTCGCATTCCCTTCTCTGCATTTAGCTCGTTAGGCTGTTGAGTCGCTAGATCACTTCAGGCTTTAGGTCGCAAGCATCTTCAGTAGTTAGGTCACAAGCTCCTTTAGGTCGCAACACTGTTAGGTCGCGAAGTTCTTGAGATAGTTAGGTCGCTGATTCCCTTAGGTCGCAGAGCCTCTTAGGTCGCGGACTTCTTTAGGTCTTAACTTCCTTAGGTCACAACTTCCTTAGGTCGCGACTTCCTTAGGTCGCAGCTTTCCTTAAGGCGTAGGTTGCTGAATCTTAGTTCGCAAGGCTTCTGCTCTTAGGTCGCGAAGCTTTCTGGATCTTAGGTCGCAAAGTATCTTAAGTCCTTAGGTCGCAAAGCTTCCTTACAGTTAGGTCGCGAAGTCCTTCTGGATCTTAGGTCGCAAGCTTTTCTGAAACCTTAGGTCGTGGACTTCCTTAGGTCGCAACTTCCTTAGGTCGTAGCTTCCTTAGGTCGTAGCTTCCTTAGGTCGCAACTTCCTTAGGTCGTAGCTTCCTGTAGCTTAGGTTGTAGCCTCACTAAGTCGCAGAATTCCCTAGGTCGTGACTTCGTTAGGTCGCAAACTTCTCTTAGGTCGTGAAGTTTTAGATCGCTGAAATAAAGGGATTAACATTTGCCCCTCGAGGTATATGACTATGCCATAGGTCGTATACTTCGATTCAACCTTGCTAAGTCGTGGACGACCTAAAACTTCGTGCCTATTCACCTTCCATTCTCAGCCTATATAAACTGTTAAGTCGCCTTCTTCCTCCTAATCCTTCTGCACTAATTTCCCATTGCTATTGACAAATCTTTGAACCCCCAAGAGAGAATTCAACTTGTTTAAACGACGATTCATCCTTTCTAACAAACTACGTAAGTGGGTTTCGATCTCCATTCCACCATAATCGCCGCCCAATTACGAGTTTATGTTGTCTAACCCAAGTTTAATTCCATGCATTTGTGTTTCGTTTTTTGAATAATTGTCACGATCGACATGTTAACATGATTCGTGAATGCACGGTAATGTTTGTAATGAATCGAAGAACTTGAAATTGATTTAATGGGCGATTCGGTTGGTATGTAGAGATGAATGGGATTCAAGAAGAGGATGAACCGTTTTCTTTATACTAGCAGTATCGGGTTATTGGATCAGTAGGATTGTTTGGAGAAGAAGCCAGCGACCTAGCAGATCTGGATGGCTTTAAAAGTTAGGTCGTAAGGTTCTTGGCGACCTAAGTCCTGCGATCTAAAAAACATCTGCAACTAAAACGAAGCTGACCAACCTCTTTTGCGACCTAAGGATTCTCAACCTATGCTAAGTCGTATGCGACCTAGGACATGGAGTAAATTGCATTGCCTTGATCCATAGTTACATTGTGTGACCTAAATATGCCCCGATCTACAATAGGTCGCTGAACGACCTAGTACTTGAAACAAAATTGTAAAGCCCTGAACACTTCAAACTGGACAGTACGACTTAAAATTGCTCCGACTTATGTTAGGTCGTGAACGACCTAGAACTTAGAAATTTAGGCAAAATTTGGCTGATTTTTGAATTTGAATTGTTTTAGACTTCGTTGTACTTCTTTTCAGATTGCCTTAACTTTAATGCTGATAACCTGTTTAAAAGCAATATTCACAGAAAAAATGGGACGAATATACTGCCATTGATTGCCCACATCGAATGACGGATTAGTCGACAAAGAATAACAAACCTAAATGAACTTCGCGAATGAAATGCTGCGAACTAACAAATCTAAGTGAAGTATTAAAGCAAAATTGAAACGATCAACTAAAGCTGATTTATTTGCATCAACACAACACTGTTCTTGGACTTAAGATATCAAGCCCCGAAACTTTATAATTGACAAGTATCAACTAATTTAGTTTCATTTATATTTGCTTGTTATTGCATTAGTTTTTGCACAACACTTCACTCTTTTTTAGGAAACGTGCACCTTAATATTTGATCGTCCAGTTCCTTGTGTAGAATGGCATCTCGACAGGAAGACTTGGAAATAGCTGGAGAAGCTTTTCCAATTGCTACTCCACTGAACGACCCTCCGGAACGGACTTCCACTACTCTGAGCCACAAGGTCTTCAGACTATTGTGCATCCAATTCGGCATTGCCGAAGCAGATGCTTTACTTCCTGGATCAAGCGACACTGCTGACAGGCCGCCTCTTGGCTTTGTCGCTGTGAATCGTCAGATGTGCTTGAGCGGAGCTATTCCGCCCTTTAATGATTGTCTTCGAGAACTTCTCCTTCGGCTGTCTATCTCCCCTTTTCAACTGCACCCTAATGGATACTCCATCCTGCTGGGACTGTGTGTACTTTTCAGGAGAACGTTGGGCCGTTTTCCCAGTTTTGCCGAAATTCGCTTCTTGTGCACATTTGTAAAGAACAAAGATCATCCCTCTATTACACTTGTGAGGAGTGCCAGGAACCGTAAACTAATTCTGGACTTGCCCGAAAGTGCCCATGGGTTCTTGACTCAATTCTTTTACGTCCGCTGTCCTCCAGGATTTTATGCCATCTGGAGGGTCGGAAGTAAGATTGCTTCTTTCCAATTTGTTCTCAAGACTTTTCAGAATTCGAACTGTCAAATGCTTAACTCCATTCTTTCCTTTTTGCAGCACTTCCTCCTCCACTTCGAGATACCAGTCACAAGGTGACTTTTGAGAGGCTTATGGCCGTGCCAGTCGAGGAGAGAAGTGTTCAATTTCTATTAAGAGATGAGTTCCTCCACGAATTTGGACTCTTACATCCTTCCCGTTCCACTCAGCCACATGAAGTCCCTGATTCTCCTGCTGAGGAGTCGGATGCCCCTGTTCCTGCTAAAGAACCTTTACTGCAAGAACTTACCGCTGAGACTTCATTGGTAAAGTGTTCTACTCATCCCGCCATTGCTGGACCGTCCAGTAAGTTAGCACTTGCCCCGGTTGTTGAAGAGGAGGAAAATCTTCACACTGTTGAAAAGACGGCTGAGATGGAAGTTGAGAAAGATAATTCTCCCATGCACCATGGCGATGATACTTTCGATAGCCTGAGCGACATCATGATAACCTCTCAGGAGCTCTTTAAAGATGATGTTTCTAAAGTGGTCCCTCCTATTATCGAAGCAACTTCTTCTTTGCAACAAACCACAACGCCTTCCACACAACTTATTGCCATTTCTACACCCAAAAGTGGTTTGTAGTCTGACGCGCGTAGTTTACACATCACACACACATAGAATTTTGGTACTTATATGCACTTAGCTTCTTCAACTTGAGGATTTCTAAAACTGGTCTTTTTCTTTAATTTCAGGTTCTCTGATGGGGCGAAGCGGCTCTTACTTCAACAAATTTCAGCGCTACGGAAGCCGTGAAGCTTATGACTTTAGGAGTTATATCGGAGCCGCGAAAGAAACTGATGAGGAGAGGGCCGCCAGAAAGGCCCATGAGAGGCGAGCTTATGAAGAGCGTCGCCGAAGAGAAGACGATGAATATTATGGGAGTAGGGATGAGCAACGTGACTCTTCCCGCAGAAGCGACGATCCTTATAAAAGGAAATCTTACGACGATAAGGGGAAGAGTCACACTTCTGATGATTCCAGTAAACGGATCAGACTTGGCGAGAAAGACACATCTAACATCTCGGAAAAGACTACCGCTTCTGTTCCTCCTAATACATCTTCCGGTTCTCCTGCCCTTAAGGAGTCTGACATCCAGACAATCATTAATAGGCCACAGTACCAAGCTGGAGATGGTCCTCCCACACTCCAGAGCCGATTTCCGAATTGGTGTCTGAAAGGAGTGCGTTTTGATTTGGATTTGATCCCCATTGATAAGCAGGCGATGCTGAAAAATGTTGATGCTGTGAAGCTTGACATCGAAAGAATGTCTGGATGGCAGAAGCTGGTTGATGAACTCCAAAGGGTCAACCATATGAACCTCGAGGCGATGATGACCATGGAGAATGATAAGTCCGAGTGGGACAAATGGCGTAAACAGCATGACGCGGAGATGAAAAGCATTAGCGATGGTTATGGGAAGCTCGAAGCTGAAGTTGAAAGACTTAAAAATGAGCTTGCTACTTCCTCCACTTCCTATTCTCAGAAAGAAGAAATGCTTCAAAAACAAGTTCGAGACGCCCATGCTGCTCAGCGGGATACTGAAGTCAAACTTGAAGCAGAACAGCATGTTGTTAGAAAATATCGTGATGACGCTGCTCGACTTCAGGAGAAACTCAGCTCTCGAGACTTAGAAATTGCTAGGCTACAATCCCAGTTACTGAAGGCTGAAAGAGAACGTGATGAAGTTCTCTCTGGTAAAGCTGCGGCCGAAGAATCCCATAAGGCGACCATAGCCACCGTTGACGCGACTCTGTTCGACTTTTATATGCATTGTGTCCTGGGGCGTGGGAGCCTTTCATTTTTGGGACCAGAGTATGAAGTCACCTTAGCGGAGGTATGGGAGGCAATCATTGACTTATTTGGTGGTGCCGGATACTCTGAAACAGATCTTCAAGCTACCTACTTAAGTAAGAGCGATCGCGCTGCCCTTGCCAAAGGAAAAGAGCAGCTCATCCGAGTGCGGGCCGAGGCGACGGGAGAGAAGCTTCCCGAGAAAGAAACACCTCCTATTGCTCCTGCTTATACTTCGGCTATAGCTCATGCGGATATTACCGGCTCTAGTTCTCATTCCACGCCTCCCGCTATGGTTGACAAAGAAACTGTATCCACCCCTACAGAAGAAGAGGCAATGAAGGACTTCCAAGCTCGGGAATTTGAGATTGACCTCGCTAAACCGGCTTCTCCAGGTAACTTTAACGATTCACGGTCTTCTTTTTTCTCGGAGAATACTGATTTTGATTTCTCTTATTATGCAGCAGTCGTGCCGAAAACTGTACCACTTCTTCCTTCTTCAGCTGCCGTTCCTCCTCCTCCTCAAGTTATACCTCTTCCAGCTTCTCAACCTGGTTCACAGGAAGAACCTATAGCGGCCCTTCAAGGTTTAGATGAACCACCTGCTTCCGAAGAACAGAAGGCAGAAGGTCTGGAAGATAGCGAGAAGACCCCGGAGCAGTCTTTCGATTATGACACAAAGCTTTCTACATTTCTTGCTCCTGGGAGTGAGTCTTCTTCCAAGAAGAAGGGGAAACGTGTGGTTTCGAAGAAAGGAAAGAAGAGTTCTTCTGCTGCTGGGGATGAGGCAGAGATTGATCCGGCTGAGTCTCTTTCTCCTTCTTCTCCGATGCAGCCTACGATGCTAGTTACCAGGCCGGGTAAAAGCTCCAAGGGTGGGAAGAAGGAGAAATGAGTTTGATTTTGCATTTTCTGCTTTTTGTATTGACTGGGGATTGTGCGGATACCGGTCTCCGCTTCTTTTTGTAACCTGTACAATGTAAAAATTTCTCATAGTGTTGAAATAAAATAGATATTTTTCTTGTACAAATCCTTGTGTATGTAGGAATACATCTTTTTTTTTATTTGAAGTGTAGAGTAAACGATTCTTTTCAAGAACGCATTTACTCCACATCTTTATTACGTGATATTGCAATGAACTTGTGGTATGTTGCTTGTATATTACTTTTATTAATGTAACTGAATTGTATAATGTTGCCCCCATACCACAAGTATATTGTAATATTTCTCGATTTCACAAGACCGATACTCTTATTTTAGAGAATAACTTTCCACTTTTTCAGGGAAGAATTGTTCTGCTTTTAATAGAGTATATCTTGTCTTTGGAGGAATCTTTATTTTCTTTTTCTTCCTGAAGAACACTTCGACTTCTGGGAATGATCACTTTTATTTGTTTGAAAGTGAATTTTCCTGCACAGTGAAATGAGCTTCTGAAGAAGGTTTTGATTTTTGTGCCCCAGTAAAGGGTTTATTTTTGGTACTTCAAGCAAGGTGAAGTACGCCTCTGAAGAGGTCTTTTGGTCTCCGAAGAGAAGCGATTTTGGTCTCCGAAGAGAAGCAGTTTTGGTCTCCGAAGAGAAGCAGTTTTGGTCTTCGAAGAGAAGCAGTTTTGGTCTCCGAAGAGAAGCAGTTTTGGTCTCCGAAGAGAAGCAGTTTTGGTCTCCGAAGAGAAGCAGTTTTGGTATTTCATCTCTGGTGAAGTGGGTCTCCGAAGAGAAGCATTTTGCACTTCTACACGGGTGAAATATGCCTCCGAAAAGGGCTTTTACCTCCGAAGATGGCTTGTGCCTCCAAAGAGGGCTTGTGCCCCCGAAGAGGGCTTGTGCCTCCGAAGAGGGCTTGTGCCTCCGAAGAGGGCTTGTGCCTCCGAAGAGGGCTTGTGCCTCCGAAGAGGGCTTGTGCCTCCGAAGAGGGCTTGTGCCTCCGAAGAGGGCTTGTGATTGCCTGGAAGTTACTTTCTCATGGTCGGAGGTGTCCACGGGACAAGCGTAAGTCGTTCGATTGGATGTTTGTTTGTACAAACGATCGCAATCGATTAACAAGGTGCCCCTTTTTGGTAGTCCCACCGATCTTTTTGATTGAGGAAAGCTCTCCATTTATTGGCGTGCCTCGTTAGAGGGCTTTGTTGACCCTTGGAAAGGAGCATCAGTTGGTTGGTGTGCCAGGAAGGTTGCGTCTTAGGGGCAAGTAGATCCATGGGATGGACACAAGCTGCCTGATCGGATGCATCACAATCAGCCAGCGAGGGTCTTGTTCCTTCTGCTTGGGAAGGTATCCCTTTAGTGGATCTACCTGCTTTCCTGTTGAGAGGCATACCTTCCTTTGGCTGCTTCCATGTTTGCCTGCTCATGCTGTTTCATCATCCGCCAATCTAGGATCCTTTATCATCGTTTCTAAGCGCGTGTTCCTTTCTTTCTTTTGCAAGTAGATTGCTTTATCCGAAGAAGTAGACTTCACTGTTGAATGACTCCACAGAGTAAACGCAAGTTATTTGGTTGGATGCCTTTTTTATATCAACGATCGCAAACAGTTAACGAGGGCTTGACCTAGTGGAGCCGTCAACTTTTTATGTGAAGTTTCTCTTGTATGGGATTCGAGTTTGAAATTTTTGTTGCTTGAAATTTGCTAAATGATTTGTAAGGCTCGCTTAGCTTTGCGATGGGTAAGCTTTGCTTTAATGACCTGCAGTATTAGATCGATATTTTAGCAATACATTTAAAGTATTTACACATCGAAATATAACAGGCATTTTATAATAGAAAACACAATGCATAGTTTTTCATTATTGAGTCACGCTGATTTCTCAGCGGTTTACAATGCAGAAGTTACACATCCATCATTATCTTTACAAATTCAAGCAATGCTGTTAAGTAAAAATGAATGCTAGTTATTGTTGTTTCAGAATCTCCAAGCTGGATTTCCATTTGTGCTTGATTCACAGCTTTTGGATTTTTATGCCAGAGAAAGTGAGAGATGCCCCAGTCGCAGTTTTGTGGGTAATTAGTAGTCATCCCAACTTCTGCTTGCTGGGTATGGTCCCCCTGTGATAGCATTAATGACAAGCTTTTCTGAATCTTGCACTGCAATGTTGTTGTGAGAATCGGATTGATGGGTAGGGTGTTGTTGATCCCGAGTGGATGAGGTTGGATCGACCCCGTTCCTTTTAACGTATTGTTGGAGTTTACCCTGCTCTAGCAATTCTTCAATCACCTTCTTTAACTGGCGACATTGGTCAGTGTCATGGCCAGGTTGATTGTGAAATTGGCAGAATTTTCCATTACGCTTTGCCCCTCTCGTCATCTCAGGTGGCTTAGGATACTTGACAACGTCCTTTGTTGCAAAAAAGATATTTCTCGGTGTATCAGTTAAAGGAGTAAAGTCCAAAGGATTAAAGCGGCGAGGTTTCTTTTCATTTCTCTGGCTTTTTCCCCCTTCATTCTCCCTTTTCTGACTTTCAGATTCTCTTTTCTTATGTGGGACATTGTCATTATCAGTCTGGGCAATAACCACTTTCGATGTTGCAGAAAGGCTTTCAAGGCGAATGAACTCATCAGCCTTTTTATAAAATTTATCAAGTGAGTTTGGTTCCTTCATCTTTAACCATATCCCAAATTTACTCGATTTATCAATGGCTCGCATCAGATAAGTCAGGATCATGCGTGGTTCCGCATTCTCTACCTCGGCTAAAGCTATATTGAAACGGCTCAAGAAAGATTTGATTGATTCTCCGGGCGCTTGTTCAAGGTTAGACAGTGACATTATGTCCTTAGCTTTTGAAGCATACAATCTGAACTGTTCTTTAAACTTTTGCGTTAAGTCGGAGAATTTATCTATAGACCGAACTGGAAGCTTTGTGAACCAAAGTAAAGCCACACCTTCTAGGTATACCGGAAAATATCGACACTTGATCTCGTCTGATGCTCTTGCACCAGTCATATGCCAATCGTACTTGTAGAGGAAATGATTAGGGTCACTGGTTCCCCTATAGGCTTGGATAGTAGGAGGTGCAAATTTCCTTGGAAACTCCGCTCTTAGGATCCTTTCAGTAAACGGAGTTCTGCTTGGCGCAAATCCCCAGTCAGCCTCATCTTCTTCCCTTTGCATGCTCTCTTTCATGATGCGGCCAACCATTTCAGACAGGTACTCTTTATTGTTCAAAGACACCTCCGGGCAAGTATTAGTTCTTCCCTCGGAATTTTGCCCGGGCATATGCTCATGACAAGTTGGTTGCGGTATAGAACCATCAGCTTGGAGAGGTGGCATTTCGGGAAGAGTAGTTTGATGGTTTTCTGGTTGACGATTTGCCCCGAGAAGAGCAGTTAATCGATCCATCATCAAAGCGTTTTGAGTTTCAATTTGTTGGTATAATCCAGAAACTGCGTCATTCAATTCAGCCCTGGTGACCCCAACGGTTGGAGTTGCTTGGTCTGTTATTGGGGAAGCGGAAGTTCCTTCGTGAGCATTTCCGGATCTGATGGGTCTACCTCTTCTTCCAGGAGCCATTATTTCAGATCTGGTTTTTAAAGAGAGGTTCTTTTTATGAGTCTTTGCGAAGCAACGGTGGATGATCGCCTGAGTTCAATTCTCAGTGAAAGCACCAAAATGTTAACGGTAAAAAGTGAACGCTAACACCCGGTGTGTGTAATAGAATTGTGAAAGCACCACCCGTTGGTACGGGAACAGAATATAAGCTGAAAATGGCAAAAAAGCGGTAAATGAACAACAGATTTATAGTGGTTCGGCCCGTAATTGAGCCTACATCCACTTTATAGTCTTTTATTGCTGATTCGATTACAATTCGATACAATATCCTTCAAAATACAATACAACTTGATCATGTAAACACTCTTGACTACTAGCTCGATCTTTGATGATGAAACTCGACGAATCCGTGTTGGATGTTAGGAGCTTTTCTCGAAGATCGTTGTAGTGTCTCGAATACTTGAAGATCTTTGATTGCTGAATGAGAGGAAGCTTCGACAGCGTAACGGCGCTTGGAGAAATGAATGGCCAAAAGTCCTCCCCAAGTTGGAAGTGATGGGGTATTTATAGGAGCTGATCTGGACTTAGGAAATTTCTCTAAGTCTTAGGTCGCGTACGACCTAAGTTAGGTCGTAGGTCGCGAGCGACCTAAGATAGGTCGCAATCCATATGCGACTTAGGGAAGGCAGCCTGATTGAGTTGCTTCTGTTTCTATCTGAGCAAGTAGTAGGTCGTGAACGACCTATAGTAGGTCGCATTCCCTTCTCTGCATTTAGCTCGTTAGGCTGTTGAGTCGCTAGATCACTTCAGGCTTTAGGTCGCAAGCATCTTCAGTAGTTAGGTCACAAGCTCCTTTAGGTCGCAACACTGTTAGGTCGCGAAGTTCTTGAGATAGTTAGGTCGCTGATTCCCTTAGGTCGCAGAGCCTCTTAGGTCGCGGAATTCTTTAGGTCTTAACTTCCTTAGGTCACAACTTCCTTAGGTCGTGACTTCCTTAGGTCGCAGCTTTCCTTAAGGCGTATGTTGCTGAATCTTAGGTCGCAAGGCTTCTGCTCTTAGGTCGCGAAGCTTTCTGGATCTTAGGTCGCAAAGTATCTTAAGTCCTTAGGTCGCAAAGCTTCCTTACAGTTAGGTCGCGAAGTCCTTCTGGATCTTAGGTCGCAAGCTTTTCTGAAACCTTAGGTCGTGGACTTCCTTAGGTCGCAACTTCCTTAGGTCGTAGCTTCCTTAGGTCGTAGCTTCCTTAGGTCGCAACTTCCTTAGGTCGTAGCTTCCTGTAGCTTAGGTTGTAGCCTCACTAAGTCGCAGAATTCCCTAGGTCGTGACTTCGTTAGGTCGCAAACTTCTCTTAGGTCGTGAAGTTTTAGATCGCTGAAATAAAGGGATTAACAGTCAAACCATTCATCTTTAATTCAAAAAACAAATATCTCATTCATATTACAAAGTCAAACAATATTAATCAAGTTCCTATATGTTAAAATAATATGATAATATGTTCATGATACATGACATCATACAAATACCATTAAAAAGTTTTCAATACCCTCATTCCTCATGACGATCGTTCTGCTATTCATCAAATCGCTGTCGAAGCATCTCGGTGAGTTGTTCATACTGCATCTTCAGCATTTGAATCTCCCCTTCTTGACGCTCCACCTTTTCCTCTAGTTTGGCTCTAGTATGTGCTTCTCCCTTATTGATGCTATAAGTAGCGTCTTTGTATTTCTGCATTTTATCAAATATTGCATCAATTTCTGCATTTTAAACTAATTAAAATAATGTTTTGTTGAATGTTTAAATACTTACTTCAGGGATATTGCCATAATATGGCCTACGGTCCTTTCTTTTAGCTATAGCACCGGTAAGCTTGTCGAATACTTCTTTCTCGACATCATACGAAATTACTGTGCCTTGACTTTTCAATTCTTCAATTCTAGCTTGATATTGTGCCTGTATTTGTGATTTTCCAAATACAAGAACAAAAACATAAATACATGCTCACAGTAGAGTTATAAGTCCAGTATTGTCCCAAGTCATCACATTCATCTAATATATCAAATATCCAATTTACAATAAGCATTTAAATATAACAAGTCCACCAAGTATAGTATAAAAAAATCAGGTATTTGTCAAGGAAGGATGGTTCACTATATAAGCTATACACACACAACATGCATAAATTATTTGCTTATAAATCGAGGAATGTGTTATGAAGCAGATAACATGCATATAAACCAGTAGCGAATAAGTGCATCATGCATCACTTATTTGTAAATTACTACAATTTTATACCTTTTTTTAATCATCATCTACAAGATAGGTATCGCCAGAAAGATCTCCAGGAGTATACTTTCGTAGTGTTTTAACATTGCAATACAAAATGATATGCTATTTTTCAGAAGTTAAAATTTAAAAAATGGTAAAACATCCACTCATTTTACAGTGAAGTCATGTGCGTGTGAAACAACTAAAGCTGTCCATTGGTGGTAAGTACTCTATCCAAACTTTGGTGCCGCCACCACTCATTCAATTGTTAAATTTTCGTTAGCTAGAAAATTATCCAAGAAACAAAATTTGATTCAAATCAATGGCAATGGCAACCAGTGCCTCAGCTCTCTGCAAACCCAACTTATGGTTAGTCTTCTCTTCAAAGCAAATGGTAGAAATTGAAATTTTTACGTAAATCATTAGATTTCAGTACTTTATTCTCTTCTTTTACAGTACTATGCCATATTGTGGACATTTGTCGGAAGTCAGAACGATAATCTAATTGAACTACATATTTTACGAATACAATCTTGATGTACATGCCCACAACCTCTCAGTTAGTTACATGATTACCACCAAAATGATATATATATATATAACGAGTAAGAAATTAGCAGTTTTATCTGTACAGGGTTGTGGCTGCTAAATCAATACAGACACATAATAAAATATTTGGTGGGAAGCCAAGTGCAACCCGCATTGAAGCAGGTAAAGGAGTGGACGTCATGGTTTTGTACGTACATGATGTTTAGTGCATTTTATCAGGAAGTGAACAAGTAGTGGAAATATGGTAATGAGTGTAGGTAGGTAAGGAAAGATAGGAAAGTTGAAAATTTGAGGGAAAGACATGGTTATCAAAAATATTTTTGATTTTAGGGTTACTTATGGCAGTTCATAGTTGAGAAGCGAATCAAGATCATGTGTTGTGTGTGTGGGGTACCTGCTGCATAAGAAATTGTGTGCATGAAATCCTTGCTTGCTTTATGTATGATCATGATTATGGGGGATGAATAAGAGTCCTATATGCTATGAAAAGAGAGCTAGTCAGGTAAATGATACTAAAAGAAAAATATTGGGTTCTAGGTAGGGGTGTAATCTAATGAATCACACTTCACTAGCATTTCTCGTTAAGAAGATAGGATGGAATCAGATCACATCTTCATGTAGACCTTGAATCTCATTTAATACTGTGATGGTTACTTAGGCCTTGAATAAAGATATATAATATATTAAACAAGGCAACACATGCACATTTTGTTGCAATCCAACCATCTGTAAAGGATGTTTACTACAAATTCTAATACTGTAGGGTGTACTATTTATGATAATTAGGTGAATATAACATCATCATCATTATTTTATTGCTAACTTGTAAGAAAAGTTGTAGTTAATTAACGAATATTCAGCCTATTGTCAATATCAGAAATAAACTCAGACTTGGTGGATACAGCAATGACAATATCATTCAGTTTTTGATCAACTTGCTATTGTCAACCAAAATCCTACCGGTTACAAACATATGATCAACACATCCATAACCACACTCATTTTGTTTTAGTTGCTTGTCCTGGAAAAAATATATGTTAGCATTTTGTTTGCCATCACCACCATTGTATTTAACAGGATCTATTGTTTTCTTCGATTTTATTGCTTTATTTTGACTGATCATGATGACTTGATTGTTTTGATTGTTTGAATTGCTTATATTAGGATCACATTCTATTACGTGAATGAATGGATATATCAAATGTCAAAACTAATTATTCTTTTGATTGTTTGAATTGCTCACTTGCTGTTTTTTGGTGGTAGTTTTATTTCCTTATCGATCAGCTCTTTCAAAAATTAGTTATTTAAAGAAATGATTAAACAATCAAATTATAAAAATGATATTGAAGTCCCGTATGACATAGTACTAGCATAAATAATATACTAAATATTTCTATATTTTTTCTTCTTCTTTCAGACAGATGAATTGAACTGTTCTCAAATGAAGGCAAAGATTGAAAACGCGATGACTATGCATAACGCAGTAATCAGCTCTTCAAGTTTTACAAGCTATTAACAAACAGATTGGGCATCATGAAGTGATTGTATGAAGCATCTCCACATCGATCAAACAACAAATTTAACTATTGCGCCCATTTTCTACCTTTTCTTATAAGCGAGAGCAATATAATTAATACGAGTGTTCGTTGGTAGAAAAATTAAACACATGAAGTTAGGTTGTATTTTTGTAAATAAGCTTGAGTGAATTGATCGAATTATGAATTTGGAAATAATTCACAGAGGTGAACCACATGAAGTTAGGTTGTATTTTTGTAAATAAGCTTGAGTGAATTGATCGAATTATGAACTAAAGTTACAAAGATTAAAAGTATAATTATTATGGTATTAAGCATTAACACATTGTGAATAATCAAACCACAAATGAAAAAGCAAGTATGTGACAAAATAACATTTCTGAATGGTTTAGATTAACTGGAACTAACCTATGGATCAGACAAGCTTTTGTTTTGAAGGAATCAGTTCAGAGACATAAACCATGTACAGATCTAGTTAAATCAAACTGATTGTATAAGAAGCAAAGGGAAGCGAAGGCCATGTTTATGGGTAGTTCGGCGGTGTGGCGGCAGTGGGTTGTTAGGCGTAGGAGGGCAGACAAGGGAAGATGGTGGTTCTAGTTTACGGCAGTCACAGGGGAAAAGACATTGCCATGTAGTAGCATAGGTCGCTCGGCCTCGGAGGAAGCTTGATGGAAGAGGCGGTTGGATAAACTCGGGAAGGTGGCGGATCTGGTGGGTTGCGAGCACAAGGTGGAGGCTTCGGGTCGGAGCAACATGGCAAAGGCCGAGCAGTGGTGTGATGCGGCTGATGGGATGGACGGTGGGAAGCAGCTCGACGTACGGTGGTGGTGGAGTACGCAGGCAACATTCTTTTTTTTATTTTTTTATATGAGTACGGCCATGGGTTATCAAAGGAGGGGAGGAGGAAGAACAACGCACAGGTAGAAAAAAATAAAAGTAGAGAAGGGAGAAGATTAGCATGCATGTTCATAGGAAGTGAATCATATTAAAGAAGGCAACAGAAAAACAAGGTCAGAGAAAAATAAATCTCCTGTTACCAAAAAGAAGAATAGGAAAGCATGCGTCAGAATAGAAAAAAATATATGAAAAGAAGTAAAGATAAGTGTGTGCACCGAAAATTCTTGTGTCAATACATATTTTAGACTTTTGGTTATCCATACTGACGAATGAAAAGGAAACAAAATATATTCATGATTAACAGAACGAGTTGAACCAGATGGAGGACACAGAATTGCAAATGGACCCAATTTAGCGAATCGTCACACTTTGCATTCTGTCGATTCCGTCATGCATCGGACATCAAAACAGAGAAATGAGTATTCCGTAGAGGTTAGTACGACGAGACGATCAAAACGGCATATGGATATCAGTAATATGATTGAATTATTAAATTCGAATTTTCCTACTGGCGGAAAATGCAAGAAAAACGCAGAAAAATAAGATCGACGGAGTCAAAGATGTCCGAATTTGGAAAAACGACAAACTGACATCTTGCTCAGAAGATGGTTTAGAATTTTTCTATGTAAAAATATTTAGGTTCCAAAAATATTTTATTTTCATCGCTTTTTAACTGTTTAAATTAAAGTAAATTTACGAGCGAAATAAACTTGTATATTTCGGACGAAAATTTACCAGTTGCTATGTTTAACTAAACGCATTCCAAATATCAAATTTATATTTCAAAATTCTATCGTTTAAAATTTCACAAAATTTCAACTAATTACGTTATTAAAACAGTTGAAATTTACGAGTCGTTACACTCTCCCCCACTCAAAACTTTTCGTCCTCGAAAAGGAACGAGGTAGGAGAATAGAAACAACCAGAAAGAAAAACAGATTTTTAATACAAAATAACAATTAATTTAAACCATATAAATTCAAATTTAAATTAATTGATATTCAATAATTGATTTAATCCATTTGATTTCACTAACATCAATCTCAACTATTTCTAAATTCATTATCTTATTATCCAATTATCTTCAATTTACAATTTCTAAAACCATAAATTTGAATAGTCTTTTATTATAATCATATTTTTTTCAGCAATTTAAATTCTTTTTATTTCAAAATATTGTTAAATTTATTCTACTTAATATATCTTGTCACATATGTTTAACCCATATAAATTAATTTAAAACATAAAAGTTTTGATTTAAATTAATTTACATCTATTAATTTCTTTTAAATTCAAGGTATTTTCATATGTTGATCAAATTTCAATTTATTAATTCATTGAAAACAAATTTATAAATTCTTTCAAAACAAATTTATTTCATTATTAACTGGGTTTACTTATTATCCTATCTAACTCTATTAACATCTTTATAATCAAAATTTAGTGTATAACATTTATTATAAACACTCAAATTTTATTTATAAATTCAATTTATCTTATATATTATCCAATTACATATTCAACTTCTGAATGATTTAGGTAAGTTGTATTAGAATGCAGTTGAACAATATACAAATAAACTTTTCTCAATTCAATTATTCAAGTTTAAATATTTATTCCAAATTTTGGTTTTATTTATAATTAAAATCATCCTTTTAAAAAAAATTTAAGAATTAGATTTCCGATTAACTTTAAACAATTTAGAGATATATATAATATATTTATATCAAATCAAATTAAATTTTAAAATAAGATACCTATATATATGTAAATCAAATTATACTGAAGAAATTCAAATCAAAATATATTTTTATCAAAACAAAACCGTAGCAAAGCTACAGAATAGTCTCTCCACTTTGAAACTCGAAAATGAATGTCGATGATGCGGCCGCCATCACCGAAATTATTTTCCAGTGACAAAGAGAAGAGCACTGATTTCAACATTTTAAAATTCTTTGAAAACAGTTTCTATTTGAAAATACCTTCAATAATATACATTTTAAAAATTTAAAACCAAAGCTTGAAATTTTAGGAAATTAAATTCTCAAATTCTTACTTTAAATTCATTTCAACTCCCAATTAAAATTTTAAACCATGTTCTATAATTTCATTTATTTATCAGATTGGAATAGTTTATGGTTTACAAAAACAATAAATGAAAATGAAATATTAACATTTTGACAACAAATTCTTTAACAATTTAATTTCTGAAAATTTTATACTTATATATAATATAATCATTCAAAATTATTTTATTTACTAAATTTGAAAACAATGTTGTGTCAGTTTGCTCTGCTCGAGTGTTTTGGAGATCCTATCGATAACGCTGATCAGACGAATCGATCGGAAACCCAAATCACATCAACAACTCAAACAACACAATATATAAAACATTTAATTTCTTTGCTGGACAATACAGGAATGAATTTTCAAAAATAAGGATAAGGTTTCAAATTTGATGGACTCAAATCTAAGAGAAATCTGATTCGAAGATAAGTTCGAGACAAAATAAGATGATTTAAATAACAAATAGGAAGATGGATAAGTTTATATAAATCACGGGCAACCTTAACCAGGTCGACCGTGACTTCAAGAATAAGATCGATGTAGAATTTCGAGGCAAATCTACATTGATCTCAAGAGATAGAATCCGGCATAACCAAAGGTGTCAGCATCTAAACCGATGATATATAAATATCCGGTGAATCGATGCTATCGTAAAAGAGTTTACCCCTTTACAAATCAATTTGAGATTGGCGGAACCGCCAAATCATTATAAAGATCATTCGAAGTGGGGTTATGTGATACTGCAGAATTTGAAAGAAGACGAATAATGAGGGACACAAATGAAATTTGGAACCGCAGGGAACGTTCCAAAATTCAAAGGAATCGAGTCAAAAGGAAGAGATTGAAACTCGAATGAGTGATTCTGTAAATACATTTACCCTATATGCTAAGTTTTGCCAAGAGCTACCAAAGCTCTAATACCAACTGTAACGACCCGCTATTTTGGTCCATTCGCATCCATTATAAGTGTATAGGTAGACACTCATGCCAGAATTGAATTGCTCAAAATACCGCGTTGTTAATTTAAATAAAATAGTCACAGATCACAGACATAGAGTAATAACTGCAGCGGAAGTAAAAGAGATAGTAGTTCATGAAGCTACTATATAAATATATAAGTTACATCAGAGTTAAACCAGATACAACGGAAGAGTAACACGATACATCAGATACAAATCAGAATACATCATTGGAATCATCGAATACTGAAAGCAGAATAGATGGCTGGATCTTCAAGCAAAGCTCCAACTCCAAAGGTGAGTCTCAAATACTGGAACACTTAGTCTGACCCGAGCGTAAAGCAAAAACACAAGACAATCGAGTCAGGATTAACATTCTTATATTAATAAATCCAACTCAAGTGAAATAGCAATTGAAATACAAGTAACTCAAAGGATGTTTGGAATAACCATCCTTTAAGAATCCGTTAAACTATCTACTATATAGTAGTGTACGATAAGTAGATAATGCCTATCAGTAATATAAAGTATCAAAATAGTGTTAAGGCGTTACCATTATCCCCCTTAACACATTTTATACAAGCGTTATAGTCTATGCAGCACTGTAAACTCCACCGTAAACTAGTGGGATATCAGGGAGTACTCCATAGGTATAACACAAAACAAATTCGTACTGGTCGCGTATATAGGGATCCAAGTATGACAAGGCACATGAGGCAATACCCAAGGTAGTGAAACTACCGTTTGCCTGATCCGGACTGGTGAGAACGCATCGCCGCAGCGACCGCAACACCACGAAACAACACCCCCAAAATCAAGGGTGCACCAATCGACAACAAGTAATGAGTAGTTTCGAAGAAGTGTGTTCGCTTGAGGTAGCTGACCTCCATTGGCCCGACACGGCTCCTGTTTTAGTTATTTCCAATCTGACACAAGTGTCAAGGCTATCCATTATCGTTCTCTTTCTTCAGTCATCACGTACATCATTCCAACCACTTCATTCTGGATCACACTTCGCGTATAGTTATTAAAGTGGTTTCGGTTTAGACAGTGAGTATGTCCCTAACCGATTCCGGTCTCTTTAATAACTTTCGTAATTATTACACCGATTGGTCGTTTATTTATTTCAAAACCAAATCAATTTCAATTTCAAATAAGATTTGTAAACCAACAATTCATTTCCCTTTCTAAATCAATTTCCATAATTTACGTTTCATAACTTCCAAATTACCATTTCAAAATCTTATAATTCAATTTCAATTTCTATTTAAAACAATTCAAATATTTTCAAGTTCGTAAATAAGTTTCATTCCAAATCATTTAAATTAATTTAATTTAACCTTTAAATCAATTTAAATTCATTTATCGATTTCATTCAATATTCACTTATCTAAATTTGCCATTCAAAACAATTCCTATTAAATTTCCAATTCATTAAATCCATTATTTAAATTCAACTTCATTATATCAAAACTTACAAATTGAATTAAATTATATTCATCAAAGCAAAATATTTAAATTTCAAGTCTTACATTAATTTCAATAAATCACATTTTATTTCTTGTTAAAGAAATCCAATTTCACTTATATACTTACTTAAATAATTTTCCAAAACTTAATTAATAAAGAAATTCAATTTTAATTATTTACGAAGTAAAAATTCACTTATTCAAAAGTTCAATTTCTCTTATCAAAGAATTCAAATTTTATTTGATTATTAAATAATTCAATCTTATTTAATTATTAAAATAATTTCAAAACTTGATTATTAAATAATTTCAAACTTAATTCAATCGTTTCTCAAATTAAACAACGTTCTTTCATCAATTACATTGTTAATATTTTGTTTCATATTTTAAAATATTAACCTTTTCCTTTCATAAAAATTTAAATTCCAACTTCATTTCAAAACCTTATCATTTATTCAAATAAAATCTTTATCTTATTTTAAATCAAATTATTTGACCAATCGGTTTTATTTAATTTTCTATCCTAGATCAAAGTTTGATTTGGGTATTTATCATTTCAACCCGATTCCATTTCAATTCAAAAATCAAAGCATAGCAAAGAGAACTTGCAGTGTGATAACTGGGATGGTGTCAAAGTAAATAAACAAGCAATAACAACAATCAATAACAACAATCCAATAATTAATTCAAATAATCCCGAAATAATCGTATTAATTCACATTGTTATTTGTGTAAATTAATATAATTATTTCTAGAATCTACACTGTCATTTCATGTAGATTAAAGATTATTACACTAATATTTATACGGTTCTTCACTTGTCATTCGAATACAATTTTAACACTACAACAATTAATCCAATATACGTTCAATGGTTCAAAGTGTAATTATCACTATTCTACATGTCAATTAATTTAACAATTAAAAGGGGTCATATTCACTAATCAAATTTAACATATAAATTAGTTTTAAAATTGTTAACTATCATATATCCATTTCAATTTTGCATACTATTTATCATTTAACACTAACAATTTAACGTCCAATATAAACATCAACAATCAATCAATTATCAGCCAACTATATTATCATCACATAAATAATTAACAGATAATGGTGTCAGATGTCACAGGTGAACTGATACAGGCAATAGCATATATAACAGTGTAATTAACTAACAGCAGCATATTTCAATTGTCGTTTCAATTGAAATCAAATTTAATAAATAAAAGAACGTTAATCGTGAGTGATTGCTCACCTTTTGAGGCTAGAGAGACAAGAAGATGACCTAGATACGCATACGGAACAACGACAAGCTAGGGATTGCTGCAACAAATTCGATATTGAAATGTAAGTCAAGATGGCACGAATCGACGAACAAAGCTGATAAATAGGAATAGACGAAATCAAATCAGTTTTTGATATAAGCTGAATATATAAACATTATTATTATATTTTATATATATATTCCTAATAAATTTGAATTAGACAAATACAAAAATAGTTTAAAATTTGAAAAATCATTTTTCCTTAAACCCAAGTATTAAGAATCAAAAATATATCTCTTACTTAAAATCAATACCCAAAACCAAATCTTAAACACAAGAATAAAACTGTTTCGGAACCAAATGTATATTGAAAATATACATATTCTGAATATTAATAGAACATTTATGTTCTCATACCTGAAACATTTACAAAATGTTGATATATACTGAGACTAATAACACTGATTATAAGGTACTAATACTTACCCACATATAATAACCGATTATAATATACCTATAACTTATATAACATAAATACAAAACTCGACTTTATAATAAAATATGTTGTAAGACTATTACAGTAACATGGATACTATATTTTAATTCAAGTAAACATAGATACTAATATATAAACAAATGTTTATGGACATATATACAACTAATATATATATATATATATATATATATACTTACAAAATGCAATGTATAAAGGATATTATTTAAGTTATGCAAAATAAAATAAAATAAAATAGAACAAGAAGAAGCGGCAGCTCTAAAATAAAATATATGCAACTATAGATATAATTTACTTACCAAAATTTACACATCAATAGAAACGTAGGCTGCAAATGATTAGATCAAGGAAACGGTGAACGCATGGTGGAAGTTCGGTGGTCAGCTATTGACTGGGAAGCGAAGGCCATGTTTATGGGTGGTTCGACGGTGTGGCGACAGTGCGTTGTTAGGCGTAGGAGGGTAGACAAGGGAAGATGGTGGTTCTAGTTTACGGCAGTCACAGGGGAAAAGACATTGCCATGCAGTAGCATAGGTCGCTCGGCCTCGGAGGAAGCTTGATGGAAGAGGCGGTTGGATAAACTCGGGAAGGTGGCGGATCTGGTGGGTTGCGAGCACAAGGTGGAGGCTTCGGGTCGGAGCAACGTGGCAAAGGCCGAGCAGTGGTGTGATGTGGCTGATGGGATGGACGGTGGGAAGCAGCTCGACGTACGGTGGTGATGGAGTACGCAGGCAACATTCTTTTTTTTATTTTTTTATATGAGTACGGCCATGGGTTATCAAAGGAGGGGAGGAGGAAGAACAACGCACAGGTAGAAAAAAATAAAAGTAGAGAAGGGAGAAGATTAGCATGCGTGTTCATAGGAAGTGAATCATATTAAAGAAGACAACAGAAAAACAAGGTCAGAGAAAAATAAATCTCCTGTTATCAAAAAGAAGAATAGGAAAGCATGCGTCAGAATAGAAAAAAAATATGAAAAGAAGTAAAGATAAGTGTGTGCACCGAAAATTCTTGTGTCAATACATATTTTAGACTTTTGGTTATCCATACTGACGAATGAAAAGGAAACAAAATATATTCGTGATTAACAGAACGAGTTGAACCAGATGGAGGACACAGAATTGCAAATGGACCCAATTTAGCGAATCGTCACACTTTGCATTCTGTCGATTCCGTCGTGCATCGGACATCAAAACAGAGAAATGAGTATTCCGTAGAGGTTAGTACGACGAGACGATCAAAATGGCATATGGATATCAGTAATACGATTGAATTATAAAATTCAAATTTTCCTACTAGCGGAAATGCAAGAAAAACGCAGAAAAATAAGATCGACGGAGTCAAAGATGTCCGAATTTGGAAAAACGACAAACTGACATCTTGCTCAGAAGATGGTTTAGAATTTTTCTATGTAAAAATATTTAGGTTCCGAAAATATTTTATTTTCATCGCTTTTTAACTATTTAAATTAAAGTAAATTTATGAGCGAAATAAACTTGCATATTTCGGACGAAAATTTACCAGTTGCTATGTTTAACTAAACGCATTCCAAATATCAAATTTATATTTCAAAATTCTATCGTTTTAAATTTCACAAAATTTCAACTAATTACGTTATTAAAATAGTTGAAATTTACGGGTCGTTACACTAACAACTAACATCCATAAATAAATTCGTATTTTTATAAACCTATATGGTTATTTATCGAAGATTATTTCTTTTTATATATAAAATATAATTTAGGTAAAATTATTTCATTTACCCTATTTTAAAATAATATTATGTCGATTTGCCTTGTTTAAGTATTTATAAACCTCTATCGATAACATGGCATCCTACACATCGACCAGAATTTATAAATAACTCATCGGATAAGTAAATACAATATAAATTTTTTTTATAACACTAGCAAGTACGCGATCTCATACACACACATACACACACACACACACTCAAACAAACTCATTCTAGGGTATTACTACCCTATCTCTAATGAGTCAAACCCTACAAAACTAAGATTATTGCTAAATCAAAGCTCCGATACCAACTATGACGGCCCGCATTTCGGAAGGTTTAAGTCGATAATAAACTACACATGTCCAACTCAAAACAATCCAAAACACATATAACCAATGTGGTTAATTAAGAAAAAGAAAAAAAGAAAAAAACAAACATAGAATCTCACAGGGGAATGACAAAATATAATAATCAAATAAATAGTTCATGAAGTTGTTTATACTATACATTTGATTAAAATTTTACAAC
The DNA here is from genome assembly GCA_030737815.1 of Allium fistulosum. NCBI lineage: Eukaryota > Viridiplantae > Streptophyta > Magnoliopsida > Asparagales > Amaryllidaceae > Allium > Allium fistulosum. Next base: position 712,916,476 of record CM060905.1, read on the forward strand.
ATCAATCAGAGTTATATATACAACAGAGACAAAATAAATAATGCAGCAGAACAACATGATGCAAAAATAATACTAGTAATATAATATATCAATCTTCGTCTTCGTCCTCCAGAAAATAATCTTCAATGCACTGAAATACTTAGGGCTGACCCGAGCATAAAGTAAAACAATATACTCAAGTCAGAACTAAAATATTCTTATGAGAGACAATCAATGTCACATATAACAGGAGTGTAATAGCGTCCGAGATGTTTACGCGGTTTTACATCTCCTATCCAGTGTACAACATGCATGCAATAACTTAAGAGATGTCAAGGGATTTTCCATCTCTTAAGGATCCATCAAAATATCTATATACAGTAGAATACGCTATATATGTAATGTCTAATAAGTAAAATAAATATTTTTCTTAGCATTAAGGCTTTACATTAATCCCGCAAACGTACACCATATCCATCATCATTCTCTTTCTTCAAATCCAGCAAATGTACACCATATCCAACCACTTCATTCTGGAGTCTCCTCCGCGTACACAGTTGTTAAAGTGGTTCCAACATTGGCAGAGAATATGCCAATAATCGGCCCCGGTATCATTAACAACAAAATGTTGTTTTACACACCGGTTGGTTCTTTTATATTTCGAAAACGATTCACTTAATATCAAAATATCATATTCGCTTCAAAATATCATAATTACTTCAATATGTCACACTGGCTTTAAAATATCTTTTTATTCACTTCGAAATAAATTTAATTTCAAAATCATTTTATTTCGTTCGAAATGAATTTCACTTCAAAAATCATTTTATTCACTTCGAAATCAATTTCATTTCAAAACATTATATTTACTTAAAATATGTCAATTTCACTTGGAGATCATTTCCAATATCTCAATTTTATTTCCAAAATCATTTCGAAATTCAACTTAGGTTATAACTTCATTTTAATCAAATTCGCATTTAAATCCATGATTTAAAAATAAACAGTTTCTAACATGAACAGTTTGAATTTTAGAAAATAGTTTGAATAGTTCTTAAAATAGTTTAAATAGTTTAGAGATTTAAAACAGTTTGATATAAAATGGTTTGAGTATTGAAAATGGTTTATATAGTAAAATAGTTTGGAAAATAAAAATAATTTTATTATTTTAAAAGATAGATTTTAAACAGTTTATATTAAAATAATTTATTTTGAAAATAGTTTCAAATCAAACTGTTTCGTTCCATTTTCAATCAATCTGGACTTAGGTCCAAATTTCAATCAAACTGATTCAATTTCAAATCTTTCAATTTAAATTCATCTTCAATCTCAAATCAATTTAAATCAACTCAATTTCTATTCTAATTTAAGTCACTCTCAATTTCAATTTCAATTCAAATTAATTTCGATTTCGATTTCAATTCGAATTAATTTCGATTTCGATTTCAATTGATTCGATTCAAATAGTTTAAGTTCAATTCAATCCTCCATTTTAAACCATTTCAATTTATATAAAGTTCGAGTTCAATTTCAGAATATCGAACTTCATTGTTCAATTTAAGGTTCAAATCTTTAAAATAATTCAATTCCGAGCTCACATCTTGAAATATCCATTTAAATTACTTTAACTTGGATATATTCAAAGTTCGAATAAAAGTTCAAATCTTTTAAAACAAATCAATTTCCATAATTCAAATCATATTTCGATTATAACTTCAAATTTCAAATCAAATTCTTTAACCAATTCCTTTAACCAATTTCACTTTCAACATTTCAAACTCAAACTGAAAATAATTCAATAACCATATATTCAAATCAGTAGATTGATTTGCTATAAGCTCTATTTTCTGCAAGCACCTTCTTCTTCGAACCACGATAATTCTCCCCAACGTGCTCCAAATTGCTAACCATTCGATTCATTAAAAATGAAACGACCCAACTTTCTACCAACAGAAAGTTGCATTATCTTTAAGAAAGAAAGTGGTGAGAAATAGAAAAGATAGAGAAGAAAGAAGAAAACCACATCAGAATCTCAACAGCGGAACGAATGAAATATAATATATCACATAAGAGATTACATAGTATCATTTACATCAGAGTTACACAGATAATACAACACATACTAGACAGTTATAAACACCTGTCTAGTTAATACAACTCGATACAACTCAAATACAACACAGAGATACAACACAACGGAACACTATATATATCTACAATGCTGAAGCCTCCTACTCCATTGCTCCTCCGCAATTCGTCAAAGCTAACCTGAATCCCTAGGCTACTCGTAAAAATTTGAGTACCCGAGAGTTTAAGAAAAACAGAAATAAACTCCGGGTTAGACATGGGTCTGGTATGAGTAACATGTTAATGTTGCTTAACTTTGGAAAGACTTTGAAAACAAAAGGTATCACGTATGACTTCCCACACATAAACATGGAAAAGTTTTTACCTTACGCTAACCAAAACTTTGATAGGAAATCCAGTGATATTATAATAGGTCTAGGGTTTTCAAGTAAATAAGAAATAGCTGAAATTGTTACATGATTAAATTCTAGCATACTAGGTTTACAATCAAATCCGATGGCACTTATTGGATTTTGGATTCCATACAATGGCAGGGCTACTAGGGTACCGCCCGTCACAGTACCTGGCCTAGATCAGCGTACCGAGGACCCACCCTAAGTCCCCTGCAACACAAGGGCTGAACCATCCCTTACTGGACAGTCCCAAACAAGACAACCCTGGCAGTTGGAGCTCAAAACTGCCCACACAACCGAAATAAAAAGGGACATCTAGACAGGGGTATATCTCGCTCTCAAGTGGGTGCGACCCACGAAGCCTTGCTGCATCTCCCCTGTTTTAGCCATTCCCGGTTGATGAGGCTTGAGGCTACGATTACCTTTAGAGAACACATCTCTTAGAATGCCCATCGTCTGCTGTGACGCCCCACCTCAATACCCACGCTAGCCAAGAACACTACGATGTAGTGCTGTCAACTAGCACGGAGAATAAGGCTGTTGAGGAGCGACCATCCATGTAATTGCTTATCACACGGTGGCTTTAAAATAATCTTCGGAAACAAACATAGAAATAAACATAACACAAATCAGTCACAGACATCCATATCACAAAGGCGGAAGAAGATATGAATATATAACTAACACATGAAAGTGTACATCAGAGTAGTGGTCAAAGAGATCCACAATAATACAAAAGAATAGCAACACGTGCTATACCAAAAGAATACAACTATGAGTCCATATCTCAAGTGTATACAACAAAAACTGCTAAACTAAATAGTTAGCGAAAAGTCAGAGTAGCAAATCCCAGGAGGAAGTCAAGCAGAAGCACCTGTAACATCTCGGTCTGACCCGATTATTATTTAAGAAGATAATAAACGGATCAGTCTAGCTATAAATATCAGATGACATGATATAAAATAAAAGATATGGCATAAACATAAAATATCCATACTGACATACTACTATAAGTATGCAAATGATGATCAACAGGAGATCAACCGATGAGAAATGATCAATATCACAAGAATCTTCTCAAAGATCCAAAGAGGGCATCATACCCTAAACTTGTACTCATAACAAGTCAATGACATAAAAAAAATCCAGAAATCAAAGCAAGAAATCCAGAAATCATAAATAGAGAAAGAGGCCTATCACATGATGGTCCGAAGACCATGGGGAGCTACCCCATATGTGTGAGTCGGAATCACACAGATTGAGGTCTAGACTAACCAAAAAGCAAAGAGGTATGTGTGAGTGGAATCACACAAGTGGTGTCTAGTCTAACCTCGCAAACAAAAAGGTATGTGTGAATGGAATCACACAAGTGGTGTCTAGACTAACCTCGCAGGCAAATAGATATGTGTGAGTCGGAATCACACCAATGAGGACTAGTCTAACCTTGCAAACAAAGAGACATCGCACAATTGCTAGTCTAAATCATAAGAATGATCGTCATGATCAACGAGAAGTGTCAATCACACCAAGCTAGTAAATATATGAGTTTAGCTTCATGTCCCATAACCACTTGCTTAACTTAAATATTTACGAACAAGCTGTAAATCTTCACTAGGAAATTGTCACAAAAAGGGTTCGATCGAACAAGTCCAAGAGCTAACCGACGAAGTGAACGCAAGCGTTTCATACCACTCGTTTTACTAAGTCGTTTAAGTCGATTTCTCATCCGAGTGAAGTAAAGGCTTGTATATATACTAGTAGATTGGAAAACGGTTTAGGAAAAAGAGCTTTGTAATAAAAATAGAGTTGAAATCGTTTTGATGAAAGAGCTTTGATATTTACTACTAATATTGAAACCTTCATATCTTTAGAGTGACAAGTCACAAAACGATTGTTGAAACAAATCGAATCACATAAATTCACGTTCGAAGACGTGAGTAAAGTCCAAAGAAATCAATCGCAAAACCATCAAAGTAGGAATTTCTGTTGAATGTTTTTCAGATAAGATTGCCTACGCAGAGGTGTACGGGGTTCGACCTGCCCGGTCAGGTCGCGGGGGTCCAGGGGGCAGCGCCCCCGGCGGGGTGCGGGGTGCGGGGCAGCGCCCCATCAAAACGGTACGACCTAGCGAAGACAAGCGGCCACGAGAAGCCAAACGACCTAAGGGGCCATGCGACCTAATGGATCATGCGACCTACGACCTAAGTGGGAAACAGGTCAAACGACCTAAGTGTTAACTCGCGAGCGACCTATAAGAGTGCGCGACCTAACTGGCACGCGACCTAAGGTTCCAGCGACCTAAGGTGGAGGGCTCGAGCGACCTAAGGAAGGTTGCGACCTAACGTGATACAGAGGCGCGCGACCTAACTGGGTACGCGACCTAAGGTTCCAGCGACCTAAGGTGGAGGGGTCGAGCGACCTAAGGAAGGTTGCGACCTAACGTGATACAGAGGCGCGCGACCTAACTAGGTACGCGACCTAAAGGGGTACACGACCTAAAGGATTCGCGACCTAAAGGGGTACGTGACCTAAAGCTCGCGACCTAAGGACACGCGACCTAAAAGTCGCGACCTAAGACTCGCGACCTAAAAGTGGTGAACGACCTAACTGCAAACGACTTAAGGAGTTAACTCGTGAACGACCTAAGCCTTTAACTCGTGAACGACCTAAGCCTTTAACTCGTGAACGACCTAAGCCTTTAACTCGTGAACGGCCTAAGCCTTTAACTCGTGAACAACCTAACACTGTGTGACTTTTCAACACGAACGAGCTACAGTTCTGGGCGACCTATGGAGGCAGAACGACCTAAGTGCAGTTTTTCACCAAAACACTAAAATTTTGGGTTTTTCACCAATCCAATCCAAACCAAATGCAAATGTGCATGCTAAAACGATAGGGAACCATTCCCAACAGTCCAAGATAGATATAGACGAGAGTGTGAGATAAAAATCTCACCTTTTCCACGAAATTGATGATGGAGAGGCTTAAAAGCAAAGCAAGAATCAACCACAAGCTTGAATCTATGTTCTTCACTTGAATTTGGAATAGGTGTTTGATTAGTAATGAAGAAGAAGACTTTGGAGTTTTAATTTCCCATTCCCTCCACCATTTTTGATAAAGCTTCAAGTGTTTGATAAAGTGAGGAAGAGGAGGTGGGTTGGGGATGAGTTAGAAGGTGCAGTCCAACTCAAGTCAAAGGCAGGAAAAAGTGACGAAAATTCCACCTACTCTAAACATATCGAAGTTTACACTCAAAAAGATCGCAAACGTCATTTTGAACTCAATGGAAGTGGTCTCGAGTCCTAATTTGACCGTATGCAAAAAGTAGCTTTTCGGACTAATATCCGACTAACGATAAAATATTTAAATAGAATATTTAAATATAAAATCGATAGATATGCGGGTTGTTACATTTGCTGACGATGTTCCGAAAGCATTCATCCATACAAGTCCGTCCCGGGTTCGAACGGAACCGAAGGCACTACTCCACTACATCCATTTTGGAAATATCCTCAGGATTAGTAGCGACTAGCCCTTGCACTTCACTGCTCCATCTTCGACTCCGAAATCGTTTCCACGAAACGTACAAACCGAATCGAAGTGGTTTTCGGGAAATTAATCCCGATCCCGGTCTCTTCGAAACGATCAACGCATTGGCCAATATTGATAGTCGGTTATTTAACTATCAATTAACATTCACAAACATCCATCAAACAATAAATAATTCTCCCAAATTATTTACTTATCTTAAAATATCTTCGCAAGACATATTTCTATTTTCAAAGCCCTTTGAAACAATTCCAAAACAGTTTCCTTTCACGGAATGCATTTTCCCAAATATTTATTTCCACTGAAACACCAAGTACAAAATACTTTTAGATTTTTAAAATAATTTAAAAACACTTTATTATAAATATACTTTATAACATTGAAATTTTAAACTACTTTAATACTTTATTAAAATATATACTTTAAAAATATTTAAAATAAAACCTCTTTATAAATATAAACTAAATTTCTCTTTAAACATAATACTAAGTCACTTTTATATAATTATTACAATAATAGGTTTTGAAATTCTTACTTTAGGCATTAACATTTAGAAATGATCAATTTTTTAAAACATGCTTTTTAAAACTACATTAAACCTTTAATTTATACTTTAAATTTGCTTTTGAAAACGTACTTGGTTATCCAGAGAAATACATTTCTCATCCACATCTTTTAAAAATAAATCACCATTTATTTCTAAACACATTTATTTACATGACTTTATAAATTCCCACCTTGGATTTATACTTTCAAGTATCCTCCGATATTTTATTCCACTTCATAACCCGGTTTATAAATTCCAAAATCTCATTTCTCTTCTAAATTTCGAATTTTTAAACACTTATATCAATTTCCAAATTTGATTTCAAGATTTTTCCATTTTGAAATAAATTCCTTTACTTACTTATTTACTACAGAATCCATTAGATTCAGTGTTTATTTCTTAATTTACAATTAGAAATCCTTTTAACTGAATACCAATTTTCATATTTCCCAAATTCATTTTTTATCCTTTTAAATAAAATTTAAACCTTGAAATGTTAAAGTAAATTCTTTATTACTTTAAATTATATCACTTTAAGTTTAAAATTCATTATTTCCCTTTTTTATTAAACATCACCTACTTAAAGATTTCTCTTTTATTTTCTTTCCCAAAATCCAATTTATTTATTTTGGTAACTCATTATACTCAAATGTATTCAATCAGACCATAATATCCAATATTTCAAATTATCAATATAATTCATCACAGAATACCATAACATAGGATATTAAACAAATCTAAATAATTTTGAGGAATCCAGTTGGATCCCTCCAACCTGTTTCCCTTCATCCACAAACGTTAGCACAATACCAATTCCACTTCGAGGTGGAATATCGCGGTATATGGGATTTGTATAAAATCATCCGCTATTATGCGGCGCATAGGGTCTCATCCGCTATATAATGCGGGAATATCAACTCCAATATATACATATTCCAATATATATATATATATATATTGATATATATACTACTATATATACTATCATATCAAATCTATCCAATCATTCACCAAATATTTAAATTTAACTATTTAAATTTAAATAGCAACCTGATTAGTGGGATTAACTCACCTTTGCTTTTTAAATTAGCAATTTGATCCATCTTGACTTGATTCCACACTAACTTCAGACCTTGTATAGACATTTATAGTTTATTAATATTTGAAATGATTGAACAGTCAATTTCATTTAAATTTAATTAACTAATATTTTAGTATTAAACTAATTTCCCTTTATAATAATTTCTAAAATAATTAAATAAGTTAATTAAACAAATTAATTTCCAAATCCATTATTTTAAAATAAAACAATAAATCTAAAATGTGTGTGTATCCATATTTATTTTTATTTTTATAACTTCATATACACTTATAAAATAACCTATATAGATTTAAAAATCTATTTTTAAATAAAATCTTCAAACATTTAAATTCCCATTTTCTTTTCCAAGCCTAATATTAAATCAACAGAATGGTTCTTAGTATACCTTACTGTAAAATATATATATATATATATATATACATATTTTTCCTCTGTACCTATTTTAAACCTATATATTAAATAAGCAAACATAATTACTTTTACACTTTTTTTTTCATTCCTTTCAAACTAAAATTCGAATTCAAAATTTAAAAACAGATAAGGAGCCCATACCCTCGAAGACGACTGGCCCAGACTCCTCTTCCAAGCTCGAGCGCGACAGTATGCCTTCGCCATTCCATCACCGACTCATCCACTCGCCACCGCACCTCACTTCCAATTCCATTCGACCTCGAGAATCGTCGTAGAAAAATCGCGAACCCAGCAATGATTTCATTCACAGGCGAGTGTACGCCCCCTTCCTCTGGCCTCGCGACCGAAGTCCAACGCCATCGCGAGCTCGAAATCGAACGCCCCTTCCTCTGGCCTCGCATCGAACTCTCGTGACCCATCTTACGAAGCTCGCACTCGACACCAACCCATGCGTGAATGCGTACCCTCACTTAGTCGAATTCGAATTCGACTCGGTGTTGAAGCTCGAACGAGATCCCAATTTCGAAGAGGGTGATTTCGATTTGGTTATGGAAAGAAAAGAGGAGGACGACCATACTCTGTTTATATATATTTTTTTCTCCTTTGAATTTAGTTTGAACGAAATCAGATTAGATTTTGTATACGCCCATTTTTTTCAGAGTAAAGCTCGGCTGCTAATAAGAAGAAGAAAAGGAGGATGCGATTTTTCTTATTCAAAGAGGAGGAGAATAAATCGAACTATTTATTTGGGAAGAAGAACTGTTGTTCGGCCATTTATTTTCTCCTTCTGAACGAAAATTTACTTTCGTTCAATCTGATTTTCGTGAAGAAAGAATGGGCGTGTTTCAGAAGGCAAAGAGTATGTGATTACTTAGAGAGGAGTAGGTCGGCTGAGATGAAAGATTGGTGACTCTGATTTGATTTTTAAATCAAATAAAGATATTTAAATCGGTTAATTATTCTCTTGGCGTTTATATCTCGTACAATCACACGATAGCTCCGAAAGCTACGAAATTTGAAATCTGGTAATAATACAATATTACGAATCCAATGGAACTGGTTTCAACGAATTCCAAGACTATGCCCCGGTAGGCTATTTTTAAATATCATTTTAAACGATATATTTACAAAATTGAACAAAACATTTTTAATTCCAGTTTTAAAAGTTCTATTATCTTCAGCGTCATTAATATGAATTTTATAAGCCTTCATATTATTTTTAACATGCCCAAAACTCCAGATTCAACATTTTACCTAATTTTTAATTGTTTAATTCAAAAATTAAATTACCAATAAATAATGATTCAAGTTAAAATTATCCTTTTGAATATTTAAAATCAATTAAATATTCCCATTTCAAATACCCAAAATTCCGAGTCGTCACATCCGTCCCCCTTAAAAGAATTTCGTCCCCGAAATTACTAGTTAGGAAGAATGATTCAATTCCCATTAACTATTTTCCAAATTAAACAGTTTTAACAACTTTCCAAAATCTTTTATCAAAGACACACTATCCCTCTAGCTAACTTCCCAAACAAATCTTTTAAATAAAGATACATTATCCCTTTTTCTAACCTTCCAAACTTACTTAACAATTCAAATTTAAATTCGAAATCAAAATTTTGAATTATCAAAATTTTCTCAAAATTTTTCTAACTCTCTAAATTTCCGAAAATTTTTGCCAGCGTCTCCTTTGCGCGGCTAGCTCGGTACAACTACAAAATGGCTCTACGGCCTCCCAAATCCAAAAAGAAAACAAAGCCAAGTGGCTAGATCAAAACCCCATCAAATTTCATACGGAAATTTAAATACTTACCTTTTTGTCGGGCAATCAAAAAAATCCAATTTCTTTTTCTTTTTAAACACCTGTATATCCTACTTAGCAATAATATCCAATCATAACATTCAAAATCATTTTATACATCCCTTTACAAATTTTCAATATTTGCTTAACTTAAGCCCGTACGATGCACATATATCATCCATACGCAATACCAACCTGATCGCTCACTTGATCACACAAATTCACTTCCGAACTAGTATCGTCCACCCGACTTCCTAGTGCAGACTCAGATTTGGTTTCTGATCAGAAACCGTCATTCTCCTTGCATAGCCTCAAACTATGATAGAGAATATCCAGAATCAATCAAAAATCCATATCCAGGTTCACCGTCGAAAATCGAGTGAAAAATCCTAACTCGGATTGGTGTAATTACCTCGAAATTCTGTGCTCGAATCCGGATCAAATCACTATGCGAATAAAATAATATACGTACATCCTACGTATTAATTTCAATTGATTATCAGTTATATCAATTCTCCTTTATTCACATTCATTTTGATTGTTATTCACTTATCCACAATTATCCCATTTCACAACTTCCAGTTTTAGTCTTCATTCAATTATTCACTTAGTATATTCTTCCATTCCAAAATTACTAAGTATATTTCCAATACCAATTTTCTTAAGAATTTCATTCTTCAATTCTTAAGTTCAATATAAATTTTTCTTATATTTATTTACTACTTCACCACTGAAGTGTATATTCAAATTGAATTCCAATTCCATATGAATTTAATTTATTTCAATTTATCTTCAATTTTGAATATTGAATTTTATCTTCCATTTATACTTATCCATACCATTATTTTAAATTAGTTTTACCCACTAATTTAATTCAATTCCAAATTTGAAATCGTTATATTTCTAACAAAAATTTTCAAAAATTTTCTAACTCCCAAAATTTTCGAAATATTTTGACAGAGTCTCCTTTGTACGGAGGAGCTTTTGCAATTTGACAAAAGAGATAAATATATATACATCGACCCACGCGGTCGAAAAAACAAAAACAGTTCATATTTCCTAGTTTAATTACGTAGGCATACCTTATTTAGCATTTTTAAGCAATGCGGTTATTTATTTTTGCATTCGCACTACCAAATCCAGCCACACGGCTTCCCTGAACCTGTACTTACTCAATTTAAAAGTGTAAGTGACAAATATAGGAAGTTTATAGCATTTCACTTATATTTAAATAGCTAAAACATGGATTCTATAAACAATACATGTTATATACTTCCATAAGCACATATGAAATGTTTCAACATTTATTTTAAATGCTTCCAATCAATACATATGTCATTTCATTCAACTTAAGGGTTTACAATTTACTTCCCTTCATCCAATTCATTTTTAAGTCCAAACAACTCATATTCATATTCATTTATATCAAAATCAATTTTATTTCACTTCTATCAATCAATTCCATTTTATTTTCTTCCGTTCACGTCGAACGACTAATTTTCTATGCAAATTTGACCGTTTCCATTCAATTAAACAATCACTTCATTTATAATTAAACACATTCCCATTCGTCTATTTTCAGACAATCCCATTCACATTTTACTTTTTAACTCGGAATTATACACTTTATTTAGCCAAGTGTATTATTTTTATTATTCTATAAACATTTTAACTAAGATTCCAAAGTTTAAACAATTTCCCCAAATTTCAATATCACCTTTGAAATCAACTATTTCTTTTGAATCTCAAAACCAAACCCAATTTTTTTTTTGCAAACATTTCCAATTTAAAACATTCGGGTAGCAATTCCTCTTTTGGAAACTCGAAAATGAACATCGATGATGCTGCAGTCATCACCGAGGTTATTTTCCAACGACCGAGAAGAGTTTAGTGCTTTTATCTCTTTTAAAACATTTTCAAATATTTTTAATTTCAAATCTTCCCAACTTTCAAATTCCACTTAAAAATATTTCTGAAATAATACTTTTATTTCCCCAAATCTTTTGAAAACCATTTTCACGCCTAAAGGAATTTAAAACTTTCCCCAAATACCCAATTCGAAATCCATCCAATTCAGATTCAACCATTACTATGGAATTTTATTTCAATTTTCAATTATAAAGCACATTTATACTTTACATTTACAAATTCCACTTATTATATAAATTTATTCCTTTGTTTGGTTAAAATTTCAATTCTTCATTCAACTTTCACTTAACAATGATAATAATTTAATATTATCGTTTTCTAACAAACCAGCAACCATATATAGCTATAATAACTTACGGAAAATTATTTCTTTTTATATACAAAAATAATTTGGGTAAAATTATTTCATTTACCCTATTTTAAAACAATATTGTGTCGGTTTATCTTGTTTAAAAGTTTAGAAATCCCTATCGATATTGTGGCGTCCCACACATCGACCAGAATCCATAAACACTCAATCGATAAGTCAACACAATATAAAACCATTTTTATATTCACTAACAAATACGAGCTCATATCTATTAATACACTCAACTCATTCTAGAGTACTATCGACTCTATTTATGAGTGATTCCCACCAGAGCCAAGGTAATCGCCAACCTCGCTCTGATACCAACTGAAACGACCCAACTTTCTACCACTAGAAAGTTTCATCATCTTTAAGAAAGAAAGGGGTGAGAAATAGAAAAGATAGAGAAGAAAGAAGAAAACCACATCAGAATCTCAACAGCGGAACGAATGAAATATAATATATCACATAAGAGATTACATAGTATCATTTACATCAGAGTTACACAGATAATACAACACATACTAGACAGTTATAAACACATGTCTAGTTAATACAACTCAATACAACTCAAATACAACACAGAGATACAACACAGCGGAACACTATATATATCTACAACGCTGAAGCCTCCTGCTCCATTGCTCCTCCGAAATTCGTCAAAGCTAACCTGAATCCCTAGGCTACTCGTAAAAATTTGAGTACCCGAGAGTTTAAGAAAAACAGAAATAAACTCCGGGTCAGACATGGGTCTGGTATGAGTAACAGGTTAATGTTGCTTAACTTTGGAAAGCCTTTGAAAACAAAAGTTATCACGTAAGACTTCCCACACATAAACATGGAAAAGTTTTTACCTTACGCTAACCAAAACTTTGATAGGAAATCCAGTGATATTATAATAGGTCTAGGGTTTTCAAGTAAATAAGAAATAGCTGAAATTGTTACATGATTAAATTCCAGCATACTAGGTTTACAATCAAATCTGATGGCACTTATTGGATTTTGGATTCCATACAATAGCAGGGCTACTAGGCTACCGCCCATCACAGTACCTGGCCTAGACCAGCGTACCGAGGACCCACCCTAAGTCCCCTGCAACACAAGGCCGGAACCATCCCTTACTGGACAGTCCCAAACAAGACAACCCTGGTAGTTGGAGCTCAAAACTGCCCACACAACCGAAATAAAAAGGGACATCTAGACAGGGGTATATCTCGCTCTCAAGTGGGTGCGACCCACGAAGCCTTGCTGCACCTCCCCTGTTTTAGCCATTCCCGGTTGATGAGGCTTGAGGCTACGATTACCTTTAGAGAACACATCTCTTAGAATGCCCATCGTTTGCTGACGATGTTCCGAAAGCATTCATCCATACAAGTCCGTCCCAAGTTCGAACGGAACCGAAGGCACTACTCCACTACATCCATTTTGGAAATATCCTCAGGATTAGTAGCGACTAGCCCTTGCACTTCACTGCTCCATCTTCGACTCCGAAATCGTTTCCACGAAACGTACAAACCGGATCGCTGTGGTTTTCGAGAAATTAATCCCGATCCCGGTCTCTTCGAAACAATCAACGCATTGGCCAATATTGATAGTCGGTTATTTTACTATCAATTAACATTCACAAACATCCATCAAACATTAAATAATTCTCCTAAATTATTTACTTATCTCAAAATATCTTCGCAAGACATATTTCTATTTTCAAACCCCTTTGAAATCCAAAACAGTTTCCTTTCACGGAATGCATTTTCCCAAATATTTATTTCCATTGAAACACCAAGTACAAAATACTTTTAGATTTTTAAAATAATTTAAAAACACTTTATTATAAATATACTTTATAACATTGAAATTTTAAACTACTTTAATACTTTATTAAAATATATACTTTAAAAATATTTAAAATAAAACCTCTTTATAAATATAAACTAAATTTCTCTTTTAAACATAATACTAAGTCACTTTTATATAATTATTACAATAATAGGTTTTGAAATTATTACTTTAGGCATTAACATTTAGAAATAATCAATTTTCTAAAACATGCTTTTTAAAACTACATTAAACCTTTAATTTATACTTTAAATTTGCTTTTGAAAACGTACTTGGTTATCCAGAGAAATACATTTCTCATCCACATCTTTTAAAAATAAATCACCGTTTATTTCTACACACATTTACATTCCTTTTTAAATTCCCACCTTGAATTTATACTTTCAAATATCCTCCGATATTTTATTCCACTTCATAACCCGGTTTATAAATTCCAAAATCTCATTTCTCTAATAAATTTCGAATTTTTAAACACTTATATCAATTTCCAAATTTGATTTCAAGATTTTTCCATTTTGAAATAAATTCCTTTACTTACTTATTTACTTCAGAATCCATTAACTTCAGTGTTTATTTCTTAATTTACAATTAGAAATCCTTTTAACCGAATACCAATTTTCATATTTCCCAAATTCCTTTTTTTATCCTTTTAAATAAAATTTAATCCTTGAAATGTTAAAGTAAATTCTTTATTACTTTAAATTATATCACTTTAAGTTTAAAATTCATTATTTCCCCTTTTTATTAAACATCATCTACTTAAATATTTCTCTTTTATTTTCTTTCCCAAAATCCAATTTATTTATTTTGGTAACTCATTATACTCAAATGTATTCAATCAGACCATAATATCCAATTTTTCAAATTATCAATATAATTCATCACAGAATATCATAACATAGGATATTAAACAAATCTAAATAATTTTGAGGAATCCAGTTGGATCCCTCCAACCTGTTTCCCTGCATCCACAAACGTTAGCACAATACCAATTCCACTTCGAGGTGGAATATCGCGGTATATGGGATTTATATAAAATCATCCGCTATTATGCGGCGCATAAGGTCTCATCCGCTATATAATGCGGGAATATCAACTCCAATATATACATATTCCAATATATATATATATATATATATTGATATATATACTACTATATATACTATCATATCAAATCTATCCAATCATTCACCAAATATTTAAATTTAACTATTTAAATTTAAATAGCAACCAAATGAGTGAGATTAACTCACCTTTGCTTTTAAAATTAGCAATTTGATCCATCTTGACTTGATTCCATACTGACTTCAGACCTTGTATAGACATTTATAGTTTATTAATATTTGAAATGTTTGAATAGTCAATTTCATTTAAATTTAATTAACTAATATTTTAGTATTAAACTAATTTCCCTTTATAATAATTTCTAAAATAATTAAATAAGTTAATTAAATAAATTAATTTCCAAATCCATTATTTTAAAATAAAACAATAAATCTAAAATGTGTGTGTATCCATATTTATTTTTATTTTTATAACTTCATATACACTTATAAAATAACCTATATAGATTTAAAAATCTATTTTTAAATAAAATTTTCAAACATTTAAATTCCCATTTTCTTTTCCAAGCCTAATATTAAATCAACAAAATGGTTCTCAGTATACCTTACTGTAATATATATATATATATACATATTTTTCCTCTATACCTATTTTAAACCTATATATTAAATAAGCAAACATAATTACTTTTACACTTTTTTTTCATTCCTTTCAAACTAAAATTCGAATTCAAAATTTAAAAACAGATAAGGAGCCCATACCCTCGAAGACGACTGGCCCAAACTCCTCTTCCAAGCTCGAACGCGACAACATGCCTTCGCCATTCCATCACCGACTCATCCACTCGCCACCGCACCTCACTTCCAATTCCATTCGACCTCGAGAATCGTCGTAGAAAAATCGCGAACCCAACAATGATTTCATTCACAGGCGAGTGTATGCCCCCTTCCTCTGGCCTCGCGACCGAAGTCCAAGGCCATTGCGAGCTCGAAATCGAACGCCCCTTCATCTGGCCTCACATCGAAGTCTCGTGACCCATCTTACGAAGCTCGCACTCGACACCAAGCCCATGCGCGAATGCATAGCCTCACTTAGTCGAATTCGACTCGGCATTGAAGCTCGAACGAGATCCCAATTTCGAAGAGGGTGATTTCGATTTGGTTTTGGAAAGAAAAGAGGAGGACGACCATACTCTGTTAATTTTATTTTTTTTCTCCTCTGAATTTAGTTTGAACGAAATCAGATTAGATTTTGTATACGCCCATTTTTTTCAGAGCAAAGCTCGGTTGCTAATAAGAAGAAGAAAAGGAGGATGCGATTTTTCTTATTCAAAGAGGAGGAGAATAAATCGAACTATTTATTTGGGATGAAGAACTTTTGTTCGGCCATTTATTTTCTCCTTCTGAATGAAAATTTACTTTCATTCAATCTGATTTTCTTGAAGAAAGAATGAGTGTGTTTCAGAAGGCAAAGAGTACTTGATTACTTAGAGAGGAGTAGGTCGGCTGAGATGAAAGATTGGTGACTCTGATTTGATTTTTAAATCAAATAAAGATATTTAAATCGGTTAATTATTCTCTTGGCGTTTATATCTCGTACGATCACATGATAGCTCCGAAAGCTACGAAATTTGAAATTCGGTAATAATACAATATTACGGATCCAATGGAACTGGTTTCGTCGAATTCCGAGACTGTGCCCCGGAAGGCTATTTTTAAATATCATTTTAAACGATATATTTACAAAACTGAACAAAACACTTTTAATTTCAGTTTTAAAAGTTCTATTATCTTCAGCATCATTAATATGTATTTTATAAGCCTTCAACTTATTTTTAACATGCCCAAAACTCCAGATTCAACATTTTACCCAATTTTTAATTGTTTAATTCAAAAATTAAATTACCAATAAATAGTGATTCAAGTTAAAATTATCCTTTTGAATATTTAAAATCAATTAAATATTCCCATTTCAAATACCAAAAATTCCGGGTCGTTACAAAAAAGCTCCTTCAATCCTGTAACGACCTGTATTGTCACGGATCGAAACATCGTAAAACAGTTGACATTTGGTCGCATTTGTGATTAGTCATCTTGAGTTTAAGTCCTAGGTTGTATGGGAGTTTTGGAGCGACTTAAGGAAGATACGAGTTAAGGCAGTTAAGTCGTATAGGAATTAAGTCGTGGTAGCTTAGGTCGTAGGGTGTTGGAGCGACCTAAGGTAGTGGACGACTTAAGGGGTAGTGGTTTAGGTCATTTGATAGTGTTGGGCAGAATTTTTGTTTAAGTCATAAGTCATGACCGACTTAAGGAATAGGGGCGACTTAAGAAAACTGACCGAGTTAAGAAATCGGCGAGTTAAGAGTTAGGTCGGTTGGACGAGTTAGCGAGTTAAGTATTAGAGCGACCAAAGTGTTGACGACTTATAGAAGTTAGCAGGTTAGCGACCTAGTGGTTAGCGAAGTTAGGTCGTTAGACGACTTAAGGAAGTTAGGTCGTAGCTTAGTTAAGATGTAAGTCGGCATAGCAGTTAGGTCGTGGCAATGTTAGGTCGCGTGAGTTGTTAGGTCGCGCGTACGATAGGTCGCTGGGTATTGGCTTAGTGCTTAGTCGTATTATAGTTAAGTCTTAAGTCGTAAGTCGTAGCCCTTGTTAAGCCGCAACCCTGTTAAGTCGGATGGTCTGTTAGGTCGGTAAGCGCTTGTGTTTGGTAGGTCGTAGGTCGGAGGGTCTTTGTTAAGTCGGAGACGACTTATGGAAGCGGACGACTTAAGGAGATTTCAGCTATAAATACTCGTCCATTTCTCACTTTTTGGGATCCGGTTTTCGAAGCGACGAAGTGCTGCCATTTTGAGAGCTCGACTTCTACACTTCTTCACTTCTTTTCTCCACTCTAATCTAGTGATTCCATCCATCCATATTGAAGATCAAATCGAAGATCGAAGAGCTTAGATTGAAGATCTACATTCTTCGAAGAGAGATTTCATCGTTTGAAGCGGATTGGTGATAGATCAAGTTAGATCCTTCGCTGTCCAGATCTGAAGTGTGTTGCTTTCGAGTTGTTTTGGTGATTGGGTGAGTGGTGATTATCTCTCACACGGATCCAAAGGAGTATATCGGATCGTTGGCTTGATTTGGTGTTAAAATAGTGATTTCCATGCATTTTTGTAAACCTAAGTGTAGATTCATATAGATCCATTGTTCATGATGATTTGACAACCATTTTACTACATGATTAACCTATGCAAGTTCATTCATCAAGTTGTAGAGATATTTCTCATGTTTTCATGCTTGTTAGACTTTCAACTCTTTATTTACGAAATTGTCATTATTGTTAATATTGTTCATTATATCATATTTGAATGCTCGTTTTACTTGGATTAATGTTTGACTTGATTGATTGCTATGAATTAGATAATTGATGATTTGATTTAGACAAGATGGTCGAAGATGATTCAAAAGCTAAGGGAAAGGCTCTTGAATTGGAAAAGCTGCTCGTGGCATATGTAGCGGATGATGAAGCTCATATGGATAGATTCGATGATGATGTTGAGATGAGACTTTGCTATGATGATGATGAGGCGAAGTAGGATATGAGATAGTCTTGGTCTAATCCAGACGGGATCATTCCAAGCATGTTGATAACTCGGTGAAATGGTTCGAGTTGAGGATAATGGTTTGCTCGAGAGGCGCTTGAGCTAGTATGGAAATAGTCATCGAGGAGGATGACTAGGAGGCTGAGATCTCATCATTGTTGAAGGTTCTAGCATGCTCAAAGCAAGAGTACGTTGGGCAGATTCGATAGTCCCTGAAGGCTAATGATTGATAGTCAAGTACTCTGGGCAGATTCGATAGTCCTAGGCACGGGTCACGATGACGTGCAGAGTTATGTCTAGAACCGGGGTTTTCCATTAGCCCTTGACGGACTGCTGAAAGAATGTGCCGGTCATTCAATTAACGGTGATATTGAGGCAATGATAACAGTGATAGCCAGAGTCATGGATGTTTGGTTGTATCGTCATTCGGTCTCAAGAGCGGTATTTTCTAGGTGCTTATCTGATCTTGGTTTAGGCCTTGGGGGTTTGTACTTGGAAAACATCGCCCTTGACTCGAGTAATTATTGGTTTACTTTAAATTGTATGCTTTGCTATGCTTGCTTCTGCTTAGTGTATGTCTGGGGGCTATCACTGTAGAAAGAGGTGGAGTGGGAGGGTTGTATTCCTATTCCTTTTCCTTTATGCTCTTTTGGTATGTTGTTAGTTAATTTACTGCTCACTAAGACTGTTGTCTGACTCAAGGCTTTATGTTTTAACTCTTATTGCCTTGGGCTGTTCGTCCATTTTGGGATGGGCAGACTAGGTAGCAGGTGACAGGTGCTGTTCTTGCTTTCCACGTTGCTGATGACGAAGACGAGCTGGAGTATTACATATTTCCTTCTTACTATATGTACTGGATGTTCCGCTGCTTTGTATTCTCTGAGTGATATGTAGTGAGGCTTGATGTATTGACTATTCAGATGTTTGTATCCAACTATTATGAAGTTTTATTGATGAGATTTTATTTTTGTGAAGCTTCACTATATATATATTCTATTGTATTTTGTCCATGCGCTGTGAGTAATACGATAGATTCTGTTGTTTTAATTTACCCTGACAATCGTCCATGGTCGCCTGGCACTTTACAGCGCACTTTCTCTAGGTTCAGTGCAGGGGTCATGGGCAGTCGTCACATTTGGTATCAGAGCATTGGTTAATCGATTTTACCCAACGCTCGCTGACGTAACTACGTATGAGAGACGTAATTGTATTTTGATGGATGAATACTATATATAATATATAGTAGCTTAGTAGAGTTTGAGTCCTTTATGCGGTTGTTTCTCAAGGTGTGCTAATCATTCCTTTTTATAGATATTGAGAATGAGTCGAAGAGGGAGACCAGCTGCTAGGGAAGGCCGTGCTACTGAGGGAGCTGCTGATTATGCTGCTATGTTCGAAGCCATGATGACTTCGATCATGAGAAGGATGCCAGCTCCGGGGCCATCGGTGGATGTTGGAGTTCAAGTTTAAACTCCAAAACCGGTGGATTTTGCTAAGTTGTGTAAGGACTACACTGCTCTTGGAGGAAAGGTTTTCTTGGGAACAGAATCAACCATTGAAGTCCAGAGGTGGATAGATGCTTGTAGAAGGATCTTTGGTGACTTGGGAATTGAGGATGCAACCAAGAGGAAGTTAGCATATAGTCAGCTTCAAGGAAGAGCTTCGGATTGGTGGAACTCTATCACTATTGATACTCCGGAGGAAGAGATCACTTGGGAGCAATTCCAAGCCAGATTTGAAGCTAAGTTCATTTCTACAGCTCAGAAGTCTGTTCTGTTCAAGAAGTTTGTGGAGCTCAAGCAAGGTGGAAGACCAGTTCTTGAGTATGTTTCTGAGTTTGAAGCTTTGTCCAAGTATGCCCGGTCGTATATTGAATCTGCTTATCAGAAGAATGAGAAGTTTGTGACAGGATTGGACAGTTATCTTGGGAGGCAGTTGGTGGATCATTTGGACGATTCATTTGAGAAGCTTGTGGAGAAAGCTCTCAGGCATGAGAGTCTGTTTCCTAAGGAAGGATCTGTTGTTGCTGTGACCAGGGGAGAATCTAAACCACAGCAGGGTGGAAACAAGAAGAGGAAGCAGCAGCAGCAGCAGAAGAGTAAGGATGGCCAGAAGAAGCCGAAGGGCGAAGTGACTTGCTACAATTGTCAGCAGAAGGGCCATTTCTCTAGGGATTGTAAGAATCCGAAGGTACCGATGAAGTGTCACAACTGTGACAAGCCGGGGCATATCAGGAAGGATTGTCCAGAACCACGGAAGGACAAGCAGATTGTGCAAGCTTATGCTTTAGGAGCTGTTCCATCGTCTTCGAAAGCTCCTACCGCTGAAGAGAAAGGAAAGAGTGTGGTGGTTCAAGGTACTCTTTTCCTATGTGGTGTTCCAGTTAGAGTTCTGTTTGATACTGGGGCGTCGCATTCTTTTGTTTGTAATGAACTTGTATTCCAGTTAGAGTTCTGTTTGATACTGGGGCGTCGCATTCTTTTGTTTGTAATGAACTTGTAGGCCGGTTGGGTTTAGAACCGGATATTGTTGATAGGCCATTGGTTGTGACTAATCCAGTTGGGGGTTCGTCTTGTTTGTGTATGTTATGCCGTGGTCTAATTGTATCGAGTCATGATTGCTCTTTTGTTTGTGATTGCTTTGTTCTGAACTTTGCGGGGTTCGGAATTATTTTGGGTATGGACTGGCTTAGGAAGTATGCGGCAAAGGTTGATTGTGAGAGGTTGGTGGTGATAGTCGAGAATGTGGAGGGGCGAAAGATTGTGATACGATGTAAGCATGAAAAGGCGTCTTCATGAGCTTCATGTATTCGTTGGTTGTTCCACGGGATGGACTGTCATCGTTGCCAATCGTTAATGGATTTGAGGATGTCTTTGACGAAGTCAAAGGGTTACCGCCGCATAGAGAGATCGAGTTACGTATAGATCTAGTTGAAGGAGCCAGACCTGTTGTGATGCCTCTTAGGCGGATGGCGCCTAGGGAACAGCAAGAGTTGAGGGTGCAAGTTGATGATCTTTTACAGAAAGGATTCATTCGGCGTAGTGTGTCCGAATGGGGTGCACCAGTTGTGTTTGTAACCAAAGCGGATGGATCGTTGAGGTTGTGTGTGGATTATCGTGAGCTGAATAAGGTGACTAAGTAGAACAAGTATCCATTGCCGAGAATAGATGACTTGTTTGATCAGCTTCACGAAGCTAAGGTGTTTTCTCAGATGGATTTGGCAACGGGATTTCACCAGTTGAGAGTGGCTAAGGATAGTGTGCCGAAGACTGCTTTCAGGACACCATCCGGTTTCTTTGAGTGGCTGGTAATGCCGTTTGGATTGACTAACGCGCCAGCCTATTTTGTGGGTCTTATGAATAGAGTGTTCAGAGATCAGTTGAACAAGTTCGTACTTGTGTTCATGGATGATATTCTGATTTATTCCAGAACTGAAGAAGAGCACAAGACGCACTTGCGTATTGTTTTGGAAATCTTGCGGAAACATCAGCTGAAGGCTAAGTTTTCGAAGTGTCACTTCTGGAAGAGCGAAGTGAGGTTCTTAGGCCATGTTATCTCTGGAAATGGAATAGCGGTTGATCCCGCTAAGGTGGCAGCAATCCAGGATTGGGTTAGACCTAAGAATGCATCTGACGTGAGAAGTTTTCTTGGATTAGCAGTATATTATCGACGGTTTATCAAAGACTTCTCCAAGGTGGCTGCACCGTTAACAGGATTGACGAAAAAGAACCAAGTGTTCAGATGGGAAGATAAGTGTGAGCAAGCTTTCAGAATCCTGAAAGAGCGATTGACAAGTGCTCCTGTTTTGACTATTCCAAGTGGGAATGATGAGATGGTGGTTTACACCGACGCATGTGGTACTGGACTTGGAGCAGTACTAATGCAGAGGGATAAAGTTGTTGCATATGCAAGTCGACAAATGAAGCCGCATGAAAGGAATTACCCGACTCATGATTTGGAGTTAGCGGCGATTGTATTTGCTCTGAAGATGTGGAGACATTATCTATTGGGAGTTTGATTCGAGTTGTTTACAGATCATAAGTCGTTGAAGTATCTTTTCTCCCAAAAGGATCTGAATCTTCGGCAGCAACGTTGGCTAGAGTTTTTGGCATCATATGATTTTGGTATAGCTTATACTTCGGGAAAAGGTAACGCAGTGGCAGATGCGTTAAGTCGAAGACATGCAGGATTGGGAGCTATGTTTTCAGAATGGAAGAATCTCGAGTATTTAGCTGGATTTGACTTCAGGCCCAGATGTGAATTGGAACCTGAGATGTTGGCAAACTTATCGATAAGACCGACCCTTGTGGAAAGGATTGGCGAGAGTCAAAAGCGAGATGATAAGCTTGTCAAGATTATCCATGATTTGGAATCTGGGTTGGACCCAGAGAAGGATAAAGGATTCGAGGTCGATCGAGAGGGTTGGCTTCGGAAGCAAGGACGACTGGTTGTTCCCGATATAGATGAATTGAGAAGTGAAGTTCTGAAGGAAAGTCATCACTCGAAGTTGACAATTCATCCAGGTGGAAATAAGATGTATCGGGATATGAAGAGAACCTATTACTGGGAAGGTATGAAGAAGGATGTTGGAAATTTTATTTCCAAGTGCATGAACTGCCAGTTGGTGAAAGCTGAGCAGAAGAAGCCAAGTGGATTGCTTCAGCCATTAGAAGTTCCTTCATGGAAGTGGGAGCAAGTGTCGATGGATTTTATTGATGGATTGCCTAGAACCAGAATGGGAAATGAAGGGATTTGGGTCATTGTGGATCGTCTGACTAAGAGTGCAAGATTCATTCCTGTTCGATCGACTAGGACTGCATCAAAGTTGGCTGAGTTGTATGTTAAGTGGATAGTTTGATTCCATGGTATTCCGAAGAGTATAGTGAGCGATCGAGACCCATTGTTCACTAGTGGATTTTGGAAGAGCTTTCAGGAAGTTTTGGGAACCAAGTTGTGTTTGAGTACAGCTTATCATCCTCAAACAGATGGTCAGACCGAGAGAGTCAACCGAGTTTTGGAAGATCTTTCTTAGAGCTTGTGTTTTGGATTTCGGAGGATCATGGGAAGATCATCTTCATTTGGTGGAATTTTCGTATAACAACAGTTACCAGTCAAGCATTGGTATGGCACCGTATGAGGCATTGTATGGAAGACCATGTAACTCTCCGACATGTTGGTTAGAAACTGGAGAAAAGTTGATACTTGGGCCAGAGATGATTCGACAGACTTCGGATTTGATAGAGATCATTCGGCAACGAATGAAGGCAGCCCAAGACCGTCAGAAAAGTTATGCCGATAAGCGTCGTAAGGACTTGGAATTCGACGTAGGCGATATGGTTTTTGTGAAGATTTCTCCACTGAAGAATGTTATTCGATTCGGGAAGAAAGAGAAATTGACTCCGAGATTTGTTGGACCATTCCCGATCATCGAGCGAATTGGAAAGCTCGCCTATAGATTGGAGTTACCGGAGAAGATGTCGAGTGTGCACAATGTTTTTCACGTATCGTATCTACGGAAGTATGTGCACGACTCGAATACCATGGTTTCTGCTGATAGCTGTGAAGATTTCGAAGTTGATCCAGTCGATAAGAGACCTCGTAAGCCGCTTCGTGTTGTGGAAACCGACACGAAACAGCTTAGGAGGAAGGTAGTTAAGTTGCTCAAGATACAATGGAGTGATTATGATAACGACTGTACGTGGGAGGTGGAAGAGAGGATGAAGGCAGCTCATCCTGAACTCTTCAAGGTATGGCCCTAAGGTGTCGTGTCATCTCACGATATTGTAACTTGTTCTAGTTTTAGAATTCTGCATGCTAAGCTAGAATTGGATGCATGGTTTGTTGATTGCTATGGATGTTAGGCATGCAGAATAGTCTTTGATTGCTTTGTTTGTTTGGAATTTCGGGGGCGAAATTCCTAAGGGGGAGAGAATGTAACAACCCGTATTTTCACGGATCGAAACATCGTAAAACAGTTGACATTTGGTCGCATTTGTGATAAGTCATCCTGAGTTTAAGTCCTAGGTCGGATGGGAGTTTTGGAGCGACTTAAGGAAGATACGAGTTAAGGCAGTTAAGTCGTATAGGAATTAAGTCGTGGTAGCTTAGGTCGTAGGGTGTTGGAGCGACCTAAGGTAGTGGACGACTTAAGGGGTAGTGGTTTAGGTCGTTTGATAGTGTTGGGCAGAATTTTTGTTCAAGTCATAAGTCATGACCGACTTAAGGAATATGGGCGACTTAAGAAAACTGACCGAGTTAAGAAATCGGCGAGTTAAGAGTTAGGTCGGTTGGACGAGTTAGCGAGTTAAGTATTAGAGCGACCTAAGTGTTGACGACTTATAGAAGTTAGCAGGTTAGCGACCTAGTGGTTAGCGAAGTTAGGTCGTTAAACGACTTAAGGAAGTTAGGTCGTAGCTTAGTTAAGTCGTAAGTCGGCATAGCAGTTAGGTCGTGGCAATGTTAGGTCGCGTGAGTTGTTAGGTCGCGCGTACGATAGGTCGCTGGGTATTGGCTTAGTGCTTAGTCGTATTATAGTTAAGTCTTAAGTCGTAAGTCGTAGCCCTTGTTAAGTCGCAACCCTATTAAGTCGGATGGTCTGTTAGGTCGGTAAGCGCTTGTGTCTGGTAGGTCGTAGGTTGGAGGGTCTTTGTTAAGTCGGAGACGACTTATGGAGGCGGACGACTTAAGGAGATTTCAGCTATAAATACTCGTCCATTTCTCACTTTTTGGGATCCGGTTTTCGAAGCGACGAAGTGCTGCCATTTTGAGAGCTCGACTTCTACACTTCTTCACTTCTTTTCTCCACTCTAATCTAGTGATTCCATCCATCCATATTGAAGATAAAATCGAAGATCGAAGAGCTTAGATTGAAGATCTACATTCTTCGAAGAGAGATTTCATCGTTTGAAGCGGATTGGTGATAGATCAAGTTAGATCCTTCGCTGTCCAGATCTGAAGTGTGTTGCTTTCGAGTTGTTTTGGTGATTGGGTGAGTGGTGATTATCTCTCACACGGATCCAAAGGAGTATATCGGATCGTTGGCTTGATTTGTTGTTAAAATAGTGATTTCCATGCATTTTGTAAACCTAAGTGTAGATTCATATAGATCCATTGTTCATGATGATTTGACAACCATTTTACTACATGATTAACCTATGCAGGTTCATTCATCAAGTTGTAGAGATATTTCTCATGTTTTCATGCTTGTTAGACTTTCAACTCTTTATTTACGAAATTGTCATTATTGTTAATATTGTTCATTATATCATATTTGAATGCTCGTTTTACTTGGATTAATGTTTGACTTGATTGATTGCTATGAATTAGATAATTGATGATTTGATTTAGACAAGATGGTCGAAGATGATTCAAAAGCTAAGGGAAAGGCTCTTGAATTGGAAAAGCTGCTCGTGGCATATGTAGCGGATGATGAAGCTCATATGGATAGATTCGATGATGATGTTGAGATGAGACTTTGCTATGATGATGATGAGGCGAAGTAGGATATGAGATAGTCTTGGTCTAATCCAGACGGGATCATTCCAAGCATGTTGATAACTCGGTGAAATGGTTCGAGTTGAGGATAATGGTTTGCTCGAGAGGCGCTTGAGCTAGTATGGAAATAGTCGTCAAGGAGGATGACTAGGAGGCTGAGATCTCATCGTTGTTGAAGGTTCTAGCATGCTCATAGCAAGAGTACGTTGGGCAGATTCGATAGTCCCTGAAGGCTAATGATTGATAGTCAAGTACTCTGGGCAGATTCGATAGTCCTAGGCACGAGTCACGATGACGTGCAGAGTTATGTCTAGAACCGGGGTTTTCCATTAGCCCTTGACGGACGGCTGAAAGAATGTGCCGGTCATTCAATTAACGGTGATATTGAGGCATTGATAACAGTGATAGCCAGAGTCATGGATGTTTGGTTGTATCGTCATTCGGTCTCAAGAGCGGTATTTTTTGGGTGCTTATCTGATCTTGGTTTAGGCCTTGGGGGTTTGTACTTGGAAAACATCGCCCTTGACGCGAGTGATTATTGCTTTACTTTAAATTGTATGCTTTGCTATGCTTGCTTCCGCTTAGTGTATGTCTGGGGGCTATCACTGTAGAAAGAGGTGGAGTGGGAGGGTTGTATTCCTATTCCTTTTCCTTTATGCTCTTTTGGTATGTTGTTAGTTAATTTACTGCTCACTAAGACTGTTGTCTGACTCAAGGCTTTATGTTTTAACTCTTATTGCCTTGGGTTGTTCGTCCATTTTGGGACGGGCAGACTAGGTAGCAGGTGACAGGTGCTGTTCTTGCTTTCCACGTTGCTGATGACGAAGACGAGCTGGAGTATTGCATATTACCTTCTTACTATATGTACTGGATGTTCCGCTGCTTTGTATTCTCTGAGTGATATGTAGTGAGGCTTGATGTATTGACTATTCAGATGTTTGTATCCAACTATTATGAAGTTTTATTGATGAGATTTTATTTCTGTGAAGCTTCACTATATATATATTCTATTGTATTTTGTCCATGCGCTGTGAGTAATACGATAGATTCTGTTGTTTTAATTTACCCTGACAATCGTCCATGGTCGCCTGGCACACTTTACAGCGCACTTTCTCTAGGTTCAGTGCAGGGGTCATGGGCGGCCGTCACAAATCCCCTACTTTTTCCATTTATAGTGTCACCAAAATTGAACAGCGTTGTGGGGCATCCCTTTTCAGTGTGCAATATATGGATCAGTGTAACTTTTTTCTTCTTCATAGAATGCCTCTACCAATGTTGTCAAGGGAACGAGTGTGAAACATCAACATAAAAAGATTTTTATTGCCATAGGATGTGATGCATAACTGTTTCTTATTGAATTTTCGTCTCAATATATGAAAAATATTCAACCACTTGAGAGTCACATGTGTGGTTTATTCAAGTGTTCTATTCAAGCTGCCTGAAAAATAAATTAAAGAACTGTTGCATAACTATTGTTTAACTAATGCACTAGCTTGAAAAAGTGATGCAGCAGAAATAACGGATGACGACGAAATGTGGATTTCGTGTCAAACTAATCGATGAAACGATTAGATGAAGCAATAAAAATCAGTGAATTTAAGAATACCCAGAAGCCCAAATCCGTTGATCACGAAGATACCAGATTCTAGCAATCTTCGACACGTTGATCGCGCATGATACCGTGAGAGAAGATCTAAAAATCTTCGAACGTTGATCAAGCGCACTAGATTCCGTGAATTGGCTTCAACAATCGTTGATTCGAGCGCACTCGAATGCCGAAACTGGAGATAGGAGATAACACTCAACTACCAATTTAAATGGAGGCACGAAGCACAAACCAAATTTTTATTCAAAATTCAACAACCTTTAACAATGACACAACATCCCTATTTATAGGGTTACATCACAACACTTTACACGACTCAACTGTAGTGCACGACCTACAAGCAGTACACGACTTAAGACACACAGGCACACGCGACCTAACATAGGTCATTAACGACCTAACATCATGCGCGACCTAAGACTTACATATACAAACATACATGCGACCTAACACAGAACAACATTACAACGATCTTGCGACTTAACCAAATAACATAGCAACGACTTACAGTATTTACAACACGCGCGACCTATCCACAAAGCGACCTAAAATAATGCGACCTACTGAAGAAAGATCGGCAGCGACTTAAGCTAGGTCGTTGGCGACATAAGGAAACAGCAAGCACTGAAAATCCGGTAGCTTGGTAAGTCGTAGCTCGATAGGTCAAACTCAGTTTGGTCGTTCAACTTGGGAAACATAGCTTCGTTAGGTCGCTGGTCATTCCTCGCATAACTCGCCGTATTTCCCACCAATGCATGATCTATCTCGTTAGCTCGTTCATCGGTAGGTCGCTCGCGACCTAAGATTCGCGACTTAGTGTACTCCGCTACATCATCCTGAGTAGATTGTAAGTCGCTAGGTCGTTCGCGACTCAAAGAACCAGTACGACCTATGGTTTCCACGCTACCATCTAAGCGACTTAAGGAATTGAGGCGCCTTATCATTTCGTTAGGTCGGACGCGACCTAAAATATCAGGCTGGGCTGCATCATCCTCCCCTGGTTGGGAAAAATTTGTCATCGAATTTAAAAGTTCTTCCCCATTGGATTGTTTATATCCATAATAAGGTATAAGATGTTTAACATTAAATACGTCAGAAGTGTACACATCCTCCGGCAGCTTCAACCTATAAGTGTTTTCATTGATCCGTTTCACAATCTTTACAGGACTAATCTTTTGAGCTTTAAGTTTATTGTATGCTCCCGCTGGAAAACGATCCTTCGTTAGTACAGCATATAATAAATCTCCTTCATTAAATTCAACACTTCTTCGCTTCAGATCCGCAGATCGTTTATACTTCTCATTCGTCTTCTCCAATCGTTCTTGAACGATTCTATGGCATTCTATCAACCCATCAACGAAATCAGCGGCCCACTTAACTTTCCCCTTTGGTTGTGGCACTGTCGTTAAATCCAACGGCCCCTTTGGCAAGCTTGAATATACAATCTGAAATGGACTGAAACCCGTACTACGGTTGATAGCATGATTATGGGCAAACTCCGCTTGACATAACTTCACATCCTAACTCTTCAGATTATCCTTCACAAGACACCGCAACAAATTTCCTAGGGATCTGTTAACAACTTCAGTCTGTCCATCCGACTGCGGATGATAAGCACTACTGAAATTCAGCTTTGTTCCCACCATCTTTCACAAACTCAGCCAAAAATGACTCAGAAATCTGGTATCCCTGTCCGAAACTATAGATTCTGGTAAACCATGTAAGTGATAGATCTCCCTAAAGAATAACTGTGCCACATGGACTGCATCTGCCGTCTTCTTACAAGCAACAAAATGTACCATCTTCGAGAAACGGTCCACCACAACATATATAGAGTCATTTCCCCGTTGAGTCCTCGGTAAACCCAACACAAAATCCATGCTTACATCAACCCATGGTTTTATAGGAACATGTAAAGGCATATACAATCCCGCATTTGTAGCTGTCCCTTTCGAAACTTGACAAACATGACATCTTCGCACAAACTTTTCAACTTCCCGCTTCAACGAAGGCCAATAATAAGACTGAGAAATCAACTGCAATGTGCGATCCCGACCAACATGTCCTTCTTCATGCAACTCTTTTACAATTTTCATTCTCAAGCTGCTATCTGGTACGCACAATCGATTCCCCTTGAATAAGAATCCATCTACGATCACAAACTCATCAGTACTCCCATCCTTGACTTTCTCAACAATCTTCATAAAGTAAGGATCTTCCTCAAACAATTATGGCAATAGTTCAAATCCTGTCACTTCAACCTTCATTGTCGTCAATAAATGATTCCTCCTGCTCAAGGTATTGGCTACATGATTCGTCACCCCTGATTTGTGCTTTACAACAAAAGTAAACTGCTGTAGATACGCAACCCATGAGGCATGTCTAGCTGAAATTTTCTCATGCCCTTGCAAATGTTTCAAAGCTTCATGATCCGTATAAAGAACAAACTCTTTCTGAAACAGATAATGTCTCCAGTGCTTCATAGCTTGAACAATTGCGTAGAACTCCACGTCATAAGTGTTATATCTCAACTTGGCTCCAAACAACTTCTCACTGAAATAAGCAACTGGTCTTCCATTCTGACTCAATACTCCACCAATCCCAACCTTCGAAGCATCAGTGTGTAACTCGAACAATATCTGAAAATCCAGCAGTACCAGAATAGGTGTTGTCGTCAAAAGTGTCTTAATCTTCTCAAAAGCTAACTCTGCTTCCTCTGTCCACACGAACTTCTTTCCTTTCATACAATCGGTTACAGGTGCCATCACACTACTAAAATATGGAATGATAGAATCAACAGCACTTCTCGCAAATGCTGGATATGATCTTCCATACTCCCACTATAGATTAAAATATCGTCAAAGTAAACTACTACGAACTTCCCAATAAATGGTCTAAAAATCTGGTTCATCACTCTCATAAAAGTACTAGGAGCATTTGATAAGCCAAACGGCATAACCAACCATTCGTATAAACCTTCCCTAGTTTTAAAAGCAGTCTTCCACTCATCACCCGGTCTAATACGAATCTGATGGTATCTACTCTTCAAGTCAATCTTTGAGAACACAATAGCCCCACTCAACTGATCAATCAAATCATCGAACCTCGGCATAGGAAACCTGTATCTCACAGTGATTTTGTTTAGAGCCCGACTGTCCGTACACATCCGCCAAGTCCCATCCTTCTTGGTACTAATAAGGCTGGCACTGCACAAGGACTCAAGCTCTCCTGAACACGCCCTTGTTCTAACAACTCCTCTACCTGCCTTCTCAGTTCCTCATGCTCCTTAGGACTCATCCTGTAATGTGGCCTGTGAGGTAATGTTGCCCCTGGCACAAGATCAATCTGATGTTGAATATCTCTCAACGGTGGTAATTCCTTTGGCAACTCTTCAGGAAACACATCTCAGAATTCTTCCAACACTGGCTTTATTTCCTCTGGAACTTCAACAGATTCAGTAGCTTCATGTCCAATCAACAAGAACACCTCTGGACTCTCCTCTACTTCTTCAACAAACTACTTCAAAGTCAACAAAGTCTTCAGCTCCTCAATCTCCTCTGACTTGGTCTCTCCTTGTTGTCTCTTCTTTGGAACTAAAATGATTTTAATACCCTCAAACATAAAGCTGTAGCTATTGGTTCGACAATCATGCTGCACTGCTCGGTCATACAGCCATGGTCTTCCCAAAAGCAAGTGACAAACATCCATCTCCACCACATCACACCAGATCTCATCTTTATATTTCTTCCGAATAGAAAATGGAACATGAACTCGCCTGTCCACCTTCACCTCTCCTCCTTTCCTTAACCATGCTAACTTGTAAGGATTTGGATGCTTCTCCGTCTTCAACTTCAACTTTCTCACAGCTTTGGTAGAAATGATATTGTCACAACTTCCCGCATCAATCACAAATTTTCACACCTTTCCCAGTATAGTGCAAGTCGACTGAAAGATATTACTTCTCAACCAACTAGCCTCTTCTTCCTATTTCGGTGTCAAACATAATCTCCACAGCATTAGATTACATCCTTCATCTCCTGACGCGATATCCTGTTAATCCTCTGTTAACGCTAAAAAGTGAATGCTAACACCCTGGTGTGTGTAGTAATGTTGTGAAAGCACCACTCGTGAAACGGGAACAAGAAATAAGCAGTAAAAGAGCAGAAAACAGTAAAAAAAACGGCGATTTTATAGTGGTTCGGCTTAAGATCAAGCCTACGTCCACTTTGAATTCCTTTATTGCTGATTTTGGTTACAAGTTGATACAATGCACTTCAAAATACAATAAACTTTGATTCCAAAAACACTTTAGACTAGTAGCTCAAACTTCGATGTGATAAAGTTCTTTGAATCCATGTCAGATGTGCAGAATCTCTTACGAAGCTTGTTGTAGTATCTTCAATGTTTGGAGTTCTTCAAGTATTGGATGAGTTCAGAATTCTGTAGAGTAACGGCGCTTTAGAGAATGATCGGAAAAAGTCCCCCTCTAGTTGGAGTTAAGGCCGTATTTATAGGGGAGATTATGGGCAGAATTTTTATCACCAAGTACTAGGTCGTCTACGACCTAAGGTAGGTCGTAGGTCGTAGGTAGGTCGTAGGTCGACGACATAGGGGATCACCTGTACTAGCTATTTTTGAGCTTGTCCTGAACGAGTTAATGGGTCGCGTACGACTTATTATAGGTCGTAGGTCGGTTGAGACCACCAATGACTTGATTTAGGTCGCTGAGACCACTTCGTCCTTAGGTCGTTAG
Organism: Allium fistulosum; assembly: GCA_030737815.1. NCBI lineage: Eukaryota > Viridiplantae > Streptophyta > Magnoliopsida > Asparagales > Amaryllidaceae > Allium > Allium fistulosum. Next base: position 712,948,975 of record CM060905.1, read on the forward strand.
GTCGTGAAGTCCCTTAGGTTGTGAAGTCACTGAGGTCGTGAAGTCACTTAGGTCGTTAGGTCGTGAAGTCCCTTAGGTCGTGAAGTCGCTTAGGTCTTGAAGTCACTTAGGTCATTAGGTCGTGAAGTCCCTTAGGTCGTTAAGTCCCTTAGGTCGTTAAGTCACTTAGGTCGTGAAGTCCCTTAGGTTGTTAGGTCGCGGAGTTATAGGTCGTGGAGTTTTGGGTCGCTCAAAAATAGGAGTTAACATTTGCCCCTCGAAGTACATGCCTATGTCGTAGGTTGTGTACTACGACTTAACTTTGCTAGGTCGCGAGCGACCTAAAAACACATATTAACTCGCGCGCCCATTCGTCTCCTTCTTCCCCTATATAAACTGTTAGGTCGCTACTTCCTCCCTACCTTACTGCTCCGATCTCCCACTGCCATTGACGAATCTTCGAATTTCCAAAGGCGAATTCAATCCATTTAGTCGTTGATTCATCTCTACCAACATACTACGTAATTGAATTCAATCTCTTTTCCACCATAATCGCCGCTCAATCGTGAATCCATGTTTTCCGACCCAAGTCTAATTTCATGTGTCGTGCTTCATTTTGAATGATCATTACAACCGACTTTTGATCGTCGTTTGATATGTTGTTGTGATTTATGAAGGTACGGTAATATTTATAATGGATCGGAGGGATTTGGAATCGATTTTTTGGGTGATTTGGTGGTATGTGAAGATGAATGAAATTCATGAAGAGGATGATATATTTCTTTATAATGGCGATATCGGGTTATCGGGTCGAGTAAGTGATTGCGTGGGGAGGAAGTCAGCGACCTATCAGATCTGAGCGACCTATAAATTAGGTCGTGTTGGGATTTACGCGACCTACGACTTACGACCTAAGAAACCTGATCGACCTAAGAATTCCTGCAACCTAAGTAAAGCCGAACAACCTTCTACGACTTAACCTTTTAATGTCATAGGCTTTAGGTCGCGGCCGAGCTAACACTTGAACCTTCTAACTTGCAAAGTGCGACCTGAGGAATTTCCGACCTATGCTAGGTCGTGAGCGACCTAGGACTTGAACCGTTTGGACTCGATTGAACTTTGAACAGAACGACCTAACAATTTATCGACCTAATTTCTACGACATAGGCTCTAGGTCGCAACCGAGTTAGGACTTGACAAATTTGCATCGCCTTGAACTTTTTGACTTGCACAGTACGATCTAAAAAAGTCTCCGACCTATGCTAGGTCGCTGGACGACCTATGACATTAAAGTTCTGGGAGAATTTGATTGAACTTGAGCTTGAACTGTGTTGCACTTCTTCTGCAGATTGTTTTGACTTTAATGCTAATAGCCTGTTAAAACACAATATTTGCAGAAAACTAGGACGAATATACTGCCATTGACTGCCCACATCGAATGACAAATTAGTCGATAAAGAAAAATCAACTTGAATGAACTGTGTGAACGAAATGCTGTGAACTAACCAATTCAAGTGAAGTATTAAAGCAAAACTATAATAGTTAACTGAAGCTGATTTGTTTGCATTAACACTGCACTTGAGTTTTAAATTAACAAGTCCTGAAATCTTGTAATCGACCAATTGTCAACTAGTTTAATTCCAGTTATGTTTTCTTTTTATTTTTATTAGTTCTGCATAACACTTCACACTTTTTAGGAAACGTGCACCTTCACATTTGAACATCCAGTTGATTGTGTAGAATGACTTCTCAACAAGAAGAAGTAACAGTTCAAGCTGGAAAGGCTATTCCTATTCCTGTGCCATTAGCTAATCCCTCCAGAAAGAATCTCGACCACACTATCATATAAAGTTTTTCGCCAACTGTGCACTCAGTTCGGGATTGCTGAAGCAGATGCCATACTTCCTGAGAAAAACGACACTGCTGACATACCACCTCACGGTTTCATCGTCGTTAATCGCCAAATGTGCATGAATGGAGCCATTCCTCCTTTTAGCAATTTCCTTCAGCAGCTTCTTCTTCGACTGTCTATCTCTCCATTTCAGTTACACCCCAATGGCTATGCCATCCTGATGGGGCTATGCGTGTTATTTAGGAGGACGCTGGATCGTCTTCCGAGTTTTGATGAAGTTTGCTACCTATGCACATTTGCCAAAAATAAGAATCACCCCTCCATCACGCTTGTGAGAAGCGCCAGGAACCGCAAACTGATCATCGGTCTTCCCAATAGTGTTTACGGGTTTCTGAGTCAGTTTTTCTTCATTCGCTGTCCTCCGGGATTCTACGCTATCTGGAGAGTAGGAAGTAAGATCATTAATCTTCGTTCCTTATGTTTCTGAACTTTTCGAAGCTTGAGTTGTCAAGTGTTAATTTCGCTCTTTTCTTTTTAGCGATTCCTCCTCCTTCTAGGGATTCTGGTCACAAATCAACTTTGGAGAGGCTCATGGCTGTGCCGGTTGAAGAGAGGAGTATCCAATTTCTATTGAAAGACGAGTTTTTACATCAATTTGGACTCCTACATTCTTCCCGTTCTATCCAGCCTCATGAAGTTCCTGATTCTCCAACAAAGACATCAGATGCCCCAGCACCTGCTGAAGGACTTATACCGAAAGAACCTGCCACTGAGACTTCACTAGTGAAGTGTTCTACTTCTATTGACATTGCGGGGTCGTCCGGCAAATTTACACTTGCCCCGGTTATTGAGAAAGAAGAACCTCCTCGTCATTCTGAAAAGACGGCTGACGTAGAAGTTGAAAAAGAAAGTTCTGCCGGGCATAACGGCGATGACACTTTTGATGGGTTGGGCGATCTGATGATAACCTCACAGGAGCTTTTTAAAGATGACATGTCAAAAGCTATTTCTCCTATTGTTGAGGCGACTTCCTCTTTGCAATAAATTACAACACCTACCACACATGCCGTCACCATTCCCATACCAAAGAGTGGTTTGTAGTCTGACGCGCGTAGTTTGCACACCGCACACACTTAGGATGCTTGGCACTTATACGCACTTAGCTTCTTCAATTTGAAGATTTTTAAGACTTGTCTTTTCTTCAATTTCAGGTTCTCCAATGGGGTGAAGTGGTTCATACTATGATGACTTCCGACGCTTTGGAGGGCGCGACACTTATGATCACAGACGCTATCTCCCCGTTCGTAGGGAAACTGATGAGGAGCGAGCGGTTAGACAAGCTCGAGAGAGACAAGCTTATGAAGAGCAGCAAAGAAGAAGGGATGATGACTCCCACAAAAGAAAATCTTATGACACTAAAGGGAAAAGTCATGCTACCGAAGACCCGAGTAAACGGGTTAGACTTAGTGAAAGGGACGCGTCTGAAATTTCTGAAAAGACCACTGCTACTACTTCTCTTGATGTCCCATCCGGCTCTACTGCTCTAAAGAAATCTGACATCCAGGCGATTATCAGCAGGCCTCAGTATCAAGTCAAAGACGCCCCTCCTACTCTTCAAAGCCGATTCCCGAATTGGTGTTTAAAAGGGGTGCGTTTCGACTTGGACTTGGTACCAATCGATAAGCAAGCTATGCTTAGGAATCTCGATGTTGTTAAGCTCGATATCGAGAGGATGTCCGGATGGCAGAAACTCGTCGATGAGCTTCAAAGAGTTAATCACATGAATCTTGAAGCCATGTTGACTATGGAGAACGACAAGACGGAGTGGGATAAAATTTGCAAGCAACACGATGCAGAGATGGCGAGCATTGCAGATGACAATGCGAGACTTGAGTCCGAAGTCAAGAAACTTAAGGAAGATCTCGCCACTTCTTCTGCTTCGCACTCTCAAAAAGAAGAAGTCTTCCAGAAACAAGTGAGAGATGCTCATGCTGCTCAAAGAGATGCTGAGATGAAACTTGAAGCCGAGCAGCATGTTATTGAAAGATATCGCAATGACACCGTCCAACTGCGGGAAAAAGTCAGCTCTCAAGATTTGGAAATTATAAGGCTGCAAGCTCAGTTATTGAAGACCGAAAAAGAGCGAGATGAAGCCATCGCTGGAAAGGAAGCAGCTGAGCACTCGCATGAAGCGACGAAGGCCAGTGTTAGCTCGACTTTATTTGATTTTTATCTTCATAGTGTTCTGGGGCACGGAAGCCTCTCATTCTTGGGCCCGAAGTACGAAATCACCTTGGTTGAAGTGTGGGAGGCCGCGGTTGATTTGCTCGGAGGCGCCGGTTAAGATGAGGCAGAGATTGAAGCATATTATTTTGATGATGAAACTCGTGCCGCTCTTGCCAGAGGAAAGGAGCAACTTGCTGGAGCAAGAGCCGAAGCAGCGGCGGGGGAGCATCTAGAAAAGAAAGCATCTCCGACTGCCCCTGCCCATGCTTCGACTTCGGTCGACGTTGATATCATTGGCTCCAGCTCTTATTCTCCACCTCCTGTAAAAGTTGAAGTTAAGCCTGCTATAACTGAGTCTCCCACTGCTCATGTTGAGGAGAAGAGCCAGGAAGACATTGAAGCTGAAAATTTTGAAATTGAAGTGATAAAACCGACTTCTCCAGGTACCTTGATTCAGATCTGGCTCAAGTGGATTGCTTATTCGATTCAATTGAACTTGATGAATTTCTCGCTTATTACTTAAGTCCTGATGATCCAATATCTTCTCTTTTTTCAGAGAGTACTGATTTTAACTTCTTTTCTTCTGTAGCGGAAGCTCCGAGCATTGTGCACTCTCCTCCTCTTCCAGCTGTTCCTCCTCCATCCCTTTAAGTCACTCCTGCTTCCCAGCCAGGGTCGCAGGAAGAACAAATAGCAGCCCTTCAGGGCTTAGAGGATCCACCTGCTTCTCAAGAGCAGAAAGCAGAAGATCTGGAGGACAGTGAGAAGACCCCGGAGCAGTCATATGATGATGACACAAAACTTTCTACGTTGCTTACTCCGGGGAGTGAATCTTCTTCTAAGCGGAAGGGGAAGCGCGCAATGAGGAAGAAAAAGAAAAGCACTTCAGCTGGAGAAGACAAAGTAGAAGAGGATCTGACTACTCCTCCTTCTCCTCCTCTTCCAATCTGTCCACAACGGCTTCCAAAACTAGTTATCAAGTCGGGAAAGAGCTTTAAGGGTGGCGGGAAGTAGGAATGATAAGCTGGACTTTATGCTTCTTGTTTTGCTTTTTGCTTTTTGCATGTATCGACCGGAGATTGTGCGGGTACCGGTCCCCGCTTTTTTGAGATCTGCACATGTAAAGAATTTTCATAGTATTGAATAAAATAATTCTCTTTACTTGTACAAATTCTTGTGTATGTAAGAATGCACTTATTTCTCATTGTAGCGTAGAATAAACGATTCTTTTTACTTTATATGATACTGCAGTGAGCTCGTGGTATGATGGTTGAGCGTTGTTTCTATTAATATAGTTATATGCCCCCGTATCACGGCTTACTGCAATATTCTGAAAAGACTTGTATTCTTATTTTAGAGAATAATTCTTCCGTTTTGAGGAAATATTATTCTGCTTTTAATAGAATACGTTTTGTATTGGAGAAGTTTTTACTTTCTCTCTCTTTCTAAAGAACACTTCAACTTTCGGGGGTAATCACTTTTATTTGTTGAAAAGTGGATTTCCCTACGCGGTGAAGTGAGCTTTTGAAGAATGTTTTGATCCGTTTGTCAGATAATTATATTTTATCATCTAATGGATTCACAGGACAGTCATTGGCCGTTTTACTGCATATTTGTTTGTACAAATAATCATAGGTATTCAGCTGCGGCCGTTAGTGGTTCCATCAACGAAGTTTTTGGATGTGCCTTGTTAAAGGGCTTTATTTGTCTTAGTGCTTCCGAAGAAGGCTTTGTGATCTTCGAAGAGAAGCGTTTTTTGATCTACGAAGAGAAGCAATTTTGGTCTCCGAAGAGAAGCAATTTTGGTGAAGTGGGCCTTCGAAGAGGAGCATTTTGCACTTCAATTCCGATGAAATGTGCCTTCGAAAAGGTCTTTGTGTTTGTGCCTCCGAAGTAATTTATGCCTACGAAGAGGTCTTGTGCTTCCGAAGCAATCTCTTGCCTACGAAGAAGTCTTTGTTTTTGTGCCTCCGAAGCAATTTATGCCTACGAAGATGTCTTGTGCTTCCGAAGCAATCTCTTGCCTACGAAGAAGTCTTTGTGTTTGTGCCTCCGAAGCAATTTATGCCTACGAAGAGGTCTTGTGCTTGCGAAGCAATCTCTTGCCTACGAAGAAGTCTTTGTTTTTGTGCCTCCGAAGCAATTTATGCCTACGAAGAGGTCTTGTGCTTCCGAAGCAATCTCTTGCCTACGAAGAAGTCTTTGTGTTTGTGCCTCCGAAGCAATTTATGCCTACGAAGAGGTCTTGTGCTTCCGAAGCAATCTCTTGCCTACGAAGAAGTCTTTGTTTTTGTGCCTCCGAAGCAATTTATGCCTACGAAGAGGTCTTGTGCTTCCGAAGCAATCTCTTGCCTACGAAGAAGTCTTTGTGTTTGTGCCTCTAAAGCAATTTATGCCTACGAAGAGGTCTTGTGCTTCCAAAGCAATCTCTTGCCTATGAAGAAGTCTTTGTTTTTGTGCCTCCGAAGCAATTTATGCCTACGAAGAGGTCTTTGTGCCTCGTTAGAGGGCTTTGGTGCTTGTGTTCTTTCATCATCCGCCTCTTAGCGATTCCTCGTTACCACTTCAAGTACATGTCCCATTCTTTTGCCAGATGTTTGACTTTTGCCATAGAAGTGTACTTTATTGTTGAGTGGATCCACGGGGTAGACGCATGCTATTTTACCGGATGTTCGTTTGCACAAACGATCGCGATTGGTTAGCAAGGGTCTGGAACCTTCTCGTTAGAAAGATGCCCGTTTTGGTGGAACCATCAGCTGTTTGTGAATAACACTTCTTTTGTAGGAGTTGAATTTTGGAACTTTTGTGGCTTAGCATTCGAGTGATTTGTAGGAGCCGCTCAGCTTCGTGATGTGTTGAATAGGTAAGCTTTGCTTTGATAGCCTGCAATATTAAATCGACATTTTAGCAATATTTTAAAGATACTTGCATATCGAAATGAGACAGGCATTTTATAGCATTAGAGAACACAAGATTTATAGCTCATTATTATTGATTCACAATGATTTCTCAGTAGTTTACAAAAAGATTTATCCACCATCGTTTTACAAATTTAAGCAATGTTGTTAAGTAAAAAATGGATGCAAGTGATTGTTGTTTCAGAATCTCCGGATTGAACTTCCATTTGCACTGAATTCACAGCTTTTGGATTCATGTGCCAGAGAAAGTGAAAGATGCCCCAGCTGCAGTTTTGTGGGTAGTTAGCAGTCGTCCCAACTTTTGCCTGCTGGGTAAGGACCCCCAGTGACAACATTAATGACAAACTTCTTAGATTCCAGCGCTGCAGTCTTGTTGTCTGAGCCGGATTGATGGGTAGAAAGTTGTTGCCCCTGAGTGGATGAGGATGGGTCGACTCTGTTTTTCTTCACATATTATTGCAGTTTACACTGTTTAAGCAAATCTTCAATCACATTCTTTAGCTGGTGACATTGGTTAGTGTCATGGCCAGGTTGATTGTGAAATCGACAGAATTTCCCATTATGCACAGCACCTCCCTTCATCTCAGGTGGTTTGGGATACTTAACGACATCTTTCGTCGCGAAGAAGATATTTTTCCGGTGTGTCAGTTAGGGGAGTAAAATCTGAAGGATTAAAGCGGCGTGGTTTCTTCTCATTCCCCTGCTTCTTTCCTCCGTTATTTTCCCTTTTCTGATTTCCGGATACTCTTTTGTTAGACGCAACATTGTCATTGTTGACTTCAGCAACCACCACCTTCGCTGGTGCAGAAAGGCTTTCTAAGCGCATGAATTCGTCGGCCTTTTTATAGAACTTCTCAAGTGAATTCGGTTCCTTCATTTTTAGCCATTTTTCAAATTCACTTGATTTGTCGATGGCTCGCATTAAGTAAGTCAGGACCATACGAGGTTCTACATTATCCATTTCAGCCAAAGCTATATTGAAACGGCTCAAGAAAGATTTGATTGATTCTCCGGGAGCTTGTTCAAGGCTAGAGAGTGACATTATATCCTTAGCTTTTGAAGCATACAATCTGAACTGTTCTTTGAACTTTCGCGTTAAGTCGGAGAATTGATCTACAGACCAAACTGGAAGCTTTGTGAACCAAAGTAGAGCCACACCTTCCAAGTACATTGGAAAGTATCGGCACTTAATCTCATCTGATGCTCTTGCACCGGTCATATGCCAGTCGTACTTATATAGGAAATGATTAGGGTCACTCGTTCCCCTATATGCTGGGATAGTAGGAGGTGCAAATTTCCTTGAAAATTTCGCTTTCAGGATCCTTTCAGTAAACGGAGTTCTGCTTGGTGCAAATCCCCAGTCACTCTCATTTTCTTCCCTCTGCATGTTCTCTTTCATGATGCGGCCAATCATCTCTGATAGGTACTCTTTATTGTTCAGAGGCATCGCCGGGCAAGCATCAGTCCTTCTCTCGGAAGTTTGCCTGGGCTCATGTTCGTGAAAAGCTGGTTGCGGCATAGAACCTTCAGCTTGGAAAGGTGGCATTTCGGCAAAGGTTGTTTCATGGTTTTCTGGCTGACGATTTGCCCCAAGCAGAGCATTTAATCTATCCATCATCGAAGCGTTTTGAGCTTCCATTTGTTGGTATAATCCAGAAACTACGTCATCTAATTCAGCCCTTGTGACCCCGACGGTAGGAGTTGGACGGTTCTCTGTTGGGGAAGCGGAGGTCCCCTCATGAGCATTTCCGGATCTGGTAGGTCTACCCCTTCTTCCCGAAGCCATTATCTTAGATAGACTTCTGGTTTTCAAAGAAACTTTTTCCACAAACTCTTGTGAAGCAATGATGACAATATCCCTGAGTTCAATTCTCAGTGAAAGCACCAAAATGTTAACGCTAAAAAGTAAACGCTAACACCCCAGTGTGTGTAGTAATGTTGTGAAAGCACCACCCGTGAAACGGGAACAAGAAATAAGCAGTAAAATAGCAGAAAATGGTAAAAAAAAAACAGCGATTTTATAGTGGTTCGGCTTAAGATCAAGCCTACGTCCACTTTGAATTCCTTTATTGCTGATTTTGGTTACAAGTTGATACAATGCACTTCAAAATACAATACACTTTGATTCCAAAAACACTTCAGACTAGTAGCTCAAACTTCGATGTGATAAAGTTCTTTGAATCCATGTCGGATGTGCAGAATCTCTTATGAAGCTTGTTGTAGTGTCTTCAATGTTTGGAGTTCTTCAAGTATTAGATGATTTCAGAATTCTGTAGAGAAACGGTGCTTTAGAGAATGATCGGAAAAAGTCCCCCTCTAGTTGGAGTTAAGGCCGTATTTATAGGGGAGATTCTGGGCAGAATTTTATCACCAAGTACTAGGTCGTCTACGACCTAAGGTAGGTCGTAGGTCGTAGGTCGTAGGTAAGTCATAGGTCGTAGGTCGACAACATAGGGGATCACCTGTACCAGCTGTTTTTGAGCTTGTCCTGAACGAGTTAATGGGTCGCGTACGACTTATTATAGGTCGTAGGTCAGTTGAGACCACCAATGACTTGATTTAGGTCGCTGAGACCACTTCGTCCTTAGGTCGTTAGGTCGTGAAGTCCCTTAGGTCATGAAGTCACTTAGGTTGTGAAGTCACTTAGGTCGTTAGGTCGTGAAGTCCCTTTGGTCGTGAAGTCACTTAGGTCGTGAAGTCACTTAGGTCGTTAGGTCGTGAAGTCCCTTAGGTCGTTAAGTCCCTTAGGTCGTTAAGTCACTTAGGTCATGAAGTCCCTTAGGTCGTTAGGTCGCGGAGTTATAGGTCGCGGAGTTTTAGGTCGCTTAAAAATAGGAGTTAACATCCTCCTCAACTGGACTAGAATAACCTTCATCAACATCCTCACCTTCCATTTCAGTAATCATAGCTCGTCTCTTCGGTTTTGGACATTCATTACTCTTGTGACCCACTTCCTGGCAATTATAATATTTGAAACTGTTGTTGACCTTTGCCTTCGCAACTTCATTCACAACTGGTTTACTGACAACTTTAGAAACATTGGAACTCCCACTAGCACCCTTGCTCTGAGTATTGGAACTTGGAAACACACCACCTCCTCGTCTTCCCTGCTTCTCCCAAGCCAACGCTTTCTGGTGCGCTTCAGCCACAGATGTAGGGTCAAACATATTTACCATATCCTGGATCTGGATCCTCAACCCTCCAACAAACCTAGCAGTCAATTGTTCCTCCGTCTCCATAATGTCATTTCGAGCAATCAGTTGATAAAACTCATCAGCATAATCATTAACAGTCTTCGTCCCTTGCCTCAGATTCTGCAACCTCTGATACATAAGTGATTGATAATTGTAAGGCAAGAAAGTAGCCTTCATCAATTTCTTCATCTTCTCGCATGACTCAATCTTTGACTTTCCCATCCACTCTCGTGTAAGTTTAGTTTGCTGCCACCACGCCATAGCCCTGCCTCTCAATCGTGTAGCAACCAACTTCACTCTACGATGTTCGGGTACTTCGTTGAAGTCAAAAATTTCTTCAACATTAGACAACCAGTCCAAAAATTCTTCTGCAACCATTCCTCCTTTGAATTCTGGAATCTCCATCTTCATCCCCGATTCCCATCGACGATCATCTTCAAAATCTCTATCTCAATTTCGTACTTGACCTCGATCTCGATAATGAACACTTCCTCTATCACCATCAAACTCCTCATCAAAATCTGAAGCATATCGATGTCGATCATGACCACCAACATCCCTACCACCACGAATGTCCCTCCTACTATGTCTTTCCACATCACGGTATGGTTCATCTTCAAATCCCCGATGACTTCTTCTCTCTTCATCTCTATTCCCATGATGATCTCTCACCATTGAAACTGATGACTCTCTTCTACCTCGATGAGATTGTGGCGACATTCTCCTTTCACCCGAAACCAACGGCGAAACCCTGTTTCCACCTTGGTTCGAAACTGGTGATGTTCTTCTTTGACTTCGATTCATGTCAGCCATCAACTTCTCTAACTTCTCAATACCTTCATCAAATTTGCTATTGATACGTTGCTCCATAGCCTCAGCTTCTTGTCTTCTATATACATCTTCAACATTTTGAAATCGGTTAGCTCTTCGTGGAGGCATGATTACTTCAAACAAATCTTCAAAAAAAAATTCAAACACAAACTTCAAAAAACTTCAACTCGGCCTACACTCTGACTTGGCTCGGCCGTGACCTGATTTAGTTCGGTCTAAACGCTTCAAACACTTCTCCTTGCTCGGTTGAAAATGATCAACACTTCACTTGCTCCCCCTAGGCTCGGCTTGCTATGATTGGCTAAGTCTGGCTCTGATACCAAATGATGCAGCGGAAATAACGGATGACGATGAAATGTTGATTTCGTGTCAAACTAATCGATGAAACGATTAGATGAAGCAATAAAAATCGGTGAATTTAAGAATACCCAGAAGCCCAAATCCGTTGATCACGAAGATACCGGATTCTAGCAATCTTCGACATGTTGATCGTGCACGATACCGTGAGAGAAGATCTACAATTCTTCGAACGTTGATCAAGCGCACTTGATTCCATAAATTGGCTTCGACAATCGTTGATTCGAGCGCACTCGAATGCCGAAAGTGGAGATAGAAGATAACACTCAACTACCAATTTAAATGGAGGCACGAAGCACAAACCAAATTTTTATTCAAAATTCAACAACCTTTTACAATGACACAACATCCCTATTTATAGGGTTACATCACAACACTTTACACGACTCAGCTGTAGTTCACGACCTACAAGCAGTACACGACTTAAGACATACAGGCACACGTGACCTAACATAGGTCGTTAATGACCTAACATCATGCGCGACCTAAGACTTACACATACAAACATACCTGCGACCTAACACAGAACAACATTACAACGACCTTGCGACTTAACCAAATAACATAGCAACGACTTACAGTATTTACAACACACGCGACCTATCCACAAAGCGACCTAAAATAATGCGACCTACTGAAGAAAGCTCGGCAGCGACTTAAGCTAGGTCGTTGGCGACATAAGGAAACAGCAAGCACTGGAAATCCGGTAGCTTGGTAAGTCGTAGCTCGATAGGTCGAACTCAGTTAGGTCGTTCAACTTGGGAAACATAGCTTCGTTAGGTCGCTGGTCATTCCCCGCATAACACGCTGTATTTCCCTCCAATGCATGATCTATCTCGTTAGCTCGTTCATTGTTAGGTCGCTCGCGACCTATGATTCGCGACTTAGTGTACCCCGCTACATCATCCTGAGTAGATTGTAAATCGCTAGGTCGTTCGCGACTCAAAGAACCAGTACGACCTATGGTTTCCATGCTACCATCTAAGCGACTTAAGGAATTGGGGCGCCTTATCATTTCGTTAGGTCGGACGCGATCTAAAATATCAGGCTGAGATGCATCAAAAAGGCAAACAAATTCTTTATAAGAGTAGTTTCTAAGTTCTTGGTCTGATGAGATCAACAAAAGATCTCTTTTAGGATTCATTAGCAATGTTTAATTCAAGCTGTAAGTACTTATTCCTGTCAAAAGAACACTCTTTCATATTCATATACTATTATGCCAAACAGAAGAAAATTTTGATTCTCTCATGCTTGATGATATATAGACGAACATTCATATGTTGGAACCGACTATTCGTGTTTACAGACAAAAAAAAATGGATGTCATTATGCATGCAGTTGCACATATATAGCAGCAAAACTTAGAAATATAAAAACTAAAATAAAATTTTCCTTCCCTATAATGAAGAAGGAATCTGTGAATTTGGTGGTTCTATAAGCAAATCTATTACTTAGCTGCAAGGATTTATTGTTTCCATATACAATTATCTGCAGACTAAACTACCGGCTTATGAGCAAACCTGTCAATGCACAAGTAAATGCACAGGCAAGTCATGTTATAAACTACAGCTGGTTTTATTTTTTCGTTACTAGTTTGTTTCTCACTAAAGCCTGTATGCATATTTTTATTTTCATCACATAATATCACCATGAATAGTAACAACATATCATGAATCGGTAAATTTACTGTACATTCTAAAAAGATCATAAACTATAGATTGCCAGATATCGTTTAGACTAAATATTTTTGAAAGCTTCCGTATTTAGTTCAGTTGTACTTATTTTATATATAGGTGTAGGAATGCTTGATGTGATTCGACTATTGAGTAAAGGGTAGGTGCGATTCAAAAATATTAACTAGTGTCAGATGTAAACTAGCTGTATGAATTTCACTTTGTTATGTTAGAAATAAGTAATAGAGAAGCTGAATGAAAATATAGAACAGTAATAACGGTCGCCACCACCACAGATAGAATTTAATGCTTAATCATTTGACGTGTGTATTGATGTATGTATAGGAAAAGAAGGAAGAAGGAAAGAAATAAAGAAAGAGTACTTTGCTAGTTATGGTAGTCCTAAGTGAATAACTCTTAATCCCAGTAGTTCACAAATTAAGTGGAAATTAGGGAGACATCTCTATCATACTTTCATATTGTAAAGCGGGTCCCTGTCAAAGTTTCATTGTAAATCGGGTTTCTATTTTCTAGAAACAAAGAAAAATTATTGCTGAAATGTCAGCAACTTTTATAAATAAGTGCTGATATTTCAGCAACTTTCCATGTCAAAGTTTCATTGTAAATCTGGTCTCTATTTTCTAGAAACAAAAAAAAATTATTGCTGAAATGTCAGCAACTTTTATAAATAAGTACTGATATTTCAACAACTTTCATACACTTTGTTCACAGTGTACATAAATGTTGCTGAAATGTCAGCAACTTTTATAAATAAGTGCTGATATTTCAACAACTTTCATATACTATGTTCACAGTGTACAGAAAAGTTGCGGAAATGTCAGCAACTTTTATGAAAAGTTGCATCATGCTCTGCAATAATCGTGAATAAAAAAAAGGGATCTAATTTACACTGAAATTTAGTGAAGGACTTTTCGTTTATTTTGAACCTTAATAAGGACATGTGACAAAAGTACCCTTAATTTAAACATGGTCTTAAATCAATTTACTTGAGGTTCGTCTGCCACAAAAGAAAATAGAACATTTGATCAGGCCATCTGAGTCAACAAGGAATACGTTAGTTTCTAATGAAGCCCGTTTAGCCCAAACTATAGCAAAAAAGAAGAATCGATATACTTCCTCTTTTCACTTCTCTTGTGTATTTTAGAATTTTCCATTTGCACTTTAAATATTTCATTCCATAACACTCATCATTATGTAACTTACTAGTGCGAACCCGTGCTACGTACGCACACGGGTACTACTATAAATGTTGTGAATTGTTAAATTAAGTAACATTTTAGATAAAAGATATCAGTAATTTGTTAAGCCAAAAATAATTTGATAAGGAGAATAAACAAAATGTGTTTTCTTTTGTTAGAAGCAATAAATATTATATTTGACTCTTTCTAGAAACAGGAAAGAAAAGCATTCCAATAAATAAATATTCTGTGACATCCCGGAATTTCGAGGAATTTAAAATACGATAATCTCTTAATTAAAGTATTTTAAATTGATTTAAATTGTTATTTTCAAATATAAATAACCAATAAATTTATAATGTGATGTTTTAAATTATGATTTTTAAATTGATTTTAAATAAGAATAATTTATTGCGAATTTAATTTGTGATATTTTATAAATAGATTTAAATAGTCCTATTATTTCTAAATTAATAAATGAATATATATATATATATATGTGTGTGTAATTAGAAAAAAATAAATAAAAGTGTTCCAATTCAATTTCAATAAAATCTATTCTTAATTTAAATAAAATTCTGCTTATTCACTTTTGATATATAATATTGTGATGTAATATTGGTAGTAATGTTTAGATTAAAATAAATCTTGTCAATATTAAATATAAGAATAAAACAAGTATATGGTCATTAATGCGAATATTATTATATAAACTTATAAACATATCTAACTTAAGTAATAAATAAATAAATATAATGGGGTGTTTGGTAGTTAAGTTTAAAATAGAAAATATGTATTAATTAAATACATCAAGTATAAATAGAAATACAAATTAATAGTCATGTAAAATAAGCATAAATTCACAAGCTAACCTAATACAAATACATATAACAACTTATAAGGGTTTAAGTAAGTCTAGAAAATGTATATTATACTTGTAGTTGCAGGCTAATAATTCAAACTATAGCCCTATGTATATGCAGGAAGTAAAGTAATATGTTTGAGCTATCACCTTATATCTCTAAGTAACAAGTCAAAACAAAGTTAAATAAAAATATTTGTACTAGCACTGTTTAGATTCGCAGGCAAGATGTAGAAAGTCAAACAAAATAAAATACATACAAGTTTACAAAGCAAGATAAATATATGTACTAGGGCAATTGAGACTTGCAGGCAAAGAAAAGAAGTAAGGAAACATAAGTACTTAAAACATTAAATGCTAGCACACTTATGTCAGTTCGAAATGTTGAAAACCATCTCAGCCCCAAAAACTAAACCTGCCTGATAAGCTAAAGAGATAAAATTCTCTGATCAAAATGTAAGAATCTTGTACAAATACAACTTTCAGCCGCATTTGTTTCTTTATATCAAAGTTTTCTTATCATTTCGATTCATTCAAGCAATGTAAACCAGAAAGCAAACCATGGAAGCTCCTCTTCAAAATTTATCATTCACCCTGTAATTCATTTTTAAACAAGAGAACTCAGCCTGTAACTTTCTCAAATACATATTTGAAGTCCATTCCAGTTTCGAGTTTCAAGTTTTAAGGCTTTCAAGTTTTCAGTTTGAAGTCTCAAGTTTTTAAAAGCTTCAGTTTTAAGTTTCAAAGCAAAACATTGCCTCTGGAATAAAAAACAATAGAAGCATTCAAATTTTCAAGTTCAATCCAGTTTTAAAAAGCCTCTGCCTTTTTCTAGTCAGGTGAGTAAACATGCTTTCTTGAAAATTTAAAATTTGATAATTAGTTCATATCATCTTATGTTGCTATGTATTGAAAATAAAATGCTCTGTGATGATTGGTTGTTTACTGGAAGCTCTGTTTTGTGGTGTTATTCAACATTTCAAGTTTTGAACCAAGTAAAGCAGAGAAGTTTTAAATACTCCTTTATCTAAATAATTTAAACCTAAGAGTTTAAGCTAATTAAGTTGTTTAACTTAGTTTATAAGCCTGGTAGTTTATTTTGAAGCATATCAGTATAAAATAGACACTGTTTATTTAAGTTTCAATAAAAAAAAAGAAATCAAAGTCAGAAGTCGAATGTTTTAATTTGAAGATGTGAACCCATATCTTGATTTAGTATACAAAGATAGAATTTTTAAAATAGAAATGAGGATTTGTAAGAGAGTATTCAAGGGCAGTTCAAAAATGAAGCCAAGATGCATTTTTATCATTTTCTAACGATCGAACCCATTTAAAGTGTTGAAATTCTTGTTGAAGCTTGCTTGACACTTGTTGATAACAGGAAAAATGCTAAAGAAATTTTCTAGTGTATAAATTAAAGGAACGAGTTCCATTTAGGGTTAAAACTCGAGTTTTGTACGTGTTCAGTGGATAGATGATCGCGTCTTCTTGGAGTGATCGAGCGACACGGAATTGAGAGAGGGCGTAGAGTGGGGTGTCGGCAACCTGAAGCCGGAGTCGTGAATTTTCTGGTGAACTCGTCGACGTCGACGAGGTAGATTAGTTGATCGAGTTTTGGGTTTAGGTCCATCAGAAAGCTCGATTTTGAATAGTGACGAGATAGAGGTGGTCGTTGATCTGGGGTTGATGTAAGGGTCGTTCGCGACTTGCCGAGTGGAAGCGCAGATTGCCGGAGTTAGTCGGCGGCAAGTTCACATGCACAGCTGGGCGTGTGCACGTTTGGGTTTTGAACGATGAATTTTCCAACGTGACTCGGGATTTTTTTTGAGTTAGACTCGAGTGTAAACTCGAGTGTGTGGTGGGTATTATGCCTGCAGTTTTAAAGCATTTAGAATTAAACTAAGTTTAAAGGAAGAAAGGAAGATGAAGTAACGTACGAGAGGGAAGAAATGACTCGGGGAATGTGGGGGAAAACTCGAGTGATTGCTCGAGTAAATACAGGGGAAGACTCGGGTTTATAGATGACTAGGAAAAACTGTTTTTTTTAAACTGTAGAAATTTATATAAGTTTTATAACAGGGGAAATGGGAGAAGACTCGGGAATGCTTCCGAGTAGTATTCGAGTAGGACCGAAGTGGGAGAGATGCCCAGTTTTTATAAAGGTTTTAAAAATAGATTTTTTGGAATTTAAACAAATTTTATTAAAACTTTCTTTAAAACACTACTTTATTAATATCAATGGTTTCTGAATATTGTTAAAGAGTTTTAGAATTTATTTGATCTAAAATTTGTTTAAGTAGATTTTAAAGATAAAAGGATTTTTAAATGTAAATGGTAAGTAATATATTTTTAAGAAAACGTTATCTTAAGTTAAAGGAGTTTTATTATCTTGGAAATTAATTAAGTTAATTAGGAAATTAAGTATAATTAGTTAAATTAATTAATTAAGAAATAAGGTTAATTAAGTGATTAATGTAAGGATAATTAAGTAATTTAATTAACTAATAATTATGATTGATTAACTAATAAATTAGAGGTTAATGAATTGGGAATTTATTAATTAAGAAATTAAAGGTTGATTAATTTGTAATTAAGTAGTACTTAGTTGAAATTGAGTTTTATTGATTAATAACTTGGTTTTATTAATTAATTAATGAATAAGAAATAATTGATCTAGAGATTAATTAAGGATTAATTAATCTGTTATTAAGTCTTATTAATTGATAATTAAGGTTTATTAATTAATAATTAAAGAATATTTAATCTGTAATTAAATATTAATAAATTGTTTTAAGTTAATTTAGAAATGAATTACAATTATAATGAATCAAATGAATATAATTGATTCAAGATAATTAATAATTAATTAAAGTTAATCATTTGATGATAAATTAAGTATAAATACTTAATGAATTTGAATAGGGTAATTACTTGGCAAAGTAATTTATGAATAATTACACGATGTAATTAATTAAAGGAAATGAATTAATTGGAAGTAAAATAAAGTGTGATTACTTAGGAGAAGTAATTAAAGATTTATTACTTAGTGTAATTAATCAAAAGGGTTTATATAATTAATTAAGAAGTTAATTAATTAAGATAAGTAATTTCAAGATGGAAGTTCCTGTATATGACTTAGGATGATAAATGGAAGTGAATAATTAAAGATAATTAATTAAAATAATTAATTAAGGTTTAATGTAAGTAATTATAGTTAATTAATTTATGGAAATAATTTATTAAGGATCATTAATTAATGTAATTAATGAAGTGATTAATGGTAAATTACTGTGATTGGTTAAAGATAATTAATTTGTGAAATTAATTAAAGTTGTAATTACTGGAATGTAATTAAAGGTTAGTTAATCCAAGATGATTAATTAAGATGGAAATTGGAGAATGATTAATTAATTGATTTGAAATTAATTAATAATTTTGTAAGTAGGATTTATAAGATGAGGTAATTAATTTAATTTATTTTAATTAGAGGTGAAGTAATTAATTTAATTCATTTTAAATTAATTAGAGATAAGATAATTAATTTAATTCATTTTAAATTAATTATATATGGTGTGATTATTTATCCTTGCTTATGTATGGATGGATGATATTGTTTGCCTTGAATGGTTTGAAATCTCGGATACGAGATAAGTAATGCTGTGTGATTTAGATTATCTATTTCTGATGATATATGGATTATCTATCTGTGATATTGTGAATTATCTATCTGTGTATATAGATAATGAATTGAATTGTTTTAACTTTAAAACAACTTGGCCTTAAAAGACACGGTTTGGATTTGATGAGACCGGGATCGGGTTTCCAGATTTGGATATCCGAAAACCACATCGATCCAAATTAACGATAGGTTGTGAATCTCAAGTGAAGATGAAGATTCAGAATGCAAGGGTTATTGTCGTTAACTCTGAGGATGTTTCCAAAATGAGTGTAACGAGATAATGCCTTCGGTTTCGTTTGAACCCGGAACGAATTTGTATGGATTGAATCCTTTCAGCACATCGTCAGGTGGACGATGAGCATTCTAAGAGATGTGTTCTCTAAAGGTAATCGTGACCTCAAGCCTGATCAACCGGGAATGGCTAAAACAGGGGAGGTGCAGCAAGGCTTCGTGGGTAGCCCCCACTTGAGAGTAAGGTCATCCCTGTCTAGATGCCCCTTTTATTTCGGCTTAGTGGTGCGGTTGAATGATCACAACCATGGGGTGATTTTATTTGGAACTATCCAGTAAGGGATGAGTCCGGTTTTGTGTTGCAGGGGACTTAGGGTGGGTCCTCGGTACGGTGATCTAGGCCACGTACTGTGACGGGTGGTACCCCAGTAGTCCTGCCATTGTATGGAATCCAAAATCCAATAAGTGCCATCGGATTTGATTGTATTACCCACATTGTTGGCTAGTATGCTGGAATTTAATAGATGTAACAATTTCAGCTATTTCATATTTACTTGAAAACCCTAGACCATTATAATATCACTGAATTTCCTATCAAAGTTTTGGTTAGCGTAAGGTAAAAACATTTCCATGTTTATGTGTGGGATGTCTTACGTGATACCTTTCTTTCAAAGGTTTTCAAAGTTAAGCAACTTTAACCGTTTACTCATACCAGACCCATGTCTGACCTGGAGTTTATTTTTGTTTTTCCTAAACTCTCGGGTACTCAAATTTTTATGAGTAGCCAAGGGATTCAGGTTTAGCTTTGACGAATTTTGGAGGAGCAATGGAGCAGGAGGCTTCAGCGTATAGCTATATATTGGTTCCACTGTGTTAGTGTTTATCTGTATTTCCGCTGTGTTGTATCTCTGTGATGTATCGAGTTGTTTCGAGTTGTATTAACTAGACAGGTGTTTATAACTGTCTAGTATGTGTTGTATTATCTGTATAACTCTAATGTATATGTTATTATGTAATCTCTTATGTGATATATTATATTTCATTCGTTCCGCTGTTGAGATTCTGATGTTGTTTGTTCTTTCTTCTCTATCTTTTCTATTTTCTCACCCCTTTCTTTCTTAATAATGACGCGTCTTCCTGGGCATGGGAGGGCGGGTCGTGACATATTCAGATTTGTATTTTTTAAAAGTTATAGAGAATTTCGAGATACTAAAGATGAATCTGTATAACTTGTTAACTATTTGAAGGTTAAATTTTGTTATTAATATTTCAAAACTCTTAACTTAAATAAAAATTTATTTTCCAAATTTTAGATTTAAAATATTAACTGTTGGTTTTCTATAACTTCAATCTTATAGATTTTAATTTATTAGTCTATAAATTCAAAGTTTTCCTTTTTTATTTAAGGTTTTCTTTTTTGTTCAAACTATACACAGAGAAATATCATAAGGTTACTTTTATCTATAAATAATATAGGAACAGCATAACCAACTTAGTATTTTCCCAGGAAAAAAATGTTATCTTTTGAATCATCCTTTTAACCCAACACCTATTCACCAATTTGTTTTCGTATATAACAAATTAAATATGGTAAATAGTGGAATATGCTAGTATAAACATTGGTTCATGGCTAATTCAGATTAACTTTATATTATAAGAACTATTTAATACAAACTAATACCGTACCCTTGTGTCAATAAACTAATTGCTATTTCAGTATGTATAGTTGATATAAACTTGAATTATCTAATTATCAATTGAAACAAAAAATTTAATAAAATAAATTATATCGACAATACATAAATAGAAAGAACTCATTTTCTCAACAATAATTAGGAAAAATTATATCACCTAATAAAAATTAAGATTACTTGATAGTTTTTAGGTTTATTATAAAGAAAGAAAAACATAGCCAATTTTATTATATAGAGTTGTAAATATTTACAGTAAAGGAAAGAACATAAGTAAATGGAAAATAAATGATAACCAAATGTTTAAAGGACTCAATATCAGACACGGTCTCACTCATTTGAAAAGATAGAATGCCTAACATCATCTCCATCTAGTTTGAGAACACACATATACATTATGAAGAAAAAATACTAACATGCAATCTGAGCTATCCATGCCTTCCTCATTGCCCATTGTTAACGTTGAAAATTGAACGCTAACACCCCGGTGTATGTAGTAATGTGAAAGCACCACCCATTGGTACGGGAAAAGAATATAAGCTGAAAAATAGCAGAAAAAGTAAAGAGACAGCGGTTTTATAGTGGTTCGGCTGGTAATTAAGCCTAAGTCCACTTTATATTCTTTTATTGCTGATCTGGTTACAAATTGATACAATGCACTTCAAATACAATTCACTTTGATCACAAAAACACTTCAGACTAGTAGCTCAAACTTCGATGTAACGAGGCTCTTTGAATCCATGTCGGATGTGCAAGATTTCTTTCGAAGCTTGTTGTAGCGTCTTTTGTGTTTGGAGTTCTTCAAGTGTTGGTTCAGTTAAGAAACTGGCAGAGTATCGACGCTTCAAAAAATGATCGGACCATCCCCTTGCCGTTGGAGTGGCTCTAGTATTTATAGGGAAAAATCTGGGCAAGATTCAGTCTCCAAGTCTTAGGTCGTTCACGACCTAAGTTAGGTCGTAGGTCGGCAGCAACCTAGGGGATAGGTCATAATCTGGCTCATCTCGATTGATCTTGGTTTCTTCTGAGCGAGTTAATAGGTCGCGCGCGACCTAATATAGGTCGTAGGTCGTTGAGACCACTTCGTTCTTAGGTCGTTAGGTAGTAGGATCCCTTAAGTCGCTAGCTTCTTAGGTCGGTAGGTCGTGAACCTCTTAAATCATTAGGTTGCTAACTCCTTAAGTCGTTAGGTCGCCAACTCCTTAAGTCGTTAGGTCGCCAACTCCTTAAGTTGTTAGGCAGTTAGGTCGCTAGGTCGCTAAGGCAGTTAGGTCGCTAGGTCGCTAAGACCATTAGGTCGTTAAGTCACTAAGACTATTAGGTCGTTAAGTCGCTAAGACCATTAGGTCGTTAAGTCGCTAATAGCTGTTAGGTCACTAAGTCGTTGGAGATGTTAGGTCGTTGAGTGTTAGATCGCAGAGTTTTAGGTCGCTCGAAAAGAGGAGTTAACATTTGCCCCTCGAAGTACTGGCCTATGCCATAGGTCGTGTGCTTCGACCTAACTCTGCTAAGTCATGGGCGACCTAAAAACTGTGCTAACTCGCGTGCCTATTCGCCTTCTTCTCTCAGCCCCATACAAATTTATTAGGTCGCTGCTTCTTCTTCACTTAACTACTTCGATTTTCCGCTCTGTCACTGACGAATCTTCGAACTTCCAAGGGCGAATTCAACCCATTTAGTCGCTGATTCATCTTTACCATCATACCTCGTAAGTGAATTTGATCTCCATCCCACCATAATTACCGTTGAATTGTGAATCCCCATTTTCCGACCTTAGTTCAACTCCATGTGTCGTGCTACATTTTGAGTGGTTGTTGCGATGGACTTTTGATCGCCGTTTGACTAATTTATGAAGGCACGGTAATGCGTTGAATCTATGATGGATCGGGGATGTTTTGAATTGTTTTTGGGGTGATTTGGTGGTATGAAGGGATGGTGAATTTCACGAAGAGGACGATGGATTTCTATGTGTAGTTGATAATGGGCTATCGGGTTACAGTTTGACGAGATGGATTGCGTGGAGAGGAAGTCAGCGACTTAACAGATATGAGCGACCTAAAAATTAGGTCGTGCTAGGATTCTCGCGACCTAAGACTTACGACTTAACTTACTTGAATGACAGCAGAACGACCTAAGAAACTCACGACTTAACTTTTTTTGCGGCACAGGCTTTAGGTCGCGGCCGATCTAACACTTGTAAAATTTGACTTGCATAGTGCGACCTAAGGAGGCTCCGACCTATGCTAGGTTGTTGGACGACCTAATACTTGTAAAATTTGGGCAGAACCTGATTGAACTTTGAACTGTCTAAACTGCTTGGACTTTGTTGAACTTGATTGAACTTTTTTTACAGATTATACTAACTTTTAAAGCTGACAACCTGTTAAATACAACATTTGCAGAAAACTACGGCGTATATACTTCCATTGATTGCCCACATCGAATGTCAGATTAGTCGATAAAGAAAAATCAACTTAAATGAACTGTGTGAACTGAATGCTGTAAACCAACCAATTCAAGTGAAGTATTAAAGCAAAACTAAAATAGTTAACTAAAGCTGTTTTGTTTGCATTAACACTGCACTTGAGTTTTAAATTAACAAGTCCTGAAATCTTGTAATCGACAAATGTCAACTAACTCAATTTCAGTTATATTTGCTTATCATTGTACTAGTTTTGCACAACACTTCACACTTTTAGGAAACGTGCACCTTCATATTTGAATATCCAGTTCCTTGTGTAGAATGTCATCTCAAGAAGAAGATACAGGACCAGCTGTAGAAGCCTTTCCGATTGCTAACCCATTGATTGATCCACCAGAAAGAACTTCGACCACCTTGAGCCACAAAGTTTTCAGACAATTGTGTACCCAGTTCGGTATTGCCGAGGCAGACGCTTTATTTCCTGGAGCAAACGATACTGCTGACAGGCTACCTCTTGGTTTTGTCGCAGTTAATCGTCAAATGTGCTTAAGTGGAGCTATTCCTCCCTTTAACGATTTTCTTCTAGAGCTTTTTCTTCGACTGGCTATTTCTCCCTTCCAGCTACACCCCAACGGTTATGCCGTCTTGATGGGGTTGTATGTTCTGTTCAGGAGGACGCTCAATCGTCTTCCAAGCTTCGAAGAGATTTGCTATTTGTGCACTTTTGCGAAGAACAAAGATCACCCTTCAATTATGCTTGTAAGAGGTGCCAGAAACCGTAAATTGATTCTAGAATTGCCCGATAGTGCACATAGGTTCTTAAGTCAATTCTTCTTCGTCCGTTGTCCCCCAGGATTTTATGTCGTCTGGAGAGTTGGAAGTAAGATTGCCTTTCCATGCTCACTTCATGAGCTCTTCGAAACTCGAATTGTCAAATGCTTAACTCCATTCTTTACTTTTTGCAGTACTTCCTCCCCCGCTTAGAAATCCCAGCCTAAAGTCAATCTTTGAAACTTTAAGTGCTGTGGTTGCTGAAGAGAGAAGCACTAAATTTTTGTTGAAAGATGAGTTTTTGCATCAGTTCGGACTTCTACACTCTTCCCGATCTACTCAGATTCACGAAATTTCTAGTTCTGAGACCGAAACATTAGCTGCCCCAAGGTCTCAAGCAGAAACATCAAATGCCCCAGTTTCTACAGAAGAAAATGCATCGGGAGAACCTGCTGTAGAGGCTGCATTGGTGAAGTTCTCTACTTCCGTCGATGTCGTGGGATCATCTGGTAAACCTACACTTTCTCCGGTTACCGAAGAGGAGGAATCTTCCCAACGCTCTGAGAAGGCAGTCGATGAAGAAGCTAAAAAAGAAAGTTCCGCTAGGCATGATGGTGAAGATATCTTTGGTGAGCTAAGTGACCTAATGGTGACTTCACGCGAGCTTTTTAAAGATGATATCGTCAATGCTAAAGTTGCCTCTCCAGTGATCGAAGCGACATCGGCTTTATGACCGCTTTCGTTGACCCAAGAGTTGACCCATGCCGCAAAATCCGATATTACTCCAAAACCGAAGAGTGGTTTGTAGTTTGACAGGCATAGTTTGCACATCACACACACTTAGGATTTTTGACACTTATGCGCACTTAGCTTCTTCAATTCGAAGATTTCTAAGACTTGTATTTTTCACTTTCAGGTTCTCCGATGGTGCGCAGTAGCTCATACTACGATGATTTCCGGCGTTATGGGGGACGCAATTCTTACGATCCCCGGCGCTATCTTCCTACCTCAAGAGAAACCGATGAAGAAAGAGCCGTCAGAAAAGCTCGTGAAAGGCAAAATTATGAGGAGCAGCAAAGAAGAAGGGATGATGACTCCCACAAGAGAAAATCTTATGATGCTAAAGGAAAAAGTCATGTTACTGATGACCCGAGCAAATGGGCCAGACTTAGCGAAAAGGATGCGTCTGCAATTTCCGAAAAAACCACTGCTCCTTCCTCTCTTGACATTCCCTCTGGTTCTCCTGCTCTAGAGAAAACCGACATTCAGACAATTATAAACAGGCCTCAGTATCAAGTCAGGGATGCTCCGCCTAAACTTCAAAGCCGATTCCCAAATTGGTGTTTAAAAGGAGTGCGCTTTGACTTAGATTTGGTCCCCATCGATAAGCAGGCCATGCTGAGGAATCTCGATGCTGTTAAGCTCGATATTGAGAGGATGTCTGGATGGCAGAAACTGGTTGATGAACTTCAAAGAGTTAATCATATGAATCTTAAGGCCATGTTGACTATGGAAAACGATCATTCGGAGTGGAAGAAAATTCTTAAGCAACACGATGCAGAAATGACAAGCATCGCTGACGACAATGCAAGACTTGAGTCTTTAGTTATGAAACTCAAGGAAGATCTTGCCACTTCTTCCGCTTTGCATTCTCAGAAAGAAGAGGTCTTTCAAAAACAAGTGCGAGACGCGCATGCTGGTCAAAGAGACGCTGAGATGAAACTTGAGGCTGAGCAGCATGTTACTGAAAAATACCGCAAAGATACCGCTCAGCTGCGGGAAACAGTTAACTCCCAGAACATGGAGATCGAAGTGTTAAAGGCTCGACTTCTTAAAGTTGAGAAAGAATGTGATGAGGCTGTTGTTGGTCAAGTTGCAGCTGAAGAATCTCATGAGGCAACCAAAGCCACTATCAGCTCTACTTTGTTCGACTTTTATGTCCACTGCGTCTTGGGGCGCGGAGGGCTCTCATTTTTGGGACCGAAATACGAGATCACTTTGGCTGAAGTATGGGAGGTCGCAATTGATATGCTCGGAGGTGCCGACTATGATGAGGCAGAGCTTGAGGCACATTATTTTGATGATGAAACTCGTGCCGCTCTTGCCAGAGGAAAGGAGCAACTTGCTGGAGCGAGAGCTGAAGCAGCGGTAGGGGAGCATCCGGAAAAGAAAGTATCTCCAACTGCCCTTGCCCATACTTCGGCTTTGGTAAACGTTGATATCATAGGCTCCAGCTCTTATTCTCCACCTCTTGCAAAAGCTGAAGTTAAATCCGCCATTGCCGAGTCTCCCATTATTCAAATCGAGGAGAAGTCCCAAGATGATGCTGAAGCCGAAAAATTCGAAGTCGTCGTGATTAAACCGACTTCTCCATGTAACTTCGATTCAGATCTGGCTCAAGTGGACTGCTCATTCGATTCAACTGAACTCGATGAATTTCTCGCTTATTACTTAAGTCCTGATGATCCAATATTTTCTCTTTTTTCGAAGAATACTGATTTTAACTTCTTTTCTTTTGTAGCAGAAGCATCGAGCGCTGCGCAAACTTCTCCCCTTCCAGCTGTTCCTCCTCCATCTTTTCAAGTAACTCCTGCTTCTCAGCCAGGGTCGCGGGAAGAGCAAATAGAAGCCCTTTGAGGCTTGGATGATCCAATTGCTTCTCAAGAGCAGAAGGTTGGGGAACATGAAGAAGATGAGAATACTCCGGAGCCTTGTGATGATGACACGAAGCAATCTGAATTAATTTCTCTGGGCGGTGAGTCTTCTTCGAAGAAGAAGGGGAAGCACGTAATGAGGAAGAAGAAGAAAAGCACTTATGCTAGAGAAGATAAAGTAGAAGAAGATCCAGCTGCGCCTTCTCCTCCTTCTTTCCCGACCCGTCCACGCCGGATTCTGAAACTAGTCATCAAGCCGGGCAAAGGCTCTAAAGGTGGCGGGAAGAAGGAGTGATTAGTTGAACTTTACGCTTCTTATTTTGCTTTTTGCTTTTTGCATGTATCGACCGGAGATTGTGCGGATACCGGCCTCCGCTTGTTGAAACCTGCATATGTACAAAAACTTTATAGTATGGAATAAAATGGTTCTTTTTACTTGTACAATTTCTTGTCAGTATATGTGTGAATGCATTTATTCCTTGTTTTTGCACAAGTTTCTTTATTTACTTTATATGATACTGCAGTGAGCTCGTGGTATGATATTTGAGCGTTGTTTTTACTAATACAGCTATATGCCCCCGTACCACGGCTTATTGCAATATTCTATAAAGACTTGTATTCTCATTTTAGAGAATAATTCTTCCGTTTTGAGGAAGTATTATTCTGTTTTTAATAGAATATACTTTATAGTGGAGACATTCTTTCTTTCTCTCTCTACTCTGTAGTGGAGAAAATTTTCCTTTCTCTCTCTACTTTGTAGCGGAGAAATTTTTTCTTTCTCTCTCTCTTCTTTGTAGCGGAGAAATTGTTTCTTTCTCTCTCTACTCTGTAGTGGAGAAATTTTTCCTTTCTCTCTCTATCTTGTAGCGGAGAAATTTTTTCTTTCTTTTCAATAGTGCACTTCAACTTTCGGAGATGATCACTTTTGTTTGTTGAAAAGTGGATTCCCCTACGCAGTGAAGCGGGCTTTGAAGAATGTTTTGATCTGTTTGTCTAAAAGTTGTATTTTATCGTTGAATGGGTCCACGGGACTGGCGTTAGCTGTTTTACTGGATACTTGTTTTCACAAATAATCGTAAGTATTTAGTTGTGGCCTGGAACCTTCTTTCTTGAGAAGGTGCCCCTTTTGTGGTTCCATTAACGAAGTTTTTGGATGTGCCCCGTGCAAGGGCTTTACTTGTTTAGTACTTCTGAAGAAGGCTTCGTGCCTCTGAAGAGGGCTTTTTGGGCTTATGCCTTGGGAAAGGACTTTTTTTGTTGTGCCTCGGGAGAGGGCTCCTCCGAAGAGTTGTGCCTCCGAAGAGGGCTTATACCTCGTTAGAGGGCTTTGATTTGGCACTTCAAGCTTGGTGAAGTGTGCCTCCGAAGAGGGCTTTGTGCCTCCGAAGCAATTTTGGCCTACGAAGAGGTCTTCGTTTGTGTACCTCCGAAGAGGGCTTGTGCTTCCGAAGCAATTTTCTGCTTACGAAGAAGTCTTTGTTATTGTGCCTCCGAAGAGGGCTTGTGCTTCCGAAGCAATTTTTTTTGCCTACGAAGAAGTCTTTGTTTTTGTGCCTCCGAAGAGGGCTTGTGCTTCCGAAGCAATTTTCTACTTACGAAGAAGTCTTTTTGCCCCTGAAGAGGTCTCCTCCGAAGAGTTGTGCCTCCGAAGAGGGCTTTGTTGCTTGTGTCCTTCCACCATCTTCTTCTTAGCGATTCCTCGTTATAACTTCAAGCACATGTGCCATTCTTTTGCAAGTTGTTTGCTTTTTGCCAGAGAAGTGTACTTTATCATTGAGTGAATCCACGGGGCAGACGCAAGCTACTTTACCGGATGTTCGTTTGCACAAACGATCACAATTAGTAGCAAGGATCAGGAAGGTGCCCGCTTTGGTGGAATCATCAACTATTTGTGAATAGCACTTCTTTCGTGATTTGACATTGTTGAGTGATTTGTAGGAATCGCTGAGCCTTGTGATGCGTTGAATAGGTAAGCTTTGCTTTGGTAGCCTGCAATATTAAATCGACATTTTAGCAAATTTTAAAAATACTTGCATATCGAAATGAGACAGGCATTTTATAGCATTAGAGAACACAAGATTCATAGTTCTTTATTATTGATTCACACTGATTTCTTAGTGGTTTACAATACAAAAGCTATACATCCACCATCATTTTACAAATTTAAGCAATGTAGTTAAGTAAAAAATGGATGCAAGTAGTTGTTGTTCCAGAATCTCCGGATTGAATTTCCATTTCCACTGGATTCACAGTTTTGGATTCATATGCCAGAGAGAATGAAAGATGCCCCAGCTGCAGTTTTGTGGGTAGCTAGCAGTCGTCCCAGCTTCCGCCTGTTGGGTGTGGACCCCCTATGACAACATTAATAACAAGCTTTTCAGATTCTTACACTGCAGTGTTGTTGCGGGAGCCAGATTGATGGACATGATGTTGTTGCCCCCGAGTGGATGAGGTTGGGTCGACTCCGTTTTTCTTCACATATTGTTGCAGTTTACCCTGTTTCAACAACTCTTCAATCACATTCTTTAACTGGCGACAATGGTTAGTGTCATGGCCAGGTTGATTGTGAAATCGACAGAATTTCCCATTATTCACTGCACTTCCCCTCATCTCAGGTGGTTTGGGATACTTGACGACATCTTTCGTCGCGAAGAAGATATTTTCCGGTTTGTCAGTTAGGGGAGTAAAATCTGAAGGATTAAAGTGGCGAGGTTTCTTCTCATTCCCCTGCTTCTTTCCTCTGTCATTTTCCCTTTTCTGATTCCCAGATACTCTTTTGTTAGACGCAACACCGTTATTGTTGACTTCAGCAACAACCACCTTCGCTGGTGTAGAAAGGCTCTCTAAGCGCATGAATTCGTCGGCCTTTTTATAGAACTTCTCAAGTGAATTCGGTTCTTTCATTTTTAACCATCTTCCGAATTCACTTGATTTGTCGATGGCTCGCATCAAGTAAGTCAGGATCATACGGGGCTCTGCATTATCCACTTCGGCTAGGGCTATATTGAAACGGCTTAAGAAAGATTTGATTGATTCTCCGGGAGCTTGTTCAAGACTGGACAGTGACATTATATCCTTAGCCTTTGAAGCATACAATCTGAACTGGTCTTTGAACTTTCGCGTTAAGTCGGAGAATTGATCTACGGACCAGATTGGCAGCTTTGTGAACCAAAGTAGAGCCACTCCCTCCAAGTACACTGGAAAGTATCGGCACTTAATCTCGTCGGATGCTCTTGCACCGGTCATATGCCAGTCATACTTTTATAGGAAATGATTAGGGTCACTTGTTCCCCTATAGGCCGGGATAGTAGGAGGTGCAAACTTCCTTGGAAATTCTGCTTTCAGGATCCTTTCAGTAAACGGAGTTCTGCTTGGTGCAAATCCCCAATCGCTCTCATTTTCTTCCCTCTGCAAGCTCTCTTTCATGATTCGATGAACCATTCCTGACAGGTATTTCTCATTGTTCAGAGGCATCGACGGGCAGACATCAGCCATTCTTTCGGAATTTTGCTTGGGCAAATGTTCGCGAAGAGTTGGCTGCAGCCTTGGACCTTCAGCTTGGAAAGGTGGCGCTTCGGCGGTGCTAGC
Source organism: Allium fistulosum (assembly GCA_030737815.1). Lineage (NCBI taxonomy): Eukaryota > Viridiplantae > Streptophyta > Magnoliopsida > Asparagales > Amaryllidaceae > Allium > Allium fistulosum. The sequence continues at coordinate 712,979,102 of CM060905.1, forward strand.
TGCTCTTTGAGGAATATCCTTGTCTTGGGAATTGTGAGCATCTTCGGCAAAGGTTGTTTCATGGTTTTCTGGTTGTCGATTTGCCCCAAGTAGAGCGTTTAATCTGTCCATCATCAAAGCGTTTTGAGCTTCAATTTGTTGGTATAGTCCAGAAACTACATCGTCTAATTCAGCCGTTGTGACTCCAACGGTAGGAGTTGCCTGGTTTGCTGTTGGGAAGCGGAGGTCCCTTCATTAGCATTTCCAGATCTGGATGATCTACCCTTTCTTCCTGGAGCCATTATTTCAGATAGACTTTTGGTTTTTAAGGAAAATCTTTCAACAAGTCTTTGCGAAGCAATGGTGAGAAGATTCCTGAGTTCAATTCTCAGCGAAAGCACCAAAAAGTTAACGCTGAAAATTGAACGCTAACACCTCGGTGTGTAGTAATGTGAAAGCACCACCCGTTGGTACGGGAAAAGAATATAAGCTGAAAAATAGCAGAAAAGTAAAGAGACAACGGTTTTATAGTGGTTCGGCTCGTAATTAAGCCTACGTCCACTTTATATTCTTTTATTGCTGATCTGGTTACAAATTGATACAATGCACTTCAAATACAATTCACTTTGATCACAAAAACACTTCAGATTAGTAGCTCAAACTTCGATGTAACGAGGATCTTTGAATCCATGTCGGATGTGCAAGATCTCTTTCGAAGCTTGTTGTAGCGTCTTTTGTGTTTGGAGTTCTTCAAGTGTTGGTTCAGTTAAGAAACTGGCAGAGTATCGGCGTTTCAGAAAATGATCGGACCATCCCCTTGCCGTTGGAGTAGCACTAGTATTTATTGGGAAAAATCTGGGCAAGATTCAGTCTCCAAGTCTTAGGTCGTTCACGACCTAAGTTAGGTCGTAGGTCGGCAACGACCTAGGGGATAGGTCGTAATCTGGCTCATCTCGATTGATCTTGGTTTCTTCTGAGCGAGTTAATAGGTCGCGCGCGACCTAATATAAGTCGTAGGTCGCTGAGACCACTTCGTTCTTAGGTCGTTAGGTAGTAGGATCCCTTAAGTCGCTAGCTTCTTAGGTCGGTAGGTCGTGAACCTCTTAAATCATTAGGTCGCTAACTCCTTAAGTCGTTAGGTCGCCAACTCCTTAAGTCGTTAGGTCGCCAACTTCTTAAGTCGTTAGGCAGTTAGGTCGCTAGGTCGCTAAGACCATTAGGTCGTTAGGTTGCTAAGACCATTAGGTCGTTAAGTCACTAATAGCTGTTAGGTCACTAAGTCGTTGGAGAGGTTAGGTCGCTAGGTCGCTGAGTGTTAGATCACAGAGTTTTAGGTCGCTCGAAAAGAGGAGTTAACACCCATCCTTTTACTTTAACATTCCTATAAAACGACAGCAAACATGAGGAAATTTTGGTCATACTAAGTTAGCAGCAGTTTAGGCAATTATCGGTATGAATAAAAAGCATTCAAAGGTTACAGAGTGATTGTCATAGGGTTGTAATCTAGGAATATGAGATTGTTCATTGTAATCATTATTTTAGCATAGTGGTCAAAAGACAATACCTTGTACCAACAGTATATTATTATAATTTTAGGCTAAGATTGGATTTCTTGTCAATAAACCATCGTTTTTGTAGTACATACATGCATGAAGCAGTCAATGTGTGACATCCCGGAATTTCGAGGAATTTAAAATGCGATAATCTCTTAAATAAAGTATTTAAAATTGATTAAATTGTTATTTTCAAATATAAATAACCAATTAATTTATAATGGGATGTTTTAAATTTTGATTTTAGATTGATTTTAAATAAGAATAATTTAATTTGTGTTATTTTATAAATAGATTTGAATAGTCCTATATATTCTAATTTGATAAGTGTTATATAAATGTGGATATTTATGTGTTTAGAAGAAAATTAAGATTTGGGAATTTAAGTGTTTCAATTTAATTACAATAAAATATATCTTAAATTTTAATAAAGCTCTACCTTTTCACTTTTAATCTATATATAATATTTTGATGGAATTTTGGTAATAATGTTTGTAATTAAAATAAATCTTGTTTATATTAAATAAATATAAAGCAAATATATGGTCTACAATGTAAGTATTAATATATAAACATATTTAACGTAAATGAAATAAAATAAATAAATAGCAATAAAGTGTTTGATAAATTAAGATTTAAATTAGAAAATATACACTAGTTTAATACATTAGTAAAATAAATAGAAATACAAAATAGTAGTTATGTAAAAATAGAAATAAATTCACAAGCTAACTTAATAAAAATAACTATATCAACTTGAAGTTAAATACTTAAGATAATTCTAGCTTCATTAAAACATAGGCTAGAAAGAAAAACAAATCTGGCTAATAATTCAAACTGTAACCTTATGTATGCAAGTAACAATATATATACACTATCACCTTAAACCTGTAAGTAGTAAGTTAAGCCAAGACAAAGATAAATCCAAGTTGTACATAGTGAAATAAATGTTTGTACTATAGCCACATTTAGATTCGCAGGCACAAAGGGATAAGTCTCAAACAAAAATAAAATAAATACAAGATTTCAAAGCAAGGTAAATATCTGTACTAGCAAATGAAACTTTGCAGGGAAGAAAGGAAATAAGATAACATATAGTACCATACGAAATTAATAAAAGAAGATAAGTATGGCTATACATGACATTGGCCATAAATGCTTGTACCCAAATACCTCCATTTCAGCTGCATACAAGAATATGGCTATACATGATCTAAGTGTAATAATTTTGTACCAGCTAATTTCTTAGCCTCTGCATTGTTTTAATATATATCAAAGTTTCCCTTTCCATTTCGTTCATTTAAACCATGCAAGACATTTTCATTTCAAAGAAAAACAAAATTCATCTCTGTTCAAACTTTTCCAAAAGCCAAAGCAAGATATTTCAGTTTTTAAAAGAAAATCAGAGCTTGTCAAGTTCCAGTTCAAAGCTTCTTCAGTTTAAAAAAAAAAGAAATCTAGCAATGCAAATGTTTTCAGTTTGAAGTCTCAAGTTTTTAAAAGCTTCAGTTTTAAGTTGCAAGCCAAATTTTGTTCTCTGGGATCATAACAACCAAAGTATGCAATTTCAATCAAGTTACAAAATTTCAAGCTTCAAAGCTGTTCAGATTTTAAGAAATCAAAGCCTCTGCCTTTTTCCAAATCTGTGAGTAAACATCTTTATTTAAAATCTAAATAAGTAAATGATGTTTGCTTGTGAAATCTTTGTGATGATATCTTGCATATATATATATAAGTATATGATTCAGTTTATATGTAGAGATAAATGTGTTTCATGTTGTTATGTTTGAACTTATATGACTGTTGATTTAATCACCTCTGTTCCATATTACAGACTTAACAGTTTAGTTCTAATCCATTCTTTTCCCTCTGATCTCTATTGTGACTTAAATTTCAGACAAGGATTGTTTGTTTAACCTTAGATTAAACTTAGAAATGAAGTTAATGAAAAGAAATTTGAATGTTAACTGTAAAAATAGAAAGAACAGGGAAATTCTTAAGACCATGTAAAAATCCAACATAGAAATATGTAGTCTCAGGGTTGTAATTCGAATATACTTCGCAAATTTGGATTTTTAAAATTTAAAATGGAGATTTTTAGTTCTGTATTTCAAGAGGAATCTAAATTTGAATAAAACTTGCATTTTTCCCAATTCCTAACGTTCGAACTAATTTTAGATGTTGAAATTCTGGTTGAAGCTTGCTTGACACTTGTTGATAACAGGAAAAATGCTAAAGAAATTTTATATTGTATAAATTAAAGGAGCGAGTTCCATTTAGGGTTAAAACTCGAGTTTTGGTCGTGTTCAGTGGATAGATGATTGCGTCCTCTTGGAGTGATCGAGCGACACGAAATTGAGAGAGGGCGTAGAGTGGGGTGTCGGCAACCTGAAACCGGAGTCGTGGATTTTCTGGTGAACTCGTTGACGTCGACGAGGTAGATTAGTTGATCGAGTTTTGGGTTTAGGTCCATCAGAATGCTCGATTTCTATTCGAGGTGCGTGCGAGCGTTTGGGTGGTCGTTTTGGGGTGTGGTGATGGTGAGTGACGTGCCGGAGGCCTTGACGTTGGTGGAGCATCACCATGGAGTGGTGTACGTGCACGCGTGCAGTTTGCATATCTGTAGTTTTGGTTTGGGAAGAAAGAGTTTCGCGTGAGGTTGTTCGAGTATTTGTGGAGTTTACTCGAAGATGGGCACGGGATTTTTGGGGTGATGACTCGGGTCGAACTCGAGTGATTTGAAGGTGTTAGAGCTTCAGTTTTTAAAACAGTAATTTAACTAAGTTTTGAAGATAAGGGAAAGAAGTTGAGAGACTCGGGAATATACCCGAGTATCATTTGGGTATGACCTGAAGTGAGGATGAAGCCAGTTTTACAAAAGTTTTAAAAATAGAAATTTTGGAATTTAAATAAATTTTGTTAAAACTTCTTGATAGCATTCCTTTTTAAATATCAAAATGGTTTCTTAACATTTGTTAAAGAGTTTTAAAATTTATTTAATCTAAATTTTGTTTAAGTTAAGTATGGTTTTAAAATGTAAGTGGTAATTAAGAAAATGTTACCTTAAGTTAAAAGAAGTTGACTATCTTGAATTAATTAAGTATAATTAGTTAATTTAATTAAAGATAAAGGTTAATTAAATGGTTAATTTGAGAATTAAGTAATTTAATTAATTAATGGTTATAATTGATTAACTAATAAATTAGAGATAAATGAATTGGGAATTTATTAATTAAGAATATAAAGGTTGATTAATTTGTAATTAAGGAGTACTTAGTTTGTAATTGAGTTTCATTGATTAATAACTTGGTTTTATTAATTAATTAATGAATAAGAAATAATTGAGCTATAGAGATTAATTAAGGATTAATTAATTGTTATTAAGTTTTATTAATTGATAATTAAGATTTATTAATTAATAATTAAAGGATAATGAATCTACATTAAAGATTAATAAATTTGTCTAAAGCCAATTAAGAAATGAATTACCAATTGTAATGTATCAAATGAATGTGATTGATTCATGATAATTAATTGTAAATTAATTAAAGATAATCATTTGATGGTTAACTAAGTATAAATACTTAATGAAATTGAATAGCATAATTACTTAGCAAAGTAATTAATGAATAATTACTGGATGTAATTAATTAAAGGAAATTACTTAATGGAAGTAATTAAAGTGTAATTACATAGGAGAAGTAATTAAAGGTTTATCACTTAGTGTAATTAAAGATTTATTACTTGGTGTAATAAATAAAAAGGATTTATATAATTAATTAAGAAGTTAATTAATTAAGGTAAGTAATTTCAAGATGGAAATTCCTGTATATGATTTAGGTTGATAAATGGAAGTGAATAATTTAAGTTAATTAATTAATGTGATTTATTAAGGTTTAATGTAATTAATTTTAGTTAATTAATTAATGGAAATAAATTATTAAGGATCATTAATTAATGTAATTAATGAAGCATTTAAATGGTTAATTACTGTGAATGGTTAAGGTTAATAAATTTGTGAAATTAATGAAAGTTGTAATTACTGGAACGTAATTAAAGGTTAGTTAATCAAGATGATTAATTAAAATGGAAATTGGGAAATGATTAATTAATTGATTTGAAATTAATTAATAATTTTGTAAGCAGGATTTATAAGATGAAGTAATTAATTTAATTCATTTTAAATTAATTAGAGATAAGATAATTAATTTAATTCATTTTAAATTAATTATATATGGTGTGATTATTTATCCTTGCTTATGTATGGATGGATGATATTGTTGCCTTGAATGGTTTGAATCTCGGATACGAGATAAGTAATGCTGTGTGTTTTAGATTATCTATTTCTGATGATATATGGATTATCTATCTGTGATGTTGTGAATTATCTATCTCTGTGTATATATAGATAATGAATTGAATTGTTTTAACTTTAAAACAACTTGGCCTTAAAAGACACGGTTTGGATTTGATGAGACCGGGATCGGGTTTCCAGATTTGGATATCCGAAAACCACATCGATCCAAATTAACGATAGGTCGTGAATCTCAAGTGAAGATGAAGATTCAGAGTGCAAGGGTTATTTTCGTTAACTCTGAGGGTGATTCCAAAATGAGTGTAACGAGATAATGCCTTCGGTTTCGTTCGAACCCGGAACGAACTTGTATGGATTGAATGCTTTCAGGACATCGTCAGGTGGACGATGAGCATTCTAAGTGATGATCTTCTGATAAAGGTAATCGTGACCTCAAGCCTCATCAACCGGGAATGGCTAAAACAGGGGAGATGCAGCAAGGCTTCGTGGGTAGCCCCCACTTGAGAGTAAGGTCATCCCTGTCTAGATGCCCCTTTTATTTCGGCTTAGTGGTGCGGTTGAATGATCACAACCGTGGGGTGATTTTATTCGGAACTATCCAGTAAGGGATGGGTCCGGCCTTGTGTTGCAGGGGACTTAGGGTGGGTCCTCGGTATGGTGATCTAGGCCACGTACTGTGATGGGCGGTACCCCAGTAGCCCTGCCATTGTATGGAATCCAAAATCCAATAAGTGCCATCGGATTTGATTGTATACCTATGTATGCTGGAATTTAATGAATGTAACAATTTCGGCTATTTCTTATTTACTTGAAAACCCTAGACACTATTATAATATCACTGGATTTCCTATTAAATGTTTTGGTTAGCGTAAGGTAAAAACTTTTCCATGTTTATGTGTGGGAAGTCTTACGTGATACCTTTTGTTTTCAAAGGATTTTCAAAGTTAAGCAACTTTAACCGTTTACTCATACCAGACCCATGTCTGAACCGGAGTTTATTTCTGTTTTTCCTAAACTCTCGGGTACCCAAATTTTTTTACGGGTAGCCAAGGGATTCAGGTTTAGCTTTGACGAATTTTGGAGGAGCAATGGAGCAGGAGGCTTCAGCGTATAGCTATATATTGGTTCTGCTGTGTTAGTGTTATGTGTATTTCCGCTGTGTTGTATCTCTGTGATGTATCGAGTTGTTTCGAGTTGTATTAACTAGACAGGTGTTTATAACTGTCTAGTATGTGTTGTATTATCTGTATAACTCTGATGTATATGATACTATGTAATCTCTTATGTGATATATTATATTTTATTCGTTCCGCTGTTGAGATTCTGATGTTGTTTCTTCTTCTTCTCTATCTTTTCTATTTTCTCACCCCTTTCTTTCTTAAAAACGATGCGATTTTCCGGTAGTGGAAGGTCGGGTCGTGACAGTGGTATCAGAGCTATAGGTTGAGCGAATACCTAAGCTCTGGAGTGGTATCTTCTTGAGAGAGCGTACTTGTAATTTATATAAATATATATATATATATATATATATTTATTCCTACCTATCTGTTGGGTTACCTGTTCGGGTTTTCCAATATAAGTTATAAAGGTAGATAGGGTAGTGGTGTGAGTAACACGGCTACCAATGGTTGGAGTTTAAATTATTGAGGTTGGAAGTGTATCTGCCGAGACTGTAGATTTAATACCGTCTCGAGTGAGTTTTGTTTGATGTAAAGATTTGGTTGATCTCTGAAGGAAGACTGTTAAAGATTCAGGGTTCATAATTGAAGTGCAAGTTTGATCGCGCTCGTGTGAGCGGGTTTTTGAGAGTTTGGATTTGTCGGTTAGACAGAAGTAAGTCATGATATCTTGATACCTCAGGATGTAGTAGCTGTGTGATGAGACACAGTGACTATGGATATTTTCCGAAGATGTTTTCTTTGGAACAAGTTAAGGAAGTGTGGTTGTTTCGGTGTTGTGGCTGTGTTCAGCTGGGTGTTTCTGTTGTTTGAGGTCCGAGTTTCTCGAGGAGTTTGGATAGGAAGTCTTCTGGCTTGGCAGATTTTCACGAGGTGATTTCAGAAGCATCAGAGTGGTTCCGTTCTTCGACGGATTGGCTTCATAAGCGTAAGCTGTTCTGATTGGTAAAGAGAGAGTAGTTTTTCTTTGGAATTAGGCCGGTTTGATCGCAAAAGTGACTTGCGATAGTCTGAGTGTTCTCTTGATTTGTCCGAGATTTTCTGGATGTTCTCAGGAGGTCAGAGTTTTGTCAGCATATGGAGATTGAGTTTGGTATCGACTGGATTCCAGAGATGGTACCGATGGTTCAGCTTAGGAGATTTGGTGGAGCATGTGTGTTTTCTCTTCTGTATCTAGTTTCGAGTTTCTTCTAGCTAAGGGTAGCTGAAGACAGTACCCTTGACTGAGGACTCATCTGTTTCTGTGAGCAGTTCGTCTCCGTTTGTGGTGGATCTGTTATTGTGTGTCCAGGAGGTGTTGGTTGAGTTTTTGGTCGAGTTCTTCGACATTCTTATCTACTTCAGATCAGAGTTGCGCAGCGAAAGCATGGTGGCAGCTGTTCTAGAGTGGAAGCAACCGGAGGTTGCAGTGTTCTGAGATTAGAGAGTTTCTACGGGAATTTTTCTGGAGGGAGACCAGATTGGCAGTGTATATGTTTTGTCTTTTCCGAATAGGAGAAGCAAGTTGTAACCTACTGATGATGTTGGAGTAGAGTTGTATTCTAGATATTTGGTAAATCTGGAGAGGATCTTTTTGGTTGCGTTATTCTGATCCAGTTGGTTATTGGAGCATCAGCGAAGTTGGAGACTTCGTGGTTGTTGAGATTTCTTCGGTAAAGGGAGCAATAAGATTGGGTAAGACTGTGAGGTTAGCTCCGGAGTATATTGGATCTTTCTGTATTCTGCTAAGGATAAGTGTTTTGGATTTCAGGAGTGAATTGTCAGTTTGGAGAACTGGGATTCGTTGTATTTCACGTATCTCTGAGGGAGTACGCGTAAGATCTATCACTGGTTTTGGAACCAGCAGTTCGGAGAGTTTTGGTTGTTGAGTCAGACTTGTCTGTAGTCTGATATCTGTCTTGTTTTATAGATCTAGTTGAGTAGGAGCTCAGTAGCTCAGTAGTGTAGCTAGTTTGGATTCAGTAGAGCGAGTATTCCAGTATCTATTCTTGGGAAACTCGGGTAATTTTTAGGAAGCTTATCCGGATCTGTATCCGAATAGCTAGTGTTGTTTGGTTGATTGAATTTTTTATTGATTGAAATTGTTTGTTTGGTTGTATATGGCTGATATGTATGCTGAATTGGTTTAAAATAAAATAAAATTTTGGATTATCTTTTGTTTTAAATTTCGAGGACGAAATTCTTTTAAGGGGGAAGGAATGTGACATCCCGGAATTTCGAGGAATTTAAAATGCGATAATCTCTTAAATAAAGTATTTAAAATTGATTAAATTGTTATTTTCAAATATAAATAACCAATTAATTTATAATGGGATGTTTTAAATTTTGATTTTAGATTGATTTTAAATAAGAATAATTTAATTTGTGTTATTTTATAAATAGATTTAAATAGTCCTATATATTCTAATTTGATAAGTGTTATATAAATGTGGATATTTATGTGTTTAGAAGAAAATTAAGATTTGGGAATTTAAGTGTTTCAATTTAATTACAATAAAATATATCTTAAATTTTAATAAAGCTCTACCTTTTCACTTTTAATCTATATATAATATTTTGATGGAATTTTGGTAATAATGTTTGTAATTAAAATAAATCTTGTTTATATTAAATAAATATAAAGCAAATATATGGTCTACAATGTAAGTATTAATATATAAACATATTTAACGTAAATGAAATAAAATAAATAAATAGCAATAAAGTGTTTGATAAATTAAGATTTAAATTAGAAAATATACACTAGTTTAATACATTAGTAAAATAAATAGAAATACAAAATAGTAGTTATGTAAAAATAGAAATAAATTCACAAGCTAACTTAATAAAAATAACTATATCAACTTGAAGTTAAATACTTAAGATAATTCTAGCTTCATTAAAACATAGGCTAGAAAGAAAAACAAATCTGGCTAATAATTCAAACTGTAACCTTATGTATGCAAGTAACAATATATATACACTATCACCTTAAACCTGTAAGTAGTAAGTTAAGCCAAGACAAAGATAAATCCAAGTTGTACATAGTGAAATAAATGTTTGTACTATAGCCACATTTAGATTCGCAGGCACAAAGGGATAAGTCTCAAACAAAAATAAAATACATACAAGATTTCAAAGCAAGGTAAATATATGTACTAGCAAATGAAACTTTGCAGGGAAGAAAGGAAATAAGATAACATATAGTACCATACGAAATTAATAAAAGAAGATAAGTATGGCTATACATGACATTGGCCATAAATGCTTGTAACCAAATGCCTCCATTTCAGCTGCATACAAGAATATGGCTATACATGATCTAAGTGTAATAATTTTGTACCAGCTAATTTCTTAGCCTCTGCATTGTTTTAATATATATCAAAGTTTCCCTTTCCATTTCGTTCATTTAAACCATGCAAGACATTTTCATTTCAAAGAAAAACAAAATTCATCTCTGTTCAAACTTTTCCAAAAGCCAAAGCAAGATATTTCAGTTTTTAAAAGAAAATCAGAGCTTGTCAAGTTCCAGTTCAAAGCTTCTTCAGTTTAAAAAAAAAAGAAATCTAGCAATGCAAATGTTTTCAGTTTGAAGTCTCAAGTTTTTAAAAGCTTCAGTTTTAAGTTGCAAGCCAAATTTTGTTCTCTGGGATCATAACAACCAAAGTATGCAATTTCAATCAAGTTACAAAATTTCAAGCTTCAAAGCTGTTCAGATTTTAAGAAATCAAAGCCTCTGCCTTTTTCCAAATCTGTGAGTAAACATCTTTATTTAAAATCTAAATAAGTAAATGATGTTTGCTTGTGAAATCTTTGTGATGATATCTTGCATATATATATATAAGTATATGATTCAGTTTATATGTAGAGATAAATGTGTTTCATGTTGTTATGTTTGAACTTATATGACTGTTGATTTAATCACCTCTGTTCCATATTACAGACTTAACAGTTTAGTTCTAATCCATTCTTTTCCCTCTGATCTCTATTGTGACTTAAATTTCAGACAAGGATTGTTTGTTTAACCTTAGATTAAACTTAGAAATGAAGTTAATGAAAAGATATTTGAATGTTAACTGTAAAAATAGAAAGAACAGGGAAATTCTTAAGACCATGTAAAAATCCAACATAGAAATCTGTAGTCTCAGGGTTGTAATTCGAATATACTTCGCAAATTTGGATTTTTAAAATTTAAAATGGAGATTTTTAGTTCTGTATTTCAAGAGGAATCTGAATTTGAATAAAACTTGCATTTTTCCCAATTCCTAACGTTCGAACTAATTTTAGATGTTGAAATTCTGGTTGAAGCTTGCTTGACACTTGTTGATAACAGGAAAAATGCTAAAGAAATTTTATATTGTATAAATTAAAGGAGCGAGTTCCATTTAGGGTTAAAACTCGAGTTTTGGTCGTGTTCAGTGGATAGATGATTGCGTCCTCTTGGAGTGATCGAGCGACACGAAATTGAGAGAGGGCGTAGAGTGGGGTGTCGGCAACCTGAAACCGGAGTCGTGGATTTTTTGGTGAACTCGTTGACGTCGACGAGGTAGATTAGTTGATCGAGTTTTGGGTTTAGGTCCATCAGAATGCTCGATTTCTATTCGAGGCGCGTGCGAGCGTTTGGGTGGTCGTTTTGGGGTGTGGTGATGGTGAGTGACGTGCCGGAGGCCTTTACGTTGGTGGAGCATCACCATGGAGTGGTGTACGTGCACGCGTGCAGTTTGCATATCTGTAGTTTTGGTTTGGGAAGAAAGAGTTTCGCGTGAGGTTGTTCGAGTATTTGTGGAGTTTACTCGAAGATGGGCACGGGATTTTTGGGGTGATGACTCGGGTCGAACTCGAGTGATTTGAAGGTGTTAGAGCTTCAGTTTTTAAAACAGTAATTTAACTAAGTTTTGAAGATAAGGGAAAGAAGTTGAGAGACTCGGGAATATACCCGAGTATCATTCGGGTATGACCTGAAGTGAGGATGAAGCCAGTTTTACAAAAGTTTTAAAAATAGAAATTTTGGAATTTAAATAAATTTTGTTAAAACTTCTTGATAGCATTCCTTTTTAAATATCAAAATGGTTTCTTAACATTTGTTAAAGAGTTTTAAAATTTATTTAATCTAAATTTTGTTTAAGTTAAGTATGGTTTTAAAATGTAAGTGGTTATTAAGAAAATGTTACCTTAAGTTAAAAGAAGTTGACTATCTTGAATTAATTAAGTATAATTAGTTAATTTAATTAAAGATAAAGGTTAATTAAATGGTTAATTTGAGAATTAAGTAATTTAATTAATTAATGGTTATAATTGATTAACTAATAAATTAGAGATAAATGAATTGGGAATTTATTAATTAAGATTATAAAGGTTGATTAATTTGTAATTAAGGAGTACTTAGTTTGTAATTGAGTTTCACTGATTAATAACTTGGTTTTATTAATTAATTAATGAATAAGAAATAATTGAGCTATAGAGATTAATTAAGGATTAATTAATTGTTATTAAGTTTTATTAATTGATAATTAAGATTTATTAATTAATAATTAAAGGATAATGAATCTACATTAAAGATTAATAAATTTGTCTAAAGCCAATTAAGAAATGAATTACCAATTGTAATGTATCAAATGAATGTGATTGATTCATGATAATTAATTGTAAATTAATTAAAGATAATCATTTGATGGTTAACTAAGTATAAATACTTAATGAAATTGAATAGCATAATTACTTAGCAAAGTAATTAATGAATAATTACTGGATGTAATTAATTAAAGGAAATTACTTAATGGAAGTAATTAAAGTGTAATTACTTAGGAGAAGTAATTAAAGGTTTATCACTTAGTGTAATTAAAGATTTATTACTTGGTGTAATAAATAAAAAGGATTTATATAATTAATTAAGAAGTTAATTAATTAAGGTAAGTAATTTCAAGATGGAAATTCCTGTATATGATTTAGGTTGATAAATGGAAGTGAATAATTTAAGTTAATTAATTAATGTGATTTATTAAGGTTTAATGTAATTAATTTTAGTTAATTAATTAATGGAAATAAATTATTAACGATCATTAATTAATGTAATTAATGAAGCATTTAAATGGTTAATTACTGTGAATGGTTAAGGTTAATAAATTTGTGAAATTAATGAAAGTTGTAATTACTGGAACGTAATAAAAGGTTAGTTAATCAAGATGATTAATTAAAATGGAAATTGGGGAATGATTAATTAATTGATTTGAAATTGATTAATAATTTTGTAAGCAGGATTTATAAGATGAAGTAATTAATTTAATTCATTTTAAATTAATTAGAGATAAGATAATTAATTTAATTCATTTTAAATTAATTATATATGGTGTGATTATTTATCCTTGCTTATGTATGGATGGATGATATTGTTGCCTTGACTGGTTTGAATCTCGGATACGAGATAAGTAATGCTGTGTGTTTTAGATTATCTATTTCTGATGATATATGGATTATCTATCTGTGATGTTGTGAATTATCTATCTCTGTGTATATATAGATAATGAATTGAATTGTTTTAACTTTAAAACAACTTGGCCTTAAAAGACACGGTTTGGATTTGATGAGACCGGGATCGGGTTTCCAGATTTGGATATCCGAAAACCACATCGATCCAAATTAACGATAGGTCGTGAATCTCAAGTGAAGATGAAGATTCAGAGTGCAAGGGTTATTTTCGTTAACTCTGAGGGTGATTCCAAAATGAGTGTAACGAGATAATGCCTTCGGTTTCGTTCGAACCCGGAACGAACTTGTATGGATTGAATGCTTTCAGCACATCGTCAGGTGGACGATGAGCATTCTAAGTGATGATCTTCTGATAAAGGTAATCGTGACCTCAAGCCTCATCAACCGGGAATGGCTAAAACAGGGGAGATGCAGCAAGGCTTCGTGGGTAGCCCCCACTTGAGAGTAAGGTCATCCCTGTCTAGATGCCCCTTTTATTTCGGCTTAGTGGTGCGGTTGAATGATCACAACCGTGGGGTGATTTTATTCAGAACTATCCAGTAAGGGATGGGTCCGGCCTTGTGTTGCAGGGGACTTAGGGTGGGTCCTCGGTACGGTGATCTAGGCCACGTACTGTGACGGGCGGTACCCCAGTAGCCCTGCCATTGTATGGAATCCAAAATCCAATAAGTGCCATCGGATTTGATTGTATACCTATGTATGCTGGAATTTAATGAATGTAACAATTTCAGCTATTTCTTATTTACTTGAGAACCCTAGACACTATTATAATATCACTGGATTTCCTATTAAATGTTTTGGTTAGCGTAAGGTAAAAACTTTTCCATGTTTATGTGTGGGAAGTCTTACGTGATACTTTTTGTTTTCAAAGGATTTTCAAAGTTAAGCAACTTAAACCGTTTACTCATACCAGACCCATGTCTGACCCGGAGTTTATTTCTGTTTTTCCTAAACTCTCGGGTACCCAAATTTTTTTACGGGTAGCCAAGGGATTCAGGTTTAGCTTTGACGAATTTTGGAGGAGCAATGGAGCAGGAGGCTTCAGCGTATAGCTATATATTGGTTCTGCTGTGTTAGTGTTATGTGTATTTCCGCTGTGTTGTATCTCTGTGATGTATCGAGTTGTTTCGAGTTGTATTAACTAGACAGGTGTTTATAACTGTCTAGTATGTGTTGTATTATCTGTATAACTCTGATGTATATGATACTATGTAATCTCTTATGTGATATATTATATTTTATTCGTTCCGCTGTTGAGATTCTGATGTTGTTTCTTCTTCTTCTCTATCTTTTCTATTTTCTCACCCCTTTCTTTCTTAAAAACGATGCGATTTTCCGGTAGTGGAAGGTCGGGTCGTGACACAATGCCAACATTAACAAACTACTATTACTGTACCTAGCGATGCAATGTTCAAATTTCAAGCTGGATGCTTTTGAACTGCATTGATTTTTAATTGTATAAGAAATTTATCCAAAACCTTACATTGGATGTAACATGTGGTTAGTTCTCATGTAAATTGGTAATTAATAAAAAATATAGAACAATTTCGTCAATCACTCAATTACATGAGTTCGAAACTTCAATCAGTGGCAAGAGTGCCAAATAAATAGCATGCTAAATTAATTTAATAGTTACCAAAATCATAGTGAACATTAGTTCTTTAACCAAGATCTAAATTAAGGCTACAAACCTACCAAAGTTGACAATCTTTGCATTCTATGCAAACATAGAAATGGTGTTAGTTATATGTGCAAAGCAAGCATGTGATGTAAAATAAATCTTGAAACCATGGAAACTGTCAATTATATACACCACACCTGCGGATGGTAGACCCATATTTATATTTATATATGTTGACATCAACCATAAGCTATTGAAAAATATTATCCATCATGTCATATGTAGTTACCTTAGCCAAAATAATATTTACTAACGTTATAAATACAAACATATTTATAGGACAGTAGACTCAGAAATATACAATAAGAGTTTAACTAAATCAATAATGCTCCATTTCAAGCATTATATACTCATAATTTCAAGCATTATGTACTCATAAGAACTTCCATGTGTAGAAAATCAAACTAATTATATCATGTTTTAATTATTCCCAAAACTAAAATAGATATCATGAATAATAGTCAATTTGAACACTGCAACATTTGTTCTTTATATTTTTTCTACCACTGAAAAAGAAAGAACAGTTACAAAAAAACTTCAAATATTTTGATAATTGAAAGGTACTGTTAACTATATCAACACTTGTAATTCTATGGAATAAAAGCCTCTTATTTATGTTTGATTTACTGAGAATGAGTAATAGTCAATTTGAACATTGCAACATTTATTCCTTATAAAAAATTTCTACCACTAAAAATGAAAGAACTATTACAAAAAAACATTTCCTATAAATGGAAATGTGCTTTTAACTATAACAAGTACAATTATTTCTATGGAATACATGCCTCTTATTTATATTATACCGAGAATGAATAATAGGCAGTTTGAACATTGCAACATTTGTTCCTATCGTAATTTTTCTACCACTAAAAAGGAACGATTATCACGAAACATTTCCAATATTTATGATAATTTAAAAGGTGAGATATGAAAGGTTTAAATCATATTGATTCACGATTGTAGCATAAACGCAGCAAAGAAAAAAAACCAGACTATTTAAAATAATGATTTACTATATACGGCTGGATACAACATTAAAAGATGTAATGAACAATATAGTCAGATAAAGAAATAAAAAATTCGAATATCATATTAAATTAGGAAATTAAAAATCCCGAAATGAAGTATGTAAAAAGGGTAATTTATGTCTTCTTTTGAACGAAACTCATATTCTTGCTGAAAATTTTATATTACCATCGATTGAATTTCATATTTGGGATGATAATTAAAACTGACCATAACAGTATATAATATATATACATGTAGGGCAAATACTGAAGCCTATCTTCAATTGAAGACCAACAAAAATATATATTACCACTGATTAAATTTCATATTTGCAACGATAATTAAAACCGACCATAAGTTTAACACATAATATGTACATATAGGGCATGTACCAAGCATATGGTTAATTCAATACTAATTTTTGGTTAAATGACATCTTTCTCTATTGTATAAAGCTATGGAAGAAAAAATACTCTAAGTAAACTGAACAGCCGGTTATGTAGGAATACTGAGGGTAGATCAAATACACTCTACCAAACCAAATAGTGTGTCTCTAATAAGCATTAAATTTAACAAAACAAATTCAATATTAACAATTCATACCTAAAACGCAGACAAGTGGAAGATTGAACCGTCAATTCAATGAAGGTAGCAAAATTGAATCTGATATCTATGTATTGAAACTCAATGAAGGTAGCAAAATCCCTACCTGAATTTAAAAAAAATACATCATTAATAAAATTGACTAATTGATAGATGTGTATACTAATAGGTGACTAAAACAGGTCAATTAGGCTCCTAACCACAACATAAACAAATTCATCGGGTTTCGTATCTAAAAATAACTTAGCAGACAAAACTACAAAAATGACCATAATAATAATAAATCGACTATGTCCATTTCATAGCATTAGAAAACTAAACCTAAATATAGAAGATGGGTGTTTTTGTAAGAACACGTCCATTATTTGTATAAACCATGTCTTAGAGGTTTGAAATTTCCCTTATAAGAATCTCATCGGGTGTATGATCATTGCAATTTGAACACATATATAATATAAAATAAAATTAAGTAACATGCCAATTTTGTGTAATATAACTAATAAATTAAATGGACAATTAAATATGAGAACTATAACTAATTAGATATGAAGAACTAAGAGTTCATCTATAGAATACATCAATATACTGTTCTTTACTAGTCCTTAAATTGGAGCTAAACACAAAGATGTTAACTTCTTAACACCTTGTTGCATGTAAAACATGCCACCAATACTTATAATTGTAAGCAAGGTATCAATAGCGAGTCTTGTTTATAAAGTAACTATGGAAAAAAGCACTATTACTAGGTCAAAAATATTACTAATGGAAAAATAGATCTGTGATGAAAGTTCCAAACCAATGTTAACAATAAATAAATAAATAAATATGTTACCTTGGATAATTCATGGTAATTAAAAAGATCATTTATATTTATATAACACCATCATAAGGGAATAAAGTAGAGTTAAGATTCTCAACTATATGTTCTTAATTAATCCTTAGATGAGAGAATGAAGTACTTCTTGATTAATATATTTAAATGAGAGAATGATGTACTTTCTTAATAATTCAATGATACAGTATTGTTAATTAATTCTTAAATGAGAGAATGAAGTACTTTCTCAACTATATGTTTTGATGGAAGTAAAACCATACCACCAAAACATATAAAATTGATATAGGTGAGGTGCTACTCATTGGTTCCTATGTGTAAATTAACTATCAAGAAAAAGAGATGTTAATGGAGCGAAAATATAATATGGAAAAAATATTATGTAATGTAATTTTCCAATAGGTATTATTGAAATCAATATGTATTACCAATAGGCATTTCATTTTATTACACAGAACAGTGCTTACTATCATTTATGCATTAATGTAGCATTATGTCATACTTATGTAGTATTTTGAAAGGATATTTAAGTAAATATTTAATTGATTTAATTTTGAATGAACATAATTTAAGAAAAACTCTAGAAAAGATAAAAAAAATATTTTCTATCAAGAAGACAAGAAACAAAGAAAAGAGTCTACATATATAAATTAATTGGTTGAGTAGTATACCTGGTCCAAAACAAAGAAGGAAGAGATACATCATCATCATTTAACTGTTTGGTTGAAAGAATTCTATCAGTTGTCAACTTCTTATATTTGGTATTTCGAAAATTCAAATCATTAAACCGCTTCTAGAATTTGTGTTCAATCATAGATCCTCTTACTACAACTGAAAAGAACAAAAATATATTATGAATCTAAAAAAATAATCGAGTTTTATGGGAAAAATGACTTTGCAATTAGCACGTACCTGCTACAAAAATTAATTATAGAATATTCGTATAAACCCCAAATTTGGTACATGTAGATGGCGATTAGAAGAGGGCTAAAAGTTTAGAGCTTGCCTAGTAACGGTGACATGGTGCTTTGTAACGACCCTGGATTTTATATATTTTTAAATTAATAATTAATTGGATTTTTGAATAAAATCTGTAAAATTTATTGATTAATTAATTCGAGTTTCCCCAAATTTAAATAAATTCAGTATAAATCATTTAAACTTTAAGAATTGTATATATGTGAATATATATGTGTTTGAACATATATGAGTCAATCTGAAGTTATAAATATATGTATGTACATTTGACTTGAATTTTAAATTGTAAATAAATGGTTTAATAATGATTGATAATAAATATTAAGTTATAAATAGAATTTAAATGAGTAAGATAAATTATATAGTATACAATAGAAACTTATTTACATTTTCAAAGTGATAGGATTATAAAGACGATAAAAATTTAAGTAAAATAATAAATATTAAAGTAAATTTAATAATTGAATTATAAATAGAAATAAATAAATAAATTGATTTAACTAGGACTTCACTTTAATTTCAAAGCCAAGACAAAAGATAAGATAAGTATAAACTAATACGAATAACTAAAACAACATTTTAAAGTAAATACCATTGTTACAAACTTAACAACAAAGTAAGATAGAAATTCATTTTTAATTATAAAATAAAATACAAGTTAAAACGGAAAGCAAGCCAAATAAGCATGTACACTTGAAACAAAACAAATAAGTAAATATATGTAAAGGGTGAGTAGGCAAGTAAAGGAAAGTAGATAGTAGATAAAGTAATAAACAAAAGAAAACAAATAAGCAATGTACAAACAAATAAAACTAAATATACATCTATGAATAAAAGAATAACATGAAAACAAGTACAAAGCTAATAAATGAAGCCACCACACTATCTCAATATCTTCTCAGCCGAAAGAAAGGAAACAAAGTAAACAAAAAAAATATATTTAAATAGGTATGTAAGTGTACCATATAGACAAAGTCATTTAATGCTAGTAAGGCAAAACATGTTGTACGAGATGAACACCCCTGTACAAAGTTTCTACCCAGTAAACTTCATTTTCCTTATACCTCCTCTTCATTTCATTTTCGTCCCTTGATACAAAACTGAGAGAAAGAAAAATGAAGTGAATGTCATTTGTAAACAAAACAAAGCTTCAATTAAAACATCAAAACAAATCAATACAAACCAAGGAAGAAGATTGTGTAGCCTGCAGTTTTTCAATATATTGGAGCAGGCTCTGTTCTTCAAAATGAAAGGTGAGTAACTCCCAAAATCTAAATGGTTTGAATATACTTATCTGTTGCTTGTGAAGTCTGAGACTTAAGTTACTTTGTTTATGCATACATTTGGATTTTCTCTATGTTATAAATATGTGTACGTGTATATGCCTGTATATATTGGAAGTCACCTCTGTTTCCTTGGTTCAGAGCATCAAAGCTTGATCAAGAACCGACAAATCAAATCTTTTGATCATTGTTAGACTTAAAGATTTAAATTTATTATGTTGAGTGATTATAAATTAGAGTTTAAAATTTTTATTTTTTATTTTTAAGTAAGACAAGTTTAAAAATAGCTCGGAAACATCACAGTACAGATGAATTGGTTTATACGTGATAAAATCAAATGCAATAGATTGTTGAATCAAGTATATAATTTAAATCGCCATTGAAAAATATGATTTTTAGAACAAGAATTTTGATTTTTTATTAAATATGTAAAGAGCGGTTTTGAGTTGAACTGGAAATGGTTTTCCTCCAATTTCCGGCGAGATGACGAACTGGAGGGGCCGGGATTTCGTGTGAAGATGGAGGGGAGTACGACGAGTTTGGGAAAAATAGTTGGAGGTGGCCACGGCTACGGTGGCGACAGCGGCGCGGGGTTGAAGTTTCTAACCCTAGCTTTAACGAGGGGTCGCGTTTTGACTCGTTCTTCCTCCATGAAGCATCGAGTGACGCGTGATTGTGAGTGATAGTAGAGGGAGTGTGGACGAAGGGATGGCCAAAGTTTCGTGATGTCCGGTGGTCGGAGCTCGGAGAACGTGGCGATGACAGGTATGGGAGGCGGTGTGGTCGAACGTTTCCAGGTTTTGTTTCCTGGTACTTGTGTCGAGCTCGAAATGCTCGATTTTGTTTGGATGACTTGATCATCGATCTGATGATGGAAATAGGTCTGAGGGAAGATAGCCGATGTGGGAGGATGGTCAACGTTGGCCGGAGGTGGCTCTGGTGGAGGTGCACGTGCACGGTGCACAGAAATTTAGGGTGAAGTTGTTGAGAGTTTTGACTTGTACTCGAGTCAATTTCTTTGTTACAGGTTTTGGTTATAAAACCTGTCTGTTGATTTTTAAAACCTGACAATAAATCCAAATTTAAAGCAAATTCAAAATGATTTAATGAATGGGAGATAGTTTTAAAGGCAAGTTCAAATATGGGTAAAGCTAGATTCAAATGGATTTAAATTTTAAAGTTTTAAAATAGTTAAAGGAGGGTTTCAGGTTTTTAGAAAACAAACCTCACATTTAAATCAAATGTTGAATCCAGATCTGGGAATTAAAAATCTGAATTATTTTATAACAAGTTTAAATCAAATAGCCTGTAAATTTGTTTTCAAATGAATGTTTGAATTGGATTTTTGATAAAGTCCTTTTATAGAAGAATTTTGAATGGTAAGTTAAATAATTTGATTTAAGTTCTTTTATGAAAAGAATTTCCAGTGAAAAGTTAAATAATTGGTGTTCACTTGAATTGGCAAGTTAAAATGAAATGTATGTTAAAACTTAAATTTCAAATAAAAATTTAAGTAAATTAGTTGGGACTTTTCTTATATGGGTTTATAAATTGATATTTAAATTTGGTTAATGTTAAATATCAAATCTTAAATTTAAAATAGAAATTGAATCTAAATTTGAAATGTAATGTTAAATCCACTTTAATGAAGTCATTAATAATGGAATAGATTACCTAAAAAAATGATTAAGGTAATTGAGTGATTTAACTAATAAGATAATCAAGAATAATTATTTAATTTATAAATTAATGATTTAGATTAATTTAAAATTGGAGATTAATTAAAAAGTAATTTAGGATTAACCACTTATTGAAATTAATTATGGATATTTTGATTAATTCAAGTTAATTAATTTAATAAAATCATTAGATAAATTGGTAATTAATGATTTGTAATTAATCAATCAGAATTTGATAATAAATTTATTTAGCTGGAAATTAATTGAATTAATTAGGATTAAACGATTAATTAATCATGTTTATAAATGATTATTAAATGCTTGATCCTACTTATGGATGTTTGGATTCTATTGAATGATTGAATTACTTGATATTTCCTGATCTGTGATGCTATGTGACATATCCTGATTTATGTTGTGATCTGTAGTTTACTTACCCATGATATATATCTGTGATCTGTGAATGAACGATAAGCGATATAGTTTATATCGTTTATCAACTATACCTTGTATTTTGATCTGTGATGATTCATTGTGTTGCACTATTGTGTTAAACCCCTAGACCACACTTTTACACACACAAATATGGATTTCACGTGGAAATCGGTTAAGTCACAGATAATTTGATTTTGATATTTTTGAAATTGAAATTTTAATTTCAATTGATTTTGAAATTGGAAATTTCGGTTTAAACTGAAAAGCTTTTGAAATGGAATTTCAAAGATAAAAGTTATTTTGAATAACTTAAACGAGTTTTGAAAATTTAAATAATTTGATTTAAATTTGAATTTAAGTTTGAAATTAAATCTATGATTTTGAAACTAGGGATAAAAGATGATATAAATGTGTTTATATGAAGTTAAACCATTTAAAAGTAAATTTTAAGAATTTGAATTAACCCAAGAATTTCAACTCGTATGAATCAGATTTCCAAAATGAAACTGTTTGTTTTCAAAGGATAAAAGCTTTCAGATAAGAAATGAAATTCCAGTTTAATTAAAGGAATTTCAAGTGAATTGAAAAATGGATTTTCCAAGTTATGAATGAATCCTTTTTGAAAGCTATGAATTAAATCTGTCTATTTTTAACAGATTTAAAATGATGATTTGTTTAACCCATTCGAAATGAAATTGTTTTGAAAACTATAAGTTAAATCTTTGATTTAAAGATTTAACGAGTTAATTAAACTGAAATGGAAATCGATTTGGAAAATCTGAGAATGAATCTTTGTGAAATTAAGTGAACTTTATGAATTGAATCTTTTTGTTTAAAAAGATTAAAATGGTAATTTGATAAACCATTTGAAAAGAAAGTTTGGGTTTAAGTTGTGACTTAATTGAAATCCCAATATCCGTATGTTTTTAAATATTTCGCTCACTATTCGGGTTAGCCGGGAAAGGACCTTTGGGTCGTATAACTCATTCCGAATAGTGATACGTCGTATATGGATCGCATTTGCTATATTACAGCATGATAGGGGGTTCTCGCTTCGCAGTTTGGTGGCGAACGGGAGACTCTTACCCCTACATGTCCCTGAGAGGGATGGGTTGGTTAGGCAGATGCCGTGACAGTCGAGAGGCTGGCCGTAAAAGTAAATGCGAGGTGCCAATGTAAGCCACGGTGGGACTGGGATGGTTGCAAAGCCTACCGGTGGCCGCTGTCTGTGGATCGTTACATTTGGTATCAGAGCTAAGGGTTGAACTTTAGCTCAGGAGTATAACACGTTAAGTAGCTCATTAGAGATAGAGTGAAGTAAACTCTAGAATGAGTAATCTCTAAGATATCCGTCTGAACGTCTCAGTAAATTCTCTTACTATCCACTGATAGTAGATATGAGTACAAGAAGAGGACGAGATAGGGGACAGGGAATACGACTATAAATGGTCAATATCCTGCAACAGTGGAAACAACTTTCTTATCAATATCCTTTGATTCGTCTTTCCAGATTCTTTTGACTGCTTCGTACCAGCTACAAGACGAAGTTGTAGAAAGTCGTTACTTCATATTTCATCGGTTTCTTATCAGCTTTTTGATTTAAACCTTAATGAATTTGAAATTGGAAATTTTAAATTGAGTTAAATTGATTAATAGAATATGAAGCTAAAATTTAAATTGTATCAAGAAAACTATACCGTTTGAAACCAAATTTTGAAATTCTACTGAAATTTCCTGTGAATACCAAAGTCTGAAGAGGGACAAATTGGTATATATTTTGAGATATTCCGACTTGAATTCGGAATCCGTATCTTGCGTTTGAGGAATCATAGGAGATCGAACCTGTCTATCTCTGTCTTTATTTTCGTGCCTGCGAATTTCGAGGACGAAATTCTTTTAAGGGGAGAAATTTGTAACGACCCTGGATTTTATATATTTTTAAATTAATAATTAATTGTATTTTTGAATAAAATCTGTAAAATTTATTGATTAATTAATTCGAGTTTCCCCAAATTTAAATAAATTCAGTATAAATCATTTAAACTTTAAGAATTGTATATATGTGAATATATATGTGTTTGAACATATATGAGTCAATCTGAAGTTATAAATATATGTATGTACATTTGACTTGAATTTTAAATTGTAAATAAATGGTTTAATAATGATTGATAATAAATATTAAGTTATAAATAGAATTTAAATGAGTAAGATAAATTATATAGTATACAATAGAAACTTATTTACATTTTCAAAGTGATAGGATTATAAAGACGATAAAAATTTAAGTAAAATAATAAATATTAAAGTAAATTTAATAATTGAATTATAAATAGAAATAAATAAATAAATTGATTTAACTAGGACTTCACTTTAATTTCAAAGCCAAGACAAAAGATAAGATAAGTATAAACTAATACGAATAACTAAAACAACATTTTAAAGTAAATACCATTGTTACAAACTTAACAACAAAGTAAGATAGAAATTCATTTTTAATTATAAAATAAAATACAAGTTAAAAAGGAAAGCAAGCCAAATAAGCATGTACACTTGAAACAAAACAAATAAGTAAATATATGTAAAGGATGAGTAGGCAAGTAAAGGAAAGTAGATAGTAGATAAAGTAATAAACAAAAGAAAACAAATAAGCAATGTACAAACAAATAAAACTAAATATACATCTATGAATAAAAGAATAACATGAAAACAAGTACAAAGCTAATAAATGAAGCCACCACACTATCTCAATATCTTCTCAGCCGAAAGAAAGGAAACAAAGTAAGCAAAAAAAAATATTTAAATAGGTATGTAAGTGTACCATATAGACAAAGTCATTTAATGCTAGTAAGGCAAAACATGTTGTACGAGATGAACACCCCTGTACAAAGTTTCTACCCAGTAAACTTCATTTTCCTTATACCTCCTCTTCATTTCATTTTCGTCCCTTGATACAAAACTAAGAGAAAGAAAAATGAAGTGAATGTCATTTGTAAACAAAACAAAGCTTCAATTAAAACATCAAAACAAATCAATACAAACCAAGGAAGAAGATTGTGTAGCCTGCAGTTTTTCAATATATTGGAGCAGGCTCTGTTCTTCAAAAATGAAAGGTGAGTAACTCCCAAAATCTAAATGGTTTGAATATACTTATCTGTTGCTTGTGAAGTCTGAGACTTAAGTTACTTTGTTTATGCATACATTTGGATTTTCTCTATGTTATAAATATGTGTACGTGTATATGCCTGTATATATTGGAAGTCACCTCTGTTTCCTTGGTTCAGAGCATCAAAGCTTGATCAAGAACCGACAAATCAAATCTTTTGATCATTGTTAGACTTAAAGATTTAAATTTATTATGTTGAGTGATTATAAATTAGAGTTTAAAATTTTTATTTTTTATTTTTAAGTAAGACAAGTTTAAAAATAGCTCGGAAACATCACAGTACAGATGAATTGGTTTATACGTGATAAAATCAAATGCAATAGATTGTTGAATCAAGTATATAATTTAAATCGCCATTGAAAAATATGATTTTTAGAACAAGAATTTTGATTTTTTATTAAATATGTAAAGAGCGGTTTTGAGTTGAACTGGAAATGGTTTTCCTCCAATTTCCGGCGAGATGACGAACTGGAGGGGCCGGGATTTCGTGTGAAGATGGAGGGGAGTACGACGAGTTTGGGAAAAATAGTTGGAGGTGGCCACGGCTACGGTGGCGACAGCGGCGCGGGGTTGAAGTTTCTAACCCTAGCTTTAACGAGGGGTCGCGTTTTGACTCGTTCTTCCTCCATGAAGCATCGAGTGACGCGTGATTGTAAGTGATAGTAGAGGGAGTGTGGACGAAGGGATGGCCAAAGTTTCGTGATGTCCGGTGGTCGGAGCTCGGAGAACGTGGCGATGACAGGTATGGGAGGCGGTGGGGTCGAACGTTTCCAGGTTTTGTTTCCTGGTACTTGTGTCGAGCTCGAAATGCTCGATTTTGTTTGGATGACTTGATCATCGATCTGATGATGGAAATAGGTCTGAGGGAAGATAGCCGATGTGGGAGGATGGTCAACGTTGGCCGGAGGTGGCTCTGGTGGAGGTGCACGTGCACGGTGCACAGAAATTTAGGGTGAAGTTGTTGAGAGTTTTGACTTGTACTCGAGTCAATTTCTTTGTTACAGGTTTTGGTTATAAAACCTGTCTGTTGATTTTTAAAACCTGACAGTAAATCCAAATTTAAAGCAAATTCAAAATGATTTAATGAATGGGAGATAGTTTTAAAGGCAAGTTCAAATATGGGTAAAGCTAGATTCAAATGGATTTAAATTTTAAAGTTTTAAAATAGTTAAAGGAGGGTTTCAGGTTTTTAGAAAACAAACCTCACATTTAAATCAAATGTTGAATCCAGATCTGGGAATTAAAAATCTGAATTATTTTATAACAAGTTTAAATCAAATAGCCTGTAAATTTGTTTTCAAATGAATGTTTGAATTGGATTTTTGATAAAGTCCTTTTATAGAAGAATTTTGAATGGTAAGTTAAATAATTTGATTTAAGTTCTTTTATGAAAAGAATTTCCAGTGAAAAGTTAAATAATTGGTGTTCACTTGAATTGGCAAGTTAAAATGAAATGTATGTTAAAACTTAAATTTCAAATAAAAATTTAAGTAAATTAGTTGGGACTTTTCTTATATGGGTTTATAAATTGATATTTAAATTTGGTTAATGTTAAATATCAAATCTTAAATTTAAAATAGAAATTGAATCTAAATTTGAAATGTAATGTTAAATCCACTTTAATGAAGTCATTAATAAAGGAATAGATTACCTAAAAAAATGATTAAGGTAATTGAGTGATTTAACTAATAAGATAATCAAGAATAATTATTTAATTTATAAATTAATGATTTAGATTAATTTAAAATTGGAGATTAATTAAAAAGTAATTTAGGATTAACCACTTATTGAAATTAATTATGGATATTTTGATTAATTCAAGTTAATTAATTTAATAAAATCATTAGATAAATTGGTAATTAATGATTTGTAATTAATCAATCAGAATTTGATAATAAATTTATTTAGCTGGAAATTAATTGAATTAATTAGGATTAAACGATTAATTAATCATGTTTATAAATGATTATTAAATGCTTGATCCTACTTATGGATGTTTGGATTCTATTGAATGATTGAATTACTTGATATTTCCTGATCTGTGATGCTATGTGACATATCCTGATTTATGTTGTGATCTGTAGTTTACTTACCCATGATATATATCTGTGATCTGTGAATGAACGATAAGCGATATAGTTTATATCGTTTATCAACTATACCTTGTATTTTGATCTGTGATGATTCATTGTGTTGCACTATTGTGTTAAACCCCTAGACCACACTTTTACACACAAAAATATGGATTTCACGTGGAAATCGGTTAAGTCACAGATAATTTGATTTTGATATTTTTGAAATTGAAATTTTAATTTCAATTGATTTTGAAATTGGAAATTTCGGTTTAAACTGAAAAGCTTTTGAAATGGAATTTCAAAGATAAAAGTTATTTTGAATAACTTAAACGAGTTTTGAAAATTTAAATAATTTGATTTAAATTTGAATTTAAGTTTGAAATTAAATCTATGATTTTGAAACTAGGGATAAAAGATGATATAAATGTGTTTATATGAAGTTAAACCATTTATCGTGGAAGGTCCTTAATCGTGGAAGGTCCTTAATCGTGCAATACATACTAAAACCAAACTTGCTTGCATGGGAATGGTAGTTCATATATACTGTTCTTTCTGCAATGAGCAACCGGAGTCAGTCGAGCACCTGTTTTTTGAATGTAAGTACATAAACCAGCTCTGGTCTGTGGTTCTGAAAAAGCTAAATTCTTATTCGGCCACTACTGACAATCGTGGTGAATGGGAGAATGCATACGCAAGGTCAGGGATCAAGAGGAATGGCATGAGACTGTTTACTGTGGTGTTGAAAAGTTTCATTAATATTGTTTGGAAAGAGAGAAATTCTAGAGTTTTTGATGTAAGCAAAGTTAAATCTGATGTTGAGCTCAAAAATTGGATGACTCACGAGTTGAAGCAATCCATGAGGATGCAATCCTTCAGCATTGATCCAGGGATTTTAGAATCTTTCTTTAGGTTTTAGTCTTTTTGTGTTTTTATTTTTATCTGTTCCTGTGCCTTTTTTTCCTCTTGTTCTTGTGGCGCTGTGTTTGCCTTCGTTTTTCTTGAGCTATGCTCTTTGTTGTACGTGTTCTGTTCCTATCAGTGCTGCAATAAAATGGTCGGGGACCATCCAACCCCGTCGGCCTTGCCAAAAAAAAAAAAAAAAAAGAAGTTAAACCATTTAAAAGTAAATTTTAAGAATTTGAATTAACCCAAGAATTTCAACTCGTATGAATCAGATTTCCAAAATGAAACTGTTTGTTTTCAAAGGATAAAAGCTTTCAGATAAGAAATGAAATTCCAGTTTAATTAAAGGAATTTCAAGTGAATTGAAAAATGGATTTTCCAAGTTATGAATGAATCCTTTTTGAAAGCTATGAATTAAATCTGTCTATTTTTAACAGATTTAAAATGATGATTTGTTTAACCCATTCGAAATGAAATTGTTTTGAAAACTATAAGTTAAATCTTTGATTTAAAGATTTAACGAGTTAATTAAACTGAAATGGAAATCGATTTGGAAAATCTGAGAATGAATCTTTGTGAAATTAAGTGAACTTTATGAATTGAATCTTTTTGTTTAAAAAGATTAAAATGGTAATTTGATAAACCATTTGAAAAGAAAGTTTGGGTTTAAGTTGTGACTTAATTGAAATCCCAATATCCGTATGTTTTTAAATATTTCGCTCACTATTCGGGTTAGCCGGGAAAGGACCTTTGGGTCGTATAACTCATTCCGAATAGTGATACGTCGTATATGGATAGCATTTGAAGACCGGTGTTGAAGACCGGATATTTTTCGAAAATGAAAGGACAACCTGTCGAATGTCTCTGCACTGAGTCGCGCCGGTATAGAGATTTATATCACTCTTTTGTGACGGGAAGTCCGGACGTGATTGAGAATTATCCGGAATTGCGAGGGCTTCGTGAGAAGTGCCTTCGGTTCTGTTCGAACCCGGAACAGACTTGTATGGATACATGTCTGACATTACACTTTGAGATATAAAGCCGATTTCTTTCAAATACATTTCTGTTGGTGGCGGAGAATTTATTCTCTTAGCTTAACACCCTTCTCTGAGACGTACGAGCTCAGAGGTTATGTAGTTGAAATTTATCAGCGATATATCCCAATTTGGTAATGTGACATGCTGAGTGTTGCTGTGTGATGATCAGTGTTTGATCATTTGTGATATGATCATTTGTTTGATCTTATATCTTTGTGATCATAGGTTGATCATTTGTTTGACCCGAAGCATGGCTTTGTAGAAAGCGTAGCTTTGTGGACGAGACTTCATCGAGCCTCACACCCCGGAAATGGTCGAAACAGGAAGGATGCAGCAAGGTTCTAGGGAGTAGCGCCCCTTAGTGTGTGTCATTCCTTCTGGATAAAGGTGGTATCATGGTATGGAGCCCAGATACTTAACCTCTGTGGTTGCTACAAGTTTATTACTTTGTGGTTTGTTGGAAATCGGGGATCCTCGGGAAGATCGGTGACGATCGGGGGATGGCATACGCGTGTCAGTAGTTACCTATTTTTGCAGAGGTAACCCGGCCTTGTATCGGCAGAGATCCGGTTAGGTTCTCGGGTCGTCTATTCCAGGGACGTACCCATCGTGGAAAAGGAAGTTCCTTAGCCTGATCATTTGTTGGAAATCCATCTTCCAATACGAACTTTGTATGGTATTAGTTGTAGAACCTGCCATTTACGTACGGTGGTCACCACTGTTTAGATGGTAGCTATAGTAGGCATACGATACTGGTCGTATGTTGGCTAGGATTGATATTCTATTTTCGAAATGTTTTTCTACACTATGCACTAATAATAATATAAAAAATGATTTGATTTTTGCGTAGTAAGCATCTTTGACTATCATAAGAAGAAATCTCCTCCAATTCTGTGTTTGCATTGTGTGTGTGGTGGGAGGTCTTATGGTAGTTTCATTTTCCAAAAAGCATTGCGAATTGACTTTAAAAATCTCTGCTATTTGTTTTAAAAGATAAACTGTTTTTGTTGCTCACACCAGTCCCATGACTGATCCGGAGTTTATTGTTCCTTTCCTAAACTCTGGGTGCTCATAATTTCCTACACGAGCAGTCTAGAGTTGGGTTTTTCAGATATTCAGGTTTAGTAGATTATCTGGAGCTAGTTCAGTCTTTAGATCGGACTACACTTGCTTATCTTTGTGCCTCGTTATTGGGAGTTCGAGCTATTTCTGGATCGTGCTTTGGAGATGAAGATTATCCGCTGCTGATGTTATCTATTTTTCTTTTCCGCTGCTATTTGTTGTATCATATCTCTGATGTATATTGATGTTCATTGTATCACTCTGTTGTATCAGATATTGTATATCAATGTATTATTCATTTATTCCGCTGTGTTATTTACTTAATGTTGTTATAAGCTCCGGCGACTCGGATTTGAACGGTCGAATCTACGGCATTCGAGTACGATGTAAAGTATGGATGTCGATTTTCGAGCGTGAAAATCCGGGACGTTACATGCTTCATAGTGGCAACTCGGTTGATATCGCGGTGATTTGAAGCTAAAGGGGCGATGCGATTCAATGATGATAGGGAAGAGAGGGCCTAAATATGGGTGATGCGATTCAATGGGTATATCTCAAATTAGGGGAAATGAATATTTAGGGTTAGATAAGAAGAGAATGATCAATTATAGAATATTCGTATAAACCCCAAATTTGGTACCTGTAGATGGCGATTAGAAGAGGACTAAAAGTTTATAACTAGCCTAATAACGATGACATGGTGCTTCATAGTGGCAGCTTAGTCGATATGGCAGTGATTCGAAGCTAAAGGGGCGATGCGACTCAATGATGACGGGGAAGAAAGGGCCTAAATATGGGGCGATGCGATTCAATGGGTATATATCAAATTAGGGGAAATGAATATTTAGGGTTAGATGCGAAGAGAAAGATCAAAGAATGATTTTCTAGTCAAAAAACGGGAAAGAGAAGCGACATTAGAGGCAGCAAAAAAGAGTCGTGACTGTTCATTTCACAAAATGCCTAGGAGGCTTGTGTGCTCTTGAAATACAACTCAGTACTAATATAATAGTATAGATTTCCACTTCAATGCAAAAATTAAAACCCTAGCTAATCCCTTTAAAATTCATTGTAAACATAATAAAATCCCAAAATTTCTCAAATTCAACTAAAACTTCTCAACGCAAACACAACGCTAAGCCACTAGGAGTAAGAAAGTTAAACTTTTGATCTTCTTAGTGTTGGGATTTGCAATGTACAATAAGTGAAGAAGGAGAAGGAAGAAGGAGCAGGAGAGAAGTGAAGAATTATTTACTACTACTTTCGGGTGAGTGACCTTAACCCATAAATCCATGTTTACAAGTGTGTATTTACTATGCATTTGCAATGTCTATTAAATATGCATTAGTCGAGTAGTTGTTGTGTGTTATGATAGTGCAAATGAACTCATTCATATGTTAATGATAATAATAAAACCCACATATGATTTTTGATGCTTGTTATGAGTAATTGGAGATAACAGGAGAATGAGTTACATTGAAATAGAAGTAGGTTGCACTAAGTAAAGCGGTGAGGAGGACGAAGGCCTGGAGCAAATTTCGCTCCAGGACCACTACACGTTATTTTGCATCCAATCGATGGGTTGCGCAATTGATTATTAACCTGGAGCAATTTTTTGCTTTAGGCGATTGAGTATTAATTACGTGTATATATATGAAAAATAAAATAAAATTTAGATTTGGAAAGTTGAAATAACACGTTTTCATATTATGAAGTTATTAGTGAAAACTGATTTATTTTCTTTAAAAATAAATTAGTGAAAGAATTAATAATCTAAATTCAATGGAAATTTATTTCGATCTTTGATAATTCATTAATAAATCAAAATGAATTCTAGAAATTATAGAATTAATTGATTTTAAAAGACTTTTCAAGATTTTTGAAATCAGAAATAGATTTTTAATGTTATATCTAAAGTTAAATATCCTTATTTTGGATTTAAATAAATGAAGAAAATTATATTTTTACTTATAAATTAAATTAAATTTTGAGATACAGAAATATATTTTTCCTATAAATAAAATCTCTTTTATAAATAAATTTGAATGGTGTGCGACTATATTTTTTATGTAATGAAGAATTTAAGTTAACGGAGTTATAATACAATCCAGTATGGTATATTTGGTAATATTTCCCTTGCTATTATTTGGGCTTATTATATAATATTATCGTATGAAGCGAGTATAATTTATGAGCATGGAATAAATGAGCTAGTAACACCAGGTGATATGGGACACCTAAGTTGATATTTGTTCGGTTACCTTTTATAAGTAGATGCCACTCACATGAGAATGATTAATACAGGGTATTAACATATAAGGTGTTGCAATTTGAGAGTGAGTAGGATGAGAGCCATATGTGTGTCTATTATTATATATGTGTACTCTTATTATTTTGTGAGCTGTAAACCAGATTTTGCTAATATCCATCCTAGCAGGCTGATCGTGGGGTCAATCTCCGGATTTGTGACATACCTTATGATGTATATGGTTAAGAGCTAATGTTGAGAGCCACTACCGATATGCTGCATAATCTAGGAGCCTGTTACCATTTGGGGCAATTACTAAGTCATTACCATTGCATTACATAATCATGTAGCACATTGGTGCAAGATGGATACTGTGTCACGATGGTCGTTTGTAACGACCTAGGATTTTGGATATTTGAAATTGGAATATTTAAGTGATTTTAAATATTTAAAGGTTAATTTTTAACTTGAATTTCAAATATAACTAAGTCTTGGGACAATCTAATTATTCTATTAAATAATTGGTAATTGGGTAAAATATTGAATCTGGAGTTTTAGGCTTGTTAAAAATAATTTAAAGGTTTATAAAATCAATAGTAATAATATTGAAGATAATAAAAGTTTCAAAATTTAATTTAGTAGTGATTTGTTCAGTTTTAAAAATATATCGTTTAAATTGACATATAAAAATAGCCTTCCGGGGCACAGTCTCGGAATTTGACGAAACTAGTTCCATTGGATCCGTAATAGTGTATTACTATCGAATTTCAAATTTCATAGCATTTGGAGTTAACGTGTGTTCATATGGTATGTAAACGCGCTGAGATTTATATCAAAAATTCAATAGAACAATTGGGTCCAAAAAGCCATCTTCTCCATACGATCGAATTAGGACTCGATACCTTTTCCATTGCATTTGGAATAGGGGTATAACATTATAAACGCCTAGCGGCATGCCTCGGTATGAGGTCAAGATTTTAAGTTGAGAAATCGAGACGTTTTGTAATTTAAATATATATATATATATTATGCTGATTGACATATATATATATATATATATTCACATCAGAATTTTTTGCCTTCTCTTCAATCACTATAGCAAGTTGATTTAGGCACGTTAACATCTCATCTTGTCCCCCCTCTTTCACACTTTAAAACTCATGCAACAGATAGCTTCAAACTAAAAAAATATAAAAAACATGGCCGAACTCAGTAAAGTGATGGAAACAAATTCAAAGAAAATAGTCGAACAAGGAATTTGTTGTAATGTCATAACATGTTTCTCCTCACCCACTTTCACCTCGTATGGCCGAAAACCTTCTCGCTAAAATTTTGTAACCTCGCCTTCGAAACCCCCTTCATGCTCACTCCAGATCGAAGACGAGGAGGGAAACTCGCGTGAATCTCTTCTCCAGGAAGTCGAGTATCGAAAAAATGGATAATTCTATGAAGCATTCGAGGGAAGTCGTGAGTTCCTGAGTGGGCTCGGCGATTTCGTTAGCACCAAGAGAGGGGGCGCGACATGTCGCGATTGAAGGGAAATTACGACGTGGGGGCCGAATCAGGAGAAGTTGGTCGCGGGTGATCGGGCAGCGGCACAGGAAAGGGAAGGTGGGGCAATAGCCAGCGCCGCCGGTGTAACATTCCCCCTTTTGACCGCCTCCAGTCGGTAATTAAACCAACTCGAAACGTTCAAAAAGACGAATTGTTATTTAGTTTATAAGGTTTAAACAGAATCAGCCACAGAAACACAGATAATAACAATCAATTAAAACAAATGAATCTTTATTTCATTACTATAAATCTTTTTATATACATTAGAGTTTATACAATTTTAATATTGATACAGCGGAATATCTTAAAATACAATTTTCTTCTAAAAACTAAAGTGATTCTTTACTCTCTCTCTAACTTCGCTGCTCGAAAATCTTCAAGCTGTAAAAATACTCGGTCTGACCCGAGTATTATATTCAAAAGAAAATAATACACAGGTCAGTCTAATTCAAACCAGTTTATTAGTGCATAGAGGCAGTAATAATTTAAATAGACGACAGTCACAATAATTCCCGTCTATCCGACTCTTTAAACAAAGAAATCGGATAACGAAAATATAACACTTAACAGTGTTAAACAATAAATCAGCAGATTTAAATCATCAACAGAGATAAATAAACAATTTATCAATCGACTAAATCAATTTAAAACAATTGAAGTTGTCACTTTAAAATCACCGAAGATTTGATTGGCTGCCGTACACACGTGTGCATTCGTACACATGTGCACTGCCCCGCCAACTCGTGTGCATAGATAACGGTGCAACATGCAACAGTGAGACTCGAGACCAATACAACACAGTGCCCAAACAGTATCAAACTGACTCACAAGTGAGCAAAGTAAACATCATGTTTCGGCTATACTGGAACCATAAGTGAAACTCAATTCAGAAGTGAAGTGCAACAGTGAATGATTCAACATATCCAACTAGAAGTGCAGTGAACCCAAACAAGGTTCAAGTAATGAAGTAAAACAAGCACACACCCATGACCATAATTGTGACAACTAATGGCAGAGCATATATGTACAAATCAGGGTAGAAGGAGATGCAGTGAAACAGGCTACAAAGACAACAACATGGATGCAGATTCAAAACTGTCTACCAGTTACAAAATGACCAAATGCAAAGTCACTAAACTCATGCAAGTTCAAAGAAACAACACAGTGCAGACCAGAGACAAGCATGTACAAGAGCTGAACTACACAAAGTCCAAATGCCACCAACATAACCAAAGTGAACCAGACAGCTATACTAGATGATCACAGTCTGAACTACATATGCAGCAAAAGATTCACAAATACAACTCAAAGTTTACAGAATGCAGACTACAGGGTCAAAATTTACAATGAAATCAGAATGCAAAATGGAGATAACAGAGACCAAAGATCACAAGCAAATGCAACCAAACCTGACCAGCAACAAACAAATATCAGATCAGTGTGGATGCAGACCAACCAAGGCAGGTTACAACACGAGTCAAAGTAACGTGCAAGTCGACTAGCAGTGGCAGCAGACAAACATACATCAACACCACAGTAGTACAAGCATATGAGTGACATCAAGCAACGAATATACAAAGTGGATCTAAAAAATGGATCAAATAATATACAACTGCAGACAAAACAGTGTCAAAAATGAAGAGACTAGAGGGATGCAACTAAAACTGATGATAGTGGTAATCACATAGTGAATGCAACTGATGATACTGGATGAGACAACAACGTCCAACTCAAGTGAATAGCTACATGCAACATCAGGTGAAGTGCAACAGTGCATAACAAACCAAGAATGACTCAGTGAAGATTACCAATGGTCAGGTGAAACAGTGGACGAACAATGCAACTCAATGCGAATCAGTACAAAATCCAATGAACAAGCAAAAGCAAACCAAACCAGACCGAGTCAAGCAATGCAGACTATATGTTCTGAATATGAATGCAAGCACTGAAAACAGAGACGGCCATAAGCTCACAAAGGATTTACAGAAATATCAAACAATGACAACATAGATGAATATATGAAGTAACAAAGAAGTAAGTTCCAAAATTCACGAAACAGAAACAAAGAAATATCAAGTTCGTATATTTGAAATTGTCAAAGGTCAAAGATTTAAAAATAGGAAAGTTTTAAATGCCGTGTGAATCAACATCAGAAACTCCAAGCAACCGATTAAATCATACTTGTAAAAACAGAGAAACCACAATGCAATCTCCACATAAATATATACATATGTATATACATACGTATACACCTATATAGGAAGCACAATTACAAGGTAACAGTTTTAACAAAGCCAAAGTCAGATGGTCAGAATGAACAAATACGAAGACCGATGAAGTATAACAGTGAACATTACCAGGAGCAAATGCAACCAGCAATATAAACATGTAACAGTTTCAAACTAATGATGTGCAACAGGTAGTGCAAGTTAAACCCTACAACAATATGACTGAAACAAAATGCACAGTCTAATTCCAACAAATTGTGGGTAAACAATTTCACGAATAATTCACTCAAACGACAGCTAAGTCAATTCGAGAAGCAGTATCAACATATATGAAACTAACAGTCGAAGTAAAGCACTTGGGAGAATTAGATGTGAGTGAGGGGGGTCACTCACCTTAGAACGAAGAGTACGAAATCGACGAATCGAGCCAGGCAAAATCTCGAATAACCAACAACGCGATCGAGTAGGAGCGGCGCTTCGCAAAGCCCTAATTCAGTCGATCGGAGGAAGAAAGGAATCGAAGCACCCATTCGCCAGAGAATCGAAAAAAAATCGCCGAAGCCCTAATTCCAAGTCGCCATTTTTTATTTGTTTCCTAGGGTTTTCGAATGAGGGAAGTAATGGGGATCGGGTTTGTGTTTTAACGGAGAAAAAAGGGTATGGGCCGAACGTGGTATAGGCATGGGTTAAGTGTATGGTATTATTTTTTCTTTATTATTATTATTTTCTTTTTAAAACTTATTTGTTTTTTTATTTAAATTTTGTTGTTAAAATCTAAACTATGCATATATATTCATTCGTACGAAAAAAATTTAAATAAAAGAATTTCAATCGATTACAATTTCCAAATTCAAACAGAAATTCACGATTCGATATTAAATCGTTAATTGACGAAGATTTTATCGTTATAAAAATTCCAACAATAACAAATTATCTGTCAACTTTAATCGTTTATCGATGATTATAATTCGGGTGAAAATCCAGGTTGTTACAGAAATTCAATTTGAATTCGATTAAATTCTCTACACGTTTACCCGCCATATATTCACAAAACAATTCTGATAAATACGAAAATTGAAATCCAGTAATAATTCAATATTACGGACCCAATGAAACTCGTTTCGTCAAATTCCGAGACTGTGCCTCGGAAGGTTATTTTTAAATTCAATTTAAACGATAAAATTTCAAAGCTGAACAAATCGTTTTCAAATTCAATTCTGAAGCTTCTATTATCTCCAGTATTATCAATATGAATTTTCTAAGCCTTTAAATTATTTTTAACCGGCTTAAAATTGAAGATTCAAATTTTATTCAACTTTCAATGGATTAAATTCAAAATTTAATCACCAATTCCTTCTGATAATTTGAAATTCAAGTCAAATCATCGTTCAAATATCTAAAATTAATTAAATATTTTCAATTTAAATTGTTCAAAATTCAGGGTCGTTACAAACTCCCCTCCTTAAAAACTTTTCGTCCTCGAAAAGGAAAGGTTGATAAAATTTCATTGATATTTATACTCTACTCAATTTTTACTAAACTTAAAACTTATTACAAATAAATGAATATAGGATTCATTTCATCTGTTTAATCTCACTAGCTTTGTTTATCTTCTCTTTTATTCAATGATTTTCAAAAATCAAAACGCAAAAGTCTTTTATCAACATTTTCGATTTACAACTCAGATTCAAACTTAAAATTCTTCACGTTAGAGATTTATATAATATACCTCTTCCAAAGCTGTGGACTTTAAAAACATTACAAAGATCCTCTTCCTTAGTTCATTAGGTAGGAATTTTGTAATTCTACTTTCAAGTTATTGATTCACTATTTACAGTTTGAAAATACTTGCTAACTCGAAATTTAACAAGTCCATCTTCGTTCTCACAGACATTAGACATACGCTGGCCAGGCGCAGGTCTAAAAATCTCCAAGTACTAAATATACTTGCTTCAATTCCCAGTGAAAATACTTTTAAAAATTCTTTTAAAAATGGATATGGAAAGCACGTTCCCCCATGGATCACAGTTTACCCGGCGGTTACGCTACTATCTCAGTAGAATCGCTTGTAACTGTAGATTTCACATCTCTCTTGAATTACGCCATGGTTGTTGCCATAGATCGCGGTTCACACGGCGGTTACGCTACTATCCCAGTAGAGTCGCTTGTAACCGTAGGCATCTCGCCCCTCGAATTTCGCTTGGCGCTTAGATTGCAGTTTACTCGGCGGTTGCGCCATTATCCCAATGGAATCGCTTGTAACTGTGGGCATCTCGCCCCTCAAATTACGCTAACATACATCATAATCAACATGATCCCATCCCGAGGGATTCTAGTCCAAATGGACATTCCAACTTATGGAAAATTCTACGTAGCTACGAATTTCAAATGGACACTCTTCACGAGTTCCAATACCTTCTCCAATAATAAATGGAAGGTACTTTTCCATATCCTCAGTTTGGAAAACATAATATCATATATATGTAGTACTACATTTCACATTTCGTACATATCATATCCATGTAAGCTTACATAAGATTTCCATAACAATGTCTTTCTAAACTAACGGTTTCAAATTTACCGTGTTCATATATATAAGTTCTAAAAACTTACATATCCATATTCATAACAAAATAGAGGATTTCAAAATTTTCCTCTAAGTCGATTTGGAAATTTAAGGTTATCTCAAACCTAATTCATATTCAAATTCCATTTATTATCGACTTTCACATTCAATTTGAATTTCACGCTTACATCGTCAATTCTCAACACAGAATTGATGTCTATCGATATATAACCTCTGAGCTCGTACGTCTCAGAGAAGGGTGTTAAGCTAAGAGAATAAATTCTCCGCCACCAACAGATATATATTTAATAGAGATCAATTGCTATGTCATCAATTCACAATGTTAGACATACAATCCAAATCATCATCTGAAATTCAAAGCTCAACTTATATTGTCTTTGATGTCGAGGTTAAACTCAATTTTAACTTAACGATTCAATCTTTTTGAAAAATTTCAAATTGAACAAATTGTTCAAATTCTCATTTAACTTTTCAACTTCGACTTCAAAAATGAATTTCAAATCATTTATTCCTTACGGAATATATTCACAACATTTCATATTTGGAAAAACATTTCCATACTTATTTAAAAATAAGTAATTCACAAATCCATTTTATTTTCAACATTTGAAAATATTCGATATACTTTAATCAAAATTAAGTATATATTTCATCTTTAAGGAAATCATTCTCTTTCACATATTTATTTGAGTCAAAACGAATGTTACGTAAAACATCGTTACGACAACTCAAAATTACTAGTATAAGGATTCGAAATTTAGATAGATGTATAAATACCAATACTACACAAAACATTTCCTTTTGGAAATCATTTACTATAACAACAGTGTTATAGTCCACCATTTCCTTATATTCGAAAACGTCTATTTCAACAATGAATGTTGAAATCTATGGTTTCGATATTCAATGCCTTTAAAAACATCTTTTTAAAACAATTACTTCGTTTTAAAATATCACTTTCCCAAAAATATGTCCATTTTATTCAATAATGTATTCACGGTCCAAAATTGTGAATATACATCTTTTAACAAACTATAAAGATTTACTTATCAAAATAAGTCAGTTTCGAATTTATAAACAACGTTTATAAATTCTATTCCTATTCATAAAGACTTCAATTTATAAAAATCACTTTATTAACCCATTCCTTTATAACTCAATTTTATATCAGAATTTTTAATTTACAAGTAAATTACTTGTAAATTCTTTTATTTTTCAACATCAATTCATTTTATAACTTCACAATTTTTAATTCTGTAATTTCCATTCACTTATGAAATCCATTAAATATTTCACTTTTAAATCTTCAATATAGCCCGTTTATAATAATTCAAAATTTTCAATTTATACTATTATATGAATTTGTCAGTTTTCCATTTCCAAAATAATCTACTATTTCTTTAGTAAACCATTCATCGACTTGGTTTTCAATCTAACCGCATTTGATTCATTCACATTGGATTTTTTACTAACATTCATTCATATCCAATTAGTTCACTTTCACTAATTTACATTCAAGTTAGTTTGCTTTCAGTTCAAATCGAATTTGATTCTATTTAGATTTGCTTATCTTTCAATTTGAATTCAATTTCTTAACTTCCAATTTCCATTAATTCAATTTCATTAATACAATTTCATTAACACTAATTCAATTTAATTTAACTTTTCTTAAGTTAAAAATCTTTATTTTCAAAAACAATTTTATACTTCTTTGGATTTGAAAAACGTTTCCTTTTTAAAGTGTTTCTAGTAACTATTCATATTAAACATCATAAACTAAGCTTTGTGTAAACCAAAGCTCTGATACCACTCTAACATTCCCCCTTTTGACCGCCTCCAGTCGGTAATTAAACCAACTCGAAACGTTCAAAAAGACGAATTGTTATTTAGTTTATAAGGTTTAAACAGAATCAGCCACAGAAACACAGATAATAACAATCAATTAAAACAAATGAATCTTTATTTCATTACTATAAATCTTTTTATATACATCAGAGTTTATACAATTTTAATACTGATACAGCGGAATATCTTAAAATACAATTTTCTTCTAAAAACTAAAGTGATTCTTTACTCTCTCTCTCTAACTTCGCTGCTCGAAAATCTTCAAGCTGTAAAAATACTCGGTCTGACCCGAGTATTATATTCAAAAGAAAATAATACACAGGTCAGTCTAATTCAAACCAGTTTATTAGTGCATAGAGGCAGTAATAATTTAAATAGACGACAGTCACAATAATTCCCGTCTATCCGACTCTTTAAACAAAGAAATCGGATAACGAAAATATAACACTTAACAGTGTTAAACAATAAATCAGCAGATTTAAATCATCAACAGAGATAAATAAACAATTTATCAATCGACTAAATCAATTTAAAACAATTGAAGTTGTCACTTTAAAATCACCGAAGATTTGATTGGCTGCCGTACACACGTGTGCATTCGTACACATGTGCACTGCCCCGCCAACTCGTGTGCATAGATAACGGTGCAACATGCAACAGTGAGACTCGAGACCAATACAACACAGTGCCCAAACAGTATCAAACTGACTCACAAGTGAGCAAAGTAAACATCATGTTTCGGCTATACTGGAACCATAAGTGAAACTCAATTCAGAAGTGAAGTGCAACAGTGAATGATTCAACATATCCAACTAGAAGTGCAGTGAACCCAAACAAGGTTCAAGTAATGAAGTAAAACAAGCACACACCCATGACCATAATTGTGACAACTAATGGCAGAGCATATATGTACAAATCAGGGTAGAAGGAGATGCAGTGAAACAGGCTACAAAGACAACAACATGGATGCAGATTCAAAACTGTCTACCAGTTACAAAATGACCAAATGCAAAGTCACTAAACTCATGCAAGTTCAAAGAAACAACACAGTGCAGACCAGAGACAAGCATGTACAAGAGCTGAACTACACAAAGTCCAAATGCCACCAACATAACCAAAGTGAACCAGACAGCTATACTAGATGATCACAGTCTGAACTACATATGCAGCAAAAGATTCACAAATACAACTCAAAGTTTACAGAATGCAGACTACAGGGTCAAAATTTACAATGAAATCAGAATGCAAAATGGAGATAACAGAGACCAAAGATCACAAGCAAATGCAACCAAACCTGACCAGCAACAAACAAATATCAGATCAGTGTGGATGCAGACCAACCAAGGCAGGTTACAACACGAGTCAAAGTAACGTGCAAGTCGACTAGCAGTGGCAGTAGACAAACATACATCAACACCACAGTAGTACAAGCATATGAGTGACATCAAGCAACGAATATACAAAGTGGATCTAAACAATGGATCAAATAATATACAACTGCAGACAAAACAGTGTCAAAAATGAAGAGACTAGAGGGATGCAACTAAAACTGATGATAGTGGTAATCACATAGTGAATGCAACTGATGATACTGGATGAGACAACAACGTCCAACTCAAGTGAATAGCTACATGCAACATCAGGTGAAGTGCAACAGTGCATAACAAACCAAGAATGACTCAGTGAAGATTACCAATGGTCAGGTGAAACAGTGGACGAACAATGCAACTCAATGCGAATCAGTACAAAATCCAATGAACAAGCAAAAGCAAACCAAACCAGACCGAGTCAAGCAATGCAGACTATATGTTCTGAATATGAATGCAAGCACTGAAAACAGAGACGGCCATAAGCTCACAAAGGATTTACAGAAATATCAAACAATGACAACATAGATGAATATATGAAGTAACAAAGAAGTAAGTTCCAAAATTCACGAAACAGAAACAAAGAAATATCAAGTTCGTATATTTGAAATTGTCAAAGGTCAAAGATTTAAAAATAGGAAAGTTTTAAATGCCGTGTGAATCAACATCAGAAACTCCAAGCAACCGATTAAATCATACTTGTAAAAACAGAGAAACCACAATGCAATCTCCACATAAATATATACATATGTATATACATACGTATACACCTATATAGGAAGCACAATTACAAGGTAACAGTTTTAACAAAGCCAAAGTCAGATGGTCAGAATGAACAAATACGAAGACCGATGAAGTATAACAGTGAACATTACCAGGAGCAAATGCAACCAGCAATATAAACATGTAACAGTTTCAAACTAATGATGTGCATCAGGTAGTGCAAGTTAAACCCTACAACAATATGACTGGAACAAAATGCACAGTCTAATTCCAACAAATTGTGGGTAAACAATTTCACGAATAATTCACTCAAACGACAGCTAAGTCAATTCGAGAAGCAGTATCAACATATATGAAACTAACAGTCGAAGTAAAGCACTTGGGAGAATTAGATGTGAGTGAGGGGGGTCACTCACCTTAGAACGGAGAGTACGAAATCGACGAATCGAGCCAGGCAAAATCTCGAATAACCAACAACGCGATCGAGTAGGAGCGACGCTTCGCAAAGCCCTAATTCAGTCGATCGGAGGAAGAAAGGAATCGAAGCACCCATTCGCCAGAGAATCGAAAAAAAATCGCCGAAGCCCTAATTCCAAGTCGCCATTTTTTATTTGTTTCCTAGGGTTTTCGAATGAGGGAAGTAATGGGGATCGGGTTTGTGTTTTAACGGAGAAAAAAGGGTATGGGCCGAACGTGGTATAGGCATGGGTTAAGTGTATGGTATTATTTTTTCTTTATTATTATTATTTTCTTTTTAAAACTGATTTGTTTTTTTATTTAAATTTTGTTGTTAAAATCTAAACTATGCATATATATTCATTCGTACGAAAAAAATTTAAATAAAAGAATTTCAATCGATTACAATTTCCAAATTCAAACAGAAATTAACGATTCGATATTAAATCGTTAATTGACGAAG
Source organism: Allium fistulosum (assembly GCA_030737815.1). Taxonomy (NCBI): domain Eukaryota; kingdom Viridiplantae; phylum Streptophyta; class Magnoliopsida; order Asparagales; family Amaryllidaceae; genus Allium; species Allium fistulosum. Next base: position 713,022,802 of record CM060905.1, read on the forward strand.
ATTTTATCGTTATAAAAATTCCAACAATAACAAATTATCTGTCAACTTTAATCGTTTATCGATGATTATAATTCGGGTGAAAATCCAGGTTGTTACAGAAATTCAATTTGAATTCGATTAAATTCTCTACACGTTTACCCGCCATATATTCACAAAACAATTATGATAAATACGAAAATTGAAATCCAGTAATAATTCAATATTACGGACCCAATGAAACTCGTTTCGTCAAATTCCGAGACTGTGCCTCGGAAGGTTATTTTTAAATTCAATTTAAACGATAAAATTTCAAAGCTGAACAAATCGTTTTCAAATTCAATTCTGAAGCTTCTATTATCTCCAGTATTATCAATATGAATTTTCTAAGCCTTTAAATTATTTTTAACCGGCTTAAAATTGAAGATTCAAATTTTATTCAACTTTCAATGGATTAAATTCAAAATTTAATCACCAATTCCTTCTGATAATTTGAAATTCAAGTCAAATCATCGTTCAAATATCTAAAATTAATTAAATATTTTCAATTTAAATTGTTCAAAATTCAGGGTCGTTACAGCCGGTACGGTGGTTTCTAGGGAGGCGTTGCAGGGTTTGGGCGAGCGGGCCGAAGCTGTGGGGTTCGTGATGATGACCGAGGCAAGGAAAATGGATGCGAGCAGGTGGGAAGTGTGCTAAGCAGCAATGGGTTTGGGAAAAATGGATAATGAAACTAATTTTATTACTTTTAAAAAAATTGTGAGAATACATATAATTATATATGTATGTACACATGTTTATATATATATATATTTGCTAACTTATATGAGTCATAAATTATTCATGCTAGGTCCAAACGTCACGAAGTCGATCCCGTTAAATTCATAGCTGCAAAATTTACGTTTTGGGGATGATTTGAAATTTTCCGGTGTCCGTTGGGAATTTTTAAATTAAATTGAACGTTGTTCGATTTAGTTTAAAAATCTGGATATTTGGTAATAGGAAATCAAGGTGAGTTAATCTCACTCAACTTTAGATTTTCGTAATTAATTTAAACAGTTAAATTAATTATTGATTGATTGGTAAAATTGATAAATTATTATCAATTGATGTGATATTATATATATATATATAGTAGTATATATATTTGGAGTGATTGATATCCCCGCATATATATAGCGGATGAGACCCTATGCGCCCCGCATAATAGCGGATGACCCTATATACCGCGATATCCCCCTCGAAGTGGGATTGGTATTTTTACATTATGCTAACATCCGTGGATGCAGGGAAACTGGTTGGAGGGATCCAACTGGATTCCTAAAAATGTAGAATTTATTTTCATATTCAGTAATGTGATATATTGGATAATTCGTGATAGATTATAGCGTGTTTTGAATTTATTTGGATGCTATGGTATTGTTGGATATATTTTGGTATTTTAAAATATCAAAAATATGGATATTGAATTTTTAAAGGAAAATAAAATGAAGAATTTAAAGTAAAAATATTTATAGTAAAGATGGATAAATTAAAAAGTAATGAATTTGGGAAAAATAAATAGTTGATTTTTAAAATCCTATTTAATAATTCCGGAGTATGAAAAAAATAGGGATTTTTGAATAAATGTGAATTAAAGGGTTTTTAAGAATAAAACTTAAGCGATTTGTTTAAGTATAAAAGTATTTATTTTTAAATCCGAGATTTTAAATGGATTTGAGAAAAATAAAGTGGGAATTTGAAAAATAAAATATGAAATTAATGTTTCAGATTTAAATGAGATTTTTAAATCATAAAAAAGAAGTGAGATCTGAAATTAGTGGATTATGAAATGTATTAGAAAATTTATTTAAAAATGGAGTTTAATTTTGAAAATTTATTTAAAAATCGATTAAGTGTGGTGAAATAGTGATTAAACGGGAAATGAGATTATGGAAATTAGAAATGAAGTTTATAATATAAAGTAAAGTAAATTATCAATGGATAATTTGGAATTATAAATTCACGGTGGGAATTTATAAGGAGATGGGTAAATCGTTTTGTTAAAAATAAATAGTGGATTTATTCTTTTTAAATGTGAAAAGGGAATTTATGGAATTGGACGTAAATTAAGCTGGAAATAAATCGAGATTGATTTATAAAATAATTGGGCTGGCTATATTGAGGTCGAAAATATATTTTCCAGAAAGTTAAGTATATTTTAAAAGGAAGATTTATAAGTATTAATTAGAAAATGTAAAAGTGTCTAAGAGAATGTTTTAGAGAAGTGTGTTGTTTAGTTGTTTAAAAATTTGTTAAAGTAAAATTTAATTAAGCTAGCTATAATAGTTAATTATTATTAAAGGTTAAATCAGTATTATTATTTTAAAAGGATAATTATTCAATATTAATATTTTATATAATAGCTTCTATTTAAAAGTAGTTTTTGCCTAAAGTAACTTGGAAAATTATTAAATAGAGTTTTCAGAAAGTATTGGTATACTCGCGTGGCGTAATCGGAGGCAGTGAGTGCATGCAGCTAAGTCTTGAATTTCTCTGGGATAGAGAATTAACCATTGAGCTGTGATCCATGGTTTGATACCGCAGTGGTACTTTCCAAATTTATTTTAAAGGTTTTCCAAATATCTAAAAAAATAATAGCTTTAGTGAATTTACATAACTCGATAAGATAAGTATATATTTTGGATAAAGAGATTTAATTTATTAAAATTAAATTAAAAAGAGATTTGGAGTTTTAAGTGGAAATGGGATATTTGGTTGAATTGGTTGTTTTATTTGATAGTTAAACAACCGACTATCAAATCTGGACCCAAATATATCTTTAGAAATATCTAGAAGAAACGCGGGAATTATATGGTACAATTACCATTCGATGTGCTATACTGTATGTACAAACTCATTTCGCTCTTCTAGGACGTTTATAAGGAAATCTATTCACCAACGGTTAGGAGGTGATCTCCGATGTTATTTTTGTCTGTTTATTTCCTAAAGAACAGGGGTTGAGTTTACCAGAAAATAGGGAACGGTGTTTTGAAGAGACCAGGATCGAAGAAGTTATCCGAAAACCACTTCGATCCAACGTGGACGTTTTCGTAATGAAGACAAGAGCTTGGAGTCGTAGATGGAGCAGTGAAGTGCAAGGGCTAACTGCTACTAATCCCATGGGTGATTCCAAAATGGATGTAGTAGGAGTAGTGCCTTCAGTTCCGTTCGGACCGGGAATGGACTTGTATGGATGAATGCTATCAGTACATTGTCATTGGAGGACAATGAGCATTCTAAGTGAATATTTCTAAAAAGGTAATCATAGCCTCTAGCCTCATCAACTAGGAATGACTGAAAATCAGGGGAGATGCAGCAAAGCTATGTGGGTCGCACCCAAGTAGGGTATGGTTACCCCTAGCTAGAGATCTAGAGTCCTTTTTTATTCGGCTGTGTGGTGCGGTTGCTGATCCCAACCGTGGGGTAATCTTATTCGGGCTATCCAAGTTAGGGGTAGTCCGGTCTTGTGTAGCTCGGGATCCCGGAGTGGTCTTCGGTACATTGTTCTAGAGGTGTACTGTGACAGTTGGTACCCTAGTGCCTAGTCATTCAGATGGAACCCATTCTTCAATATGTGCCTTTAAGGTTTTGATTGTAGAGCCCAGTATTGCTGGAATTTAATTAATGTAACAATTTCAGCTATTTGAATAAGTATTTGTACTTGGACATTATTATAAGATCAGAGGATTTTGATATGAAATGTTTTTGGTTATCGTAAGGTAAAAACCCGTCGTGTTTATTTATGACGTGGTCTTACGAGATACCTTTGATTTTCAAAGGATTTTGAACTTTAATAATTCAAATTGAGTGTGTTTTCTCACGCTGGTTTTCCAGACTGACTCGGGTGTTATTTTATTATAATGCTCGGGTCAAACCAAGTATTACAGATTCATGATAGGATGCTATGGAGCTCAGGAGGCGAGTTGGATGACAAGACGTATCACACGTACTTGGTGTATATTTCGCTGTGCATTGTAAGCTGTATAGTGAGCTTTTGTGAGGACAAGTTATTATAACTGTCTAGTACTGTGTTATAGATTTGTGTGTACTCTAATGAAATAATGTATAAAACGGTTATAGTTCTTTTTATATAAAGATCAGTTGTTATCTATTGTATATTGTTCCGCTGCGATTGTAAGATTCTGTGTTGTTATTTCCTTTTTCTTCTTCTACCTCTTTCTTCTTTTCCCTAACGATCGGGTATTTCGGACATTCGATTGGTCGGCATGTAATACAATGGGCGTATTGATGTCGATTTTCGATGATCGAAAATCTGGGTCGTGACATCGTTAAGGTAACTTAAGACTATAAGGGTAGTGCTAAGAGCGTGTGAGTAAGGTCCCTAGAGTAGGCTGAGAGCTATCAGTCTCCATTTGGTTATTGATGTAATGAGACATACACTTATTCACCTTGATAGAATGTTATTGCTTTTGTGATTAAGAGTCTATGAGATAATATACCTCGTATATGTGTCTATTATACGATTATCAATGAGATAATCCATGATATTGCCAAGAGTAAGACATGTTGAGTAATTTGACCATGTACTTATTATGTGGTTAGCTAAGAGCTAATCGTGGCATACTCGAATGCATGCCAACAACTATATTTGGATGATATTTATGTGATGTTTGATGATTGGTTGTATGGTTGATTCACCAACTATGTTATTGTTTACCTTATGTGTTATTTGATTTACATCGATATAGGTAATGCTGTGTATGCATACTTTGAGGTATACCCTTAAACCTGTGATGTTACTATGTTATTTTGGCAATACTTGTTATACCATGATAGTTATTATAATATATTAACATTTAAATTCTAGAGATAGTCTGAATCGTTTATTATTTCTATAATACCCAGGTCAGTCTGAGACACTTTAGGACCACAGACGAAGTAACCATCTTGATCTATTTGGGTACCTTTTGGTGGCTAGCATATATGTAGGATTATGATCCCTTTTATGTATTTTTCTAGCCTTATATATGTATGTATGTATGTATGTATGTAGGTATGTTGTTATGTATTAAATTGTGCTATGTATATTTTGGTGATAGTGTGCTTTGGACTTACATTATGTAGACCCACTATTACTTATGTATTGATGATGTATTATATTTTATCGTCACATTTACGATTCTGTAATATTTTTTCTATAATTCGGTATTTTGCATTGTTCTACCCTAGAAATGCAGGTGTATATTTCTTTGCGTAGATATCGAATACACATAGGTAAGTAGTATATAATTTGAGATATACACTGCTGTTAGCCTAGGTGAATAATCACTTAGGACACCCTAATATCGCATCTTTCTCTGTATTATCACATGGTAATACACGGTATTACTTTTTGGTTTGTATGGGTATAGAGGTGGGGTGTTATATTTGGTACTAGAGCAGGTTCAGAATAATACATGATATAAGAGACACCAGTCTTGACTTTAGATTGACTTAGGAGTGCCTCTCCTCTTGGTGTTAGGTAGGTTCCCTATGTATATATTAGGAATACATTATGATTATAAGGGTAGTCACGTGGGAGCATACTTGTTATTTGTATGATTGAATATATATTACTCCTTTTTATTCTAAATGTGAATCTCATTCGGATGCAAAAGTGAGAAATGACAGGTGATTGATTTACCCGAGCTGATGTAAGACAGTCTAGTGGTTCCGGTGATGAGGGTGTATACATGTTCACTGATCATTTGATGGAGCTTGTGCAGAGCATCCTGCCATTAAGTGCTTCCACAACTCCTAACTCACCCACTCCCTGCTTTGACTTATCTAAGATGTATAGTGATTATGCTTGTCTTGGTGGGAAGCCATCCAAAGGCATCGAAGGAGTTATTGGAGTTTAGGTGTGGCTCAACACGTGCAAGCGCATCTTTACTTACATAGGAGTCACCGATAATTAGAGAGTGCAGATTGCATCTAGTCAGTTGTAGGATAAGGATCTTATTTGGTATGATTTGCTTGTGGTCGAGATATATGAGGCTAAACTGACTTGGAATCAGTTCAACCCTTGTTTAGTGCTGAATTTTCTCCTTGAAGCAAAGAAAGCATCAATGTTTAGGTCTTTTATTGACTTGAAGCAAGGGAAGATGTCAGTGGCAGAGTATTTTGCTACCTTTGAGGCTCTTTCTAGTATGACATGGATCTCATCAACACTCCTCTTAAGAACTAAAAGTTTGTTTATGGCTTGACTAAGGCGTTGAGGTAGGTTTTGCTTCCACGGTTGTGAGAAGCTAGTTGATACTGGTTTACGGCTAGAGGAGGCAGACAAAGAGAATGGTGATGAATCTTAGAAAGGAAACAACAGTTTTGGTCAGAAGCAAAAGTAACCATTCCATAAGAATGCTAAGTTTGAAAGGAAGCAGGTTAAGGGGACTCTAGAATTCAAGTGGCAAGCTAAAGAGCTGGTGGAATGCTGCAACTACCAAGAGCGTGGTCGTTATTCTAAAGAGTGCAACAAGCCATGTCCTCCAATTTCTTAGCAAAAGTGCAAGGTATGTAGAGTGCTTGGACCTCTTAGCTTTTCATGTCCAATGGTGGGAAAGAAGGTTGGCAGGTAGAATGCCATTTGAGCTTCTAGTGGACCATCTTAGTCAATGGGAAAAGCTTCAGATGTCCTTGAAGGATTATTTTTTACATAGATTCTCCTATTAGATTTCTTTTTGATACGTGTGCATCTCCTTAATTAATGTCGATGGAACTAGTTGATAGATTTGATCTTTGTGTGGTTTGCTTAGTTACATCTTTGAGAATTGCAAATCCCATAGGGGATATGCAACCCTTGGGATGCTATGTAAGGATGTTTATGTAGGCTTTCATTTTTCTATGATTTGCATGTGTTGGAATATTTGATGTTTGCATCATTTCTAGGATGGATTAGCTTGATCATTATGATGCTCACTTATTTTTTTGAGAAAGAGCAATAAATTTTAGCCATCTCGATTCCATGGAGAGAGTCACCTCAATTGTTGGAGATATTAGTGTAAGCTCGAATAATTCTCTTTTTCCTTAGACTCTCGAGAAGAAGATGATATTGCTAGAATCCACATTGTCCAAGAATATTTGGAGGCGTTTAAGCCTATCATCCATTTACCTTCGATATAAGCTATAGAGTTATGAGTCGATTTTATTAAAGGTGGTCAGCCTACTAGTCGTCCTCTTACGAGGATGTCTACTAAGGAGAATGAAGAGTTAAAGAAGCAGTTGTTTGAGTGGAAGCTAAGAATTTTATTCGGTTAAGTAGTTCCCCTTAGGGCAAATCAGCAGTGTTTGTGAAGAGGGTGAGTAGTTCCCATAGATTGTGCATAGATTACCGAAGGCTGCATGAGCGCACCAATGAGAATAATTATTCCCTGCTCAAAATTAATTATATGTTTGATCAACTGAGTGGTGTAAAGGTCCTTTCCCAACTTGACCTAGCAATCGGTTTCCATCAGCTTGTGCAGTTAAAGCACCACAACAGCCCCGCTATAGCACATGGCGCCCTCCGACTACTAAGCTATTTCAATTTAGTACCATTGAATAGTAGATCCTCTTTAAGCCCTGCTATTTTTTAGTACATCCACTGAAGCAAGGCTTTTTTGTAGTTGCTTTAGCAACACTAATATATAAAGGTTGATTTGACTAGTTCTTTTTTAAAACAAATCAGTAAAGTAAGGTAAAGGCCTAATCTAAAGGCATATGTGCTCAATATAAGTTAGAAATGTATTATAGTTGGCAATTATAGTCTTCATAAATCACGATATTTTTCAGTTTTGTTATATAAAATTAAACAATATTTCTTTTTCCTGTACAGATGATGTGAGGATGGAAATAAATTAACTTTAAATATTTGGTTTTATATCTAATGACCCATTTTACAACTCCGCTATTTCATACTATATCCCCGCTTTATCCTTGTTATTAGCTTTTGCACCTCCACTGTTATAAAACTACTAAGCTCTTTAACTGCATAGCCATCAACTCAGAATTACAAAGGATATCATCCCATTAACAACTTTCTGCACTATATATGGCTCTTACGAATGAACAATGTTGCCATTTGGATTTACGAATGTGCCTATGTATTTAGTTGATTTGATGAACATGACATTAACAAATTATCTCCATAAGTTTATTCTAATTTTCACTAATGATATCTTAGTTTACTCCAAGCCAGAAGTGGAGCACAAGCAATATCTCAGAATTGTTCTGGAGATACTTAGGTTGAAAGCTAAGTTCTCCAAATGTCACTTTTGAAAAATGGAGATGAAGTACTGTAACGATCTGCCTTTTGGACAGTTTAAATCGACGATAAACCACACACGTCCGACTCAAACCATACAAAAGGGCATATTGTTATTGGGCTAAATAAGAAAAAGCAGAGAAAGAAAAAAAATACAAAATCTCACAACGGAATGACAAAATATAATAATCAATTAAACATTTCAAGAAGCTGTTTACAAATAACATTAATTTAACTTTTATAATACAGATCAAAGTTACATAAAACATGGACAAACAATAAATAAATGCAGCGGAACAACATGATGTAGTGGAATAAATATAGTAATTAATAATAGTACAAAATTTTCGTCTTCACCCTCCAGAAAGCAGTCTTCAATAAACTGAAAAGCTCAGACTGACCCGAGTGAACTGAAAAGACGAAACACAAGAGTCGGAACTAAAAGATCTTATGTAAGTTAAATCGACAGTAAATAAATATGAGTGTAACGGCGTCAAAGATGTTTACGGGGTTTGACATCTCCTATCCAGTGTCTAACATGAGAGCAATAACTTAAGAGATGTTCAGGATTTACATCTCCTAAGGATCTGTTAAACTATCTACTATGTAGTACAATCTGCTATTATAATATGTTTACAGTAAAGTAAAAGTATTAAAATAGCGTTAAGGCGTTACCCATGTCCCCCTTAACACATTTTTATATATTCCCATAGTCTATACAGTACCGTAATTCCTCCGTAAACTGAAGGGCTATCGGAGGGCACTCCATAGGTATGGTACAAATCAAACTCGTAGAAGGTGCGATAGGGCATGTGAACACGGCACTCGAGGCAATGCCAGGGTAGATATACCAATTACACTCTTGGACTGGTGGTAACGCATAGCAGCTACTACCGCCCACCTCGGACACACTCCCATAATCAAAATCGAGGGGTGGCCACCAAATCAATCACAAAGTCAAAATATAGTATCGAAGAAATATGCCCGATAGGAGGAATGACCTTACTTGGCCCGGTATAGCTCCTGTTTTAGTCACATCTAAGCTGACTCACAGGAGTCAGGGTCACGTAAATACCTCATACAGAATCGTTCGCCAAACCATCCTACTTCATTTCTGGAATCTACACCACGTACACAGTTGTTAAAGTGGTTTTCGGTATTGGTAGAGAGTATGACAATATCTGATCCCGGTCTCTTTAACAACCCAACACTTATTTCACACCAGATGGTTCTTTTATATTTCAAAAAGTCAATTCACAATTTATATCAAAATATCATATTCAATTTCAAATCATACCTCTTTCAAAATTATATTCGCTTTCAAAACTATATTCACTTTCAAATCATATTCACTTTTGAAATCATATGGTTAATTAAATCCTCTTTTCAAAATCATCATATTTACTCAAACATGTCTATTCACAAAAAGGTATCAATTCCAAATTCCAACTTAGCTTGTAAATCATCATCAAGGATTTAAATATAATTACTTCAACTTTACACTTTCTACAATTTTAGAAAATAGTTTAGATAGTCATAAATAGTTTTAGTAGTTTAAAAATAGTTTAAATAGTAAAATAGTTTAAATAGATTTAAATTTGATTTAACTAGATTTAAATTGATTTAAATAGATTAAATATTGATTTAACAGATTTAAATTATATTAAGTATATTTTTAAATAGATTAAATAAATTTAAAATAGATTAAATAGATTTAAATTATATTAAATATATTTAAAATAGATTAAATAAATTTAATTAGTTTAAAATAGGTAAATTATATTAAATTGGATTAAATAGGTTATAATAGATTAAATAAATTAAAATAGTTCTAAATTGATTAAAATAGTTTAAATTAATTTAAAATAGATTTCAAAGTTATATCCAACATTTCAATAACTCAATTTTGATAAATTCATTTATATTGACCTCAACTTTGAAAATTCAAAATTTTAAATCCTTTGAACCCTTCATAAAAATAAATTCCAATTTCAACAAAAATAATTCGGTTTATTTCAAAATACCAGATAACTGAATTCAAAATTCCAAAGATTAAAAATCATTTAATTTAACCAATTCGGTGTTCGTGTATAATTTTCTATCCTAGGGTTAAGTGATACAGATATTTATCATTTCAATCCGCAATTTAAATTTTACGGTTATATATCATTTCAAACCGCAATCCCGCATTAAATAATATCCATAAAATCGCTCGAGTCTATCATTTCAACCCATAACGATTTTTTCCTGCTCTATAGATCGTTCGGGTATGTAACATTTCAACCCATAGGGAACTTGTAGTGTTATAACAGTATAAAAATACAACATCCAGTCATCCAATATCAACAATCAAACATCCATCACAATCATCATCCAACTCAATTCATAAACATCAATAGATAACTGATAATTAATAACAGGTATTAAATTTGACAATTAAAATTTCAATATTAAATTAAAATGATGATTAAATGCAATAAAAGTCAAATCTAACTAGGATGAAAATTTAAACATACCAAACATCAATAAATAAATTCCTAATCACACCATAAATTTAATTTAACTAACATAAGATAGTTTAGTAATTGTGAGTGGGTTAAAACACTCACCTTCGATTTTAAATCGAATTAAAATCCAATTTAAGGCACAAAATTCAACAATTTCAGAATTCGTCCAAACTAGCGTTAAAATGTCCGGAATTTCGATACAATCCTAGCAAAACAAATCGCGCGTGAATCCAACCTCGTATGTAAAAGTTATAGCGATTAGAAGTTAAAAGATTTATATTTAAAACAAATAAAAAAAATATTACACGTCACAAGCCCATGCCATCGCTCACGCAAACGAAGAAACCCCGCCTCCTGAACACATCATTTACCCGACCTTTGACCATGCCCCTCTTCTTCCTTGCGCCACCGCAGGCCAAAGCGCCACCACCCAGGATGAAACGACCCGAAATTTCGATCCCGAAAATTCGACATTAATACGTTCACTGTAAAAATGCCGAGCAATCGAACGTCGGAAATTTCAGTTTGTTAGGGTAAAGAAGAAAAGAGATAGAGAAAAAGAAATAGAAACACTACATAGATTATCGCATTCGCAGCGGATCAAAATATAATATCAAATAATAACAGTTTATAAAAGAATACTGTATCAGTTGATTACATTTTTATACACCAGAGGTACACACATACTCAAACACTGGACATATACAAATCAACATGTCTCAGATAAACAGAAATATATCACAGCGGAAACACTCCATACGTTCCTGCCATCCAGCTCGCCTCCTGAGCTCCAGAACGTCCTTACTTGAAAATCTGTAATACTCAGTCGGACCCGAGCATTACATTAAAGTAACACCCGAGTCAGGCTGGAAACCAGTGTGAGTAAACCCATATAATTTGAAATACTAAGTTATAGACATATTTGAAATCTCGGGTAACTCGTACTTCACTACAAGTTCAAATCTTGTTATAGTCAACACTTATTTCTCAAACAATCACTAAGTACGATTACTTAGTTTCAATGGTCCAGTTTACTTAAATTATTCCATTCTAGCCTATTGATTTCACATATCAAACTATAAAGAATTATTGTAGATTCTAAATCGAAGTGGTTTCGGGTATTTACTGACACCCGACCCCGGTCTCTTCGAACCCAATGTCATTTTAACCCAAGTTATTCAAGTGAATACAATTAAATTTAAAATACATGATGTCACTTTACACAACAATTCATCTCGATAGATAACCATATTATCACTGTTCAACCCAATCATATCACAAAGCATTTCATATCAGAAATATCAAATAATTTAAGGCATTCAATATCATTCAATCATTCATAAGCAAGATTTATTAGTCACACCATTCCAATTAATTTAAATAAATTAAATTAATTTCTTTAATCACTTTTAATCCTACTTACTTACATTAATTAATTACAACCATTAATTAATCATCCCTTAATTATCCTCTTTAATTACATTAAGTAATTAGCCTTAAGTTAATAACACAAATTAATTAACCTTCACCCATTCACATTAACATTTATCCTTAATTAATTACTCTTAATTAATTATCCTATAATCACTTACATTGATTAATTATCCTTTAATTAATCACATTCATTAACTAACTAACCCTTTAATTAATTTCCTTAATTAATCCATACTTTAACTAATTACACTAAGTAATTAATCCTCAATTACTTCCACTAAGTAATTATCATTAAATAAATTACATATAGTAATTACCCATTAATTACCTTCCTTAATTAATGACATCAAGCAATTTTCCTTTAATTACTTTCATTAAGTAATTATCAATAATTAATTAATTTCATTAAGTGATTTACCTTTAATTAATCATCTTTTAATTAATAACTTAATTAATTAATCACATTAATAAATCAATCTTTTAAAATTGATTACTCAAATTAATTAATCTTTAATTAATTATCTAAATAAAACACTCACAAACAACTCGAACCATCTCCCATTTTCCCCGAGTCACTCACGAGCAAAACCCCTCAAAACTTCGAGCCTCACCCGAAATCAACTCGAGAAAACTCGAGTACCTATCTTCCAAACCAAAACTCACTAGAAAAATGTGCACCGTGCACATGCACTATGGCTCCAACCACTTCCGGTCATCACCACACCCTCAAGCAAGACGACGATCATCCACGAACCCTAACCTGACCATCAGATCTACACCATCATCTCGAAATCAATATCGAGCATTAAACCCAAAACTGGAACCAAAACGGAACAACACACCTCAAACATGAAACCGCATCGCCCACGACCCTCTGACCACTGGAGAGACAGCAATTCCAGCCACACATTCGCCATCTATCATACTTCCATTTCCCTGAATCTTGTTGAACTCGATCAACTAGGGAAGATGTGCCGATCCAAAAATCCAACCTAGTTAAAACTAGGGTTACAAACCAATAATCGAACACCGCTACCACCACAATGATCTGATCCTCTTCCTGACAATTTTCCCTAATTCCCCAATCATTCTTGCATCACCACAAAAATTTACAACCTCCCAGATCCTCGAGATTATCAGAAAAAACCAAATTACCATTATCTGATCAAACAAGAACTACACCTTCCAACTAGCACTAAAAATTATGAATTTAGTTTTAAAAATCATAATTTTGAATGATGTTTCAGATCCTAACCCTGAAACATGGAATCATGATATTTGAATTTCCACTATTTCAAAGTTGATCAACTGTTTATAATTTCCAGAGATAATACAGAGTTATTATAACTTAAGTATAATTTTAAACTAAAGTTTCTGATTAAACAACCAAGTTTGATTTGAATCTTAAGTTTAACCAGAGACAAAATCTAGAGATTTTGAATTTTTAAATCAAAACTTGAATCCTGGGAACTATAAACAGAGAAGACTCAGATGGAAACAAAACATGCATATCATACATTCATATATACACAACAGATTGCATTTATATATATACACTACCTATTTATTCCAGAAAACTTGCATGCAACCAAACTATTCAAAAACTTAAGCTTTTAAAAATGATGTTACTCACTTGTTTTAAAACAGAGACTAGGTTGGAATACTCACAAGTAAAAAGTTTGAACAGAGGACAGTCTTTCCTTCTGTTTTGATCCTCCTGTTTACTTGAGTTGAAATTAAGCTTCAGTTGTAAGATTGTTTTTTTGGTATGCTTAGTTTTGTGAACGACCTGGAACCAAAGGATGTACAAATATAAAGAAAAAAATGTTTCTAGGGAAGGTATTTTCTGGTACAAAATTTAGTCAGAGATTTTTCTTGCTTGTGGAGGCTGAAATGATAGCATTTAATGCTATGGTCTGGTTTTATAATTCCATACTTATCCCCTTTTTTATTTGGTATGTACATATATGATTTTTTCTTGCCTAGTTTCGAATGAATGAAATAAAGAAGACAAGGTGGAGATAAAAATATCAGATAGTATACTGTTGCCTTCCACAGCAAGCATCATCTCTTTTTTTTTCTTTGGTCAGCAATTTTCTATGACCTGATATGATTTTGATTAATTGTTTTTGTGTGCTTGCATTAATTGCTGTGTCCCCGCTTTTGTCTACATATACATTCATATGAATTGAAATATATGTATGTATACATGTCCTTATGTATATACTTGCCCCTTTTTTTCATTGTATAAATATGTATATGCCTCATGTATATTCACTATATATATCTTCCATTATATATATACTATTTACATTCTTACTTATATAAAGTTATATATACATCTATGTTTACATTTATTTGTATACCCATCTATTTGCATGTAATTGTCACCATATATGTATATATATATTTACATTTATACCTACTTCCTATACACATAATTCTTATGGCATAAATATATTACTTACATACTTAATATTTTTAATTATCATAAAGCCTGTCTATATTTATATATTTATTTAAGGATATTTTATCTTAATTTATAAGTTGGAGTTCCTATGAATTTATTTTATTTATCCTTCCATAAGTTCCATCATATCCTAAGGACTTCGTAAATCAATATTTATTATAGTATTGAATCAATTCATCAATATTTTAAATTATCGGAAATTTATTCATTCGACCTAAAAAAATAAATATCCCAATAATTTAATCCAGTCAATTACCCAATTAACATACGTTAAAAATCCGGGTCATCACACAGGAAGTCGTCCTGGCTCCCTCTACACACCGCCAAGGTCCGACCCCCCCCCAAGTGCCAGCCGCCGCTGCCCAAACTAGGGTTTGCCGAACCCTAATCATCAATTTTTGACAGCCTCCGGCCGCCATAGGTGATGCGACCACCTCAAATCGACTCCCCACACCACTCTCCACAATACCCCCAAATCAATTTGACGGTCAAAGTTGATCGACACGCGATGAACGACCGAGATTAAATCGCCCAATTCCGGCCACACAGAAACCCAGATCAAAAAACAAGCTATAGATTTGACCTGTGCTCGTCAAGAGCTTCAAAACGGTATATAATTTGTTAGGGTTTTGAGGAGTTTGATTTTTGAAGATGAATTTTGAATTGAAATTGAAATAAGGAATTTTGGGTTTCCAGCCATTGAGAAGAAGAAGCAGACAACTAAATTGTATGCACAAACAAATGAAAATAAGAAGTAGCTAGGGTTTATAACGGGCTATTTATAGGCAGATCAGAAATAGAAATGAATGGACAAGATCGATTTACAAGTTGAACGATAAACGATCCGAAAAGCCCGTTCTGCCTCCGGAATGAAAATGGGTCATCTCATATATCAAAAGAGATGTTTTCGATATTTTTAAGTTCAATGGAACATGTTTCAAGTCCTAGTTCCATCGTATGAAGAAGTTAGCTTAAAATCATCTTATTTCAAATTGATTTCAATTTAATTGATTTCTACGCGTTTCGAGTCCGTACGATCAACGACAAGACCGATCGCTACGAAACTTGAAATCCTACAATAATTCACTGTTATGGATCCGATGAAACTGGTTTTATCGAAATCCGAGAAATTTGCCAAAATGGCTATTTTCATGTTAATTAAATAAATTAATATAAAATTAATTTTGTTACTTCTTATATTCAAATTAATTAACTAACCATTCTTATCATTTTTGATTACATGAACTTTTACAATAATTTAAAACACATTTACATGTCGATTCAATGTCAATTATTTCACTAAATTACAGTGTTCAATTCCAACTTTAATTAAATCCAATTAATTAAATTTTAATTCAAATAAATTGATTTACTTTGATTTCTATCTTTATACTCAATCCATTATTACTCTTATAATATAGTTAGCATTTGTTCATCTCTTGTTTCACTAATATGCTACAATTTCCATCATTTATTTGTATTAATTACTATATTCCAATTATATTGAATTTTGTCGATTTCTACATTAATTAAAATTTGACATTCCAATTAATTTATTTACCTTGGTTTCATTCTTTTATTACATCACTTATTACCTTATGAAAAAAATTAACATTTCTATTCATTTATTACATTTACAATTTAAAGTTATTATCTTAACTCACATTAATGTAACATTTACTTACATTTAATTTCAATTGATTAAATATATTGGTAACAAACAACAATTGTCACCATTACTACATTTAATAACATTTGTAAGTTTTATTATTTACAAACAATTGTTAAAGCAGCTCTCATTACACTACTTTTATTCAATTTCCATTTTATTACACAATATTTTATTAATAACTCAACATTTGAATTACCAATTGCTCTTTATATTCCATTATCAGTTAATACACATTATTACAATTAATTTACAATCTCTAACCAATTATAACTCTTAATTCTTTTAATTAATTGGAATTATATTTAAAGCAGTGATCAATTACCTTAATTTAATACTATTTCACTTTATTTCAGTTATATTCTTATTATTAGTTCACAAATTTTTATTTGTTCCAACATTAAATTACAAAACTTTATTAAATTAACAGTTTTTTTATTATCGAAAATTACGGGTCGTTACACTCACTCCCACTCAAAACTTTTTGTCCTCGAAAAGGAAAAATAAGGGAAAAGAAGGAATTAAGTAATCAATATATCTTATTCAAAATATTATATTTATAAACGATTAATTTTACATAATTAAATAATTTAAATAAAATATAAATTTATAAACAATTAAATCCTTTTATATTCAAGTTAAAAAAAGTTTGGAAAACCTTTCACAAAATTTTCCAAGTCCAAAATTTACGGAAAATTTCGATCGGGTCTCCTTTGTACGGAGAGGTTTGGGAGAAATAATAATATCAATAATAACAAAATATATCATATTTTTCAAAATAATATCTCAAACAACGGGAAAAACAATATAATATCGCTAGAAAACCATAATCCGAGAATGTACCTATTTGTCGGGCAATTAATGCTTATTTTATGAAACTAAAACAGTAGCCATTGCTTCCATACCTGTATTTCACTTATATAATCCAAAGAGGTTAATTAAGTAAAAGAGAATATTAAGTTGTTTTCAATAAAAAAACAACATCACAATATAACAATAGTCATTGCAAGCAACAGTACAAACATCATTATCAACAAAAAGTGCAATCATCCATCCATAGTAACCAAAACAAATGGTTTATTCGGGTTCAGAACTTCTACTCATATAAAATGATAAATAAACTATGAAGTAAACCATACACTCAACAGTCGTAGATAACTTTATAGATTATTTATACATCTTTATACAGAATAAGAGTATCCTTTCCCAACCAATCCATAAGCCAATACAAACAAAGAATCCAACACATTTTTAAGTTTACTCTATTTATCCTTTCCGCATCATTTATTGTTCATTTTTTCTTTTCATTTTTTTTCTCATACAATGATTTTCTTTAGTTCTCCTTCATTACTTCCCAAAATTTAAATTCTCATTCATTCATATAAGGCTTATTTCATTAATTTACATTCTTCACTTACAATGTTATATCCATTTCAATATTTGGATCATAAATGGATTAATTATTGAAGTATTGTATACATTTATTTTAGTTTTCTTCACATTTACAATTTAGTTGGATTTTCCTCTTCTTCTTTTTTCATTTCATCATTTACTTTTATTTTCTCATCCATATAATGTTTATTTTCATTAATTTACATTCATTATTACTTACAAAAGTTCATTTCTCCTTTATTCATGCAATGCCAATTTCTTCCATTTTATTACCTTACGTTCACTGTTTAAATAAGTTATTTTTATTTCAATTATTGGATTATACATTACTAGGTAAGTTTCTTTACAATTCAATACACCTTTTATAGATTATTTCTTTTTCACATTCATTCTTTCATATATATAAATGATTATTGAATATTAACTCAATTTCTAAATCTTTTCAATGTTTCTGAAGTTAATCATTCAATTTATATAGTATTCATTTTAATTATAAATGGCTTCAATATTAATTCAAGTTTATTATTATTTACTTATAGTATTTACCTTTTACCATTTAATCCGATTATAGATAGCTTAAATGTCAACTTAAGTTTATAATCAATTTTCTAACATTATTCACTTTTATTTACATTTAATTAGTAGCATTTCAAATTATCAACTTAAGTTTATAACAATTTATAACATTAGAATTCTTATTTATAGAAGTACTTCCATTGAACATCTTCATTTTCCAAGTTTTACTTGTATAATATTCCATTACATATTCTTATTAACATTTCAACTTTTAATAATTTGGTAAGTTATATATATGTTTTTAAGAATGCAATAAAAGGTTACAAGAGTTTTCATATTTATTTTAAATCAAAATGTTCAATAGTTACATTTTCTTATTTTCCATTTCCTTTTTATTTACAGTTTACAAATTTTCAATTTCTTATTTATTTCATTAATCATTTTAACATAGCCTTCTATTTCTTAAACTTCATTTTACAAATTCCAATTATTAAATAGTCAAAATTTCATTTCATTACAATAATTAAAATCACAACTTTGTAGAAATTTATGAACTAAATGTCGGGTTCCATTTCAATCATTTTAAAATAATATATATATACTCATAACTTGTATATATGTACATATATCAAATCAAACTTCAGAAATTAAATTAAGTTTTGTTTATCAAAACGGATGTGCAGTAAAACTACTACAGTAGTCTTCCCACTTTGAAACTCGAAAATGAACGCCGATGATGCGTGCGCTCATCACCGAAATTATTTTCCAACGACTAAGAGGGGAGTATAGAACTTATTTCCTTTAAAATCTCCTTTTAAAACATTTCTTTCAAATCACCTTGAAATATTTATATTAAAAAATACTTCTAAATACTATTAATACTATATTCCAAAATCTTTCGAAAGAAATTTTCAAAAATCCAAGAACATCGGTTCTAAAATTTTCAGTTTATGTTCATTTTATTTACAATCTCATTTCTCAACTAATATTTATAAATTCACTACCTAACAAAAAAATATATAACAACCAACTATATCATTTATAAAATTATTATTTTATATACAAAAATATATAATAGGAAAAATTATTTCATTTACCTATATTTCAAAACCAATATTGTGTCGGTCTGCCCTATTAAGTGTTTAGAAATCCCTATCGATGTCATAGCGTCCTATGCACCAACCAGAATTTATAAATACAAAATGGAACAAATTAACACAATATAAAAACCTTTTATAACACTAACAAATACGCTCTCTTATATATACACTCAGCGACTCATTCTATGTAACGACCCGTAAATTTTAATAAATTTTATTTGTTTTATTTAATTAATTAATTGAAATTTTGTGAAATTTTAAATAATAAAATTTTGAAATAAAAATTTGATATTTGGAATACGTATATTTAAACATAGCAAATGGTAAATTTTCATCAGAAAACATGAATGTTTATTTCAATGTGTAATTTTATTTAAATTCAAATCAGTTAGAATTTGATGGTAATAAAATATTTTCCAAACCTGAATACTTTTATACAATAAGTTTGTAAATCATCTTCTAAGTGAGACGTCATATTTCGTTTTGCCAAATTTTGATGGATATTGCTCCGTTCATCTTATTTCTGGCATTTCAGCAATGTTTCAGTACCGATTATCGATTTTGATAGGATGGTCATACCACTAATATCTGTATATCGGTTTGATCGTCTCGTCGTACTGATCTCTACGGTATATTCAATTCGGTGATTTGAAGTCCGATACACAATGGAACACGTGAAACGGTTAACCTTAACGGTCCATCTTTTATTTCCTTGTGACCCTTTGATTTTCACCGTTCAGAAACCAATGGTCTGCAACTTTAATTTTTTTTTTGGAATTCACCTATGACTTTTTGGTTGCTCCAACTTTTTAACTTCACTGTTTCATTTTAATTGAAATTTTAAAATATTGATTTCGGTTGTTCTTTCACATTCTTTAAACCTTGTCCATTTTCAAGTTTTGCCAAACCACTTTCTTCTCTAGCTGATCAACACTCCTCACGCCTTCCTTTCCTATGCCTTCTACCACGTGCTCACTATTTCCACCACAACTAGATAGCCAAGCAGACATCCCCTCTTCACTAGCATGCATGTTCACCTCGGCCTCAACCTGCGACGTGCTCAGCTTACTCAGCCAAGCTCCACCAGATTCACAACTGTCTGCCGTGCTTTACCATCCAATCACGCAAGCTCTGTTCGCCATTTTTCTGTGCTCCTTCCTAATCCCAGCAAGGTGTATATATATATATATATCTATTCGTATATATATATATATATATATATATATATATATTCGTGTATATATATATGTAACGACCCAGAATTTTTGATAATTAAAATTCGAATATTTAATTGATTTTAGATATTAATAAGTGAAATTAATAAGTCGAATAATTTAAAATTCGAATAATTGGATTTAATTTGACAATTAAATTGATAATTTAATGTTTGAAATTCCAGACTTACTTGAAATCTGGATTAAATAAGAATGAAAATGATTTGTAAAATTTTATTTAATCATATTGGAGTTATAGAAAGGTTATAGAACTTTTAAAATTGAATTGAAAGTTAAATTGTGAAAATTGAATATTTTAATATTTAATTATCGACTGAAAAATAGCCAATTTTCGAACAGTCTCAGAATTGAACGAAACCAGTTCCATTGGATCCGTAATAGTTAGTTATTATCGGATTTCAATTTTCGTATCCATCGGAGTTGTCGTTTGACCGTGGCAGCTCGAAACGGATCGATATCGTTTTAATTTTAAATCGTCGAGTTAAAAATAGTCATTTTTCAAAAGGTCTCGGATTTCGACGAAACTAGTTTCATCGGATCCGTAATGTGATATTATTGTAAGATTTCAAATTTCAAGTCAATCAGATGTACCGTTTGTTCGGGACAAGCTAAAACGCCTCGAAATCGATTTAAATCGGTTTAATTTAAATTGATCATTTATTGTCATATCTCACACATACGATCGAATTAGCTTCCGAAACCTATTCCATTGCGTTCGGAACGCGGGGTAAACCTTAGAAACGCTAACCGGCATGCTCGATTTTGAGTTCGGAAAATTTCGAGTGAATAGTAATTTGGTAAATTTCTATAAAAGGCCATTAACTCTTTCATTTTGCAAAGCAATTCAACCCTAACCCTAATTTTAGTTTAGCCGCCACTAAGAAAATGAATGGCCGGCGTCTTCCACCGTTCCCCCTCGATTATCTCCTCATCCACTCCCCGATAGACTTCGATTCCAACTACAAAAATGAAGAGGGCAGTGAGATTGACAAGTTCAACGGTCAAGATCGTTTAACTCGAAGCAGATCGGCGGTAAAGGGCTAGGGAAGGACGCACGTTTAGGGTCGTTTTTTGCGAGCTAGGTGGGACCGAGTTCGAAGCCACTCTGGTCGTTGGTGGAGCAAGTGGAGGCGAGTGGAATGGCACTTTCTGATCGAAGTGGAAGTCGTCGATGGAGGTTGCGTGATTAGGGTTCAACGGCGGCAGTTGGGTTTCTCGAACGCGAAACCTGGGAGGGAGGAGAAGAAACGCGTGCAAGGGCTAGATCTGGCCTATGGAAATCGTGCGCTCAGATTTAATTCCAGTAATAAAATAAAAATAAAAATGTTGTAAATTTAATTATATTAGAATCGTGTAACTTTAAAAACACATATCTTTTTGCTGCAAGGTTGGAATGGAACGAAACAAAATGCGTTGCAATCGTTTTGTCGAGCTTTTCGCGATGAAACTGGATTGGAGACGATCGGGGTCAGTGAAAATTTTGAGTGAGATTAAACGTCCGTTTAATTTCATTCGAATTAAACGCTACAAATTGCTATCAGAAAATCACGGTGAGATTTTTCTCACTCAAAATGAAAGTGGAATTTTCAGTTATTTATTGATTGATTTGATTGCTATTGGATGTGATATTAGATATAGTAGGATATATATCTATATATAGCAATATATACATATTGGCATATGTATATATTGGATTGATTGATTCCCGCCTTGTATAGCGGATGAGACCCTATTCCCGCCTTGTACCGCGATATTCCACCTCGAAGTGGAATTGGTATTGTGCTAACATCTGTGGATGCAGGGAAACAGGTTGGAGGGATCCAACTGGATTCCTCACCAGTAGTTATTTATTTACAGATATTGATGTATATTCTGTTATCATATTGATATATCATGTTTGTTGTTGTGATTGACTAATTGGTGCTGTTGCATCATCGGTTTCAGTTTTGAAGTTTAAAAATAACAACTTTTACTTTAAAAGGATTTTAAAGTGATTTTTGGAAATAGACGTTTTATTTAATTTTTGAATTAATAAATAAACGTTCAAACTTTAAAGTTATAAAAGTTAAGATTTGTGAATTATAACCAAAAGGTAATTTCTTTTGAAATAAATAGTTAAGAAATTTATAAAATGGTTTTAATTGAAAATTTTGAATTATTAAAACGATGTATGTAAAAGATGTACAAGATTGATATTTATAACTTTAAAATGTTGGTATTATAAAACGAGTTTTTATAAGCGTTAAAATGAATTTTTAAGAATTTATAAATAAATGAAATTTATAAATCGTGAACTTATAAATGGAAACGATTTTGTAAAATAAAGGAATTATAAGTATTTAACTTATAATATGGATTGTTGGTATAAGATTTGAGTTATGAATCAAATTGTTAATAAAGGGGATTTATTAAATTGAAGTTGTTACAAAATAGAAATGGAATTTATGAACGTTGTTTCATAAATTCGAAAATCAATCAAATTTGATGAATTGAATATAGAAGGTTATTAAGGGAATTTTATCCACGATTTTGGATAGTGGATAAATTCTTGAAATAAATGTGTAGAAAAGATTGAAATGTGGTTAGTGAAGTATATTCACGATTTTGGACAGTGAATATATTTTTAAGTAAAATGGATATGGTTTTGGGAAAGTGATATTTGAAATGAAGTTAATTGTTTTAAAGATGTTTTCAAATATGTTAAATATCGAAACCATAGATTTCAACATTCATTGTTGAAATAGACGTTTTCGAGAAAGAAGGAAATGATAGACTATAACACTGTTGTTATAGTAAATGATTTTCGAAAGGAAATGTTTTTATCTAGTATTGGGATTTATAAATCTATCTTAAAAATCTGAATCCCTATACTAGTAATTTTGAGTCGTCGTAACGATGTTTTATGTAACATTCGTTTTGACTTGAATAAACGTGCTTAAGAAAATGATTTCCTTAAAGAATGAAATGTATACTTAATATTGATTTAAGTATATTGAATATTTTCAAATGTTGAAAATAAATAGATTTGTGAATTACTTATTTTTGAATAAGAATGGAAATGCTTTTCCAATATGAAATGAACGTTTTGAGAATTTATCTTCTTAAAGATAAATTGAAATTGAATATTTGAAATCGATTTGAAAATCGTATATCAGTAGATATTTTGAAAATATAAATTCACTATGGAATTTATAAAGGAAAGGGAAACTGTTTAGAAAAATAAACGTTGATTTATTTTTGAAGTGTGGAAATTTTATATCCAGTAAAGATATTTTTGAAGATAAATAATTTGGGAAAATTATTTGGAATCTGATGATGTCACGCATCTTTATTGATAGTTAAATAACCGACCATCAATAATTACCTTGAATGGTATTTGTTGTAAATTGGATGAAATTGAATGCCACACTTATTTTTGAATAAGCGCTCACTATTCGGGTTAGCCGGGAAAGGACCATGGGGTCGTATAACCCATTCCGAATATGTGATACGTCGTTATGAATTCCATTTGAAGACCGGTGTTGAAGACCGGATATTTTTGAAAATGGAAGGATTACCATCGAGTTACTCTACATCGGTTGATCTCCGATTTAGAGGTTTTATCACCCTTAGTGACGGGAAGTCCGGACGTGATTGGAAATTATCCGGATTTGCAAGGGCTTCATGAGAAGTGCCTTCGGTTCTGTTCGATCCCGGAACAGACTTGTATGGATTGTGTGTCTGACATTACACTTTGAGATATAAAGCTGATTTCTTTCAAATACATATCTGTTGGTGGCGGAGAATTTATTCTCTTAGCTTAACACCCTTCTCTGAGACGTACGAGCTCAGAGGTTATGTAGTTGAAGTTATCAGCGATATATCCCAATTTGGTAATGTGGCATGCTGAGTGTTGCTGTGTGATGATCAGTGTTTGATCATTTGTGATATGATCATTTGTTTGATCATTTATCTTTGTGATCATAGGTTGATCATCTGTTGATCCAAAGCGTGGCTTTTTGAAAAAGCGTAGCTTTGTGGACGAGACTTCGTCAGGGCCTCAACAACCCGGAAATGGTCGAAACAGGAATGTTGCGGCAAGGTTATGAGGGTCGCGCCCTTTAGGGTATGTCATTTCCTTCTGGAAAGGGGTGGTATCATGGTATGGAGCCCAGATACTTACTCATGTGGATACACTTTCTTTATGATGTGTGATGTTGGATATCGAGCGCTCGGATAAAGGTCTCAAAGGACCGGGTGATGACATATTCGTGAGTTACCTGTTACAGGGGTAACCCGGCCTTGTTTGGCAGAGAGCAGTTTGTCTCTCGGGACGTCCAGCCAGAGGCGATCCTATTCGGCAGGAGGAAAGGAAGTTCCTTAGCCTGACCATTTGTTGGAAATCCATCTTCCAAATACGAAATTGTACGGTTTTAGTTGTAGAACCTGCCATCTACTTATGGTGGCACCCCACTGTTTGGATGGTAGCTATAGTAGGCATAGTTCGGAATGTCTATGCTGGCTAAGATTAATATTATACTTTCGAAATGTTTTCTACACTAGACATTAATAATAACAATCCAATGATTGGCGTAGTAAGCATCTTTGACTATCATAAGAAGAAATCTCCTCCAATTTTGCGTTTGCATTGTGTGTGTGGCGGGAGGTCTTATGGTAGTTTCATTTTCCAAAAGCATTGCGAATCTGATTTATTTTCTTTGTGAAAAATAACTGTTTTACGATCTCACACCAGTCACCATGACTGACTCGGAGTTTATTGTTCCCTTCTAAACTCTGGGTGCCCACCAATTTCCACACGGGCAGTCTAGAGTTAGGTTATCAGGATATTCTGGATATTCTGGAGCTTTGGAGATAAGCTGGATGACGAGACGTAGTATTTGTATCTGATGGTATTTATTCCGCTATGTATTCTGTATGAGGACAAGTTTATATAACAGTCCATTTTTGTATATTGACTCTGATTGATGTATGTATAAACTGATATAGTTCTTTGTTTTAAAAGACTAGTGATTATCTATTATATTTTGTTCCGCTGCGATATGTGAGATTCTGATATTGTTTCTATTTTGATGTTGTTCTGTTGTTCTTCTTTTCTTTTTCTTCTATCTTTTCTTCTACCTCTTCTTTTAAACCATAATGGTTCGGTTTTTTGTTCACCTTGAGTAAATCGATGGAGGTTAGTGTCTATTCAAGGGGTACGGTAAAGTGGACTATTACATTTGGTATCGGAGCATATGGTTAAGCGACAACCCTGCTCTGTTGGGTGTTACTCATTAGAGATAGAGTCAGTAGCACTCTAGAATGAGTGTGAGTGTAATAATAGATATGAGCGCGTATTTGTTATTGAATATGAAATTGTTTTGTATTGTGTTGACTTATCGGTTGATTGTTTATAGATTCTGGTCGGTACAGTCTAGCTAACTGTAATCGATAGGGGTTTCTAAACTCTTAAACAAGATAAACTGACACAGTATTGTTTTTAAATAGGGTGAATGAAATAATTTTGCCCAAAGCTATTTTTGTATAGAAAAGAAATCATTTTCTATGAATTATCATAGTATATGGATGTTTGGTTGTTATAAAACAATAACATTGAATTATTATCATTGTTATATGAAATGGAATGAGAAATTAAAATAATAACCAAAGATTGAAGATAAATTCAATTAACAAATGAAATTTATAAATGCCAATTGAAGCATAAGGAAATGAATTCATATACAAATGAAATTTGAGAATATAAATTATAGATGTGATTTGTAAGTTGAAACGAAATTCCAGAGAAGTTTTTGGAAATGTTTTGAAAAGAATTTGAAAATTTTGGAGATTTGGAAAGTTTAAATTCCTTTTTGATTTGAAAATGAATTTCAAAGGTTTGAAAAGTATTTTAGAGAGATGAAAGCTCTATACTCTTTTCGGTCGCTGGAAAATAACTTCGGTAATGACTGCAGCATCACCGATGTTCATTTTCGGGTTTCCAAAAGAGAAATTGCTGCCAAATTGTTTTAAATGGAAGTTGTTTGAAAAAATTTGGATTTGGTTTTAGAAATTCAAAGGATAAATTGAATTGATTTCAAAATGGTTTTTGAAAGGGTGAAAAGACTCTAGAATACTATATAAAAATCCTATGGAATATTATTAAGTTGATAACTTATACAAATTGGATTTTGATAGAATAAATTTAACTTAAAGGATGAAGTTAAATTAATGTAAGTACAAGTGAATCAATTTAATGAAAGTAAATTGAATGTTGAAAAAATTCATTTCGAATTTGTAAAGTAAAGTATTGAAATAAAATTAGTAACTGAAACTAATTGAAGAAATGACAAATTAATATGGTTTGAAATGAATTAAAATTCATGTGGAATTTGAAATCCAGTTTAATATGAGTGGTTATAAACCATAATAGTGAATTGAAAATAAATATAATGTGTATATGGAATATTTACATTGAACCTAAGAAATGAAGAGTGAAATTCTTAAGTAAATGTGATATTGAAATTATTCTAAGTGATGATTGAATAAAGATAAAACTGGAAATCGAAACTGAAGGTTGAAAACAAATGTGAATTGTGCGAAATAAAATGAAGTTTCAAGATTAGTTTGAAGTGAACTAAAGATAATCGATAAAATTCAACATTCAGAAGATAAATTGAATCCAAATTGGAATTGTGAATTGAATTCAAATGAATTTGAAATGTGAAATTGAATGAAAATAGATATATAACTTCAATAGTGAATTAGAGATGATATAAGAAGTATATATTGAAAATTTTGTAATGAAATTTGCAAAATAGTTTGAATGTTGTAACTAGATATTATGGCTAGTAGAATATACATGTGTATAAAGGAATTGAGATTTTGATTTTGAAGATAAATTTGAATTGCTCGACAAAAGGTAAGTATTTCAATTTCGATATGAGATTTGATGATTTTCTTGTCTAGCCGCTTGGCTTTTTCTTTTCTTTTTGAAATCTGAGAGTCCGTAGGGACGTTTTGTAGTCGTACCGTGTTAGCCGCGCAAAGGAGACGCTGGCGAAATTTTTCGAAAATTTAGGGCATTGGAAAATTTTTGAGAAATTTTTAAAAGTTAAATTTGAATTTAAATTTGAGTTGAGAAGTAAAACAATATTGTTTGAAAACTATGAAAGGTTTGAAAACTTAGTAAAAGTTATTGTAAGAAGTTTAACTATTGGATTTTTGAAAAGTTAAACACTTAAGAGATTTGAAAATCTAATTTGAATGGTTTGTTTTGAAAAGTTAACGGATTTTATATCTTTTCCTTACTTGGTAATTTCGAGGACGAAATTCTTTTAAGGGGGGAAGTTTGTAACGACCCAGAATTTTTGATAATTAAAATTCGAATATTTAATTGATTTTAGATATTAATAAGTGAAATTAATAAGTCGAATAATTTAAAATTCGAATAATTGGATTTAATTTGACAATTAAATCGATAATTTAATGTTTGAAATTCCAGACTTACTTGATATGTATAAACTGATATAGTTCTTTGTTTTAAAAGACTATTGATTATCTATTATATTTTGTTCCGCTGCGATATGTGAGATTCTGATATTGTTTCTGTTCTGATGTTGTTCTGTTGTTCTTCTTTTCTTTTTCTTCTATCTTTTCTTCTACCTCTTCTTTTAAACCATAATGGTTCGGTTTTTCGTTCACCTTGAGTAAATCGATGGAGGTTAGTGTCAATTCAAGGGGTACGGTAAAGCGGACTATTACAATATATATATATATATATATATTTATGTTTTTCTTTTATTCTACATCATGGATGTAGTATATATATATAAGTATATATTAGGTTATAATATTTATGTTCGGTCTGTAGATCTATTTACTTATATATAGTACAAAAGCTTTGACAACTTAATATTGTATTTACCTGCTATCGAAAAACTTTATACCGGTATGTGTTTACTAGTACATATATGTTACAATATATATGTTTTGTAATTTGTCATTATATATATATTTTGGTTAAGCATAATATTATATATATATGATTTCATATAAAAGCATATTTATATGAATATTTTATTGTATTGTTCATATGTATATATATTTTGGTTTTTTTGTTTTTGCTAATTTCGGTTTATGATGTTATGTTATGTTTATATATGTTATACAAGTTAATTTTTTTACTATAAACATATAGTTTATATAACATATTAGTTTATAAAAACTTTTGTTTTATGGTTATTGTATAAGTTAGTTGTAACGACCTCGGATTTTATATAAATTTAAACTGATAATTAATTTAATTTTTGAATAAAAATTGGGAAAATTAATCGATAAATTGATTCGAGTTTCCCCGAATCCAAATAAAAATATATTAAATCATTTTAAATTTAAAAATTGTATATATACGTGAATCTATATAGTTGTGCTTATATGAATAGATTTGAAATGATATATATATTGATAATTGAATTTAAATCTCAAGTAAATGGTTAAAAATAAAAACATTGATATATAAGATGAATTATAGGGTTGTAAAATATAAAGTAACCCATAGATAAAATCTAATAACATATTAAAAATTTACAATATAAAATAATGAGACAAGGCAAAAGAAAATCTAATAACATTATAAAGTAATAAAATAAACAAAAAGAAAGGAAGCAAATATATATATTCATGTACAAGCAAGTAGAAAAAGAATAAGCAAAGAAATTTTATTCAAGTTTGTAGGCTTGCAAAAGAAAAGAAACAATATACATTCAAGAATCAAACACGGCAAATGAAAAAAAAATGAAACAAAAATATATATACATGAGAAAAGCTTGCAAAGGAAGCCACATTTAAACTATTTCATATTTTTACAACCGAAGAAAAAAATTTATATGGTACAACTAATTAATGCCATATCTCATCAGACTCCATTTGCTAGTAAATATCACTGACTATTGTACAAAATAATTTATCAACCTGGTAACTTCATTCTTTATATCAGCCTTCCTCAATTCATCAGTTCGTCCATCCAAGTTGAGAAAATCTGAAGTAAATATGTAACGGCCCCGAATTTTATATAAATTTAAAATGATAATTAATTAATTTTTGAATAAAAAATTGTGAAATAAATGGTTAAATGGATGCGAGTTTCCCCGAACTCAAATAAATTTGGTATAAATCATTTAAACTTTAAATATTGTATATATATGTATATATGTGAATATATATATTTGGGTATATATGAGTCAATTTGAAATTATAAATATATGTATATATGTTTGTTTTGAATTTAAATTGTAAATAAATGGTTTGAAAATGAAGATACAAATTATATAAGATATAAAAGTATAAAATAAATACCTTAGATAAATTATAACAACATATTTAAAAAAAATGAAAATAAATATAAGTATACACTTGTAAAAGAAAAAGAAAAAAAAATACATTCAAGTATATATTGTATAAGTATGAAACACTTGTAAAAGAAACACAATATATATATGCGCTAGCTTATCAAAGAAGACATTAGCTTAAACATTTATGTACAAACAAAATAAAATATGTATTGATACAAAAAAGTATATTCATAAGAAGATATAGTATATAGATAATTATATGTAAATTTGTACAAGTAAATTAATGTAGCCACCACCCAAAAATCTTATCAGCCAAGATCTTGTTTAAGAAACCAAAGAAGAAGAAAAAATGAATTGGTACAACACCAGTAATGCCATCATCTCTTTAGCCACCAACACTTCATTTTCAACCAACAATGTAAAACAAACAAGTATGTTGCTGTGAATTTTATATATACAAGGCAAAAGAAACAAAAATATGTACATAAAAATAAAATATCTTTGTACAAATAAGATAAGTATGAAGGCATAAAGGACTTAAGCATTTAATGCTAGCATAAACAAGGTCAACTCGAAATATTTTCAGCCTCCAAATCTCTGATCAAAGTTAATATTGTACCAGCATTTGCACAACCCAAATAACACCTACCTCTTACAAAATCTCTTCTTTCTATTTATACATAACTCCTTATTTTAGTTCCAGTTCGTTCAAGAAAACAACTTAGCAAATAAAAAAATATATAATATAAGCATCATCATTCAATTCAACAAAGTAAGCAACAGGATTCAAAGGCAGATTTAAAACTACAGGTTTCCAAAACAAATATAATGCTGCTCTCTGTTCTTAAATTCCAGGTGAGTAAACCTTTTGAAATTCTGGAATTTAAGCTGTTGTTTGAGTTCATGCTTGAAGTAAGGTTGAAAATTTATTGCATGTGTATAAATCTGTGTATATATGTATGGGGGTGGCTGTGCATGTCTTGAAACAAACATAAGTATCTCTGTTTTAATGGTTTATAGGGTTCAAACCTATTTAAAAATCAAAATCTCATCCTACAATCATTTATAGGATTTAATGTCTAAGTAAATTATGTTTGTAAGATCAGTATCTAAGTTTAAAATTAATTTCAAATTTAAATTGTCAAGAGGTTGCTAGAAAACAAGCAAACAAAGTGAAACTCTAAACTATGTCAAAATTCAAACATCATGTTGTCTTGTTTCGATAATATCATCAAAATCGTTTTTGAAAATGCTGATTTTTAAAATTTGAATCAAGATTTTTAAGTATGTAATTATGTAGAAATCACGAGTTTTTGTCAATTTCTGGTGATATACGGCGAACTAGAAGTCGTGATTCTTGGTGAGGTTAGCTGGAGCATCGGTGAACATAGGAAAAATATGGGTTTAATTTATTAAATGCGGTGGCAATAGGAATTCATTGAACTAGGGTTCGAAGTTCAGTTTGGAATGAGGATGTTCGCGAGGAAATGGCGATGGCCATGGGTGATGGGAGGTGATCGCGATGGTGGGGATGGTTGCTGGAAGGTGTGAGGAGGCTGCGGTGAAGAGGTCAGGCGATCTCGAGGTCGAAGGCGAAGGGGATGGGTGGTTTTTTGGCAAATGACATTTCCTGATGTCGAGATAATTGCTCGATTTTGATTTTGTGGATGTTAGTCCAATTTAGGTTCGCATTTAGGTTTGAGTAGGCTCAAGTGGACTTTGGGAATGGTCGCGACAATCGCCAGAGGTCGGCGACGATGGTTCAGGTGCACTGTGTGCACGTCGAACTGGGAAGAGTTGGGTTCGTGTGTCACTCGGGTGATTCTCGCGCAAACTAGGGAATCTCTCGAAGTGAATGAAGATGGTGGGCACCCGAAGCAAACACGGGTTTTGCCTGGGAATTGACTCGAGAAATGGAGTGTAGAAGATTATCAACCCTGCAAGTTTTTCAAGGCAAAGTCCTGTAGAAGAACTCAAGTGTTAAATTTCAAAACAAGTTTTAAAGGGGTTAACTTACTTAAAGGTTTAAGTTGATAAAATTTTGATAATCTATTTTCAAAGTTATGGAATAATTAATTAAGATTTATTAATGATAAGTTATTAAAGGAAATCAATTACTTAAAGATAATTTCTTGATTAGAAGTAATTAAATTTTTGGGTTTAAGATTGATTTAATCAAGTATTTAAAGAATAATTAGTTAATGAGGTTAATTTTTTTTGGTAATAAATTTGAGAATAATTAATAAATTTAAAGGTTAATTAATAAATGAAAGTGATTAAGAGATGATTATTAATTAAGAATAATTAATTAAATGGTAATTAATTAATTATTAATTGAGGCTAATTAATTTGTTATTAAAGGTTAATTAATTAAGATAAAATTGTAATTAGTTAATGTTAATTAACCAGGATTAGTGACTAATCTACATTAATTAAATCAGATAAATAAACTGACCTTATCTATGGATATTTGGATTCTATTGGACGATTTGTTTGTTTGATATTCCTTATCTATGATGCTTTGTGATACATCTTGATTTGTGTTGTGATCTGTAATTTATTTATTTGGGATGAATGTAATTGATTATCTGTGATATATATATCTGTGATCTGTGAATGAACGATAAGCGTTATAGTTTATACCGCTTATCAACTATATTTCTGTATTCTGATCTGTGATGATTGAATGATGTTGCAATACTATGTGAAACCCCTGGACTACACCATACGCACACAAATATGGATTTCACATGGAAATCGGTTAAGTCACAGATGATTTAAATTTAATGTTTTTGAAATTGAAATTTTAATTTCAATTGATTTTGAAATAGGAAATTGGGGTTTAATATGAAAAGCTTTTGAAAGGAGTTTTAAAGATATTTTGGATATCTTGAAATTTAAATAATTTGATTTAAATTTGAATTCAAGTTTGAAATTGAATTCTATGATTTGAAACTAGGGATTAAAGATGATGTACAAGTTATATATGGGTTAAACCATTTTAAAGGTATTGATTTGTGAATTTGAATTTAATTTAAGGGTTTTAACTCGTGTAAATATAACTGGATTTTTTTGAAACGAAAACTACTTGTTTTCAAATAATAATAGCTTTCATTTTAAGAAAGGATTTCTAAGTTGTGTTGAAAGTTTCAAGTTTGAAATAGAATTGTTTTGAAAGACTATGAATGAATCTTTGGAAACGAGTTTTGAAAGCTATAAGTTAAATCTTGGTTTAAAGATTTAACGAGTTAATCCAAGTGAAATGGAAATTGTTTTGAAATCAATGAATGGATCTTTGTGAACGGGGTGAACTTTGTGAATTGAATCTTTTTGTTTAAAAGATTAAAAGTGTGGATACTGTTTAAACCAGTGAAGGTTTTTTTGAAATGAATCTTTTTGTTTAAAGATTGGAAATGGTAATTTGTTTTAACCATTCGAATGATAAGTTTTGGGCTTTAAGCTGTGATTTAACTGAGACCCCAGTATCCATTTGATTTTTTAATTGCGCTCGTTATTCGGTTTAGCCCAAATAGGACCTTTGTGTCATATAACCCATTCCGAATAATGATACGTCGTATATGGATTGCATTTGAAGACCGGTGGTGAAGACCGGATATTTTTGAAAATGAAAGGATAACTTGTCGAATGTCTCTGCATCCACTGGTCCTCGGTATAGAGATTTTATCACCCTTTGTGATGGGAAGTCCGGAGGTGATTAGAAATTATCCGGATTTGCAAGGGCTTCTTTGGAAGTGCCTTCGGTTCTGTTCGAACCCGGAACAGACTTGTATGGATGTGTGTTTTACGTTACACTTTGAGATGTAAAGCTGGTTTCTATCAAATACATTTCTGTTGGTGGCGGAGAATTTATTCACTTAGCTTAACACCCTTCTCTGAGACCTACGAGCTCAGAGGTTATGTAGTTGATGGTTACTAGTGATACATTCCCAATTTGGTAACGTGGCATACGAAGTGTTGTTGATCATTTGTTGATCAAAGCGTGGCTTTGTGAAAAAGCATGGCTTTGTAAAAAAGCGTGGCTTTGTGAAAAAGCGTAGCTTTGTGGACGAGACTTCGTCGAGCCTCACAGACCGGTAATGGTCAAAACAGGAATGTTGCGGCAAGGTTTTAGGGGTCGCGCCCCTAGGGTATGTCCATTTTCTTCTGGATAAAGGGTGGTATCATGGTATGGAGCCCAGATACTTAACTCGTGTGGAAACTGTAAATTTATTACTGTGTGATGTTGCTTTGTGATCGACACGTCTCGGATAAAGGTCGGTAACGGCCGGGGGATGGCATACTTGTGTGTTAGTTATCTAGTTACAGCTGTATAGTGTGAGGTAGCGTCAGTGTGTTAGTTACCTAGTTACAGCTGTACATCGTGAGGTAGCGTCGGCCTTGTATTTGCAGAGATCCGG
Organism: Allium fistulosum; assembly: GCA_030737815.1. NCBI lineage: Eukaryota > Viridiplantae > Streptophyta > Magnoliopsida > Asparagales > Amaryllidaceae > Allium > Allium fistulosum. The sequence goes on from CM060905.1 coordinate 713,057,129, forward strand.
TTAGGTTCTCGGGGCGTCTTTCCAGAGGCGTTTCCATTTCGGTGTAAGGAAGTTCCTTTGCCTGACCATTTGTTGGAAATCCAAAGAAACAACACGTACTCTGTACGGTTTTAGTTGTAGAACCTGCCATTTACTTATGGTGGTCACCACTGTTTAGATGGAAGCTATAGTAGGCATAGTTCGGAATGTCTATGCTGGCTAAGATTAATATTGTATTTTCGAAAGGATTTTCTACACTATGCACTAGTAATAATATCAAAAGAGTTTTCTTTGCGTAGTAAGCATGTTTGACTATCATAAGAAGAAATCTCCTCCAAGTCTGCGATTGCATTATGTGTGTGGTGGGAGGTCTTATGGTAGTTCCATTTTCCAAAAGCATTGCGGATTTCAATGTGTAAAATTCTTTTGTGTTTGGTTTAAAGATAAACTGTTTTTATTTGCTCATACCAGTCCCATGACTGACCCGGAGTTTATTGTTCCCTTCCTAAACTCTAGTGCCCACAATTTTCCACACGGGCAGTCTAGAGTTGGGTTTCTCAGATATTCAGGTTGAGTAGATTATCTGGAGCTAGTTCAGTTTTGGAGTTCATTGACTGTTCTTGTTTAGCTTGGTGCATCGTGATGGTGGTTCGAGCTGATGTTGGAGTTTGGACTCATTCTCTTTTTCAGATCATTGGAGTTATCAGTTATGCTATTTCCACTGTGTTGTTATACTTACTGTGTTATAAGCTCCGGGAAGCCAGATTCGGCGTTTGAATCTACGGCATTTGAGTACAAGTGAAGTACGGGTGCCGATTTTCGAAGGCCGAGTTTTTGGACTCATTACAAGTGGTATCTGAGCTAAGGTTGAACTTTAGCTCAGGAGTATAAAACATTAAGTAGCTCATTTGAGATATGGTGAAGTATACCCTAGAATGAGTATCTCTATGATATCCATCTGTGTGCCTTAGTAAATTCTCTTACTATACACTAATAGTGAGTATGAGTGCAAGAAGAGGATGAGATAGGGGACAGGGAAATACGACTATAAATGGTCAATAACCTATAACAACAAGGAAACAAATTTTCCCTATCAGTCTCTTTTGTTCGTCATCTTTCCTTAATTCTTCGATGGTTCCTGGTAGATCCAGGAAGAAGATTTGCTATATTTGATATGGGATGTAAACTCCGGATGGACCAAAATTGTTGTTTGGATGAATTGTTTATTTTGGTTGCTATGGTTGATAGGTATAATTTGGTTTCTAAACTGAAAGTTTTGAAATTGTATCCATATATCTATCTATTCATTGGGTCCCGATATGTTCTACGAATGGTTAGTTATCCCTTTGAACTAACTGATACCATTGTATACTTCGTAGACCTGGATAACCCGAGTATCGTGTGAAAGAATTCAATAGATTCGTTCTTGTATCTATTATTGATATTCTGATTTGGTAAGCCCAATGTAGAATAGACGTTCAGTTGATTTGATGAAACATTCTTCATCTATCTTCGTGTCTCCTTAGCAATTTCGAGGACGGAATTCTTTTAAGGAGGGAAGTCTGTAACGACCCCAGATTTTATATAAATTTAAAATGATAATTAATTAATTTTTGAATAAAAAATTGTGAAATAAATGGTTAAATGGATGCGAGTTTCCCCGAACTCAAATAAATTTGGTATAAATCATTTAAACTTTAAATATTGTATATATATGTATATATGTGAATATATATATATTTGGGTATATATGAGTCAATTTGAAATTATAAATATATGTATATATGTTTGTTTTGAATTTAAATAGTAAATAAATGGTTTGAAAATGAAGATACAAATTATATAAGATATAAAAGTATTACCTTAGATAAATTATAACAATGTATTTAAAAAAAATGAAAATAAATATAAGTATACACTTGTAAAAGAAAAAGAAAAAAAGAAAATAAAAATACATTCAAGTATATATTGTATAAGTATGAAACGCTTGTAAAAGAAACACAATATATATATGCACTAGCTTATCAAAGAAGACATTAGCTTAAATATTTATGTACAAACAAAATAAAATATGTATTGATACAAACAAAGTATATTCATAAGAAGATATAGTATATAGATAATTATATGTAAATTTGTACAAGTAAATTAATGTAGCCACTACCCAAAAATCTTATCAGCCGAGATCTTGTTTAAGAAACCAAAGAAGAAGAAGAAAATGAATTGGTACAACACCAGTAATGTCATCATCTCTTTAGCCACCAACACTTCATTTTCAGCCAACAAAGTAAAACAAACAAGTATGTTGCTGTGAATTTTATATATACAAGGCAAAAGAAACAAAAATATGTACATAAAAATAAAATATCTTTGTACAAATAAGATAAGTATGAAGACATAAAGGACTTAAGTATTTAATGCTATCATAAACAAGGTCAACTCGAAATATTTTCAGCCTCCAAATCTCTTATCAAAGTTAATATTGTACCAGCATTTGCACAACCAGATAACACCTAACTCTTACAAAATCTCTTCTTTCTATTTATACATAACTTCTTATTTTAGTTCCAGATCGTTCAAGAAAACAACTTATAGAATATAAAAAAATATAAGCATCATCATTCAATTCAACAAAGTAAGCAACAGGATTCAAAGGCAGATTTAAAACTACAAGTTTCCAAAACAAATGCTGCTCTCTGTTCTTAAATTCCAGGTGAGTAAACCTTTTGAAATTCTAGAATTTAAGCTGTTGTTTGAGTTCATGCTTGAAGTAAGGTTGAAAATTTCTTGCATGTGTATAAATCTGTGTATATATGTATGGGGTGTGGCTGTGCATGTCTTGAAACAGACATAAGTATCTCTGTTTTAAAGGTTTACAGGGTTCAAACCTATTTAAAAATCAAAATCTCATCCTATTATCATTTATAGGCTTTAATGTCTAAGTAAATTATGTTTGTAAGATCAGTATCTAAGTTTAAAATTAATTTCAAATTTAAATTGTCAAGGGGTTGCTAGAAAACAAGCAAACACAGTGAAACTCTAAATTATGTCAAAATTCAAACATCATGTGGTCTTGTTTCGATAATATCATCAAAATCTTTTTCGAAAATGCTGATTTTTAAATTTTGAATCAAGATTTTTAAGTATGTAATTATGGAGAAATCACGAGTTGAATGGAATCGACATTTTTGTCAATTTCTGGTGATATACGGCGAACTAGAAGTCGTGATACTTGGTGAGGTTAGCTGGAGCATCGGTGAACTTAGAAAAAATATGGGTTTAATTTATAAAATGCGGTGGCAATAGTAATTCTTTGAACTAGGGTTCGAAGTTCAGTTTGGAACGAGGATGTTCGCGAGGAAATGGCGATGGCCATGGGTGATGGGAGGTGATCGCGATGGTGGGGATGGTTGCTGGAAGGTGTGAGGAGGCTGCGGTGAAGAGTCAGGCGATCTCGAGGTCGGAGGCGAAGGGGATGGGTGGTTTTCCGGCAAATGACATTTCCTGATGTCGAGATAATTGCTCGATTTTGATTTTGTGGATGTCAGTGCAATTTAGGTTTGCATTTAGGTTTGAGTAGGCTCGAGTGGACTTTGGGAATGGTCGCGACAATCGCCAAAGGTCGGCAACGATGGTTCAGGTGCACCGTGTGCACGTCGAACTGGGAAGAGTTGGGTTCGTGTGTCACTCGGGTGATTCTCGCGCAAACCAGGGAATGTCTCGAAGTGAATGAAGATGGTTGGGACCCGAAGCAAACACGGGTTTTGCCTAGGAATTGACTCGAGAAATGGAGTGTAGAAGATTATCAACCCTACAAGTTTTTCAAGGCAAAGTCCTATAGAAGAACCCAAGTCTTAAATTTCAAAACAAGTTTTAAAGGGGTTAATTTACTTAAAGGCTTAAGTTGATAAAATGATGATAATCTATTTTCAAAGTTATGGAATAATTAATTAAGACTTATTATCGATAAGTTATTAAAGGAAATCAATTACTTAAAGATAATTTCTTGATTAGAAGCAATTAAATTTTTGGGTTTAAGATTGATTTAATCAAGTATTTAAAGAATAATTAGTTAATGAGGTTAATTTTTTAGGTAATAAATTTGAGAATAATTAATTAATTTAAAGGTTAATTAATAAATAAAAGTGATTAAGAGATGATTATTAATTAAGAATAATTAATTAATTATTAATTGAGGTTAATTAATTTGTTATTAAAGGTTAATTAATTAAGATAAAATTGTAATTAGTTAATGTTAATTAACCAGGATTAGTGACTAATCTGATTTAAATAAATCAGATAAATAAATTGACCTTATCTATGGATATTTGGATTCTATTGGACGATTTGTTTGTTTGATATTCCTTATCTGTGATGCTTTGTGATACATCTTGATTTGTGTTGTAATCTGTAATTTATTTATTTGGGATGAATGTAATTGATTATCCGTGATATATATATCTGTGATCTCTGAATGAACGATAAGCGTTATAGTTTATACCGCTTATCAACTATATCTCTGTATTCTGATCTGTGATGATTGAATGATGTTGCACTACTATGTGAAACCCCTGGACTACACCATACACACACAAATATGGATTTCACATGGAAATCGGTTAAGTCACAAATGATTTAAATTTAATGTTTTCGAAATTGAAATTTTAATTTCAATTGATTTTGAAATTGGAAATTGGGGTTTAATATGAAAAGCTTTTGAAAGGAGTTTTAAAGATATTTTGGATATCTTGAAATTTAAATAATTTGATTTAAATTTGAATTCAAGTTTGAAATTGAATTCTATGATTTGAAACTAGGGATTAAAGATGATGTACAAGTTATATATGGGTTAAACCATTTTAAAGGCATTGATTTGGGAATTTGAATTTAATTCAAGGGTTTTAACTCGTGTAAATATAATTAGATTTTTTCGAAACGAAAACTACTTGTTTTCAAATAATAATAGCTTTCATTTTAAGAAAGGATTTCTAAATTGTGTTGAAAGGTTTCAAGTTTGAAATAAAATTGTTTTGAAAGACTATGAATGAATCTTTGGAAACAAGTTTTGAAAGCTATAAGTTAAATCTTGATTTAAAGATTTAACGAGTTAATCCAAGTGAAATGGAAATTGTTTTGAAATCCATGAATGGATTTTTGTGAACGGGGTGAACTTTGTGAATTGAATCTTTTTGTTTAAAAGATTAAAAGTGTGGAAATTGTTTAAACAAGTGAAAGTTTTTTTGAAATGAATCTTATTGTTTAAAGATTGGAAATGGTAATTTGTTTTAACCATTCGAATGAAAAGTTTTGGGCTTTAAGCTATGATTTAACTGAGACCCCAGTATCCATATGATTTTTTAATTATGCTCGTTATTCGGTTTAGCTGGGAGAGGACCTTTGTGTCATATAACGCATTCCGAATAATGATACGTCGTATATGGATTGCATTTGAAGACCGGTGGTGAAGACCGGATATTTTCGAAAACGAAAGGACAACTCGTCGAATGTCTCTGCATCGACTGGTCCCCGGTATAGAGATTTTATCACCCTTTGTGATGGGAAGTCCAGACGTGATTAGAAATTATCCGGATTTGCAAGGGCTTCTTTGGAAGTGCCTTCGGTTCTATTCGAACCCGGAACAGACTTGTATGAATGTGTGTTCGACGTTAGACTTTGAGATGTAAAGCTGGTTTTTATCAAATACATTTCTGTTGGTGGCGGAGAATTTATTCTCTTAGCTTAACACCCTTTTCTGAGACGTACGAGCTCAGAGGTTATGTAGTTGATTGTTACTAGTGATACATTCCCAATTTGGTAATGTGGCATACGAAGTGTTGTTGATCATTTGTTGATCAAAGCATGGCTTTGTAAAAAAGCGTGGCTTTGTGAAAAAGCGTAGCTTTGTGGACGAGACTTCGTCGAGCCTCACAGACCGGTAATGGTCAAAACAGGAATGTTGCGGCAAGGTTTTAGGGGTCGCACCCCTAGGGTATGTCCATTTTCTTCTGGATAAAGGGTGGTATCATGGTATGGAGCCCAGATACTTAACTCGTTTGGACACTGTAAATTTATTACTGTGTGATGTTGCTTTGTGATCGAGACGTCTCGGATAAAGGTCGGTAACGATCGGGAGATGACATACTTGTGTGTTAGTTACCTAGTTACAGCTATACAATGTGAGGTAGCGCCAGTGTGTTAGTTACCTAGTTACAGCTGTACAGCGTGAGGTAGCGTCGGCCTTGTGTTTGCAGAGATCCGGTTAGGTTCTCGGGGCGTCTTTCCAGAGGCGTTTCCATTTCGGTGTAAGGAAGTTCCTTTGCCTGACCATTTGTTGGAAATCTAAATAAACAATACGAACCCTGTACGGTTTTAGTTGTAGAACTTTCCATTTACTTATGGTGGTCACCACTGTTTAGATGGTAGCTATAGCAGGCATTGTTCGGAATGTCTTTGCTGGCTAAGATTAATATTGTATTTTCGAAAGGATTTTCTACACTATGCACTAGTAATAATATCAAAAGAGTTTTCTTTGCGTAGTAAGCATGTTTGACTATCATAAGAAGAAATCTTCTCCAAGTCTGCGATTGCATTGTGTGTGTGGTGGGAGGTCTTATGGTAGTTCCATTTTCCAAAAGCATTGCGGATTTCAATGTGTAAAATTCTTTTGTGTTTGGTTTAAAGATAAACTGTTTTTGTTTGCTCATACCAGTCCCATGACTGACCCGGAGTTTATTGTTCCCTTCCTAAACTCTAGGTGCCCACAATTTTCCACACGGGCAGTCTAGAGTTGGGTTTCTCAGATATTCAGGTTGAGTAGATTATCTGGAGCTAGTTCAGTTTTGGAGTTCATTGACGGTTCTTGTTTAGCTTGGTGCATCGTGATGGTGGTTCGAGCTGATGTTGGAGTTTGGACTCATTCTCTTTTTCAGATCATTGGAGTTATCAGTTATGCTATTTCCGCTGTGTTGTTATACTTACTGTGTTATAAGCTCCGGGAAGCCAGATTCGGCGTTTGAATCTACGGCATTTGAGTACAAGTGAAGTACGGGTGCCGATTTTCGAAGGCCGAGTTTTTGGACTCTTTCAAAATATCACTTAAAACTTAAACAAAATTCAAATCTAAATGGCAATATAAATCAGAGATCAAAGAAAAGAATTTCAACCTGCAACTGCAACTTTCACAAGCCTGGTTCAAATAGAAGTGCTCTGTTCATTTCTTCAAAACACTATGAGTAAACAAAATTTTAAAAATCTAAGTGTAATTAAATCTGTGTGTATGATTCATGAAAAATACTGTGCTTTGCTTAAGTATTTTCTTTTCAGTTTAACTCTATATATATCCATATGTAACTGTTCTAGGTATTAGAGTTGAACCTGTTCTTCTCTGTTTTGGGTTACAGGGTGCAAAATCACCAAGAAAATTAAATATATTTTCAATAAAACATTTTTAGGCTTGGAGTTTAAAACAAAACAAGTTAGTTTATACTTGAGTTAAGATCTAAAAATAATTTTAAGTAGGATAGTGATATATAACATCTGGAAATCTGATTTTCCAGAGAAAACTCGAATATATGCAAAATTCGAATGTCACGAATTATCCATTCAAATATGTAACTTGAATCACCATTAGAAAGTAGGATTTTTAAAACAAGAATGGTGATTTTTAGTTGTGTAAGCTAAGAGCAGTTTGTAGTTGAACAGGAAATATGTTTTAATCATTTTCTGGTGATCGGAAGCATATTGAGTGTTAGGCATTTGGTCGAGGCTAGCTTAGCGATGGGTGAAGTGCGGAAAAATGGTGGTGGTGACGCACGATCGCTGTGGCGACGACGATAGGTAGATTTGATTTTTAACCCTAGTTTTGTCAATGGTCGGAAGTTCGATCACTGTGGTTTCGTGCGCGCATCGAGTTGCACGTGGTTAAGGGAGGTGATAGTGTGGAGGGTGGCGAGGTCGTGGTTGGAGTCTTGAAGCTTCCGGTGGTGGGCGACGTGGTTGCGAGGTAATTTTGGGTCAGAGTTTTGGTTCAGGTTTTCGAACGAACGACGAAATCATGATCTGGAATTTTTGGCTTCGAGATGATTATTGCAATCGAGTGTTGGGACGATTCGTGACTCGCCGGAGGGATCGTGGTTCGTCAGAGTGTCGGCGATGTGATGTGCACGTGCATGTGATTTTCTGATATACCTGGAGTTAGTTTTGTAATGGAGGAAGAAGGGGATCGGGAAACTTCGGTCTGGACTCGATGTCGTTCTCGAGTCATTCTCGTGGTTTATCGAGGCGTGAAGGGGTTTGAGTACTCGAGTAATGATTCGGGAAAACCATGTTTTGGCTCAGGTTCCTTTGACCTGGAGTTAATAATAAAGAAATTGAATAAGATTTAAATGTTAATTAACTAAGTAATTAAAAGAATAATTATTTAATGAAATTAATCAAGAGATAATTACTTATTGTAATTAATTTAAGGTTAATTAAGTAATCAAAGGTAAATTTCTAAATAATTAATGTAATTAATTAATGGGAAATTTGTTAATGTGATTTATGGAATAATTAAATGGAAGTGATTAAAAAGATAATTACTTAATGGGAGTAATTAATAATTATTGAATGACATTGGTGAAAGTGATTAGAAGAATAATTGCCATATGAAATTAAAGGATCATTAATGAATGATTAAAAGGATAGTTAATTACTGTATGGAATTAATTAAAGGATGATTTATATAAGTAATTAAGAGTTAATTAATTAACAATTAAGGGTTAATTAATTAAGGAATGATTAATTAATGAAGGTGATTAAGACTTAATCAAATTGTAATTAATGATAATTAATCATTGATTAAAGATTTCTAATGAAAGTAATTATGTGATTGATAAATTTAAAACCACACGATTTATTCATCTTAATTGAAGATGATTGATTGTTGTTGAATGCTGTATTGATATATATGATATGTGATGTAATGCTATGTAATATGAAATGCTTTGTGCTGAGCTGTTATATCTATGATGTAATTTATTATCTAAGATATATATCTATCTGTGATCTGTGTATGAAAGATAAGCGTTATAGTTTATACCGCTTATCAAATATATTGTTGTATTTAATTTGTGATGATTGATGATGTTGCACTATTGTGTGTAAAACCCCTGGACCACACTATACACACACAAATATGGATTTCACGAAGAAATCGATTAAGTCACAAATGATTTAAATTTAATATTTTTGAAATTGAAATTTTAATTTCAATTGATTTTGGAAATGGATTTGGGTTAAAGGTTAAAGCCTTTGAAAAGGAGTTGTAAGAGAAAAGTTATTTTGAATAACTTGGTAAAATTTTCAATTTAAATAATTTAATGTAAATTTGAATTCAATATTTGAAATTGAATTCAATGATTTGGAAATTATGGTTTTGAGAATTTGAATTTAACCCAAGGGTTTAACTTGTATAAATGAAATCGAATTTTTCTAAAACGAAAACTATTTGTTTTCAAATGATAAAAGCTTTCATATAAGAAATGAAATTCCAATTTTAGTTAAAAGAATTTCAAGTTTGAATTGAAAATGGTTTTCCAAGTGACAAATAAATCTTTGGAAACATGTTTTGAAAGCTATGAGTTAAATCTTGATTTAAAGATTTAATGAGTTAATCAAATTGAAATGGAAATTGATTTTGGAAATCTATGAATAAATCTTTGTAAAACTGGATGAACTTTGTGAGATGAATCTTTTTATGTAAAAGATTAAAATGGTAATGTGTTTAAACCATTTGAAGAAAAGTTTTGGGTAATAAGTTGTGACTTAATCGAAATCCCAATATCCATATGTTTTTAAATATTACGCTTATTATTCGGTTTAGCCGGGAGAGGAATTTGTGTCATATAACCCATTCCGAATAATGATACATCGTATATGGATTGCATTTGGAGACCGGTGGTGAAGACCGGATATTTTCGAAAACGAAAGGACAACTCGTCGAATGTCTCTGCATCGACTGGTCCTCGGTATAGATATTTTATCACCCTTTGTGATGGGAAGTCCGGACGTGATTAGAAATTATCCGGATTTGCAAGGGCTTCTTTGGAAGTGCCTTCGGTTCTGTTCGAACCCGGAACAGACTTGTATGGTTGTATGTCTGACACTACACTTTGAGATATAGAGCTGATTTCTTTCAAATACATTTCTGTTTGGTGGCGGAGATTTATTCTCTTAGCTTAACACCCTTCTCTGAGACGTACGAGCTCAGAGGTTATGTAGTTGAAGGTTATCCGTGATATACTCCCAATTTGGTAGTGTGGAATGCTAAGTGTTGCTGTGTGTTGCAGATCATTTGTTGATCAAAGCATGGCTTTGTGAAAAAGCGTAGCTTTGTGTACGAGACCTCATCGAGCCTCACATACCGGAAATGGTCGAAACAGGAAAGATGCGACAAGGTTTCAGGGGTAGCTCCCCTAGGGTATGTCCATTTCTTCTGGAAAAAGGTGGTATCATGGTATGGAGCCCAGATATTTACCTGTGTGGTTGCTCCAATCTCATTTACTGTGTGATTGTTGCTATGTGATCGAGGCGCCTCGGATAAAGGTCCCAAAGGACCGGGGGTGGAATATCTCAGGTTTACTACCCAGGAAGGAGGTAACCGACCTTGTGTTGGCAGAGAGCCAGGTGGTTCTCGGGGCATCCCTCCAGAGGCGTTCCCATGTGGCATAGGAAGTTCCTTAGCCTGACCATTTGTTGGAAAATCCAAAGAAACAATACGAGCCCTTTACGATTGCAGTTGTATAACCTGTCTCCTCAGGCAGCAGCTATAGCAGGCATAATATACTGGTACCTATGCTGGCTAAGATTAATATTATACTTTCAAAATGTTTTCTGCACCATGCACTAGTAATAATATCAAAAAAAGGTTTTGCGTAGTAAGCATGTTTGACTATCATAAGAAGAAATCTCCTCCAAGTCTGCGATTGCATTGTGTGTGTGGTGGGAGGTCTTATGGTAGTTTCATTTTCCAAAAAGCATTGCGGGTTTCAATGTTTAAAATTCTTTGTTGTTTGTTTAAAGATAAACTGTTTTTGTTGCTCACACCAGTCCCATGACTGACCCGGAGTTTATTGTTCCTTTCCTTAACTCTGGGTGCCCATAATTTTCCACACGGGCAGACTAGAGTTGGGTTTCTGTTCAGATAGTCAAGTTTAATAGATTATCTGGAGCTAGTTCACTTCATCGGAGTTAAGGACTGCACTTGCTTATCTTTGTGCATCGTGATGTTGGTTCGAGCTTGATGTTGGAGTTGTTGGAGTCATTCTCCTTTGCAGATCATTTGGAGTGATCTCTTCCATTGTTGTTATTTCCGCTGTAGCATTGTATCATATCTCTGATATTGCTGTGTATTATTGATATCATTGTTGTGTATCATTCTGGATATTGTATTCATTGGAGTTGTATATGATATCATCTATTTCTTTCTTCTGCTGTGTTTTTATACTTACTGTGTTATAAGCTCCGACGAGCCAGATTCAGCGTTTGAATCTACGACATTCGAGTACAAGTGAAGTACGGGTGCCGATTTTCGAAGGCCGAGTTCACGATCGTTACAATATATATATATATATATATATGTATATATGTATATATATTCTGTTGAGTTTGTAATATACAGATGGTTACAGTATGAGTTGTTATGTATAACAGTTTGTATTTGTATGGGCATGGGTTTAAGTAAGTTATATATATATATATATATAAATTTGCAGTAGCTTTGATATATGCATACATATATAGTAAATTGAATTATATATATTGCATGAAAATTTTTATACGTGGAGTAAAAAAATTAAAATTTTGAACTGATATGTTGCATAAATATATACAAGTTTTTGAATATATATTTCTTCCAAACAAAAACTTGGTTAACCGTTTCTGGTTTGTATGCAACATTTATATAAGTTTGTAACATTGACGGTTTATATATGTAAATATATTTAGTTTGATGTTTGTTTGTATGCATATGTCGGCCTGCACATATATTTTAGTTGCGTGTGCAGTGTATATATATGCGTGTGTAGTGTGTATGTACGTGTGTTGCGTGTGCAGTGTATATGTATCATTACCATATAGTTATATCAAACAGTTTATATTGGTAAATATATATAAAGGTATTTATGATGTGTTTCGTAAGTATGTCAGTTGATATCAGTTTATATATAGTGTATATAATTATTTTGAGTCGGGTTTCAATTAAAATATATATATAGAGATTTCGTTTAAATATATATATGTATAATATATGGAAATTTTATTTTGAAAAAAATAGAGTATATTTCTAAATTTAATTTTTGGTTTCATATCTCATTTTAGTCATATCAAACATATTTTTTTTGTTCTTGATTTCCAATTTATCAGCTTTGCTTGTCGAGCTTGTTTCCATCGTGCTTTGCTTCGAAATTCATGCTTGAATTCGTAATTGTTCTCATTCTCGTTCATCTCTAGCCTCGAAAGGTGAGCAATCACTCATGATTAATGTTCTTTTATTTTTTAAATTTGATTTCAATTGAAATGACAATTGAAATATGCTATTGTTAGTTATTTACATTGTTATATATATGCTGTTATCTGTATCTGTTCACTTATGACATCTTACACCATTATCTGTTATTTTATACTGATGATATATGCATGTTATATTATTATTATTATCATATCTGTTATCACTCTGCAAGTTCCCTGTTAGTATAGAATTCACTATGGGTTGAAATGATACATACCTGAATGATTTGTAGAATAGGAGAAAATCGTTAAGGGTTGAAATGATAAACCCAAGCGATTTTCAATAGAATTGAATTTGGGATTGCGGGTTGAAAAGATATATACCCGTATATATTTAAATTACGGATTGAAATGTTAAATATCTGTATCACTTGACCATAGAATGGAAAACTTTATACAGACACCGTTGGTCTATATATAAATATTTTGAAAATGATTTCTATGGTTTTGAAAAGAAATATATGGTTTTAAAAAATATTGATTTTAAAAGATTTATTAAAGTTGATTTAATAAAGTTGATTTAATAAAGTTGATATAATATGTTAAGGATTTATTTAATATGTATACACTTTCAAATATAGAGTTTATAATGATTCAGGTTGGAAAGATAAATTTGAATTGATTTGAAATTATATTTATTTAAGAATTTTACTTAAATAAGTTGATTTGAAATTTATTAAATTTGAAATTTTAAAAGGATATGTTTATAACTTGAATTTGATCAAAAGTGACTCAATTGAATATTTCAAACTTATATAAATTTAAATAGGATATTTTGTTATTTAAATTTGTAAATTGAAGTTGTATTTAGATGTTATTCAAATGATTAAGTAAATATTTCAAAACTAAATAATAGTAAAGTGAATTTGAAATATATATGAAATTATCGAATATAGTTTGAAATGTTGAATATTTAAAGCTTTGAAATATATTGAAATTGAAATGGTTTATTTGTGGTTCAAATCGGTATTTGAAATAGATATAATTTGAAATGTTTAATTGAATTGAAATTGAAATTGATGATTTGAGATTGAATTAATTTGAATTTTGGAATTGAAATTGATTGAATCGATTTGTGAAAGTTGAGGAAACTATTTTATTATATAAAGTAATTTTAAATTATATTTAAAACTATTTATATAATTTACTTTATAAATTATTTTCATATAAAGTATTTTAATATAAACTATTTTAATATAAACTATTTTAATATAAATCATTTTCAATATAAATTAATTTATTATAAACTATTTCAACTTATAACTATTTTATATAAACTATTTTATTTTTTTATAAACTATTTTATTATATATACAAATTTTAATATCTAAACTGTTTAAGTGGAAAATGTTATAGATTCCAAAAATGATATGATTTCAAAGCTATGATTTCAAAATGTTATAAATTTCAAAGTTATGATTTCCAAAGTGTTTTGATTTTTAAAGACTTATGATTTCGAAAGCATTATAACTTTGGAAAGTGATATGATTTTGGAAATGATATATTGAAGTGAAAATGATATCGTATTGATATGATTTTTGAAATGGAAATGATATTTTGGTTTTAAGTATAAACTATTTTGAAATGACCGCGGTGTTATAATAACGATGGGTGGTTAAAGAGACCGGGATCGGATATGGGCATACTCTCTGTCGATACCGAAAACCACTTTAACAACTATGTACATGGTGGAGATTCCAGAATGAAGCAGGATGGTGGCGACGATCCTATATGAGGTATATACGCAGACCCAACTCTCGTGAGTTGACATAAGGTGGCTAAAACAAGAGCAGTTGACGGGCTAATGAGGTAGCACCTCTGATCGGACACATTCCATCGTATGCCATTCTATTACTTTGTGATTGATTTGGTGCGCACCTTCGAATTTCGGAAGTGTGGCTCGAGGTGGGCGGTAGTGGCTGCTATGCGGTACCATCGGTCCGGAAGTGTAATTGGTATATCTACCTTGGCATTGCCTAGTTGTGCCGTGTCACCTACCCTAGCGCGCCTTTTACGTGGTTGTTTTGTACCATACCTATGGAGTGCCCTCTGACAACGCCCAGTACGGGGGAGATTACGGTACTGTATAGACTATGGGAATATATAAAATGTGTTAAGGTGGAAAATGTAAAGCCTTAACGCAATTTTGATAGTTTACTTTACTTTAGACATATTATAATAGCGTATTACTACATAGTAGATAATTTAACGGATCCTTAAAGGATGGTTATCCTAAACATCCTTTGAGTTACTTGTATTTCAGTTGGTATTTCACTTGAGTTGGATTTATTGATATAAGAATGTTAATCCTTACTCGAGTTTTTTGTGTTTTGCTTTACGCTCGGATCAGACTGAGTGATACATCATTAGAGACTCACCTTTGGAGTTGGAGCTTCGCTTTAAGATCCAGCTATCTATCTAGCTTTCAGTTATTCAGTTCATTCCAGTGATGTATTCAGATTTTGTATTTGACTATTATTGAGACATCTATGTATTCGAGACTCCTGTTGTATCTTGTTTAACTCTGTTATATATATAGTAGCTTCATAAACTACTATTCTTTTGTTTCCGCTGCATTATTGTTATATTGCTATATGTCTGTGATTTTGTGATTATTTATTTACTGTATATGTTGAATTTTGCCAAATTTAAATTAACAATATGATATTTTGAGTAATTCAAATCCGACATGTATGGATGCGAATTGTTGAAAATTTCAGGCTGTTACAGTTGGTATTAGAGCCGGGTTTTTGGCAAAACTTAGCATACGTAGTAAATTTAATTACGGAATCACGTTCGTTCGAGCTTGAATCTCTTCCTCTTTGACTCGGTTTCCTTTCAAATTTGGAATGTTCCATCGGTTCCGAAATCCATTCTTGTTTCTCCTTATTCGTATTCTTCTTGATTCTGGAGTATCCCATAACTCCACTTTGAATGATCTCTATAATAAATCGGCGGTCTCGCCAATCTTTGAATAATATGTAAAGGGGTGAAACTCCTTTACAACAGACATCGATTCACCAGAGATTCCAATATCCTCAGTTCACAATGCTGCTATCTTTTGGTATACCTGAATTCTATCTTTGGCGATCGAATGTCGATTTGCTCCAGAATTCTACCTTGATCTTATCTTGAAGTCACGGTTGACCCGGTTAAGGTCGTCCGAGATTAATATCAGTATACCCATCTTTCTACCTTGTTATTTAATCATCTTATCTCCCATTCAAGTCTATCTCCTTAGTAAAATTTTATTTGATTAGAGTCCCCCTAATTTGAATCTATATCCTTGTTTTGAAATCCATCTTTGAATCATCGAGTGAGGGAGTGTAATTTTTGTATTTGTAATTAATATAAATGTTTTATGGTGTGTTGTTTGAGTTGTTGATGTTGATTTGGGTTTTCGATCGATTCGTCTGATCAGCGATATCGATAGGATTTCCAAAACACTTGAACAGAGCAAACTAACACAATACTATTTTCAAATTTGGTAAATGAAATAAATTGGTACGATTATATTATATATATATATATAAGTAAATTTTCTAGAATTTAATAGGTTAATTAAATTAATTGTTTGAAACGATGATATTTGATTATCATTTATTGTTCTATAAATGAATTTATAAACATGGTTTATAAATTGATTTGGAATCTAAATGAATTTAAGTTAAGAAATTGAGAATTAATTTCCGGTGATTTCAAACTTTGGTTTTAAGGTTTTAAAATGCATATTATTTAAAGTATTTTCAAATAGAAATTTTTTTCCAAGGAATTTTAAATGTTTAAATCAGTACTCTCATCTTGTGTCGTAGGAAAATAATTTCATTGATGGCGGCTGCATCATCGACATTCATTTTCGAATTTCAGAGTGGAGAGGCCCTTCAGTAGCTTAGCTACACTGTTGTTTTAGAAATTAATTTGATTTGAATTTCTTAGGTATGACTTGATTTATATTATATATATATAGGTATATATTTATAAATTTGATTTGATATATATAGTATATATACGTATATTTATCTCTAAATAGTTTGAAGTAAATCGGAGATTTAAATTCTTAAATTTATGATTTAAAGATGATTTCAATTATAAACTGAAGTCAAAGTTTTGGATAAATATTTAACTTGAAATAACTGAATTTTAAAATTTTATTTGTATAATATTCAATTGCATTTCATATATAACTTATTATTCTGATGTTAACTATGTAATTGGATATTATACAATGTAAAATGATGTTAAAGGAATTTATAAATATATTTGAGTGGTTATAATAAGTGTAAATATAATTAATATATGTGATAAGATATATATTATGTGAAATAAATTTAATAATAATTTGGAATAAAAGAATTAAATTTGTTGAATAAAATATGAGTATAATAAATGACTATACAAATTGATGATTTAGAAATTGTTAATTGAGGATGACTAGACAATAAGATAATGAATTTAGAAATAGATTGATTTATTTAACTTAAGAGAAGCCAAGTAGATTAAACCAAATTGTTAAATATTAATTAGTTTAATTTGAAATTTATATGGTTTTAAATTAATTGTCTTATGTTGTCTTTAAACCTATTTTTCTTTCTGGTTGTTTCTATTCTCCTACCTCCTTCATTTTCAAGGAAAAAGTTTTGAGTGGGGGAGAGTGTAACGACCCATAAATTTTAATAAATTTTATTTGTTTTATTTATTTAATTAATTGAAATTTTGTGAAATTTTAAATAATAAAATTTTGAAATAAAAATTTGATAGTTGGAATACGTATATTTAAACATAGCAAATGGTAAATTTTCATCAGAAAACATGAATGTTTATTTCATTGTGTAATTTTATTTAAATTCAAATCAGTTAGAATTTGATGGTAATAAAATATTTTCCAAACCTGAATACTTTTATACAATAAGTTTGTAAATCATATTCCGAGTGAGACGTCATATTTCATTTTGCCAAATTTTGATGGATATTGCTCCGTTCATCTTATTTCTTGCATTTCAACAGTGTTTCGGTACCGGTTATCGATTTTGATAGGATGGTCGTACCACTGATATCTGTATATCATTTTGATCATTGTCGTACTGATCTCTGCGGTATATTCAATTCGGTGTTTTGAAGTTCGATACATAACGGAACACGTGAAATGGTTAACCTTAACGGTCCGTCTTTTATTTCCTTGTAACCCTTTGTTTTTCACCATTCAGAAACAAATGGTCTGCAACTTTAATTATTTTTTTTGGAATTCACGTATGACTTTTTGGTTACTCCAACTTTTTAACTTCACTGTTTCATTTTAATTGAAATCTTAATATATTGATTTCGGCTGTTCTTTCACATTCTTTAAACCTTGTCCATTTTCAAGTTTTGCCAAATCACTTTCTTCTCTAGCCGATCACCACTCCTCATGCCTTCCTTTCCCATGCCTTCTCCCGCGTGCTAACTATTTCCACCATAACCAGATAGCCAAGCACACATCCCCTCTTCACCGGCATGCATGTTCACCTCGGCCTCAACCTGCCACGTGCTCTGCTTACTCAGCCTAGCTCCACCAGATTCACAACTGCCTGCCGTGCTTTACCATCCCATCACCCAAGCTCTGTTCGCCATTCTTCTATGCTCCTTCCCAGTCCCGGCAAGGTATATATATATCTTTATCTATTCGTATATATATATATATATGTTTTTCTCTGATTCTACATCATGGTTGCAGTCTATATATATAAGTATATATTAGGTTATAATATTTATGTTTGGTCTGTAGATCTATTTACTTATATATAGTACAAAAGCTTTGACAACTTAGTATTGTATTTACCTGCTATCGAAAAACTTTATACCAGTATGTGTTTACTAGTACATATATGTTACAGTATATATGTTTTGCAATTTGTTAGTATATATATATATATATATATTTTGGTTAAGCAGAGTATTATATATATATATATATGTGTGTGTGTGTGTGTGTGTGTGTGTGATTTCATATAAAAGCATATTTATATAAATATTTTATTGTATTGTTTGTAGTGTATATATATTTTGGTTTTTTTGTTTTTGCTAATTTCGGTTTATGATGTTATGTTATGTTTATATATGTTATACAAGTTAATTTTTTTACTATAAAAATATATAGTTTATATAACATATTAGTTTATAAAAACTTTTGTTTTATGGTTATTGTATAAGTTAATATATATATATTTTGTTGAGTTTGTAATATACAGATGGGTACAGTATGAGTTGTTATATATAACAGTTTGTATTTGTATGGGCAAGGGTTTAAGTAAGTTTTATATATATATAAATTTGTAGTAGCTTTGATATATGCATAGATATATAGTAAAGTGAATTATATATATTGCATGAAAAAATTTATACGTGGAGAAAAAAAAATTAAAATTTTGAACTGATATGTTGCATAAATGTATACAAGTTTTTGAATATATATTTCTTCCAAAAAAACCCGGTTAACCTTTTCTTGTTTGTATGCAACATTTATATAAGTTTGTAACATTGACAGTTTATATATGTAAATCTATTAAGTTTGATGTTTGTTTGTCGACATATGTCGGCCTGCACATATATTTTAGTTGCGTGTGCAGTGTATATATATGTGCGTGTGTAGTGTGTATGTACGTGTGTTGCATGTGCAGTGTATATGTATCATTACCGTATAGTTATATCAAAAAGTTTAGATTGGTAAATATATATAAAGGTATTTATGATGTGTTTCGTAAGTATGTCAGTTGATATCAGTTTATATATAGTGTATATAAGTATTTTGAGTCGGGTTTCAATTAAAATATATATATAGAGATTTCGTTTAAATATATATATATGTATAAAATATGGAAATTTTATTTTAAAAAAAAGAGTATATTTCTAAATTTACTTTTAGGTTTCATATCTCGTTTTAGTCATATCAAACTGATTTTTTTGTTCTTGATTTCCAATTTATCAGCTTTGCTTGTCGAGCTTGTTTCCATCATGCTTTGCTTCGAAATTCGTGCTTGAATTCGTAATTATTCTCATTCTCGTTCATCTCTAGCCTCGAAAGGTGAGCAATCACTCACGATTAATGTTCTTTTATTTATTAAATTTGATTTCAATTGAAATGACAATTGAAATATGATGCTGTTAGTTATTTACAATTTTATATATATGCTGTTATCTGTATCTGTTCACTTATGACATCTGACACCATTATCTGTTATTTTATACTGATGATATATGCCTGTTATATTATTATTATCATATCTGTTATCACTCTGCAAGTTCCCTATTAGTATAGAATTCACTATGGGTTGAAAGGATACATACCCGAACGATTTGTAGAATAGGAGAAAATCGGTATGGGTTGAAATGATAAACCCAAGCAATTTTAAATTGAATTGAATTTGGGATTGCGGGTTGAAAAGATATATACCCGTATATATTTAAATTACGGTTTGAAATAATAAATATCCGTATCACTTGACCATTGAGTAGAAAATTTTATACAGACACCGTTGGTCTATATATAAATATTTTGAAAATGATTTCTATTGTTTTGAAAAGAAATATAAGGTTTTAATAAATATTGATTTCAACAGATTTAATAAAGTTGATTTAATAAAGTTGATATAATATGTTAAGGATTTATTTAATATATGTACACTTTCAAATATAGAGTTTATAATGATTTAGGTTAGAAAGATAAATTTGAATTGATTTGAAATTATATTTATTTAAGAATTTTACTTAAATAAGTTTATTTGAAATTTATTAAATTTGAAATTTTAAAAGGATATGTTTAAAACTTGAATTTGATCAAAAGTGACTCAATTGAATATTTCAAACTTATATAAATTCGAATAGGATATTTTGTTATTTAAATTTGTAAATTGAAGTTGTATTTAGATGTTATTCAAATGATTAAGTAAATATTTCAAAACTAAATAATAGTAAAGTGAATTGGATATATATATATATATGAAATTATCGAATTTAGTTTGAAATGTTGAATATTTAAAGCTTTGAAATATATTGGAATTGAAATGGTTTATTTGTGGTTCAAATCGGTATTTGAACTCGATATAATTTGAAATGTTTAATTGAATTGAAATTGAAATTGATGATTTGTGATTGAATTAATTTGAATTTTGGAATTCAAATTGATTGAATCGATTTGTGAAAGTTGAGGAACTATTTTATTATATAAAGTAATTTTAAATTATAATTAAAACTATTTATATAATTTACTTTATAAATTATTTTCATATAAATTATTTTAATATAAAGTATTTTAATATAAACTATTTTAATAGAAATCATTTTCAATATAAATTAATTCATTATAAACTATTTTAACTTATAACTATTTTATATAAACCATTTTATTTTATTTTATAAACTATTTTATTATATATACAAATTTTAATATCTAGACTATTTAAGAGGAAAATGTTATAGATTCCCAAAATGATATGATTTCAAAGCAATGATTTCAAAATGTTATAGATTTCAAAGTTTTGATTTCCAAAGTGTTTTGATTTTTAAAGACTTATGATTTCGAAAGCATTATAACTTTGGAAAGTGATATGATTTTGGAAATGATATATTGAAGTGAAAATGATATCGTATTGATATGATTTTTGAAATGGAAATGATATTTTGGTTTTAAGTATAAACTATTTTGAAATGACCGTGGTGTTATAATAACGATGGGTTGTTAAAGAGACCGGGATCAGATATGGGCATACTCTTTGTCGATATCGAAAACCACTTTAACAACTGTGTACGCGGTGGAGATTCCAAAATGAAGTAGGATGGTGGCGACGATCCTATATGAGGTATATACGCGGACCCAACTCCCGTAAGTTGGCATAAGGTGGCTAAAACAAGAGCAATTGACGGGCTAATGAGGTAGCACCTCTGATCGGACACATTCCATCGTATGTCATTCTATTACTTTTTTGATTGATTTGGTGCGCACCTTTGGATTTCGGGAGTGTGGCTCGAGGTGGGCGGTAGTGGCTGCTATGCGTTACCACCGGCCCGGAAGTGTAATTGGTATATCTACCCTGGCATTGCCTAGTTGTGTCGTGTCACCAACCCTAGCGCGCCTTTTACGAGTTTTTTTTGTACCATACCTATGGAGTGCCCTCTGACGACGCCATGTACGGGGGAGATTACGGTACTGTGTAGACTATGGGAATATATGAAATATGTTAAGGTGGAAAATGTAAAGCTTTAACGCTATTTTGATAGTTTACTTTACTTTAGACATATTATAATAGCGTATTACTACATAGTAGATAGTTTAATGGATCCTTAAAGGATGGTTATCCCAAACATCCTTTGAGTTACTTGTATTTCAGTTGGTATTTCACTTGAGTTGGATTTATTGATATAAGAATGTTAATCCTGACTCGAGTGTTTTGTGTTTTTCTTTACGCTCGGGTCAGACTGACTGATACAGCATTTGAGACTCACCTTTGAAATTGGAGCTTCGCTTGGAGATCCAACTATCTATCCAGCTTTCAGTTATTCAGTTGATTCCAGTGATGTATTCAGATTTTGTATTTGACTATTATTGAGACATCTATGTATTCGAGACTCCTGTTGTATCTTGTTTAACTCTGTTATATATATAGTAGCTTCATGAACTACTATTCTTTTGTTTCCACTGCATTATTGTTATATTACTCTGTGTTTGTGATTCTGTGATTATTTATTTACTGTATATGTTGAGTTTTGCCAAATTTAAATTAACAATCTGATATTTTGAGCAATTCAAATCCGACATGTATGGATGCGAATGGTTGAAAATTTTAGGCTGTTACATTCTAGGTATTACCACCCTATTTAATATGAGTCAGACCCCACAAAGCTAAAGTTATCGCTAAACCAAAGCTCTAATACCAACTGTAACGACCTGACTTTTTGGACAGTTTAAATCGACGATAAACCTCACACGTTCGACTCAAACCATATAAAAGGGCAGATTGTTATTGGGGTAAATAAGAAAAAGTAGAGAAAGAAAAAAAACAAATACAGAATCTCGTAGTGGAATGATAAAATATAATAATTAAATAAATAGTTCATGAAGCTGTTTACAAATAATATTGATTTAAATTTTATAATATAGTTCAGAGTTACATAAAACAAGGACAAACAATAAATAAATGCAGCGGAACAACATGATGTAGTGGAATAAATATAGTAATTAATAATAGTACAAAATCTTCGTCTTCATCCTCCAGAAAGCAGTCTTCGATAAACTGAAAAGCTTAGACTGACCCGAGCGAATTGAAAAGACAAAACACTCGAGTCAAAACTAAAAGTTCTTATGTAAGTTAAATCGACAGTAAATAAATATGAGTGTAACGGCATCAGTGATGTTTACCGGGTCTGACATCTCTTATCCAGTGTCTAACGTGAGAGCAATAACTTAAGAGATGTTCGGGATTTACATCTCCTAAGGATCCGTTAAACTATCTACTATGTAGTATAATACGCTATTATAATATGTCTACAGTAAAGTAAAAGTATTAAAATAGCGTTAATGCGTTACCCATATCCCCCTTAACACATTTTTATGTATTCCCATAGTCTATACAGTACCGTAATTCCTCCGTAAACTGGAGGGCTATCAGAGGGCACTCCATAGGTATGGTACAAACCAAACTCGTAGAAGGCGTGATAGGGAATGTGAACACGACACTCGAGGCAATGCCAGGGTAGATATACCAATTGCACTCCCGGACTGGTAATAACGCATAGCAGCTAGTACCGCCTACCTCGGACACACTCCCATAATCAAAATCGAGGGGTGGCCACCAAATCAATCACAAAGTCAAAATATAGTATCGAAGAAATGTGCCCGATAGGAAGAATGACCTCACTTAGCCGCTATAGCTCCTGTTTTAGTCACATCTAAGCTGACTCACGGAAGTAAGGGTCACGTAAATACCTCATACAAAATCGTTCGCTAAACCATCCTACTTCATTTCTGGAATCTCCACCACGTACACAGTTGTTAAAGTGGTTTTCGGTATTGGCAGAGAGTATGGCAATATCTGATCTCGATCTCTTTAACAACCAAACGCTTATTTCACACCGGATGGTTCTTTTACATTTCAAAAAGTCAATCCACAATTTATATCAAAAATATCATATTCAATTTCAAACCATACCTCTTTCAAAATCATATTCGCTTTCAAAACTATATTCACTTTTAAATCATATTCACTTTTGAAATCATGTGGTTAATTAAATCCTCGTTCCAAAATCATCATATTTACTCAAATATGTCCATTCACAAAAAGGTATCAATTCCAAATTCTAACTTAGGTTGTAAATCATCATCAAAGATTTAAATATAATTACTTCAACTTTACACAGTCTGCAATTTTAGAAAATAATTTAGATAGTCATAAATAGTTTTAGTAGTTTAAAAATAGTTTTAATAGATTTAAATAGTTTAAATAGTAAAATAGTTTAAACAGATTTAAATTTGATTTAACTCGATTTAATTGATTTAAATAGATTAAATATAGATTAAATAGATTTAAATTATATTAAGTAGATTTTTAAATAGATTAAATAGATTTAAATTATATTAAATAGATTTAAAATAGATTAAATAAATTTAATTAGTTGAAAATAGGTAAATTATATGATATTTTATCCTAGTTGACAATATCCAAACCATCAAACGACAAGTCTGATCGCTACGAAACTTGAAATCCTATAATAATTCACTGTTACGGATCCGATGAAACTGGTTTCGTTGAAATTCGAGACATTTGCCAAAATGGTTATTTTCACGTTAATTAAATAAATTAATATAAAATTAATTTTATTACTTCTTATATTCAAATTAATTTACTAACCATTATATCATTTTTGATTACATGAACTTTTACAATAATTTAAAACAAATTTACATGTCGATTCAATGTCAACTATTTCACTAAATTACAATGTTCAATTCCAACTGTAATTAAATCCAATTAATTAAAATTTAATTCAAATAAATTGATTTACTTTGATTTCTATCTTTATACTAAATCCATTATTACTCTTATAACATAGTTAACATTTGTTCATCTCTTGTTTCACTAATATGCTATAATTTCCATCATTTATTCGTATTAATTACTATATTCCAATTATATTGAATTTTGTCGATTTCCACATTAATTAAAATTTGACATTTCAATTAATTTATTTATCTTGGTTTCATTCTTTTATTACATCACTTATTACCTTATGAATAAAATTAACATTTCTATTCATTTATTACATTTACAATTTACAGTTATTGTCTTAACTCACATTAATGTAACATTTACTTACATTTAATTTCAGTTGATTAAATATATTGGTAACAAACAACAATTGTCACCATTACTACATTTAATAACATTTGTAAGTTTTATTATTTACAAACAATTGTTATAACAACTCTTATTACACTACTTTTATTCAATTTCCATTTTTTTACACAATATTTTATTAATAACTCAACATTTGAATTACCAATTACTGTTTATATCCCATTATCAGTTAATACACATTATTATAATTAATTTACAATCTATAACCAATTATTACTCTTAATTCTTTTAATTAATTGGAATTATATTTAAAGCAGTGATCAATTACCTTAATTTAATACTATTTCACTTTATTTCAGTTATATTCTTATTATTAATTCACAAATTTTTATTTGTTCCAACATTGAATTACAAAACATTATTAAATTAACAGTTTTTTTATTATCAAAAATTACGGGTCGTTACAAGTTCTTAGGGAGTACTATTTCCGAGGCTAGCATTCTTTAGATTCGGCCAAAGCTGAAGCTATTCAGAATTGGAAGCGGCTTAAGACAGTTAATGGGATGCAAAGTTTTCTGGTGTGACGACCCAACTTTCTGCTACCAGAAAGTTGCATCATCTTTAAGAAAGAAAGGGGTGAGAAATAGAAAAGATAAAGAAGAAAGAAGAAACAACATCAGAATCTCAACAGCGGAACGAATAAATTATATTAATCACATAAATATTACATAATATACAACATCAATCAGAGTTACACAGATTATACATCACATACTAGACAGTTATAAACACCTGTCTAGTTAATACAACTCGATACAACTCAAATACAACACAGAGATACCAACACAGCGGAAAACTATATATCTATAACGCTGAAGCCTCCTGCTCCATTGCTCCTCCACAATTCGTCAAAGCTAACCTGAATCCCTTGGCTACTCGTAAAAATTTGAGTACCCGAGAGTTTAAGAAAAACAAAAATAAACTCCGGGTCAGACATGGGTCTGGTGTTAGCGGTAAAAAGTGAACGCTAACACCCGGTGTGTGTAATAGAATTGTGAAAGCACCACCCGTTGGTACGGGAACAGAATATAAGCTGAAAATAGCAGAAAAGCGGTAAATGAACAACAGATTTATAGTGGTTCGGCCCGTAATTGAGCCTACATCCACTTTATAGTCTTTTATTGCTGATTCGATTACAATTCGGTACAATATCCTTCAAAATACAATACAACTTGATCATGTAAACACTCTTGACTACTAGCTCGATCTTTGATGATGAAACTCGATGAATCCGTGTTGGATGTTAGGAGCTTTTCTCGAAGATCGTTGTAGTGTCTCGAATGCTTGAAGATCTTTGATTGCTGAATGAGAGGAAGCTTCGACAGCGTAACGGCGCTTGGAGAAATGAATGGCCAAAAGTCCACTCCAAGTTGGAAATGATGGGGTATTTATAGGAGCTGATCTGGACTTAGGAAATTTCTCTAAGTCTTTAAGTCGTAGCCGACTTAGGGTAGGTCGGTGACGAGTTAAGGGATAGGGTTAGGTCGGTGATGAGTTAAAGGATAGGGTTAGGTCGGTGACGAGTTAAGGGATGGGTTATTTTGGGCCCATTTTGTGGCTGTCTTTGACAAGTATTAAGTCGTAGCCGACTTATCAAACCTTAACTCGTAAGGCCTTAACTCGCAGCCTTTAAGTCGTAAACCCACTAAGTCGTGACTCGTTAGGTCGGAACCTTCTTAAGTCGGAGCATTTCATAACTCGGAATCTTCTTTAGGTCGTAACCTTTAGGTCGCAACACTACTAGGTCGCGGAGTCTTTAGGTCGCAAGCTTCCTTAGGTCGCGACTTCCCTTAGGTCGTGAGATTCCTGTAGCCTTAGGTCGCTGGACAAGTTAAGTCGTTGAGTCCTAGGTCGTAGACATCTTAGGTCGCAGACTCCTTAACTCGCAGGTACTTTAACTCGTACATTGTTAGGTCGTGAGGTTCTCTTGAGTCGTAAACCTGATGAGTCGCCAGTTCTCATGAGTCGTAAATCTCCATGACCCGTTGAACCTGATGAGTCGTAAGACCATGAGTCGTATACTCCATGACTCGTTGAACCTGATGAGTCGTAGAAGAGTTAACTTTATGAGTCGTAGCATGCTAAGTCGTAAGTCGTTAAACTTCTTAACTCGTAGGTCGTTGAGTCGGACCATTCCTTAGGTCGGAGCCTGTTGAGTCGTAGGTCATCTAAGTCTTAACTCGTTAAGTAGTGCAATCCCTTAACTCGTTAACTCTTGAGTCGCGTACTCCTTAAGTCATGGAGAATTAAGGGTTAACATTTGCCCCTCGAAATACACGCCTAAGTCGTAGGTCGTGTGTTTCGACTTATCTTAACTCGTGTGGGCCGATTCCAATTCCTTCAACCCAGGGTATAAAATGCTTAGGTCGTTCCTCTTTTCTCCGTCTTCCTATTACTCGTTCTTTAAGCCGTATCTGCCATTAACGCAATTTCAAGCTTCCAAAGGCGATTTCGACCTGATTTACTTCCAGCCATTCCCAAATACACCGCGTAAGCATCTTTTCCCTTTTCCCAATCGCCGATCATTGCCGTCGACCTTCATCCATGATTTTTCCCTTTGGGCCTTGCGAATACTGTTATACAGGATATCCATGAACTTAAGGTGGCTCGGTATGACTTGCAACGATTTGCGATTTACGGTGATTTAGAAATAGGGTTGATGGAGAGGCTAACTGGTTAATGGATTAACGGGTTGGAAAGTTAATGGGTTAGGAGTGACAAAGCTCTAGAGTTAGGAGGTAAATGGGTTAGGAATTGGATGGATAGATGGTTAACGAGTTAAGGATTTAGCGAGTCAGGAGTTAGATGGATTGGTAATTTCGCGTGATCCAGCAGTTTTGATGTTACGACTTACGACTTACGACTTGAAGTCTCTTTTTATTCCTCACGACTTACGACTTAGAGAATAGTTGACCCTAGGTCGCAGGAGCCATTTGAGTCGTTCGTGACTTAGCACTTGTTCAGATTTTGCTTGAATGTGTGGTACGATTGGAGAGTTACGACTCAACTTGATTCATGGCATATCTTGTAGACCGTGAACGAGTTAGGACTTAGGAAAATCTGCCCTAAGTTAAGTCGTGACCGAGTTAGAACTTAGGAATATCTGCCCTAAGTTAAGTCGTGACCGAGTTAGAACTTGAGCAAATTTCCCACTGCCTTGAATGCTAAGACTTGAGTTGTTTGAACTTTGGACTCTTGAATTTTGTTGCACTCTTTTATAGATTGTCAATAATTCTAACTGCCTGTTATAACATTTACAAAAAACTGGGACGAATATACTGCCACCGACTGCCCATATCGGATGACAGATTAGTTGATAAAGATTAAATTAAATGAACTGTATGAGAGAAATACTACACAATAACCAACTCAAATGAAGTATTAAAGCAGAATCGTAATGATTAACTAGAACTGATTTGTCTGCATTAACACTGCACTTGAGCATTAACAAGTTTTGAAATCTCGTAATCGACTGATTGTTAGTTAGTTTAATTCCAGTTATACTTGCTTTTTCTTATTTTCATTAGTTTTGCACAACACTTTACACTTTTAGGAAACGTGCACCTTCACTTTTGAACATTCGGCTGATTGTGTAGAATGGCATCCCATCAAGAAGATTTGGAATCAGCTGGAGAAGCTTTTCCAATCGCTACTCCGTTGAATGATCCCCCGGAAAGGACTCCTACCACCCTGAGTCATAAAGTCTTCCGTCAACTATGCACCCAGTTTGGCATCGCTGAATCTGACGCTTTGCTTCCTGGAGTAAATGACACTGCTGATAGGCCGCCGCACGGCTTCATCGCAGTGAACCGCCAAATGTGCTTGAGTGGAGCGATTCCCCCGTTTAATGACTGTCTCCGAGAACTTCTTCTTCGATTATCTATCTCCCCTTTTCAACTTCATCCTAATGGCTACGCCATCCTGCTGGGACTGTGTGTGCTTTTTAGGAGAATGCTGGACCGTTTCCCCAGTTTTGGAGAAATTTGCTTTCTATGCTCGTTCACAAGGACCAAGGACCATCCCTCTATCACAGTTGTAAGGAGTGCCAGGAATCGCAAACTGATTATTGGTCTTCCCGAAAGCGTTCCTGGGTTTCTGAGCCAGTTTTTCTTTGTTCGTTGTCCCCCGGGATTTTACGCCATTTGGAGAGTGGGAAGTACGATTATCTATCTTTTCCCTGTGTTTTTCTAAATTCTTTGAAGTCCAAATTGTCAAGTGTTAACCTCTTTTTCTACTGTTTCAGCGCTTCCTCCTCCCTCTAGGGAAACTCGTCACAAAACTACCTTCGAGAGGCTTATGGCTGTGCCGGTTGAGGAGAGGAGTGTTCAATTTCTATTGAGAGATGAGTTCCTCCATGAATTTGGACTCTTACATCCTTCCCGTTCCACTCAGCCACATGAAGTCCCTGATTCTTCGGTTGAGGAGTCAGATGCCCCCGCTTCTGCTAAAGAACCTTCACCGAAAGAATTTACTGTTAAGACTTCATTGGTGAAGTGTTCTACTCTTACCGACACTGCGGGGCCGTCCAGTAAGTTAACACTTGCCCCGGTTATTGAAGAGGAGGAAAATCTTCACACTTTTGAAAAGACGGCTGAGGTGGAAGTTGAAAAAGATAATTCTCCCATGCACCATGGCGATGATACTTTCGACAGTTTGAGCGACATCATGATAACCTCTCAGGAGCTCTTTAAAGATGATGTTTCTAAAGTGGTTTCTCCTGTTATCGAAGCAACTTCTTCTTTGCAACAAACCACAATGCCTTCCACACAACTTATTGCCATTTCTACACCCAAAAGTGGTTTGTAGTCTGACGCGCATAGTTTGCACATCACACACACTTAGAACTTTGGCACTTATATGAACTTAGCTTCTTCAACTTAAGGATTTCTAAAACTGGTCTTTTTCTTCAATTTCAGGTTCTCTGATGGGGCGAAGCGGCTCTTACTACAACAAATTCCAGCGTTACGGAAGCCGTGAGGCTTATGACTTTAGGAATTATATCAGTGTCGTGAAAGAAACTGATGAGGAGAGAGCTGCTAGAAAGGCTCATGAGAGGCGAGCTCATGAAGAGCATCGCCGGAGAGAGGATGAGGAATACTACGGGAGTAGGGACGAGCGACGTGACTCTTCCCGCAGAAGCGATGATCCTTATAAAAGGAAATCTTACGACGATAAGGGGAAGAGTCACACTTCTGATGATTCCAGTAAACGTACCAGACTTGGTGAGAAAGACACATCTAACATCTCGGAAAAGACTACCGCTTCTGTTCCTCCTAATACATCTTCCGGTTCTCCTGCCCTTAAGGAGTCTGACATCCAGACCATCATTAATAGGCCACAGTACCAAGCTGGAGATGGTCCTCCCACACTCCAGAGCCGATTTCCGAATTGGTGTCTGAAAGGAGTGCGTTTTGATTTGGACTTGGTCCCCATTGATAAGCAGGCGATGCTGAAAAATGTCGACGCTGTAAAACTTGACATCGAAAGAATGTCTGGATGGCAGAAGCTGGTTGATGAACTTCAAAGGGTCAACCATCTGAATCTTGAAGCGATGATGACCATGGAAAATGATAAATCTGAGTGGGACAAATGGCGTAAGCAGCATGACTCCGAGATGAAAAGCATTAGCGATGGTTATGTGAAGCTCGAAGCTGAAGTTGAAAGACTTAAAAAAGAGCTCGCTACTTCTTCCACTTCTTATTCTCAGAAAGAAGAAATGCTTCAAAAACAAGTTCGAGACGCCCATGCTGCTCAGAGAGACATTGAGGTGAAACTCGAAGCAGAACAGCAGGTTACAAGAAAATACCGCGATGATGTCGTTCAACTTCGAGAGAAAGTCAGTTCTCAAGATTTAGAAATTATAAGACTGCAATCTCTGCTACTGAAGGCTGAAAGAGAACGTGATGAAGTTCTTTCTGGTAAAGCTGCAGCCGAAGAATCCCATAAGGCGACCATAGCCACCGTTGACTCGACTCTGTTCGACTTTTATATGCATTGTGTCCTGGGGCGTGGGAGCCTTTCATTTTTGGGACCAGAATATGAAGTCACTTTAGCGGAAGTATGGGAGGCAATCATTGACTTATTTGGTGATGCCGGATATTCTGAAACAGATCTTCAAGCTACCTACTTAAGTGAGAGCGATCGCGCTGCCCTTGCCAAAGGAAAAGAGCAGCTTATCCGAGTGCGGGCCGAGGTGATGGGAGAGAAGCTTCCTGAGAAAGAAACACCTCCTATTGCTCCTGCTTATACTTCGGCTTTAGCTTATGCGGATATTGCTGGCTCTAGTTCTCATTCCATGCCTCCCGCTAAGGTGGACAAAGAAACTGTAACCACCCCTACAGAGGAAGAGGCAATGAAGGACTTCCAAGCTCGGGAATTTGAGATTGATCTCGCTAAACCGGCTTCTCCAGGTAACTTTGACAATTCACGGTCTTCTTTTTTCTCGGAGAATACTGATTTTGATTTCTTTTATTATGCAGCAGTCGTGCCGGAAACTGCACCACTTCTTCCTTCTTCAGCTGTCATTCCTCCTCCTCCTCAAGTTATACCTCTTCCAGCTTCTCAACCTGGTTCACAGGAAGAACCAATAGCGGCCCTTCAAGGTTTAGATGAACCACCTGCTTCCGAAGAACAGAAGGCAGAAGATCTGGAAGATAGCGAGAAGACCCCGGAGCAGTCTTTCGATTATGACACAAAGCTTTCTACATTTCTTGCTCCGGGGAGTGAGTCTTCTTCCAAGAAGAAGGGGAAACGTGTGGTTTCAAAGAAAGGAAAGAGGAGTTCTTCTGCCGCTGGGGATGAGGCAGAGATTGATCCGGCTGAGTCTCTTTCTCCTTCTTCTCCGATACGGCCTGCGAAGCTAATTACCAGGCCGGGTAAAAGCTCCAAGGGTGGGAAGAAGGGGAAATGAGTTCGATTTTGCATTTTCTGCTTTTTGTATTGACCGGGTATTGTGCGGATACCGGTCTCCGCTTCTTTTTGTAACCTGTACAATGTAAAAAATTTCTCATAGTGTTGAAATAAATAGATATTTTTCTTGTACAAATCCTTGTGTATGTAGGAATACATCTGTTTTTTATTTTAAGTGTAGAGTAAACGATTCTTTATATTTGTACAAACTTTTTGTCTGTGTTTCGAGAACGCATTTACTCCACATCTTTATTACGTGATATTGCAATGAACTTGTGGTATGTCGCTTGTATATCACTTTTATTATTGTAACTGAATTGTATAATGTTGCCCCCATACCACAAGTATATTGTAATATTTCTTGCTTTCACAAGACCGATACTCTTATTTTAGAGAATAACTTTCCACTTTTTCAGGGAAGAATTATTCTGCTTTTAATAGAGTATATCTTGTCTTTGGAGAAATCTTTATTTTCTTTTTCTTCCTGAAGAACACTTCGACTTCTGGGAATGATCACTTTTATTTGTTTGAAAGTGAATTTTCCTGCACAGTGAAATGAGCTTCTAAAGGAGGTTTTGATTTTCGTGCCCCAGTAAAGGGTTTATTTTTGGTACTTCAAGCAAGGTGAAGTACGCCTCTGAAGAGGTCCTTTGGTCTCCGAAGAGAAGCGATTTTGGTCTCCGAAGAGAAGCAGTTTTGGTCTCCGAAGAGAAGCAGTTTTGGTCTCCGAAGAGAAGCGGTTTTGGTCTCCAAAGAGAAGCAGTTTTGGTCTCCGAAGAGAAGCAGTTTTGGTCTCCGAAGAGAAGCAGTTTTGGCATTTCATCTCTGGTGAAGTGGGTCTCCGAAGAGAAGCATTTTGCACTTCTACACGGGTGAAATGTGCCTCCGAAAAGGGCTTTTGCCTCCGAAGATGGCTTGTGCCTCCGAAGAGGGCTTGTGCCTCCGAAGAGGGCTTGTGATTGCCTGGAAGTTACTTTCTCATGGTCGGAGGGGTCCACGGGACAGGCGTAAGTTGTTTGATTGGATGTTTGTTTGTACAAACGATCGTAATCAATTAACAAGGTGCCCCTGTGGTAGTCCTACCGATCTTTTTGATTGAGGAAAGCTCTCCATTTATTGGCGTGCCTCGTTAGAGGGCTTTGTTGACCCTTGGGAAGGAGCATCAGTTGGTTGGTGTGCCAGGAAGGTTGCGTCTTAGGGGCAAGTAGATCCATGGGATGGACACAAGCTGCCTGATCGGATGCATCACAATCAGTTAGCGAGGGTCTTATTCCTTCTACTTGGGAAGGTATCCCTTTAGTGGATCTACCTGCTTTCCTGTTGAGAGGCATACCTCCCTTTGACTGCTTCCATGTTTGCCCGCTCATGTTGTATCATCATCCGCCAATCTGCGATCCTTTATCATCGTTTCCAAGCGTGTGTTCCTTTCTTTTGCAAGTAAATCGCTTTATCCGAAGAAGTAGACTTCACTGTTGAATGACTCCACAGAGTAAACGCAAGTTATTTGGTTGGATGCCTCTTTATATCAACGATCGCAACCAGTTAACGAGGGCTTGACATAGTGGAGCCGTCAACTTTTTATGTGAAGTTCCTCTTGTATGGGATTTGAGTTCGAAATTTTTGTTGCTTGAAATTTGTTAAATGATTTGTAAGGCTCGCTTAGCTTTGCGATGGGTGAGCTTTGTTTCAATGACCTGCAGTATTAGATCGATATTTTAGCAATACATTTAGAGTATTTACACATCGAAATATAACAGGCATTTTATAATAGAAAACACCATGCATAGTTTTTCATTATTGAGTCACGCTGATTTCTCAGCGGTTTACAATGCAGAAGTTACACATCCATCATTATCTTTACAAATTTAAGCAATGCTATTAAGTAAAAATGAATGCTAGTTATTGTTGTTTCAGAATCTCCAAGTTGGATTTCCATTTGTGCTTGATTCATAGCTTTTGGATTTTTATGCTAGAGAAAGTGAGAGATGCCCCAGTCGCAGTTTTGTGGGTAATTAGTAGTCATCCCAACTTCTGCTTCCTGGGTATGGTCCCCCTGTGATAGCATTAATGACAAGCTTTTCTGAATCTTGCACTGCAGTGTTGTTGTGAGAATCGGATTGATGGGTAGGGTGTTGTTGATCCCGAGTGGATGAGGTTGGATCGACTCCGTTCCTTTTAACGTATTGTTGGAGTTTACCCTGCTCTAGTAATTCTTCAATCACCTTCTTTAATTCGCGACATTGGTCAGTGTCATGGCCAGGTTGATTGTGATATTGGCAGAATTTTCCATTACGCTTTGCCCCTCTCGTCATCTCAAGCGGCTTAGGATACTTGACAACGTCCTTTGTTGCAAAAAAGATATTTCTTGGTGTATCAGTTAAAGGAGTAAAGTACGAAGGATTAGAGCGGCGAGGTTTCTTTTCATTTCCCCGGCTTTTTCCTCCTTCATTCTCCCTTTTCGGACTTTCAGATTCTCTTTTCTTAGGTGGGACATTGTCATTATCAGTCTGGGTAGTAACCACTTTCGATGTTGCGGAAAGGCTTTCAAGGCGAATGAACTCATCGGCCTTTTTATAAAATTTATCAAGTGAGTTTGGTTCTTTCATCTTTAACCATATCCCAAATTCACTCGATTTATCAATGGCTCTCATCAAATAAGTCAGGATCATGCGTGGTTCTGCATTTTCTACTTCGGCTAAAGCTATATTGAAACGGCTCAAGAAAGATTTGATTGATTCTCCGGGCGTTTGTTCAAGGTTAGACAGTGACATTATATCCTTAGCTTTTGAAGCATACAATCTGAACTGTTCTTTAAACTTTTGCGTTAAGTCGGAGAATTTATCTATAGACCGAACTGGAAGCTTTGTGAACCAAAGTAAAGCCACACCTTCTAGGTATACCGGAAAGTATCGACACTTGATCTCGTCCGATGCTCTTGCACCAGTCATATGCCAATCGTACTTGTAGAGGAAATGATTAGGGTCACTGGTTCCTCTATAGGCTTGGATAGTAGGAGGTGCAAATTTCCTTGGAAACTCCGCTCTTAGGATCCTTTCAGTGAACGGAGTTCTGCTTGGCGCAAATCCCCAGTCAGCCTCATCCTCTTCCCTTTGCATGCTCTCTTTCATGATGCGGCCAACCATTTCAGACAGGTACTCCTTATTGTTCAAAGACACCTCCGGGCAAGTATTAGTTCTTCCCTCGGAATTTTGCCCGGGCATATGCTCATGACAAGTTGGTTGCGGCATAGAACCATCAGCTTGGAAAGGTGGCATTTCAGGAAGAGTAGTTCGACGGTTTTCTGGTTGACGATTTGCCCCGAGCAGAGCAGTTAATCTATCCATCATCAAAGCGTTTTGAGTTTCAATTTGTTGGTATAATCCAGAAACTGCGTCATCCAATTCAGCCCTGGTGACTCCAACGGTTGGGGTTGCTTGGTCTGTTATTGGGGAAGCGGAAGTCCCTTCGTGAGCATTTCCGGATCTGATAGGTCTACCTCTTCTTCCAGGAGCCATTATTTCGGATCTGGTTTTTTAAGAGAGGTTCTTTTTATGAGTCTTTGCGAAGCAACGGTGGATGATCGCCTGAGTTGAGTTCTCAGTGAAAGCACCAAAATGTTAACGGTAAAAAGTGAACGCTAACACCCGGTGTGTGTAATAGAATTGTGAAAGCACCACCCGTTGGTACGGGAACAGAATATAAGCTGAAAATAGCAGAAAAGCGGTAAATGAACAACAGATTTATAGTGGTTCGGCCCGTAATTGAGCCTACATCCACTTTATAGTCTTTTATTGCTGATTCGATTACAATTCGGTACAATATCCTTCAAAATACAATACAACTTGATCATGTAAACACTCTTGACTACTAGCTCGATCTTTGATGATGAAACTCGATGAATCCGTGTTGGATGTTAGGAGCTTTTCTCGAAGATCGTTGTAGTGTCTCGAATGCTTGAAGATCTTTGATTGCTGAATGAGAGGAAGCTTTGACAGCGTAACGGCGCTTGGAGAAATGAATGGCCAAAAGTCCCCTCCAAGTTGGAAATGATGGGGTATTTATAGGAGCTGATCTGGACTTAGGAAATTTCTCTAAGTCTTTAAGTCGTAGCCGACTTAGGGTAGGTCGGTGACGAGTTAAGGGATAGGGTTAGGTCGGTGACGAGTTAAAGGATAGGGTTAGGTCGGTGACGAGTTAAGGGATGGGTTATTTTGGGCCCATTTTGTGGCTGTCTTTGACAAGTATTAAGTCGTAGCCGACTTATCAAACCTTAACTCGTAAGGCCTTAACTCGCAGCCTTTAAGTCGTAAACCCACTAAGTCGTGACTCGTTAGGTCGGAACCTTCTTAAGTCGGAGCATTTCATAACTCGGAATCTTCTTTAGGTCGTAACCTTTAGGTCGCAACACTACTAGGTCGCGGAGTCTTTAGGTCGCAAGCTTCCTTAGGTCGCGACTTCCCTTAGGTCGTGACATTCCTGTAGCCTTAGGTCGCTGGACAAGTTAAGTCGTTGAGTCCTAGGTCGTAGACATCTTAGGTCGCAGACTCCTTAACTCGCAGGTACTTTAACTCGTACATTGTTAGGTCGTGAGGTCCTCTTGAGTCGTAAACCTGATGAGTCGCCAGTTCTCATGAGTCGTAAATCTCCATGACCCGTTGAACCTGATGAGTCGTAAGACCATGAGTCGTATACTCCATGACTCGTTGAACCTGATGAGTCGTAGAAGAGTTAACTTTATGAGTCGTAGCATGCTAAGTCGTAAGTCGTTAAACTTCTTAACTCGTAGGTCGTTGAGTCGGACCATTCCTTAGGTCGGAGCCTGTTGAGTCGTAGGTCATCTAAGTCTTAACTCGTTAAGTAGTGCAATCCCTTAACTCGTTAACTCTTGAGTCGCGTACTCCTTAAGTCATGGAGAATTAAGGGTTAACATCTGGTATGAGTAACAGGTTAAAGTTTCTTAACTTTGAAAACCCTTGAAACAAAAGGTATCACGTAAGACTTCCCACACATAAACATGGAAAAGTTTTTACCTTACGCTAACCAAAACTTTGATAGGAAATTCAGTGATATTATAATAGGTCTAGGGTTTTCAAATAAATAAGAAATAGCTGAAATTGTTACATGATTAAATTCCAGCATACTAGCCAACAAGTGGGTAATACAATCAAATCCGTTGGCACTTATTGGAGATTGGATTCCATATAATGGCAGGGCTACTGGTGTACCACCCGTCACAGTACCTGGCCTAGATCAGCGTACCGAGGATTACTCCCAATCCCCTACAACGCAAGGCCAAAACCATCCCTTACTGGACAGTCCCGAACGAAACAACCCCAGCAGTTGTGGCCACAACTGCCCACACAGCCGAATATAAAGGGTCATCTAGACAGGGGAAAATCTCGCTCTCAAGTGGGTGCTACCCATGAAGCCTTGCTGCACCTCCCCTGTTTTAGCCATTCCCGGTTGATGAGGCTTGAGGCTACGATTACCTCATCAGAACACATCACTTAGAATGCTCATCGTCCACCTGACGATGTTCTGAAAGCATTCAATCCATACAAGTTCGTTCCGGGTTCAAACGAAACCGAAGGCATTATCTCGTTACACTCATTTTGGAATCATCCTCAGAGCTAACGACATTAGAATCTCAACAGCGGAATGAATAAATTATATTAATCACATAAATATTACATAATATACAACATCAATCAGAGTTACACAGATTATACATCACATACTAGACAGTTATAAACACCTGTCTAGTTAATACAACTCGATACAACTGAAATACAACACAGAGATACCAACATAGCGGAAAACTATATATCTATAAGAAAGAAAGGGGTGAGAAATAGAAAAGATAAAGAAGAAAGAAGAAACAACATCAGAATCTCAACAGCGGAACGAATAAATTATATTAATCACATAAATATTACATAATATACAACATCAATCAGAGTTACACAGATTATTCATCACATACTAGACAGTTATAAACACCTGTCTAGTTAATACAACTCGATACAACTCAAATACAACACAGAGATACCAACACAGCGGAAAACTATATATCTATAACGCTGAAGCCTCCTGCTCCATTCCTCCTCCACAATTCGTCAAAGCTAACCTGAATCCCTTGGCTACTCGTAAAAATTTGAGTACCCGAGAGTTTAAGAAAAACAAAAATAAACTCCGGGTCAGACATGGGTCTGGTATGAGTAACAGGTTAAAGTTGCTTAACTTTGAAAACCCTTGAAACAAAAGGTATCACGTAAGACTTCCCACACATAAACATGGAAAAGTTTTTACATTACGCTAACCAAAACTTTGATAGGAAATTCGGTGATATTATAATAGGTCTAGGGTTTTCAAATAAATAAGAAATAGCTGAAATTGTTACATGATTAAATTCCAGCATACTAGCCAACAAGTGGGTAATACAATCAAATCCGTTGGCACTTATTGGAGATTGGATTCCATATAATGGCAGGGCTACTGGGGTACCACCCGTCATAGTATCTGGCCTAGATCAGCGGACCGAGGATTACTCCCAATCCCCTACAACACAAGGCCGGAACCATCCCTTACTGGACAGTCCCGAACGAAACAACCCCAGTAGTTGTGGCCACAACTGCCCACACAGCCGAATATAAAGGGACATCTAGACAGGGGAAAATCTCGCTCTCAAGTGGGTGCTACCCATGAAGCCTTGCTGCACCTCCCTTGTTTTAGCCATTCCCGGTTGATGAGGCTTGAGGCTACGATTACCTCATCAGAACACATCACTTAGAATGCTCATCGACCGCCTGACGATGTTCTGAAAGCATTCAATTCATACAAGTTCGTTCCGGGTTCAAACGAAACCGAAGGCATTATCTCGTTACACTCATTTTGGAATCATCCTCAGAGCTAACGACATTAACCCTTGCACTGTGAATCTTCATCTTCACTTGAGATTCATGACCTATCGTTAATTTGGATCGATGTGGTTTTCGGATATCCAGATCTGGAAACCCGATCCCGGTCTCATCGAAATCCAAATCGTATCTTTTAAGTCCAAGTTGTTTTAAAGTTAAAACAATTCATTTCATTATCCATATACACATAGATAGATAATTCACAATATCACAGATAGATAATTCATAATATCATCACAAATAGATAATCTACATTATCCATATACTTCAAACACAGCAACCATATCATACAGCATTACTTATCTCATATCTGAGATTTCAAACCATTCAAGGAAATCAATAACATCCATCATACATAAGCAAGGATAAATAATCACACCATTTATAATTAATTTAAAATGAATTAAATTAATTACTTTATTTTTAATTAATTTAAAGTAAATTAAATTAATTACTTCGTCACTATAAATCTTGCTTACATAACCATTAATTAATTACAAATCAATTAATTAATCATTCTTAAATTTCCATCTTAATTAATCATCCAGGATTAATTATCCTTTAATTACATTCAAGTAATTATTCTTTAATTAATTTCACAAATTAATTATCCTTAACCAAATATAGTAATTAATCTTTAATTACTTCATTAATTAATTAACTATAGTTAATTACATTAATCCTTAATTAATTACATTAATTAATTACTCAAAATCACTTATTATTGATTAATTGATCTTAATGAATCAACCTTTAATTACATCATTAATTATATAATTTAATGATCCCTAATTACATTTTTAATTAAATATTATATTTAAATTAATTACATTAAGAAATTAATCTTTACTTAAACCATAATTATTAATCACTCTTGATTAATCCCATTCAGTAATTAACTACCCTTAATTACTTCATTTAATAAATTAATTACTCCTTAATTAATTATCTTAATTAATCCCTTGATTAATTTCACAAAGTAATTTAATCCAAATTACTTCCATATTAAAATTCTCTTCAATTAATTACATATAGTAATTACCATTAATTACTTCACTAAGTAATTACACTTCATTAATTACATTTAAGTAATTATACTTATCAAATCATCCAATGATTAATTTAAATTAATTAAACTAAATTAATTAACTTAAATAAATCAAATTTATTTAATTAATTACCTTGAGTAATTAATTCCTTTAATTACACTTAAACAATTTCACAATTTATTATCTTTAATTAATTAATCTAATTAATTATTAAAATTAATCACATTTATTATTTATTAAATAAATCTTAAGTAAATGACCTTCATTAATACTAACAATTCTTAATTTCTTTTCTTAAGAAATTAAACTTAGATTAATCAATATTAATTACAATTTAATTTATCCTTAATAACAAATTAATCAACCTCTAATTATTAAATTAATTTAAGTTTTTACTGTAACTTAATTAATCTTAAATTACTTGATTAATTCATCCCTAATCATTAATTAAATCTAATCTTATTTAATTAATGACCCTTAATTACAAATTAATTAGTCTTTAAATAATTTATCTTAAACGTAAATTAATTAATTTAAAACTCTTAATTACTTAATTTATCATCCATATCTTTAATTAATTAAATTAATTAAATATTCCATTTAATTACCTTAATAATTTAATTACTCTAAATTATTAAATCTTAATTTACCTTAAGATAAAACATTATTCTTACTAATGATCAAATTATCATTATTAAAGCATTTAAAAACAATTTTGCTTTTACATTCCATTTTAAATTTAAGATTAAAAATGAATACAAATTTAAGTTTTGAAATCATACTTAAAAACTAGTTTAAACTTAGCTTTAAAACATTGTTTAAACTCTACTTTATAATTCAAAAATCATTTGTTTTAGATTTAAAAACAGAACAGGTTTAAATGTTGAAACCTGTAACAAAACATTTAACCCGAGCTAACCTTAAATTACTTCGAGCCAAACCCTGGAATCCCCCGAGAGCCACTCGAGTCAAAACGTGATGTTAACCCTCTTTCAGTTCATAACCTAATGAGTTAAAAGCGCGACCGACTCAAGACAAAGACCGACCTAACAGATCTGACTTAAAGCAACATGCGACCTAAGCTACAGGCCCGACTTAACAGTAGCCGACTCAAGGAAGGCTCCGACTTAAGAAAGGTCTCCGATTTAACAAGCCACGACCTAAGAAAGCTATGATCCAACAGTTGCCGATCTAACTACTAAAAAGAGCTGCCGACTTAAGACATGTGCCGACTCAACAGGTCATGACTTAAAGGTAATTTGTGACCCCAAGAGCTGAGACCGAGTTAAGAAGGATTCCGAGTTAAGTAATGCTCCGACATAACAGTGTACGAGTTAAGGAGTACTCTGACTTAACTGATTAGCAAGTTACGAAGGCCTCCGACTTAGCAGTTCGCGAGATAAGGAGGGGCTCTGACCTAAAAAAGTCTTCGACTTAAAGACCTACGACCTATCTCTTAAGTC
Source organism: Allium fistulosum (assembly GCA_030737815.1). Lineage (NCBI taxonomy): Eukaryota > Viridiplantae > Streptophyta > Magnoliopsida > Asparagales > Amaryllidaceae > Allium > Allium fistulosum. The sequence continues at coordinate 713,098,375 of CM060905.1, forward strand.
GTCGCCGACCTACGACTTATACTGAGTCGTATGTAATCTCAGAGCACCTTACATCTTTACCTCGTCACCGACTTACCTTAAATCTTCGACGACTTAGGACTTAAGCATAAAACCAGAAAAGGAGGCGAACTACTGGAAGTGTTGATGAGCCGGCTGCGACCTATCATAAGTCGGCCGCGACTTATACTAAGTCGGCGATGACTTAGGGCTTACGGAAATTTCCAGAGTCCAAATCAGCTCCTATAAATACCCCACCACTTCCAACATGAAGAGGACTTTTGGCCATTCATTTCTTCAAGCGTCGTTACGCTGTCGAAGTCTCCTCTCATTCAGCAATCAAAGATCTTCAAGCATTCGAGACACTACAACAAGCTTCGAGAAGAACTCCTTACATCCAACACGGATTCGTCGAGTTTCATCATCAAAGATTGAGCTAGTAGTCAAGAGTGCTTTCGTGATCAAGTTGTATTGTTGTGATAAGAGATTTGTATTGATTTGTAACCGAATTCAGTAATAAAGAGATTCAAAGTGGACGTAGGCTTAATCTCAAGCCGAACCACTATAAATTACCGTCTTTTACTGCTTAACTTCTATTCCCGTCACACGGGTGGTGCTTTCACAATTCTATTACGCACACCGGGTGTTAGCGTTCACCTTTTATCGTTAACATTTTGGTGCTTTCACTGAGAACCCAACTCAGGCTACCATTCACCATTGCTTCACACAAGTTTGTTGAAAAAGTTTCCTACAAAATAAGAAATCTATCAGACATAATGGCTCCTGGAAGGAAACGAAAGGCTGCTAGATCTGAAAATGTTCAAGATAATACCGCCACTTCTATTTCACCGAGTCATGCGGCTCCAAGCGTCGGGGTGACGCGAGAGGAGCTAGACGCTGCTGTATCTGGACTATACCAACAGATTGAAACTCAAAACAATCTGATGATGGAAAAACTGAACGCTCTGCTCGGCGCCAATCAAAGACCAGTGGGTAATGAAGAAAACATCGCTGATGCTCTTCGCAACTCCGAAGGAAAAAATATTCCTCAAGGAGGATCAGGTGCTGCTGAAGGGGCACCCCTCCAAGCTGAAGGATCTAGGCCATCGCCGATTTTCCGCGAACATCTGCCCGGACAGACTTCTGAGAAAATGGCCGAGGTCTATTCCGCCAAATCTTTGAACAACGAGGAATATCTTTCTGGCATGATCAAGCAAATAATGAAGGAGAGCATGCAAAGGGATGAAGATGAGAGCGAATGGGGATTCGCACCGAGTAGAACTCCGTTTACCGAGAAGATTCTAAAGGCTGAATTTCCTAGAAAGTTTGTTCCCCCCACCATTCCTGCTTATCGGGGAACAAGTGATCCAAATCAGTTCTTGTATAAATATGACTGGCACATGACCGGCGCAAGGGCAATTGATGAAATTAAGTGCCGGTATTTCCTAGTATATTTGGAAGGAGTGGCACTCCTCTGGTTTACCAAGCTCCCTGTCCGATCAGTTGATCAGTTTTCCGATCTGACCCGAAAGTTCAAAGAACAATTCAGGCTATACGCTTCAAAGGCAAAGGACATAATGTCATTGTCCAGTCTTGAACAGAATCCGGGAGAACCTATTAAATCATTCCTGAACCGTTTCAATATAGCTCTGGCAGAAGTTGATAACGCAGAACCACAGATGATCTTGACCTATTTGATGCGTGCTATCGACAAATCGAGCGAATTTGGAAAATGGCTGAAGATGAAAGAGCCAAATTCTCTCGAGAAATTCTACAAGAAAGCTGATGAATTCATACGCTTGGAAAATCTTCCAGCATCGATGAAGGTGGTGGCAGCAAAGGTGGAAAATAATACTGCCGTTTCGGAAAAGAAAGATTTCGGAGGACAGAAAAGGGAAAATCACGAGGGGAAGAAACAAAAGGATACAAAGAAACCTCGCTTCTTCAAACCCTCAGATTTCACTCCATTGACCGACACTCTGGAAAATATCTTCTTCGCCACCAAAGATGCTGTGGATTATCCCAAACCGGCTGAGATAAAACCGGGAAAAGGCGCTATGAGAAATGGAAAGTTCTGCCGTTTTCACAACCAACCCGGTCATGATACCAATGACTGTCGTCACTTAAAGAGCTTAATTGAAGAATTATTGAGGGAAAACAAGCTGCAACAGTATGTCAAGAAGAACAGAAGTGACCCATCTTCGTCAACTCAGGGGCAGCAACTCCCTACTCAGCCATCAGGTTCAGGTAAAGGCACTGCGGCACAAGAATCTGAGAGGCCCGTTATCAATGTGATTACGGGGGGCCCACACCCAGCGGGCAGAAGCTGGGGCGAAATGGAACGATATGCTCATGCTTTAAAATACATCCCAGCAGAGGAAGATGTTTTTGCTGTAGAAAATGCTGCACCCCTGAAACAGCAAAAGATTTCAGACGATGATATTATGTTCAAAGCTAGGGATTCTATTGGTATTGAAGCTCCCACCATAGATCCCTTGGTTATCTCTGCAGGAATTGGACCGGCAATAGTAAGACGAGTGCTCATTGATTGCGGTGCTTCCTGCAATATACTCTTCAAGAAAACATTTGACCAGATAAAGATCCCAATGACTGACGTTCAAGCTTCGTCGCAAAAGATTGTTGGTTTCACTGGGGAACCACAGCAACCAATCGGAACTGTCGAATTGTTCGTGGAACTTGGAGAAGGGCAGAAAAGAGTAGTTCGCAAGCAAACCTTTGTAATTATCGATGGATTTTCTGCCTACAATGCTTTCCTAGGCAGGCCAACTCTAGCTGCATTCAAGGCCATTCTGGCCCCGTGGTGCCTAACTATGAAGTTTCCTACAGAAAATGGTGTTGGTGTCATCAAGGGAGATCAAAATGCTGGACGCGAATGTTATCTTATAGAGCTTCGAGAAGCCAGAAAGAGAGAAATGGGTAAAGATGCGGCAGCTCCCCTCCGCATCAAAATCCCAACCTTGTAGCAAATACAGGGTGGTCCCTGCACTAGTGAGCATAGTGGTGCAAGGCGAGAAATGGACCCCAGAAAATCCAGTGCAGAGGAGAATAGAGTGGTGCCCGTGGAAGTTACGGTACCAATACCTGTCGACTCCAAAGACCTAAACAAAGTACTTAATGTGGGTTCGCAACTAAGTACAACAGTTCAAAACACACTGATATCATTTTTAAAAGCAAATCTGGACGTGTTCGCTTGGTGTCATGCTGATATGTGTGGAATCTCTCCAACAATTGTTGTTCACACTCTGAATATCGATCCGAAATTCACACCAGTAAAACAGAAACGAAGAACTCAAGGTCCAGAGAGGTCAGCAGCTTTAAAGGAAGAAGTAGATCGTCTCATGGAGAATAATTTCATCAAGGAATCCACTTATCCAAATTGGGTTTCAAATCCAGTACTGGTTAAGAAGGCAAATGGAAAGTGGAGAGTATGCATTGATTTCTCGGATCTAAACAGAGCCTGCCCCAAAGACTGCTTCCCGTTGCCTAGAATCGATCAACTGGTAGATGGGACGGCTGGACATGAGTTGTTGTCTTTTATGGATGCCTACTCCGGATACAACCTGATTATGATGAATGAACCAGATCAGGAAGACACAAGCTTTATCACAGATGTGGGTCTCTACTGCTACAAAGTTATGCCTTTCGGATTGAAAAATGCTGGGGCAACCTACCAATGACTCGTCAATGCAATGTTCAAGCCTCAGATTGGTAGAACCATGGAAGTTTATGTCGACGACATGTTGGTAAAATCAAAGAAAGCTGTAGATCACATGGGACACTTGGAGGAGATGTTTACAATTCTTCGAAAGTATGGAATGAAGCTCAACCCATTGAAATGTTCATTCGGGGTAGAGTCTGGGAAATTCTTGGGTTACAGCGTAAGCGTTAGGGGTATTGAGGCCAATCCTGCTCAAATCACAGCTCTGAGAGAAGTTAAAGCCCCTAGAACGAAGAGAGAACTGCAAAGTCTCAATGTAAAAGTTGCCGCTCTTAGTCGCTTCATCTCCAAGGCCACAGACAAATGCATTCCCTTCTTTGATGCTTTAAAGAAAGGAAAGAAAAACTTTGAATGGACTCCCGAATGTCAGAATGCTTTCGATCAACTGATTCATCATATGAGAACTCCTCCGGTCCTTTCCAAGCCTAGTGATGGCGAAGACCTCTTCATCTATTTAGCAATTTCATCCCATGCTCTAAGTGCAGCACTCGTACGAGAAGATATGAAAATACAACGTCCAGTCTACTACATCAGCAAACGGTTCACTGGGGCAGAGATGAATTATTCAAAGATAGAAAAACTTGCTTTTTGTTTGTTAATCGCTTCCAGGAAGTTGAGGCCCTATTTTCAATCTCATCCTATCAAGGTCCTGACTGATCAACCTCTAAAGCAAGTCCTGTATCGTCCTGAAACTTCGGGTCGTCTCTTGAAATGGAACATAGAACTCAGCCAATATGACATCACTTACCATCCCCGAAGAGCAATTAACGGACAAGCTTTAGCAGATTTCATTGCAGAGTCCACTTACAAAGGTGACATCAAGGAAGAAACAACTGACTGCATTCCGGTACAGTGGAAGTTGTATGTTGATGGCTCAAGAAATGATTATTGTTCTGGGGCAGGAATTGTGCTTGAGACTCCCGAAGGACGATCATTATGTTATGCATTGAGATTAGAATTCCCTTCGACAAACAATGAAGCAGAATATGAAGCCCTTATTGCCGGTTTAAAAATCGCCAAGGAGCTAAACATCAAAACGATACAGATTTTCAGCGATTCTCAGCTTATTGTTTGCCAGGTGAAGAAAGAATTTCAAGCCAAAGGAGGAAATTTGCCTGCATATTTGACAAAAGCTTCCGAACTCCTCAATGATTTAGATCACTACTCAATAAGCCACATACCCCGAGAGGAAAATATGAAGGCAGATTCTTTAGCAAAGTACTCAAGTTCCGGAGAAGCTCAATTACTGGGATTAGTTCCTGTAGAAGTTCTGTCAGCTCCAAGCATTGATGAAATGGATATTGATTGGGTTATGGCTACGTCTCAAGAGCATGAATCATGGATGACTCCAATCAAAGAATACTTATTCAGTTGTTTCCTGCCAGAAAGTTCTAAGGAACGTCGACAATTATTGAGAAAAGCGTCGAGATATATACTTCAAGATGGCCGATTATACAAACGGGGATTTTCAATGCCTCTGCTCCGATGTGTAACTAAGGAAGAAGCCAAGACAATTCTTGCCGGTACATGGAGGAGAATGTGGAGATCATTCAGCTGGTCAAACTTTAGCCAAGAAAGTTCTCCGGTATGGGTATTTCTGGCCTGACATTAATCGAGATGCTGCAGCTTACTCCAGGAAGTGTGACAAATGCCAAAGATTTGCAAAAATCCCAAGAGCACCCTCCACCGAACTCACACAAATGGTCAGCCCTTGGCCATTTGCCATTTGGGGGATAGATCTAATTGGATCATTACCGATCGCCAAATCAGGGATTAAATATGCTATTGTTGCCGTTGATTATTTCACCAAATGGGCTGAAGCTGAACCTTTGGCCACCATCAGTTCTAAAAAGATGATAAATTTTGTAACGAAGAATATCATTTGCAGATATGGTGTGCCACAGAAGATAATCACAGACAACGGTACTCAGTTTGAAAGTGAAGAATTCCAGGATTTTTGCAAACGGTTCAGAATTCGAAAAAGCTTCTCAGCAGTGGCTCATCCGCAGGCAAATGGGCAAGTGGAAGCAGTTAATAAGATCATCAAGTCAACTATCAAAAAGCAACTCGAAAAAGCAAAAGGTGGTTGGGTTGATAAGCTTCCATTAGCACTATGGGCGTACAGAACTACTCACAAAACTGCGACTGGGCACACTCCATTTTCACTGGCATACGGATCAGAGGCAATGATTCCAGTGGAAGTAGAAGTTCCTTCACATAGAAGAGTTCATTTCAACGAAGCTAAAAATGAGAAACTGCAACTTGAAGCACTTGATTTTCTTGATGAGAAAAGAGAAGAAGCTAGGCTCAGAGTTTCAGCTCATCAGCAGAGAATTGCCAGGCATTTCAACTCTAAGGTTCGCCAACGCAGCTTTGAGATCGGAGACTTGGTTTTGAAAAGGATCATGACAGCAACTGGTGTGTTTGGGCCAAATTGGGAAGGACCATATGTCATAGGCACTAAACTTCTTGATGGCACTTTCAAACTCATAACTGTTGAAGGAGATCCAATTCCAAGAGCCTGGAACAGCAACCACTTACGTCCTTATTTTACTTGAAAGAAAAAGCTTGGTTCAAAATTGTAAAATAGTGATGAATGTATCAGTTGTATTGTAAAATATTGCAAATCAGTGTGAATGAATAAAAGCTATAAAGTGGATGTAGGCCCGATTCTTGGCCGAACCACTATAAATCTTGTGTTCTTTACTATTTCATAATGCCTGTTTTATTTCGATATGTAAATACTTTAAAATGTATTGCTAAAATGTCGATTCAAAATTGCAGGACATCAAAACAATGCTTGCTCGTCACAAAGCTAAGCGCCCTCTATAAACCAGCTATTACACGAAAACCAAGCAACAAAATTTTTTTTTTCCAAACTCAAATCCCAAGCAAGGAAAACTTCACATAAAAAGTTGGCGACTCCACTGTGACAAACCTTTGTTCACTAGTTGAGATTGTCGTTATGAATAGACATCCAACTAGATAACTTGCGTTTGTCTCGTGAAGTCATTCAACAGTGAAGTCCACTCCTTCGGATGAAGCAATTTACTTGTAAGATGAAAAGAAGAAGATGTGCTTGGGAACGATAATAAAAGATCGCTAATGGGCAGATGATGAGAGAAAGTTGCCAAGCAAACAAAGAGGCAGACAAAGGGAGGTATGCATCTCAACAGGAAGGCCGGAAGATCCACTAAAGGGACACCTTCCCAAGCGGAAGGAACAGGACCCTCGCTAACTGGTCGTGATGCATCCGATCAGATAGCTTACGTCCGTCCCGTGGATCCACTCGCCCCTGAGACGCAACCTACCTGGCACACCAACCAACTAAAGCCCTCTAACGAGGCACGCCAATAAATGGGAGTGTTTTCCTCAATCAAAAAGATCGGTGGGACCACCGAAGGGGCACCTTGTTAATTGATTGCGGTCGTTTGTACAAACAAACATCCAATCAAGCAACTTACGCCTGCCCCGTGGACCCATCCGACCATGAGAAAGCAACTTCCAGGCATTCAAAAGCCCTTTTCGGAGGCACAAGCCCTCTTCGGAGGCACAAGCCCTCTTCGGAGGCACAAGCCATCTTCGGAGGCACGCTTCACCATGCTTGAAGCACAAAATCAAAAGCCCTCTTCGGAGGCACAAGCCCTCTTCGGAGGCACAAGCCATCTTCGGAGGCACGCTTCACTATGCTTGAAGCACAAAATCAAAAGCCCTTTTCGGAGGCACAAGCCCTCTTCGGAGGCACAGGCCATCTTCGGAGGCACGCTTCACCATGCTTGAAGCATAAAATAAAAAGCCCTCTTCGGAGGCGCATTTCACCAGGGTAGAAGTGCAAAATGCTTCTCTTCAGAGACCCACTTCACCAGAGTTGAAATATCAAAATTGCTTCTCTTCGAAGACCAAAATCGCTTCTCTTCAAAAACCTCTCCAGAGGCGCACTTCACCTTGCTTGAAGTACCAAAAATAAGTCCCTTGCTGGGGCACAAAATCAAAACCTTCTTCGGAAGCCCATTTCACTGCGTAGGAAAATTCGCTTTTAACAAATAAGAGTGATCATCCCTAAAAGTTGAAGTGTTCTTCAGAAGGAAAGAAAAAGTAAAAACTTTTCGAAAGACGAGATATACTTTATTAAAAGCAGAATGATTCTTCCCTTAAAAGTGGAATAGTTATTCTCTGGAATAAGAATATCCGTCTTAAAAAAAAAAAGGAAAAAAAAAAGCTAAGAATATTGCAATGCACTTGCGGTATGGGGGCAATACTATACGATTCAGTTACATGAACAAAGTAATATACAAGCAACATACCGCGAGTTCATCACAATATCATGAAAAATAGATGATGTGGAATAAATGCATTCTCAAACGCAGACAGAAAGTTTGCACAAGTAAGAAGAATCGTTTGTTCTGCACTAAAAATAAAAGACAGATCATTCTCACATACACAAGAGTTTGTACAAGTAAAATAATTGTTTTATTTAGTACTATGAAAATTCTTTACATGTGCAGATATCTCAAAAAGCAAAAGCAGGGACCGGTACCTGCACAATCCCTGGTCGATACATGCAAAAAGCAAAAGTAAGGAGTAAAAAATCTAGCTTGTTATCCCTTCTTCTCGCCACCTTTGGATCCTTTCCCCGGCCTAATGATTAGTTTTTGGAGCCGTTGTGGATGGGTCGGGGCAGAAAGAGAAAGAGGCGCGGCTGGATCAACTTCTATTTCCTCCCCAGTTGAAGCACTTCTCTTTTTCTTCCGTATGCCACGCTTCCCCTTCCTCTTTGAAGAAGATTCGCTCCCCGGAGTAACAAGCAGTGTTGAAAGCTTTGTGTCATCATCAAGGGACTGCTCCGGGGTCTTCTCGACGTCTTCAAGGTCCTCCGCCTTCTGTTCCTGCGAAGCTGCCAGGTCATCCAGGCCTTGAAGGGATTCGATTTTCTCTGCTTGTGATCCCGGCTGGGAAGCAGAAGGAGGAGTAGCCTGTAAAGATGAAGGGACGGCAACTGAAGGAGTGGAAACTTGTGTAGTGTTTGGTGCCTCCGCTGTAGAAGAAAAGAAGTTAAAATCAACATCTTCCGAAAATAGAGAAGGTATCGGTTCACCAAAGTTCAAGTAACAAGTAAGAAGGTCATCAAACTCGGTTAAATCAAATAACTGGTTCATTAGACCCGGAACTTCGCCAAAGTTACCTGGAGGAGTTGGCTTTGCAAGTTCAATTTCATATTTATCAGCCTCAGTTTCTTCCTGGCTCTTCTCTTCGATTCGGGAAAGAGGAGTCTTGGAAGTATCGAGTTTAGCTTCAGCATCTTTTGCAGCAAGTGGAGATTGAGAGCTAGAACCGATGATATCAACATCAGTCAAAATTGAAGTATGGACAGGGGCAGGTAGTGATGTTGTCTTTTCTGGATATTCTTCAACCGCTGTCCCGGCTCTAGCTTCGGCAAGTTGCTCTTTGCCTCTAATAAGCGCATCACGTGCTTCATCGTCTAGATAAAGCGCTACAAGGTCTACTTCCGCATAACTGGCAAATGTGTCAAGTATAGTCTCCCAAACTTCAGCAAGTGTAATCTCATATTTGGGACCCAAGAAGGAAAGGCTGCCACGGCCCAAAACGCTGTGCATATAGAAGTCAAATAGAGTAGAATCGATGCTAGCTTTTGTGGCGTCGTGTGACTCTTCGGCCGCAACTTGTCCAGCAACCGCGTCATCACGCTCCTTCTCAACTTTAAGAAGCTTATCTTTTAGCATCTCAATCTCTGCATTTTGGGACACAATTGTTCCCCGCAGCTCGGTATTTTCTGTGCGATATTTCTCAGTAATGTGCTGCTCAGCTGCAAGCTTCATTTCGGCGTCTCTTTGTGCAGCATGTGCGTCCCGCACTTGCTTCTGAAAGACTTCTTCCTTTTGGGTATGCGATGCAGAAGACGAGGCGAGATCTTCCTTAAGTTGCTTGACTTCAGATGCAAGCTTTGCGTTGTCGTCTGCGATACTCGTCATCTCCGCATCATGCTGCTTGCGCCATTTGTCCCATTCTGATTTATCATTCTCCATGGTCATCATTGCCTCAAGATTCATGTGATTAACCATTTGGAGTTCGTCAACAAGTTTCTGCCATTGCGACATCCTCTCGATATTGAGCCTGACTGCGTCAAGACCTTTAAGCATGTCTTGCTTATCAATCGGAACCAAATCCAAATCAAAGCGCACTCCTTTTAGGCACCAATTTGGAAATCGGCTCTGAAGCATTGGAGGGCCGTCTTTAACTTGATATTGTGGCCTGTTAATGATTGTTTGAATATCAGATTTCTTTAGAGGAGGAGAGCCGGCCGGAGTATCAGAAGGGATAGGAGCGTCAGCCTTTTTAGAAATTTCAGACGCGTTCTTCTCATCAAGTTTAATCCGTTTACTTGGGTCATCAGTAGCATGCTTTTTCCCTTTGTCATCGTAATATTTTCTTTTATGAGAGTCATCGTCTCTCCTTCTTTGCTGCTCTTCATAAGCACGCCTTTCTTGAGCTTTTCTAGCTACACGCTCTTCGTCAGATTCTTTGTGGGAGGGAAGATAACGTCCATAATCGTAAGAATCACGCCCTCCGTAGCGCCGAAAGTTGTCGTAGTATGAGCCGGAACGTCCCATCGGAGAATCTGAAAAACGGAAAAGAAGTAAAGTTTAGAAATTTCCAGAAAAAGAGGATAAATGCTTATAAGTGCTGAAAAATCCTAAGTATGTGCGGCGTACAAACTACATGCGTCAAACTACAGACCACGCTTTAGTGTGGAAACAGAGACGACTGGCGTAGTAGGCGTCAGGGTTTGTTTTAGGGAGGAAGTCGCTTCAACAACGGGAGAAGTCACTTTTGGATTATTATCCCCGAAAAGCTCTTGAGAAGTTATCATGATATCGCTCAAGCCATCAAAAGTGTCATCACCCTGGAGCTCAGCAGGCTTCTCCTTTTCAACTTCCATATCAATGGATTTCTCAGAAACTCGAGGATTCTCTTCCTCCTCAGTAATTGGGGCAAGCGCCGACTTGCTGACTGACCCTACAACATCGATGGATGCGGAACATTTTACCAAAGCAGCTTCTACAACGGGTGCTTTTGATGCGATTTCATCTACATAAGTTGGGGCATTCGAGGCCTCTGCTTGAGAACCCGAAGCAACTAACGTTTCCGCATCAGAACTAGAAATTTCATGAATTCGAGTCAATCTGGAAGGATGTAAAAGCCCAAATTGGTGCAAAAGCTCATCATTTAATAAAAACTGGATACTCATCTCCTCTATCGGCACCGCCATAAGCCTTTCAAAAATCACTTTGTGACCGGAATCTTTAGAGGGAAGAGGAAGGGCTGAAAAGGAAAAAAGGCAAAGTTAGCACTTGATAACTCGGACTTCAGTAAGTTTGAAAGAACATAAGAAACAGAGGCAAGTGATCTTACTTCCTACTCTCCAAATAGCATAAAACCCTGGGGGACAGCGAACATAGAAAAACGGGCTCAGGAAACTATGAACACTTTCAGGGAGACCGGTGATCAACTTGCGATTTCTAGCACTCCTCACGACTATGATAGAGGGGTGATCCTTATTTTTGGCAAAAGTACACATATAGCGAATTTCTCCAAAACTAGGAAAGCGGTCCAGAGTTCTCCGAAAAAGCACGCATAGTCCTAGCAGGATGGCGTAGCCATTGGGGTGTAATTGAAAAGGGGAGATAGTTAGTCGGAGAAGAAGTTCTCGAAGGCAGTCATTGAATGGGGGAATAGCTCCGCTCGAGAGCATTTGGCGGTTAACTGCGACAAAGCCATGAGGCGGCCTATCAGCAGTATCATTTATTTCAAGAAGCAAAGCGTCAGCTTCGGCAATGCCAAACTGGATGCATAATTGACGAAAGGCTTTATGGCTCAGGGTGGTAGGAGTCCTTTCTGGAGGATCATTTAGCGGGACAGCAACTGGAAATGCATCTTCAACTTGCTCCGTTCCTTCTTGTGGAGAAGACATTCTACACAATCAGCTGAATGTTCAAATGTGAAGGTGCACGTTTCCTAAAAAGTGTGAAGTGTTGTGTAAAACTAATGAAAATAGAAGACAAGCATAACTGGAATTAAATTAGTCGACAATCGATCGATTACAGAATTTCAGAACTTGTTAATGTTCAAGTATAGTGTTAATGCAGACAAATCAGTTTCATTTGACTATTACGATTTTGTTTTAATACTCCACTTGAATTGGTTATTGTACAGCATCTCATTCATATTCATTTAATTTAACTTTCTCTTTACCAACTAATCTGTCATTCGATGTGGGCAGTCAGTGACAGTATATTCGTCCCAATACTCTGTGAATGTTGTGTTAAACAGGATTGTTAGTTTGCAAATTGAAGCAGTCTGTAAAAAGAAATACATGCAACACAGTTCGTAGTTCAACAGTTCAAAGTCTGGGCAAAGTTCAAAAGTCATCTGCTTAGTCGCCGAAAACCTAAGTACTAACTCGGTGACGACTTAAGGGAAATTCCCTGTGGGTCAAAGCTAGTAGTTCCCGAGTCTTGGCCGGATTAAGAAGCAAAACTGGTTCGAAGCAACATGAAATCCTCTATGTCCTAACTCGGAAGCGACTCAGAACCTGGGAAACGTGAAATTGCTAAGTCGGTTCCGACTTAAATCAGTGAAATCACTAAGTCGTGACTGAGTCAATACATCAACCCACTTTCTTCCATAACTCTTAACTCGCTAGCCCAATAACCTCACAGTCAATGGCGATCCTAATTCCATCACACCATTGGATCGCCTAAGAAATCCAATTCGAATCGCCTCGGGTTTGTTGCAAATCTGATGTATTATTTCCCTATCACAACTATAACATGATCAATGGCAGTGGCAGAACAGTCGAAGGGTTATTCATAACAAACCACGGCAGACTAATGGAAGTCGAAAACTGGGGAGTCATCGATTCGACAGTGGGCATGGGTAAACTCTGATCAGATTAACTTACGATGTATAACAGAAAGTTGATCGACGATTGGATGAATGGAATTTGTCTCTGAGGGCTCTAAACCGCGTCAATGGCTGAATCAGGAAGAAGAATAAGTGAGGAAGAGGAAGGATGACTCAACTATTTATTCGCAGGAAGGTGAGGCGACTTACACGCTGCCGACCTAAGACCTCTGTTAACTCGCTTCCGACCTAATCAAAGAGCAGGTTAAGAAAATCGAAGAACACGACCTACGACTTAGGCGTATGCTTCGAGGGGCAAATGTTAACCCTCTTTCAGTTCATAACCTAATGAGTTAAAAGCACGACCGACTCAAGACAAAGACCGACCTAACAGATCTGACTTAAAGCAACATGCGACCTAAGCTACAGGCCCGACTTAACAGTAGCCGACTCAAGGAAGGCTCCGACTTAAGAAAGGTCTCCGGTTTAACAAGCCACGACCTAAGAAAGCTATGATCCAACAGTTGCCGATCTAACTACTAAAAAGAGCTGCCGACTTAAGACATGTGCCGACTCAACAGGTCACGACTTAAAGGTAATTTGTGACTCAAGAGCTGAGACCGAGTTAAGAAGGATTCCGAGTTAAGTAATGCTCCAACATAACAGTGTACGAGTTAAGGAGTAGTCTGAATTAACTGATTAGCAAGTTACGAAGGCCTCCGACTTAGCAGTTCGCGAGATAAGGAGGGGCTCCGACCTAAAAAAGTCTTCGACTTAAAGACCTACGACCTATCTCTTAAGTCGTCGCCGACCTACGACTTATACTGAGTCGTATGTAATCTGAGAGCACCTTACATCTTTACCTCGTCACCGACTTACCTTAAATCTTCGACGACTTAGGACTTAAGCATTAAACCAGAAAAGGAGGCGAACTACTGGAAGTGTTGATGAGCCGGCTGCGACCTATCATAAGTCGGCCGCGACTTATACTAAGTCGGCGATGACTTAGGACTTAGGGAAATTTCCAGAGTCCAAATCAGCTCCTATAAATACCCCACCACTTCCAACATGAAGAGGACTTTTGGCCATTCATTTCTTCAAGCGCCGTTACGCTGTCGAAGTCTCCTCTCATTCAGCAATCAAAGATCTTCAAGCATTCGAGACACTACAACAAGCTTCGAGAAGAACTCCTTACATCCAACACGGATTCGTCGAGTTTCATCATCAAAGATCGAGCTAGTAGTCAAGAGTGCTTTCGTGATCAAGTTGTATTGTTGTGATAAGAGATTTGTATTGATTTGTAACCGAATTCAGTAATAAAGAGATTCAAAGTGGACGTAGGCTTAATCTCAAGCCGAACCACTATAAATTGCTGTCTTATACTGCTTAACTTCTATTCCCGTCACACGGGTGGTGCTTTCACAATTCTATTACGCACACCGGGTGTTAGCGTTCACCTTTTATCGTTAACACGTGAATAACCCCTGCTTCCACCCAGGCTTATCAAAATGCCTAGATTAACAAAACTCAAATGCACAGAATCGACCTCGTGCACATGCACGGAGCGACGGCGCCTTTCTGGCGATCGAGAAGGCTTTCATCAAGTTGTAATCTTCCTTGACGTCGATCGCGTATCAACGAGCAACTCCATTTCTTCGTCGATCAAAATCGAGCGATGCTCGAGAAGCTCGAACCAAAACAATCACCACAAACTTGTCTCGCCGCCCTACCTCCGACCACCTGAAGACCCAAGCTCCCGGCCATAGCCTCGTCACCCACCGCGTCACCTTCCCCCAAAGCCACACCTCACTCGATGCTTCGTCGAAGTCGCGGCGATCAAAAAATTGAGCTCTAGGAAAATTAGGTTTAAGAAAAAGAAAACGACACCACCGCCGCCTCCAACGTCGAGGCCACCCCCGCTTATTTTTCCTATCACCCCAGTAGGCTCGTCCACCTCCTCGTCCAACCCCGATACCCCTAGGTCAATGCGTCGCCGAAAATTGGTCAGAAAGCCAATTTCGAACATTTCCAGTCTGCTCTTAGAATACTTAGTGAAAAATCACAATTCTTGTTTGAAAAATCTTGTTTTCGAATGTTAATCCATGTTATATACTTGAATCTATGATTCTTCATATTCGAATTTATCATGTGTTTGAAGTTTGTTCTGTAAAACAATATTTCAGAGGCAATCCAACTCTATTTAGATTAACAAGTTTTCACATTATAATCTTTGCTAAAACACTCTTGATTGTTTTGAATTTGAATTTATTTATGATCTGCTACCCTGTAACCCAGAAAGGTGGAGAAGAAAGAATGTATCAGTATAGACATATTTGTATACATATATATACAGAGCTAAAACTGTAAAGAAATTTCTCAACAACACAATATTATTCACAATTTCATACACTCAGATAATTACACTTAAGTTAAAAGATATGTTTACTCTCATATTATTTGTTTTAAAGCAGAAGCCTGTAGGGTTTAATAGAGTGATATAAACTCTTATATACACATACATTTCCTTTCAAACATGTAGGCAATTTGATTATCTATACCAAAATTTTTAACAGCAAACTTGAAGTATTCATTCCAAACATCAAGCATAAAAATAGATTCAAATATACTTATGGTTTTTAAAGAAAAGTTACTCACCAGTTTTGAAAAGATGAACAGAGCCTTGATTTTGAAACAAGCTTTGAAAACTTGAGTGTTGAAAATAAATGCTTTCTGATCTTAAAAACTTGAATGTTGAAAGTGCTTCTTGATTCTTGAAACTTTGTTGAAGGCGACCCAGATTTAAATCAGAGATGGACTGCTTGATTAAATCTCAAGTTTGAAGAAAAATGCAGGCTTGGTTTTTTAACATGAATTTACAGATCTGTTTTGAAACTTTAAAAACTAGAAAGGCTAAGTTTTCTTTGTAAACGAAAAGAAATGAGGAAGGTTTGATATATAGAATAGAGTTTACAGTATTGATATTATTTTACTTGTACAAGATTTGTTCAGAGATTTTTTTCCTTGGTGGCTGATAATACATATTTATGTACTAGAGATGATATTGCTTTTGGTAGTATTAAAAGCCATTGTACAATTCTACTTACTTTATTCTATATTTTAGATTTCGTATGTACTTATATCTTTGTACATATTTTTCTTTATTCCCTTATGTACATAGCCATATCCCTGTGCAAACATAAAGACATATATTTTTCTTTTATACTTGTGTCCTACAGCCTTGCAAACATGAACATATATTTTTATACCCTTTCAAGTGTAGATACTGTACAAGCATGAATATATTTCCCTTATGACTTACAGCGTAGGATTTAAATGCATTTTCTAGAAGTAACTAAGTCTTCATTTTCTTGTCTTGCATAATTACTTACAGGCTTGCAAACATATGTTAGAATTTATGTAATGTTCACTTATGTCTATATAACCATATCTTCTATTTTCTAACTCAAATACTTATTTCTATTTCTCTATATATATATATATATATTGTTTATATTTATGAATTACATTTTAGGGAAAATAAAACAAAACTATGTATATATATATATATACAAATAAAAGCTTATACATATACATATATAACAACATATTAATAATGTTATTTGAAAATATTAATTTGTCAAATTTAAATAATTTATAAAAGAGATTATACATTCCTATTATTATTATTAAATAAATTAATATATAATATTTATTAAACAATATTTTAAAACAAACCTTTTAATAAATCTTAAACTTAAGCTAAGATATAAATTTAAATCAATTAACATTTATCCTAAATATTTTAAAACCATATATTTTAAATTAAATCATAATTTCCAAATTACCAAAATATATTAAAATTAGAAAACAAAATTTATTTATTAAATTTAAAACAAAGCTTATCTATTCACAATATATACAAATATATATATACATTATAAATAGAAGACAATTTATTAGCTTTTAAAAGATAAATTATCAGTTAAATATTTATTTAAAAGAAGATTATTAAATCAATTCAAATCTTATTAACAAATATTATCAAATCAATTTAATTTTTAATGCAGATTATTAATTTGATATTGCCAGAAATTTCGGGATGTCACATTCCTCCCCCTTAAAAGAATTTCGTCCTCGAAATTTAAAACAAAGGTAATTTAATAATCTCATTAAAGATTTAATTTTAAAAACACAAGCATATATTAATCATATGCTAACAACCATCTCATCCAATCAAACAAATCTAACTATCCAAACAAAATCAGGATAGGACTATCTAGAGTTTCCCAAGTAAAAATACCGGGATACTCGCTCTACAGAATCCAAACAAACTACACTACTAAGCTACAGAGCTCCTACTCATCTAGATCTACAAAACTAGATAGGATATCAGACTATAGACAAGTCTGACTAAACAACCAAACCTCTAGAACTGCTGGTTCCAAATCCAGAGATAGATTATACACGTACTCACTCAGAGATACGTGAAACACATCGAATTCCAGTTATCCAAACTGACAATTCACTCCAGAAGACCAAACACCTAACCCCACAAACACAAAAAAAAATCCAAGATACCTCGGAGCTAGCTTCCCAATCTTACCCAATTAAAAGCTCCTTCGATCTGAGAAAACTTACTCAAAATCAAATTCCCGACTTCGAAATCCAAATTCCTCCGTCACTTATCCACAAAACTCATCTGACGATCCTGGGCTGTCTTCATCCCTACTGATCATCTCAACCTTCGCTGATGCCTCAAAACAACTCGTCAAAATGATCCACTCATAATCAATCCAAGAACACAAACTCTACTCCTCAAACATTAGAAGACTGAACTTACTTTTCCTATCCGGAAAAGATAAAACAGATGCACTCCCAAACTACTTCCGCTGCACAACTTCGATCTGAGTAGATGAAAATGCTGATGATACACACAAGCACAAACTAGACAACACATCCCAAAAATATGGTTCAACAGATCCATAAAGAGAAAACTCAGAAATCCCAAAAGATCTCTGACAAACCAAGAGAACACTCAACTATCGCAAGTCACTTTTGCGATCAACCCAATCTAATATCCTAAGAAGACTGTTCTCTCTTTACCAATCAGAACAGCTTAAGCCTATCTTGCCAATCCATTGAAGAAATGGGTCCACACTGCTGCTTCTGAACTTCACCTCTAGAAAAATGCTGATAGATGACCTCCTTGCCTACACATAGAACAAACTGAACTGCGACGCTTCCACTGACGACAAAGACTTCCTAATCCAAAACTCCTTGAGAAACTCAGGCCTCAAAGCCAAACACAAACATCCTGCTGAACACAGCCACAACACCAAAGCAGACACACTTCCTTAACTTGTTCCAAAGAAACATCTTCGGAGACATCCATAGTCACTGTGTCTCATCACACAGCTACTAATTCTTGAGGTATCAAGATACCATCACTAGCTTCTGCTCAACTGTCAGAATCCAAATTCTACTCATCCAAACTTGCACTTCAAAAATGGACTCCGAACCCTGATAGATTTCCTTCAGAGATTGGTGAAATCCTTACACCACAACAAAAATTCACTCGAGACAGTATTGGGTCTACAGTCTCGGCAGATACACTTCCTACCTCAACAAACTCCAATCATTGGTAGTCGTGTTACACACACTACTACCCTATCTACCTTTATAACTTATATTGGAAAACCCGAACAGGTAACCCAACAGATAGGTAGAAATAAATAAATATTTATATATCCAAAATACAAGTACGCTCTCTCAAGAAAGATAGAAATCACTCCAAAGCCTAGGTATTCACTCAACTTATCGCTCTGATACCAAATGTAGGGACCCAACTTTCTGCTACCAGAAAGTTGCATCATCTTTAAGAAAGAAAGGGGTGAGAAATAGAAAAGATAAAGAAGAAAGAAGAAACAACATCAGAATCTCAACAGCGGAACAAATTATATTAATCACATAAATATTACATAATATACAACATCAATAAGAGTTACACAGATTATACATCACATACTAGACAGTTATAAACACCTGTCTAGTTAATACAACTCGATACAACTCAAATACAACACAGAGATACCAACACAGCGGAAAACTATATATCTATAACGCTGAAGCCTCCTGCTCCATTGCTCCTCCACAATTCGTCAAAGCTAACCTGAATCCCTTGGCTACTCGTAAAAAATTGAGTACCCGAGAGTTTAACAAAAACAGAAATTAACTCCGGGTCAGACATGGGTCTGGTATGAGTAATAGGTTAAAGTTTCTTAACTTTGAAAACCCTTGAAACAAAAGGTATCACGTAAGACTTCCCACATATAAACATGGAAAAGTTTTTACCTTACGCTAACCAAAACTTTGATAGGAAATTCAGTGATATTATAATAGGACTAGGGTTTTCAAATAAATAAGAAATAGCTGAAATTGTTACATGATTAAATTCCAGCATACTAGCCAACAAGTGGGTAATACAATCAAATCCGTTGGCACTTATTGGAGATTGGATTCCATACAATGGCAGGGCTACTGGGGTACCGCCTGTCATAGTACCTGGCCTAGATCAGCGTACCGAAGATTACTCCCAATCCCCTACAACACAAGGCCGGAACCATCCCTTACTGGACAGTCCGAAACGAAACAACCCCAGCAGTTGTGGCCACAACTGCCCACACAGCCAAATATAAAGGGACATCTAGACAGGGGAAAATCTCGCTCTCAAGTGGGTGCTACCCACGAAGCCTTGCTGCACCTCCCCTATTTTAGCCATTCCCAGTTGATGAGGCTTGAGGCTACGATTACCTCATCAGAACACATCACTTAGAATGCTCATCGTCCACCTGACGATGTTCTGAAAGCATTCAATCCATACAAGTTCGTTCCGGGTTCGAACGAAACCGAAGGCATTATCTCGTTACACTCATTTTGGAATCATCCTCAGAGTTAACGACAATAACCCTTGCACTCTCAATCTTCATCTTTACTTGAGATTCACGACCTATCGTTAATTTGGATCGATGTGGTTTTCGGATATCCAGATCTGGAAACCCGAGCCCAGTCTCATCGAAATCCAAATCGTATCTTTTAAGTCCAAGTTGTTTTAAAGTTAAAACAATTCATTTCATTATCCATATACACACAGATAGATAATTCACAATATCACAGATAGATAATTGACAATATCATCACAAATAGATAATCTACATTATCCATATACTTCAACCACAACAACCATACATATCATACAGCATTACTTATCTCATATCTGAAATTTCAAACCATTCAAGGAAATCAATATCATCACTCATACATAAGCAAGGATAAATAATCTCACCATTTATAATTAATTTAAAATGAATTAAATTAATTACCTTATTTTTAATTAATTTAAAGTAAATCAAATTAATTACTTCATCACTATAAATCTTGCTTACATAACCATTAATTAATTACAAATCAATTAATTAATCATTCTTAAATTTCCATCTTAATTAATCATCCAGGATTAATTATCCTTTAATTACATTCAAGTAATTATTCTTTAATTAATTTCACAAATTAATTATCCTTAACCAAATATAGTAATTAATCTTTAATTACTTCATTAATTAATTAACTATAGTTAATTACATTAATCCTTAATTAAATACATTAATTAATTACTCAAAATCACTTATTATTGATTAATTGATCTTAATGAATCAACCTTTAATTACATCATTAATTATATAATTTAATGATCCCTAATTACATTTTTAATTAAATATTCTATTTAATTTAATTACATTAAGAAATTAATCTTTACTTAAACCATAATTATTAATCACTCTTGATTAATCCCATTCAGTAATTAACTACCCTTAATTACTTCATTTAATAAATTAATTACTCCTTAATTAATTATCTTAATTAATCCCTTGATTAATTACACAAAGTAATTTAATCCAAATTACTTCCATATTAAAATTCTCTTCAATTAATTACATATAGTAATTACCATTAATTACTTCACTAAGTAATTACACTTCATTAATTACATTTAAGTAATTATACTTATCAAATCATCCAATGATTAATTTAAATTAATTAAACTATATTAATTAACTTAAATAAATCAAATTTATTTAATTAATTACCTTGAGTAATTAATTCCTTTAATAACACTTAAAAAATTTCACAATTTATTATCTTTAATTAATTAATCTAATTAATTATTAAAATTAATCACATTTATTATTTATTAAATAAATCTTAAGTAAATGACCTTCATTAATACTAACAATTCTTAATTTCTTTTCTTAAGAAATTAAACTTAGATTAATCAATATTAATTACAATTTAATTTATCCTTAATAACAAATTAATCAACCTCTAATTATTAAATTAATTTAAGTTTTTACTGTAACTTAAATAATCTTAAATTACTTGATTAATTCATCCCTAATCATTAATTAAATCTAATCTTATTTAATTAATGACCCTTAATTAAAAATTAATTAGTCTTTAAATAATTTATCTTAAACTTAAATTAATTAATTTAAAACTCTTAATTACTTAATTTATCATCCATATCTTTAATTAATTAAATTAATTAAATATTCCATTTAATTACCTTAATAATTTAATTACTCTAAATTATTAAATCTTAATTTACCTTAAGATAAAACATTATTCTTACTAATGATCAAATTATCATTATCAAAGCATTTAAAAACAATTTTGCTTTTGCATTCCATTTTAAATTTAAGATTAAAAATGAATACAAATTTAAGTTTTGAAATCATACTTAAAAACTGGTTTAAACTTAGCTTTAAAACATTGTTTAAACTCTGCTTTATAATTAAAAAATCATTTGTTTTTGATTTAAAAACAGAACAGGTTTAAATGTTGAAACCTGTAACAAAACATTTAACCCGAGCTAACCTTAAATTACTTCGAGCCAAACACTGGAATCTCCCGAGAGCCACTCGAGTCAAAACGCGAATAACCCCTTCTTCCACCCAGGCTTATCAAAATGCCCAGATTAACAAAACTCAAATGCACAGAATCGACCTCGTGCACGTGCACGGAGCGACGGCGCCTTTCTGGCGATCGAGAAGGCTTTCATCAAGTTGTAATCTTCCTTGATGTCGATCGCGTATCAACGAGCAACTCCATTTCTTCGTCGATCAAAATCGAGTGATGCTCGAGAAGCTCGAACCAAAACAATCACCACAAACTTGTCTCGCCGCCCCACCTCCGACCACCTGAAGACCCAAGCTCCCAGCCATAGCCTCGTCACCCACCGCGTCACCTTCCCCCAAAGCCACACCTCACTCGATGCTTCGTCGAAGTCGCGGCAATCAAAAATTGAGCTCTACGAAAATTAGGTTTAAGAAAAAGAAAACGACACCACCGCCGCCTCCGACGTCGAGGCCACCCCTGCTTATTTTTCCTATCACCCCAGTAGGCTCGTCCACCTCCTCGCCCAACCCCGATACCCCTAGGTCAATGCGTCGCCGGAAATTGGTCAGAAAGCCAATTTCGAACATTTCCAGTCTGCTCTTAGAATACTCAGTGAAAAATCACAATTCTTGTTTGAAAAATCTTGTTTTCGAATGTTAATCCATGTTATATACTTGAATCTATGATTCTTCATATTCGAATTTATCATGTGTTTGAAGTTTGTTCTGTAAAACAATATTTCAGAGGCAATCCAACTCTATTTAGATTAACAAGTTTTCACATTATAATCTTTGCTAAAACACTCTTGTTTGTTTTGAATTTGAATTTATTTATGATTTGCTATCTTGTAACCCAGAAAGGTAGAGAAGAAAGAATGTATCAGTATAGACATATTTGTATACATATATATACAGAGCTAAAACTGGAAAGAAATTTCTCAACAACACAATATTATTCACAATTTCATACACTCAGATAATTATACTTAAGTTAAAAGATATGTTTACTCACATATTATTTGTTTTAAAGCAGAAGCCTGTAGGGTTTAACAGAGTGATATAAACTCTTATATACACATACATTTCCTTTCAAACATGTAGGCAATTTGATTATCTATACCAAAATTTTTAACAGCAAACTTGAAGTATTCATTCCAAACATCAAGCATAAAAACAGATTCAAATATACTTATGGTTTTTAAAGAAAAGTTACTCACCAGTTTTGAAAAGATGAACAGAGCCTTGATTTTGAAACAAGCTTTGAAAACTTGAGTGTTGAAAATAAATGCTTTCTGATCTTAAAAACTTGAATGTTGAAAGTGCTTCTTGATTCTTGAAACTTTGTTGAAGGCGACCCAGATTTAAATCAGAGATGGACTGCTTGATTAAATCTCAAGTTTGAAGAAAAATGCAGGCTTGGTTTTTTAACATGAATTACAGATCTGTTTTGAAACTTTAAAAACTGGAAAGGCTAAGTTTTCTTTGTAAACGAAAAGAAATGAGGAAGGTTTGATATATAGAATAGAGTTTACAGTATTGATATTATTTTACTTGTACAAGATTTGTTCAGAGATTTTTTTCCTTGGTGGCTGATAATACATATTTATGTACTAGAGATGATATTGCTTTTGGTAGTATTAAAAGCCATTGTACAATTCTACTTACTTTATTCTTTATTTTAGATTTCGTATGTACTTATATCTTTGTACATATTTTTCTTTATTCCCTTATGTACATAGCCATATCCCTGTGCAAACATAAAGACATATATTTTTCTTTTATACTTGTGTCCTACAGCCTTGCAAGTTGCAAACATGAACATATATTTTTGTACCCTTTCAAGTGTAGATACTGTACAAGCATGAATATAATTCCCTTATGACTTACAGCCTAGGATCTAAATGCATTTTCTAGAAGTAACTAAGTCTTCATTTTCTTGCCTTGCATAATTACTTACAGGCTTGCAAACATATGTTAGAATTTATGTAATGTTCACTTATGTCTATATAACCATATCTTCTATTTTCTAACTCAAATACTTATTTCTATTTCTCTATATATATATTGTTTATATTTATGAATTACATTTTAGGGAAAATAAAACAATACTATGTATATATATATATACAAATAAAAGCTTATACATATACATATATAACAACATATTAATAATGTTATTTGAAAATATTAATTTGTCAAATTTAAATAATTTATAAAAGAGATTATTTATTCCTATTATTATTATTAAATAAATTAATATATAATATTTATTAAACAATATTTTAAAACAAACCTTTTAATAAATCTTAAACTTAAGCTAAGATATAAATTTAAATCAATTAACATTTATCCTAAATATTTTAAAACCATATATTTTAAATTAAATCATAATTTCCAAATTACCAAAATATATTAAAATTAGAAAACAAAATTTATTTATTAAATTTAAAACAAAGCTTATCTATTCACAATATATACAAATATATATACATTATAAATAGAAGACAATTTATTAGCTTTTAAAAGATAAATTATCAGTTAAATATTTATTTAAAAGAAGATTATTAAATCAATTCAAATCTTATTAACAAATATTATCAAATCAATTTAATTTTTAATGCAGATTATTAATTTGATATTGCCAGAAATTTCGGGATGTCACATTCCTCCCCCTTAAAAGAATTTCGTCCTCGAAATTTAAAACAAAGGTAATTTAATAATCTCATTAAAGATTTAATTTTAAAAACACAAGCATATATTAATCATATGCTAACAACCATCTCATCCAATCAAACAAATCTAACTATCCAAACAAAATCAGGATAGGACTATCTAGAGTTTCCCAAGTAAAAATACCGGGATACTCGCTCTACAGAATCCAAACAAACTACACTACTAAGCTACAGAGCTCCTACTCATCTAGATCTACAAAACTAGATAGGATATCAGACTATATACAAGTCTGACTCAACAACCAAACCTCTAGAACTGCTGGTTCCAAAACCAGAGATAGATTATACACGTACTCGCTCAGAGATACGTGAAACACATCGAATTCCAGTTATCCAAACTGACAATTCACTCCAGAAGACCAAACACCTAACCCCACAAACACAGAAAAAAATCCAAGATACCTCGGAGCTAGCTTCCCAATCTTACCCAATTAAAAGCTCCTTAGATCGGAGAAAACTTACTCAAAATCAAATTCCCGACTTCGAAATCCAAATTCCTCCGTCTCTTATCCACAAAACTCATCTGACGATCCTAGGCTGTCTTCATCCCTACTGATCATCTCAACTTCGCTGATGCCTCAAAACAACTCGTCAAAATGATCCACTCACAATCAATCCAAGAACACAAACTCTACTCCTCAAACATCAGAAGACTGAACTTACTTTTCCTATCCGGAAAAGATAAAACAGATGCACTCCCAAACTACTTCCGCTGCACAACTCCGATCTGAGTAGATGAAAATGCTGATGATACACACAAGCACAAACTAGACAACACATCCCAAAAATATGGTTCAACAGATCCATAAAGAGAAAACTCAGAAATCCCAAAAGGTCTTTGACAAACCAAGAGAACAATCAACTATCGCAAGTCACTTTTGCGATTAACCCAATCTAATATCCTAAGAAGACTGTTCTTTCTTTACCAATCAGAACAGCTTAAGCCTATCTAGCCAATCCATTGAAGAAATGGGTCCACACTGCTGCTTCTGAACTTCACCTCTAGAAAAATGCTGACAGATGAACTCCTTGCCTACACATAGAACAAACTGAACTGCGACGCTGCAACTGACGACAAAGACTTCCTAATCCAAAACTCCTTGAGAAACTCAGGCCTCAAAGCCAAACACAAACATCCTGCTGAACTCAGCCACAACACCGAAGCAGACACACTTCCTTAACTTGTTCCAAAGAAACATCTTTGGAGACATCCATAGTCACTGTGTCTCATCTCACAACTACTAATTCCTGAGGTATCAAGATACCATCACTAGCTTCTGCTCAACTGTCAGAATCCAAATTCTACTCATCCAAACTTGCACTTCAAAAATGGACTCCGAACCCTAACAGATTTTCTTCAGAGATTGGTGAAATCCTTACACCACAACAAAAATTCACTCGAGACAGTATTGGGTCTACAGTCTCGGCAGATACACTTCCAACCTCAACAAACTCCAATCATTGGTAGTCGTGTTACACACACTACTACCCTATCTACCTTTATAACTTATATTGGAAAACCCGAACAGGTAACCCAACAGATAGGTAGAAATAAATAAATATTTATATATCCAAAATACAAGTACGCTCTCTCAAGAAAGATAGAAATCACTCCAAAGCCTAGGTATTCACTCAACTTATCGCACTGATACCAAATGTAGGGACCCAACTTTCTGCTACCAGAAAGTTGCATCATCTTTAAGAAAGAAAGGGGTGAGAAATAAAAAAGATAAAGAAGAAAGAAGAAACAACATCAGAATCTCAACAGCGGAACGAATAAATTATATTAATCACATAAATATTACATAATATACAACATCAATCAGAGTTACACAGATTATACATCACATACTAGACAGTTATAAACACCTGTCTAGTTAATACAACTCGATACAACTCAAATACAACACAGAGATACCAACACAGCGGAAAACTATATATCTATAACGCTGAAGCCTCCTGCTCCATTGCTCCTCCACAATTCGTTAAAGCTAACCTGAATCCCTTGGCTACTCGTAAAAAATTGAGTACCCGAGAGTTTAAGAAAAACAGAAATAAACTCCGGGTCAGACATGGGTCTGGTATGAGTAACAGGTTAAAGTTTCTTAACTTTGAAAACCCTTGAAACAAAAGGTATCACGTAAGACTTCCCACACATAAACATGGAAAA
Organism: Allium fistulosum; assembly: GCA_030737815.1. Taxonomy (NCBI): domain Eukaryota; kingdom Viridiplantae; phylum Streptophyta; class Magnoliopsida; order Asparagales; family Amaryllidaceae; genus Allium; species Allium fistulosum. The sequence continues at coordinate 713,124,886 of CM060905.1, forward strand.
GTTTTTACCTTACGCTAACCAAAACTGATAGGAAATTCAGTGATATTATAATAGGTCTAGGGTTTTCAAATAAATAAGAAATAGCTGAAATTGTTACATGATTAAATTCCAACATACTAGCCAACAAGTGGGTAATACAATCAAATCCGTTGGCACTTATTGGAGATTGGATTCCATACAATGGCAGGGCAACTAGGGTACCGCCTGTCATAGTACCTGGCCTAGATCAACGTACCGAGGATTACTCCCAATCCCCTACAACACAAGGCCGGAACCATCCCTTACTGGACAGTCCCGAACGAAACAACCCCAGCAGTTGTGGCCACAACTACCCACACAGCCAAATATAAAGGGACATCTAGACAGGGGAAAATCTCGCTCTCAAGTGGATGCTACCCACGAAGCCTTGCTACACCTCCCCTGTTTTAGCCATTCCCGGTTGATGAGGCTTGAGGCTACGATTACCTCATCAGAACACATCACTTAGAATGCTCATCGTCCACTTGACGATGTTCTGAAAGCATTCAATCCATACAAGTTCGTTCCGGGTTCGAACGAAACCGAAGGCATTATCTCGTTACACTCATTTTGGAATCATCCTCAGAGTTAACGACAATAACCCTTGCACTCTCAATCTTCATCTTCACTTGAGATTCACGACCTATCGTTAATTTGGATCGATGTGGTTTTCGGATATCCAGATCTGGAAACCCGATCCCGGTCTCATCGAAATCCAAATTGTATCTTTTAAGTCCAAGTTGTTTTAAAGTTAAAACAATTCATTTCATTATCCATATACACACAGATAGATAATTCACAATATCACAGATAGATAATTCACAATATCATCACAAATAGATAATCTACATTATCCATATACTTCAACCACAACAACCATACATTACCCGAGCTAACCTTAAATTACTTCGAGCCAAACCCTGGAATCCCCCGAGAGCCACTCGAGTCAAAACGCGAATAACCCCTGCTTCCACCCAGGCTTATCAAAATGCCCAGATTAACAAAACTCAAATGCACAGAATCGACCTCGTGCACGTGCACGGAGCGACGGTGCCTTTCTGGCGATCGAGAAGGCTTTCATCAAGTTGTAATCTTCCTTGACGTCGATCGTGTATCAACGAGCAACTCCATTTCTTCGTCGATCTAAATCGAGCGAAGCTCGAGAAGCTCGAAACAAAACACCCACCACAAACTTGTCTCGCCGCCCCACCTCCGACCACCTGAAGACCCAAGCTCCCGGCCATAGCCTCATAACCCATCGCGTCACCTTCCCCCAAAGCCACACCTCACTCGATGCTTCGTCGAAGTCGCGGCGATCAAAAAAATGAGCTCCAGGAAAATTAGGTTTAAGAAAAAGAAAACGACACCACCGCCGCCTCCGAAGTCGAGGCCACCCCCGCCTATTTTTCCTATCACCCAGTAGGCTCGTCCACCTCCTCGCCCAACCCCGATACCCCTAGGTCACTGCGTCGCCGGAAATTGGTCAGAAAGCCAATTTCGAACATTTCCAGTCTGCTCTTAGAATACTCAGTGAAAAATCACAATTCTTGTTTGAAAAATCTTGTTTTCGAATGTTAATCCATGTTATATACTTGAATCTATAATTCTTCATATTCGAATTTATCATGTTTTTGAAGTTTGTTCTGTAAAACAATATTTCAGAGGCAATCCAACTCTATTTAGCTTAACAAGTTTTCAGATTATAATCTTTGCTAAAACACTCTTGTTTGTTTTGAATTTGAATTTATTTATGATCTGCTATCTTGTAACCCAGAAAGGCAGAGAAGAAAGAATGTATCAGTACAGACATATTTGTATACATATATATAGAGCTAAACTGGAAAGAAATTTCTCAACAACACAATATTATTCACAATTTCATACACTCAAAGTTAATTATACTTAAGTTAAAAGATATGTTTACTCACATATTATTTGTTTTAAAACAGAAGCCTGTAGGGTTTAACAGAGTGATATAAACTCTTATATACGCATACATTTCCATTCAAACATGCAGGCAATTTGATTATCTATACCAACATTTTTAACAACAAACTTGAAGTATTCATTCCAAACATCAAGCATAAAAAAAGATTCAAATATACTTATGGTTTTAAAAGAAAAGTTACTCACCAGTTTTGAAAAGATGAACAGAGCCTTGATTTTGAAACAAGCTTTGAAAACTTGAGTGTTGAAAATAAATGCTTTCTGATCTTAAAAACTTGAATGTTGAAAGTGCTTCTTGATTCTTGAAACTTTGTTGAAGATGACTCAGATTTAAATCAGAGATGGACTGCTTGATTAAATCTCAAGTTTGAAGAAAAATGCAGGCTTGGTTTTTGAACATGAATTTACAAATCTGTTTTGAAACTTTAAAAACTGGAAAGGCTAAGTTTTCTTTGTAAACGAAAAGAAATGAGGAAGGTTTGATATATAGAATAGAGTTTACAGTATTGATATTATTTTACTTGTACACGATTTGTTTAGAGATTTTTTTCCTTGGTGGCTGATAATACATATTTATGTACTAGAGATGATATTGCTTTTGCTAGCATTAAATGCCATTGTACAATTCTACTTACTTATTCTTTATTTTAGATTTCGTATGTACTTATATCTTTGTACATATTTTTCTTTATTCCCTTATGTACATAGCCATATCCCTGTGCAAACATAAAGACATATATTTTTCTTTTATACTTGTGTCCTGCAGCCTTGCAAACATGAACATATATTTTTATACCCTTTCAAGTGTAGATATTGTACAAGCATGAATATATTTCCCTTTTGCCTTACAGCCTAGGATCTAAATGCATTTTCTAGAATTAACTAAGTGTTCATTTTCTTGCCTTGCATAATTACTTACAGGCTTGGAAACATATGTTAGAATTTATGTAATGTTCACTTATGTCTATATAACCATATCTTCTATTTTCTAACTAAAATACTTATTTCTATTTCTATATATATATATTGTTTATATTTATGAATTACATTTTAGGGAAAATAAAACAAAACTATGTGTGTGTGTATATATATATATATATAAATAAAAGCTTATACATATATAACAACATATTAATAATGTTATATGAAAATATTAATTTGTCAAATTTAAATAATTTATAAAAGAGATTATACATTCCTATTATTATTATTAAATAAATTAATATATCTTATTTATTAAACAATATTTTAAAACAAACCTTTTAATAAATCTTAAACTTTAGCTAAGATATAAATTTAAATCAATTAACATTTATCCTAAATATTTTAAAACCATATATTTTAAATTAAATCATAATTTCCAAATTACCAAAATATATTAAAATTAGAAAATAAGATTTATTTATTAAATTTAAAATAAAGCTTATCTATTCACAATATATACAAATATATATACATTATAAATAGAAGACAATTTATTAGCTTTTAAAAGATAAATTATCAGTTAAATATTTATTTAAAAGAAGATTATTAAATCAATTCAAATCTTATTAACAAATATTATCAAATCAATTTAATTTTTAATGCAGATTATTAAATTGATATTGCCAGAAATTCCGGGATGTCATATCTGGGATTAGCCGATTATTACCAACGCTTTATTAAGGTTTTCTCGAAGATAGTGTTGCCTCTTACTAATCTCACTAGAAAAAGGGTTAAGTGCCAGTAGACGTACATATGTGATGAAGCTTTTTAGAAGTTGAAGGAATTGCTTATTCATACAACTATTCAAATTAATCCTTAAGCAACCAGGATCTTGAAGTTTATACCGATGCGAATGGTTCTGTTTAGGTGCAGTTCTTATGTAGACGGGCGGAGTGTTTTCTCATACATCAACGCAGTTAAGGTCTAACGAAGTCAGGGCCACCCGTGATTTTGAGGTAGCTGCCATAATCTTTACCTTGAAGATTTGGAGCCATTATTTGCTTGGTGAAAGACTTTTTTCTATACCGATCATAATTCATTAAAATATCCATTCTGTAACGATATGCCTTTTCGACTCTTAGAAGCTAACACTTAATACATCCACGGTATTCATGTGCCGGAAAGATAGGTTATTAGAGGTGAAAGAAAAAGAAAGATAAGAAGAAACAAAAATATAGAATATCAATCGCAATGAGTAATCTATAATATAACAATGATCTTTGCAAAAGAAAACTTTTATATACATACATCCATCGGAGTACTAGCCTATCATCTACCTGGACAGTTATAACACGTTTTCTTACAATTTCTGATAAATACAACAAAGCAATGCAGTAGAACATAAAGAAATTTGTGGATACATTTGGCCTCCAGCTCGTTTCCTGAGCTCCAATGCATCCAAAGCCAATCTAGAAAATATGCTTGGTCTGACCCAAGCATTTAAGGAAAACAATGCCTAGATTGGTCTAGTAAAATGTAGCTGAGAAACTCAAATCATAGGGAATTTTATTTATTTAACTTGTAAAACCCTTTAAAATCATAGGCATCTTATAAGACCTCACCGCACATAAACACAGAGGGGTTTTTACCTTACAATAACCAAAACATTTTTATTATAAAATCTAGCGATATTATAATAATGTCTTAGGGTTTAAAGTAAATATAACAAGTATTTGTGATGTGTTACATGACAACAATAATAAGTATACAATCAAAAACCGAAGACGCTTATTGGAGAATGGATTTCCATCAAATGGCAAGGTAAGGGACTACCATCCGAAAATATGTACATCTCTAGAAAAATTTTACAATAAGATCGAAAACATTTCGACCATGGCATGATAAGACCGGCCTACTCTTACTGGATAGTATCGAATATGATCATCCCTTGGCTGTGATCAACAACAACAAATGGGCCCCGAAGCGTACATAGAGGTATCGATATTAGATCTTGGGATGACCATACCCTAAAGGGTGCGACACACAGAGCCATGTGACCTACCCAGTTTTTGCCATTCTCGGGGTGTGAGGCTTTGAGATGCCATTATTACCTTTTTTCTCATAGTAGACCATCTTGAAATGCAAACACTGCCCTCTGGGCAGAAATGCAATGCCAGCATTCATCCATAGAAGTTCGTTCTGGATCTGAACGAAACCAATGGCTCTTCAAGGAGCATCGTCTTCAATCATCTTCAAGATGTCTTCCATGTGAACACATATGTTGTTAGGAGTGGTTTTCGGATAACATATCTGATCATGGTCTCTCCAAACCAACAACGATAATTTTTGGTTGACAAATTCTCGGTTCTTTGGAAGTATACAACAAGATTCGAGCCATCACCGAGGAACTCACATATACAATCAAAATTCCTAAGTCAAAACGGGACAAGTTTTGATAGTTGGTTATTTAATTATAAAATACACAAACAAACAAAAGTCTAGAGATTTAATTAGCCATAGCAACCACTAAGCCTCAAATAAGTTTTCATTTAATACATCTCATTCAAAATTGTAACAACCGGGATTTTTGTAAATTTCAATTATCATCAAGATGACGATTTAATTTGTTAGACAATTGCAATTGAAATTTATTCGAGTAAAATTCGTGCATAAATTGTTAAGTGCTGTTATCGGTTGTAAATTCTTTTATAAATGGTAATTGGGGGTGTATATCAGGCAGAAATTCTTTTGAAAATTTTGGTAAAGTAGTTGGGCTTTAAAACTTGTTCTGACCCATGTTTTATGTGGTTGCCGAGTTGTTATCACCCATTCTCCATTTTGTTCGTTCAACAACTGATTTCCCTTTCATTTTTAGAAAACCCTAAGTCAAAAGAAAAGAATGAAAAATGGTGGCTCTATTCTTTCTTCGCTCGAGCAAAATTAGGGCATGCTCGATCGTGTTCGTCCTTCTTCAAAATTTGGGGCTTTTAACAATCCATTCATTCGTCTTCGCTTCGACAAAGAATTAGGGCTCGAGATTTTGTAGCCGTTGTTATGTTATGTCGATCGACGCTCTCCATAATTCGTGCTCGTTCGAGTTCTTCGGAGTCGCGTCGAAAAAGTGAGTATATTATACTCACATCTAATTCTAACTTGAGCTTATTAGCGTTCGAAATTGATTTGGTCGATGATGATTTTTGGGTTTGAATTTATATGGGTTCGAAATCCTGTTTTCTCGTTCGTATATTCTATGTTGAATTCGTCTTTGGCCGTTTGATCAATGTTGGATGATTGCGATTTTTTTTTGACTGGTTCTCATGCGAATACACCCTGGTTACTTGGTTTCTACGGCATTGATGTTGAACTTGTTTGACACCTTGATTACCATGGCTTTGATGGTTGACTCGGTTTGAAATTCTCGGCTTTGAATTTATTATGGTTCCGTGAATTTCTCTGTTGACTTCGACTTCTTGTTGTGATGATTTTTGCTTTAACTTGTACTTAACCTTGCCATTGATGTTCTCTGGTCTGCAAGATACACTGTCTGATCATCAGGTTTGTATTTGTACATTTTGGGTTCATGTATCACTTTGGTCTAGTACTGTTACGGTTTGATTTGCACATCTGGGTTGTATTTAGTCTTCTCTGGTCATACTACATTGTTGCTTGTTTCCATGCTATGTATTCGAGCTTGCACGCTTCATGTTGCCTTTATTCATGTTGGTTTAGTTGTGTATTTTCTTGAGTCTTTGGGTACATGATATAAGCACTGTGTTGTTTTGAACCAGCTGCTTCGATTTTGTATTGCACTGCATCACCCCTGAGTCGAGTTTCAATTCCTGTAGCTTCACTGATGGTCTATATTGTAAGTCTGCACTATGCTTTGCTCACTGATTCCTGGTTTGATGTTGCATCCATTGTTGTTCTGCATTTTGTCTGATGTTGAGGCTGATGCATCTGCTTGTTTTAGTTGATTCACCAATCCATTTTGGTTTGTAGTGAGCTCTGTTGTATTCTTCATTATTGTATCTCACCGTGTTGCATTGAGTTCGACATTTGCATTATTGTGCTGACCAATTTGTAGCATATCTCCGATCATCCTGTTGCACTTGTACATCTCTGTAGATGTTGCGGTTGCATTTGTGCTTATTGAGACCTTGTTGTAGATATTCATCCTATCACTATAGTAGCTGTTCATCCTGTATGGTTGGATTATGTTCACATGATCATGAGTAGTCAGTTGCATTGTCAACTGTAAGACCTGATTGCGTTGTTCCTTTTAACTTGATCATGTTGACATCTGAGCTTATTTGAGACCTGGTTGTTGCAGTTGCAGTCCATCTCTTTAGTTGCTGCACTGTGTTTCATTTGTACATCACTGTGCTTTGTTTTCATTTGTGCACTCCACTGCCTTGTGTATTTGAGTTTGATCACTTTGTGTGGTCTTCACACTGGTCATCTTACTGTTCACTTGTAGTTGAAGTATTTTGCGAGTTTGATTATTCATTGTAGCTGTCCTGACCATTTGGGACAGTTACATACCTGTTTCAAGTAGTATTTGGGTTTCCCTGACCACGCATGCTTGTTAGTATCGACCGATACTTTGAGGCGTGTTGTACCCTGCTGTCTCTGTGCAGCCATTGTTTTCTGTTGATTGATTTGAACTTGGGCCGAGATTTAATTTTATGTCTTGACCATTTATTTGAATTGCATTTGAGTTGAACCCGACTTTCTCTGGGTTTGACCTTATGCGCGTTTCGTGAATTTCCGTTGATCTTTTATGCATTTCGTATGACAGTGGCGAGGCAGTACACGCGTGCGTGTACTGCAGCCCTATCAGATTTGACAGTTTTAAATTGATTTAGTCGATTTGATAAATTGTTTATTTATCTCTGTTGATGATTTAAATCTACTGATTTTTGTTAAACACTGTTAAGTGTTATATTGACCGTTATCCGGTTTCTTTGTTTAAAGAATCGGATAGACGGGAATTATTGTGACTGTCGTCTATTAAAATTATTACTGCCTATATGCACTAATAATCTGGTTTGAATTAGACTGACCTGGGTATTATTTTATTTTGAATGTAATACTCGGGTCAGACCCGAGATATTTCAGGTTGTAGATTTTCTTCTTTGAGTTGCTGTTCAGGATATGAAGACTTTTCACATCTTTTGAAGTTGTCAGTATCATTTTGCAGTGGTCGTGTCATTGTATAGAACGATATGTATTCATGTATATTAGTTGAAAATGTACTTGTATATATAACTTCTAGAGTCGACAGTTGTAGTTGTATCATATGTATTGTGTCAACTATGTTGTAACTGACATCAGTTATATATATATGAGACTTTTGTTTTATCTGTGTTCCGCATTTATATTATCTGTGTTATCGTTATATTTAATGTCCTAAACTATTATGAACCATCGTAGTTTGTTTTATACTGATAATTGGGTGTGTCGATGGGAGTAAATAAATAAGATGAAAAATAAAAAGTATATACCACTCCTATCGAGATAACAAATATTAGTGTAAGGCCAATTACGTATGGTCGCTCCTATCCAGCCTTATTCTTCGTAATAATAGACAGTATTTCTTTTAATACTCTTTGTTATTATGAGCATAGAGGTGGGGCATCACAGTTGGTATCAGAGCTTGGGGTTTATGGACATAATATAAAACTTAACTCGGATGAAACATATGTTACAACTATTGGTCGATGTTTTAATTGTGTTTGAGTCAAAACTAAAGTTTTGAAATTTGGATGAAATTTTTAAATATCTTTATTTAAAAATAATAGTGAAATTGTGTTCTGATGATTTGATTGATTTGTGTTCTGTTTATCAGAGTGCGCAGCGGAAATAGTGAAACTGTCTTCGCTGAGTACAACTGATAATCTTTTTGATTTAAAAATCAAAATACGAAATTGATATGAATTTCATTTGTTGTTTACATAGCTGTAATTATTTTGTTTCTTTGAGAATTTCGAATCCGAATTGAGGATTCGAAGAAATTGCAAATATGTGATTTTTGTTGAAATTTCCGCTGGCTTTCTTTTGTACTAATCATCTAGTGATTAGATTTTTGCTGTTTTGAATTATCTTCATTGAAGATACATTTGAATGATTTCTTTGTTCATTTTGTAGTACGTGCAAAAATTTGAATTGCACGTTATTGCATTTATTTTACGTTGAACCGATGCTTGGTTATGAAACGTATTTTGTTGCCGTTATTTTTATAACGGGATTTTACACCAATGCTATATTTTGAAGCACGGTGTTTTGTGGCATTTTGATGAATGAGAATTCACTGATATTACATTTTGATGTAGATTGTTTTGATGTGATTTTGACGTTTTAAAACTACTGTCGCTTTGACTTCAGTAACCCCCAAATTTTAAAAGTGGATTTTCAAGCGGTTATTCCGCAATACTGATTTGTGACCGTTTTTACGGTATTTTGAGAAGTACAATTTCCTTATCGAAATTGTTACTGATTTGCTGTTTTAATCACGTGATTGGAAAATCGTTTTAAAAATGAAATTTTTTTTATAAATTTTTAACAGTTTGCGTTTTCAAAAGAATGAGAAAGTGACTTAAACGATTCAGCAAAATCGAGGATTATGACCCCTTTCTTTTACTGTTTCGCTTAACTCCGGACTTGTTCAGTTAAGAATGTGAATTGTTATTTTTACAAAATAAATAAAATTGTTTTCAGAAATTTTAACAATTGCGCTTTCAAAAGAATGAGGAAGCGATTTAAACGTTTCAGCAAAATCGAGGACTATGACCCCTTTCTTTTACTGATTCGCTTAATTCCGGACTTGTCCGTTTGAGAATGTGAAATGTATTTTTACAAAATACACAATTTTGCACTTTCAAGGAAACGATGAAAAGAATCAAACGATTTAGTAAAACACGTGGTATGGGACATGTGCGTTTGCTATTTCGGTTAATTCCGGACTCGTTAATTGAAATATTTGATGATTTTTTGTGCTTTCGAGCCACTATGAGGACCTTCGGGTCATTTGTTGGACCTTCGGGTCATTTTTTGGGCTTTCGGGCCACTCTGCGGACCTTCGGGTCATTTGTTGGGCTTTCGGGCCACTCTGCGGACCTTCGGGTCATTTGTTGGGCTTCCGGGCCACTCTGCGGACCTTCGGGTCAAATACCAGTACTAGACCTTCGGGTCACTCTGCGGACCTTCGGGTCAATCTGATTGGCGCCAAAAATTATGTTGAATACTTGGTAGGCTTCGGCCACTCTGAGATGCACGTGCGGCGAATTAAAAACTCGCCATCTGATGGGATCGATCCAAGCTTTTATGTTGATTTTCTAGTCTTCTTAATTGATTTCTAGATATTTGTTGTTTCCAATTTTCTGCAGGTAATTGGATATTTGTTGATATGAGTTATGATTATCGTTTTTGATAATTAGATAATTGTTGTTTCTAATTATCGCTTGTGATAATTAGATATTTGTTGATATGAGTTCTAATTATCGTTTTTGATAATTAGATATTTGTTGTTTCTATATATCGCTTGTGATAATTAGATATTTGTTGATATGAGTTCTGATTATCGTTTTTGATAATTAGATATTTGTTGTTTTTAATTATCGCTTTAGATAATTAAATATTTGTTGATATGAGTTCTGATTATCGTTTTTGATAATCAGATATTTGTTGTTTTTAATTATCGCTTTAGATAATTAAATATTTGCTGATTTGAGATTTAATTATCGCTTTTGATAATTAAATATTTGCTGATTTGAGATTTAATTATCGCTTTAGATAATTAAATATTTGCTGATTTGAGATTTAATTATCGCTTTTGATAATTAAATATTTGCTGATTTGAGATTTAATTATCGCTTTTGATAATTAAATATTTGCTGATTTGAGATTTAATTATCGCTTTAGATAATTAAATATTTGCTGATTTGAGATTTAATTATCGCTTTAGATAATTAAATATTTGCTGATTTGAGATTTAATTATCGCTTTAGATAATTAAATATTTGCTAATTTAAGATTTAATTATCGCTTTAGATAATTAAATATTTGCTGATTTGAGATTTAATTATCGCTTTAGATAATTAAATATTTGCTGATTTGAGATTTAATTATCGCTTCAGAAAATTAAATAATTGTTACTTTGAGATTTAATTATCGCTTGAGATGATTAAATATTTGCTGATTTGAAATTTAATTATCGCTTTAGATAATTAAATATTGATTGATTTGGAATTTGACTATCGCTTGAGATAATCAAATAATTGTTGAATTTGAAATTAGATTATCGTTTTTGATAATCGAATATTTGTTGAATTTGAAATTTGATTATCGTTTGAGATAATTAGATATTTGATTTGTCTTCTGATTATCATTTGAGATAAGGAAATATTTGCGATTTGAAAATTCAATTATCGTTTTTGATGATTGAATATTTGCGATTTTTGAGATTTGAGCTTCGTCTTTTTCTCTGGCGATTCAGGTGAGTAATTTGATTTACTCACATTCAATTCGTGCTCTGTATGGGATTTCTGCTCTGTTTTTCCTTCTCTTTTAGTTGCTGGAACTCGATTGTTCTTGCTTTTGTTAGTCGTCTGATTTTGATCCATGATTCCCACGATGTTGATTCTTTTGATTTGAAGCAGTCGAACCTTTTGACTCTTATCTAACACTTCCCCGCTGACACTTTCTTTGCTTATACATCCGACATTGCCATGATCTTTTGGTTGTTACCTTTTATCCATTTATTCCTTATGATTGCGTGGACGCAATTTTATAAGGAGGGGGGTCTGTAACAACCGGAATTTTTGTAAATTTCAATTATCATCAAGATGACGATTTAATTTGTTAGACAATTGCAATTGAAATTTATTCGAGTAAAATTCGTGCATAAATTGTTAAGTGTTGTTATCGGTTGTAAATTCTTTTATAAATGGTAATTAGGGGTGTATATCAGGCAGAAATTCTTTTGAAAATTTTGGTAAAGTAGTTGGGCTTTAAAACTTGTTTTGACCCATGTTTTATGTGGTTGCCGAGTTGTTATCACCCATTCTCCATTTTGTTCGTTCAACAACTGATTTCCCTTTCATTTTTAGAAAACCCTAAGTCAAAAGAAAAGAATGAAAAATGGTGGCTCTATTCTTTCTTCGCTCGAGCAAAATTAGGGCATGCTCGTTCGTGTTCGTCCTTCTTCAAAATTTGGGGCTTTTAACAATCCATTCATTCATCTTCGCTTCGACAAAGAATTAGGGCTCGAGATTTTGTAGCCGCTGTTATGTTATGTCGATCGACGCTCTCCACAATTCGTGCTCGTTCGAGTTCTTTGGAGTCGCGTCGAAAAAGTGAGTATATTATACTCACATCTAATTCTAACTTGAGCTTATTAGCGTTCGAAATTGATTTGGTCGATGATGATTTTTGGGTTTGAATTTATATGGGTTCGAAATCCTGTTTTCTCGTTCGTATATTCTATGTTGAATTCGTCTTTGGCCGTTTGATCAATGTTGGATGATTGCGATTTTTTTTTTGACTGGTTCTCATGCGAATACACCCTGGTTACTTGGTTTCTACGGCATTGATGTTGAACTTGTTTGACACCTTGATTACCACGGCTTTGATGGTTGACTTGGTTTGAAATTCTCGGCTTTGAATTTATTATGGTTCCGTGAATTTCTCTGTTGACTTCGACTTCTTGTTGTGATGATTTTTGCTTTAACTTGTACTTAACCTTGCCATTGATGTTCTCTGGTCTGCATGATACACTGTCTGATCATCAGGTTTGTATTTGTACATTTTGGGTTCATGTATCACTTTGGTCTAGTACTGTTACGGTTTGATTTGCACATCTGGGTTGTATTTAGTCTTCTCTGGTCATACTACATTGTTGCTTGTTTCCATGCTATGTACTCGAGCTTGCACGCTTCATGTAGCCTTTATTCATGTTGGTTTAGTTGTGTATTTTCTTGAGTCTTTGGGTACATGATATAAGCACTGTGTTGTTTTGAACCAGCTGCTTCGATTTTGTATTGCACTACATCAGCCCTGAGTCGAGTTTCAATTCCTGTAGCTTCACTGATGGTCTATATTGTAAGTCTGCACTATGCTTTGCTCACTGATTCCTGGTTTGATGTTGCATCCATTGTTGTTGTGCATTTTGTCTGATGTTGAGGCTGATGCATCTGCTTGTTTTAGTTGATTCACCGATCCATTTTGGTTTGTAGTGAGCTCTGTTGTATTCTTCATTATTGTATCTCAATGTGTTGCATTGAGTTTGACATTTGCATTATTGTGCTGACCAATTTGTAGCATATCTCCGATCATCCTGTTGCACTTGTACATCTCTGTAGATGTTGCGGTTGCATTTGTGCTTATTGAGACCTTGTTGTAGATATTCATCCTATCACTATAGTAGCTGTTCATCCTGTATGGTTGGATTCTGTTCACATGATCATGAGTAGTCAGTTGCATTGTCAACTGTAAGACCTGATTGCGTTGTTCCTTTTAACTTGATCATGTTGACATCTGAGCTTATTTGAGACCTGGTTGTTGCAGTTGCGGTCCATCTCTTCAGTTGCTGCACTGTGTTTCATTTGTACATCACTGTGCTTTGTTATCATTTGTGCACTCCACTGCCTTGTGTATTTGAGTTTGATCACTTTGTGTGGTCTTCACACTGGTCATCTTACTGTTCACTTGTAGTTGAAGTATTTCACGAGTTTGATTATTCATTGTAGCTGTCTTGACCATTTGGGACAGTTACATACCTGTTTCAAGTAGTATTTGGGTTTCCCTGACCACGCATGCTTGTTAGTATCGACCGATACTTTGAGGCGTGTTGTACCCTGCTGTCTCTGTGCAGCCATTGTTTTCTGTTGATTGATTTGAACTTGGGCCGAGATTTAATTTTATGTCTTGACCATTTATTTGAATTGCATTTGAGTTGAACCCGACTTTCTCTGGGTTTGACCTTATGCACGTTTCGTGAATTTCCGTTGATCTTTTATGCATTTCGTATGATAGTGGCGAGGCAGTACACGCGTGCGTGTACTGCAGCCCTATCAGATTTGACAGTTTTAAATTGATTTAGTCGATTTGATAAATTGTTTATTTATCTCTGTTGATGATTTAAATCTGCTGATTTTTGTTAAACACTTTTAAGTGTTATATTGACCGTTATCCGGTTTCTTTGTTTAAAGAATCGGATAGACGGGAATTATTGTGACTGTCGTCTATTAAAATTATTACTGCCTATATGCACTAATAAACTGGTTTGAATTAGACTGACCTGGGTATTATTTTCTTTTGAATGTAATACTCGGGTCAGACCCGAGATATTTCAGGTTGTAGATTTTCTTTTTTGAGTTGTTGTTCAGGATATGAAGACTTTTCACATCTTCTGAAGTTGTCAGTATCATTTTGTAGTGGTCGTGTCATTGTATAGAACGATATGTATTCATGTATATTAGTTGATAATGTACTTGTATATATAACTTCTAGAGTCGACAGTTGTAGTTGTATCATATGTATTGTGTCAACTATGTTGTAACTGACATCAGTTATATATATGAGACTTTTGTTTTATCTGTGTTCCGCATTTATATTATCTGTGTTATCGTTATATCTAATGTCCTAAACTATTATGAACCATCGTAGTTTGTTTTATACTGATAATTGGGTGTGTCGATGGGAGTAAATAAATAAGATGTAAAATAAAAAGTATATACCACTCCTATCGAGATAACAAATATTAGTGTAAGGCCAATTACGGATGGTCGCTCCTATCCAGCCTTATTCTTCGTAATAATAGACAGTATTTCTTTTAATACTCTTTGTTATTATGAGCATAGAGGTGGGGCGTCACAGTTGGTATCAGAGCTTGGGGTTTATGGACATAATATAAAACTTAACTCGGATGGAACATATGTTACAACTATTGGTCGATGTTTTAATTGTGTTTGAGTCAAAACTAAAGTTTTGAAATTTGGATGAAATTTTTAAATATCTTTATTTAAAAATAATAGTGAAATTGTGTTCTGATGATTTGATTGATTTGTGTTCTGTTTATCAGAGTGCGCAGCGGAAACAGTGAAACTGTCTTCGCTGAGTACAACTGATAATCTTTTTGATTAAAAAATCAAAATACGAAATTGATATGAATTTCATTTGTTGTTTACATAGCTGTAATTATTTTGTTTCTTTGAGAATTTCGAATCCGAATTGAGGATTCGAAGAAATTGCAGATATGTGATTTTTGTTGAAATTTCTGCTGGCTTTCTTTTGTACTAATCATCTAGTGATTAGATTTTTGCTGTTTTGAATTATCTTCATTGAAGATACATTTGAATGATTTCTTTGTTCATTTTGTAGTACGTGCAAAAATTTGAATTGCACGTTATTGCATTTATTTTACGTTGAACCGATGCTTGGTTATGAAACGTATTTTGTTGCCGTTATTTTTATAACGGGATTTTACACCAATGCTATATTTTGAAGCACGGTGTTTTGTGGCATTTTGATGAATGAGAATTCACTGATATTACATTTTGATGTAGATTGTTTTGATGTGATTTTGACGTTTTAAAACTACTGTCGCTTTGACTTCAGTAACCCCCAAATTTTAAAAGTGGATTTTCAAGCGGTTATTCCGCAATACTGATTTGTGACCGTTTTTACGGTATTTTGAGAAGTACAATTTCCTTATCGAAATTGTTACTGATTTGCTGTTTCAATCACGTGATTGGAAAATCGTTTTAAAAATGAAATTTTTTTTATAAATTTTTAACAGTTTGCGTTTTCAAAAGAATGAGAAAGTGACTTAAACGATTCAGCAAAATCGAGGATTATGACCCCTTTCTTTTACTGTTTCGCTTAACTTCGGACTTGTTCAGTTAAGAATGTGAATTGTTATTTTTACAAAATAAATAAAATTGTTTTCAGAAATTTTAACAGTTGCGCTTTCAAAAGAATGAGGAAGAGATTTAAACGTTTCAGCAAAATCGAGGACTATGACCCCTTTCTTTTACTGATTCGCTTAATTCCGGACTTGTCCGTTTGAGAATGTGAAATGTATTTTTACAAAATACACAATTTTGCACTTTCAAGGAAACGATGAAGAGAATCAAACGATTTAGTAAAACACGTGGTATGGGACATGTGCGTTTGCTATTTCGGTTAATTTCGGACTCGTTAATTGAAATATTTGATGATTTTGTGTGCTTTCGAGCCACTATGAGGACCTTCGAGTCATTTGTTGGACCTTCGGGTCATTTGTTGGGCTTTCGGGCCACTCTGCGGACCTTCGGGTCATTTGTTGGGCTTTCGGGCCACTCTGCGGACCTTCGGGTCATTTGTTGGGCTTCCGGGCCACTCTGTGGACCTTCGGGTCAAATACCAGTACTAGACCTTCGGGTCACTCTACGGACCTTCGGGTCAATCTGATGGGCGCCAAAAATTATGTTGAGTACTTGGTAGGCTTCGGCCACTCTGAGATGCACGTGCGGCGAATTAAAAACTCGCCATCTGATGGGATTGATCCAAGCTTTTATATTGATTTTCTAGTCTTCTTAATTGATTTCTAGATATTTGTTGTTTCCTATTATCTGTAGGTAATTGGATATTTGTTGATATGAGTTCTGATTATCGTTTTTGATAATTAGATAATTGTTGTTTCTAATTATCGCTTGTGATAATTAGATATTTGTTGATATGAGTTCTGATTATCGTTTTTGATAATTAGATATTTGTTGTTTCTAATTATCGCTTGTGATAATTAGATATTTGTTGATATGAGTTCTGATTATCGTTTTTGATAATTAGATATTTGTTGTTTTTAATTATTGCTTTAGATAATTAAATATTTGTTGATATGAGTTCTGATTATCGTTTTTGATAATCAGATATTTGTTGTTTTTAATTATCGCTTTAGATAATTAAATATTTGCTGATTTGAGATTTAATTATCGCTTTTGATAATTAATATTTGCTGATTTGAGATTTAATTATCACTTTAGATAATTAAATATTTGTTGATTTGAGATTTAATTATCGCTTTTGATAATTAAATATTTGCTGATTTGAGATTTAATTATCGCTTTTGATAATTAAATATTTGCTGATTTGAGATTTAATTATCGCTTTAGATAATTAAATATTTGCTGATTTGAGATTTAATTATCGCTTTAGATAATTAAATATTTGCTGATTTGAGATTTAATTATCGCTTTAGATAATTAAATATTTGCTGATTTGAGATTTAATTATCGCTTTAGATAATTAAATATTTGCTGATTTGAGATTTAATTATCGCTTTAGATAATTAAATATTTGTTGAATTGAGATTTAATTATCGCTTTAGATAATTAAATATTTGCTGATTTGAGATTTAATTATCGCTTCAGAAAATTAAATAATTGTTACTTTGAGATTTAATTATCGCTTGAGATGATTAAATATTTGCTGATTTGAAATTTAATTATCGCTTTAGATAATTAAATATTGATTGATTTGGAATTTGACTATCGCTTGAGATAATCTAATAATTGTTGAATTTGAAATTAGATTATCGTTTTTGATAATCGAATATTTGTTGAATTTGAAATTTGATTATCGTTTGAGATAATCAGATATTTGATTTGTCTTCTGATTATCATTTGAGATAAGGAAATATTTGCGATTTGAAAATTCAATTATCGTTTTTGATGATTGAATATTTGTGATTTTTGAGATTTGAGCTTCGTCTTTTTCTCTGGCGATTCAGGTGAGTAATTTGATTTACTCACATTCAATTCGTGCTCTGTATGGGATTTCTGCTCTGTTTTTCCTTCTCTTTTAGTTGCTGGAACTCGATTGTTCTTGCTTTTGTTAGTCGTCTGATTTTGATCCATGATTCCCACGATGTTGATTCTTTTGATTTGAAGCAGTCGAACCTTTTGACTCTTATCTAACACTTCCCCGCTGACACTTGCTTTGCTTATACATTCGACATTGCCATGATCTTTTGGTTGTTACCTCTTATCCATTTATTCCATATGATTGCGTGGACGCAATTTTATAAGGAGGGGAGTCTGTAACAACCGGGATTTTTGTAAATTTCAATTATCATCAAGATGACGATTTAATTTGTTAGACAATTGCAATTGAAATTTATTCGAGTAAAATTCGTGCATAAATTGTTAAGTGCTGTTATCGGTTGTAAATTCTTTTATAAATGGTAATTGGGGGTGTATATCAGGCAGAAATTCTTTTGAAAATTTTGGTAAAGTAGTTGGGCTTTAAAACTTGTTTTGACCCATGTTTTATGTGGTTGCCGAGTTGTTATCACCCATTCTCCATTTTGTTCGTTCAACAACTGATTTCCCTTTCATTTTTAGAAAACCCTAAGTCAAAAGAAAAGAATGAAAAATGGTGGCTCTATTCTTTCTTCGCTCGAGCAAAATTAGGGCATGCTCGTTCGTGTTCGTCCTTCTTCAAAATTTGGGGCTTTTAACAATCCATTCATTCGTCTTCGCTTCGACAAAGAATTAGGGCTCGAGATTTTGTAGCCGCTGTTATGTTATGTCGATCGACGCTCTCCACAATTCGTGCTCGTTCGAGTTCTTCGGAGTCGTGTCGAAAAAGTGAGTATATTATACTCACATCTAATTCTAACTTGAGCTTATTAGCGTTCGAAATTGATTTGGTCGATGATGATTTTTGGGTTTGAATTTATATGGGTTCGAAATCCTGTTTTCTCGTTCGTATATTCTATGTTGAATTCGTCTTTGGCCGTTTGATCAATGTTGGATGATTGCGATTTTTTTTGACTGGTTCTCATGCGAATACACCCTGGTTACTTGGTTTCTACGGCATTGATGTTGAACTTGTTTGACACCTTGATTACCACGGCTTTGATGGTTGACTCGGTTTGAAATTCTCGGCTTTGAATTTATTATGGTTCCGTGAATTTCTCTGTTGACTTCGACTTCTTGTTGTGATGATTTTTGCTTTAACTTGTACTTAACCTTGCCATTGATGTTCTCTGGTCTGCATGATACACTGTCTGATCATCAGGTTTGTATTTGTACATTTTGGGTTCATGTATCACTTTGGTCTAGTACTGTTACGGTTTGATTTTCACATCTGGGTTGTATTTAGTCTTCTCTGGTCATACTACATTGTTGCTTGTTTCCATGCTATGTACTCGAGCTTGCACGCTTAATGTTGCCTTTATTCATGTTGGTTTAGTTGTGTATTTTCTTGAGTCTTTGGGTACATGATATAAGCACTGTGTTGTTTTGAACCAGCTGCTTCGATTTTGTATTGCACTGCATCACCCCTGAGTCGAGTTTCAATTCCTGTAGCTTCACTGATGGTCTATATTGTAAGTCTGCACTATGCTTTGCTCACTGATTCCTGGTTTGATGTTGCATCCATTGTTGTTCTGCATTTTGTCTGATGTTGAGGCTGATGCATCTACTTGTTTTAGTTGATTCACCGATCCATTTTGGTTTGTAGTGAGCTCTGTTGTATTCTTCATTATTATATCTCACTGTGTTGCATTGAGTTCGACATTTGCATTATTGTGCTTACCAATTTGTAGCATATCTCCGATCATCCTGTTGCACTTGTACATCTCTGTAGATGTTGCGGTTGCATTTGTGCTTATTTAGACCTTGTTGTAGATATTCATCCTATCACTATAGTAGCTGTTCATCCTGTATGGTTGGATTCTGTTCACATGATCATGAGTAGTCAGTTGCATTCTCAACTGTAAGACCTGATTGCGTTGTTCCTTTTAACTTGATCATGTTGACATCTGAGCTTATTTGAGACCTGGTTGTTGCAGTTGCAGTCCATCTCTTTAGTTGCTGCACTGTGTTTCATTTGTACATCACTGTGCTTTGTTTTCATTTGTGCACTCCACTGCCTTGTGTATTTGAGTTTGATCACTTTGTGTGGTCTTCACATTGGTCATCTTACTGTTCACTTGTAGTTGAAGTATTTCGCGAGTTTGATTATTCATTGTAGCTGTCTTGACCATTTGGGACAGTTACATACCTGTTTCAAGTAGTATTTGGGTTTCCCTGACCACGCATGCTTGTTAGTATCGACCGATACTTTGAGGCGTGTTGTACCCTGCTGTCTCTGTGCAGCCATTGTTTTCTGTTGATTGATTTGAACTTGGGCCGAGATTTAATTTTATGTCTTGACCATTTATTTGAATTGCATTTGAGTTGAACCCGACTTTCTCTGGGTTTGACCTTATGCGCGTTTCGTGAATTTCCGTTGATCTTTTATGCATTTCGTATGATAGTGGCGAGGCAGTACACGCGTGCGTGTACTGCAGCCCTATCAGATTTGACAGTTTTAAATTGATTTAGTCGATTTGATATATTGTTTATTTATCTCTGTTGATGATTTAAATCTACTGATTTTTGTTAAACACTGTTAAGTGTTATATTGACCGTTATCCGGTTTCTTTGTTTAAAGAATCGGATAGACAGGAATTATTGTGACTGTCGTCTATTAAAATTATTACTGCCTATATGCACTAATAAACTGGTTTGAATTAGACTGACCTGGGTATTATTTTCTTTTGAATGTAATACTCGGGTCAGACCCGAGATATTTCAGGTTGTAGATTTTCTTCTTTGAGTTGCTGTTCAGGATATGAAGACTTTTCACATCTTCTGAAGTTGTCAGTATCATTTTGTAGTGGTCGTGTCATTGTATAGAACGATATGTATTCATGTATATTAGTTGATAATGTACTTGTATATATAACTTCTAGAGTCGACAGTTGTAGTTGTATCATATGTATTGTGTCAACTATGTTGTAACTGACATCAGTTATATATATATGAGACTTTTGTTTTATCTGTGTTCCGCATTTATATTATCTGTGTTATCGTTATATCTAATGTCCTAAACTATTATGAACCATCGTAGTTTGTTTTATACTGATAATTGGGTGTGTCGATGGGAGTAAATAAACAAGATGAAAAATAAAAAGTATATACCACTCCTATCGAGATAACAAATATTAGTGTAAGGCCAATTACGGATGGTCGCTCCTATCCAGCCTTATTCTTCGTAATAATAGACAGTATTTCTTTTAATACTCTTTGTTATTATGAGCACAGAGGTGGGGCGTCACAAAAATGTTTATCAAAACATTCATTGTAACGTTCCCGAATTTTTAAACTATTTTGAATTTAAAATTTAATTTAATTTTGATTTAAAATTGTGTATTTGTTTGAATTTTTCAAGTTTAAAATGGGAAGTATAAATTGGATAATAATTTGAATCGGGATTTATAAAAATGTAAAGGGAATTTGCTTTGAAATTTTAAAGTATAAAATCTTTGGATTTTAAAAAAATCGAATTTATCTTATTTAATTAAAATTAATACTCTACATTTTGACATTTAAAAGATATATGCAAATGAAGGTAAAATAAAGGATGGTGTTTAAAAGGAAATAAAATTATATCTACAAAAATAAAATAACATACCTTATTAATAAATAAAAACAAAAATAAAAGGAAAAAAATATAATAATAAAAGAAAAAAATAACATACTTAACCCATACCAGCCCATGCCCAAAGACACGATCCCCTTACTTCTGCAAAACCACCTTTTTCCCCCTCTTCTCTGTTAAAACCACGACATCCCCATCCCCTCTCATTCATTCGTGCCCTAAAATCAATCGAAGAAAATAAAAATGGTGGCGACTAAAAAAAACTAGGGCTTCGGCGATTTCTCGATTCTATGGCAAATCTTGATTGATCTTCGTTCAAATTCAAAGGCGCCGGCTACGGTCGATCGAAGCTCTCTTCGAGTTGCTCCCACAGCAGATTCTAATCGTTCGCGCCTGCTCCAATTCGTGGCGAAGGTGAGTGAGCCCCCTCACTCACATCTAATTAGCCTCAAAATTGTAGAGTTTAATTTCTGTGATTTTTCGTTCGTATAAAAATTTGATGATTTCCTACTGTTGCAATTTACGTGATTTTGAACTGTGATTTGGTTCGACTCCTTGAATTTATAGCTTCGGCTGTTTTTATTTTAAATTGAGTTTTATTTTGGAGCATTTTGTTGATGACTAGTTCATCATAGTGGTTTCCTTTTGACTTCGGTCGTTTTGTGACATTGTCACTTCTGAACCTCTCAGTAGCATTTTGACCTGTTCGATCTTTGATCTTCTTGTCCTTGACTTGTTATCTCATCTTGGACTTGGTTATGAGGTTGGTCTCTCGGCTAGGAATTGTGTGATACTTTGTAATGACCGGAAGCTTTGATTTTTGTGATGTTGCATCACTTGATGTTGTCCTGTTGCCTAAATTTTTTTCGTTTGTTGCCTCAGTTACATTAAGCTGCACATGTTCACTGGCCCATAGGTTTTCATTTATAGCTACCTTGTCCTTTGGATTTTCGGGCATATATCTATATATATATATATATATGCATTCTTGTATGTATATATATATGGGTTATCAACTTATCTGGAGTCACTTGTTCAAGTTGGCACTAGTTCATTTCTAAGTAGTTTCACTGGTGCATTTCCTTTTTGTGGTGCACTGATTTGAGTCTTCGTATACATGATATATGCACTGTGATGCCTCATTTTTACTTGTTGCTTTTGAATCTTGATGGAGCTGGCTTCCTTATGTCTCGGCCTTGAGTTGAGATTCTATGTGCATAACTGGTTCGCATAATTGATATGCAGTAACCTATAGCACTTGACTTCGGCATCCCTTAATTACATTGTAGTTGTTCTTGTTTGTAACTGCAGTTTCATTGAAATTTTGATACTTGTTCGATTACTGTATTGACCTTGGATTTGTTCTAACTTGATACATTTGGATTTGAGCATACTTGAGTCTAGTTGTCACGAGCACACTCATGCCTACACTTCAGTTCACTGTCTAGAACTTCTGGCCAGATTCAGTTTGCAAATAGTTTTGTATATTTTTATAACTTGAACCTTTGCTTGAATTGGTCTCGGCCTTGATTTGAAACTGTTTAGTCGACTTCGATTACTTTGATTATGTGATATTTTTGATGGCTTCAGCCTTGATTGATACTGCATTTCTTGGTTTCTGACTTCACTCTCTCTGGTTTCATGTTGATGTACTGGAATCAGATACTTTTCAAAGTCGCCCTGTCCAGTTTCATTTGAACATAGTTATATTTGCACATTTTGATTTTGTAGAGGCTGGTGCAACTGTCTTGAGTTGTTGCAATGTTCATATATGGTTATTTATAACCATTTTATTTTTTTTATTGTGAGCATTTCTAACATATACACAGGTGCACTTATATGTGTCTGCATTAGATTTTTGTATTTGGTTTCAGTTGTAAGTACATTTTGTAAATTCCACTAGACTTGGTGGAGTAAATATTTGTTATCACACAAATCGGGTCTGCATATAGGAAGTGTTCATCTCTGATGGCACTGCCCAGTATTGTTTGAGACTAATTACCTCGAGACAGTATCACTTATGTACTGTCAGGTCCTTATTGCAATTGCATTTGGTCATATGTTAGAAACAGATACATTGTATTATCATTTGCATTTGGTTCTGAGGTTATACTTCATTGTGCATTAGTCCACTTGAAGTTGTTGCCCTGCACATCGTTCACTTTTATCTACTATTGCATGAAAATGCTATCACTGTCCTTGTGGTTTCAGACCTGCACATACCTGTGCCATTTCTTTTCTTACCTTTGATTCATTTTGCCATGTGTAGTTGTTATGTACATTTACTTGTGTACATATCTCATATTTACTTTGGTCGGAGCTTCATACTACTGTCACTTAGTGCACTGTAAATTCTTGGTTGTATGGTCTCACTTGCATGGCTCTGGTCCTATGCCATTGTATATAACTGCATGTTGTATTTGTACCCTTTTGTTGTAAGTATTCAAGTACATTTAGGAGAGATGTACTTGTCTCTGTCGATCGCCATGTTGAACTGCTGCACTTCCCGACCAGTTGCAGTGAAATCTTCATATAGATATTTTTAGAGCTTGCACCGATAAGTTTTACAGTGCATACATGTTATATCTTTGTTTATGCCCCTCTTTTGGTTTGTATTTCACTAGCATTATTGTGTGGCGAGGCAGTGCACATGTATGTGCGTGTGCACTGCAGCCACCCAGAGTTGACATTTTGAATTGATATTTTTCTTTGCGTCGTGATGCATTGATCTTTTATGCCGTATTGGCGAGGCCGTACGCGCGTGCGTGTACGGCAGCCAATCGAACTTTGATGGTTTTAAAGTGACAATTTCAATTGTTTTGAATTGATTTAGTCGATTGATAAATTGTTTATTTATCTCCGTTGATGATTTAAATCTGCTGATTTATTGTTTAACACTGCTTAGTGTTAAAATTTTCGTTATCCGATTTCTTTGTTAAAAGAGTCGGGTAGACGAGAATTATTGTGACTGTCGTCTATTTAAATCATTATTGCTTCTATGCACTCATAAACTGGTTTGAATTAGACTGACCTGTGTATTATTTTCTTTTGAATATAATACTCGTGTCAGACCGAGTATTTTTACAGCTTGAAGATTTTCGAGCAGCGAAGTTAGAGAGAGAGAGTAAAGAATCACTTAAGTTTTCAAGAAAATTGTATTTTAAGATATTCCGCCGTATCAGTTAAATACTTTGTATAAACTCTGATGTATGTAAAAAGATTTATAGTAATGAAATATTATTATTCTGTGTTTCTGTGGATGATTCTGTTTAAATTACATAAACTAAATAACAATCCGTCTTTTTGAACGTTTCGAGTTGGTTTAATTACCGACTGGAGGCGGTCAGAAAGGGGGAATGTTACAGAGTGGTATCAGAGCTTTGGTTTACACAAAGCTTAGTTTATGATGTTTAATATGAATAGTTACTAGAAACACTTTAAGAAGAAATGTTTTTTCAAAACTAAAGAAGTATAAGATTGTTTTGAAATAAAGATTTTTAACTTGAGAAAAGTTAAATTGAATTGAGTTAGCATTAATAAATATATGGATTTGGAATTTAACTAAAGGAAGTTAAATAAATTGAACTTTATTTGATAAATTATTGAGATGAAAATTTAAAATTGAAAGATAAGTGATTATATAATATGAATTGGAAAGTTTAAATTTAATAAGTTGTATAACTTACAAAATGAAGAAATTTGAATCAAACCAATTGTTAAAATGTTTGAACAGTTTTGTTAAGTAAAACAAAATTTGGATTCTGAATAGTGATATGAATTTGACTTTAGCAAAAGTTAAATAAAATGATTTTTGAAATGAAAATTTAAGTTAAGTTAAATAAAATGGAATTTCAAATAAACTAGAGACGAACTTAAGCTGTATAGTGAAAATAAATGCAATTGAAGATAAAATGAAACATGGCTTAAGTAATATTGAATCAAATTGAATTTGATATCAAAATGAATTAATAAAGTGAAGTAATGAATATGAAATTGAGTTATATAAAGGAAATTCAACTTTAATTGTAAAAGTGAATTAGTGAATAAACATAAAATAGAAAAATTGTTAAGAGTTGATTGTATGGAAATTCATTAAGTATTAATGAAATTGAATAAATGGAAATTTGAAAGCTATGAAAAATCGAATTCAAATTGAAAGATAAGTAAATCTAAATAGAGTCAAATTTGATTGGAATTGAAAGAAAACTAACTTGGATATAAATTAGTGAAAGTGAACTAATTGAATATGAATGAATGTTAGTAAAATCCAATGTAAATAAATCAAATATGATTAAAGTGAAAATCAATTCAACGAAATGATTTATTAAAGAACCAGTTGATTATCTTGGAAATAGAAAATTGATAAATTTGTATAATAGTTTTAAATGAATTATTATAAACGGTTATATAGAAGATTTGAAAAGATTGATATTATATTGGAATTATAAAAAGGGTTGTATAAGTGTTAAAAATGAAATATAAATGTATTTCATAAGTGAAGTTATAAATTGAATCGATGTTGTAAAATAAAAGAATTACAAATAATTTACTTATAAATTAAATTTCTGATATGAAATTGAGTTATTAAAGGAATGGTTAATAAAGTAAATTTTTATAAATTGAAGTTTTTTTATAAATAGGAATGGGATTTATAAACGTTGTTTATAAATCCGAAACTGACTTATTTTAATAAGTAAATTCTTATAGTTGTTAAAAGAAGTATATTCACAATTTTGGACCGTGAATATATTATTGAATTAAATGGACATGTTTGGGAAAGTGATATTTTAAAACGAAGTTAATTGTTTTAAAAGATGTTTTCAAAGGCATTGAATATCGAAACCATAGATTTCAACATTCATTGTTGAAATAGACGTTTTCGAGGAATAAGAAAATGGTGGACTATAACACTGTTGTTATAGTAAATGATTTCCGAAAGGAAATGTTTTGTATAGTATTGGGGTTTATACATCTATTTAAATTTCGAATCCCTATACTAGTGATTTTGAGTTGTCGTAACGATGTTTTATGTAACATTCGTTTTAACTCAAATATATATGTGAAAGAGAATGATTTCCTTAAAGATGAAATATATACTTAATTTTGATTAAAGTATATCGAATATTTTCAAATGTTAAAAATAGATTGTGTTAACTCCCTTTTAGCAACGACTTACGAGTTAAAAAGCTTAAAGCCCGTGTACTCAACGACTCATGACTTAGTTGCTAA
Source organism: Allium fistulosum (assembly GCA_030737815.1). Taxonomy (NCBI): domain Eukaryota; kingdom Viridiplantae; phylum Streptophyta; class Magnoliopsida; order Asparagales; family Amaryllidaceae; genus Allium; species Allium fistulosum. The sequence continues at coordinate 713,151,472 of CM060905.1, forward strand.
GAAGGAATCTACGGCTTGAACGACTTACGACCTACCGGGTTAAGCAGCTTGCGACCTAAAGGAACTTCGCGACTTAACTACTCAACAAGTTAAAGTCTCTACGACTCAAAAGGATCTTACAACTCACAAGGTCTGTACGACTCATCAAGCTAAGCCGCCTACGACTTAAGAGACAGCGACTTAACTTGCCTAGCGACCTAACTATCTGGAAGGCCTTAAGTCGTCTACGACTCATGGTTTGCTATAAGTCGTCTACGACTCATGGTTTGCTATAAGTCGTCTACGACTCATGATTTGCTATAAGTGGCCTATGACTTAAGAGCTACATGACTCAACGAGACAAGCTTCCTGCGACTCATGAGGTCTTACGACTCATCACTCTGACGACTCATGAGGTTTACGACTTAAGGGCTATCAAGCTGGAATCCAAGGCCCTTGCCTGTGCTACTTTGATCTGATGAGTCGACTACGACTTAGCACTTCTCTTCCAACTGAGCCACAAGATGGACCAAATATGGCGCCCACGAGACATCCTAAGTCGAACACGAGTTATGACCTACCATGAGTCGGTCACGACTCATGACTTGGCCAAACCGAGAGCTCAGAAATCTGCTCCTATAAATAGGCCCCCACTTCCAACATGAAAAGGACTTTTGGCCATTCATTTCTCCAAGCGCCGTTACGGTGTCGAAGCCTCCTCTCATTCAGCAATCAAAGATCTTCAAGCATTCGAGACACTACAACAATCTTCGAGAAGAGCTCCTTACATCCAACACGGATTTGTCGAGTTTTATCATCAAAGATCGAGCTAGTAGTCAAGAATGTTTTCATGATCAAGTTGTATTGTATTTAGAAGGATATTGTATCAAATTGTAACCGAATCAGCAATAGAAGACTATAAAGTGGATGTAGGCTCAATTACGGGCCGAACCACTATAAATCCGTTGTTCATTTACTGCTTTTCTGCTATTTTCAGCTTATACTCTGTTCCCGTACCAACGGGTGGTGCTTTCACAATTCTATTACACATACCGGGTGTTAGCGTTCACTTTTTACCGTTAACAGAACCACTATAAATCCGTTGTTCATTTACTGCTTTTCTGCTATTTTCAGCTTATACTCTGTTCCCATACCAACGGGTGGTGCTTTCACAATTCTATTACATATACCGGGTGTTAGCGTTCACTTTTTACCGTTAACATTTTGGTGCTTTCACTGAGAATTGAACTCAGGCGATCATCCACCGTTGCTTCGCAAAGATTCATAAAAAGAACCTCTCTTAAAAACCAGATCCGAAATAATGGCTCCTGGAAGAAGAGGTAGACCTGTCAGATCCGGAAATGCTCACGAAGGAACTTCCGCTTCCCCAACAACAGACCAAGCAACTCCAACCGTTGGAGTCACCAGGGCTGAATTGGATGACGCAGTTTCTGGATTATACCAACAAATTGAAACTCAAAATGCTTTGATGATGGATAGAATAACTGCCCTGTTCGGGGCAAATCGTCAACTAGAAAACCATCAAACCACCCTTCCTGAAATGCCACCTTTCCAAGCTGATGGTTCTATGCCGCAACCAACTTGTCATGAACATATGCCCGGGCAAACTTCCGAGGGAAGAACTGATGCTTGCCCGGAGGTGTCCTTGAACAATAAAGAGTACCTGTCTGAAATGGTTGGCCGCATCATGAAAGAGAGCATGCAAAGGGAAGAGGATGAGGCTGACTGGGGATTCGCGCCAAGGAGAACTCCATTTACTGAAAGGATCCTGAGAGCGGAATTTCCAAGGAAATTTGCACCTCCTACTATCCAAGCCTATAGGGGAACCACTGACCCTAATCATTTCCTATACAAATACGATTGGCATATGACCGGTGCAAGAGCATCAGACGAGATCAAGTGTCGATACTTTCCGGTATACCTCGAAGGCGTGGCTTTACTTTGGTTTACAAAGCTTCCAGTTCGGTCTGTAGATAAGTTCTCCGATTTAACGCAAAAGTTTAAAGAACAGTTCAGATTGTATGCTTCAAAAGCTAAGGATATAATGTCACTGTCTAACCTTGAACAAGCGTCCGGAGAATCAATCAAATCTTTCTTGAGCCGTTTCAATATAGCTTTGGCCGAGGTATAAAATGCAGAACCACGCATGATCCTGACTTATTTGATGCGAGCCATTGATAAATCGAGTAAATTTGGAATATGGCTAAAGATGAAGGAACCGAACTCACTTGATAAATTTTATAAAAAGGCCGACGAGTTCATTCGCCTTGAAAGCCTTTCTACGACGTCGAAGGTGGTTGCTGCCCAAACTAATAATAACAGTGTCCCATCTAAGAAAAGAGAGTCTGAAAGTCAGAAAAGGGAGAATGAAGGAGGAAAGAACCAGGGAAATGAAAAGAAACCTCGCCGCTTTAATTCTTCGGATTATACTCCTTTAACTGATACACCAAGAAATATCTATTTTGCAACAAAAGACGTTGTCCGGTATCCTAAGCCACCTGAGATGACGAAAGGTGCGAAGAGTAATGGAAAATTCTGCCAATTTCACAATCAACCTGTCCATGACACTGACCAATGTCGCCAGTTAAAGAAAGTGATTGAAGAATTGCTGGAACAAGGTAAACTCCAACAATACGTTAAGAGAAGCGGAGTCGATCCAACTTCATCCACTCGGGATCAACAACACCGTACCCATCAATCTGATTCTCACAACAACACTGCAGTGCAAGATTCAGAAAAGCTTTTCATTAATGCTATCACAGGGGGACCATACCCAGCAAGCAGAAGTTGGGATGACTATTAATTACCCACAAAACTGCGACTAGGGCATCTCTCACTTTCTCCGGCATAAAAATCCAAAAGCTGTGAATCAAGCACAAATGGAAATCCAGCTTGGAGATTCTGAAACAACAATAACTAGCATTCATTTTTACTTAACAGCATTGCTTGAATTTATAAAAATAATAATGGATGTGTAACTTCTGCATTGTAAACCGCTGAGAAATCAGCGTGACTCAATAATGAAAAACTATGCATTCTGTGTTTTCTATTATAAAATGCCTGTTATATTTCGATGTGTAAATACTCTAAATGTATTGCTAAAATGTCGATCTAATACTGCAGGTCATTAAAGCAAAGCTCACCCATCGCAAAGCTAAGCGAGCCTTACAAATCATTTATTAAAGAAAATTTCAAGCAACAAAAATTTTAAACTCAAATCCCATACAAGAGGAACTTCACATAAAAAGTTGACGGCTCCACTGTGTCAAGCCCTTGTTAACTGGTTGCGATCGTTGATATAAAAAGGCATCCAACCAAATAACTTGCGTTTACTCTGTGGAGTCATTCAACAGTGAAGTCTACTTCTTCGGATAAAACAACTTACTTGCAAAAAAAGGGAAGACGCGCTTGGAAACGATGATAAAGGATCGCAGATTGGCGGATGATGATACAACATGAGCGGGCAAACGTGGAAACAGCCAAAGGGATGTATGCCTCTCAACAGAAAAGCAGGTAGATCCACTAAAGGGATACCTTCCCAAGCAGAAGGAATAAGACCCTCGCTAACTGATTGTGATGCATCCGATCAGGCAGCTTGTGTCCATCCCATGGATCTACTTGCCCCTAAGACGCAACCTTCCTGGCACACCAACCAAAGCCCTCCAACGAGGCACGCCAATAAATGGGAGTGCTTTACTCAATCAAAAAGATCGGTGGGACTACCAAAGGGGCACCTCGTTAATTGATTGCGATCGTTTGTATAAACAAACATCCAATCAAGCAACTTGCGCCTGTCCCGTGGACCCCTCCGACCATGAGAAAGTAACTTCCAGGCAATCACAAGCCCTCTTCGGAGGCACAAGCCCTCTTTGGAGGCACAAGCCATCTTCGGAGGCAAAAGCCCTTTTCGAAGGCACAAGCCCTCTTCGGAGGCACAAGCCCTCTTCGGAGGCACAAGCCCTCTTCGGAGGCACAAGCCCTCTTCGGAGGCACAAGCCCTCTTCGGAGGCAAAAGCCCTTTTCGGAGGCAAAAGCCCTTTTCGGAGGCACATTTCACCCGTGTAGAAGTCCAAAATTGCTTCTCTTCGGAGACCAAAATTGCTTCTCTTCGGAGACCAAAATTGCTTCTCTTCGGAGACCAAAAGACCTCTTCAGAGGCGTACTTCACCTTGCTTGAAGTACCAAAAATAAACCCTTTACTGGGGCATAAAATCAAAACCTTCTTCAGAAGCTCATTTCATTGTACAGGAAAATTCACTTTCAAACAAATAAAAGTGATCATTCCCAGAAGTCGAAATGTTCTTCAGGAAGAAAAAGAAAATAAAAATTTCTCCAAAGACAAGATATACTCTATTAAAAAGTAGAATAATTCTTCCCTGAAAAAGTGGAAAGTTATTCTCTAAAATAAGAGTATCGGTCTTGTGAAAGCAAGAAATATTACAATATACTTGTGGTATGGGGGTAGCATTATACAATTCAGTTACAGTAATAAAAGTAATATACAAGCGACATACCACAAGTTCATTGCGATATCACGTAATAAAGATGTGGAGTAAATGCGTTCTTGAAACACAGACAAAAAGTTTGTACAAATAGAAAGAATCGTTTACTCTACACTTCAAATGAAAAACAGATATATTCCTACATACACAAGGATTTGTACAAGAAAAATATCTATTTATTTCAACACTATGAGAAATTTTTTACATTGTACAGGTTACAAAAAGAAGCGAAGACCGGTATCCGCACAATCCCCGGTCAATACAAAAAGCAGAAAAGACAAAATCAAACTCATTTCCCCTTCTTCCCACCCTTGGAGCTTTTACCCGGCCTGGTAATTAGCTTCGTAGGCCGTATCGGAGAAGAAGGAGAAAGAGACTCAGCCGGATCAATCTCTGCTTCATCCCCAGCAGCAGAAGAACTCTTCTTTCCTTTCTTCGAAACCGCACGCTTTCCCTTCTTCTTGGAAGAAGACTCGCTCCCCGGAGCAAGAAATATAGAAAGCTTTGTGTCGTAGTCAAAAGACCGCTCGAACTTGTTTTTGAAGCATTTCTTCTTTCTGAGAATAAGAAGTGGAAGAAGTAGCAAGCTCTTTTTTAAGTCTTTCAACTTCAGCTTCGAGCTTCCCATAACCGTCGCTAATGCTTTTCATCTCCGCGTCATGATGCTTACGCCATTTGTCCCACTCGGACTTATCATTCTCCATGGTCATCATCGCCTCAAGGTTCATATGGTTGACCCTTTGAAGTTCATCAACCAGCTTCTGCCATCCAGACATTCTTTCGATGTCAAGCTTTACAGCATCGACATTTTTCAGCATCGCCTGCTTATCAATGGGGACCAAATCCAAATCAAAACGCACTCCTTTCAGACACCAATTCGGAAATCGGCTCTGGAGTGTGGGAGGACCATCTCCAGCTTGGTACTGTGGCCTATTAATGATTGTCTGGATGTCAGACTCCTTAAGGGCAGGAGAACCAGAAGATGTATTAGGAGGAATAGAAGCGGTAGTCTTTTCCGAGATATTAGATGTATCTTTCTCACCAAGTCTGATCCGTTTGCTGGAATCGTCAGAAGTATGACTCTTCCCCTTGTCATCGTAAGATTTCCTCTTGTAAGGATCGTCGCTTCTACGGGAAGAGTCACGTCGCTCGTCCCTACTCCCATGGTATTCCTCATCTTCTCTCCGGCGACGCTCTTCATGAGCTCGCCTCTCATGAGCCTTTCTGGTAGCCCTCTCCTCATCAGTTTCCTTCACAGCACCAATATAACTCCTAAAGTCATAAGCCTCACGGCTTCCGTAACGCTGGAATTTGTTGTAGTAAGAGCCGCTTCGCCCCATCAGAGAACCTGAAATTGAAGAAAAAGACCAGTTTTAGAAATCCTCAAATTGAAGAAGCTAAGTGCATATAAGTGCCAAAATTCTAAGTGTGTGTGATGTGCAAACTACGCGCGTCAGACTACAAACCACTTTTGGATGTAGAAATGGCAATAAGTAGTGTGGAAGGCGTTGTGGTTTGTTGCAAAGAAGAAGTTGCTTCGACAACAGGAGAGACCACTTTAGAAATATCATCTTTAAAGAGCTCCTGAGAGGTTATCATGATGTCGCTCAGACTGTCAAAAGTATCATCGCCATGGTGCATGGGAGAATTATCTTTTTCAACTTCCACCTCAGCCGACTTTTCAAGAGTGTGAAGATTTTCCTCCTCTTCAACAACCGGGGCAAGTGCTAACTTACTGGACGATCCAGCAATGTCGGTAGAAGTAGAACACTTTACCAATGAAGTCTCAGCGGTAAGATCTTGCGGTAAAAGTTCTTTAGCAGGAACAGGGGCATCTGACTCCTCAGCAGGAGAATCAGGGACTTCATGTGGCTGAGTGGAACGGGAAGGATGTAAGAGTCCAAATTCGTGGAGGAACTCATCTCTCAATAGAAATTGAACACTCCTCTCCTCAACCGGCACGACCATAAGCCTCTCAAAGGTAGTCTTGTGACGAGGTTCCCTAGAGGGGGAAGGAAGCGCTGAAACAATAGAAAAAGAAGTTAACACTCGACAATTTGGACTTCAAAGAATTTAGAAAACACAGGGAAAAGATAGATAATCGTACTTCCCACTCTCCAAATGGCGTAAAATCCCGGGGGACAACGAACAAAGAAAATCTGGCTCAGAAACCCAGGAACGCTTTCGGGAAGACCTATAATCAGTTTACGATTCCGGGCACTCCTTACAACTGTGATAGAGGGATGGTCTTTGGTCTTTGTAAATGAGCATAGAAAGCAAATTTCTCCAAAACTGGGAAAACGGTCCAGCATTCTCCTAAAAAGCACACACAGTCCCAGCAGGATGGCATAGCCATTAGGATGAAGTTGAAAAGGGGAGAAAGATAATCGAAGGAGAAGTTCTCGGAGACAGTCATTAAACGGGGGAATCGCTCCACTCAAGCACATTTGGCGGTTCACTGCGATAAAGCCGTGGGGCGGCCTGTCAGCAGTGTCATTTACTCCAGGGAGCAAAGCGTCAGATTCAGCGATGCCAAACTGGGTGCATAATTGACGGAAGACTTTATGACTCAGAGTGGTAGGAATCCTTTCCGGGGGATCATTCAGCGGAGTAGCAATTGGAAAAGCTTCTCTAGCTGATTCCAAGTCTTCTTGATGAGATGCCATTCTACACAATCAGCCGAATGTTCAAAAGTGAAGGTGCACGTTTCCTAAAAGTGTGAAGTGCTGTGCATAACTAATGAAAATAAAAAAAAAGCAAATATAACTGGAATTAAACTAACTAACAATCAGTCGATTACGAGATTTCAGAACTTGTTAATGCTCAAGTGCAGTGTTAATGCAGACAAATCAGTTTTAGTTAACCATTACGATTTTGCTTTAATACTTCACTTGAGTTGGTTATTGCGTAGCATTTCACTCATATAGTTCATTTAATTTAATCTTCTCTTTATCAACTAATCTGTCATTCGATGTGGGCAGTCAGTGGTAGTATATTCGTCCCAGTATTCTGTGAATGTTGTGTTAAGCAGATTATTAGCATTAGATTCAAGACAGTGTGAGAGGTAACACAACACAGTTCAAATTCAAGAGTTCAGCCAACTTCTGTGCAAAGTCATCTAAAGTCTTAAGTCGTTAAACGACCTATCATGAGTCGGGGCTTTTAGGTCGTATTAGGCGAACCAAGATGTTCAAGGCATGTTCTCTTAAGTCAGATCATTCAAGTCCAAGAATTCGAAGTCATAGAGTTCAAGTTATTAAGTCGTTCGGATGGGTTCACGAGTTACGAGTTAAGGGCTATCTCATCCACGACCTAGTCATTCAGATGTGCTTGCAAGATTAAACCTTAAGTGTTAACTCGTTCACGACCTAAGGGGCAAGCTACGAGTTAAATCAAGTCGTCAGTCCTTAAGTCGCACTGCAAAGTAAAGTTTCAAGTCTGAATGCAAAAATGCAATGTCCTAGGTTGTTACCGACCTACGACCTACGACCTACTTAAGGTCGTCGAAAATTAAGTCGCGGTTTCTGTTTAAAGGTGTTAGTTCATTCTCCCCAGTACATCGATTCGCCGAACTCCTAACCCGTTAACCCATTAGCCTCTCCTTCAACCAAAACTCTCGTCCCCTCAACGCATTCAATCATCTCGAAATCGCCATACACCTAGTGTAATGATATTCCATCACAAATCACAAATCGGTCAAACTGAATCACCGCAATCCATCACCTTGTTCACACAAAACTGTCCAAGGCTAAGACAAATCATCTAGAATCCACCAATGATCGATTGAAACAAGGATTGCAGAGAAGTACGGCTTGAGGAAAGGGGGGCGATGGCGAAAATGGGATTCATAATTCAGTTATAGTCGGGGATTGAATAATCAAGTTCACTTACGCAATATAACGATGGGGATAACTGGCGATCGAGTATTTGAATTCGTCTTAAGAGAGCTCGAATGCTTGCAAATGGCAGAATAAGATGATAAGAACAAGTGGAGGAGGAAAAGGAACGACCGAATCTATTTATGCCCTGGGACAGTGGAAGGTGAATCGACACATCCGGCTTACGACTTATACTAAGTCGTTCACGACCTACGACTCATCTTAAGTCGATCGAGATCTAGCACACTCATCAAGAAGCGAGCTAAGGAAATCGAAGCACACGACTTACGACTTAAGATGTATACTTCGAGGGGCAAATGTTAACTCCCTTTTAGCAACGACTTACGAGTTAAAAAGCTTAAAGCCCGTGTACTCAACGACTCATGACTTAGTTGCTAAGAAGGAATCTACGGCTTGAACGACTTATGACCTACCGGGTTAAGCAGCTTACGACCTAAAGGAACTTCGCGACTTAACTACTCAACAAGTTAAAGTCTCTACGACTCAAAAGGATCTTACAACTCACAAGGTATGTACGACTCATCAAGCTAAGCCGCCTACGACTTAAGAGACAGCGACTTAACTTGCCTAGCGACCTAACTATCTGGAAGGCCTTAAGTCGTCTACGACTCATGGTTTGCTATAAGTCGTCTACGACTCATGGTTTGCTATAAGTGGCCTACGACTTAAGAGCTACATGACTCAACGAGACAAGCTTCCTGCGACTCATGAGGTCTTACGACTCATCACTCTGACGACTCATGAGGTTTACGACTTAAGGGCTATCAAGCTGGAATCCAAGGCCCTTGCCTGTGCTACTTTGATCCGATGAGTCGACTACGACTTAGCACTTCTCTTCCAACTGAGCCACAAGATGGACCAAATATGGCGCCTACGAGACATCCTAAGTCGAACACGAGTTATGACCTACCATGAGTCGGTCACGACTCATGACTTGGCCAAACCGAGAGCTCAGAAATCTGCTCCTATAAATAGGCCCCCACTTCCAACATGTAAAGGACTTTTGGCCATTCATTTCTCCAAGCGCCGTTACGGTGTCGAAGCCTCCTCTCATTCAGCAATCAAAGATCTTCAAGCATTCGAGACACTACAACAATCTTCGAGAAGAGCTCCTTACATCCAACACGGATTTGTCGAGTTTTATCATCAAAGATCGAGCTAGTAGTCAAGAATGTTTTCATGATCAAGTTGTATTGTATTTAGAAGGATATTGTATCAAATTGTAACCGAATCAGCAATAGAAGACTATAAAGTGGATGTAGGCTCAATTACGGGCCGAACCACTATAAATCCGTTGTTCATTTACTGCTTTTCTGCTATTTTCAGCTTATACTCTGTTCCCGTACCAACGGGTGGTGCTTTCACAATTCTATTACACATACCGGGTGTTAGCGTTCACTTTTTACCGTTAACAGAACCACTATAAATCCGTTGTTCATTTACTGCTTTTCTGCTATTTTCAGCTTATACTCTGTTCCCATACCAACGGGTGGTGCTTTCACAATTCTATTACACATACCGGGTGTTAGCGTTCACTTTTTACCGTTAACAGATTGGATTTGTGAATTACTTATTTTTAAATAAGTATGGAAATGTTTTTCCAAAAATGAAATGTTGTGAATATATTCCGTAAGGGATAAATGATTTGAAATTCATTTTCAAAGTCGAAGTTGAAAAGTTAAACGAGAAATTTGAACAATTAGTTCAATTTGAAATTTTTCAAAAAGATTGAATCGTTGAGTTAAAATTGAGTTTAACTTCGACACCAAAGACAATATAAGTTGAGCTTTGAATTTCAGATGATGATTTGGATTGTATGTCTAACATTGTGAATTGATGACATAGCAATTGATATTTATTAAATATATATCTGTTGGTGGCGGAGAATTTATTCTCTTAGCTTAACACCCTTCTCTGAGACGTACGAGCTTAGAGGTTATATATCGATAGACATCAATTCTGTGTTGAGAATTGACGATGTAGCGTGAAATCCAAATCGAATGTGAAAGTCGATAATAAAATGGAATTATGAATATGAATTAGGTTTGAGATAACCTTAAATTTCCAAATCGACTTAGAGGAAAATTTTGAAATCCTCTATTTTGTTATGAATATGGATATGTAAGTTTCAGAACTTATATATATAAATGCGGTAAATTTGAAACCGTTAGTTTGGAAAGTCATTGTTATGGAAATCTTATGTAAGCTTACATGGATACGATATGTACGAAATGTGAAATGAAGTACAACATATATATGATATTATGTTTTCCAAACTGAGGATATGGAAAAGTACCTTCCATTTATTATTAGAAGAGGTTTTGGAACTTTCGATGAGTGTCCATTTGAAATTCGTAGCTACGTAGAATGTCCATTTAGTCAGAGTGACTATTTGAATCGGAAATCCCTCGGGATGGATCATGTCGATGGGATTAGATTGATGATTAGCGTAATTTGAGGGGCGAGATGCCCATAGTTACAAGCGATTCCACTGGGATAGTGGCGTAACCGCCGGGTAAACTGCAATCTAATGCCAAGCGAAATTTGAGGGGCGTGATGCCTACAGACACAAGCGATTCTACTGGGATAGTAGCGTAACCGCCGTGTGTACTGCGATCTATGGCGACAACCATGGCGAAATTTAAGAGATGAGAAATCTACAGATTACGAGCGACTCTACTGGGATAGTAGCGTAACCGCCGGGTAAAATGTAATCCATGGGGGAACGTGCTTTCCATATCCATTTTTAAAAGAATTTTTAAAAGTATTTTCACTAGGAATTAAAGCAAGTATGTTTAGTACTTGGAGATTTTTAGACCTGCGTCTGGCCAGCATATGCCTAATGTCTGTGAGAACGAAGATGGACTTGTTAAATTTCGAGTTAGCAAGTATTTTCAAACTTTAAATAGCAAATCAATGATCTGAAAGTAAAATTATGAAATTCCAACTTAATGAACTAAGGAAGAGGATCTTTGAAATGTTTTGAAAGTCCACAGCTTTGGAAGAGATATATTATATAAATCTCTAACATGACGGATTTTAAGTTTGAATCTGAGTTGTAAATTAAAAATGTTAGTAAAAGACTTTTGCGTTTTGATTGTAGAAATCAATGAACAAAAGGAAATTAATAAACAAAACTAGTGAGATTAAATAAATGGAATGAATCCTATATTCGTTTATTTGTATTGAGTTTCAAGCTTAGGAAAATTGAGTAGAGTATAAATATTAATGAAATTTTAACAACCGTTCCTTTCGTGGACGAAAAGTTTTTAAGGAGGGGAGTTTGTAACGATCCCGAATTTTTAAACTATTTTGAATTTAAAATTTAATTTAATTTTGATTTAAAATTGTGTATTTGTTTGAATTTTTCAAGTTTAAAATGGGAAGTATAAATTGGATAATAATTTGAATCGGGATTTATAAAAATGTAAAGGGAATTTGCTTTGAAATTTTAAAGTATAAAATCTTTGGATTTTAAAAAAATCGAATTTATCTTATTTAATTAAAATTAAAACTCTACATTTTGACATTTAAAAGATATATGCAAATGAAGGTAAAATAAAGGATGGTGTTTAAAAGGAAATAAAATTATATCTACAAAAATAAAATAACATACCTTATTAATAAATAAAAACAAAAATAAAAGGGAAAAAAATAATAAAAGAAAAAAATAACATACTTAACCCATACCAACCCATGCCCAAAGACACGATCCCCTTACTTGTGCAAAACCCCGTTCTCCCCCCTTTCTTTGTTAAAACCACGACATCCCCATCCCCTCTCATTCATTCGTGCCCTAAAATCAATCAAAGAAAATAAAAATGGTGGCGACTAAAAAAACTAGGGCTTCGAAGATTTCTCGATTCTATGGCAAATCTGGATTGATCTTCGTTCAAATTCAAAGGCGCCGGCTACGGTCGATCGAAGCTCTCTTCGAGTTGCTCCCACAGTAGATTCTAATCGTTCGCGCCTGCTCCAATTCGTGGCGAAGGTTAGTGACCCCCCTCACTCACATCTAATTAGCCTCAAAATTGTAGAGTTTAATTTCTGTGATTTTTCGTTCGTATAAAAATTTGATGATTTCCTACTGTTGCAATTTATGTGATTTTGAACTGTGATTTGGTTTGACTCCTTGAATTTATAGCTTCGGCTGTTTTTATTTTAAATTGAGTTTGATTTTGGAGCATTTTGTTGATAACTAGTTCATCATAGTGGTTTCCTTTTGACTTCGGTCGTTTTGTGACATTGTCACTTCTGAACCTCTCAGTAGCATTTTGACCTGTTCGATCTTTGATCTTCTTGTCCTTGACTTGTTATCTCATCTTGGACTTGGTTATGAGGTTGGTCTCTCGGCTAGGAATTGTGCGATACTTTGTAATGACCGGAAGCTTTGATTTTTGTGATGTTGCATCACTTGATGTTGTCCTGTTGCCTAATTTTTTTTCGTTTGTTGCCTCAGTTACATTAAGCTGCACATGTTCACTGGCCCATAGGTTTTCATTTATAGCTACCTTGTCCTTTGGATTTTCGGGCATATATCTATATATATATATATATATGCATTCTTGTATGTATATATATATGGGTTATCAACTTATCTGGAGTCACTTGTTCAAGTTGGCACTAGTTCATTTCTAAGTAGTTTCACTGGTGCATTTCCTTTTTGTGGTGCACTGATTTGAGTCTTCGTATACATGATATATGCACTGTGATGCCTCATTTTTACTTGTTGCTTTTGAATCTTGATGGAGCTGGCTTCCTTATGTCTCGGCCTTGAGTTGAGATTCTATGTGCATAACTGGTTCGCATAATTGATATGCAGTAACCTATAGCACTTGACTTCGGCATCCCTTAATTACATTGTAGTTGTTCTTGTTTGTAACAGCAGTTTCATTGAAATTTTGATACTTGTTCGATTACTGTATTGACCTTGGATTTGTTCTAACTTGATACATTTGGATTTGAGCATACTTGAGTCTAGTTGTCACGAGCACACTCATGCCTACACTTCAGTTCACTGTCTAGAACTTCTGGCCAGATTCAGTTTGCAAATAGTTTTGTATATTTTTATAACTTGAACCTTTGCTTGAATTGGTCTCGGCCTTGATTTGAAACTGTTTAGTCGACTTCGATTACTTTGATTATGTGATATTTTTGATGGCTTCAGCCTTGATTGATACTGCATTTCTTGGTTTCTGACTTCACTCTCTCTGGTTTCATGTTGATGTACTGGAATCAGATACTTTTCAAAGTCGCCCTGTCCAGTTTCATTTGAACATAGTTATATTTGCACATTTTGATTTTGTAGAGGCTGGTGCAACTGTCTTGAGTTGTTGCAATGTTCATATATGGTTATTTATAACCATTTTATTTTTTTTATTGTGAGCATTTCTAACATATACACAGGTGCACTTATATGTGTCTGCATTAGATTTTGTATTTGGTTTCAGTTGTAAGTACATTTTGTAAATTCCACTTGACTTGGTGGAGTAAATATTTGTTATCACACAAATCGGGTCTGCATATAGGAAGTGTTCATCTCTGATGGCACTGCCCAGTATTGTTTGAGACTAATTACCTCGAGACAGTATCACTTGTGTACTGTCAGGTCCTTATTGCAATTGCATTTGGTCATATGTTAGAAACAGATACATTGTATTATCATTTGCATTTGGTTCTGAGGTTATACTTCATTGTGCATTAGTCCACTTGAAGTTGTTGCCCTGCACATCGTTCACTTTTATCTAGTATTGCATGAAAATGCTATCACTGTCCTTGTGGTTTCAGACCTGCACATACCTGTGCCATTTCTTTTCTTACCTTTGATTCATTTTGCCATGTGTAGTTGTTATGTACATTTACTTGTGTACATATCTCATATTTACTTTGGTTGGAGCTTCATACTGCTATCACTTAGTGCACTGTAAATTCTTGGTTGTATGGTCTCACTTGCATGGCTCTGGTCCTATGCCATTGTATATAACTGCATGTTGTATTTGTACCCTTTTGTTGTAAGTATTCAAGTACATTTAGGAGAGATGTACTTGTCTCTGTCGATCGCCATGTTGAACTGCTGCACTTCCCGACCAGTTGCAGTGAAATCTTCATATAGATATTTTTAGAGCTTGCACCGATAAGTTTTACAGTGCATACATGTTATATCTTTGTTTATGCCACTCTTTTGGTTTGTATTTCACTAGCATTATTGTGTGGCGAGGCAGTGCACATGTATGTGCGTTTGCACTGCAGCCACCCAAAGTTGACATTTTGAATTGATATTTTTCTTTGCGTCGTGATGCATTGATCTTTTATGCCGTATTGGCGAGGCCGTACGCGCGTGCGTGTACGGCAGCCAATCGAACTTTGATGGTTTTAAAGTGACAATTTCAATTGTTTTGAATTGATTTAGTCGATTGATAAATTGTTTATTTATCTCCGTTGATGATTTAAATTTGATGATTTATTTTTTAACACTGCTTAGTGTTAAAATTTTCGTTATCCGATTTCTTTGTTAAAAGAGTCAGGTTGTGATATCTCGGAATTTTTGGCAATATAAATTTAATAATCTATATTTAAAAATTGAATTGATTTGATAATTTCTGTAAATAAATTTGAATTGATTCAATAATATTCTTTAATAAATATTTAATTAGTGAATTAATCTTTTAATGAGATTAATAAATGTTTTATTTATTCAAAATATATTTTGACCTAAGTTTGTATATTAAAACAAGTTATAAAATGTTTGTTTTATTCTTTTTAAAATATTGATAAATAAATTTGATTTGTAGAATAAATATGAGAATTTAAAATACAATTAATAAATGAATCATGCATTCATTAAAATAACAAATAAGTTACAACCTCTTGTATAAATTTATTTAATATGATTAAAAACATTATTTTCAAATGATTGTTATATATATTGTTTTTATTTATAAATATAATGTTTTATTTCTTTAAAAATTAGCTATACATATAAACAAGTATTTATAAATTAATTAAGTTTAAAACATTCATTACCTTTAAATAAAAATGCTAATTAATTAAAAGGACATGTGTAAATATATTAAAGCCTAATGTAACATGTGTTAGATGTTTAAACAAGGTAATTAACAAGTGTTGAAATTCAAGCCATGTGTCAAATTTTAGTTTTAATTTTCTTTAATTTTTAATATAAATCATAAATATAGTTATATAAACTCATGCATTCTTTCTTTCCTTCCCCTTTTTCTCATTTTCCAATTCATAACTAAGAAGTCTTCCAGCTGAAACATTTTCTCTAAAACAAATCTGAGAAAATTTGCAAATCCATTTTTTCAAAACCAAATCAGTAACCATCTTCAAACAAGATTCCTTTAGCATATTTCAAAACAAGCCTGCATTCATCATCCTCAAAACTGAATCCTCTACATCATTTTTCTTCAATCTGAAATTGTTTTCCTACATACAACCTCATTTTCAAGTTCAAAGTATTTTCAAACCAAGCACAAAAAGTATTTCCAATTTATGTAACATGCAAATTAAAATCTGAAGCCCACATTCATCGTTTTCAAACCTGAGATGAAGTCATTTCTGCATTGCAACTGCATTTCAATTCAAGCTGTGCACTTTTATTTCAATCTGGAAAGTAGCCTCTGCATGCAAGTTAAAGACCTCAGCAACATTCAAGTTTAAAGTTTTTAAAAGCAAGTTTTCAAAGGATTCACAAAGTTTTTTTTTAAACTGGTGCTCTGCTCATCAAAAATCAAGCTCTCTGCATTTAATTAATAAGGTGAGTAACATTCTTACTTAAAATAACTTAAGTATAATTATGTTTGCATGCTTAATTCTGTGATAATTGTGTTGTGGTGTGAATGGTTATGGTTGATTCTGCATATACATGAATGTATATAGGTGTGCATGTTGCTTTGTATCAATGTGTCTCTGTTTTCTTTAATTCCAGGCTCCAGTTTTGATTTAAAATCATTACCCCATGATCTAGTGTTAATTTGGATTTAATATTTAAATAAAATATGTTTGTTTTATCATAAACTAAAGTTTAAAATTTAAATTAAGTCAAATTTAAACTTGAGTGTCTCTGTAACCAAAAACAACAGAGAAATGTTATATAAAAGTAAAAATTTAAACTTTGTAATTTATAACTTCAGGTTTATAAATTGAATAGATAAGTTATAATATGATTTTTAGCATTAATATCATAATTTATAATTTGGAAATAAAGGAGCAGTTCTGGTTTAAGTTAGAAATGAATTTTTGGAAATTTTGATGATCTCAGTGAAATTGGGATGTTGTAATCTTCAGTAGGGATGGAGGAATGATCGAGGATATAAGGAAAATTACTGGAAATCGAATTAAAACATTGAGGAAGAAATGATTTAGAATTTGATTTTTTTAACCCTAGAAAATGAAACTTGGAAGAATCGATCGTCGTGATCCCTGTAGTGGATCGAGTTCGTCGAGTTTTTGGGATTGAGTAGTAGTCACGTAGACGGTGTCGCGGCCGGAAGGGTTGACCTGCAGATGATCGGAACGGCGAGCTTTGGGTGATGACAGGCTTTGGCGAATTCGAACTGATGGTTTCCAGGCCTGGAAGGTGATCGAATTTCGATTCGTTGGTGGATATGGTGACCTGGGTTCACGTGAGAGACGGCGAGGCTAACGCTGGTTGATCAATGATCAGGGGAAGAGTCGGAAGGTGTTGATTCGTGGGTGTACGTGCACGTGCACGAGATTGTGAGTGTATCTGGGTAAATTTTTGGAATGTTAAAGCGTTGGGGAAGAAGGCATTCTCGAGTTCGTACTCGAGTTGTTCAGGTGAGTGGCTCGAGTGTTTTGGAGAGGCGACTCGAAGTATTTTGAGGTGTCTCGGGTAAAAGTCTGGGTTCCAGATTTTAAAACTAAACTGTTTAAAAATTTAAAACAAAATTTAAATGGTTAGGTAAAAGTTTTAAACAAGTCTTAAGTCTAAGTTTAAAACTGATTTAAGTTAAATTTGAATCTCAGTTCAAAAATATAATAAGTTGTTGAAATTTAGAATATTTAGCAACCTTTAAAATGATTAGATAGTTGAATTTAAAAAGATGAAGTTTTAAATTTGCAAGTAAGTTTAATCTAAGTTTTATCTGGAATTAGAATTAAATCTGTATTTCAGTTTTGAAATAAAAGAGGGTTTTTAAATTAAAATTGTTTAATAACTTTAATTGTCAAAATGGATATTAAAAGGGTAGAATTTAAAAGTAAATTGATTTAAATTCTTAAGTTCTTTTACAAAATTAGTATTTCTTCACCATATGATTTTAAGAGTTTTAAATGGATTTTAAGGTTTGTTAAGGTTAAATTTTTATTCATTTTAAATCTCATATTTAAAATGGAATTTAAAAATAATTTGAAAGTTAAATGTTTTCAAATATGTTTTGAATGATAAATATCATTAATAATGAAATGTTTTCTTAAGACTTAATGAATTGTGATGAATTAAATTTATAAGGTGAATTAATATGGATAATTTATTAATTCAATTAATTAAAGGTTTGGTATTAATTAAAGTGTAATTAAAAATATAAATTAATTAAGGTTTAAGATTAATTAAATAGGATAATTAATTTATAATTAAGGATTATAAATTAGAATATTAATTAATGATTAAGAATTAATTAGTAAAGTAATTAAATATTAATTAAGTTATGGTTAACACTTAATTAATTAAATAATCAAAGATTAATTAATTGGTTAAAAGATTTATTAATTTGAAATTAATAATAATTAATCTAAGTTAATTACTTAAGAAAAAGTAATTAAAGAGTTGTAAATAGTTAATGAAGGTCATTAACTATGGATTATTAAATAATTAATTAATGTAATTAATTTTAATAGTTAATTGGATTAATTAATTTAAAGATAATCAATTATAGAATTTGTTTAAATGAATTTCTTAATGGAAGTAATTAAGAATTAATTACTTATTGTAATTAATTGAAGTTAATTTGATTAGTTAAGTTAATTAATTAAGTTTAATTAATTCAGAATAATCAAGAGTTGATTTGATAAATAATTACTTAATGTAATTATTAAGGTAAGATTATTTAGGGAAGTAAATAATATGATAATTACTGGAAGTAATTAGTTGAATAATGATTTTATTAATAAAAGTAATTTGAGTTAATTACTTTGAATAATTAATCAAGGGATTAATTAAGAAATTAATTAAGGAAGTAATTAATTTAGTTAGTGAAAGTAATTAAGGGTAGTTAATTACTGATTAAAGATTAATCAAGGTGATTAATAAATGTTGTTTAATTAAAGATTAATTACTTAATGTAATTAATTTAATTGAGTAATTAATAATTAAGTTGTAATTAAGGATCATAAATTAATATAATTAATGATGTAACTAAGATTGATTAATTAAGTAATAATTAATAATTGAAGTGATTAATTAATGTAATTAATTAAGGATTAATGTAATTAATTATAGTTGATTAATTTAATTATATTATAGTTAATTAATTAATGAAGTAATTAAAGGTTAATTACTATAAGTGGTTAAGGATAATTAATTTAAGTAATTAATTAAAGATAAATTACCTGAATGGAATTAAAGGGTAATTAAAGGATAATTAATTAATTTGTAATTAATTAATGATTAAGTAAGCAGGATTTATAGAATGAAGTAATTAATTTAATTCATTTTAAATTAATTAGAAATGGTATAAATCATTACTTAAGAATGGATGATAATATTGAATGCTTTGCATTGATTGATATCTCTGATGAGATATATGCTGTGTGATATGGATGTTTAGTTGAATTGTGATGATAATATGGATTATCTGATAATGTTGATTATCTATTGTGAATTATCCTTCTATGTGTATAAAGATAATTGAATTGAATTGTTTTAACTTTAAAACAACTTGGCCTTAAAAGATACGTTTTGGATTTCGATGAGACCGGGATCGGGTTTCCGTATACCGGATTTCCAGGTCTGGAGACCCGAATACCACATCGGTCCAAATTTACGATAGGTCGTGAATCTCAAGTGAAGATGAAGATTCAGAGTGCAAGGGTTATTGTTGTTAACTCTGAGGGTGATTCCAAAACGAGTGTAACGAGATAATGCCTTCGGTTTCGTTCGAACCCGGAACGAACTTGTATGGATTGAATGCTTTCAGCACATCGTCAGGCGGACGATGAGCATTCTAAGTGATATGTTCTGTTTAAAGGTAATCGTGACCTCAAGCCTCACAAACCGGGAATGGCTAAAACAGGGGAGGTGCAGCAAGGTTAGTGGGTAGCACCCAAGTAGGACAAGGTTACCTCTGTCTAGATGTCCCTTTCTATTTTCGACTTAGTGGTGCGGTTGCTGATCCCAACCGTGAGGTATCTTGTGCGGGAATTATCCAGTAAGGGATGTTCCGACCTTGTGTTGCAGGGGATTGGGAGTGATCCTCGGTACGGTGATCTAGGCCACGTACTGTGACGGGCGGTACCCCGGTAGCCCTGCCATTGTATGGAATCCAAAATCCAATAAGTGCCAACGGACTTGATTGTATAACCCACTTTGTGGCTAGTATGCTGGAATTTAATAATGTAACAATTTCAGCTATTTCATATTTATTTGAAAACCCTAGACCCTATTATAATATAATTGGATTTCCTATCAAATGTTTTGGTTAGCGTAAGGTAAAAACTTACCCATGTTTATTTGTGGGGAGTCTTACGTGATACCTTTTCTTTCTAAAGGTTTTGAAGTTAAGCAAGTTTAACCTGTTACTCACACCAGACCCATGTCTGACCCAAGTTGTTTATTTCTGTTTTATAAACTCTTGGGTACTCAAATTTTTACGAGTAGCCAAGGGATTCAGGTTTAGCTTTGACGAATTGTGGAGGAGCTGTAACGACCTTGAATTTCGAACAAATTAAATTGAAAATATTTAATTTATTTTATATATTTGAACGGTAATTTAATTTGAATCCCCTATATAACTTTGAAAATTTGCGATTAAACTATAAAATTAATCGATTAAAGTTAAATAAAAATTTGAACCTACAATTTTAAGCTGAAGAAAAATATTTCGAAAGCTTTTAAAATTCGTATTGATAATACTGAAGATGATTGAAGCTTCAGAATCGGAATTAAAAATGATTTGTTCAGGTTTGAAATTAAATTGTTCGAATCGATATTCAAAAATAATCATTTTTCACACAGTCTCGGAATTTGACGAAACCAGTTCCATTGGGTCCGTAATATTGTATTATTGTCGGATTTCAAATCTCGTAGCTTTCGGAGCTATCGTGTGATCGTACAAGATATAAACGCCGAGACAATAATTAACCGATTTGATTTAAAAATAAATTTATACACTTTAATCAACATCAGCCACCCTATACTCTGGAAAACATCGCGTCTTGTCTCCCCTCGTTTTCGTTTTTATCACGCGAGTGTCCTTCGTCGTTCAGAGAAAAATAAAAATGGTCGCCCCTGAAGAAGATTAAAACCCTTCTCCTTTCGTCTTAAAACAACCGAGCTCCTTATTTCAAAACCAAATTCACAACATCAATTACTGGCCACTAACAGTCGATTTTAAAAACTCTTTCAAATCGAAGCTTGTTCTTCCTCTTCCTTTCAGTTTCACGAACGGAAGAAGATCGCGAGACTAGTTCGCGAGTCGAGTCGCGTGGGTTTTTGGGCAGCTCGACGTTGACTGGCGACGTCGCGAAGGCGAGGCGACGAATAAATCGAGGACGGGGGGGTGTAGGAAGCAGTTGGTATGTCGCGCGTGTGGGTTCGAGGGATTGCGGTGGGCATCGCGAGGCCAGAAGGGAGGCAGTAGGCTGTCGATGTCGAAGTCGAGATCTAGGGTTTCGATCGCTGTGGTCTTCGACAGTGGCTGGTGGTAGCTGCGGAGAGGGTTTCACGTGGGTGTTCGAGATGAGGGTGGTCGATTTTGGGTCGAAGGCATCAAAGGGGTCAGACGCGATCGTTTGTGAGGATGGTGGTCTCGATTTCGCGAATGGTGATGGTGAAGCGTGAATGTGAAGACATTGAGGGCTGCGTTTTACCTGGAACTCGAGCAGATGTTGAGTAGGCTCTGATCGAGCGAGGTGGAGTCGCCTGCATTTTTCCAGTAAGGTATACAATTTTTATTTTGTTTCATACATATTCACAGGGAAAATAAAATAAAATGTATATGTACGTAGATCGAGAGGAAGAAATAATTATATATACATAGAAAAATAAAATAAATAGTAATTTTAGTAGTCAGAGAAAATATGCAGTTTTATATATATGCAGAAAACAGTAAGTTTAGATTGTTAAGTTCAAAACAATTTTGCCTAAAGAATAATTTAATATATATATACACCCTATTTTTAAATTTATAACTTGGTTAGAAAAGGGAAGTGTAAACTAGGTTGGTTTAACTATCATTTAAAAATCAGAAAAGAATTTAATTGTTCGATTAAATTTGAGTATTGACGAATTGTATAATTATTTATACAAGGGCTATAAATCGAGAAATCAAGCTGGAATGAAAATGAATGAAAATGGGATTGCGAATTTAAAGCTAAGGTGAGATCTTCTCACTCAGATTTATAATTGAATTGCAGTTATTGATTGATTTGTTTGAATGTGCTATTAGATATGATAGGATATATCTATATATATAGCAGTATATACATATTGGCATATGTATATATTGGATTGATTGATTTCCCGCCTCGTATAGCGGATGAGACCCTATTGCGCCGTTAGTAAGCGGATTTATAAAAAACCTATATACCGCGATAATTCCGTACTGGAGCGGAATTGGTATTGTGCTAACGTCTTTGGATGCAGGGAAACAGGTTGGAGGGATCCAACTGGACCCCTCACATTGATTGAATTTATTTCTATTGTGATATGAATCTGCGAATGATTATAGTGATGCTATTAATCATATTGATATCTGGAAATTGTTTGAAAGCTAAAATTTAGCTGAATGGATGTTTGGCATCATTGGATTCCAAAGATAAACGGAACTTAATTTTTGAAATTTAAGTAGAAAATTTCTAAGTGAATCAATTTTTGAAATTGAAGGAATTTTGAAGAAAGGATTTTTTTTTTTTAAAAGTATAAAAAGTAAATTTTTATAATCTTATTGAATTATTTCCAGAATAAAGTGAAAATGCTAAATAAATGGATTTCATAAAACAGTGATTTTAAATTGAAGAATTCAATTTAAAACTTGGATTTTTAAATAGATTGAAAGAGACAAAGAAATATATTTTCTTTAAAAAGAATTTATTTAAAAGGAGATAAGTTGGAAATCCAATTAGAAATTTAATTGGTAAATTGAAACGATTTGGGAAATCAATGTAAAATGATTTCAATTTAAAGAATCCTTTTAAAAACAGGATATTGAATAATTTGAAGGAAAATAAGGAATTTATTTTAGTAGGGATAAATAAAATTGGAAATCAATCTGAAATTGATTTAATATTTTGGAAATGAAATTTTTGAGAAATCAGCATGGGAACTTTATTTAAAGTTGAAAATAAATTTAGAAATCAATATTGAAATTGATTTGATATTGAAGTTCTTATAAATAAAATTGGAGTTTATAAATGCTGTTTACAAATATGAAATCACTTATTTTGATAAGTAAAAAAATATAGAAGTTGATAAAAAGAAGATTTATAAGTCAAGGTTGTTATTTAAAATAGAAATAGAATTTATAACCGTGTTTATAAATTCAGAATCGATTGAATTTGATAAATTAAATATAGAAGATTATTTAAGAAGATATATTCGCGATTTTGGATAGCGAATTTTTATTGAAATAAAAATGTGTAGAAATGATTGAAATTGGGTTAAGTAAATTATATTCACGATTTTGGATAGTGAATATATTGTTAAGTAGAATAGATATGGTTTTGGGAAAGTGATATTCGAAATGAAGTTAAACATTTTAAAGATGTTTTAAAATGTGAGAAATATCGAAATCATAGATTTCAACATTTATTGTTGAAATAGACGTTTTCGAGAAATAAGGAAATGGTGGACTATAACACTGTTGTTATAGTAAATGATTTCCGAAAGGAAATATTTTATATAGTATTGGGATTTATATATCTATCTTAATTCCGAATCCCTATACTAGTGATTTCGAGTCGTCGTAACGATGTTTTACGCAACATTCGTTTTGACTCAAATAAATGTGATTTAAGAATGATTTCCTTAAAGAATGAGATATATACTTAATTTTGATTTTAAGTATATCGAATATTTTCAAATGTTGAAAATAAATAGATTTGTGAAATACTTATTTTTAAATAAGTATGGAAATGTTTTTCCCAATATGAAATGAACTGTTTTGAGATTTTATCTTCAAAGATAAATTGAAATGGGAATATTTGAAATTTGTTTTCAAATGATTAAGTGTGGAAATTTTATATGAAATGAAGATATTTTTGGAGATAAGATAATTTGGAGAATTATTTGGAATCTGATGATGTTGCGCATCTTTATTGATAGTTAAATAACCGACTATCAATAATTACCTTTAGATAGGTATTTGTTGTGAATTGGATGAATTTGAATGCCACACTTATTTTTGAATAATCGCTCACTATTTGGGTTAACCGGGAAAGGACCATGGGGTCGTATAACCCATTCCGAATATGTTATACGTCGTTATGAATTGCATTTGAAGACCGGTGTTGAAGACCGAATAATTTTGAAAACGGAAGGATTACCGTCGAGTTACTCTACATCGGCTGATCTCCGGTTTAGAGGTTTTATCACCCTTAGTGACGGAAAGTCCTGACGTGATTGAAATTATCCGGAAATGCAAGGGCTTCGTGAGAAGTGCCTTCGGTTCTGTTCGATCCCGGAACAGACTTGTATGGATTGTGTGTCTGACATTACAAATTTGAGATATAAAGCTGATTTCTTTCAAATACATTTCTGTTGGTGGCGGAGAATTTATTCTCTTAGCTTAACACCCTTCTCTGAGACGTACGAGCTCAGAGGTTATGTAGTTGAAATTTATCATCGATATATCCCAATTTGGTAACGTGGCATACTGAGTGTTGCTGTGAAATGATCAGTGTTTGATCATTTGTGATATGATCATTTGTTTGATCTTATATCTTTGTGATCATAGGGTGATCATTTTGTTTGACCCGAAGCAGGGCTTTTTGAGAAAGCGTAGCTTTGTGGACGAGACTTCGTCGAGCCTCACACCCCGGAAATGGTCGAAACAGGAAGGATGCGGCAAGGTTCTAGGGAGTAGCGCCCCTTAGTGTATGTCATTCCTTCTAGATAGAGGTGGTATCATGGTATGGAGCCCAGATACTTAACCTATGTGGTTGCTGCATTATTATCTATGTGGTTTGTTGGAAATCGGGGATCCTCGGGAAGATCGGTTACGATCGGGGGATGGCATACGCGTGTCAGTAGTTACCTATTTTTGCAGAGGTAACCCGGCCTTGTGTTGGCAGAGATCCGGTTAGGTTCTCGGGTCATCTATTCCAGGGACGTACCCATCGTGGATAGGAAGTTCCTTAGCCTGACCATTTGTTGGAAATCCAAACTCCAATACGCACCTTGTACGGTATTAGTTGTAGAACCTGCCATTTACGTACGGTGGTCACCACTGTTTAGATGGTAGCTATAGTAGGCATACGATACTAGTCGTATGTTGGCTAAGATTTATATTATACTTTCGAAATGTTTTCTACACTATGCACTAATAATAATATCAAAATGATTTGATTTTGCGTAGTAAGCATCTTTGACTATCATAAGAAGAAATCTCCTCCAAGTCTGCGTTTGCATTGTGTGTGTGGTGGGAGGTCTTATGGTAGTTTCATTTCCCAAAAGCATTGCGAATTGACTTTAAAAATTCCCTGCTATTTATTTTAAAGATAAATAACTGTTTTACGATCTCACACCAGTCACCATGACTGACTCGGAGTTTATTGTTCCCTTCTAAACTCTGGGTGCCCACCAATTTCCACACGGGCAGCCTAGAGTTATATTATCAGGATATTCTGGATATTCTGGAGCTTGGAGATAAGCTGGATGACGAGACATAGTATTTGTATCTGATATTATTTATTCCGCTGTGTATTCTGTATGAGGACAAGTTTATATAACTGTCCATTGTTGTATATTGACTCTGATGATTGATGTATGTATAAAATGATATAGTTCTTTGTTTTAAAGATTATTCATTTATCTATTATATATTGTTCCGCTGCGATGTGTAAGATTCTGATATTGTTTTCTGTTTCTGCTCTTGTTTTGTTGTTGTTCTTCTTCTCTTTTCCTTCTATCTTCTTCTTCGTCTACTTTTTCTTTTTCTAAAACCCTCACTATTGGAGTTTCCGGCGTTCGATTTCTCGGCAGTCGATAAAGTGAGTATCGATGTCGAATTTTCGAAAGTCGAAAATTTCGGTATGTGACAGCGTGGTATCAGAGCATATGGTTAAGCGACAACCCTGCTCTGTTGGGTGTTACTCATTAGAGATAGAGTCAGCAGTACTCTAGAATGAGTGTGAGTGTAATAATAGATATGAGCGCGTATTTGTTAGTGAATATAAAATTGTTTTGTATTGTGTTGACTTATCGGTTGATTGTTTATAGATTCTGGTCGGTGCAGTCTAGCTAACTGTAATCGATAGGGGTTTCTAAACTCTTAAACAAGATAAACTGACACAGTATTGTTTTAAAATGGGGTGAATGAAATAATTTTACCCAAAACTATTTTTGTATAGAAAAGAAATCATTTTCTATAAAATACTATAGTATATGGTTGCATGGATGTTAGGAAGTAATAATAGTGAATTATCATCACTGAAATTGAATAAGAAATAGAAATTGTAACTCCGAAGTTAAGAATGAATTCACATACAAATGAAATTAAAGAATGTAAATTATAAATGTGATTTGTAATTTAAAACGAAATTCCAGAGAAGTTTTTGGAAATGTTTTGAAAAGAATTTGAGTATTTTGGAGATTTGGAAATTTAAATTTCTTTTTGATCTAAAATGGATTTCGAAAGCTTTGAAAAGTATTTTGGAGAGATGAAAGCTCTAAACTCTTTTCGGTCGCTGGAAAATAATTCCGATGATGATCGCGACATCACCGGTGTTCATTTTCGGGTTTCCAAAAGAGGAATTGCTGCCAAATTGTTTTAAATGGAAAGTGTTTGGAAAATTTGGGTTTTGTTTTGAAATTCAAAGGATAATTTGAATTGTTTTCAAAAATGATTTTTGAAATGTTGGTAAACTCTGGAATACTATGTAGAAATATTTATGAAATATTATGAAGTTGATAGCTTGTAAAGTTTAAAGTTTAAATAAAAATCCATTTAACGAATGAAATTTTAAATATGAATTGGAAGCATAAGGAAACGAATTCATATATAAATAAAATGGTAAATATGAATTGTAAATGTGATTTATAAATGAAGACGAATGAATTAGTAATTGGAACTAATTTAAAATAGTGCAGTTATGAATGAAAGATAATTGATAAATTCAATATTTCAGAATTGAAGATAAATTGGATTCAAGTGGAATTGAAATGGTAAACTGAATTCAAATTAATGTGAAATGTAAAATTGAATCATAATAGATATGTAACTTCAACAGTGAAGTAAAAATGTATAAGCAGCTATATTGAAATTTTGTAATCGAATTTGCAAAATAGTTTGAATGCTGTAACTAGATATTATGGCTAGTAGGATATACAGGTGATAAATTGGGATTTTGATTTCGAAGATGAATTTGAATTGCTCGAAAAAGGTATGTATTTGAATTATAATATGAGTTTTTGATGATTTCTGGTCTAGCCGCTTGGCTTTTTCTTTTTCTTTTTGAAATCTGAGAGTCCGTAGGGACGTTTTGTAGTCGTACCGTATTAGCCGCGCAAAGGAGGCGCTGGCGAAATTTTTCGGAAATTTAGGGCGTTAGAAAATTTTTGAGAAATTTTGAAAGTTTAAAATTTGAATTTAAACTCGAATTTGAATTGAGAAGTTAAACAATATTGTTTGAAACTTATAATTGAAGTTGGAAAATGAGATTGAATGATAACGAATCTTTAGTAGAAAGATTTGTTTTGAAAATTTGATAAAACTATTGGATTGTAAAAAAAAAAAATAGTAGACGAGTTAAGGACCTTTCTTTCTAACTTGAAATTTCGAGGACGAAATTCTTTTAAGGGGGGAAGTCTGTAACGACCCTGAATTTCGAACAAATTAAATTGAAAATATTTAATTTATTTTATATATTTGAACGGTAATTTAATTTGAATCCCCGATATAACTTTGAAAATTTGCGATTAAACTATAAAATTAATCGATTAAAGTTAAATAAAAATTTGAACCTACAATTTTAAGCTGAAGAAAAATATTTCGAAAGCTTTTAAAATTCGTATTGATAATACTGAAGATGATTGAAGCTTCAGAATCGGAATTAAAAATGATTTGTTCAGGTTTGAAATTAAATTGTTCGAATCGATATTCAAAAATAATCATTTTTCACACAGTCTCGGAATTTGACGAAACCAGTTCCATTGGGTCCGTAATATTGTATTATTGTCGGATTTCAAATCGCGTAGCTTTCGGAGCTATCGTGTGATCGTACAAGATATAAACGCCGAGACAATAATTAACCGATTTGATTTAAAAATAAATTTATACACTTTAATCAACATCAGCCACCCTATACTCTGGAAAACATCGCGTCTTGTCTCCTCTTGTCTCCCCTCGTTTTCGTTTTTATCACGCGAGTGTCCTTCGTCGTTCAGAGAAAAATAAAAATGGTCGCCCCTGAAGAAGATTAAAACCCTTCTCCTTTCGTCTTAAAACAACCGAGCTCCTTATTTCAAAACCAAATTCACAACATCAATTATTGGCCACTAACAGTCGATTTTAAAAACTCTTTCAAATCGAAGCTTGTTCTTCCTCTTCCTTTCAGTTTCACGAACGGAAGAAGATCGCGAGACTAGTTCGCGAGTCGAGTCGCGTGGGTTTTTGGGCAGCTCGACGTTGACTGGCGACGTCGCGAAGGCGAGGCGACGAATAAATCGAGGACGGGGGGGTGTAGGAAGCAGTTGGTATGTCGCGCGTGTGGGTTCGAGGGATTGCGGAGGGCATCGCGAGGCCAGAAGGGAGGCGGTAGGCTGTCGATGTCGAAGTCGAGATCTAGGGTTTCGATCGCTGTGGTCTTCGACAGTGGCTGGTGGTAGCTGCGGAGAGGGTTTCACGTGGGTGTTCGAGATGAGGGTGGTCGATTTTGGGTCGAAGGCATCAAAGGGGTCAGACGCGATCGTTTGTGAGGATGGTGGTCTCGATTTCGCGAATGGTGATGGTGAAGCGTGAATGCGAAGACATTGAGGGCTGCGTTTTACCTGGAACTCGAGCAGATGTTGAGTAGGCTCTGATCGAGCGAGGTGGAGTCGCCTGCATTTTTCCAGTAAGGTATACAATTTTTATTTTGTTTCATACATATTCACAGGGAAAATAAAATAAAATGTATATGTACGTAGATCGAGAGGAAGAAATAATTATATATACATAGAAAAATAAAATAAATAGTAATTTTAGTAGTCAGAGAAAATATGCAGTTTTATATATATGCAGAAAACAGTAAGTTTAGATTGTTAAGTTCAAAACAATTTTGCCTAAAGAATAATTTAATATATATATACACCCTATTTTAAAATTTATAACTTGGTTAGAAAAGGGAAGTGTAAACTAGGTTGGTTTAACTATCATTTAAAAATCAGAAAAGAATTTAATTGTTCGATTTAATTCGAGTATTGACGAATTGTATAATTATTTATACAAGGGCTATAAATCGAGAAATCAAGCTGGAATGAAAATGAATGAAAATGGGATTGCGAATTTAAAGCTAAGGTGAGATCTTCTCACTCAGATTTATAATTGAATTGCAGTTATTGATTGATTTGTTTGAATGTGCTATTAGATATGATAGGATATATCTATATATATAGCAGTATATACATATTGGCATATGTATATATTGGATTGATTGATTTCCCGCCTCGTATAGCGGATGAGACCCTATTGCGCCGTTAGTAAGCGGATTTATAAAAAACCTATATACCGCGATAATTCCGTACTGGAGCGGAATTGGTATTGTGCTAACGTCTTTGGATGCAGGGAAACAGGTTGGAGGGATCCAACTGGACCCCTCACATTGATTGAATTTATTTCTATTGTGATATGAATCTGCGAATGATTATAGTGATGCTATTAATCATATTGATATCTGGAAATTGTTTGAAAGCTAAAATTTAGCTGAATGGATGTTTGGCATCATTGGATTCCAAAGATAAACGGAACTTAATTTTTGAAATTTAAGTAGAAAATTTCTAAGTGAATCAATTTTTGAAATTGAAGGAATTTTGAAGAAAGGATTTTTTTTTTTAAAGTATAAAAAGTAAATTTTTATAATCTTATTGAATTATTTCCAGAATAAAGTGAAAATGCTAAATAAATGGATTTCATAAAACAGTGATTTTAAATTGAAGAATTCAATTTAAAACTTGGATTTTTAAATAGATTGAAAGAGACAAAGAAATATATTTTCTTTAAAAAGAATTTATTTAAAAGGAGATAAGTTGGAAATCCAATTAGAAATTTAATTGGTAAATTGAAACGATTTGGGAAATCAATGTAAAATGATTTCAATTTAAAGAATCCTTTTAAAAACAGGATATTGAATAATTTGAAGGAAAATAAGGAATTTATTTTAGTAGGGATAAATAAAATTGGAAATCAATCTGAAATTGATTTAATATTTTGGAAATGAAATTTTTGAGAAATCAGCATGGAAACTTTATTTAAAGTTGAAAATAAATTTAGAAATCAATATTGAAATTGATTTGATATTGAAGTTCTTATAAATAAAATTGGAGTTTATAAATGCTGTTTACAAATATGAAATCACTTATTTTGATAAGTAAAAAAATATAGAAGCTGATAAAAAGAAGATTTATAAGTCAAGGTTGTTATTTAAAATAGAAATAGAATTTATAACCGTGTTTATAAATTCAGAATCGATTGAATTTGATAAATTAAATATAGAAGATTATTTAAGAAGATATATTCGCGATTTTGGATAGCGAATTTTTATTGAAATAAAAATGTGTAGAAATGATTGAAATTGGGTTAAGTAAATTATATTCACGATTTTGGACAGTGAATATATTGTTAAGTAGAATAGATATGGTTTTGGGAAAGTGATATTCGAAATGAAGTTAAACATTTTAAAGATGTTTTAAAATGTGAGAAATATCGAAATCATAGATTTCAACATTTATTGTTGAAATAGACGTTTTCGAGAAATAAGGAAATGGTGGACTATAACACTGTTGTTATAGTAAATGATTTCCGAAAGGAAATATTTTATATAGTATTGGGATTTATATATCTATCTTAATTCCGAATCCCTATACTAGTGATTTCGAGTCGTCGTAACGATGTTTTACGCAACATTCGTTTTGACTCAAATAAATGTGATTTAAGAATGATTTCCTTAAAGAATGAGATATATACTTAATTTTGATTTTAAGTATATCGAATATTTTCAAATGTTGAAAATAAATAGATTTGTGAAATACTTATTTTTAAATAAGTATGGAAATGTTTTTCCCAATATGAAATGAACTGTTTTGAGATTTTATCTTCAAAGATAAATTGAAATGGGAATATTTGAAATTTGTTTTCAAATGATTAAGTGTGGAAATTTTATATGAAATGAAGATATTTTTGGAGATAAGATAATTTGGAGAATTATTTGGAATCTGATGATGTTGCGCATCTTTATTGATAGTTAAATAACCGACTATCAATAATTACCTTTAGATAGGTATTTGTTGTGAATTGGATGAATTTGAATGCCACACTTATTTTTGAATAATCGCTCACTATTCGGGTTAACCGGGAAAGGACCATGGGGTCGTATAACCCATTCCGAATATGTGATACGTCGTTATGAATTGCATTTGAAGACCGGTGTTGAAGACCGAATAATTTTGAAAACGGAAGGATTACCGTCGAGTTACTCTACATCGGCTGATCTCCGGTTTAGAGGTTTTATCACCCTTAGTGATGGAAAGTCCTGACGTGATTGAAATTATCCGGAAATGCAAGGGCTTCGTGAGAAGTGCCTTCGGTTCTGTTCGATCCCGGAACAGACTTGTATGGATTGTGTGTCTGACATTACAAATTTGAGATATAAAGCTGATTTCTTTCAAATACATTTCTGTTGGTGGCGGAGAATTTATTCTCTTAGCTTAAAACCCTTCTCTGAGACATACGAGCTCAGAGGTTATGTAGTTGAAATTTATCAGCGATATATCCCAATTTGGTAACGTGGCATACTAAGTGTTGCTGTGAAATGATCAGTGTTTGATCATTTGTGATATGATCATTTGTTTGATCTTATATCTTTGTGATCATAGGGTGATCATTTTGTTTGACCCGAAGCAGGGCTTTTTGAGAAAGCGTAGCTTTGTGGACGAGACTTCGTCGAGCCTCACACCCCGGAAATGGTCGAAACAGGAAGGATGCGGCAAGGTTCTAGGGAGTAGCGCCCCTTAGTGTATGTCATTCCTTCTGGATAGAGGTGGTATCATGGTATGGAGCCCAGATACTTAACCTATGTGGTTGCTGCATTATTATCTATGTGGTTTGTTGGAAATCGGGGATCCTCGGGAAGATCGGTTACGATCGGGGGATGGCATACGCGTGTCAGTAGTTACCTATTTTTGTAGAGGTAACCCGGCCTTGTGTTGGCGGAGATCCGGTTAGGTTCTCGGGTCGTCTATTCCAGGGACGTACCTATCGTGGATAGGAAGTTCCTTAGCCTGACCATTTGTTGGAAATCCAAACTCCAATACGCACCTTGTACGGTATTAGTTGTAGAACCTGCCATTTACGTACGGTGGTCACCACTGTTTAGATGGTAGCTATAGTAGGCATACGATACTGGTCGTATGTTGGCTAAGATTTATATTATACTTTCGAAATGTTTTCTACACTATGCACTAATAATAATATCAAAATGATTTGATTTTGTGTAGTAAGCATCTTTGACTATCATAAGAAGAAATCTCCTCCAAGTCTGCGTTTGCATTGTGTGTGTGGTGGGAGGTCTTATGGTAATTTCATTTCCCAAAAGCATTGCGAATTGACTTTAAAAATTCCCTGCTATTTATTTTAAAGATAAATAACTGTTTTACGATCTCACACCAGTCACCATGACTGACTCGGAGTTTATTGTTCCCTTCTAAACTCTGGGTGCCCACCAATTTCCACACGGGCAGCCTAGAGTTATATTATCAGGATATTCTGGATATTCTGGAGCTTGGAGATAAGCTGGATGACGAGACGTAGTATTTGTATCTGATATTATTTATTCCGCTGTGTATTCTGTATGAGGACAAGTTTATATAACTGTCCATTGTTGTATATTGACTCTGATGATTGATGTATGTATAAAATGATATAGTTCTTTGTTTTAAAGATTATTCATTTATCTATTATATATTGTTCCGCTGCGATGTGTAAGATTCTGATATTGTTTTCTGTTTCTGCTCTTGTTTTGTTGTTGTTCTTCTTCTCT
The DNA here is from genome assembly GCA_030737815.1 of Allium fistulosum. Lineage (NCBI taxonomy): Eukaryota > Viridiplantae > Streptophyta > Magnoliopsida > Asparagales > Amaryllidaceae > Allium > Allium fistulosum. The sequence continues at coordinate 713,184,518 of CM060905.1, forward strand.
TTTCCTTCTATCTTCTTCTTCGTCTACTTTTTCTTTTTCTAAAACCCTCACTATTGGAGTTTCCGGCGTTCGATTTCTCGGCAGTCGATAAAGTGAGTATCGATGTCGAATTTTCGAAAGTCGAAAATTTCGGTATGTGACAGGAGCAATGGAGCAGGAGGCTTCAGCGTTGTAGATATATATAGTAGTTCCGCTGTGTCTGTATCTCTGTAGTGTATTGAGTTGTAATGTCTAGACAGATGTTATAACTGTCTAGTAAGTGATGTATATGCTGTGTAACTCTGTAAAGTGTTGTTTTTGGAACTTTCGATCAGTGTCCATTTGAAATTCGTAGCTACGTAGAATTTCCATTTAGTCAGAGTGACTATTTGAATCGGAAATCCCTCGGGATGGATCATGTCGATGGGATTAGATTGATGATTAGCGTAATTTGAGGGGCGAGATGCCCACAGTTACAAGCGATTCCACTAGGATAGTGGCGTAACCGCCGGGTAAACTGCAATCTAATGCCAAGCGAAATTTGAGGGGCGTGATGCCTACAGACACAAGCGATTCTACTGGGATAGTAGCGTAACCGTCGTGTGTACTGCGATCTATGGCGACAACCATGGCGAAATTTAAGAGATGAGAAATCTACAGATTACGAGCGACTCTACTGGGATAGTAGCGTAACCGGCGGGTAAAATGTAATCCATGGGGGAACGTGCTTTCCATATCCATTTTTAAAAGAATTTTTTAAAGTATTTTCACTAGGAATTAAAGCAAGTATGTTTAGTACTTGGAGATTTTTAGACCTGCGTCTGGCCAGCATATGCCTAATGTCTGTGAGAACGAAGATGGACTTGTTAAATTTCGAGTTAGCAAGTATTTTCAAACTTTAAATAGCAAATCAATGATCTGAAAGTAAAATTACGAAATTCCAACTTAATGAACTAAGGAAGAGGATCTTTGAAATGTTTTGAAAGTCCACAGCTTTGGAAGAGATATATTATATAAATCTCTAACATGACGGATTTTAAGTTTGAATCTGAGTTGTAAATTAAAAATGTTAGTAAAAGACTTTTGCGTTTTGATTGTAGAAATCAATGAACAAAAGGAAATTAATAAACAAAACTAGTGAGATTAAATAAATGGAATGAATCCTATATTCGTTTATTTGTATTGAGTTTCAAGCTTAGGAAAATTGAGTAGAGTATAAATATTAATGAAATTTTAACAACCGTTCCTTTCGTGGACGAAAAGTTTTTAAGGAGGGGAGTTTGTAACGATCCCGAATTTTTAAACTATTTTGAATTTAAAATTTAATTTAATTTTGATTTAAAATTGTGTATTTGTTTGAATTTTTCAAGTTCAAAATGGGAAGTATAAATTGGATAATAATTTGAATCGGGATTTATAAAAATGTAAAGGGAATTTGCTTTGAAATTTTAAAGTATAAAATCTTTGGATTTTAAAAAAATCGAATTTATCTTATTTAATTAAAATTAAAACTCTACATTTTGACATTTAAAAGATATATGCAAATGAAGGTAAAATAAAGGATGGTGTTTCAAAGGAAATAAAATTATATCTACAAAAATAAAATAACATACCTTATTAATAAATAAAAACAAAAATAAAAGGGAAAAAAATAATAATAAAAGAAAAAAATAACATACTTAACCCATACCAGCCCATGCCCAAAGACACGATCTCCTTACTTCTGCAAAATCACGTTCTTCCCTTTCTTCTCTGTTAAAACCACGACATCCCCATCCCCTCTCATTCATTCGTGCCCTAAAATCAATCAAAGAAAATAAAAATGGTGGCGACTAAAAAAAACTAGGGCTTCGACGATTTCTCGATTCTATGGCAAATCTGGATTGATCTTCGTTCAAATTCAAAGGCGCCGGCTACGGTCGATCGAAGCTCTCTTCGAGTTGCTCCCACAGCAGATTCTAATCGTTCGCGCCTGCTCCAATTCGTGGCGAAGGTTAGTGACCCCCCTCACTCACATCTAATTAGCCTCAAAATTGTAGAGTTTAATTTCTGTGATTTTTCGTTCGTATAAAAATTTGATGATTTCCTACTGTTGCAATTTATGTGATTTTGAACTGTGATTTGGTTTGACACCTTGAATTTATAGCTTCGGCTGTTTTTATTTTAAATTGAGTTTGATTTTGGAGCATTTTGTTGATGACTAGTTCATCATAGTGGTTTCCTTTTGACTTCGGTCGTTTTGTGACATTGTCACTTCTGAACCTCTCAGTAGCATTTTGACCTGTTCGATCTTTGATCTTCTTGTCCTTGACTTGTTATCTCATCTTGGACTTGGTTATGAGGTTGGTCTCTCGGCTAGGAATTGTGTGATACTTTGTAATGACCGGAAGCTTTGATTTTTGTGATGTTGCATCACTTGATGTTGTCCTGTTGCCTATTTTTTTTTCGTTTGTTGCCTCAGTTACATTAAGCTGCACATGTTCACTGGCCCATAGGTTTTCATTTATAGCTACCTTGTCCTTTGGATTTTCGGGCATATATCTATATATATATATATGCATTCTTGTATGTATATATATATGGGTTATCAACTTATCTGGAGTCACTTGTTCAAGTTGGCACTAGTTCATTTCTAAGTAGTTTCACTGGTGCATTTCCTTTTTGTGGTGCACTGATTTGAGTCTTCGTATACATGATATATGCACTGTGATGCCTCATTTTTACTTGTTGCTTTTGAATCTTGATGGAGCTGGCTTCCTTATGTCTCGGCCTTGAGTTGAGATTCTATGTGCATAACTGGTTCGCATAATTGATATGCAGTAATCTATAGCACTTGACTTCGGCATCCCTTAATTACATTGTAGTTGTTCTTGTTTGTAACAGCAGTTTCATTGAAATTTTGATACTTGTTCGATTACTGTATTGACCTTGGATTTGTTCTAACTTGATACATTTGGATTTGAGCATACTTGAGTCTAGTTGTCACGAGCACACTCATGCCTACACTTCAGTTCACTGTCTAGAACTTCTGGCCAGATTCAGTTTGCAAATAGTTTTGTATATTTTTATAACTTGAACCTTTGCTTGAATTGGTCTCGGCCTTGATTTGAAACTGTTTAGTCGACTTCGATTACTTTGATTATGTGATATTTTTGATGGCTTCAGCCTTGATTGATACTGCATTTCTTGGTTTCTGACTTCACTCTCTCTGGTTTCATGTTGATGTACTGGAATCAGATACTTTTCAAAGTCGCCCTGTCCAGTTTCATTTGAACATAGTTATATTTGCACATTTTGATTTTGTAGAGGCTGGTGCAACTGTCTTGAGTTGTTGCAATGTTCATATATGGTTATTTATAACCATTTTATTTTTTTTATTGTGAGCATTTCTAACATATACACAGGTGCACTTATATGTGTCTGCATTAGATTTTGTATTTGGTTTCAGTTGTAAGTACATTTTGTAAATTCCACTTGACTTGGTGGAGTAAATATTTGTTATCACACAAATCGGGTCTGCATATAGGAAGTGTTCATCTCTGATGGCACTGCCCAGTATTGTTTGAGACTAATTACCTCGAGACAGTATCACTTGTGTACTGTCAGGTCCTTATTGCAATTGCATTTGGTCATATGTTAGAAACAGATACATTGTATTATCATTTGCATTTGGTTCTGAGGTTATACTTCATTGTGCATTAGTCCACTTGAAGTTGTTGCCCTGCACATCGTTCACTTTTATCTAGTATTGCATGAAAATGCTATCACTGTCCTTGTGGTTTCAGACCTGCACATACCTGTGCCATTTCTTTTCTTACCTTTGATTCATTTTGCCATGTGTAGTTGTTATGTACATTTACTTGTGTACATATCTCATATTTACTTTGGTTGGAGCTTCATACTGCTGTCACTTAGTGCACTGTAAATTCTTGGTTGTATGGTCTCACTTGCATGGCTCTGGTCCTATGCCATTGTATATAACTGCATGTTGTATTTGTACCCTTTTGTTATAAGTATTCAAGTACATTTAGGAGAGATGTACTTGTCTCTGTCGATCGCCATGTTGAACTGCTGCACTTCCCGACCAGTTGCAGTGAAATCTTCATATAGATATTTTTAGAGCTTGCACCGATAAGTTTTACAGTGCATACATGTTATATCTTTGTTTATGCCACTCTTTTGGTTTGTATTTCACTAGCATTATTGTGTGGCGAGGCAGTGCACATGTATGTGCGTATGCACTGCAGCCACCCAGAGTTGACATTTTGAATTGATATTTTTCTTTGCGTCGTGATGCATTGATCTTTTATGCCGTATTGGCGAGGCCGTACGTGCGTGCGTGTACGGCAGCCAATCGAACTTTGATGGTTTTAAAGTGACAATTTCAATTGTTTTGAATTGATTTAGTCGATTGATAAATTGTTTATTTATCTCCGTTGATGATTTAAATCTGCTGATTTATTGTTTAACACTGCTTAGTGTTAAAATTTTCGTTATCCGATTTCTTTGTTAAAAGAGTCGGGTAGACGAGAATTATTGTGACTGTCGTCTATTTAAATCATTATTGCTTCTATGCACTCATAAACTGGTTTTAATTAGACTGACCTGTGTATTATTTTCTTTTGAATATAATACTCGGGTCAGACCGAGTATTTTTACAGCTTGATGATTTTCGAGCAGCGAAGTTAGAGAGAGAGTAAAGAATCACTTAAGTTTTCAAGAAAATTGTATTTTAAGATATTCCGCTGTATCAGTTAAATACATTGTATAAACTCTGATGTATGTAAAAAGATTTATAGTAATGAAATATTATTATTCTGTGTTTCTGTGGCTGATTCTGTTTAAATTACATAAACTAAATAACAATCCGTCTTTTTGAACGTTTCGAGTTGGTTTAATTACCGACTGGAGGCGGTCAGAAAGGGGGAATGTTACAGAGTGGTATCAGAGCTTTGGTTTACACAAAGCTTAGTTTATGATGTTTAATATGAATAGTTACTAGAAACACTTTAAGAAGAAATGTTTTTTCAAAACTAAAGAAGTATAAGATTGTTTTGAAATAAAGATTTTTAACTTGAGAAAAGTTAAATTGAATTGAGTTAGCATTAATAAATATATGGATTTGGAATTTAACTAAAGGAAGTTAAATAAATTGAACTTGATTTGATAAATTATTGAGATGAAAATTTAAACTTGAAAGATAAGTGATTATATAATATGAATTGGAAAGTTTAAATTTAATAAGTTGTATAACTTACAAAATGAAGAAATTTGAATCAAACCAATTGTTAAAATGTTTGAACAGTTTTGTTAAGTAAAACAAAATTTGGATTCTGAATAGTGATATGAATTTGACTTTAGCAAAAGTTAAATAAAATGATTTTTGAAATGAAAATTTAAGTTAAGTTAAATAAAATGGAATTTCAAATAAACTAGAGACGAACTTAAGCTGTATAGTGAAAATAAATGCAAGTGAAGATAAAATGAAACATGGCTTAAGTAATATTGAATCAAATTGAATTTGATATCAAAATGAATTAATAAAGTGAAGTAATGAATATGAAATTGAGTTATATAAAGGAAATTCAACTTTAATTGTAAAAGTGAATTAGTGAATAAACATAAAATAGAAAAATTGTTAAGAGTTGATTGTATGGAAATTCATTAAGTATTAATGAAATTGAATAAATGGAAATTTGAAAGCTATGAAAAATCGAATTCAAATTGAAAGATAAGTAAATCTAAATAGAGTCAAATTTGATTGGAATTGAAAGAAAACTAACTTGGATATAAATTAGTGAAAGTGAACTAATTGAATATGAATGAATGTTAGTAAAATCCAATGTAAATAAATCAAATATGATTAAAGTGAAAATCAATTCAACGAAATGATTTATTAAAGAACCAGTTGATTATCTTGTAAATAGAAAATTGATAAATTTGTATAATAGTTTTAAATGAATTATTATAAACGGTTATATAGAAGATTTGAAAAGATTGATATTATATTGGAATTATAAAAAGGGTTGTATAAGTGTTAAAAATGAAATATAAATGTATTTCATAAGTGAAGTTATAAATTTAATCGATGTTGTAAAATAAAAGAATTACAAGTAATTTACTTATAAATTAAATTTCTGATATGAAATTGAGTTATTAAAGGAATGGTTAATAAAGTAAATTTTTATAAACTGAAGTTTTTTTATAAATAGGAATGGGATTTATAAACGTTGTTTATAAATCCGAAACTGACTTATTTTAATAAGTAAATTCTTATAGCTGTTAAAAGAAGTATATTCACAATTTTGGACCGTGAATATATTATTGAATTAAATGGACATGTTTGGGAAAGTGATATTTTAAAACGAAGTTAATTGTTTTAAAAGATGTTTTCAAAGGCATTGAATATCGAAACCATAGATTTCAACATTCATTGTTGAAATAGACGTTTTCGAGGAATAAGAAAATGGTGGACTATAACACTATTGTTATAGTAAATGATTTCCGAAAGGAAATGTTTTGTATAGTATTGGGGTTTATACATCTATTTAAATTTCGAATCCCTATACTAGTGATTTTGAGTTGTCGTAACGATGTTTTACGTAACATTCGTTTTAACTCAAATAAATATGTGAAAGAGAATGATTTCCTTAAAGATGAAATATATACTTAATTTTGATTAAAGTATATCGAATATTTTCAAATGTTGAAAATAGATTGGATTTGTGAATTACTTATTTTTAAATAAGTATGGAAATGTTTTTCCAAAAATGAAATGTTGTGAATATATTCCGTAAGGGATAAATGATTTGAAATTCATTTTCAAAGTCGAAGTTGAAAAGTTAAATGAGAAATTTGAACAATTAGTTCAATTTGAAATTTTTCAACAAGATTGAATCGTTGAGTTGAAATTGAGTTTAACTTCGACACCAAAGACAATATAAGTTGAGCTTTGAATTTCAGATGATGATTTGGATTGTATGTCTAACATTGTGAATTGATGACATAGCAATTGATCTCTATTAAATATATATCTGTTGGTGGCGGAGAATTTATTCTCTTAGCTTAACACCCTTCTTTGAGACGTACGAGCTTAGAGGTTATATATCGATAGACATCAATTCTGTGTTGAGAATTGACGATGTAGCGTGAAATCCAAATCGAATGTGAAAGTCGATAATAAAATGGAATTATGAATATGAATTAGGTTTGAGATAACCTTAAATTTCCAAATCGACTTAGAGGAAAATTTTGAAATCCTCTATTTTGTTATGAATATGGATATGTAAGTTTCAGAACTTATATATATGAATGCGGTAAATTTGAAACCGTTAGTTTGGAAAGTCATTGTTATGGAAATCTTATGTAAGCTTACATGGATATGATATGTACGAAATGTGAAATGAAGTACTACATATATATGATATTATGTTTTCCAAACTGAGGATATGGAAAAGTACCTTCCATTTATTATTAGAGAAGGTTTTGGAACTTTCGATGAGTGTCCATTTGAAATTCGTAGCTACGTAGAATTTCCATTTAGTCAGAGTGACTATTTGAATCGGAAATCCCTCGGGATGGATCATGTCGATGGGATTAGATTGATGATTAGCGTAATTTGAGGGGCGAGATGCCCACAGTTACAAGCGATTCCACTGGGATAGTGGCGTAACCGCCGGGTAAACTGCAATCTAATGCCAAGCGAAATTTGAGGGGCGTGATGCCTACAGACACAAGCGATTCTACTGGGATATTAGCGTAACCGCCGTGTGTACTGCGATCTATGGCGATAACCATGGCGAAATTTAAGAGATGAGAAATCTACAGATTACGAGCGACTCTACTGGGATAGTAGCGTAACCGCCGGGTAAAATGTAATCCATGGGGGAACGTGCTTTCCATATCCATTTTTAAAAGAATTTTTAAAAGTATTTTCACTGGGAATTGAAGCAAGTATGTTTAGTACTTGGAGATTTTTAGACCTGCGTCTGGCCAGCGTATGCCTAATGTCTGTGAGAACGAAGATGGACTTGTTAAATTTCGAGTTAGCAAGTATTTTCAAACTTTAAATAGCAAATCAATGATCTGAAAGTAAAATTACGAAATTCCAACTTAATGAACTAAGGAAGAGGATCTTTGAAATGTTTTGAAAGTCCACAGCTTTGGAAGAGATATATTATATAAATCTCTAACATGACGGATTTTAAGTTTGAATCTGAGTTGTAAATTAAAAATGTTAGTAAAATACTTTTGCGTTTTGATTGTAGAAATCAATGAACAAAAGGAAATTAATAAACAAAACTAGTGAGATTAAATAAATGGAATGAATCCTATATTCGTTTATTTGTATTGAGTTTCAAGCTTAGGAAAATTGAGTAGAGTATAAATATTAATGAAATTTTAACAACCGTTCCTTTTCGTGGATGAAAAGTTTTTAAGGAGGGGAGTTTGTAACGATCCCGAATTTTTAAACTATTTTGAATTTAAAATTTAATTTAATTTTGATTTAAAATTGTGTATTTGTTTGAATTTTTCAAGTTTAAAATGGGAAGTATAAATTGGATAATAATTTGAATCGGGATTTATAAAAATGTAAAGGGAATTTGCTTTGAAATTTTAAAGTATAAAATCTTTGGATTTTAAAAAAATCGAATTTATCTTATTTAATTAAAATTAAAACTCTACATTTTGACATTTAAAAGATATATGCAAATGAAGGTAAAATAAAGGATGGTGTTTAAAAGGAAATAAAATTATATCTACAAAAATAAAATAACATACCTTATTAATAAATAAAAACAAAAATAAAAGGAAAAAAAATAATAATAAAAGAAAAAAATAACATACTTAACCCATAGCCCATGCCCAAAGACACGATCCCCTTACTTCTGCAAAACCACGTTCTTCCCCCTCTTCTCTGTTAAAACCACGACATCCCCATCCCCTCTTATTCATTCGTGCCCTAAAATCAATCGAAAAAAATAAAAATGGTGGCGACTAAAAAAACTAGGGCTTCGGCGATTTCTCGATTCTATGGCAAATCTTGATTGATCTTCGTTCAAATTCAAAGGCGTCGGCTACGGTCGATCGAAGCTCTCTTCGAGTTGCTCCCACAGCAGATTCTAATCGTTCGCGCCTGCTCCAATTCGTGGCGAAGGTGAGTGACCCCCCTCACTCACATCTAATTAGCCTCAAAATTGTAGAGTTTAATTTCTGTGATTTTTCGTTCGTATAAAAATTTGATGATTTCCTACTGTTGTAATTTACGTGATTTTGAACTGTGATTTGGTTCGACTCCTTGAATTTATAGCTTCGGATGTTTTTATTTTAAATTGAGTTTGATTTTGGAGCATTTTGTTGATGACTAGTTCATCATAGTGGTTTCCTTTTGACTTCGGTCGTTTTGTGACATTGTCACTTCTGAACCTCTCAGTAGCATTTTGACCTGTTCGATCTTTGATCTTCTTGTCCTTGACTTGTTATCTCATCTTGGACTTGGTTATAAGGTTGGTCTCTCGGCTAGGAATTGTGTGATACTTTGTAATGACCGGAAGCTTTGATTTTTGTGATGTTGCATCACTTGATGTTGTCCTATTGCCTAAATTTTTTTCGTTTGTTGCCTCAGTTACATTAAGCTGCACATGTTCACTGGCCCATAGGTTTTCATTTATAGCTACCTTGTCCTTTGGATTTTCGGGCATATATCTATATAATATATATATATATATATATATATATATATATATGCATTCTTGTATGTATATATATATGGGTTATCAACTTATCTGGAGTCACTTGTTCAAGTTGGCACTAGTTCATTTCTAAGTAGTTTCACTGGTGCATTTCCTTTTTGTGGTGCACTAATTTGAGTCTTCGTATACATGATATATGCACTGTGATGCCTCATTTTTACTTGTTGCTTTTGAATCTTGATGGAGCTGGCTTCCTTATGTCTCGGCCTTGAGTTGAGATTCTATGTGCATAACTGGTTCGCATAATTGATATGCAGTAACCTATAGCACTTAACTTCGGCATCCGTTAATTACATTGTAGTTGTTCTTGTTTGTAACTGCAGTTTCATTGAAATTTTGATACTTGTTCGATTACTGTATTGACCTTGGATTTGTTCTAACTTGATACATTTGGATTTGAGCATACTTGAGTCTAGTTGTCACAAGCACACTCATGCCTACACTTCAGTTCACTGTCTAGAACTTCTGGCCAGATTCAGTTTGCAAATAGTTTTGTATATTTTTATAACTTGAACCTTTGCTTGAATTGGTCTCGGCCTTGATTTGAAACTGTTTAGTCGACTTCGATTACTTTGATTATGTGATATTTTTGATGGCTTCAGCCTTGATTGATACTGCATTTCTTGGTTTCTGACTTCACTCTCTCTGGTTTCATGTTGATGTACTGGAATCAAATACTTTTCAAAGTCGCCCTGTCCAGTTTCATTTGAACATAGTTATATTTGCACATTTTGATTTTGTAGAGGCTGGTGCAACTGTCTTGAGTTGTTGCAATGTTCATATATGGTTATTTATAACCATTTTATTTTTTTTATTGTGAGCATTTCTAACATATACACAGGTGCACTTATATGTGTCTGCATTAGATTTTTGTATTTGGTTTCAGTTGTAAGTACATTTTGTAAATTCCACTTGACTTGGTGGAGTAAATATTTGTTATCACACAAATCGGGTCTGCATATAGGAAGTGTTCATCTCTGATGGCACTTCCCAGTATTGTTTGAGACTAATTACCTCGAGACAGTATCACTTGTGTACTGTCAGGTCCTTATTGCAATTGCATTTGGTCATATGTTAGAAACAGATACATTGTATTATCATTTGCATTTGGTTCTGAGGTTATACTTCATTGTGCATTAGTCCACTTGAAGTTGTTGCCCTGCACATCGTTCACTTTTATCTAGTATTGCATGAAAATGCTATCACTGTCCTTGTGGTTTCAGACCTGCACATACCTGTGCCATTTCTTTTCTTACCTTTGATTCATTTTGCCATGTGTAGTTGTTATGTACATTTACTTGTGTACATATCTCGTATTTACTTTGGTTGGAGCTTCATACTGCTGTCACTTAGTGCACTGTAAATTCTTGGTTGTATGGTCTCACTTGCCTGGCTCTGGTCCTATGCCATTGTATATAACTGCATGTTGTATTTGTACCCTTTTGTTGTAAGTATTCAAGTACATTTAGGAGAGATGTACTTGTCTCTGTCGATCGCCATGTTGAACTGCTGCACTTCCCGACCAGTTGCAGTGAAATTTTCATATAGATATTTTTAGAGCTTGCACCGATAAGTTTTACAGTGCATACATGTTATATCTTTGTTTATGCCACTCTTTTGGTTTGTATTTCACTAGCATTATTGTGTGGCGAGGCAGTGCACATGTATGTGCGTGTGCACTGCAGCCACCCAGAGTTGACATTTTGAATTAATATTTTTCTTTGCGTCGTGATGCATTGATCTTTTATGCCGTATTGGCGAGGCCGTACGCGCATGCGTGTACGGCAGCCAATCGAACTTTGATGGTTTTAAAGTGACAATTTCAATTGTTTTGAATTGATTTAGTCGATTGATAAATTGTTTGTTTATCTCCGTTGATGATTTAAATCTGCTGATTTATTGTTTAACACTGCTTAGTGTTAAAATTTTCGTTATCCGATTTCTTTGTTAAAAGAGTCGGGTAGACGAGAATTATTGTGACTGTCGTCTATTTAAATCATTATTGCTTCTATGCACTCATAAACTGGTTTGAATTAGACTGACCTGTGTATTATTTTCTTTTGAATATAATACTCGGGTCAGACCGAGTATTTTTACAGCTTGAAGATTTTCGAGCAGCAAAGTTAGAGAGAGAGAGAGTAAAGAATCACTTAAGTTTTCAAGAAAATTGTATTTTAAGATATTCCGCTGTATCAGTTAAATACATTGTATAAACTCTGATGTATGTAAAAAGATTTATAGTAATGAAATATTATTATTCTGTGTTTCTATGGCTGATTATGTTTAAATTACATAAACTAAATAACAATCCGTCTTTTTGAACGTTTCGAGTTGGTTTAATTACCGACTGGAGGCGGTCAGAAAGGGGGAATGTTACATTCATATACTTATCTCACTGACATAAGTATATTCACAAAACATTTGTGAAATATTTCTAATTTCAAGATCATATTAAAAGAATCAAATAAATGTTATTTAAATTAGAGATAAGAACAACCCCAAACACTATTCCTTCAGTGTTAAGCATAGAACGGAAGATCCACACCACCATAATTAAGGAGGTCAATTAAGGGAAACCCCATTTCAAATTGTTTTATAAACTTTTTAAATAAATCCTTTCCAATTATGAATCTCCTTTTCCAAATTCTAGATCCATTTATAAAACTCATTTATGAATATACAAAAATCATTTATAAAACTCCTTCTATAAATATCTAAAATCATTCAAAACACTTAACATCAAATTGATATAGTATTAAAGTCAACTTAAAAACCATAATGTTACAAATTTGGAAGGAGGCTTAATGACCGCAATGGTACTAAATCAAGTTAACATTTATTTAAATTTTGTCTTCCAAGTCACCTAACAGTTATTTAAATAAGTCATCCTATATATAAATAAAATCCATAAAACAAATCAGGGAATAACATAACAATATAAACCAACTGGCAAATACATGTTCAAATAACATAATGGCAGGATGGTGATTTGTCCTTCTAAATAGATGTTTAAACAATCTACTAAGTTCAGTTATAGAAAAATGAGGATTTATTCTGCTAAAAGGTGTCCAAATAATCAATTCAATTAAAACTATAGTAGAATGGTGTTTTATTCTGCAAGAGATGTGAAAGTCTTGTATAACTTGCTCATGGTTGTTCGGCTATTTAATGGCACAAATAAGAGATCCCTTAGTTTAAATCAGTTTACTTATAAAAAGAACCAACTCAAACCTTTATTAAATAATATTTAATTCTTTATTAACTACTAATTAAATCATTATTTAATTAGTAATTAAATATTAAGTAACTCTAATTAAAATATTAATCAAACTCGATTAATTTCTAGTTACAGTTTTAATTAAATCTAATTAGATTAATTAATTAAACCCTGGTTGATTAGTAATTAATTAGTAATTAACCCTAATTAAATAAATAAATAATTAATTAACTTAATTAATCATTAATTAAACTTCCTTGATTAATTAATTAAGATTAATTAACATTAATCCATAATTAAATCCTAACTAATTAACTTAATTATAATTAACTAGTAATTATCTTAATTAAATAAATAATTAAATATTAAACTCTTATTTAATTACCAAAGTAATTAACTTTTGCACTTAATTAACATTTTGAAAAGATTTTCAAAACCATTTCAAAAAGGAACCGTTTTTAAAATCTGGACACTAACTTTTTCCGAACTTCATTCATAGCAACTATCGCTATGAATGCAACTCATTAAAGTAAGATTTAGTTTTGATCTAACTCCAAACATCTCTTTTAACTTCACCCTTAACTTAACTTCTCTTGAAAACACATGTGAAAGTTTTTTTTGTAATCTAATAAAGTTTTCTTTTTATTAAGTTGAAAACAAATAAACCCTTTTGACCTTTCCAAGTGATCTCCAATCTCTTTAGCAGACAAAGGTACTAACTTTCATAACACATATCCAAACAAACAAGTTTACACATCCAAATAAATATATATTATCAAATATATAAGCAAGATGACAACTTTAACATCAAACCAAACTTCTAAGCTACATTTAACAAGTTAAATTTGAACTACAACTGACATTACACATATAAATACACAAACAGCATGGATTTACAACCAAACATACAATACATTACACAAATAAACATGAAAACATAAAGGTAAAGTCTTTCCAAAAATTAAAACGTTTACTCACCAAAATTTTTTTTTAAATCCTTTTCAAATGAAATAAGCCTAGAAATTTGAAAATCTTTTGGTAAAAAGTGACCTTTTCAACCTTAACAAGCTAATGGGCTCGGCCTACGCACCATTGGGCTCGGCCACAATGAAAGTGGGCTCGGCCAACATGGAGGAGGGTCGGTATGAACTTGTTTTGGCGAAGAGAAGGAAAAGGAGGAAGAAGGGATATATTTTATTTAAAATATTTAATTCTTTAAATAAATTGTTTATAAATTTAATAATTTGAATAAGATATATTGATTACTTAATTCCTTCTTTTCCCTTCTTTTTCCTTTTCGAGGACAAAAAGTTTTGAGTGGGTGAGAGTGTAACGACCCGTAATTTTCGATAATTAAAAATAGTTAATTTGATAAAGTTTTGTGATTTAATGTTGGAAGAGAAATAAAAACTTGTCATTTGGTAATAAGAATATAATTGGAATGAAATGTAATAGCATTAATTTAAGGTAATTGATAACTGTTTTAAATGTAATTCCAATTAATTAAAATGATTAAAGAGTTATATTGGTGATAGATTGTAAATAAATAGTAATAACGTGTGTATTGATTGAAAATTGGATTAAAAGAGTAACCGATAATTTAAATGTTGATTAATTAATGAAATAATGTATAATAAATTGAAATTGGATAGAATTAGTATAGTGTAAGTTGTTATAACATTTGTTTGTAAATAATAAACATACGAATGTTATTAAATGTAGAAATGGTTTGTTATTTGTTACCAATTTATTTAATCAACTATAATTAAATGAAATTAAAATATTACGTAAAATGAGTAAGACGATAACTGTAAAAGGTGAATGCAATAAAATGTGTAGAAATGTTAATTTTATTTTTCAAGGCAATAATTGAATGAAATCTCAAATAATTGTAATAAATTGGAAGTTACATCGGTTAGAAATGGTGAATAAGAATATAAAACCAATATGAAGTTAATTGTTTGGTTTGTTAACAATAAACTTGAAAATGTGTTTGAATTGGCAAGTGCAACAATAGTAACTTAATTCATTGGAATTCAATTTGTTATAAATGATAAATAAGAAATAACAAACTTACAAATAATATTAAATTTAGTAAGGGTAACGATTGTCATTTGTTACCAATTTGTCTCATTGTTGAATTCAATTTGAAATCAATTGCAATTAAATGTAACTAAATATTACATTAATGGAAATTAAGATGAAATTAGAGAATATTAATATAATAAGATATAAACCAATATAGCTATGTCCATAAAATAATGATACATTGAACAAAAAGATTGAAACCAAATTTAACCAATTTATTGGAATTTAATTAAATTAATTGGATTAATTACAGTTGAAATTGAACACTAAAGTTAGAGTAATATTTAACCTAGAATTGATATGAAAATTTGTATTAAATCATTGTAAATGTCTAAGTGATCAAAAATGATGAAATTTGTTAATTATCAAATTTGAATGGAAAAAGTGATTTAATTAACAGGAAATTATAGTCAAGGACAAAATTTCTCAGCATTTTAGCCTCAAGGACAGACCTTCAGTATTTTAGCCTGAAGGACAACTTTGTTTAGGTATCGGTTTTTATAGTTTTTAGGTATCGGTTTGTAGTTATCGGTAGAAGTTTTTAGGTATCAACTTTTAGTTCGCTAGCAGTTTTGGAAGAATGTTTGTTCTTATGAATAATTTTGAAAGAATGTTTGTCCTTATGAATAATTTTTATGAGAATGTTTGTCCTTGTGATTAAAATATTGAGGTCGTGTCCTTGAGGCTAAAAATATACAAATTTTTGTCCTTTAAATTAATTTCCCCTTTAATTAATTTAATATTAATTCATCTAATTAATGTAAAAATAGCTATTTTGGCCACTGTCTCGGATTTTGACGAAACCAGTTTCATCGGATCCGTAACAGTGAATTATTATAAGGTTTCAAGTACCATAGCGATCGGACTTGTCATTTGATCGTACAGACACAAAACACATAGAAATCAATTTAATTAAATTCAATTTGAAATAAGCTGATTTTAAGCTAACTTCTTTATACGATGGAATTAGGACTTGAAACCTGTTCCATTGAATTTAGAATTATCGAAAACATCAATTTTGATATATGAGATGACCCGCTTTCGTTTCGGAAGCGAAACGGGCTTTTCGGGTCGTTATTGTCAATGCGAACCAATTCAATATGTTATTCATTCTTATCGGGCTTTGTTAATATAAATAGTCTTGTTCCTAAACCCTAGCAGTCATTTTCTTATTCTATATGTACATCAACTTCTGTCTATTCCTCCATCTCAAATGGCAGAAGTCCAAATTCCAAAATTCAAATGCAAATCAAAATCAAATCGAAAAAATTAAAACTCCTCAAACTATATTGAATTATATATCGATTTGAAGCTCTCGACGAGCGCAAGTCAAATCTGCTGTTTGTTTTTTGATTTGGTTTTCTGTGTGGCCAGAATTGGGTGATTAATTCTCGGCCGTTCATCGGGTCACGATCAACTTCGACAGATCGTCAAATCGATGATATGGATGCGTGGAGATTTGCAAGTGGAGTTCATCGGCATGGCTCGTTCGTCGTATCAACGGCTAGATTGCCTAGATATATTCAACTAGGGTTACACATTAGTGGTGGCGCTGCGAGCTTGAGGCGGCGATCGGTGGGGGTTTTGAGTCGTTGGTGGTCGAGACGTCTTGGGGAGGTCGGCGATGGTCGCAGTTGGACGATGTGGCATGGGCGAACGCGATAAGGTGGCGGCATTAGGGTTCGAGGTCGAAGATGGGGGCTCGTGCGTGCTAGGGTACCTGGAGGTTTGCCGCGTGAATAATTCTAAACGAGAATGACGTGGAATGGTACACGTTTCTCTTATTTAATAATATTATTAATATGTTTATAAATTTTAATTATTCGTCTATGCTAATTTAATCATATCTTTTGCATACAAACTCGGATTTGGGTTCGGTTTGTTCCGATGGGATTGTATTGAAATTCCGAACATTTTGACTCTAGTTTGGACAAATTCTGAGACTGTTTAAATTTGGGCCTTCGTTTAGATTTTAAATCGATTTGAAATCAAAGGCAAGTGTTTTAACCCACTCACAATTACTAAATTATCTTATGTTAGTTAAATTAAACTTATGATGTGATTAGAAATTAATTGATTGATGTTTGGTATGTTTAAATTGTCACTCTAGTTAAATTTGACTTTTATTGCATTTAATCATCATTTAATTTAATTGTTAATTTAATACATGTTAATGATAATCAGTTATCAATTGATGTTTATTGGTTGATTTGGATGATGATTGTGATGGATGTCAAATTGGGTATATTGGATTACTGGATGTTGTATTTTATATTGTTATAACACTGCAAGTTCCCTATGGGTTGAAATGATACATACCCGAATGATCTATAGATTAGGGAAAAATTATTATGGGTTGAAATAATAGACTCGAGCGATTTTATGGATTTTTTATATTTAATTTGGGATTGCGGTTTGAAATGATATATAACCGTAAAAACTTAAATTGCAGATTGAAATGATAAATATCCGTATCACTTGACCATAGGGTATAAAATTATATACGGACACTGGATTGGTTAATTATTTTTAATTCTTTAAATTTTGAATTCAGTTAACTGGCATTTTGAAATAGAAATTGATTTATATAAACTGGATTATTTTCAGTAATCCAAGCATTAAGGTTGAAGTTGGAATTGATTTAATGAATTGTTTAAAGGATTTAAATTGGAATTTCAAAGTTGAAGTGTCAAATATAAATGAATTGATCGGAATTGAGTTATTGAAAATGTTTGGATATAACTTTGAAATCTATTTTCAACTAATTTAAACTATTTTAATTAAATTAACTATTTGAATCAATTTAAAACTATTTTAATCTATTATAACCTATTTAATCCAATTTAATCTAATTTACCTATTTTAAACTAGTTAAATTTATTTAATCCATATTAAATCTATTTAATATAAATTTAATCCATTTAATCTATTTTAAACTTATTTAATCTATTTTAAATTAATTGAATATAAATTAAATCTATTTAATCTATTTTAAATTTATCTAATCTATTAAAAATCATTTTAAGATAATTTGAATCTATTTAATATATTTTAAATCTATATAAATCATTTTAAAATCCAATTAAATCAAATCTAAAACTATTTTAAACTATTTCTACTATTTAAACTATTTTAATCTATTTTTAACTATTTTTAAACTATTAAAACTATTTTTGACTATCTAAAATATTTTCTAAAATTTCAGACTGTCTAAAGTTGAAGTACTTATATTTAAATCCTTGATGATGAGACAACCTAAGTTGGAATTTGGAATTGGTACATTTGTGAAACGACATATCTGAGTAAATATGAATTTTAAAGTGAATATGATTTTGAAGTGAATGAGATTTTGAAAGTGAATATGATTCGAAAGTGATATGGTTTTGAGAATATGATATTTTGTTATCAATTATGAAATGGTTTTGGAAATGTAAAATAACCATTTGGTGTGAAATAAGCGTTTAGTTGTTAAAGAGACTAGGATTAGATATTGCCATACTCTTTGCCAATACCGAAAACTACTTTAACAACTATGTACGTGGTGGAGAATCCATAAATAAAGTAGGATGGCTTGGCGAATGATTCTGTATGAGGTATTTACGTGAACTTGACTCCCGTGAGTCAGCTTAGATGTGACTAAAATAGGAGCCATGCCGGGCCAAGTGAGGTCATTCCTCCTATCGAACACATTTCTTCGATACCATATTTATTACTTTGCGATTGATTTGGTGGCCACCCCTTTATTTTGATCATGGGAGCGTGTTCCGAGGTGGGCGGTAGTAGCTGCTATGCGTTACCACCAGTCCGGATCCGCATTTGGTATGTCTACCCTGGCATTGCCTCGAGTGTCGTGTTCACATGCCCTATCGCGCCTTCTACGAGTTTGTTTTGTGTCGTACCTATGGAGTGCAACCCGATAGCCCACCTGCGGGTGGAGTTTACAGTATCTGTATAGACTATGGCATTATATAAAATGTGTTAAGTGGGATATGGGTAACACCTTAACGCTATTTTAATACTTTACTTTATTGTAGACATATTGTAATAGCCTATTATACTACATAGTAGATTGTTTAATGGATCCTTAGGAGATGGAGAACCCGAACATCTCTTAAGTTATTGCACTCACGTTAGACACTGGATAGGAGATGTCAAACCCCGTAAACATCTCCGACGCCGTTACACTCGTATTTATTTAATGTTGATTTAACTTACATAAGATATTTTAGTTCTGACTCGAGTGTTTTGTCTTTTCAATTTGCTCTGGTCAGTCTGGGATTTTTAGTTTATCAAAGACTGCTTTTTGGAGGATGAAGACGAAGATTTTGTACTATTATTTTGTTCCACTGCATCATGTTGTCCCGCTGTATTTATTTATCATTTATTCTTATTGTATGTAACTCTGATCTGTATTATAAAAGTGTAACCAAATGTTATTTGTAAAACAGCTTCATGAACTGTTTATTTGATTATTATAGTTTGCATTCCACTACGAGATTCTATATTTGTTTCTTCCTTTCTCTATTTTTCTTATTTACCCCATAACAATCCGCCCTTTTGAATGGTTTGAGTTTGACGTGTGTGTCTGCTT
This sequence comes from Allium fistulosum, assembly GCA_030737815.1. Taxonomy (NCBI): domain Eukaryota; kingdom Viridiplantae; phylum Streptophyta; class Magnoliopsida; order Asparagales; family Amaryllidaceae; genus Allium; species Allium fistulosum. Next base: position 713,204,145 of record CM060905.1, read on the forward strand.
AAAACATCCAAAAAGGCAGGTCGTTACATCTAATCAATCGATCGATCGGGTATGTATCATTTCAACGCATAGTGATTTTCCTAGCAATAACTAAGGGAACTTGCAGTGTTATAACAACATAAATATAACATCCAGTCATCCAATATAAACAATCAACATCCATCACAATCATCATTCAATCAATCAATATCAACAATTAACTGATTATCAATAACAAGTATTTGATTGACAATTAATATTCAATATTAAATTAAATAACGATTAAATGCAATAAAAGTCATATTGAACTAGAATAACTATTTAATATACCAAACATCAACCAATCAATTTAATCACATCATAAATTCAATTTAACAAACATAAGATAATTTAGTAGTTGTGAGTGGGTTAAAACGCTCACCTTTGGTTTCAAATCGATTTGAAATCCAAATAAAGGCCCAAATTTCAACAGTCTTAGAGCTCATCCAAACTAGTTCCATAATGTCTGGAATTCCAATATGATCGCAGCGGAATAAACCGCGCGTAAATCCGACCTCGTATGTAAAAATTATAATCATTAGAAGTTAAATGTTTTAAAATATAAAATAAATAAATAATAAAAAGATTATACACGTGTACCAATCACGCTTCCCACGCCTGAACCCTACCACTCGTTCAAAACCCTAGCTCATGCAACAGCCAAGTCGCGATCAAGCACCAGCCGCCGCCTCACCCATGACAACGCCGCCGCTACACGCCATGTCACCCAGATCAGAGCATGCCACCACCACCCTCTCTCCGAGCCGCCTCCTCCTATACCCTTCACGACCATCGCGGCTTCAAAATGAACAGCCGCCGCCGCTCAACCAAATACCCAAATCTTGCGATCTCTGATGACCATCTCGACGAACTCATTATACAGATGAGTGCTGCTCATCGACCTCTACGACAATGCATTTCCCGATCGTCGTATCAGCGAAGATCCACCGTTGGATCGTGGAAACCTAATTTTCGATGGTCGAGGTTCATCCTCGATTTCTAGTAAACTGATGTATCCAATTAGAAAATGAATTGTTGTGGTGGATTACGCTCGTCGAGAGCTTTCCAATGATATAAATATGTTAGGGTTCTAAGAATTTGAGTTTTTGAAATTGGATTGAGTGTTTGCAATTTGATTTTGTTTCTGCCATTGAAGAAGAAGCAAACAGAAGTTGATGTACATATAGAATAGAAAATAAAAAGGCTGCTAGGGTTTAGAGACTAAACTATTTATATGAACAAAGCCCGATAAGAAAATGAACACGTATCGAATTAGTACGAACGACAATAGCGACCCGAAAAGCCTATTTCGCTTCCGAAATGAAAGTGGGTTGTGACGCCCCACCTCTATACCCACGCTAGCCAAGAACACTACGGAGTAGTGTTGTCAACTAGGGCGGAGAATAAGGCTGTTGAGGACCCACCTCTATACCCATGCTAGCCAAGAACACTACGGAGTAGTGTTGTCAACTAGGGAGGAGCTCCGGCTCATTTTTATGGGATTGGTCATCCTCTTTCTTGTGATTTCTGGATATTGATTTCTAGAATTTATGTTTCACCAGCATTTACGATGGGCATTGATATGTATGTCTTTATTTGTGGCTTGGTGAATTAAATTAAGGATATGACGTTCTTTTCTGTGTTTTGAGATTCTTGAGATATTGTATGACTTTTGTGGGTTTTCTAATGTATACTTATCATAGTATGACATCTTTTGGTTATCATACGTTTTATTATCATATCTCATATTCTATCACTTTATCTGATATTTATAGCTAGACTGATCCGTTTATTATTTTTTTCTTAAATAATACTCGGGTCAGACTAAGATTTTACAGGTGCTTCCTCATGACTTCTTATCTAGAGCCATCTTCTGACTTTTGGCTAACTACTCTAGTTTAGTAGTTTTTGTTGTATACATTTGAGATTTAGACTCCTTGATGTATACATATTCTTTTGCCTTGTACTTGTATCTATTCTTTTGTGTTATCGTGGATCTTATTTGACCACTACTCTGATGTACACTTTCATGTGTTATATTCATATCTATTTCCGCCTTTGTGATATGAATTGTCTGTGACTGATTTGTGTTATGTTTATTTCTACATTTGTTTCCGAAGTCCATATAGCCACTGTGTAGTAGCTTTGAGTTTGTATCGGTATGTCGGATTTCCTCTTGAGATGAAAAGTTATATTTTTATCTGGCATATCGGTACTCGCACAAAGCAATTACATGGATGGTCGCTCCTCAACAGTCTTATTCTCCACGCTAGTCGACGGCATTACCTAGTAGTGTTCTTGGCTAGCGTGGGTATAGAGGTGGGGCGTCACAATAACTAACACATGAAAGTGTACATCAGAGTTGTGGTCAAAAAGATCCACAATAATACAAAAGAATAGCAACATGTGTTATACCAAAAGAATACATCTATGAGTCTATATCTTAGGTGTATACAACAAAACTGCTAATCTAAATAGTTAGCCAAAAGTCAGAGTAGCAAATCCTGGGAAGAAGTCAAGCAGAAGCACTTGTAACATCTCGGTCTGACCCGAGTATTATTTATAAGAAAATAATAAATGGATCAGTCTAGCTATAAATATCAGATGATATGGTATAAAGTAAACGACATGACATGAACATGTAATAACCATAACGTCGTACTACTATAAGTACGTAAATGATAATCAACAAGAGGTTAATTAATTTCACAAGGATCTTCTCAAAGATCCAAACCCATAAGCAGGTAATGACACACTAATTCACCAATACACAAAAACTGATATCATATCAATGAAAACCACAAAAGTTGGTGAAGCACTAAATCCAGAAATCAACACACGAAATCCAGAACAAATCTCAGAAATCAACACACGAAATCCAGAACAAATCCCAGAAATCAACACACGAAATCCAGAAATCACAAAAAGGGGGAAGTCCGAGCACACGGACGAGAAGCTATCTCATGGAAGCTATCCATTTAATTTTCCAAACACATGGATGGCCCGAAGGCCTTTGACACACGAACGGCCCAAAGACCATGGGGTGCAGCCCCATATATGTGAGTAGAAACATCACCCAAGTGGGGTCTAGTCTCCCTCGCAGACAAAGAGACATCGCTCAATCGCTAGTCTAAATCACAAGAATGATCGTCATGATCATAAGGAAGTGTCAATCACACCAAGCTAGTAAATATATGAGTTTAGCTTCATGTCTCATAACCACTTGCTTAACTTAAATATTTACGAACAAACTGTAGATCTTCACTAGAAAATTGTCACAAAAGGGTTCAATCGAACAAGTCCAAGAGCTAACCGACGAAGTGAACGCAAGCGTTTCATACCACTCGGTTTACTAAGTCGTTTAATTCGATTTCTCATCCGAGTGAAGTAAAGGCTTGTATATACTAATAGGTTGGAAAACGGTTTAGGAAAAAGAGCTTTGTAATAAAATAGAGTTGAAATCGCTTTGATGAAGGAGTTTTGATATTTACTACTAGTATTGAAACCTTCATATCTTTAAAGTGACAAGTCACAAAACGATTGTTATAACAAATCGAATCACATAAATTCACGTTCGAAGACGTGAGTAAAGTCCAAAGAAATCAATCCCAAAACCATCAAAGTAGGAATTTCTGTTGAATGTTTTTCAGATAAGATCGCCTACGAAAGGGGGTACGGGGTTCGACCTAATGAAGGCAAGCTGGTCCAGCGACCTAAGGAAAAGTAGGTCATACGACCTAAGGGTTCACGCGACCTAACACAATGGCCGAGCGACTTAACTGGAGTTAAGGGAGGCGAGCGACTTAAGGTCCAACGACCTACGACTTAACAGAGTCGAGCGACTTATCAACCCAAAAGGACTAGCGACCTATAGAAGTTGCGACCTAAGGTCCAAGCGACCTAAGGTGTAGAGGTTGAGCGACCTAAAGAAAATGCGCGACCTAACTGGGTTCGCGACCTAAAATAGGCGAACGACCTAACTGGGTTCGCGACCTAAAATAGCGAACGACCTAAGGTACAAACGACCAAAAGTGGTGGACGAGCTAAGTTAAGACGCGACCTAACAAGGTGCGACCTAAGGGAAAAGGGTCTTACGACCTAACAGTTTAAAGGTCCTACGACCTAGAGGGGAACAAGGCCATGCGACCTAAAGTGCCACGCGACCTACGACTTAAGGCCTGGAACGACCTAAAGTTTTAACACGCGAGCGACCTATGGCTTAACTCGCGAACGACCTACGGCTTAAGGCTTAACTCGCGAACGACCTAGCACTGCATAGAGGCCAAACGACCTATAGCTTAACTCGTGAGCGACTTACGACTTAAGGCATGACACGCGAGCGACCTAACTGCATAGAGGCCAAACGACCTATAGCTTAACTCGTGGACGACCTAAGGCGTTAACTCGTGGACGACCTAAGGCGTTAACTCGTGGACGACCTAAGGCATGCGAACGAAAATATGAAGGCCGTGACTTTTCAACGCGCGCAAGCTAGCAGTCTGGACGACCTAACCTGGGCAGAACGACCTAAAGGCTGGAATTCACCAAAAACACTAAAAATTGGAGTTTTTCGCCAATCCAATCCAAACCAAATGCAGATATTCATACAAATGCAATAGGGGATCATTCCCAACAGCCCAATGACATCTATAGGCAAGATGTGAGATCAAAAATCTCACCTTTTCACTAAAATGGATGAAGATGGAGATTGAAAGCAAGGAGAAGCAATCCAAAGCTTGAATCCACTATCTTCTACTTGAATTTGATGTTGAATCTCAGATTTGCAATAGAATTTAAGTTTGGAGTTTTAATTTCCACTTCCCACCACCATTTTTGATGAAGCTTGGATGTTATTTCATAAAGTGATGAAGAGAAGAGGGGGTTGGGCTGAGTTAGTGTGTGTTCAGCCCCAAACCAATGTCCTAAGCCAAAAAGTGACGAAAATTTCACTATCTCCAAACATATCGAAGTTTACACTCAAAAAGATCGCAAACGACATTTTGAACTCAATGGAAGTGGTCTCGAGTCCTAATTTGACCGTATGCAAAAAGTAGCTTTTCGGACCAACATCCGACTAACGATAAAATATTTAAATATATAATCGATAGATATGCGGGTTGTTACATGGGTCATCCAATATATCGAACTAGATGTTTTTTATATTTTTAAACTCAATGGAACATGTTTTAAGTCCTAATTCCATCGTATGAAGAAGTTATCTTCTAAAACCAGCTTATTTCGAATTGAATCCAATTAAATTCATTTCTACGCGTTTCAAGCCCGCACGATCAAACGACAAGTCTGATTGCTACAAAACCTGAAATCCTATAATAATTCACCGTTATGGATTCGATGAAACTAGTTTCGTCGAAATCCGAGAGAGTGGCCAAAACGATTATTTTCACGTTAATTAAATAAATGATTAATAAATTGATTAAATCACCTTTCAATTCAATTTTTATAATTAACAAATTTTATCATTTCTAATTACACAGAAATTAACAATCTTTTCAAAACAATTTCCCATGTCAAATTTAATGTTAATTATTTCACTAATTACAGTGTTTAATTTCAATTGCAATAAACTCATTAATTATAATTTAAATTCTAATAAATTGATTAAATTTGATTTCAATCTTTTTATTCAATCAATCATTATCTAATGGATATAATTAACATTGGTTTATATTTTACCACATCAATATTCTACAGTTATTCTCTTAATTCACATTAACTGCAATATTTAATTGGATTAATTGCGATTGATTTCCAGTTTATTTTCAACGAATTAAATAGTGAATTGATAATCAACAATTGTTACAACTTATGATTCCAAACACATTTCTATGTTTATTGTTAACAAACAAAACTAATAAACTCACATACGGATTAATTATTCTATTTTAACCAATTTCAATTACATACAATTTCATCGTTTAATACAACATTTGGTTTATTTAATCATTTACAACTTATAACCATTTTTTTTATTTACAATCATTTCAATTAATTGAAATTACATTAAAATAGTCATCCATTACCTTACATTAACATTATTACATTTCATTCCAGTTATTCTTCTCCTTAATAAATCTTAAATTTTTAATTTTTCACAACATCAAACTCCAAAACTTATTTAATTAATAAATTTAATTATCAAAGATTACGGGTCGTTACAAATAAAATAAAGATTTTATTTAAAATTATATAGATAAGGTCTAAATTTATTTAGACTTCATAAGCCCAATAAGATCTAAAATGAATTTTTTTTTTAAATCCACTCATTTAACCCGCTACACGTTAGCTTAGTTCCAACAATGGTATCAAAGTCAAAAGTCTATACGGTCTAAATTAGGTGTATTGAGATATCTTATTAAAGCCTACCCATTTAGTAGGTTGTCTAGGAAAGTAAAGTCGAAGGTTGGGTTATTGTAATAAACCACTCCACCCTGCCTGGCTACAGGCTCGGCTTGGAAAGTGAAGTAAACCTAAAAGTTATTCCTAGTATTATTGATACCGCAGATATTGATTTTTTGACAATAACCATATAAATATAGGTATTGATGATTTCTATGTTGTATAGAATATTTTGCGGGATATTATACATGTTTATACAAGAGTAGGATAATCAAGTATGAAGACTGACTAGTAAAAAGACTGGAGATCAAGTTTCAGAGATGATCAAGATATTTAAAGACTCATGAGTTTAAAGACGAAGAGACCAAGACTATAGTTTATAGTTAATAGTCATTAGATTAACTTGTTAAAGTCCTTGAATATCAACTTTCTTTACTTTGACTACTCCCTTATTAAATTACTTATTTTATTATTATCTAAATAATTATTTTATTTTCAAAATATATTTTTACAAATATTTTATAAGTAGTTTTATATATTAAAGTATTTTAGAAACTATGTTTAAATAATTTTATAAAAGTTTAGAATTTTGTAGAACATTAAATATATTTTATTATTCAAAACATACATAAGTAAGTCGACATAGGCTAAATGGGTATGTCAACATATGTACCGCTGAAGAGTTGTCTTTTGAATTTTGAATTGTTGTGATTTTTGATTACATCTCTTTGCGAATAAACACATCCCTACATATACTATATAAAGGGGACGAAAACCAACTTTATTTACTTTTTTCTCACTCCAAATTCTCATTATATATTTCATAAAATCTACTTTTTATACTCTTCAAATTCACTCAAATTGAATTTCTACATTACTACATTCATTCTCTATAATTATTTAATGATTTGAAATTATTCTCTCATCAATTCAAAGATAAAGTGCCATCAAATTGGCTATATGATACTTTGTATCCAAAGTACAGCTGTTTGTATTTGAAATTAAAAACTCTTTACTATTATTTGTTTGGGTGTGCTTGTTGCCCATTCAAATCATGTGGGTGTGCTTGTTGTCCGTTCAAATCAAGTGCGTGTGCTTGTTGCCAGTTCAAATCAAGTGGGCGATCTAGTTGTCCGATTAAATCAAGAGTGTCTACCCTAGACTCATAATCAGGAGGGTGTATCTCATGGCCTTGAAATCGAAACTGTATTCTGGTTTGCTTGCTACCTATTTAAAGTAGGCAAAAGGAAATCTGTACATACATTGTACAAGGCTGGATGTATGATTGGTTAATCCAAACCAGTACAAAAACTCTCGGTGTCATCTCTCTTACTTTTACTGCATTTATATATATTTGTGATTGCCTGTTATTATATATCTGTGTTAATAATCTGTGTTTGAATTTAAATCTTGAAATAATTTAGAAAAGTTCCATATAAGTTATAAAACACTATTCACCACTTCTCTAGTGTTAAAGTAGCCTTAAGATACATTCACATTAGTGCTACACCATTTTCCACATCTGGTATCAGAGCATTAGATTTTCAAAAACTCATTATTTGATTTTGAAAAATATAAATGGTTAATAACAGTGGTAGTACATTTTTTAACATCTTTGACTAAAGAAAAGTTGTAAAATCCTTCTGTTACCCTTAAATAGATTAAGAACCAATAATATTGAAAAGTCACTTGATTATTTGGAAGTGTATAAAGTAGATTTGTAGGAACAGGTATGTTATATGGCAGATACTGAAGAGATGCCTAATAACCCATCACAAAGCAAGGACAAACATATACTAGATAGTGGATTCTCAAGACACATGACCGGAAATTTGAAGATCTTAAAGGACATTGTTTACAAAGATGGAGGAATAGTTAACTTCGGAGATAACTCAATAGGATATGTCATTGGCATTGGCAATGTTGGTAACTCTAAAACTCCTATCATTTGTAATGTTTTTGCTAGTTAGGAATTTAAAACATAGTCTGCTTACTATTAGTTAATTATGTTATAAGGCTTCAAAATAAAGTTTAAAAAAGACATTTTCCATATCGAGGATAATGAGTCTAGAATTATTTTCAAAGGAGTTAGGAAACATAACATTTATAGTTTGAGTAGTGTCTACATTACAAGAAAATGAGTCATCCATAGTAGTTTGATAAATTGCGACATGTTATAAAAACGATATAATATTATTTTTCTATAGCGCTATTTGTCCGCTATTTACATAACACTACAACGTGTATATGCCGCTATAAAATGTGTAGATACAATAACGCTTTTATTCAGTTATCCTTTAATGGTAAGAATCTGCATTATAGTACATCATATAACTATAACGCTTTTTAAACGCTATGGTCTATTTATTTTTGTGGTTGATGCACCTATTATATATTACAGTTTAGTAATAGCATATAAAAATGAATCTTCTTTAAACACATAACAATATGAACAATGTAAAAGTGGAAGAATATAATAATAAAAAAATGTAACGCATTATATCAAACATACCAAATATCCACATATATTGTATTAAACATGCTCATATACATAACATCTATTACATATGTTTTCAACATATACCAAAAGGTAGCAGCAAATGTTTTAAGTACACCCCAAAAGGATTTCACATCGCCAGTTTTGTGCATACACATATGGAGCATCTTTCATTTACAAAAGTTGCCTATCACAAAAGGAAAAAACATGATTAATAACAACAAACTTGAATCAGCCACCTAAGCCATAAATTCTTTCAGTGTCCAAAAGTGAAACCTACAAGATCAATATTGCCGGCCTGAACCAAAACTTTGTGAACAATTGAAAACTTGAAAGGCTGATCCAAAGGAAAGAAAGGAGCAAATATGCAATCTTTTATGCATATTCTTCACAAAAATTCATCCTTAATATCAAATAAATAAATAAAGTAACATGGAGGAAATGACCACTGTTCCGAATAAAATTATCCCTTGTCTGGTCTAGAGCTAGTGCATATAGCAATTCCAAAGACTGCAAAAATTATAATGTATGGTAATATTAGTAAGAAATATCTTGATTAGCATTAAAATAGAACGTTGATCATGCTAAAAATATGCAGCTAATAAAATTCCAAATCAGGAAGAAGTTAAAGTTTTTACCAAACATGAAAGTTTAAGTATAAATTTATACTTTTTGCTAAACATTTATTGTCAAAATTATTCTAAGTATCTAAATTTTTGTAATTTTTTTCTAGAGTCTCCTTTGCATGGCTAGCACCGGGAAAAATTCCAAACATAAGAAATAGATATACACGATCGAAATCCCAATATATCAATCACAAACACCTACACAGGTAAACTATTAAAATATTTACTTGTATATATCTTATAAAATGTGTATGTCGCATAGTATACACCACTGCTAAGCATTAAAACGTACACTTTAGCAATATTAGTGAATCAACTAACAATTCCAAAGAAACCACTACAAGAAACGCTTGGAAAAGCGACAGCACCTAGCGACGGCTAAAAAAAGCGGCCGTCGCTAGCCGTCGCTTATCGCGAATACATACCTGCTAGCCGAGACAGAAAAAATCACTCTCACTCTCCCCCCAAGTCATCTCAGTTCCGTCTCCCCCGCAGGCTGCCGCCGTCGTCCGCCACCAGGAGCCGTCCCAAGCTTCCATCGCTAATTTTAACCTCTCCAAACTTGCCGGTTTGTCCTATTTTCCATTATCTTTGTTTAATTTAGGTTTAAATTAAATTAGTTGATGATTTAGGGATTTGGAATTGGATGATTTAGGGGTTGGAATTGATGAATATATGTTATTAGTTTATGATATATAGTTTATTATTTGAAGTGGGTATATAATGGTAAACCTAATTTTGAAAATTAGTTGATTGTGTGTTTGAAAATGATGATTATTGCGTATTAGGTGATAATAATTAGTGTTGATTTGGTGGTATTAATTAGTGAATTTATTGTTTACTATGTTGTTAAAAATTATGGCTAATTTAAAAACCAAAAAATAGGCCATGATTATTGACTAATATGTTTATTGATAAGTTTACGAGAATGTTTGTTATATTGTTGTAAGTGCTAACTACTTATTTAGTTCACAAAATCGTTAACTAAAATTTATGTAGTTAAACAAAAGTTAAAATATGTTTTAAAAATTTAGATTTAATTAATAAATATTTAAGTAGTTAAATGAATTAAATGAATTCTATTTGGCTACATTACTAAAAAAAATTAAGATCATTTTTCACTACAGACCACTGATACTTCAATATTAATATTTTTTAATTTGTGCTTTATTTATGTGAACCCCTTAGAGAATTTTTGGCCCCGTCTGACAAGTGTTGTATATGATCGTTATATAGATATTCGTTTTCCACAGAACGGACATCTATATTCATCTGGTACAACATTTGTTGGATTTGTCCTAGTATTTGGACAAGTTACAAACACAATAATGTAATCATATTTTATAAATCATTTCAGTTTAAACAGTTTAGAAAATTTTGATGGCACTTCCTTTTTTCCCTATGTACACGCATTGGTGTACGATACAGGGAATAATGGGAAGTGCTGCCAAAATTTTTGAGAATCGTTTAACTTGAAATGATTTATAAAATATGATTACGTTATTGTGTTTGTAATGGGAAGTAGGATAACCGGCCGCCAAAGTAAAAAAAATTAAACTTAAGAATTGAAAATTTGAATGCAATATTTATTTGAATTTGTTAAAATAGTAAAGGGTTATATATGAATTTTTACAAGACTTTAATATGAAGTGTGTTATTCAATCTTCTAACCTACATTTTACAAATCAGGAAATATGTTCGATTATTTTCTCGATCGTAGTTGGATGTATGAACCTCGAAAAGGTATGAAAGGATCAATAAAAGAACGTTTCTGTAACGGTGTACAAGTATTTATTAGATTTGCTCAATTTAATAATCGTAATAACGTAGACATTCGTTGTCCGTGTAGTAAGTGCAAACATCTGAAGCATTGGAAACCAGATGTAGTAGAAGTACATTTGTACAAATTTGGTTTTGTGCCGAATTATTACTTATGGGATCGTCATGGAGAACTTGTTCTACCTACACCTAATCCTGTAGTGTTAGAGGACGATAATACTATGACCAATCCTATAGAAAACATGGTGCAAAATGTTGCACGATCAATGTTTCCTACCTTTGACCAAGGTGATGATGGGAACGAAAATGTTGATGAAGAGCCGACCGCGGAAGCTAATTTTTTTTATGATTTATTGGATTCTGCTAAGAGGCCATTGTGGGATGGATGTACAAGCGGAACCGAATTATCTGTAACCGCCGAATACATCACTATGAAATCAAAATTTAATCTTACAGAAGCTGCATTTACAACAGTTGTACAAACTACAAAACGACACATGCCACCTAATAATTTGATGTGTGACAGTCATTATAAAGTAAAAAAACTTATGTCAGCTTTTGAGTTACCGTACCAGAAGATAGATACATGTGTAAAAGGTTGCATGCTGTATTGGAAAGAAGACGCTCATCTTACTAAATGAAGAATATGTAACGAGGAAAGATACAAACCAAGAAAAAAGAAAGGAAAAGAAGTTCCATATAAGAGGATGCATTACTTACCCATCACTCCCAGACTTCAACGGTTATATGCATCTTCTGCTACAGCATGTCATATGCGATGGCATAGTGTGAGAACACCAGAAGAAGGAACTTTGATACATCCATCTGATGGAGAAGCATGGAAACATTTCAATAAGACTTATCCTGAATTTACGGCAGAGAGCCGTAATGTTAGGCTTGGCTTATGTACGGATGGATTTTCGCCATTTTCTCAGTTTGGTAGTAAATATTCATCATGGCCTATTATTATTACTCCTTATAATTTACCTCCATGGATGTGTATGAAAACTCCATATATGTTTCTAACGATTGTTGTCCCCGGTCTCGATGATCCGACACAAGGAATTGATGTTTATCTACAACCACTAATCGACGAGTTGAGAACACTATGGGATGAAGGAGTTGAAACGTACGACATTTTGAGAAAAAGGAATTTTCATATGTTTGCTTCTTTATTGTGGACTACTAGTGATTTTCCCGCATATGGAATGCTTTCAGGTTGGAGCACATCTGGACGTCTAGCTTGTCCTTATTGTATGGATGAAACACGAGCATTTTCATTAAAGTATGGAAAGAAAATTTCTTGGTTTGATTGTCATCGGTGTTTTCTACATATCAATCATAAATTTAGAATGGATAAAAAGAACTTTAAAGCTAACAGAGTAGAGAGTATGCTACCACCTAAGGTTTGGACAAGTGAAGAGGTATATGAAATTGTAAAAGACTACCCAAAGATACATGAAACTGGGGTACAGGTTGAAATTCCAGGTAAATCGGACATTCATAACTGGTGCAAGCAAAGTATATTTTGGGAGTTACCGTACTGGAAAAATCTCCTACTCCAATATAACATTGACGTCATGCACAACGAAAAAACGTGTTTGACAACGTGTTTAATGCAATTTTGAATGTGAAGTGGAAAACCAAGGACGATGCGAATTCAAGACATGATATATTACACTTCTGTAAGCGGCCCGAACTTCAATTATACGACGATAATAAGAAACCCAAAGCATGCTATGAGCTAGACAACAAGCAAGTAAAACTCGTTCTAAAGTGGGTGGAAGGACTTAGATGTCCTGATGGGATTTGTTCTAACCTCCGTAGATGTGTTGACTTTAAAAACAGCAAATTGAGTGGGATGAAAAGACACGATTGCCACATTATGATGGAGTATTTTTTTCCCGTGATTTTCAAAAAACTGCTGCCTGCAAAAATATGGAGTGTTATCACAGAATTAAGTATGTTTTATAAACAGCTTTGTTCTACGATGTTAAAGGTAGATCGTATACGTAAACTTGAAGCAGAAATCCCTGTACTTCTATGCAAACTGGAGAAAATATTTCCGCCTGGTTTTTTAATGTAATGGAGCATTTACCTGTTCATCTTCCATCTGAAGCACTCCTTCGTGGTCCTGTGCAATATGGATGGATGTATCCATTTGAGAGGTAATTTAATTAATTTTGGTTTTTGTAGCACCATATAAATTTAATTAATTTTGTTATAGGTACCTGAATCATTTGAAGAAAAAAATTAGACAAAAAGCACGAGTAGAAGGTTCGATTTGCAAATCGTACCTTGAAGAAGAAGCTTCATTTTTTTCTCACATTACTTTAGTAACGATGTGAACTTATCGTTCATAAGTGTTCCCCGTAATGAAGAAACTATTGAGCATGATTCTTCTCAAACAATGTTATTTATTTTTAGACAACATGGAAGACCTGCTGGAAAATGTGTGGAAATATTGTAAGATGATAGAGATTACCATGTGGCACACACATATGTTCTTCTAAATTGTGCTAAAGTTGCACCATTTGTCAGGTAATTATGAATTCATATATAATTCAGTTATACATGTATATATTAATTATAAAGGAATATAATACATATTTAAAGCATATACGAATCACAACATCCATCTGGCGATCTCAGTAAACAATTTGATGGATGGTTTTCAAACTACGTTCATGATACAGAAAACTGTGTTATTGACGAAGGATTACGACATCTTGCTATCGGACCAAAACGAAATGTCAAGACTTATCCAATATTCTTCGTCAATGGATTTAAATTCAACACCAAAGATTATGGGGCTGAAAATTTAACATATAACAGTGGTGTATTTATCAAAGGAAGTGATGATCCAGAGGAGCATATAAAAGATTTTTACGGCGTCTTAACACAAGTTTTAGAGTTGACATATTATATACAACCTGCAAAGAAAGTTGTTTTATTCAAATGCAACTGGTTTAGCAATGTTCCTGGCTCTGGAATTAATGTGCACAAAGATTATAAGCTAATTGAAAAAAGGCATACGTCGTATTACTATAAGTATGATCCTTTTGTATTAGCTAAGCAAGCTTTACAAGTTTATTTTGCTCCATATCCGTCCTTAAAAAAAGATAAAGCAGACTGGTGGGCTATTTTTTAAACGAAGGCAAGATATACATTTGATGGAAATAATATTCTAGATGAAGCAGCGTATCAAGCGGATCTCGAGCCAAATACTGAAATAGTGATAACCGATGACATTGATGTAGGGTCGTTGACTGATATATCGAATGTTTTAATAGATGCATTTGTAAGTACCGAAGAAAATGATAGAGAGTATGAGACCGAGTCTGAATCAGAATACGATGAAGACTGATCATAGATGGCATCGCTTGTTGTATAATTCTGAGCTATGTATTAACAATAATGACTATGTTATGTAATATTCTGAGCTATGTAATAATATTGATGACTATATATGATCTGTATCATTCTGAGTTATGCATTATTCTTTTTATGTACGTTTTTTTCGATGATTATGTGCAGAGTATGTTTATGTGATGATTACCACTTGATTAATAATTATGTGATGATTATGCGACGATTAATGATTATGTGATATTGATTGATGATTATGTGATGCTTATGTTATCAGTACTTTTTTCTAAGCAGTACATCTCAGTCCCCTTCACTTGGAGCTATGTCTGATAGGCGTCGTTATCGACGTAGTACATCTCAGTCACCTTCACTTGGAGCAGGTCCGAGTAGCTCTGAGCCAGATCTCCGTCGAGTTGCGGAGATAGTTCCGAAAAGTGCTAGGTATGTACCAAACTTATTTGAATTATATTATATGAAATATATTGAATATATACATCAACATTTCTGCAGAGGGTTCGAGGTGGAGCCGTCCGATTTCATTTTACAAGTATCAAAGGAAGCATACAAAAGTAGGATGTCCAGCTGTTGGCCTCAGTGGGATAATATCCCAACACATATAAAAAACGCAATATGGGTTGATCTTATGGTAAGTACAACTTTGTAATATATAATTATGCCTTGTAAGAAACAAAAAACAATATGCCACCATCCCTTATTATATCAGTTTTATGTATTCTGCTCTGCTCATTGTTTTTAATTATATAATCTCTTTTACATAACACGTATGATAATTCAATATGCAGGCAACTATACGTGTGGATCCATAGGATATGGATGTTTTTATAAATCATTGGAATAAAAAGATGCGGAAAAATTACAGATAGACTCTTTCAAGGGCTAAGAAGTGAAGGAAAAAGCCAAGTTGGATGGGGGATGATATTTGGGCTGGATTCCAACAATATTGGGAATCTGAAGCATTCAAAGTAAGTTATATTGTCACTATATTTTTAAATTTAAATGTGTTGAATTATTTTACTTAATAGTGTGTATAAATTAATAGGAATTATCGGCAAGAAACAAGGCTAATAGGAACAAAAACCCTGCTTTACATCGTGGTGGCTCGAAATCCTTCCAACAACATAGGAGGGAATTGGTAAATAAATTAACTATTCTATTCTATTCTTGTATATAATCTATTCTTGTATATACTCATGCAATTTATCAATATAATCTATTCTTGTATATATTCGGTGGGCAAAGTATGGAAGGGTGCCTACAGCAGCTGAGGTTTTCAGAGTCACACATGCAGTCCAGCATATAGATGAAGATGGGAATGTTTTATATGATTGGTCGGACGACAAGGCTGCTTCTGTAATGGTAAATATGTTTATTTCTGTAATGAAAATATTTCATATTCGTTTATTTCACAGTAAATAAGTAAATTGTATATCAATTGTGTTAAATATATGTTCGTAATTGTAGGAGAGATATAATGCAGAGCATGAACGAGCGATACAAGCGAGTGGACGGGAGTCGCTTATAGTTGATGAGTCTAATTGGATATGAGACTCAATCATTGAACCGGCAAGTCGAAACAGGCGTTACAGTTTTGGCAATATGGTATGTGTAACGACCCAGAATTTTGAACAAATTAAATTGAGAATATTTAATTAATTTTAAATATTTGAACGATGATTTAATTTGTATCCCGAATATAACTTGGAATTTGACGATTTAATTTTAAAGTTTAATCTATTTAATGCTGAATAAAAATTTTGAATCTTCAGTTTAAAGCTAGAGAAAAATATTTGGAAAGCTTATAAAACTCGTATTGATAATTCTGAAGATAACAGAAGCTTCAGAATCCGATTTCGAATTTGTTTGATCAGTTTTGAAATTTATATCGTTTAACCGATAGTTAAAAATAGTCATTTTTCAAACAGTCTCGGAATTCGTCGAAACCAGTTCCATTGGGTCCGTAATATTGAATTATTGCCGGATTTCAAATTTCGTATCAATCGGAGTTTGTAGGTGTGCATACGATAAGGAAACGCGTTGGGAATTAAATTGAAATTTATTTTAAAAAGAAAAAGATAAAATAAACATACCTCAGCCATACCTAAATCACGACCTTCTGCAAAACCCACGATCTCCACGTTCCCCTTCCTCATAAAAATATACGAACCCCCTCTTTTACTCTCGTTCGAAATCAAAACAGAGTTCAAAACAAAAAAAAAAGAAAAAAAAAAGAAAAATGGCCGAAGCCGTCTCCCTCCTCTCCTATTTCCTCTTCCCCCCAAATCAAGTTGAATCGCAGTCGCGACCATGGCAAGGATTCGCGAGCAGGAGGTGATTCTCGAGTGGGTTTTGGCGAACGAAGGCGAGTGGTCTTGGGTTTCGTCGACCTCTGGAAGCTGGATGGTGGGATTCGCGATGGTGGTAGGGCGATTGGAGGAAACACGACAGTACGATGACGAGGTGATGGAGGTGAATTCGTGAAGGTCGATTTGGGCGCAGCAGTTCGTGGCGAGGCCACTGTTGTTAGATCGAAGGGGAGATGGGATTTGCGGTGGTCGTGATGTCATGGGATTTGGTCTTCGTAAATGGTGAGCGCGACGTGAGCAGATGGCTAGAGTCGAGGCCGATGGTGGTCGATGTTCGCAGGCGTTGGTCTCGGCAGTGGGACCATGAGGATTTCGTCGTTGGGGGGAAGGCTCGAAGTCGAGCAGGCAATTCAGGCGGCAATGATGGGAGTTCGATCTCGATTTTGAGATGGAGGCGACTTCATAGCATATGGTCTTAAATAAAGAAATCAAAGCAGAAATGGAAATGGATGGCAAATTTAAAGCTAAGGTGAGATCTTCTCACTCAGATTTGTAATTGAATTGCAGTTATTGATTGATTTGTTTGAATGTGCTATTAGATATGATAGGATATATCTATATATATAGCAGTATATACATATTGGCATATGTATATATTGGATTGATTGATTTTCCCGCCTCGTATAGCGGATGAGACACTATTGCGCCGTTAGTAAGCGGATTTTTTATAAAACCCATATACCGCGATAATTCCGTACTGGAGCGGAATTGGTATTGTGCTAACATCTTTGGATGCAGGGAAACAGGTTGGAGGGATCCAACTGGACCCCTCACATTGATTGAATTTATTTCTACTGTGATGTGATAATCTGTGAATGATTATTGATGTTATTGAATTGATGTCTGGAAATTGTTGAAAGCTAAAATTTAGTTGAATGGATGTTTGATATCATTGGATTTCAAAAATAAACGAAATTGAATTTTTGAAATCAAAATAGAAATTTTTAAATGAATTGATTTTTTGAAATTTAATAAATTTGAAGAAAAGAATTTAAAAGAATAAAGGCTGATTTTTGAAATCTTATTGAATTAATGCCAGAATCAAGTGAAAACGTTAAATAAATGAATTTCGTATAATAGTGATTTTAAATTGAAGAATTTAATTAAAATTTGGATTTCTAAATAGTTGGAAAAAGATAAAAGGGATTTATTTTCTTTAAGAGGAATTTGTTTAAAATGAAATAAGTTGGAAGTCCAATTATAAATTTAATTGGCAAATTGAAACAAGTTTAGAAAAAATCAATATAAAATGATTTGGGATGGGAAATTAATTTAGAAATGAATATTGAAATTGATTTGGTATTGAAGTAAAATTAGAAATCAATTTGGGATTTGATTTTGGGGTTAAAGGTGGATATTTGGGAATGTGGATTTAAAAATGGAAATGATGTTAAAATGGGTTTATTTATAGTTTGTAAAGTTTAAAAGAACGATTTCTTTTAAAATAAATAAATTATAAGTATTTAACTTATAATATGGATTTTTGATGTATACGTTGAGTTAAAAAAATTGAATGGGTCATTAAAGGAAATTTATAAAATCGAAGTTGTTATAGAATAGAAAATAGAATTTATAAACGTTGTTTTATAAATTCGAAATCAATTGGATTTGATAAATTTAATATAGAAGGACATTAAAGAAGATATATTCGCGATTTTAAATAGCGAATTTTATTTGAAATAAAATGTGTAGAAAAGACTGAAATGTGGTTAGTGAAGTATGTTCACGATTTTGGACAGTGAATATATTCTTAAGTAAAATGGATAGGGTTTTGGGAAAGCGATATTATGAAATGAAGTTAATTGTTTTAAAGGATGTTTTAAAACGTGTGAACTATCGAAATCATAGATTTCAACATTTATTGTTGAAATAGACGTTTTCGAAAAATAAGGAAATGGTGGACTATAACACTGTTGTTATAGTAAATGATTTTCGAAAGGAAATGTTTTGATGTAGTATTGGGATTTATATATATCTATCAAAATCCGAATCCCTATACTATTGATTTCGAGTCGTCGTAACGATGTTTTACGCAACATTCGTTTTGACTCAAATAGATGTTAAAATTTATGATTTCCTTAAAGAATGAACTATATACTTAAATTGATTTAAGTATATCGAATATTTTCAAATGTTGAAAATAAATGATTTGTGAAATACTTATTTTTAAATAAGTATGGAAATGCTTTTCTAATATGAAATGAACATTTTGAGATTTTATCTTCTTAAAGATAAAATAAAATTGAATATTGAAAACGATTTGAAAATCGAATATCAGTAGATATTCGAAAGTATAAATTCGATACGGAATTTATAAAAGAAAGCGAAGTTGTTTGAAAATAAATATTGATTTATTTTGAAGTGTGGAAATTTTATATCTAGTAAAAGATATTTTGGAAGATAAAATAATTTGGGAAAATTATTTGGAATCTGATGATGTTGCGCATCTTTATTGATAGTTAAATAACCGACTATCAATATTTACCTTTAGATAGGTATTTGTTGTGAATTGGATGAATTTGAATGCCACACTTATTTTTGAATAAACGCTCACTATTCGGGTTAGCCGGGAAAGGACCATGGGGTCGTATAACCCATTCCGAATATGTGATACGTCGTTATGAATTGCATTTGAAGACCGGTGTTGAAGACCGGATATTTTTGAAAACGGAAGGATTACCGTCGAGTTACTCTACACCGACTGATCTTCGGTTTAGAGGTTTTATCACCCTTAGTGACGGGAAGTCCTGACGTGATTAGAAAATTATCCGGAAGTGCAAGGGCTTCGTGAGAAGTGCCTTCGGTTCTGTTCGATCCCGGAACAGACTTGTATGGATTGTGTGTCTGACGTTACAATTTGAGATATAAAGCTGATTTCTTTCAAATACATTTCTGTTGGTGGCGGAGAATTTATTCTCTTAGCTTAACACCCTTCTCTGAGACGTACGAGCTCAGAGGTTATGTAATTGAAATTTATCAACGATATATCCCAATTTGGTAACGTGGCATACTGAGTGTTGCTGTGAAATGATCGGTGTTTGATCATTTGTGATATGATCATTTGTTTGATCTTATATCTTTGTGATCATAGGTTGATCATTTTGTTGGACCCGAAGCAGGGCTTTTTGAGAAAGCGTAGCTTTGTGGACGAGACTTCATCGAGCCTCACATCCCGGAAATGGTCGAAACAGGAAGGATGCGGCAAGGTTCTAGGGAGTAGCGCCCCTTAGTGTATGTCATTCCTTCTGGATAAAGGTGGTATCATGGTATGGAGCCCAGATACTTAACCTCTGTGGTTACTGCATTATTATTATCTATGTGGTTTGTTGGAAATCGGGGATCCTCGGGAAGATCGGTGACGATCGGGGGATGGCATACGCGTGTCAGTAGTTACCTATTTTTGCAGAGGTAACCCGGCCTTGTGTTGGCAGAGATCCGGTTAGGTTCTCGGGTCGTCTATTCCAGGGACGTACCCATCGTGGATAGGAAGTTCCTTAGCCTGACCATTTGTTGGAAATACAAAGAAACAATACGTGACTTGTACGGTTTTAGTTGTAGAACCTGCCATCTAATATGGCAGCTATAGCAAGCATACTATAATGGTACCTATGCTGGCTAAGATTTATATTCTACTTTCGAAATGTTTTCTACACTATGCACTAATAATAATATCAAAAAGAATTTGATTTTCGCGTAGTAAGCATCTTTGACTATCATAAGAAGAAATCTCCTCCAAGTCTGCGTTTGCATTGTGTGTGTGGCGGGAGGTCTTATGGTAGTTTCATTTTCCAAAAGCATTGCGAATTGACTTCAAAAATTTTTCTGTTGTTTATTTTAAAGAATAACTGTTTTACGATCTCACACCAGTCACCATGACTGACTCGGAGTTTATTGTTTCCCTTCTAAACTCTGGGTGCCCACCAATTTCCACACGGGCAGCCTAGAGTTATATTATCAGGATATTCTGGATATTCTGGAGCTTGGAGATAAGCTGGATGACGAGACGTAGTATTTGTATCTGATATATTTATTCCGCTGTGTATTCTGTATGAGGACAGGTTTATATAACTGTCCATTGTTGTTTATTGACTCTGATGATATGATGTGATGTAATGTAATAACAGATATAATTCTTTTGTTTTTAAATGATATTCATTTATCTATTATATATTGTTCCGCTGCGATGTGTAAGATTCTGATATTGTTCTGTTTCTGTTGCTGTTCTGTTGTTCTTCTTCTTTCTTTCTTTCTTTCTCTTCTTCTTCTCCTTTTCTTCTATTTCTTCTTTCTAAAACCCTCACTATTGGAGTTTCCGGCACTCGATTGCTCGACAGTCGATAAAGTGAGTATCGATGTCGAATTTTCGAAAGTCGAAAATTTCGGTATGTGACAAAGTGGTATCAGAGCATATGGTTAAGCGACAACCCTGCTCTGTTGGGTGTTACTCATTAGAGATAGAGTCAGTAGTACTCTAGAATGAGTTGAGTGTAATAATAGATACGAGCGCGTATTTGTTAGTTAATATAAAATTGTTTTGTATTGTGATGATTGGTTTATTGAGTGGTATATGAACCTTCGTCGGCACAGTCTTGCAAAACTGTATCGAAGGGGTTTCTAAACACTCGAATAGAACAATTCGGCACAGTATTGTTTTGAATAGGGTAAATGAGATAATTTTGCCCAAAACTATTTTTGTATACAAAAGAAATGATTTTCTATAAAGTACTATAGTATATGGTTGCATGGATGTTAGGAAGTAATAATAGTGAATTATCATCACTGAAATTGAATAAGAAAATTGAAATCGTAACTCCAAAGTTAAGAGATAAACTCATATACAAATGAAATTTAAAGAGTATAAATTATAAATGTGATTTATAATTTGAAACGGAATTCCAGAGAAGTATTTGGAAATGTTTTGAAAGGAGTTTGAAAATTTTGGTGATTTGGAAAGTATTTTGAGAGATGAAAGCTCTAAACTCTTTTCGGTCGCTGGAAAATAACTTCGATGATGACCGCGGCATCATTGGTGTTCATTTTCGGGTTTCCAAAAGAGAAATTGCTGCCAAGTTGTTTTAAATGAAAAATTGAGTTTTGTTTTGAAAATTCAAAAGATAAATTTGAATTGTTTTCAAAATGGTTTTGAAAGGTTGAAAAGACTCTGGAATTGTGAATGGGAATGTATAAATGATTGTATAAATCAAAATGTAAATAAGTTGATAACTTATAGAATATTTGAAATCTGATTGGAATGAGATTCAAATTGAAAACGAATGGATTAGGGAATGAACAAATAAAATTGCAATTGTAAGTACAAGAGAATAAAATTGAAATGTTAAAATTCATTTTGAATTTGTAAGAAAGTAAGACTGAATTTGAATTTGATTGTGAAGGATTAAACTAAAATTAGTAAGTGAAGCTAATTGAATGAAGATAAAACTGGAATTGAAACTGAATGTTGAAAACAAATTTGAATAAGTGAATTGGAATTTGAAATAAATTAGTAATTGGAACTAATTTAAGACAGTGCAGTTATAAATGACAGATAATTGATAAAATTCAATATTTCAGAATTGAAAGTAAATTGAATCCAAATTAGATTGGAATTGTGAATTGAACTCAAATGAGAAACTGAAATGTGAAATTGAATTCAAATAAAATTTGAAATGTAAAATTGAAGATAATGGATATAACTTCAATAGCGAACTCAAAGATGATATAAGCAGTTATATTGAAAATTTTGTAATTGAATGTACGAAATGGTTTGAATATATGTAACTAGATATTATGGCTAGTAGGATATACAGGTATAAATGAATTGGATTTGATTTTCAAAGAGAATTCGAATTGCTCGACAAAAGGTATGTATTTGAGTTTTAATATGAGTTTTTGATGATTTCTCTCTAGCCGCTTGGCTTTTTCTTTTTCTTTTTGAAATCTGAGAGTCCGTAGGGACGTTTTGTAGTCGTACCGTATTAGCCGCGCAAAGGAGACGCTGGCGAAATTTTTCGAAAATTCCGAGTGTTAGAAAATTTTTGAGAAATTTTTGAAAGTTTAAATTTGAATTTGAATTTGAATTTGAATTTTGAAGTAAACGATGATGTTTGAAAACTATAAAAGGTTTAGAAATTTAGTTGAATGATAATGAATCTTTAATAGAAAGATTTATTTTGATGAATTGATAAAACTATTTAGATTGTGAAAAATAGTAGACGAGTTAGGGACTTTTTTTTTTCTTGACTTGTAATTTCGAGGACGAATGTAACGACCCAGAATTTTTGATAATTAAAATTCGAATATTTAATTGATTTTTAAATATTAATAAGTGGAATTAATAAGTCGGATAATTTAAAATTCGAATATTGAGTTTAATTGGATAGTTAAATCAATAATTAATAGTGAAATTCCAGAAATAATTTAAATCTGGATTAAATATGATTGAAAATGATTTGTAAGATTTTATTTGATCATACTGGAGTTATAGGAATATTTTAGAACTCTTAAAATTGAATTTGGAGTTAATCTGTGAAAATCGAATATTTTAATATTTAATTATCGACTGAATAATAGCCAATTTTCGAACAGTCTCAGAATTGAACGAGACCAGTTCCATTGGATCCATAATAGTTAGTTATTATCGGATTTCAAATTTCGTAGCAAACGGAGTTATCGTTTGACCGTGGCATCTCGAAACGCATCGATATCGTTTTAATTTTAAATCGTCGAGTTAAAATAGTCATTTTTCAAAAAGTCTCGGATTTCGACGAAACCAGTTTCATCGGATCCGTAATGTGATATTATTGTATGGTTTCAAATTTTGTGTCAATCAGAGTTACCGTTTGTCCGGGGCAAGTCATAACGCATCGAAATCGGTTTAAATCGGTTTAATTTAAAACTGATCGTTTTTCTTCGTAACTCGCACAGATGACCGAATTAGCCTCCGAAACATGTTCCATTACGTTCGGAACGTGGGGTAAACCTTAGGAACGTCAGTCGGCATGCTTCATTTGGAGTTCGAAAATTTCTGGATGAATAGTGTTTTCATTGTTTTTCTATAAAAGCACCTCAACTTTTTCATTTGCAAAAGAAACCCTCCTTCCTCCTTGAGCCGGCCCTAATATTTCAATGGCCAGAAATCTCTAATCTTCTCCTCCAATTATCTTCCAATCCACTAACAATTAGAAGAAATTATCAACTACAAAAATGTAGAGCTACATGAGATCTACGTTCTCAACGGTGGAGATCTGAAACGGAGTCGTGTGGAGGCCAAAATCTGCTCGTGAATGGGCTGTTTTCATGCACGAATTCCCAGGTCTAGGAGGGGCCGAGCTCAGGGTGGTTGTAGGAGTGTGTAGCCCTGGTGATGGCCTTCAGCGTGGTGATGGAGTGATGGAATTTCGAGCGACGTGGAGGAAGCAGCGATCAACCCTAGTTTTGAAGCAATGGGTTTTGTGTACGTGTATTGCACTGGGAATGAACGTGAATGGGAAGGGGGGAGAAGGTAGAAGGAGCGGGCCAGATCTGGGGAGTGGAAATCAGTGGCCACGATTGAATCTGGGTTTGTAAAAGAAAATTAAAGCTGAAATTGTTTTATATAAATTCGTGTAACTTTAAAATGATGTAACTTCTTCATACGAGGTCCGTTTTGGACGAAACGAATTGCGTTGGGTTCGTTTTGTCAAGCACTACGCAATGGAGCTGGTTTGGAGTTGATTGGAGTCAGTGAAAATTTCGGGTAAAATTAAACGTCCGTTTAATTTTATTCGAAATAAACGCTGGAACAGAATTTAAAATCAAGGTGAGATCTTCTCACTCAAATTTGAATGTGGAATTTTTGCAGTTATTGATTGTGTTGATTTCTATTGAATGTGATATTAGATATAGTAGGATATATATCTATATATAGCAATATATACATATTGGCATATGTATATATTGGATTGATTGATTTCCCGCCTCGTATAGCGGATGAGACCCTATTGCGCCGTTAGTAAGCGGATTCTTATAAAACCCATATACCGCGATAATTCCGTACTGGAGCGGAATTGGTATTGTGCTAACATCTTTGGATGCAGGGAAACAGGTTGGAGGGATCCAACTGGATTCCTCACCAGTAGTTATTTATTTACAGGATTGATGTATATTCTGTTATCATATGTTGATATATGATGTTGTTGTTGTGATTGACTAATTGGTGCTGTTGCATCATCGGATTCAAGTTTTAAAAATAACGACCTTTTATTTTAAAAGGGTTTTTAAAGTGATTTTTGAAAATATACGTTTTATGGAATTTTTGAATCGATTTATAAACGTAAGATTTTAAAGTTATAAGAGTTATAATTTTTAGTGAAATTTAACCGAAGTGTTGTTTTTGAAATAAAAGTTGATTTATTTATAAAATGGTTTAAGTGGGATTTTTGAATAACTATAAATGATTTGTATAAAAAGGTTTATAAATTTGATAATTTATAAATCAAAATATTGGACTTATAAAACGATTTTTTTTTATAAGTGTTAAAAAGAAGTATAAGTGAATGAAATAACTAGATTTATAACGTGAAGTTATAAAGTGAATAGATACTGTAGAATAAAGGATATATAAGAAATTTACTTATAGATTTGACTTTTACACTTAGATGAGATATGAATAGAAATTGCTAAATGAAATGATTTTATAAGTGGAAATTGTTATAAAGTGTAAATGCGATTTATAAACGTTGTTTATAAATCCGAAATCACTTATCTTGATAAGTAAATTATAGAAGTAAATAAAAGAAAATTTATAACTCGAAGTTGTTATTAAAATAGAAATAGAATTTATAAACGTGTTTATAAATTCAAAATCAGTTGAATTTGAGAAATTAAATATAGAAGATTTTTAAAGAAGATATATTCGCGATTTTGGATAGCGAATTTTTATTGAGATAAAGATGTGTAGATATGATTGAAATTGAGTTAAGTGAATTATATTCACGATTTTGGACAGTGAATATATTATTAAATAAATGGATTTATTTTTGAAGAAGTGATATTAAAAATGAAGTTAAACATTTTAAAGATGTTTTAAAATGTATTATGAATCGAAAGCATAGATTTCAACAGTTCTTGTTGAAATAGGCGTTTTCGAGAAATAAGGAAATGGTAGACTATAACGCCGTTGTTATAGTAAATGGTTTCCGAAAGGAAATGGTTTTATGTAGTATTGGGATTTATATATCTATCTAAATTTTGAATCCTTATACTAGTGATTTTGAGTCGTCGTAACGATGTTTTACGCAACAATTCGTTTTGACTCAAATAGATGTTAAAAATTAATGTTTTCCTTAAAGAATGAAATTATACTTAATTTGATTTAAGTATATCGAATATTTTCAAATGTTGAAAATAAATAGATTTGTGAAATACTTATTTTTAAATAAGTATGGAAATGCTTTTCCAATATGAAATGAACGTTTTGAGAATTTATCTTTGTAAAGATAAATTGAAATTGAATATTGAAAACAATTTGAAAATCGTATATCAGTAGATATTTTGAAATATAAATTCACTTTGGAATTTATAAAAGAAATGGGAATTCGTCTTAAAAATAAATGTTGATTTATTTTTGAAGTGTGGAAATTTTATATCTAGTAAAGATATTTTTGAAGATAAATAATTTGGAAAATTATTTGGAATCTGATGATGTTGCGCATATTTATTGATAGTTAAATAACCGACTATCAATAATTACCTTTAGATAGGTATTTGTTGTGAATTGGATGAATTTGAATGCCACACTTATTTTTAAATAAGCGCTCACTATTCGGGTTAGCCGGGAAAGGACCATGGGGTCGTATAACCCATTCCGAATATGTGATACGTCGTTATGAATTGCATTTGAAGACCGGTGTTGAAGACCGGATATTTTTGAAAACGGAAGGATTACCGTCGAGTTACTCTACATCGACTGATCTTCGATTTAGAGGTTTTATCACCCTTAGTGACGGGAAGTCCTGACGTGATTGAAAATTATCCGGATATGCAAGGGCTTCGTGAGAAGTGCCTTCGGTTCTGTTCGATCCTGGAACAGACTTGTATGGATTGTGTGTCTGACGTTACAATTTGAGATATAAAGCTGATTTCTTTCAAATACATTTCTGCTGGTGGCGGAGAATTTATTCTCTTAGCTTAACACCCTTCTCTGAGACGTACGAGCTCAGAGGTTATGTAGTTGAAATTTATCAGCGATATATCCCAATTTGGTAACGTGGCATACTGAGTGTTGCTGTGAAATGATCAGTGTTTGATCATTTGTGATATGATCATTTGTTTGATCTTATATCTTTGTGATCATAGGTTGATCATTTTGTTTGACCCGAAGCAGGGCTTTTTGTAGAAAGCGTAGCTTTGTGGACGAGACTTCGTCGAGCCTCACACCCCGGAAATGGTCGAAACAGGACGAATGCAGCAAGGTTCTAGGGAGTAGCACCCCTTAGTGTATGTCATTCCTTCTGGATAAAGGTGGTATCATGGTATGGAGCCCAGATACTTAACCTCTGTGGTTACTGCATTATTTTTTTCTATGTGGTTTGTTGGAATCGGGGATCCTCGGGAAGATCGGTGACGATCGGGGGATGGCATACGCGTGTCAGTAGTTACCTATTTTTGCAGAGGTAACCCGGCCTTGTGTTGGCAGAGATCCGGTTAGGTTCTCGGGTCGTCTATTCCAGGGACGTACCCATCGTGGATAGGAAGTTCCTTAGCCTGACCATTTGTTGGAAATCCAAAGAAACAATATGAGCCTTTACGATTTCAATTGTATAACCTGTCTCCTCAGGAGGCAGCTATAGCAGGCATAATATAATGGTACCTATGCTGGCTAAGATTTATATTCTACTTTCGAAATGTTTTCCACTATGCACTAATAATAATATCCAAAATGATTTGATTTTTGCGTAGTAAGCATCTTTGACTAACATAAGAAGAAATCTCCTCCAAGTCTGCGTTTGCATTGTGTGTGTGGTGGGAGGTCTTATGGTAGTTTCATTTTCCAAAAGCATTGCGAATTGACTTTAAAAATTCTCTGCTGTTTTTTTTTTTTTTTTTTTAAAGAATAACTGTTTTACGATCTCACACCAGTCACCATGACTGACTCGGAGTTTATTGTTCCCTTCTAAACTCTGGGTGCCCACCAATTTCCACACGGGCAGTCTAGAGTTATGTTATCAGGATATTCTGGATATTCTGGAGCTTTGGAGATAAGCTGGAGGACGAGACGTAGTATTTGTATCTGATATATTTATTCCGCTGTGTATTCTGTATGAGGACAAGTTATATCACTGTCCATTGTTGTATTGAGTTGTATATTGACTCTGATGACTGATGTATGTATAAACTGATAAAATTCTTTGTTTTAAAGATTATTCATTTATCTATTATATATTGTTCCGCTGCGATGTGTAAGATTCTGATATTGTTTTCTGTTCTGATGTGTTCTGTTGTTCTTCTTTTTCTTCTTCTTCTACTTTTTCTTTTTCTTAAAACCCTCACTATTGGAGTTTCCGGCACTCGATTGCTCGGCAGTCGATAAAGTGAGTATCGATGTCGAATTTTCGAAAGTCGAAAATTTCGGGTATGTTACAAGTGGTATCAGAGCATATGGTTAAGCGACAACCCTGCTCTGTTGGGTGTTACTCATTAGAGATAGAGTCAGCAGTACTCTAGAATGAGTTGAGTGTAATAATAGATACGAGCGCGTATTTGTTAGTGAGTATAAAAATGTTTTATATTGTGTTTGCTTATCCGTTGAGATGTTTGTGAATTTTGGTCGGTATGTGGGACGCCATATTATCGATAGGGATTTCTAAACACTTAAACGAGGCAAGACGACATAGTATTGTTTTAAAATAGGGTGAATGAAATACTTTTACCCAAAACTATTTTTGTATAGAAAAGAAATAATTTTCTATGAATTATTATAGTATATGGTTGCATGGTTGCTAGAAGTAATAATATTAAATTATTATCATTGAAATTGAATAAGAAATTGAAATCGTAACTCCAAAGTTAAGAAATAAATTCACATATAAATGAAATTTGAGAATGTAAATTATAAATGTAATTTGTAATTTGAAACGGAATTCCAGAAAAGTATTTGGAAATGTTTTAAAAAGAATTTGAAAATTTTGGAGATTTGGAAAGTTTAAATCTTTTTGATTTGAAAATGGATTTCGAAGTTTTGAAAAGTATTTTGGAGGAATGAAAAGCTCTAAACTCTTTTCGGTCGCTGGAAAATAATTCCGATGATGATCGCGACATCACCGGTGTTCATTTTCGGGTTTCCAAAAGAGGAATTGCTGCCAAATTGTTTTAAATGGAAGTTGTTTGGAAAATTTGGGTTTTTGTTTTGGAAATTCAAATGGAATTTGAATTGTTTTCAAAAAAATGATTTTGGAAAATGTTATTAATACTCTGGAATGCTATATAAAAATATTTATGAGAATAATAAATGAGTTGATAACTTATACAATGTGTTGTGAATTTAGGTTGAATAAAATTTAACTTAAGGAATTATGAGTTAAATTAAAGTAAGTATAAGTGAATCAATAAAAATCAAAGTAGTAATTTTTGAATATAAGTTATATAACTTATAAAATGAGAAAAAAATAGAAGTGAAACGAATTGTTAAAAAGTGGTTAAACAATTTTATTAAGCAAAATAAAATGTGATTTTGATTAAGTGATGAAATTTGACCTTGGTAAAGTTAGATAAAATCGAGAATCTGAATTGGATTGATAAATGAATTAAGCTATTGAACTAATTGAATGTTGAATCAGTTTAATGTAAATGAATTAGTGAATGAACAAATTGAATGGAATCAATTGCAAATGAAGTGAACTAAAGTTAATTGATAAAAATTCAATATTCAAAAGATGAACTGAATTCAAATTGGAATTGTGAATTGAATTCAAATGGAATCTTGAAATGCAAAATTGAACGAAATTGAATATATAACTTCAATAGTGAATTAGAGATGATATAAGAAGTTATATTGAAAATTTTGTAATTGAATGTACGAAATGGTTTGAATGTATGCAACTAGATATTATGGCTAGTAGGATACACAGGTATAAAGGAATTGGAATTTAATTTCGAAGATAAATTTGAATGGCTCGACTAAAGGTAAGTATTTGAATTCGAATATGAGATTTGATGACTTATTTCTCTAGCCGCTTGGCTTTTTCTTTTTCTTTTTGAAATCTGAGAGTCCGTAGGGACGTTTTGTAGTCGTGCCGTATTAGCCGCGCAAAGGAGACGCTGGCGAAATTTTTCGAAAATTTAGGACGTTAGAAAATTTTTGAGAAATTTTGACAGTTAAAATTTGAATTTAAACTTAAATTTGAATTGTTAAGTAAACAATATTGTTTGGAACTTATAATTGAAGTTAGAAATTTAGTTGAATAATAACGAATCTTTAGTAGGAAGATTTGTTTCGATAATTTGATAAAACTATTTAGATTGTGAAAAATAGTAGACGAGTTAAGGACTTTTTTCCTAACTTGTAATTTCGAGGACGAAATTCTTTTAAGGGGGGAAGTCTGTAACGACCCAGAATTTTTGATAATTAAAATTCGAATATTTAATTGATTTTTAAATATTAATAAGTGGAATTAATAAGTCGGATAATTTAAAATTCGAATATTGAGTTTAATTGGATAGTTAAATCAATAATTAATAGTGAAATTCCAGAAATAATTTAAATCTGGATTAAATATGATTGAAAATGATTTGTAAGATTTTATTTGATCATACTGGAGTTATAGGAATATTTTAGAACTCTTAAAATTGAATTTGGAGTTAATCTGTGAAAATCGAATATTTTAATATTTAATTATCGACTGAATAATAGCCAATTTTCGAACAGTCTCAGAATTGAACGAGACCAGTTCCATTGGATCCGTAATAGTTAGTTATTATCGGATTTCAAATTTCGTAGCAAACGGAGTTATCGTTTGACCGTGGCATCTCGAAACGCATCGATATCGTTTTAATTTTAAATCGTCGAGTTAAAATAGTCATTTTTCAAAAAGTCTCGGATTTCGACGAAACCAGTTTCATCGGATCCGTAATGTGATATTATTGTATGGTTTCAAATTTCGTGTCAATCAGAGTTACCGTTTGTCCGGGGCAAGTCATAACGCATCGAAATCGGTTTAAATCGGTTTAATTTAAAACTGATCGTTTTTCTTCGTAACTCGCACAGATGACCGAATTAGCCTCCGAAACATGTTCCATTACGTTCAGAACGTGGGGTAAACCTTAGGAACGTCAGTCGGCATGCTTCATTTGGAGTTCGAAAATTTCTGGATGAATAGTGTTTTCATTGTTTTTCTATAAAAGCACCTCAACTTTTTCATTTGCAAAAGAAACCCTCCTTCCTCCTTGAGCCGGCCCTAATATTTCAATGGCCAGAAATCTCTAATCTTCTCCTCCAATTATCTTCCAATCCACTAACAATTAGAAGAAATTATCAACTACAAAAATGTAGAGCTACATGAGATCTACGTTCTCAACGGTGGAGATCTGAAACAGAGTCGTGTGGAGGCCAAAATCTGCTCGTGAATGGGCTGTTTTCATGCACGAATTCCCAGGTCTAGGAGGGGCCGAGCTCAGGGTGGTTGTAGGAGTGTGTAGCCCTGGTGATGGCCTTCAGCGTGGTGGTGGAGTGATGGAATTTCGAGCGACGTGGAGGAAGCAGCGATCAACCCTAGTTTTGAAGCAATGGGTTTTGTGTACGTGTATTGCACTGGGAATGAACGTGAATGGGAAGGGGGGAGAAGGTAGAAGGAGAGGGCCAGATCTGGGGAGTGGAAATCAGTGGCCACGATTGAATCTGGGTTTGTAAAAGAAAATTAAAGCTGAAATTGTTTTATATAAATTCGTGTAACTTTAAAATGATGTAACTTCTTCATACGAGGTCCGTTTTGGACGAAACGAATTGCGTTGGGTTCGTTTTGTCAAGCACTACGCAATGGAGCTGGTTTGGAGTTGATTGGAGTCAGTGAAAATTTCGGGTAAAATTAAACGTCCGTTTAATTTTATTCGAAATAAACGCTGGAACAGAATTTAAAATCAAGGTGAGATCTTCTCACTCAAATTTGAATGTGGAATTTTTGCAGTTATTGATTGTGTTGATTTCTATTGAATGTGATATTAGATATAGTAGGATATATATCTATATATAGCAATATATACATATTGGCATATGTATATATTGGATTGATTGATTTCCCGCCTCGTATAGCGGATGAGACCCTATTGCGCCGTTAGTAAGCGGATTCTTATAAAACCCATATACCGCGATAATTCCGTACTGGAGCGGAATTGGTATTGTGCTAACATCTTTGGATGCAGGGAAACAGGTTGGAGGGATCCAACTGGATTCCTCACCAGTAGTTATTTATTTACAGGATTGATGTATATTCTGTTATCATATGTTGATATATGATGTTGTTGTTGTGATTGACTAATTGGTGCTGTTGCATCATCGGATTCAAGTTTTAAAAATAATGACCTTTTATTTTAAAAGGGTTTTTAAAGTGATTTTTGAAAATATACGTTTTATGGAATTTTTGAATCGATTTATAAACGTAAGATTTTAAAGTTATAAGAGTTATAATTTTTAGTGAAATTTAACCGAAGTGTTGTTTTTGAAATAAAAGTTGATTTATTTATAAAATGGTTTAAGTGGGATTTTTGAATAACTATAAATGATTTGTATAAAAAGGTTTATAAATTTGATAATTTATAAATCAAAATATTGGACTTATAAAACGATTTTTTTTTATAAGTGTTAAAAAGAAGTATAAGTGAATGAAATAACTAGATTTATAACGTAAAGTGAATAGATACTGTAGAATAAAGGATATATAAGAAATTTACTTATAGATTTGACTTTTACACTTAGATGAGATATGAATAGAAATTGCTAAATGAAATGATTTTATAAGTGGAAATTGTTATAAAGTGTAAATGCGATTTATAAACGTTGTTTATAAATCCGAAATCACTTATCTTGATAAGTAAATTATAGAAGTAAATAAAAGAAAATTTATAACTCGAAGTTGTTATTAAAATAGAAATAGAATTTATAAACGTGTTTATAAATTCAAAATCAGTTGAATTTGAGAAATTAAATATAGAAGATTTTTAAAGAAGATATATTCGCGATTTTGGATAGCGAATTTTTATTGAGATAAAGATGTGTAGATATGATTGAAATTGAGTTAAGTGAATTATATTCACGATTTTGGACAGTGAATATATTATTAAATAAATGGATTTATTTTTGAAGAAGTGATATTAAAAATGAAGTTAAACATTTTAAAGATGTTTTAAAATGTATTATGAATCGAAAGCATAGATTTCAACAGTTCTTGTTGAAATAGGCGTTTTCGAGAAATAAGGAAATGGTAGACTATAACGCCGTTGTTATAGTAAATGGTTTCCGAAAGGAAATGGTTTTATGTAGTATTGGGATTTATATATCTATCTAAATTTTGAATCCTTATACTAGTGATTTTGAGTCGTCGTAACGATGTTTTACGCAACAATTCGTTTTGACTCAAATAGATGTTAAAAATTAATGTTTTCCTTACAGAATGAAATTATACTTAATTTGATTTAAGTATATCGAATATTTTCAAATGTTGAAAATAAATAGATTTGTGAAATACTTATTTTTAAATAAGTATGGAAATGCTTTTCCAATATGAAATGAACGTTTTGAGAATTTATCTTTGTAAAGATAAATTGAAATTGAATATTGAAAACAATTTGAAAATCGTATATCAGTAGATATTTTGAAATATAAATTCACTTTGGAATTTATAAAAGAAATGGGAATTCGTCTTAAAAATAAATGTTGATTTATTTTTGAAGTGTGGAAATTTTATATCTAGTAAAGATATTTTTGAAGATAAATAATTTGGAAAATTATTTGGAATCTGATGATGTTGCGCATATTTATTGATAGTTAAATAACCGACTATCAATAATTACCTTTAGATAGGTATTTGTTGTGAATTGGATGAATTTGAATGCCACACTTATTTTTAAATAAGCGCTCATTATTCGGGTTAGCCGGGAAAGGACCATGGGGTCGTATAACCCATTCCGAATATGTGATACGTCGTTATGAATTGCATTTGAAGACCGGTGTTGAAGACCGGATATTTTTGAAAACGGAAGGATTACCGTCGAGTTACTCTACATCGACTGATCTTCGATTTAGAGGTTTTATCACCCTTAGTGACGGGAAGTCCTGACGTGATTGAAAATTATCCGGATATGCAAGGGCTTCGTGAGAAGTGCCTTCGGTTCTGTTCGATCCTGGAACAGACTTGTATGGATTGTGTGTCTGACGTTACAATTTGAGATATAAAGCTGATTTCTTTCAAATACATTTCTGCTGGTGGCGGAGAATTTATTCTCTTAGCTTAACACCCTTCTCTGAGACGTACGAGCTCAGAGGTTATGTAGTTGAAATTTATCAGCGATATATCCCAATTTGGTAACGTGGCATACTGAGTGTTGCTGTGAAATGATCAGTGTTTGATCATTTGTGATATGATCATTTGTTTGATCTTATATCTTTGTGATCATAGGTTGATCATTTTGTTTGACCCGAAGCAGGGCTTTTTGTAGAAAGCGTAGCTTTGTGGACGAGACTTCGTCGAGCCTCACACCCCGGAAATGGTCGAAACAGGACGAATGCAGCAAGGTTCTAGGGAGTAGCGCCCCTTAGTGTATGTCATTCCTTCTGGATAAAGGTGGTATCATGGTATGGAGCCCAGATACTTAACCTCTGTGGTTACTGCATTATTTTTTTCTATGTGGTTTGTTGGAATCGGGGATCCTCGGGAAGATCGGTGACGATCGGGGGATGGCATACGCGTGTCAGTAGTTACCTATTTTTGCAGAGGTAACCCGGCCTTGTGTTGGCAGAGATCCGGTTAGGTTCTCGGGTCGTCTATTCCAGGGACGTACCCATCGTGGATAGGAAGTTCCTTAGCCTGACCATTTGTTGGAAATCCAAAGAAACAATATGAGCCTTTACGATTTCAATTGTATAACCTGTCTCCTCAGGAGGCAGCTATAGCAGGCATA
Source organism: Allium fistulosum (assembly GCA_030737815.1). Classification (NCBI taxonomy): domain Eukaryota; kingdom Viridiplantae; phylum Streptophyta; class Magnoliopsida; order Asparagales; family Amaryllidaceae; genus Allium; species Allium fistulosum. Next base: position 713,239,322 of record CM060905.1, read on the forward strand.
ATATAATGGTACCTATGCTGGCTAAGATTTATATTCTACTTTCGAAATGTTTTCCACTATGCACTAATAATAATATCCAAAATGATTTGATTTTTGCGTAGTAAGCATCTTTGACTAACATAAGAAGAAATCTCCTCCAAGTCTGCGTTTGCATTGTGTGTGTGGTGGGAGGTCTTATGGTAGTTTCATTTTCCAAAAGCATTGCGAATTGACTTTAAAAATTCTCTGCTGTTTTTTTTTTTTTTTTTTAAAGAATAACTGTTTTACGATCTCACACCAGTCACCATGACTGACTCGGAGTTTATTGTTCCCTTCTAAACTCTGGGTGCCCACCAATTTCCACACGGGCAGTCTAGAGTTATGTTATCAGGATATTCTGGATATTCTGGAGCTTTGGAGATAAGCTGGAGGACGAGACGTAGTATTTGTATCTTATATATTTATTCCGCTGTGTATTCTGTATGAGGACAAGTTATATCACTGTCCATTGTTGTATTGAGTTGTATATTGACTCTGATGACTGATGTATGTATAAACTGATAAAATTCTTTGTTTTAAAGATTATTCATTTATCTATTATATATTGTTCCGCTGCGATGTGTAAGATTCTGATATTGTTTTCTGTTCTGATGTGTTCTGTTGTTCTTCTTTTTCTTCTTCTTCTACTTTTTCTTTTTCTTAAAACCCTCACTATTGGAGTTTCCGGCACTCGATTGCTCGACAGTCGATAAAGTGAGTATCGATGTCGAATTTTCGAAAGTCGAAAATTTCGGGTATGTTACAAGTGGTATCAGAGCATATGGTTAAGCGACAACCCTGCTCTATTGGGTGTTACTCATTAGAGATAGAGTCAGCAGTACTCTAGAATGAGTTGAGTGTAATAATAGATACGAGCGCGTATTTGTTAGTGAGTATAAAAATGTTTTATATTGTGTTTGCTTATCCGTTGAGATGTTTGTGAATTTTGGTCGGTATGTGGGACGCCATATTATCGATAGGGATTTCTAAACACTTAAACGAGGCAAGACGACATAGTATTGTTTTAAAATAGGGTGAATGAAATACTTTTACCCAAAACTATTTTTGTATAGAAAAGAAATAATTTTCTATGAATTATTATAGTATATGGTTGCATGGTTGCTAGAAGTAATAATATTAAATTATTATCATTGAAATTGAATAAGAAATTGAAATCGTAACTCCAAAGTTAAGAAATAAATTCACATATAAATGAAATTTGAGAATGTAAATTATAAATGTAATTTGTAATTTGAAACGGAATTCCAGAAAAGTATTTGGAAATGTTTTAAAAAGAATTTGAAAATTTTGGAGATTTGGAAAGTTTAAATCTTTTTGATTTGAAAATGGATTTCGAAGTTTTGAAAAGTATTTTGGAGGAATGAAAAGCTCTAAACTCTTTTCGGTCGCTGGAAAATAATTCCGATGATGATCGCGACATCACCGGTGTTCATTTTCGGGTTTCCAAAAGAGGAATTGCTGCCAAATTGTTTTAAATGGAAGTTGTTTGGAAAATTTGGGTTTTTGTTTTGGAAATTCAAATGGAATTTGAATTGTTTTCAAAAAAATGGTTTTGGAAAATGTTATTAATACTCTGGAATGCTATATAAAAATATTTATGAGAATAATAAATGAGTTGATAACTTATACAATGTGTTGTGAATTTAGGTTGAATAAAATTTAACTTAAGGAATTATGAGTTAAATTAAAGTAAGTATAAGTGAATCAATAAAAATCAAAGTAGTAATTTTTGAATATAAGTTATATAACTTATAAAATGAGAAAAAAATAGAAGTGAAACGAATTGTTAAAAAGTGGTTAAACAATTTTATTAAGCAAAATAAAATGTGATTTTGATTAAGTGATGAAATTTGACCTTGGTAAAGTTAGATAAAATCGAGAATCTGAATTGGATTGATAAATGAATTAAGCTATTGAACTAATTGAATGTTGAATCAGTTTAATGTAAATGAATTAGTGAATGAACAAATTGAATGGAATCAATTGCAAATGAAGTGAACTAAAGTTAATTGATAAAAATTCAATATTCAAAAGATGAACTGAATTCAAATTGGAATTGTGAATTGAATTCAAATGGAATCTTGAAATGCAAAATTGAACGAAATTGAATATATAACTTCAATAGTGAATTAGAGATGATATAAGCAGTTATATTGAAAATTTTGTAATTGAATGTACGAAATGGTTTGAATGTATGCAACTAGATATTATGGCTAGTAGGATACACAGGTATAAAGGAATTGGAATTTAATTTCGAAGATAAATTTGAATGGCTCGACTAAAGGTAAGTATTTGAATTCGAATATGAGATTTGATGACTTATTTCTCTAGCCGCTTGGCTTTTTCTTTTTCTTTTTGAAATCTGAGAGTCCGTAGGGACGTTTTGTAGTCGTGCCGTATTAGCCGCGCAAAGGAGACGCTGGCGAAATTTTTCGAAAATTTAGGACGTTAGAAAATTTTTGAGAAATTTTGACAGTTAAAATTTGAATTTAAACTTAAATTTGAATTGTTAAGTAAACAATATTGTTTGGAACTTATAATTGAAGTTAGAAATTTAGTTGAATAATAACGAATCTTTAGTAGGAAGATTTGTTTCGATAATTTGATAAAACTATTTAGATTGTGAAAAATAGTAGACGAGTTAAGGACTTTTTTCCTAACTTGTAATTTCGAGGACGAAATTCTTTTAAGGGGGGAAGTCTGTAACGACCCAGAATTTTTGATAATTAAAATTCGAATATTTAATTGATTTTTAAATATTAATAAGTGGAATTAATAAGTCGGATAATTTAAAATTCGAATATTGAGTTTAATTGGATAGTTAAATCAATAATTAATAGTGAAATTCCAGAAATAATTTAAATCTGGATTAAATATGATTGAAAATGATTTGTAAGATTTTATTTGATCATACTGGAGTTATAGGAATATTTTAGAACTCTTAAAATTGAATTTGGAGTTAATCTGTGAAAATCGAATATTTTAATATTTAATTATCGACTGAATAATAGCCAATTTTCGAACAGTCTCAGAATTGAACGAGACCAGTTCCATTGGATCCGTAATAGTTAGTTATTATCGGATTTCAAATTTCGTAGCAAACGGAGTTATCGTTTGACCGTGGCATCTCGAAACGCATCGATATCGTTTTAATTTTAAATCGTCGAGTTAAAATAGTCATTTTTCAAAAAGTCTCGGATTTCGACGAAACCAGTTTCATCGGATCCGTAATGTGATATTATTGTATGGTTTCAAATTTCGTGTCAATCAGAGTTACCGTTTGTCCGGGGCAAGTCATAACGCATCGAAATCGGTTTAAATCGGTTTAATTTAAAACTGATCGTTTTTCTTCGTAACTCGCACAGATGAACGAATTAGCCTCCGAAACATGTTCCATTACGTTCGGAACGTGGGGTAAACCTTAGGAACGTCAGTCGGCATGCTTCATTTGGAGTTCGAAAATTTCTGGATGAATAGTGTTTTCATTGTTTTTCTATAAAAGCACCTCAACTTTTTCATTTGCAAAAGAAACCCTCCTTCCTCCTTGAGCCGGCCCTAATATTTCAATGGCCAGAAATCTCTAATCTTCTCCTCCAATTATCTTCCAATCCACTAACAATTAGAAGAAATTATCAACTACAAAAATGTAGAGCTACATGAGATCTACGTTCTCAACGGTGGAGATCTGAAACGGAGTCGTGTGGAGGCCAAAATCTGCTCGTGAATGGGCTGTTTTCATGCACGAATTCCCAGGTCTAGGAGGGGCCGAGCTCAGGGTGGTTGTAGGAGTGTGTAGCCCTGGTGATGGCCTTCAGCGTGGTGGTGGAGTGATGGAATTTCGAGCGACGTGGAGGAAGCAGCGATCAACCCTAGTTTTGAAGCAATGGGTTTTGTGTACGTGTATTGCACTGGGAATGAACGTGAATGGGAAGGGGGGAGAAGGTAGAAGGAGCGGGCCAGATCTGGGGAGTGGAAATCAGTGGCCACGATTGAATCTGGGTTTGTAAAAGAAAATTAAAGCTGAAATTGTTTTATATAAATTCGTGTAACTTTAAAATGATGTAACTTCTTCATACGAGGTCCGTTTTGGACGAAACGAATTGCGTTGGGTTCGTTTTGTCAAGCACTACGCAATGGAGCTGGTTTGGAGTTGATTGGAGTCAGTGAAAATTTCGGGTAAAATTAAACGTCCGTTTAATTTTATTCGAAATAAACGCTGGAACAGAATTTAAAATCAAGGTGAGATCTTCTCACTCAAATTTGAATGTGGAATTTTTGCAGTTATTGATTGTGTTGATTTCTATTGAATGTGATATTAGATATAGTAGGATATATATCTATATATAGCAATATATACATATTGGCATATGTATATATTGGATTGATTGATTTCCCGCCTCGTATAGCGGATGAGACCCTATTGCACCGTTAGTAAGCGGATTCTTATAAAACCCATATACCGCGATAATTCCGTACTGGAGCGGAATTGGTATTGTGCTAACATCTTTGGATGCAGGGAAACAGGTTGGAGGGATCCAACTGGATTCCTCACCAGTAGTTATTTATTTACAGGATTGATGTATATTCTGTTATCATATGTTGATATATGATGTTGTTGTTGTGATTGACTAATTGGTGCTGTTGCATCATCGGATTCAAGTTTTAAAAATAACGACCTTTTATTTTAAAAGGGTTTTTAAAGTGATTTTTGAAAATATACGTTTTATGGAATTTTTGAATCGATTTATAAACGTAAGATTTTAAAGTTATAAGAGTTATAATTTTTAGTGAAATTTAACCGAAGTGTTGTTTTTGAAATAAAAGTTGATTTATTTATAAAATGGTTTAAGTGGGATTTTTGAATAACTATAAATGATTTGTATAAAAAGGTTTATAAATTTGATAATTTATAAATCAAAATATTGGACTTATAAAACGATTTTTTTTTATAAGTGTTAAAAAGAAGTATAAGTGAATGAAATAACTAGATTTATAACGTGAAGTTATAAAGTGAATAGATACTGTAGAATAAAGGATATATAAGAAATTTACTTATAGATTTGACTTTTACACTTAGATGAGATATGAATAGAAATTGCTAAATGAAATGATTTTATAAGTGGAAATTGTTATAAAGTGTAAATGCGATTTATAAACGTTGTTTATAAATCCGAAATCACTTATCTTGATAAGTAAATTATAGAAGTAAATAAAAGAAAATTTATAACTCGAAGTTGTTATTAAAATAGAAATAGAATTTATAAACGTGTTTATAAATTCAAAATCAGTTGAATTTGAGAAATTAAATATAGAAGATTTTTAAAGAAGATATATTCGCGATTTTGGATAGCGAATTTTTATTGAGATAAAGATGTGTAGATATGATTGAAATTGAGTTAAGTGAATTATATTCACGATTTTGGACAGTGAATATATTATTAAATAAATGGATTTATTTTTGAAGAAGTGATATTAAAAATGAAGTTAAACATTTTAAAGATGTTTTAAAATGTATTATGAATCGAAAGCATAGATTTCAACAGTTCTTGTTGAAATAGGCGTTTTCGAGAAATAAGGAAATGGTAGACTATAACGCCGTTGTTATAGTAAATGGTTTCCGAAAGGAAATGGTTTTATGTAGTATTGGGATTTATATATCTATCTAAATTTTGAATCCTTATACTAGTGATTTTGAGTCGTCGTAACGATGTTTTACGCAACAATTCGTTTTGACTCAAATAGATGTTAAAAATTAATGTTTTCCTTAAAGAATGAAATTATACTTAATTTGATTTAAGTATATCGAATATTTTCAAATGTTGAAAATAAATAGATTTGTGAAATACTTATTTTTAAATAAGTATGGAAATGCTTTTCCAATATGAAATGAACGTTTTGAGAATTTATCTTTGTAAAGATAAATTGAAATTGAATATTGAAAACAATTTGAAAATCGTATATCAGTAGATATTTTGAAATATAAATTCACTTTGGAATTTATAAAAGAAATGGGAATTCGTCTTAAAAATAAATGTTGATTTATTTTTGAAGTGTGGAAATTTTATATCTAGTAAAGATATTTTTGAAGATAAATAATTTGGAAAATTATTTGGAATCTGATGATGTTGCGCATATTTATTGATAGTTAAATAACCGACTATCAATAATTACCTTTAGATAGGTATTTGTTGTGAATTGGATGAATTTGAATGCCACACTTATTTTTAAATAAGCGCTCACTATTCGGGTTAGCCGGGAAAGGACCATGGGGTCGTATAACCCATTCCGAATATGTGATACGTCGTTATGAATTGCATTTGAAGACCGGTGTTGAAGACCGGATATTTTTGAAAACGGAAGGATTATCGTCGAGTTACTCTACATCGACTGATCTTCGATTTAGAGGTTTTATCACCCTTAGTGACGGGAAGTCCTGACGTGATTGAAAATTATCCGGATATGCAAGGACTTCGTGAGAAGTGCCTTCGGTTCTGTTCGATCCTGGAACAGACTTGTATGGATTGTGTGTCTGACGTTACAATTTGAGATATAAAGCTGATTTCTTTCAAATACATTTCTGCTGGTGGCGGAGAATTTATTCTCTTAGCTTAACACCCTTCTCTGAGACGTACGAGCTCAGAGGTTATGTAGTTGAAATTTATCAGCGATATATCCCAATTTGGTAACGTGGCATACTGAGTGTTGCTGTGAAATGATCAGTGTTTGATCATTTGTGATATGATCATTTGTTTGATCTTATATCTTTGTGATCATAGGTTGATCATTTTGTTTGACCCGAAGCAGGGCTTTTTGTAGAAAGCGTAGCTTTGTGGACGAGACTTCGTCGAGCCTCACACCCCGGAAATGGTCGAAACAGGACGAATGCAGCAAGGTTCTAGGGAGTAGCGCCCCTTAGTGTATGTCATTCCTTCTGGATAAAGGTGGTATCATGGTATGGAGCCCAGATACTTAACCTCTGTGGTTACTGCATTATTTTTTTCTATGTGGTTTGTTGGAATCGGGGATCCTCGGGAAGATCGGTGACGATCGGGGGATGGCATACGCGTGTCAGTAGTTACCTATTTTTGCAGAGGTAACCCGGCCTTGTGTTGGCAGAGATCCGGTTAGGTTCTCGGGTCGTCTATTCCAGGGACGTACCCATCGTGGATAGGAAGTTCCTTAGCCTGACCATTTGTTGGAAATCCAAAGAAACAATATGAGCCTTTACGATTTCAATTGTATAACCTGTCTCCTCAGGAGGCAGCTATAGCAGGCATAATATAATGGTACCTATGCTGGCTAAGATTTATATTCTACTTTCGAAATGTTTTCCACTATGCACTAATAATAATATCCAAAATGATTTGATTTTTGCGTAGTAAGCATCTTTGACTAACATAAGAAGAAATCTCCTCCAAGTCTGCGTTTGCATTGTGTGTGTGGTGGGAGGTCTTATGGTAGTTTCATTTTCCAAAAGCATTGCGAATTGACTTTAAAAATTCTCTGCTGTTTTTTTTTTTTTTTAAAGAATAACTGTTTTACGATCTCACACCAGTCACCATGACTGACTCGGAGTTTATTGTTCCCTTCTAAACTCTGGGTGCCCACCAATTTCCACACGGGCAGTCTAGAGTTATGTTATCAGGATATTCTGGATATTCTGGAGCTTTGGAGATAAGCTGGAGGACGAGACGTAGTATTTGTATCTGATATATTTATTCCGCTGTGTATTCTGTATGAGGACAAGTTATATCACTGTCCATTGTTGTATTGAGTTGTATATTGACTCTGATGACTGATGTATGTATAAACTGATAAAATTCTTTGTTTTAAAGATTATTCATTTATCTATTATATATTGTTCCGCTGCGATGTGTAAGATTCTGATATTGTTTTCTGTTCTGATGTGTTCTGTTGTTCTTCTTTTTCTTCTTCTTCTACTTTTTCTTTTTCTTAAAACCCTCACTATTGGAGTTTCCGGCACTCGATTGCTCGGCAGTCGATAAAGTGAGTATCGATGTCGAATTTTCGAAAGTCGAAAATTTCGGGTATGTTACAATGAAATTCTTTTAAGGAGGGAAGTTTGTAACGACCCAGAATTTTGAACAAATTAAATTGAGAATATTTAATTAATTTTAAATATTTGAACGATGATTTAATTTGTATCCCGAATATAACTTGGAATTTGACGATTTAATTTTAAAGTTTAATCTATTTAATGCTGAATAAAAATTTTGAATCTTCAGTTTAAAGCTAGAGAAAAATATTTGGAAAGCTTATAAAACTCGTATTGATAATTCTGAAGATAACAGAAGCTTCAGAATCCGATTTCGAATTTGTTTGATCAGTTTTGAAATTTATATCGTTTAACCGATAGTTAAAAATAGTCATTTTTCAAACAGTCTCGGAATTCGTCGAAACCAGTTCCATTGGGTCCGTAATATTGAATTATTGCCGGATTTCAAATTTCGTATCAATCGGAGTTTGTAGGTGTGCATACGATAAGGAAACGCGTTGGGAATTAAATTGAAATTTATTTTGAAAAGAAAAAGATAAAATAAACATACCTCAGCCATACCTAAATCACGACCTTCTGCAAAACCCACGATCTCCACGTTCCCCTTCCTCATAAAAATATACGAACCCCCTCTTTTACTCTCGTTCGAAATCAAAACAGAGTTCAAAACAAAAAAAAAACAAAAAAAAAAGAGAAATGGCCGAAGCCGTCTCCCTCCTCTCCTATTTCCTCTTCCCCCCAAATCAAGTTGAATCGCAGTCGCGACCATGGCAAGGATTCGCGAGCAAGAGGTGATTCTCGAGTGGGTTTTGGCGAACGAAGGCGAGTGGTCTTGGGTTTCGTCGACCTCTGGAAGCTGGATGGTGGGATTCGCGATGGTGGTAGGGCGATTGGAGGAAGCACGACAGTACGATGACGAGGTGATGGAGGCGAATTCGTGAAGGTCGATTTGGGCGCAGCAGTTCGTGGCGAGGCCACTGTTGTTAGATCGAAGGGGAGATGGGATTTGCGGTGGTCGTGATGTCATGGGATTTGGTCTTCGTAAATGGTGAGCGCGACGTGAGCAGATGGCTAGAGTCGAGGCCGATGGTGGTCGATGTTCGCAGGCGTTGGTCTCGGCAGTGGGACCGTGAGGATTTCGTCGTTGGGGGGAAGGCTCGAAGTCGAGCAGGCAATTCAGGCGGCAATGATGGGAGTTCGATCTCGATTTTGAGATGGAGGCGACTTCATAGCATATGGTCTTAAATAAAGAAATCAAAGCAGAAATGGAAATGGATGGCAAATTTAAAGCTAAGGTGAGATCTTCTCACTCAGATTTGTAATTGAATTGCAGTTATTGATTGATTTGTTTGAATGTGCTATTAGATATGATAGGATATATCTATATATATAGCAGTATATACATATTGGCATATGTATATATTGGATTGATTGATTTTCCCGCCTCGTATAGCGGATGAGACACTATTGCGCCGTTAGTAAGCGGATTTTTTATAAAACCCATATACCGCGATAATTCCGTACTGGAGCGGAATTGGTATTGTGCTAACATCTTTGGATGCAGGGAAACAGGTTGGAGGGATCCAACTGGACCCCTCACATTGATTGAATTTATTTCTACTGTGATGTGATAATCTGTGAATGATTATTGATGTTATTGAATTGATGTCTGGAAATTGTTGAAAGCTAAAATTTAGCTGAATGGATGTTTGATATCATTGGATTCCAAAAATAAACGAAATTGAATTTTTGAAATCAAAATAGAAATTTTTAAATGAATTGATTTTTTGAAATTTAATAAATTTGAAGAAAAGAATTTAAAAGAATAAAGGCTGATTTTTGAAATCTTATTGAATTAATGCCAGAATCAAGTGAAAACGTTAAATAAATGAATTTCGTATAATAGTGATTTTAAATTGAAGAATTTAATTAAAATTTGGATTTCTAAATAGTTGGAAAAAGATAAAAGGGATTTATTTTCTTTAAGAGGAATTTGTTTAAAATGAAATAAGTTGGAAGTCCAATTATAAATTTAATTGGCAAATTGAAACAAGTTTAGAAAAAATCAATATAAAATGATTTGGGATGGGAAATTAATTTAGAAATGAATATTGAAATTGATTTGGTATTGAAGTAAAATTAGAAATCAATTTGGGATTTGATTTTGGGGTTAAAGGTGGATATTTGGGAATGTGGATTTAAAAATGGAAATGATGTTAAAATGGGTTTATTTATAGTTTGTAAAGTTTAAAAGAACGATTTCTTTTAAAATAAATAAATTATAAGTATTTAACTTATAATATGGATTTTTGATGTATACGTTGAGTTAAAAAAATTGAATGGGTCATTAAAGGAAATTTATAAAATCGAAGTTGTTATAGAATAGAAAATAGAATTTATAAACGTTGTTTTATAAATTCGAAATCAATTGGATTTGATAAATTTAATATAGAAGGACATTAAAGAAGATATATTCGCGATTTTAAATAGCGAATTTTATTTGAAATAAAATGTGTAGAAAAGACTGAAATGTGGTTAGTGAAGTATGTTCACGATTTTGGACAGTGAATATATTCTTAAGTAAAATGGATAGGGTTTTGGGAAAGCGATATTATGAAATGAAGTTAATTGTTTTAAAGGATGTTTTAAAACGTGTGAACTATCGAAATCATAGATTTCAACATTTATTGTTGAAATAGACGTTTTCGAAAAATAAGGAAATGGTGGACTATAACACTGTTGTTATAGTAAATGATTTTCGAAAGGAAATGTTTTGATGTAGTATTGGGATTTATATATATCTATCAAAATCCGAATCCCTATACTATTGATTTCGAGTCGTCGTAACGATGTTTTACGCAACATTCGTTTTGACTCAAATAGATGTTAAAATTTATGATTTCCTTAAAGAATGAACTATATACTTAAATTGATTTAAGTATATCGAATATTTTCAAATGTTGAAAATAAATGATTTGTGAAATACTTATTTTTAAATAAGTATGGAAATGCTTTTCTAATATGAAATGAACATTTTGAGATTTTATCTTCTTAAAGATAAAATAAAATTGAATATTGAAAACGATTTGAAAATCGAATATCAGTAGATATTCGAAAGTATAAATTCGATACGGAATTTATAAAAGAAAGCGAAGTTGTTTGAAAATAAATATTGATTTATTTTGAAGTGTGGAAATTTTATATCTAGTAAAAGATATTTTGGAAGATAAAATAATTTGGGAAAATTATTTGGAATCTGATGATGTTGCGCATCTTTATTGATAGTTAAATAACCGACTATCAATATTTACCTTTAGATAGGTATTTGTTGTGAATTGGATGAATTTGAATGCCACACTTATTTTTGAATAAACGCTCACTATTCGGGTTAGCCGGGAAAGGACCATGGGGTCGTATAACCCATTCCGAATATGTGATACGTCGTTATGAATTGCATTTGAAGACCGGTGTTGAAGACCGGATATTTTTGAAAACGGAAGGATTACCGTCGAGTTACTCTACACCGACTGATCTTCGGTTTAGAGGTTTTATCACCCTTAGTGACGGGAAGTCCTGACGTGATTAGAAAATTATCCGGAAGTGCAAGGGCTTCGTGAGAAGTGCCTTCGGTTCTGTTCGATCCCGGAACAGACTTGTATGGATTGTGTGTCTGACATTACAATTTGAGATATAAAGCTGATTTCTTTCAAATACATTTCTGTTGGTGGCGGAGAATTTATTCTCTTAGCTTAACACCCTTCTCTGAGACGTACGAGCTCAGAGGTTATGTAATTGAAATTTATCAGCGATATATCCCAATTTGGTAACGTGGCATACTGAGTGTTGCTGTGAAATGATCGGTGTTTGATCATTTGTGATATGATCATTTGTTTGATCTTATATCTTTGTGATCATAGGTTGATCATTTTGTTGGACCCGAAGCAGGGCTTTTTGAGAAAGCGTAGCTTTGTGGACGAGACTTCATCGAGCCTCACATCCCGGAAATGGTCGAAACAGGAAGGATGCGGCAAGGTTCTAGGGAGTAGCGCCCCTTAGTGTATGTCATTCCTTCTGGATAAAGGTGGTATCATGGTATGGAGCCCAGATACTTAACCTCTGTGGTTACTGCATTATTATTATCTATGTGGTTTGTTGGAAATCGGGGATCCTCGGGAAGATCGGTGACGATCGGGGGATGGCATACGCGTGTCAGTAGTTACCTATTTTTGCAGAGGTAACCCGGCCTTGTGTTGGCAGAGATCCGGTTAGGTTCTCGGGTCGTCTATTCCAGGGACGTACCCATCGTGGATAGGAAGTTCCTTAGCCTGACCATTTGTTGGAAATCCAAAGAAACAATACGTGACTTGTACGGTTTTAGTTGTAGAACCTGCCATCTAATATGGCAGCTATAGCAAGCATACTATAATGGTACCTATGCTGGCTAAGATTTATATTCTACTTTCGAAATGTTTTCTACACTATGCACTAATAATAATATCAAAAAGAATTTGATTTTCGCGTAGTAAGCATCTTTGACTATCATAAGAAGAAATCTCCTCCAAGTCTGCGTTTGCATTGTGTGTGTGGCGGGAGGTCTTATGGTAGTTTCATTTTCCAAAAGCATTGCGAATTGACTTCAAAAATTTTTCTGTTGTTTATTTTAAAGAATAACTGTTTTACGATCTCACACCAGTCACCATGACTGACTCGGAGTTTATTGTTTCCCTTCTAAACTCTGGGTGCCCACCAATTTCCACACGGGCAGCCTAGAGTTATATTATCAGGATATTCTGGATATTCTGGAGCTTGGAGATAAGCTGGATGACGAGACGTAGTATTTGTATCTGATATATTTATTCCGCTGTGTATTCTGTATGAGGACAGGTTTATATAACTGTCCATTGTTGTTTATTGACTCTGATGATATGATGTGATGTAATGTAATAACAGATATAATTCTTTTGTTTTTAAATGATATTCATTTATCTATTATATATTGTTCCGCTGCGATGTGTAAGATTCTGATATTGTTCTGTTTCTGTTGCTGTTCTGTTGTTCTTCTTCTTTCTTTCTTTCTTTCTCTTCTTCTTCTCCTTTTCTTCTATTTCTTCTTTCTAAAACCCTCACTATTGGAGTTTCCGGCACTCGATTGCTCGACAGTCGATAAAGTGAGTATCGATGTCGAATTTTCGAAAGTCGAAAATTTCGGTATGTGACAGTATGTACTCAATGTTTACACAGTAGAAACCTGTATGCCATGAACTTCTTATTCATTTGAGTTTATTACCGATAACTTTATTTTTCTTATTGTTATTGTATGCCATGAACTTCTTATTCAGTTGAATTATTTCACAGGCTCTTAATTTCCAAAGAGCATATAGGAGATCCATACACGAGGAAGAGATTTCTCGGATGCAAACACAATTGGATGAGCTCAATGATTGGCGGAAGAGTCATTTGGCGACGCAGATAGATGAGCGTATTGTTGCCTTCCATCAGGAGCATGGTCAATGCCCGGGGAAGGAGGTGTAGATGATGATGATGCTTAGTTGGTTTGTTTTGACGGGTACGCTTTATTTATATATATATATATATATATATATGTATGTACATATTATGAGGGGTTTGACATTTGGTAATTTGGATGTTGTGATTGATACTTAGTGTTTTGGTGGATTTGGTATTTTGGTTGTTGTCATTGATACTTTGGCACTTGATATGTACTGGTCGTTTAATTTAGTTATGTGGGTTGGTTTGGTGGATTTTCATATTTGGTTATGTTGATTTTCTTATATGATTTTGTGAATATATGTTGGAGTATGAAATATTTGGTGATTTGGTTGTGTTGATATTAATTATATGGTATGCTGGAATGGTATTATATGTGCGGAATGATGGAATTATATTATTTGGATTGATTGGGATTGAGGGTTGAAGGTGCTGCAATGTGGCAGCAAATATATTGCAGGATTGCAACGGCTAGCGACGGCCAAATGGTTGACTAAAGCGACGGCTAGCGACGGCAAGTGATGGCCAAATTGCAATGTTTTGCAACGGTTTGCATCAACAACCTGGGAAACCAACAACCCAACGGTTGCTTCCACGTGGACACTTAACCGTTACAAGCCGTTGCAAAAAGAACGACGGAGCCGTCACTTTGGCCGTCGCTTTCTTTTGCTACAGCGAGATAATTTGCAACGAAATTTAGCGACGGCTAGCGACGGCCAGCGACGGCCGCCAACGGCTAATAGCCATCACTAAACAGTGCTTCTTTTGTAGTGAACATGAGCATGAAAAGAACCAAAAACGAGTCAAGAACCATCAAATACCTACACTTAACTCAAACAAGCATATGAGCACATATATTTATGAATTTATACAACTAACCCATAGAGTAAGACTGTGCCTTTTGAACTAACATTAATTTTGTAGGTGAGAACAAAAATTCTAAACAAATAGCTAGTTTCCTAATAATAGCAATAAATTAAAATGGTCGTGTGCATTATCATCTACTAGGAAAAGACTTTAGGCATTATTATTTCTATTATTAACTTAATTTATTTATTGTTGTTGTTATCGTCGTCGTCGTTTTTGTTTGTATTATTATTATAAACTTAATTAATTTTTATAAACTTAGTTAATCATTATTATTATCATATAAACTTAGTTATTTTTTATAAAACTAGTTATTTTTATAAAATTCACTGATCTTCATTTGTAAACTTAGTTATTTTTTTATAAAATTTATAAAATGAATTAGAAGTAAAGATGTTGAATAATTTATAATTTATTGTTGTTGTTGTTGTTATCATTATAAACTTAGTTAATTTTCTTAACTTAGTTAATTTTATAAAAAAAATTATTTCTATTAAACTTAATTAATGAAGTAACTTTTATAAACTTAGTTAATTTATTATTATTGTTAATGTTATATAAATTTTGTTAAAATTTATAAAACTTAGATATATTGGTTAATATTTTATCATTTATTATTGTTGTTGTTGTTGTTATTCTAAACTTAGTTAATTTTTGTAACGAACTGGAATTTTGGATATTCGAAATTGGAATATTTAATCGATTTTAAATATTTAAAAGTTAATTTTTAACTTGAATTTCAAATATCACTAATTTTTGGAGAGTTTAATTATTGAATTAAATTATTGGAAATCGGGTAAATTGCTGAATCAGGAATTTTAAGCTTGTTAAAAATAATTTGAAGGCATGTAAAATTTACATTGATCATACTGAAGAAAATAAAATTGTTAAAAGTGAATTTAAAAGTGATCTGTTCAGTTTTAAAAATATATCGTTTAAATTGACATTTAAAAATAGCCTTCCAAGGCATAGTCTCAGAATTCGACGAAACTAGTTCCATTGGATCCGTAATAGTATATTATTATCGAATTTCAAATTTCGTAGCATTTGAAGTTATCGGTTGGCCGTATGGTATATAAACGCAATGAAATTTATATCGAAAATTCAATATAATAATTGGGTCCAAAAAGCTGTCTTCTCCATATGATCGAATTAGGGCTCGAAACCTTTTCCATTGCATTTGGAATAGGGGTATAACATTATAAACGCCCAGCGGCACACCTTGATAGGAGGTTGGGATTTTAAGTTGCAAATTCGAAACGATTTGAATTTAAATATATACATATAGTTGACTGGTCAAAATTCCATTCATATCAGTTTTTTTTTCTTTCAAATCACTGTAGCTTCCCTCTTGCACGCAACCCCCTTTTCAAATCACGTTGCCTCCTTTATATCATGTCTCCTTTTCATTTCAAATGGCCGAACATCAATGAAAAGAAATAAAAGCATTTCGAAAAGAATATATATATAACAGTTCAAATCGCGAATCACCCTTCAAATCTGCCTAAAAGAAAATAATGGCCAAACAAATTCGCGAGCTCCCTCCTTTTTCTCTTACCTCGATTCAAATTCGCGAAGTCGTCTCAAAAGTAATAAATAAAGAGAGCTAGCTTCCCTGTCTTTTGTTCTGGAGAAATCGAACTCGAAAAAGGGAAGGAGGAGCTCAATTGATCTCGTGCTTAAGCACGTCGACTCGAGGAAGGGGGTAGGCAGTCGTTGCAAGGTCGCGACTGCGACTGGATGGGGGCGAATCGAGTTGGCGAAGTCGGTCGCTCCTAGTGGCTGCGACGCTTTAGGGTTGGGAATTGTTGAGGGCGCACGTGGGATCGGCTTTGGTGATGGCGACGTGAGGATGTGGGTTGCCTGATGGGAGTTCAAGCTGGAGTGTGGTGATGGGAGTCGGGCGATGGTGTTGAGCTAAGAGAGGGGCACGACTTGGGGTTTCAACGTAATTTTGCTGTGTGCGATACTGGGAGCAGTGAGGTATATACGATTCATTTTTTTCAATTTAAATTTAATAACATATATATATATATATATATATATTATACACATATATATGTATATGTATATATATATTATACATATATATATTATACAGAGAATGGAATTACTGTTTTTATAAATATATACAGAGAAAGGAAAATGAAAGAATTTTAAAGTCAGATTTTTATTTTTACAGATATACATATATTAAAGAAGAAAAGTTTTTATAGTAAAGCAGATTACTGTTTTTGTTATTCATAGAAAAAATAATATAAATATAAATATATATCTATATAAAAATATACATACATATTTTCACTTACTAGTTTATTTTAAAATAATGTATTATGGTGATTAATTTGTTTAATTAACTTATTTAATTATTTTAGTTACTAAAAATTATTTAAAGGGAAACTAGTTTAAATTAAATTAATAGATAGTAATTGACTATTCGATTATTTCAAATGTTAATAAATCATACAATGTTTATACAAGGTCTAAAATCGCGAAGAAAACAAGTCGAGATGGAAATGGGTTGCAAATAAAATCAAAGGTGAGATTTTCTCACTCATTTGGATTACCATTCAAATTTAAATATTTAAATTTAAATTATTGGTTGATTGATTTAATGAGATAATTATTATCAGTCTGGATGTGATATTATATATAGTGGTATATATATATAATGGAGTGATTGATATTCCCACATTATATAGCGGATGAGACCCTACGCACCCCGCATAATAGCGGATGACCCCGTATACCGCGATATCCCCCTCGAAGTAAGATTGGTATTTTTATATTGTGCTAACATCTGTGGATGCAGGGAAACAGGTTGGAGGGATCCAACTGGATTCCTCAAAAATATTGAAATTTATTTTCATATTCAGCGATATGATCTATTTGATAACCTGTGGTAGATTATATTGAAAAGTGAAATTATCGAATGTTATGGTTTTGCTGAATATATTTTGGTATTTTAAGATATCAAAAATATAAAGATTGAATTTTTGAAGGGAAATAAAAAGAGAAATTTCAAGTAAAATATTTATAGTGATGTTGGATAAATTAAAAGAATGAATTTGGAAAAAGGGTAAAAGGTTTGATTTTAAAGTCCTATTAAATAAATTCCGAGTATGGGAAAATAGAGATTTTGAATAAATGGGAATAAAAGAGTTTGAGGACTTAAGCGATATTGTTTAAAGATTAAAGGATTTATTTTTAAATTCAAGATTTAAATGGGTTGGGAAAAAGTAAAAAGGGAATTTTGGAATAAAGTATGAAATGGATATTTCAGATTTAAATAAGGTTTTAAATCATAATAAAGGAGTAAATCTGGAATTAATGGATTTTGGAATAAATTTGGATAAATCGAGAAATAAATTATAAAGGGAATTTAATTCAGAGAATCAATTTGAAAATCGATTTAGTGTTTTGAAACAATGACAAACGGGAGACTAGATTTTGGAAATTTTAAACGAGGTTTATAATATAAAGTGAAGTAAAAATATCACTGGATATTTGGGATTTTAAATTCACGGTGGCAATTTATAAGGAGATGGTAATTAGTTTTAAAAATACATAGTGGTTTTATTTTTAAAAATGTGGGAGGTGAATTTACGGAGTTGGAACGTAAATTTAAACCAGAGATAAATCGAGAAGGATTTATAAATGATTGGACAGGCTATATTGGTGTGGAAAGTGTATTTTCCTGAAAAGCTAAGTATATTTTCAAAGAAAGATTTTTAAGTGTAAATTAGAAGTTTTAAAGATGTTTTAGAAGAATGTTTATAGAAAAATGTATTATTTGATTGTTTTAAAAGTGTTAAAGTAAATAGTAATTAAGTAAATTATAGTAGTTAATTATTTTTAAAGGTTAAATTGGTATTATGATTTAAAGGATAATTATTAAATGTTTATATTTTATATAATAGTTTTATTTTAAAAATAGTTTTTGGCTAAAGTTTTACTTGGAAAATTATTATAAAATTTCATAACTATTATTTTGAATAAAGTAATTTAAGTACCTTTATTTTAAGCATTTTAAGTGAATATTTTTAGATAAAGTGATTTAATTTATTTAAAATCTAAATTAAATAAGACTTGATGTGTTTTAGTGGAAATAAAATATTTGGATGAATGATTGTTTATTTGATAGTTAAATAACCGACTATCAAAATCTGGACCCGAATATAACTTTGGAAATATTTAGGAAAAGTACGGCAATTATATGGTACAGTTGCCGTTCGAGGTGCTATACTGTACGTATAAACTCGTTCGTTCTTCTAGAACATTTGTAAGGAAATCCGTCCACTAACGGTTAGGAGGTGATCTCCGTTCTTATTTTCGTCTGTTTATTTCCTAGAGAACCGGGGTTGAGTTTACCGGGAATAGCGAACGTTGTTTCGAAGAGACCAGGATCGGATTTGTGAATCCGAAAAGCACTTCGATCCAACGAGTACGTTTTTGAAATGAAGACAACAGCTTGGAGTTGAAGATGGAGTAGTGATCTACAAGAGCTAATCGCTACTAATCCTGAGGGTGATTCCAAAATGCATGTAGTAGGAATAGTGCCTTCGGTTCCGTTCGGACCGGGAACGGACTTATATGGATGAATGCTATCAGTACATCGTCATTGGAGGACGGTGAGCATTCTAAGCGAATGTGTGCTAAAAAGGTAATCGTAGCCTCAAGCCTCATCAACCGGGAATGGCTAAAACAGGGGAGGTGCAGCAAGGCTAAGTGGGTAGCACCCAAGTAGGGAAAGATTTCCCCTATCTAGAGTCCCTTTATTTCGCCTATGTGGCGGTTGTTGATCCCAACCGCGGGGTGATCTTATTCGGATTATCTAGTAAGGGGTAGCTCCGATCTTTTGTTGCAGGAGATCGGGAGTGGTCCTCGGTACGCTAATCTAGGCCAGGTACTGTGACGGGCGGTACCCCAGTAGCCCTGTCATTGTATGAAAACCCAATCTCCAATAAGCGCCGTGCGGTTTTGATTGTGCCCACTATGCTGGAAGGTGAGATGTAAGCATTTCATCTATTTGAATAAGTATTTGTACTTCGACACTATTATAATATCAGAGAATTTGGATATAAAATGTTTTTGTTATTGTAAGGAAAAAACTCGCATGTTTATTTGTGGCGTGGTCTTACGAAATACCTTTGATTTTCAAAGGATTTTGAAAACTTTGATAATTCAATTGAGTGTGTTTTCTCACGCCGGTTTTCCAGACTGACTCGGGTGTTATTTTATTATAATGCTCGGGTCAGACCGAGTATTACGGATACAAGATAGGATGCTGTGGAGCTCAAGGGACGAGCTGGATGGCAAGACGTATCACATGTACTTGATGTATATTCCGTTGTGCATTGTAAGCTGTATATTCAGCTTGTGTGAGGACAGATTATTATAACTGCCAGTATGGTGTTATTGATTGTGTTGTACTCTGATGATGTAATGTATAAAAACAGTATAGTTCTTTTGTATAAAGATCTGTTGTTATCTCTTATATATTGTTCCGCTGCGATTGTGAGGTTCTGATGTTAATTTCTATTTTCTTCTTCTACCTCTTTCTTCTTTCCCTTACGGTCTGGTATTTCCGGCATTCGATTGTTCGGCATGTAATACAGTGGATGTATTGATGTCGATTTTCGAAGGTCGAAAAATCGAATCGTGACAATTTTTATGAAACTTAGTCACTTTTGATAAACTTAGTTTGTTTATTGTTATTATTACTATAATGACTGTTGTTGTTGTTGTTGGTATTATTATTATAAACTAAGTTAATTTATTACTATTATTATATACATAAACTTAGTTAATTTTTATAAAACTTAGTTCGCAAGTAGTGGCGCAGTGGTAAGATACCTGCTTCATGGTATTCAGGTCGTGGGTTCGATTCTCGTCTGCCCTACTTCCAATTTCAAGGCGCGGAGGTGAGTCCCCGTTAAATCCGAAAAACTGGTTGTGGGCATCAAATCTCTGTGCTGGGCTGGCTAACCTCCCTCCTGTCTATGGTCGGACCAGGCAGGAGGGAGCTCCTCCCATCCTTCGATTTCATTATGGCTCTGGGTTGAGTTTTTAATTTTTTTTATAAAACTTAGTTAATATTTTAAAATTTATCACTTTATTATTATTATAAACTTAGTTAATTTATTATTATTGTTGTTATCATAAATTTAGTTAATTTTTATAAAAATTAATTGACAAAGTTAATTTTTATAAACATAGTTAATTTATTTTGATTATCGGTATTATTTTTATTGTTTAAATTTAGTAAATTTTTATAAACTAGCTAACTTGGTTAATGTTTTATAATTTATTAGTATTGGGATTATTATTTTAAACTTAGTTAATTGTTATTAAACATAGTTAATTCTTATAATCTTAGTTAATTTATTTTGATTATTAGTATTATTTTTATTATATAAATTTAGTAAATTTTTATAAAACTTAGCTAACCTGGTTAATATTTTATAATTTATTAGTACTGGTATTATTATTCTAAACTTAGTTAATTGTAACGACACGCAGTTAATTTTTATAAACATAGTTAATTTATTTTGATTAGTAGTATTATTTTTAGTATATAAATTTAGTAAATTTTTATAAAACTAGTTAACTTGGTTAATATTTACAATTTATTTGTATTGGTATTATTAGTATTGGTATAATTTATTAGTATTGGTATTTTATAATTTATTATTATTGCTATTATGATTGTTGTTATTGTTATTAGTATTATTATTATAAACTTAGTTAATTTTGATAAACATTAGTTGAATTATTATTATTATTATTATTAACTTTGTTAATTTTTATAAAACTTAGTTAAATTGGTTAATACTTTATAATTTATTACTATTATTATTATATAATTCTAAATTTAGTTAATTGTTATGGAACTTTCTTAATTTTTATAAACTTATTTTGTTTATTGTTATTATTACTATTATGACCATTCTATTGTTGTTGTTGTTTTGTTATTAGTATTATTACTATAAACTTATTTAATTTTTATAAGCTTATTTAATTTTTAGATAACATTTAATTGTTTTAAAATAGAAAAGAAACAAAATTTATCCTTAGTACCATCAGCTTTTAAATTTCCATCATCAGCCAAACCAACTAACTCAGCCGAATTCCTGAAACGTAAGTGTAATCATAGTTACATAAACACCAAAGAATCATTGTGTTCTTCCAAAGGGAATAGTGAACATAATTTGAAAAATCTAAGAAGAAACATTTCCTGTCATCAGATGTCAGAGTTCCAGTTTTATCAAAGCAAAATATATCAACCTTCATAATATAAGCATATCATAATTTCGCATTGACCTCTAAAATACTGATACTGGAAGCAACGTATAGCACAAATTTATTGCTTAGGTTGCTGACCTTTCCAGCAAATGGTATTCTGAATGGTTCAGTACAGAAAATGCCAGCTATTGATAGCTCCATAGGCGGCTCAGGTGGAATCACAGAAGTAACCATTAAAGAACAGCTTAAAAAGAGTTTATATTTGCTCCTCATAGGATCTTCTAATCCCTATAACAAAGGTTAATTTTAATTACCAAATAACACCATAGAAATAGATACAGTTTCGCGAGGGAAATTAGTCAATACCTTCTTAAGCACATAACCTGCTGCTATGATGGCAAAGAACACCGAGAATAATATGAACAACCAGCTTTCCCAGCTATTTGCAATTACCTGAACACTGTGCAGTTAAAGCGCTCGGTGGATTCAATGCGGTAGAGGTGCAAAAAGTCATAGCGGGGATGTAGCGAAGATATAGCGGTATATATCGGATTACTCTAAAATAGCATATAAATCCCATACTTGTTATTTTTACAAATATATAGATAGTAATTATGTGAAAAATTAACATTCAATTGAATTATAATTAATACAAAAATAATTTTAAATAAAAATATATGCAAATGTATTGTAAATGAACGTAAAACTGTTATATAACTTAATTTAATTTAGTAAAATATTAGAGTATTATCATTTCTAAACATATATAAAGAATTCAATGAAATTAATTAATTTCATAATTTTTATAGCGTATAAATATCATTTTTCAATCCAATTTTTTATAGAAGATATAGCGGAAATAGCGGAAATAACGGGATATAGCGGAAATAGCGGGGATTAAAGCGGAAAGGCTATATGTTGGGGATATATGGAAAAATCGTAGCGGTAGGAATCCGCTATAAGATATATCGGAGTTATAGCGGGGATATAGCGGGGCATTAACTGCACAGCCTGAACATTAAATAAGCAAAAGTTAAGGAAAACACAATCAATTATTTAACTAGAGATAGGAGACAGCTTAGCCTGCCCTGACTTGGTTTCGAATCCGTACCAAGAATAACACCTAAGCAGCCTCCATCAGGTTTCTTTAGATGAAATGACTACAATTCAAGATACAGGGTAAAGAATAAGCAACAAGGGGGAAAATACTAGCATTCCTTAAAAATGAGTCACATTACCTTATCAGGAGTATGTTGAAGTAATTTTGTTCACAAAATGTGGTTTTTATCTCTCTTAGCCGACAATTTATCCTCGATTCCTTGTCCTGCAATTGAAGTCTGTTGATTTTAATTTCAATTATGAATCAAATAAAATTAACAAACTTGGCAACATAAGCTGATAAAAGTTAAGAGAGAAATCTCAAAGCTCGATGCAAAATCGTGAGCTATACATGTTTTATCTTTAATTTGAGAGACTTGTAGAGTTGCACAGCCTAAATTGACATATTATGTACCAAGCATTGACATTTAACAAGATTGCCGTTTGCATGATATCATTTCAAAATTTGCATATAATGGTTGCAGATTTTACTAAGTTATTGAGCGAACTTTGATAAATCTAAGACATGGACATCATGAAGGAGCTTGTCAAGAGAATAAAGATAAAGTTATTTGTGTGGCTACACCGCTACATATTACCAATGAATTAGTGCGAGAAAAATACATATTGCCCTCGTATTCAAAGGTTGATATCAGTTTTGAAGTGCTAAGTTAATCCTGTATACTTTTGATGAACAATTATAAAATACTTCAGAGATCTAAGCCAACAAAGTAACTGGTAGATTATGTTTTGACAGAAATGCTGACTCCAGTGTTTAAGTCAAAAAGTTTGTAACTAGGTGGCATACCTTCATATTTCACTATATTCATGGGATAAACATTAGTTTACACTTGATGTAGATTGTTGAAATCATGTACAAATAGATCCATGACTCCTGTTTTAAGCTCTAACTGAACCTAGAAGACTTTGGCAGGGCAAACAAGTTATTAGGATTACAGAAACCATCTATTGCAATAATTCCCTTGGCAGGCACAACCAAATTATTAGCATTAGAAACCATTTATTGCAATAATTCCTTGCCAGTAATTTAAAAACAGTGTGTGTAACACACGCAAACAAAGAATGCCATTCATCATGTAACTTGTAAAAAATTCGTAACCTTGTCTTAAAGTCCTAACATTGTCTTGAAACATTAGCTTATATATGATTCCACCTAAAAGATCCATGCACATGATATTGTGTCAGACTGTTGAGTGAGAATAACAAAAAACAATGGCCGACAGCATTGCACTGAATTAAGAACTGACAAATCGGTTGTTGATGAAATCATGAAACAGAATAATAGCAGTGAAGTTTACAACATTTCCATAATTGTTGCTAGCATTTAGCTTATAAAGATATCATGATACATGTTGGCATTCGGAAGAGATCCCAACAAATATCCATAAGGAATAACAATATATGGTTCCAAACAGTACGGCCCAAACAAAAATAAAAGATCTGGATATAAAGCTCTCATGGCTTGTACTAGCTACAAGTTGGGCCTAACAAGAAAAGCCTTCCATTTTCTTTGAAATATAATGCCTAAAAAGGTCATTAAATTGTTGAGTGACAATAAATGGTCTTGTGCCCATTATTTTAATCATCTGCCAAGTCCGTTTACATGGTTTATTGTCACTAAGTGTTGACAATTTCCGAACATTTGAACTGTAGTATAACGAAACAACTTTTACTTAGCAAAGCTGCTAAAGGTCTAATTCTACTATTATTGTTTCTTAACATTAAAGTGTGATTTCCGAGTGAAAGGGTTATTATTATATTTATATATATAAAAAAGCCATCTTTGAAATCATTAGCTCAGCGTCCAATACTCAAAATTGTGCAGTGCTGCTTGAGCCTTCAGATGATTTATTTTATTGTAATTTATGGGAGAAAGGAAAATGAGGAAAGATTGTATTTACCACAAGAAATGTAACAACCACACAATGATTCCATGATTTTGGAGAAGAAAAACTGCTGTTTACACCGGCTAATGTCAGCCTCGGAATGATTTCAGCAAACATTTTGCATAAGGAAGTACTCTAGGCATTTCCACAACCACTGCTGAAGCTTTTGCCACCACCAACGATGTTCCGGTAGCCATGGCGACAAATGAAGAGAACCAAACTAATGATGAAGATGAAGTGGGCTTTCTATGCCCAAGATGTAACAATTCTTCTATGATGGTCATGGTAGCAAGTTGCAGGCAATCTGAAAATGTAAGTTCTGACCAAATTCACCGGAGTTCGGCTTCCAGATCGTCAGAGGTGGTTTCTGGCCATGTCAGAGATGGTGCAGGTTCATAACTTGCAAGGGATGAGGTCAGAGGAAGGAGATGGGGTGATGTATCACTGTGTGCATGTGTGTGAATGCCTGTGCATGTACACATAGACACATATTAATTCTGCAGCAATACTGGGTGCTTGTACACAAACTAGGCTAGGGTTTAGGTTATTATTTGTTTGAGTCGTGAGTGTGTTGAGTCAGGTTAGGTTAACATGAGAGTTAAGTGCATGTACAATTATATATATACATGCAGGCCATTGTATTTTGAAAAGTGTGAAGAAATCTGAAGCAATTTACTTCTTGTTCATTTCAATTCCTTGGTAACTTGTAGAGCAATTCCTTTCTTCTTTGATTCTTGTTAGTTAGATCTTAATTTGTGTTTTAGTTCATATTCTTGTTCATTTTAGCCATTACAATTCTATGTTGATTACTCTCTGCCTTTTTAAAATACCCATTCTTCTTGTTCATGTTAATTGCCATTACCATTCCCTGTTTGTTACAATTCTGCCTTATTTCAATTTCAGTTCAATCTTTGTTCTCCTTTGCAATTAAAGTTCTCATTTCTTTACATTCCTGCAAATTACAACTTATGTTCATGTTATTTCTAGCAACTTATTACTTGTTCTTTGTTTCTGCCATATACCATTCTTGTTATAATTCATTTCAGTTCTGTTATTACATGCTTTTGATCTTTTAATGCAAATCTTAGTTCAATACCATTACAAACTCTAAGCTTTGATCTAATTCTCCAGTTAATTTCTTGATAATTCTTGCATTGCAATTCTCAGTTCTACAATTTCTTGCATCTTCACAATTCATTTCTGTCAATACTTGCTTCATTAATCTTGCCTGTACATTGAACTGTACATTGCACTGCCACCTTATCTTCACCATATTTCATCAAAACAACCCACCACATCACCAGAAATGCAACACTCCACCATGAAACCAAGATCAGACCCGCCACGTCCTTACAAGAAAGCACCTTCCACTGAGGAGTAGATTCTCCAGTAAGAATGGCTTCATTCACAATTGCACTTCCAGCTAACAACAGCCTGTCAGCAGGTACAGATTGATCAGTCCCAACAATCTTGACCCACCCATAAATACAATGAATTGTGTTTAGTAATTTCTCCAGCAACTGCTCATCAACGACGAGTTCGACTTCACGGATGCGGACGTGATCATCGAGAACTCTCCCGTGGGAGGTGGTGATGAAGTCGGGGTCGGATAGGTTTTAGAAGATCCCGATGAAGACAGCGAGGGTAAGTAGGGAAAAAGCGATTTGATTTGGGAAAAGTTGGATTAAGGTTTAGGTTTTTGAATGGGAATAAATTACAGGGAAAGCAGGAATGAAAATGACCGCTAAACGAAAGAGCGTTACAATGCCGATCAAAGTTTTAAATAACTGAATTTTAGAATCAGTTTCTAATATGTTTCAAAATACACAAAAACCCCAGTAAAAAAATATATAAATTAGGTCCATGCAATTAAATTACTAAGTAATTGCATATAGTTATGCAATTATTCACCGAATAATTGCAGACATTTATGCAATTATATCCAAAAGTTGCATAAATTTGTGCAATTTTTTCGATGAATAATTGCGGAAATTTCTGCAATTTTTTTGGTGAATAATTGCGGAATTTTCCGCAAATTTTCGAAAAAATTGCGGAAATTTCCGCAATTTTTCAATGAATAATTGTGGAAATATCTGCAATTTTTTGATATAATTGCATAAATGTCTGCAATTATTCACTAAATAATTGCATAAGTGTATGTCATTATTCGATAACTTATTCTAGGGACCTACTTTATAAACTTTTTTTACTGGGGTTTTTGTGTATTTTAAACTTATTAGGGACCTGTGTCAAACTGTCCCTTTAAATAATTCAAATTATAAACACAATGACACTATGAAATAAAGAGTTTCTATTAGCGTTATGAAAATCACTTTTTCTTGTAGTGCTAACCACAATATGACCGAATCTAGTGACTTTTGGATTTGGTACAAAATGATTTGGTCAGTTAGATTTTAAACATTTATCTAAGTTAGTCAGATATGAACTTATTAGAGGTCTTCCAAAAATGAGTTTTAGTGTCGATAACCTTTGTGATTCTTGTCAATTCGGAGAACTTCACGAAAGTTCACTTAAATCAAAAGACATGATTTTAACTACACATCCCTTAGAACATCTTCACTTAGATCTTTTTGGTCCATAACAAGTTCAATCAATAAATCATAATATATTTGTTTTTGTAATGGTAGATGGTTGTTCAAGATATACTCTGACGATATTTCGTAAACATAAAGATGATGCATTTGAAATGTTTAAAATTTTCACTAAGAAAAATTAAAATCAAAAGTCAATTAAAATTAATACAATATGAAGTGATCATGGAGGAGAGTTCGTGAACGATAATTTTGAAAAGTTTTATAATAAGAAAGGAATTACACATAACTTCTCTTTTCTTTGAAATCCTCAATAAAATGAGGTTGTAGAATGTAAAAATAGAACTATACAAGAGTGCGTTGGGACCATGCTAAATAATAGTGATTTACCTAAAAAATTTGGGCTGAAATAGTTGCTACAACATGTTATATTCTGAATAGAATTTTGGTAAGACCACTAAATAAAAAAACATCTTATGAATTATTTTTTGATAAAAAGCCTAAAGCATCTTATTTTAAAGTTTTTGGTAGTACATGTTTATATTAAATACAAAAGATAATCTAGATAAATTTGATGCTAAATTAGATAAAGGTTTATTTATTAGTTATTCAAATACAAGTAAGGCCTATAGAGTTTTTAATACTAAAGTTAACACTATTGAAGAAACTTTTCCTGTTTCATTGATGAAAATTTTAAAATTACCAATATTAGTAATGATGAGGAAGCAAATCTTAATTTGAGTGAGAATAAAGAAATTACAAATATTGAAACAAGTAATGATGAAAACAATAATATTGATAATTCAAATCAAAATAAAAGAACGAAATTTTTGAAAGATCGTCCTAAGGAAAATATTCTATGAAGTATAGAATCAGTTGTAAGAACTAGAAATCAACTAAATAAGATGAGTAATGTAGCATTTATTTCAACCAGCGAACTTAAAAATCCAAATAAAGCATCATTAGATAGTTCATGGATTCTTTCCGTACAAGAAGAACTGAATCAGTTCACTCGAAATGATTTTTGAAAACTAAATGGGATTATAGAAATAAATTAAATGAACAATGAGAAGTCGTATGATATAAAGCACATTTAGTTGCACAACGATATAGCTAAGAAGAAGGAATGGACTTTGACGAAACCTTTACTTCTGTAGCCAAATTAGAAGCCCTAAAAATTATACTTGCTTTTGCAAACCATAACAATTTTAAACTATTTCAAACGGATGTCAAAAGTGCATTTTTATATGTTTTTATTAAAGAAGATATATACGTTGAACAACCCCCGCTTTTTAAAGATGAAAACTCTCTAATCATGTTTATAAATTAAAAAGGAATTATATGGTTTAAAACAAGCACCTAGAGTTTTGGTATTGAAGACTCAAATCATACTTAATTCAATCTAATTTTGAAATAGGCAAAGTAGACACTACACTATTTATAAAAAGAGTCGATAATGATATTCAACCTAAACAAATAAATGTAGGCAACATTAATTTTTGGTCAACAAATGAACACCTAAATAAAGAATTTGCTGATATAATGACTAAAGAATTTGAAATGAGTCACATAGGAGAATTAACATTCTTTCTAGGTTTACAAATTAGACAATTAAGCAATGGAATATTTACAGGTCAATAAAAATATGATAAAGAAATAGTAAAGAAATTTGGAATGTCTAACACAAGTGGTAAACCAACACCTATGGCAACTAGTGAGAAACTTAATAAGAAAGACAACTTTAACGACCTATATAGAGGTATGATAGGATCTTTACTCTATATAACAACTAGTAGACCCGATATCATGCATAGTGTATGTTTATATGCAAGATATTAGTCACAACCTAAGGAGACACATCTTAATGTTGTAAAACGCATCTTAAGATATGTTAACAACATATTACACTCCGTGCTCTTATATCAAAAGAAGATTCATTTGACTTAATATCATATAGTGATGCTGATTATGTTAGATGTAAATCTGACTGAAAAAGTACGAGTGGAACCTTTCACTTTATAGGGCACTCACTTGTATCTTGGTTTAGTAAAATGCAAAATTCTGTATCTCTTTCCACAACAAAGGCAGAATATATATCAACAGCATTAGCTTGTTCACAAGTTATTTATAGGCAATAAAATCTAAGAGATTTCAATTTAAATTTAAAACAATCACCAATATATTGTAATAATACTAGTGCAATAAATTTATCTAAAAATACAATACATCATGCCAGAACAAAACATATAGATATAACACCATTTCCAAAGAGATAACGTAAATAAAGGAATTATTACACTAGAATTTATAAATATAGAAAATCAAATGGTTGATATGTCAACAAAACCATTAGCATAAAATACTTTCATTAAATTAAGAAGAGAGCTTGGAATATGTTAATTTACAAAAATCTAAAATAATAACTTTTAGTTTTTGGAAAATACAAAGAAAAATGAAAAATAAAAATACCTTGCATATTTCGACATATCTAGGTAGTCGATGTCGATATACCTGGCCGTTTTCAAAAAAACTTCCTTTCTCTCCTTTAAAAATTTAAAATCTAGTTATATAACCATCAAATTTTTCCTCCAGACCCATTTTCTCATCTTCTTTCTTTTGAAAACTCAAAACTAAATAATAAAAAATGGATCCATCCAATTCCAAACTCCCTAAAGAAGAATCTAGCCCCTTTCGTGACTTCACGTTCTCCAAACTCGGCAAAATTAAAGAAGAATTAAAGCATGTCCTAACCATGCTTATTAAAATTGAAGCCTTACAACTTTATTTCAAAAATGAGCGAGAAAGGCAATGGAGGATATTAAGGAATATATAAAAGCATGCGTTAGATAATGAAGCAAATCAAATCATCACGTAGAAGATTCTTAAGAGACTCTTGGAATTCATAATTTTGAATCAAGATGATAATAGGAAGATAAAAAAGAGGATGTTGATGCTAATGTAGATGAAGACGAAGGCAGAGTCAATTATGTAGGACAGGTCCATTACAATGCTCATGATAATTTGGCAAAGCATAAAGTGAATTTTTGTCTTCACTGTTCAAATTGCTCCATTCACAAATCCCTTATAGTTAAATCAAAATATTAAAATAGTAAAAAGTAATAAATTTCTTGGGTTTGTATTGACTTTAGGTTTGATTAGTTATTTAGTTTGATCCTATATGTTTGTTTAAGTTTGATTGTATGATTTGGTTTATATTTAAAATTATGTAAGTGGTGTGTTTAAATGTTTGACTTGAAATAATAACATAGTTTAGTTTAATTGATTTACATAATTAATATGTCTTGAAAGTATGGTTAAAACATATATAATCTTCATTATATATATATATATATTTGTATAGTTAATTACAATTATATTTCTCAGAAATATTGTTTTGTAATTAAAATTGATTTCGATCCCATCTACAATATCTTCACATTAATAGTATTTAATATATGTCACATTTAGCGGGAGTTTATTTTTCTTTATCCATTTTTGTTAATGACAAAGGGGTAAAAAGGTATAAAATATAATATGTATATATGCATATACTAAGGGGGGATTACACAATATAGGGGGTAACATTATATTTTATAATAAATATATTTATATGGTTTTTTCATCAAAAAGGGGGAGATTGTTATACCATGGATTTTGATGAAACAACCACATAAATATAGGTACTGACGATATTCCAAGTTGCATAGAATATTCTGTAGGATAATTATATTGGTTACAAGAACAAGATAATCGAGTTTGAAGACTAATCGGTAATTAGACTAGAGATCAAGTTTTACAGATGATTAAGATATTTGAAGACTCGTGAGTTTAAAGATGAAGACACAAAGAGATCAGGACTATAGTTTATAGTTAATAGTCTAGATTGACTTGTTAAAGTCTTTGAGTAACAACTTTCCTTTCTTTGTATACTCTTTTATCAAATTATTTATCTTATTATTACCTAAATATTTATTTTATTTTCAAATAAATTTCTACAAATATTTTATAAGAGATTTTATATATCAAAGTGTTTTAGAAACTATGATTAAATAATTTTACAAAAGTTCAGAATTTTGCAAAACATTTAAAGTATTTTGTTTTTCAAAACATATATAAGTATGTCGACATATGTAACGACCCACCATTTTGACCATCGAAAGTCGACACCAAACAGTGCCACTATGTTCCAATGTCGTGCATCCAATCGACAAAAGGGCAGATTGTTAGGGTAAATAAAAGAAAAGAACAGAGAATAGAGAAAAAACATAATCTCATAGCGGAATCGACAACATATAATATATCAAGACAGCAGAAACTCTCACTCCAAACAAAAAGAGTATATCAGAGTTAAAAACAAACCTTATCAGCTGGATAGTTATAAAATTCTGACCTTACAAATGCCGATAGGTATACTATATAGTATAGTAGAAAATAAAACTACCATAGGTGAATCTTCAGGTCCCCTTCAAGATCTCTATAACACCATGGACAACCTGGGAAAATACTCGGTCTGACCTGAGCATTATAAATAAATAACACCCGAATCAGTTTGGAAATACCAACGTCGGATAACTCGAATAATGGGGAACAGATATAAAAGTTCTGTGAGACCACGCCGCTAACGCGGAGCAGGTTTTCACCTCACAAGAATAACATTCATACTGGCAAGAGAAGAATTAAACATCAGGATACAAATCCAAATAAGAATGAGCATAATTGATATTAAACCAGACTTGAAAGACAAGAAATAAACCGAGTAAAATCCAAACTGGACAGAATGGATAGAATAAGGAAAACAGTCAATGTAACAACCCGAATTCTAGTGGGCCCAGATTTTTTGCAAAGATACTAAAATCCAAGCCCACTGAAGTCCGAGTTGGGTATCCGGTATCCTGCAAATATGCAAAGACAAATATATCAGAGCTCAAATAAATACCTCACAGCGGAACTGACTAAAATATAATAGTAAGTAAATACTCACCAAGATAATAACACTTTCTAAACATGTGTCTCAAAGATGGAAAGTTTCCGCCATCTACCTAACCTGTGGGATGTTATGAGGAGGGGGTCAGAACTAAAGTTCTGGTGAATGGACAAATTATACACTTCTAAGCTAAATTCTACATATACCGTTTTATTTCCATTTTCTGTTATATTAGGTTTACTGGGTTATTAATACTCTCGCCTCTATGCGTGAATCGTACCCATTTACTCCCTAGTAAATTAAAACCTAATAACTAATATATATGTAGCTATATGCCCAATGACCATATCAGTCCTAGTTACTACCCTTGGTACCTTCTGTATCCTACTCAAAAAGCACTCCATCGTCTTGCTCCTAGAGCGTTCTGTAACTCCATCTGTAAAGGACAGCTTCGTGAGGCCTACAATACAAATGTTCTATCATCTACTACGAAAACGTAAAACTGTGTCCGCACTAGCCTATACTAATGCTCGGACATCCACAATGTACCACCCAGTGCATACCTTGAAGACTATATGTAATCTTTCTGTCTACTCCCTGAATCCCAACAACAAGGTCTACCTTGTATGGAACTCAGTCGGGGATTTTCTATATCTGTAAAGGACAGCTTCGTTAGGCCTATAATACAGAAATTCTACTTGGTTTGTCTCTTTTCTCATCGTGGCCATGGCTCCATGCAGCCACCCCTTAACTAATCGAAAGACCTCTAAAGAGTTAAGTGGTTGTGGCCTACTGCAAACAATCTAAACATCCAATCGGTTATGCCCCTCATCCAATGTCTCGATAGTGAAAGAATCATTGGCCTATTGGTTTAACTCTAGTCTTTCTCGAACTCGTTCTTGGTTGATGATGGCTTGATCTTCGCATGCGACTATCCTTTTGGGTCCTGCCCACTAAAACCTACTCGCAAGTCAGAGTACAGTGTCATACGAATATCCTACTCCATTCATCAACCTTTTGATTGCCTACAATGGTTCGCTTCGTTAGGCCTGCAATGCAAAAGAAATCAACACATACTCTCTTGGTGGAACACCTACAGACCTGTCTCAGGGGGTGCAACTTCGTTAGGCCTACCCCAAAGGGCCATCCTAGAGTATCCTCACGTCCCGTGAAGTCTCGAACTTCCTTCTAGCCCAAAATAACTAAGTTGGACGTGCTTCTTTTGTGCTGAAATTTGTGATGAATTGTTTCGTTAAGCTCTTCATCCTTTGGGATGCTCCGAACACACCTTACTATTTTATTAGACCCTACGTCTAATCTTTTATTTCCAGTTTAGTTTACTTTTCTTATTCTGTTGGCTAATTATTTACCATAATCAGCATAAGCATGTCCCGGCCTCACCTAACTATTGTGAGACCATCAGTTCCTGACTGAAGGGGAAAGCTGTTGGTATGGGCCCTTCTTCTATGTTTGTTATTAACTTAGTGTAAGTTTTAAAATAAGCCTGTTCTGTTATCTCTAATTATAACCTACATTATAATTATACTTGCAATTGTTACTTCTATATTCTTTTATAATCTACATGTTATAAATATAATTGCAAGTGTCTCTTTTCTGTTCTAGTCTGTCTTCTTTTATTATGATATTGAATTCTCTTTAGTTCTCTTATATTTTATGACAATCTTGGCTTGGGACTATGTCCAACTGTCACAAATTTACTTATTATAATAACTGCTTTGCTTTTATTCTACTATCTGCGCAGTAAATGCAGATCTAGGCACATTTCTGTTTATTATTTCTAGTCTTGTCAAATAATTAACTTGATTTCTTCTTTAATTTCTTAACGTTTTACGTTATTCTCTTCTATTCTAAGAAGTAGTTCTATTCTATTTGGTTGGTTAAAAAAACTGTGCAAAAAATCCATTTCCATATTTTAACACTAAATAATGTCATAAACAATAACTCGTAATTGCAAGATATTTCTTTTTATTGTTTCTTCAATTGTTGGGTAATGCAAAATACAGAAATGTCTCTATTTTTGCACTAATTCCCTTTTTCTTTCTTTTATTCTTGCAATTACGTTTATCGTTATCTTTTAAATATATTAAACTATGGAAATTATCATCTTTTCTAAACCAACCAATTAATCTATCGCTAACTTCCAAATCAAGTTATTAGATTTTCCCCTTCTAAATTTATTTCTCTCGTTTTAGCATAGTTTACTATAAATTTCTTGCTTTTAGGCTTAAGCCTTTCTCTATTACTGTTAAGCCTATTATTCATATTTAATTGGATTCCTTTCTTTCATTTTCATATAAATAATAGTTAAATACAAGTTCTCTTATAAAATTTACAGTTTCAACATCACTAATTAACAAAACTAATTACTAAAAATAAATGCTGAATTAAATATTTAACGTAAATCTAACGATAATATATCATAAACGTAAATGATATATAATTTAAACCCACTCACCTGTCGTCCTTAGCTTTGCTTTACGGCCTTCCTAGATCCCCTTCTAAGGTGTCTAATATTTTTATTAAGAAGATCTTCTCCCTAGAAATATTTTCTATTTAGGGTCCAGCCTCAGGCAATGAACCCATTTTGGAGCAAAACTGATTGTGAGAAAATAGCTAGGCCTATGGTCCTATTTATAGTGGAGTTTGGGGATCTCAGACCGTTGGATTTTTGGATTGAATCTGGTGCAACCACGTCACGAGTCCTTTAACGACCCATAAATTTTAATGGTTTTAATAACGTAATTAACTGAAATTTTGTGAAATTTTAAATAATTGAATTTGGAAATAAAAATTTAATATTTGGAATACGTCTACTTAAACATAGTAAATGGTAAATTTTCATTAGATAATATGGAAGTTTATTTTATTATGTAATTTTATTTAATTTAAATCAGTTAACATTAAATGATAATAAAATGTTTTCCAAACCTGAATATTTTTGTATAATAAATTTGTAAATCATTTTCTGAGTGAGACGTCATATTTCATTTTGCCAAATTTGGATTGCTATTACTCCGTTTAGCTTATTTTCAGCATTTTATCAGCATTTTCGGCACTGGATATCGACTTTTGATAGGATGGTCGTATCGGTGATAACTGTATACCGTTTTGATCATCTCGTCGTGCTGATCACTGCGGTATATTTATTTCTGTGTTTCAGAGTTCGGGTACATGGCAAAATCCTGCGAAACGGTCAACAATACCGGTACCCAATTTCAACCTTTTGGGTTTCTTGTCATTTCATCTATCTAACCGTTGAAAATCAAATAGCCACCGGCTTTAAATATTCCCCTTAATTCATTCTGACTTTTTCTATTCCCATTGCTGAGCGTATAGATAGGTTACCCTTTTATTTTTCATTTTGTTCTCTGGTTACTTCTAAAACTTTTATAACAATATAAAAGTTTGGATGCTTGTTTTACTCCTGTATATCTGAAATGCCTCTTCTTCTTCTATCTCATTTCTGAACATCAAAATCAAAATAAAGTAAGTATGGTTGCAATGGAAAGTACTGTTCATACTTTTTCAACTCGTCCACCACCATTCCCCACCTCTTTATCAAACCCATCAGCTCGTCTCTTCCACGCTCAGCATGCATCACCTCCACCATATCTGTCTTTGCTACCCAAACGTCCCACGCACCTCCCCTTCCTCCTCCGTTCCACCACTCACTTCTTTCCCCGACCACGGCCTTGCCTTGCAGCGCCTCTCCGCGTGCTATTATCCCCTCCGACCAATCATCCTCCCATAACGACTCCAAAGAACCACCCACCGCCGAAACGAAGCTCCATGCAACCCAAGCCTTCACCTTCCCGAGATCCATTGCATTTGCCACCTCTTTTTCCTCTCCGCAGCCTTCTCCCTTCCCACACGGACACCTTTCACCCTGCCGCTAGCCTCAGCCGAACTTCTCTGATGATATATATAACGTGTATATATATATATAAATACTTTTTTTTTTATTTTTTGTATATATGTGTTTATTTATATACTTAAGTCTATATAAGAATACATATAAATCTTTTGGTAATATATGAAGCTGTACAGTTGGGTATCTATTTTAAAAATAATGATATATTAGTGTATAAATATGTATATGCAGAGCTTATTATATATATATGTAGTTTATAATATGTCCTGGTTTTGCTGTGGGATTTTTGTATATACAGGTTATATATTTGTTTATATACAAGTTGTTTATAATGTTGTATTTAAATAGATGTTTATAATGTTAGCTGTGACTAGCCTACCTGACCAACTAACACACATATAAATATAAATCTATAAAGTTTCATATAGATCTCTTATCACAGTTAGTAGTTATATATATTAGTTATATATATATGTATATGTATCTGTTGTTATAAACATATACAAATATATATATAGAGATATATATGTATGGGTACATTATAAGTTTGTATATTTGTTATAGGTATAAGATATTTAAAGTTGTCAGCCTACATGCTTTCATCCAAAGGTAATACATATATGTATATTATAGTATGCGAATTGTATATGTATTATGCCAAATTATATATGTTCATAAGTATGTAAATTATATGCTGTTTTGATTCTTTTGTTTTATTTTAATTACGGTTATATATGATGTGTGTATAAGTAAATATATTTATATATATAGTTCTTTGTTGCCTATATGTTATAGTAGTATTGTTTTAAAGTATATGATATGTGCATAAGTAAAACAATATTGATTTTTTTCGTATAAACATGATACGTTGATATATATATATATATACACACACACGCACACACACGTGTATGTGTTTTGGATAAAATGTTTAATTGTATTTGGGTTATGTTAGTAACGTGAACATATATATTAATATCCTCAATGAATATACATAATATATATATAAGTATTTTGCAATTTAAATAAGTATATATAAGTATTTATTTCAAATTTTATTATGTATATATATGTTGATTTTATATATGTGTTTAATTTAAAACAATGATTTGAAATGCATATATATTTGATTTAATATGTGTTTGAATTTAGAATATGATTTTATATACATATAAATAATTATATATAGTTATATATATGAGTTCACTTATACCATTGATCTTCATCAATCCAGTTTTGATTTGATTTCGTCAATTTACAAGCTATCAGCTTTGTT
Organism: Allium fistulosum; assembly: GCA_030737815.1. Taxonomy (NCBI): domain Eukaryota; kingdom Viridiplantae; phylum Streptophyta; class Magnoliopsida; order Asparagales; family Amaryllidaceae; genus Allium; species Allium fistulosum. Next base: position 713,276,647 of record CM060905.1, read on the forward strand.
CGTCAAATTCGCGTTCAATCTTACTTTGGTTTGGAATTTGTGCTTGGATTCGAAACTCATCCCATTCTCGTTCATCCCTAACATCGAAAGGTGAGCAATCACTCATGATTAACATTCTTATATTTATTAAATTTTATTTCACTTGAAACGACAATTGAAATATGCTGCTAGATTTAACTGTTAATTATATAATTGCTATATATGATATGCTATTATATGTAATTGTTCTCCTGTGAGATATGACACCATATCGTGTTGTTTATATTTATTTATCACTGATGATATATGACTGTTGTTGATATTTTATATTATTATCATATATGTTCTTACTTTGCAAGTTCCCTATTAGTATAGAATTCCCTATGGGTTGAAATGATACATACCCGAACGATCTTGTAGAATAGGAGAAAATCGTTATGGTTTGAAATGATAAACCCAAGCGATTTACATTTATTTTAAATTTTGGGATTGCAGGTTGAAATGATATATATACCCGTAGATAATTAAATTGCAGATTGAAATGATAAATATCCGTATAACTTGACCATAGCATAGAAAATTATATACGGACACCGTTGGTCTATATTTTTGAAAATGATTTCCAAAGTTTCGAAAGGAAATATATGGTTTTAACAGATATTGATTTTTAAAATATAGTATATAAATGCTATTTTACATATGTCTAAATTTTTGATTTTCTAAAATAGTATGTTTGGAAAGCTTAATTTATAAGTTAGTTGTGAAATTATAAATTAAATCTTATTATTAAATTTTACTGAAATTTTATTATTTTCAAACATATATAAAATAAGATTTTACATAAATAAATTTAATAATAAGATTTAATTTAATAAAATTTAATTTAAATAGTATATAATATGTTTTAAAATATTTATTTAAAAATTTATGTTAATATTTTAAAATAGATTTATAACCTTAATAATAAAGGTTGGAAAGATAAATTAATGTTGACTTGGAATTTAAATTGGTTAATAATTTAATTTAGGAAAGAATTAATTTAAACTTATTAGTTTTGAGATTTTGAAAATATATGATTATAACTTGATTTATAACGTGATTTGATTAAAAAATGATTAAACGAATATTCTCAATTTTGAATAAAATTGAGATTGAATATTTAATATTGATTAAAAATTGGAATTCAAACAAATTGTTATTAAAATGGTTAAGTGAATATTGTCCAATTTGAAATAAATTGAAGTTAAATGTCGAAATATAAATGAAATTTATATTGTAAATGTCTGAATATTTAAACTTGAGTTTTTGGAACTTTAAATTGAAATGGTTGAACTGGAATTGATTTAAATTGAAATTTAAGATGATTTGAATCGATTTGTGAAATTGGTGGAAACAAATTTTATTATATAAAGTATTTTATAATATATAAACTATTTTAATATATAAATTATTTTAATATACAAACTATTTTGATTTATAACTATTTTAATATATATACTATTTTCAATATCTAAACTGTTTAAGTCGGAAGTGTTATGAATTTCAAAGTGCTATGTGTTAATCCGTTTTCTGAATGGCGACTCAACTGCTTAAGAAAAGCTGGCGACTTAACGACCTAACATAACAACGGGTTAACTACCCCAAAGCCCCAAGCGACTTAACTGTTCACAGCTCCAAGCGACCCACGACCTATAGCATCTGGCGAGCTAACATTGCAATGAGTTAACGACTCAACCTCCCAACGACTTTCAACGGGTTAAGCGACCTAAACAGATCAACGGCATAACAACTCAAACACGATAATGGGTTGAATACTGCAATGACTCAATGAGGAAGCAACCTAGCGACCTAGCGGGTTATAAGCCCATAGCTGCACCTAAGTAAGTCGCGTCTCTTTATGCCGTTTGAATATAGGTCGCTCCAACCTATATTAGGTCGCTGCTTCTCCCAAGTCTATCCTAAGTCGCTCCGCCTGATGCCCCAGCATATAGGTCGCCTTCCATTCCCCATAGGTCGCTGCGACCTACCAGCCAACGCAAATGGACAAATACACCCACTATAAGCCGTATCCCGTACCCATTATGTCGCCCCGTGACCTAACTCAACTCCTAAGCCGCCCACGACCTACACCAAACGACCTAACTCCGAAACTCCCCTATAAATACCCTGCCTGCTCTGCACTGGAACGGGGATTTTTTGGGGAGCGCCCAGACTTTGCTGTTTTCACTACTTCTACACTTGCTCCAACACTTCAAATGCAAAAGACACTTCAAAGAACCTTTGGAAAAGATTAAGTTCATTCAACATGAATTCAAAGAGCTTTTCTGCATCAAAGTTCTAACTACCTGTCTTAATTGTGTTGTAATTGAAGAATTATTGTAAAATTTGTAATCAAATCAGTAGTGGAAGAGATTAAGTGGATGTAGGCTTGACTTTGAGCCGAACCACTATAAAAATTGTTGCCTCTTTACTATTTTCTGCAATTTTCTGCTTGCTTTTAGTTCCCGTACCAACGGGTGGTGCTTTTGCTATATCACAACTCACATTGGGGTGTTAGCGTACATTTTTAGTGTTAACATTTTTGGTGCTTTCACTGAGAATTGAACTCAGGGGTCCTCTCATCATTGCTTCACAAAGATTTATGGAAAGACTCTCCCTAAGAACCAGAAGTCTATCCGAAATTATGTCTCCTGGAAGGAAAGTAAATCTACTATATCTGGAAATGCTTATGACAACACCGCCACTTCTTCCGCGTCAAATCAAGCGGCTCCTAGTGTTGGAGTCATAAGGGCGGAATTGGATGCTGTAGTGTCTGGGTTGTATCAACAAATGGAAGCCCAGAACACTTTGATGTTGGACAAGTTGAATGCTTTGCTTGGAGTTAATCAGCAACCAGAAAATAATGAAGAAACCTTTGCTGAGGATGTTCATGATTCCCAAGGGAAAAGTATTCCTCAGAGGGCAGCTGGCACCGCCGAAGGGGCACCTCCCCAAGCCGGAGGTTCAAGGCCGCAGCCAACTCTTCGTGAACGTTTGTCCAGGCAAACTTCCGAAAAAGTAGCTGATGTCTGTCCCGCGGGGCCTCTAAACGATGAGGAGTACCTCTCGGGAATGATTCGACAAATTATGAAAGAGAGCATGCGAAGGGAGGAAGATGAAAGTGACTTGGGGTTTGCTCCAAGCAAAACTCCGTTTACTGAAAGAATTCTGAAGGCTGAATTTCCGAAGAAGTTTGTTCCCCCCACTATTCCAGCTTATCGGGGGACAAGCGATCTTAACCAGTTCTTATACAAGTATGACTGCCATATGACAGGTGCCAAAGCAACAGACGAGATCAAGTGCAGATACTTTCCTGTGTACTTGGATGGAGTGGCCCTGCTTTGGTTCACGAAGCTGCCGGTTCAATTCGTGGATCAGTTCTCCGACCTAACTCGGAAATTCAAAGATAAGTTCAGGTTATATGCTTCGAAGGCCAAGGACATAATGTCACTATCCAGCCTCGAACAAAGCCCCAGAGAGTCTATCAAATCTTTCTTAAACTGCTTCAATATAGCCTTGGCCGAAGTTGATAATGCAGAGCCTCGGATGATTCTGACTTACTTGATGCGAGCTATTGACATATCAAGTGAATTCGGAAAATGGTTAAAGATGAAAGATCCAAATTCACTTGAGAAGTTCTACAAGAAGGCCGATGAATTCATGCGCTTAGAAAGCCTTCCTGTGCCAGCATAAGTAGACGTGGCTGAAGTTAAGAATAACAATGTTGCTTCTAACAAAAAGGAATCTGGTGGCCAGAAGAGGGAGAATGATGGTGGGAAAGAACAGAAAGATGTGAAGAAAACTCGCTACTTTAAACCTTCAGATTTTACTCCCTTAACTGATACTCCAGAAAATATCTTTTTCGCAACCAAGGATGCTGTCGAATACCCCAAACCACCTGAGATGAAGCCTAGGAAAAATGTTGTGCATAATGGGAGATTCTATCGGTTCCACAATCAACCTGGCCACGACACTAATGAATGTCGCCATTTAAAGAATTTGATTGAAGAGCTGTTAAGACAGAATAAACTACAACAATATGTGAAGAGAAACACAAGTAACCCGACCTCATCTACTCAGGGGCAGCAAGTTCCTGCTCATCAATCCGACTCAGGTGAGAGGACTGCAGTGCAGGAATCTGAGAGGCCTGTCATTAATGTTATCACAGGGGGTCCTCACCCAACGGGCAGAAGTTGGGGTGAGATGGAGAGATATGCTCATGCTTTGAGATATGCCCTGGCGGAAGAAAATGTTTTTGTCTTGGAAGATGCTGCACCTTTAAAACAACAAAGAACTTTTAACAATGACATCATATTCCGGGCTAGAGACTCTGTTGGTGTTGAGGCTCCCACCATGGATCCCTTGGTGATATCTGCAGGCATCAGATCAGCTATTGTAAGAAGGGTGCTTGTTGACTGCGGCGCCTGCATTCAATGTCCTCTTCAGAAAGACATTTGATCAGATGAAAATTCCCATGGCTGATGTCCAAGCTTCCTCACAGAAAATTGTTGGGTTCACTGGAGAACCAAAACAGCCTATTGGGACTATTGACTTATTTGTAGAGCTCGGAGAAGGGGAAACGAAGGTGGTCCGAAAATAAACTTTTGTGATTGTTTATGAATTCTCCGCTTACAATGCCTTCTTGGGTCGACCGACTCTTGTTGCATTCAAGGCCATTGTCGCCCCATGGTGCCTGACTATGAATTTCCCCACTGATAATGGTGTCGGTGTTGTGAAGGGGGACCAAAATGCCGGGCGAGAATGCTATCTCATAGAGTTACGGGAAAGAAAGAAAAGAGAAATGGGTAAAGGTGCGGCAGCTCCACTCCGCATCAAAGAGCCCACCTTGTAGCAATTACGGGGTGGACACTGCACTGGTGAGCATAGCGATGCACGAAAAGAGTTTGATCCTAGAAAAACTAGTGCAGGGGAGAGTAGAGTGGTGCCAGTGGAAGTGACGGTGCCAATACCTGTTGACCTGAATGATCCAAAAAAGGTGCTGAATGTGGGTTCACAACTCGGTGTGACGGTTCAGAATATGCTGATATCATTCTTGAAAGCAAACCTGGATGTATTCGCTTGGAGTCATGCCGACATGTGTGGAATATCTCCAGAAATCGCAGTGCATGCTTTGAATATTGATCCAAAATTCACACCCGTAAAGTAGAAAAGAAGAACCCAGGGTCTTGAAAGGTCGACAGTATTAAAAGAAGAAGTAGATCTGCTCATGGAAAATGGCTTCATAAGAGAATCCACTTATCCAAATTGGGTTTCTAATCCGGTTTTGGTTAAAAAAGCAAATGGGAAGTGGAGAGTATGCATCGACTTTCAGACTTGAACAAAGCATGCCCCAAAGACTGTTTCTCGTTGCCCAGGATTGATCAGTTGGTGGATGGAACAACCGGGCATGAATTATTGTCTTTTATGGATGCTTACTCAGGATATAATCAAATCATGATGCATGAGCCAGATCAGGAGGACACGAGCTTCATCACTGATGTTGGTCTTTACTGCTATAAAGTCATGCCCTTCGGACTAAAGAACGTGGGGGCAACTTATCAAAGACTTGTTAATGCCATGTTCAAACCCTAGATTGGCAAGACTATGGAAGTATATGTTGATGATATGTTGGTGAAATCGAAGAAGGCAGTAGACCACATGGATCATTTGGCAGAAATGTTCGCGGTCCTCCGAAAGTATGGGATGAAGCTAAATCCTCTGAAATGTTCATTCGGGGTAGAGTCCGGAAAATTCTTGGGTTTAATTGTGAGTGCTAGGGGCATCGAAGCTAATCCTGCTCAGATTACTGCTTTAAGAGAAATCAAAGCCCCTAGAACAAAGAAGGATTTGCAAAGCCTCAACGGGAAAGTCGCTGCTTTGAGTCGGTTTATTTCCAGGGTCACTGATAAATGCATTCCCTTCTTTGACGCTCTGAAGAAAGGAAAGAAAAACTTTGAATGGACTCCTGAATGTCAGAAAGCTTTTGATGAACTGATTCATCACATGGAAATGCCTCCAGTACTTTCTCAGCCCATCAATGGTGAAGATCTTTTCATATACTTAGCGGTTTCATCTCATGCTCTCAGTGCAGCATTGGTACGAGAAGATGCAAAAGTCTAGCACCCGGTTTATTACATTAGCAAAAGATTCACTGGGGCAGAGATGAATTATTCAAAGTTGGAAACGCTCGCCTATTGTCTGTTGATTGCATCCAGAAAGTTGAGGCCATATTTCCAGGCTCATCCTATTAAAGTCCTCACTGATCAACCTCTAAAGCAAGTCCTATTTCGCCCTGAAACTTCGGGTCGTCTTCTGAAGTGGAATATTGAACTCAGCCAATACGATATCACCTACCATCCGTGAAGAGCAATTAATGGACAAGCTTTAGCAGATTTCATTACAGAATACACAGATAAAGGTGGCAGTGAGGAAGAGGTGACTGATGACATCCCGATCCGATGGAAATTATATGTTGATGGTGCAAGAAATGACTATTGTTTCGGAGCTGGGGTTGTGCTTGAAACCCCCGAAGGGCGGTCATTGTGCTATGCATTGAGATTAGAATTTCCTTCGACAAATAATGAAGCAGAATATGAAGCACTTGTTGTCGGCTTGAAGATTGCTAAAGAACTGAACATCAAAGTATTGCAGATCTTCAGTGATTCCCAGCTTATTGTATGCCAAGTCAAGAAAGAGTTTCAAACTAAAGGAGGAAATCTGCCTGCTTACTTGTCAAAAGCTTGGGAGCTTCTCGATGATTCAGATCATTATACAATAAGCCATATACCTCGGGAAGAGAACATGAAGGCAGATTCTCTCACAAAATATTCAAGCTCTGGCGAAGCTCAATTATTGGGATTGGTCCCTGTGGAAGTCTTGTCAGCTCCAAGTACCGATGAGATGGATATTGACTGGATTATGGCTGTATCTCAAGAGCAGGAGTCGTGGATGACCCCGATCAAGGAATATCTACTCAACGGCTCCCTGCTAGAAAACTCAAAAGAGCGCCAGAAGCTGTTAAGAAAAGCCCCGAGATTAATTCAAGACGGCCATTTGTACAGACGAGGATTCTCGATGCCATTACTCCGATGTGTAACCAAGGAAGAGGCTAAGACAATTTTAGCTGAGGTGCACGGAGGAGAGTGTGGGGATCATTCAGGTGGCCAAACTCTTGCAAAGAAAATTCTCCGCTATGGGTATTTTTGGCCAGATATTAATCGAGATGTTGCTAGCTACTCCCGAAAGTGTGACAGATGCCAGAGATTTGCAAAAATCCCAAGAGCACCTTCCACCGAGCTAACACAGATGGTCAGTCCATGGCCATTCGCCATTTGGGGGATAGATCTCATTGGGCCTTTGCCGATTGCCAAGTCCGGAATCAAATATGCTATTGTTGCTATTGATTATTTCACTAAATGGGCTGAAGCTGAACCATTGGCTACTATTACCTCTAAAAAGATGATAAACTTTGTGACTAAAAATATCATTCGCAGGTATGGTGTGCCTTAGAAGATAATCACAGACAATGGTACCCAATTCGAAAGCGAAGAATTCCAGGACTTTTGTAGGCGGTTCGAGATCCAAAAAAGCTTCTCAGCAGTGGCTCATCCGCAGGCAAACGGGCAAGAGGAAGCAGTGAACAAAATTATCAAATCAACCATCAAAAAACAGCTGGAAAAAGCAAAAGGTGGTTGGGTCGATAAGCTGCCACTAGCACTTTGGGCATATAGAACTACCCACAAAACTGCAACTAGGCACACTCCATTCTCATTAGCATATGGATCAGAAGCAATGATTCCAGTGGAAATAGAGGTCCCCTCACACAGGAGAATTCATTTCAACCAAGCTGAAAATGAAAAGCTGCAACTTGAAGCACTTGACTTGCTTGATAAAAGAAGGAAAGAGGCTGAGCTCAGAGTTGCAGCTCATCAACAAAGGATAGCCATGCACTTCAATTCTAAAGTTCGCCAACGTAGCTTTGAAATTGGGAATCTAGTCTTGAAAAGGGTCATGACAGCAACAGGAGTGTTTGGGACAAACTGGGAAGGGCCATATGTCATAGGCAAAAAACTTCTTGATGGCACTTTCAAGCTCACAACTATCGAAGGAGATCCAATTCCGAGAGCCTAGAACAGCAATCACTTGCGTCCATATTTTACTTAGAAGCTATGCTTAAATTTGTAAAATGATTGTGGATGTATCATTCTTGTATTGTATGCCATTGTAAAATCAGTGTGAATCAACAATAAGAACTATAAAGTGGATGTAGGCCCAATTCTTGGCCGAACCACTATAAATCTTGTGTTCTCTACTACTATAAAATGCCTGTCTCATTTCGATGTGCAAATATCTTAAATATGTTGCTAAAATGTCGATTTAACATTGCAGGCTATCAAAGCAAAACTTACCTATTCAACACATCACAAGGCCAAGTGATTCATACAAATCACTCAACAAACAAATGTCAAGCGACAAAAATTCCAGATTCAATTCCTACATAAGAAGTGCTTCTCACAAACAGTTGGTGATTCCACCAAAGGGGCACCTTCCTAACGTAGAGGTTCCAGGCCCTTGCTAACTAATTGCGATCGTTTGTGCAAACAGACATCCGGTTAAGTAGCTTGCGCCTGCCCCGTGGATTCACTTAACAATGAAGTACACTTCTCTGGAAAAATCAAACAACTTGCAAAAGAAAGGAACATGTACTTAGACATGATAACGAGGAATCGCTGTGGGACAGATGGTGAAAAGACATGGGCTAGTAGACAAAAACAGCCAAAATGGAATCTTATCTCTCAACAAAAAGGTTGGTGGAACCACCGAAGGGGCACCTTCCCAAAGTGAAGGTTCCAGGCCCTTGCTAGTTAATTATGATCGTTTGTGCAAACAAACATCCAGTTAGGTAGTTTGCGTCTGCTCCGTGGATCCACTTAACTGTGAGATGCAACCTTCCTGGCAAATGAAACAAAAAAAGCCCTCTTCGGAAGCACACTTCTAATCTCAAGGGAAGATCAATTTCTCCATAATGAGAACATTCTTCCACAAAAAAGTTGAAGTGCCAAAGAAAGCCCTCCAATGAGGCACGCCGAAAAATGAAATGTTTTTCTCAAAAAAAAAAAGGTTGGTGGAACCACCGAAGGGGCCCCTTCCCAAAATGAAGGCACCAGGCCCTTGCTAACAAATTATGATCGTCCGTACAAACGAACATCCAATTAGGTAGCTTGCGTCCGCCCCGTGGATCCATTTAACTGTGGGAAGTAACTTTCAGGCAAACAAAAAAGCCCTCTTCGGGGGCACACTTCTACTCTCAAGGGAAGATCAATTTCTCCATAATGAGAACATTCTTCCCCAAAAAAGTTGAAGTGCCAAAGAAAGCCCTCCAACGAGGCACGCCGAAAAATGAAATGTTTTTCTCAAACAAAAAGGTTGGTGGAACCACCGAAGGGGCACCTTCCCAAAATGAAGGCACTAGGCCCTTGCTAACAAATTGTGATCGTCCGTACAAACGAACATCCAATTAGGTAGCTTGCGTCCGCCCCGTGGATCCATTTAACTGTGAGAAGTAACTTTCAGGCAAACAAAATAGCCCTCTTCGGAGGCACACTTCTACTCTCAAAGGAAAATCAATTTCTCCATAATGAGAACATTCTTCCCCAAAAAAGTTGAAGTGCCAAATAAAGCCCTCTAACGAGGCACGCCCAAAATGAAATGTTATCTCTTGAAAAAGTCGTTGATGGAACCACCGAAGGGGCACCTTCTCAAAAAGAAGGTTCTAGGCCGCAACTAACTGCTCGCGATCATTTGTGCAAACAAATATCCGATAAAGCAGCCGACGCCTGTCCCGTGGGCCCACTTAGCGATGAGATATAACTTTCTGGCAACAAATCAAAGCCTTCTTCGGAGGCCCGCTTCACCGCGTAGGGGAATCCACTTCTCAAAAATAAAAGTGACCATCTCCGAAAGTTGAAGTGTAAAAACTTTTTCTAGAAAAAAAAAACTTCTCCGATACAAGGCACACTCTACTGGAGTAGAATAATATTTCCTCAAAATGGAAGAATTATTCTCCAGAGTAAGAGTACAAGTCTTTTCAAAATGGAGAAGATTGCAATAAGCCGTGGTATGAGGGCAATATAGCTACATTAATAAAAGCAACGCTCAAGCAGCATACCACGAGCTCACTGCAGTATCATACAAAGAAAATAAAGAAACTTGTGCAAAAATAAGGAATAAATGCATTCACAAATACAGACAAAAGATTGTACAAGTAAAAAGAGTCATTCTATTCCGTACTATAAAAGATTTGTATACATGTGTAGGTTTCAAAAAGCGGGGGTCGGTACCCGCATAATCTTCGGTCGATACAAGTCTTTAGATGCAAGCAAAAAGCAAAAAAGAAGAACAAGAAGGATAAAACCAGACTCATTACTTCTTCTTCCCGCCGCCTTTGGAGCCCTCGCCTGGCCTAATGGTTAACTTCTTGAGTCGGCCTGAACGAGTCAAGGAAGAAGGAGAAAGAGGTGCAATTGGGTCCCCTTCCGCTTTCTCATCGCTAGTAGAAGTGCCCTTCTTTTTCTTCGAAATTCCACGCTTTCCCCTCTTCTTTGAAGAAGATTCGCTGCCCGAAGTGATAAGATCAATCAGCTTTGTATCATCGGCAGTAAATTTCTCCGGGGTCCTCTCACCCTCCTCAAGTTATTCAGCTTTCTGCCCTTGTGAAGCGGCCGGGTCATCTAAGCCTTGAAGAGCTCCTATTTGTTCTTCTTGCGACCCCGGTTGAGAAGCAGAAGAAGGAGTAACTTGAAGAGGTGGAGGGGCAGCAGCTGAAGAAGGCGAAGCCTGTACAACACTTGTTGTTTTCACTACAGAAGAAGAAAAGTTAAACATCAGTATTCCTCGCAAAGAGAGGAGATAGTGGCACGTCGAGGCTTAAGTAATAAGCAAGAAGTTCATCGAGCTCAGGTGAAGCATACGAGTAGTCCACTTGAGTTGGATCAGTGTTGAAGTTACCTGGAGAGATTGGCTTTATCACGTCAATTTCAAAATCTTGGGCTTCGGTGTCTTCTTGGGGCTCGTCTTTGGCATGAGTAGTTGTAGTTTCGGTTTCGGCTTTGGCAGGAGGCGGAGAGTGGGAACTAGAGCCAATAATATCGATGTCGACCGAAGCCGAAGGACGGGTTGGGTTGGCCAAAGGTGCCTTACCTAGATGCTCTCCTTCCGCCGCTTCGGCTCGTTCCTTGGCAAGTGGTTCTTTCCCTCTGGCAAGGGTGGCACGACCCTCATCATCCAAATAATAAGCCTCAAAATCCTCCTCAGCGTAGCTAGCGTCTCTAAGCATTTCAACTGCTGCCTCCCACACTTCAGCCAGGGTAACCACATACTTTGGGCCCAAAAATGAAAGACTGCCATGCCCCAAGACGCTGAGAACATAAAACTCAAATAGAGTGGAGCTAACGTTGGCCTTAGTCGCCTCATGAGAGTGTTCAGCTGCTGCTTTTCCAGCGATGGCCTCGTCACGCTCCTTTTCAGCCTTAGAAAGCTGGGCCTTTAACATTGTAATCTCCAAACCTTGGGAGTTAGTCTTTTCCCACAGCTGAGCAGCGTCATTGCGGTAGATTTCCATGATTTTCCGCTCCGCCTCAAGTTTAGCCTCAGCATCTCGTTGAGTAGCGTGGACGTCTCTTACTTGCTTTTGAAGAACCTCTTCCTTTTGAGTATAAGAAGTGGAAGAGGTGGCAAGGTCATCTTTAAGCTTCTTGATTTCAGCCTCAAGTTCCTCGTTATAGGCGGTGATGCTCTTCATCTCCGTATCATGCTGATCAAGAACTTTTAGCCACTCAGACTTATCGCTTTCCATGGTCAGCATAGCCTCGAGATTTAAACGATTAACTCTTTGAAGCTCATCAACTAGTTTTTGCCAGCCGGACATTCTTTTAATATCAAGCTTGACAGCGCCGAGATTTCTTAACATGGCCTGTTTATCAATTGGAACCAAGTCCAGACCAAAACGTACTCCTTTCAAACACCAATGCGGAAATCGGCTTTGGAGTGCAGACGGAGGCTTCTCAACTTGATAAGGAGGCATATTAATGATTGCTTGAATTTCAGCTCTTTTAAGGGCAGGAGAGCTAGAAGGGATGTCTAGAGAGATAGACGCAGCAGGCACTTTAGAAATTTCAGATGTAGACTTTTTGCTGAGATTAGCTCGCTTGCTTGAATCTTCAGCTACATGACTCTTCCCCTTATCGTCATGAGACTTTCTCTTATGGGAGTCATCATCCCTCTGGTAAGAGTCATGTCGGTTGTCTCTTCTTCCATAACGCTCCTTATAAGCCTGCCTTTCACGAGCTTTCCTAGCTGCTCTTTCATCAGTCCCCCTAGGGGTAGGAAGATAGCGCCTGGGGTCATAAGAATCACGACTCGCATAGCGTTGATAGTCATCATAATATAAGCTGTTGCGTCCCATGGGAGAACCTGAATGTGAAGAAGAGACAAAATTTAGAAACCTTCGAAATAAAGAAGCTAAGTGCGCATAATTGCCAAAAATCCTAAGTGTGTATGTGGCGTGCGAACTACGCGCATCAAGCTACAAACCACTCTTTGGCTTAGGAGTGATATCGGCATTTGCAGCAGGAGTCAACTCTTGGGTTGATGGAATTGATCGCAGGACGGATATCGCTTCGATTGCTGGAGAAACAAGCTTAGAAGTGGTGGTGTCATCTTTAAAGAGCTCATGGGAAGTCACCATAAGATCGCTCAGTCCTCCAAAGATATCATCACCATCATGCCCAACGGAATGAGTCATATCAGCAGTGCCCTCTTCAGCACGTCTTACACTCTTCGTAACAGAACTTTCTTTCTCAGCTCCCTCATCAGCTTCTCTAGTAGCCTTCCCAGAATGCTGAGGAAATTCCTCTTCTTCCATAACTGGGGGAAGTTTAGATTTGCCAGATAACCCCACACCGTCAGCGGAACTGGAGCATTTCACTAATGAAGTCTCTACAATAGGTTCCTTTGGTGCGAATTCCTCTGCGGAGGCTGGGGCATCTGACGCTTCTACTTGAGAACTGAGGGCATCACGGGACTGAATGGATCGAGAAGAGTGCAAGAGTCCGAATTGGTGCAAAAATTCATTCTTCTGTAGAAACTTAATACTTCTCTCATTGATAGCTACGGCACTCAATCTTTCGAAAGTCGATTTATGACTAGAATCTTTAGAGGGAGGAGGAAGTGCTGCAAAAGTAAAGAATGAAGTTAGCATTTGACGACTTGAATTTTGAAAGGCTAAGAAATGAAGTAAACGGAGATAGGTAGTCTTACTTCCTACTCTCCAAATACCGTAGAATCCCGGGGGGCAACGGACAAAGAAGAACTGGTTTAAAAACCCGTGAGCGCTTTCGGGCAGATCCGTAATCAGCTTGCGGTTTCTTGTGCTCCTTACAAGAGTAATGGAAGGGTGATCTTTGTTCCTCCCGAATGAACACAAATAGCAGATCTCCTCGAAGGTTGGGAGGCGGTTAAGCGTCCTCCTAAATAGTACGCACAACCCCATCAAAATGGCATAGCCACTATGGTGCAACTGGAATGGAGAAATAGTTAGTCGAAGGAAGAGCGTTCTAAGAAAATCGTTGAAGGGGGGAATAGCTCCATTCAGACACATTTGACGATTGACTGCAATGAAGCCAGGTGGCGGCCTATCGGCAGTGTCATTTACCCCAGGAAGCAGAGCATCCGCTTCAGCAATGCCGAATTGAATACATAACTGGCTGAAGGCCCGTTGGTTCAATGTAGTTGAAACTCTTTCCAGAGGATTCTCCAAAGGGTCAACAATTGGGAAAACCTCATTGGCCCGCTTTACTATTTCTTCTCGCACTTGTTGAGAAGCCATTCTACACAAGGAACTGGATATTCAAATATGAAGGTGCACGTTTCCTAAAAGCGTGTGAAGTGTTGTGCAAAGCTATTGAAATAACAAGTAAATAAAGTAAAACTTGAAATAATACTGGTTGGCGCACGTCAATTCAGGAAGATTCAAGGCTTATTATTCGATCAAAATTAAGTGTAGTATTAATGCAGATAATATTCAGCGATAAGCAGTTATAACTGTATGAATCTTGCGTTTATGCTTCATTTAAGTCAGTTGATTCACAACAGTTCATTTTTAATTAGATTCATATTATTTTACTTAAGTAAAATATTATCTCTTTGACCTAATCCATCACTCGATGTGGGCAGTCGATGATGAGTATATTCGTCTTAGTTTTCTGCATTATAATAACAGGTTATTAACAATCAAATGTTGGTGCAATATGTTTAGAGGCAGTTGAAAGTTCAAGCAAGCAGATCAAGTTAAGGGTCTAGTCACATTTTACAAATTAAGCAGTGCGATACTTTATCTTGTTCAACTTATGCTGTTCATATTGTCCAAAATCATGGAATGATAAGGCATGGGCAAGGTAGAAGGTCACGAGCTAAGGCTATAAGGCTTTAAGTCATGACAAGGCGAATTTGCTTAAGTCTTAGCTCGTCCAAGTACAAGAGCGACCTAAAGATTATGCCATAAAAAGTTAACTCGCCCAAATTATGGTGCGACCCAAAGATGGGGGGTCGTTAAGGGAGTTATCTCGTCTAAAGCAGTATACTATATATCCTAAGTCGCTTGAGTTCTTAAGTTAATCCATTAAGTTCTAACGACCTAAGTTAAGTCACAGGATGACTATGTCGCTCAAAAAGTTATTCATATGCCCTGTTCCAACGGCCTAGCTTAAGTCGCAAGCTCTCTAAGCCGTTCAGACTCCCTTAGGTCGCCAAAGTTCATAAGTCGCTCAGGCTCCTTAAGCTTCCAGGCCCATATGTCGCTCAGACTCCCTAAGTCATCAAGACTCTTAGGTCGCTCAACTCTGTAAATCGCTCTACATGATTAATTCGCCTCATGCCCTAGGTCGCCCTAAGGGTATCCCAGAAATACCGAGCTCTCTTCTACTAAAAACCTAAGTCCTGCTCTCCACTCACACATTGCCACGTGTTCATCCCCTTTACTTCACCAGAAACGCCACAACATAATCCGAAATCCGTTAACCCAAAACCTCCTCGTCTCCTCCAAACTCCCAAAACCCATGATCAACTCCAAAAACTCCATATTCACCCAATAACTTCATGGAACCCTAAGTCGATTCATTATTCGAGAATAACGCAATTACCAACATTCGACGATGATCGAAAGATGAGTCGGGGTATAATCTTTCAGCATGGTAACAAAAATTGCGTGAAATTGGTTATGGGAGAATCAATGGTGAACACGTTGGTCAGATTATCTGATTTACCTAGATTTGCTGTTGAAAATGATAATCGAAAATACGAGGAAGGGAATTTCGCTTTAGCTCTTGAGCTTGAATACAACAATGGCGGCAAGATGATAAACGGTAAAGTGAAGAGGGTGAAAAGGCTTAGCGGCTTATATAAAAGAAAAAGGGGAAAATGAATAGGCGGCGAGTTAGCAAGATCCTTGAGTCGCCCACGACTTAGCAAGGTTAAATCAAAGCACACGACCTATAATCTAGGCATGTACTTCGAGGGGCAAGTGTTAATCCCTTTTTTGAATGGCGACTCAACTACTTAAGAAAAGCTGGCAACTTAACGACCTAACATAACAACGGGTTAACTACCCCAAAGCCCCAAGCGACTTAACTGTTCACAGCTCCAAGCGACCTATGACCTATAGCATCTGGCGAGCTAACATTGCAATGAGTTAACGACTCAACCTCCCAGCGACTTTCAACGGGTTAAGCGACCTAAACAGATCAACGGCATAGCGACTCAAACATGACAGTGGGTTGAATACTGCAGCGACTCAATGAGGAAGCAACCTAGCGACCTAGCGGGTTATAAGCCCACAGCTGACCTAAGTAAGCCATGTCTCTTTATGCCGTTTGTATATAGGTCGCTCCAACCTATATTAGGTCGCTGCTTCTCCCAAGTCTATCCTAAGTCGTTCCGCATGATGCCCAGCATATAGGTCGCCTTCCATTCCCCATAGGTCGCTGCGACCTACCAGCCAACGCAAATGGCCAAATACACCCACTATAAGCCGTAACCCGTACCCATTAGGTCGCCCGCGACCTAACTCAACTCCTAAGCCGCCCACGACCTACACCAAAGGACCTAACTCTGACACTTGCACCGGAATGGGGATTTTTTGGGGAGCGCCCAGACTTTGCTGTTTTCACTACTTCTACACATGCTCCAACACTTCAAATGCAAAAGACACTTCAAAGAACCTTCGGAAAAGATCAAGTTCATTCAACATGAATTCAAAGAGCTTTTTTGCATCAAAGTTCTAACTACCTGTCTTAATTGTGTTGTAATTGAAGAATTATTGTAAAATTTGTAATCAAATCAGTAATGGAGGAGATTAAATGGACGTAGGCTTGACTTTGGGCCGAACCACTATAAAAATTGTTGCTTCTTTACTATTTTCTGCAATTTTCTGCTTGCTTTTAGTTCCCGTATCAACGGGTGGTGCTTTCGCTATATCACAACTCACACTGGGGTGTTAGCGTACATTTTTAGCGTTAACACTATGATTTCCAAAGTGTTATGATTCCAAAGTGTTATAATTTCCAAAGTGTTATGATTTCGAAAGTGTTATAAATTTTGAAAGAGTTACATTCTGAGAATGGATATTATTTAAAGTGAATAATGATTTCGAATTGATATGGTTTTGAAACTAATATGATATTTTGATATGAATTATAAACTATTTGAAATGAAATGACCATGGTGTGAAATAAGCGTTTGGTTGTTAAAGAGACAGGGATCGAATATTTTCATACTCTCTGCCAATACCGAAAACCACTTTAACAACTGTGTACGTGGTGTAGATTCCAGAATGAAATAGGATGGTTTGGTGACGATTCTATATGGTACTTACGTAGCCCTGACTCTCGTGAGTCAGCTTGATGTGGCTAAAACAGGAGCTATACCGGGCCAAGTGAGGTCATTCCTCAGATCGGACACATTTCTTTGATACCATTCTATTGTTTTTGTGATTTGATTGGATGCACCCTTTGATTTGGGAGTGTGTCATGAGTTGGGCGGTAGTAGCTGCTATGCGTTACCACCAGTCCGGGAGTGTAAATGGTATATCTACCCTGGCATTGCCTCGAGTGCCGTGTCACATGCCTTATCGCGCCTTCTACGAGTTTGTTTTGTACCGTACCTATGTGGTGTTCTCTGTGTAAACCACCAGTTTGGTGCAGCGTACGGCATTGTATAGACTACGGGAATATATAAAATGTGTTAAGGGGGATATGGGTAATGCCTTAACGCTATTTTAATACTTTTACTTTACTGTAGACATTATAATAGCGTATTGTACTACATAGTAGATAGTTCCACGGATCCTTAAAGGATGGATATCCTAAACATCCTTTAAGTTACCTGTATTTCAGTTGGTATTTCACTTGAGTTGGATTTATTGATATAAGAATGTTAATCTTGACTTGAGTGTTTTGTGTTTTGCTTTATGCTTGGGTCAGACTGAGTGTCACGGCATTTGAGACTCACCTTTGGATTTGTAGCTTCACTTGGAGATCCATCTACATCTATTCAGCTTTCAGTTATTTAGTTGACTCCAGTGATATATTTAGATTTTGTTATTTGACTATTGTATTGCGACTTCTATGTATTGGAGACTTCTGTTGTATCTTATTTTAATTTTGTATATATATATAGTAGCTTCATGAACTACTATTCATTTGTTTCCGCTGCTTATTGTTATATTACTCTGTGTTTGTGATTGATTTATTTACTGTATATGTTGAGTTTTGCCAAATATAAATTAATAATTTGATATTTTGAGCAATTCAAGTCTGACATGTGCGGATGCGAATGGCATGAAATATTAGGAAGTTACAGGCTTGTTGCGAGTCATTGGATCCGGAAAACGACGCTCCAGATCGTGCAAAAATAGAATTAGAACACTTTGGCATGTCCCTGGACGATTTTACGTCCAGGGCTTCACGTGGGTCGACCTATTGGTCGGCCTGTGTGTATTAGGGGTCGACCTTAGGGTCGACCCTTGTGGCTTGTTAGTCGACCCAAGCAATTTATTTATTTTATTTTATTTTCGTTTTGCTAATTTCTATTTTTCTCATAACTTCTTCGTATTAACTCGAATTTTGACAAGTTATATATGAAAATTGATCAGAAAATCACCGCATATACCATGGTATAAGTTTCGAGGCCATATTTTGACAATTTCAAAAATGTTTATTTTCACTATTCATCGTTATTTGATTATTTAATTATCAAAAAATGCGGGGTGTTACAGTCCAACTTGATGGAATGGACTAAATAAGGTAACCTTCCAATTTGATAGAATGGACAGAATAAGGTAACAATCCAACTTGATAGAATAGACTAAATCAATATTTAAATGCCGTGATGAGGAGTTGGCTCTACTCGTGGCAATTTTAAAGCTAAAACAGATTTAGAGATATGAATCAAATAAGGAAAGGAAATTTTCCAACAAATGACTAGGAAGGTGCACCCCCTTGGAATATACCTCTAGTAGTATACTCTTGAGAAGCTCATATACTCAATGACACTTCTCGAAAACCTCCAAGCCGGACCCCGCCAGACCTTACCAAGTATCCGAATATTTCCACATCTAAGTGCACAACCGAATCCAAAATAGATGAGATATGAAAATACCCTAATGGAGAAACCCCACATAGCTTGGTCCCTACTCGTGCTTTTGGTTTAGTCATTTTTTGACAAAGGATAGCAAAGCTCAATGAGGAATAAATTGTTTTAGAATGACGAAAATAAAGTAGCTTAAGTAAGCGATAGTTGAGACACTAACTATCGAGGATATAAACAATCATATATGGAAATTAAGTCTTATATACTTATCACCACTCATTAAATTCAAACCTGTAGTTTTTCTTGGTTAACAATGATACCGGACAAGTCAAGGTAGTGTTACCTCAAAGTCATGTCCAATGATTACTCTTAACTTTTGAAATAGTGACAAGTTTACTTCTTCGATGTTTAGTGCTAATTATACAAGTAAATCATTTCCATATAAGTGGTTCATTTTATGAAAATAATTTATTTCCATAAACGAATCAAACTTGTACTGTGGCGCCCCACCTCTATAATCACACTAGCCAAGTACACTACGGGGTAATGCCATCGACTAGCATGAAGAATAAGGGTGTTGAGGAGCGATCATCTGTGTAATTTCTTTATGCGTGTACCGATATGTCAGATAATATGACTTGCATTTCATTTCAAGAGAAAATCTGACATATCAAATACAAACTCAAAGCTACTACATAGTGGCTATGTGGGCTTCGAAAACAAATATAGAAATAAGCATAACACAAATGAGTCATATATACTCATATCACAAAGGCATAAACATATATGAATATAAGACATAAAAGTGTACATCAAAATAGTGGTCATACAAGATCCACTACATCACAAAAAATAGGTTCAAGTGCTAAGCAAAAGAATAAGTATACATCAAGGAGTCTCTATCTCAAATGTATAAAAGCAAAAACTACTAAGCTAAAGTAGTTAGACAATAGTCAGAAGCTAGCCCCTGCTAAGAAGTCAAATGGAAGCACCTGAAACACCTCGGTCTGACCCGAGTATTATTTAAGAAGAAAAATAATAAACGGATCAGTCTAGCTTTAAATATAATACAAGCTGAGATAGAATAAGAGATACGACAAAAATGTATGATAACAATAATGCCATACTGTGACAAGTATATATTTGATAACAATGAAAATCATACAATATCTCAAATCTCCTCAAATATCCAAAAAAAATATCATATCCTTTAGCTTATTCACCAAACCTCAAATATTGACAAAACATATCAATGCAAATCGCAAAAATTGGTGAAACACAATTTCCAAAAATCAATAATTAGAAATCCAGAAAACTTAAAGGGGGAGGCCTAACATAAACGGAATGTTATCCCATGTGTCGCTAACCCATAAAATGAGCTGAACATCAATGCACCTAGAAAGATACGCCCCATGCACAGTCGAACATCGACGCACCTAAAAAGATACGCCCCATGCATAAACGAACATCGATGCACCTAAAAAGATACGCCCCATGCATAAACGAACATCGACGCACCTAAAAAGATACACCCCATGTATAAACGAACATTGATGCACCTAAAAAGGTACGCCCCATGCACAAACGAACATCGACACACCTAAAAAGATATGCTCCATGCACAAACGAACATTGATGCACCTAAAAAGATACGCCCCATGCACGGTCGAACATCGACGCACCTAAAAGATACGCCCCATGCACCGACTTATCTAGCCGATTTCTCCACGAACGGTCAAAAGACCCTGGGTTGTTAGCCCATAAAATGACACGAAGCTCCACAAAATGGGGTATTGTCCCCCACGCGGACAAAGAGACATCGCATATCGCTAGTCTAAACCATAAAATGATCATCATTGATCAACAAGAAGTGTGAATTACACTAAGCTAGTAAATAAATGAGTTTAGCTTCATGTCCCATAACCACTGGCTTAACTTAAATATTTACGAACAAATTGTAGATTTCCACTCGAAAATTGTCACAAAAGTTCAATCGAACAAGTCCAAGAATTAACCGACGAATCAAACACAAGCGTTTCATACCACTTGTTTTGCTAAGTCGTTTAATTAGATTTCTCATACGAATGAGGTAAAGGTTTGTATATACTAATAGATTGGAAAATGGTTTTAATAACAAGCTTTGTATTAAAAGTAACGTTGAAATCATTTTTGTGAAAGAGTTTGAGTATTTACTACTAGTATAGAAACCTTTGTATTTTAAAGTGACAAATCATAGAAATGATTGTAAAAACAATCTATCACTAAAAATCCATATTCGACGACGTGAATTCCAACCATAAAAATCGATATCAAATCCAAATCAAATGGATGTTCCCAAAAATCCATAAATGAAGTCATCAAAGTCGATAATAATTGACAACAACTAACCGGGTCAACAAAAATAGATAAAAATTGAAAATCCACTAAAAAACAGCTAAAATAAGCAAAATTGAACAGTTCCAGACGTTTGAAATTACCAACCAGATGTCTGAACCACTAACCAAACGTCTGGTTTGATTTCCAAACGTCTGGATTTTGCCTCTGCCCCTTTTTTTCTTTCCAGGGACCAATTCCAGACGTTTGGATTTTTCAACTAGACATTTGGATTTTCAACCAGACATCTGGATTTTCAATCCAGACGTTTGAAATTTTCGGCTAGGCAAAAATCAGCCTAGCCCAAAAAGGGCAAAAATCAAAATCGAAATACGATCGAACGAGCGATGGATTTTAGGGGTTTATGCCAATCAACAACCCAGCCCTATAGGCTCTTTGATGCACCACCAAAACATGTCCAAACATCCAAGATAGGATCTTTAAAAGATTTTGACTTCAAAATACCAAAAATTGGAAAATTCACCAAATCAATTCAAATCAAAAGCAATTGGACATGAAATTGATGTTAGGAATTCATACCTAACAACAATGAAAGCTATAGACATAGATGTGAGTTCAAGAACTCACCTTTAAACCCAAAACAACAAATGAGAAACTTTAAAACAAAGGAAAGATCAACCACTCTCCAACTTCAACTCAAGAAGCTCCAATCTAAGCTCATAAGCAAATATATTCTAAGTTAGGGTTTTGGAATTTCTGAAAATTGAAGAGAGATTGAGATGGAGAAGATGAAAAGGATGCATACCTAAGCTTCTCTTTGATTTTGGAGCTTGAATCTTGAATTTTCTAGTAATCTAGGGTTTAGGAATTTTAATTTCCTCTTCTTTCCCCCATTTTCCTTTTGCTTGAAAGTGTTAGGAAAATAGAATGAATGAAGATGGGGTGGAGTTAGGGTATTTTGTTGGGTTATTGGCTGAAACCCAAACCCAAAGCCCCAAATGAAAATATCAAAATTCTAATCAACTCCAAACATATCGATGTTTATACTTAAAAAGGTCGCAAATGCCGTTTTGGACTCAATGGAAGTGGTCTCAAGTCTGGATTTGACAGTTTACAAAAAGTCACATTTCGGACTTCAAATTCAACTAACGATGCTATATTTAAATTCAACGTTTAAATATATAATCGTAAAATATGCGGGTTGTTACAGACTCCCCTCCTTAAAGAAATTGCATCCTCGTAATACTTAAGAAGAAAATAAAGAGTAACAACAACTCAAAGACATAACAACACAAAAGAAGAAATTTTGAAGTGAGAAGTTCACCTTAAGGAGCACGAGAGAGTAAGTCCGGATGTGTTCGCTCGATGAATTCTTTGGATTCCCAAGAGCAATCCTTAGGATTTGAGGACCATTGAACTTTCACAAGAGGAACATCTTTATTTCGAAGGCGTTTAAACTCCATAGCAATGATACGAATAAGATGTTTCTCATAAGTCAAATTAGGCGAAACTTCAATTTCTTCAATAACACCGGGCTCAAGAATAGAATTGGAATCTCTAAGGCATTTCCGTAGTTGAGAGACGTGAAAAACGTCATGAAAAGCAGAAAATTGAGCTGGCAATAAAAGGCGATAAGCCTCGGAACCAATACGTTTGGTGATGGGAAATGGACCAATATATTGAGGTGCTAATTTTCCCGATCGACTGAAACGCACAACACCCTTTATAGGTGAAACACGAATGAACACCAAATCTCCCACAGAAAATTCTAATTTCCATTTTCGGTTATCGGCATAGGATTTTTGTCTACTTTGAGCTTCTTTCATCCTATGACGAATAAGGTCAATCTTTTCTATGGCATCACGAATAAAATCTGGACCTAAAACCAGCATCTCACCGGCTTCATGCCAACACGAAGGAGATCGGCATGGCCTTCCGTAGAGTGCCTCAAAAGGTGTCATACCCATACTAGATTGGAAACTATTATTATAAGAAAACTCAACAAGAGATGAACATGAATCAGATTCACGATCTCGAATCTCACAGTGGACAAAGTCTCAAGATCATTCCATTCGAATATCATAATAGAAACAACCGCTTGTTGCTTACGGCTAAGGGCATCGGCAACACGATTTCCCATTCCGAGAGTATAAAGAATATCAAGATCATAAGATGCAAGGAATTCGAACCAACGTTGTTGATGCAAATTAGGTTCCTTTTGAGAGAACAAATACTTCAAAGATTTATGCTCGGTGCAGAGAACAAATTTCTCTCCTAAAAGATAATGATGCCAAATTCTAAGAGCGAAAACAATGGCTGCGAGCACCAGATCATGAATGGCATATCTGGTCTCGACAAGCTTTAATCGTCTAGAAGTTTAAGCGATAACACGTTCCCTCTTGCATGAGAACGGCACCCAAACCAATACGACTAGTATCGGTATAAAAAATCAAGTCTTGGTTCCCTTTGGGAATCGCAAGAATAAAAGCATCGGAAAAGAGTTCTTTTAATTTCTGAAAATCAGCTTCTATGCTAAATCATTTATTTCATGATCCTCTTTCCCGAAAAGCTAAGACATTCAAAAATTTAATTAACTTCATGTAATCATCTTTTTAGAAAATTTTACTTATTACAAGTCAATTTACTGTGTCTGATTGTCTCATCATAGCGTTTAGGAGATTGCTATTGATAACGTTGATCAGACGCATCGACCAGAATTCTTAAAGAACTCAATGGGCAATACAACACAAAATCATCTTCTATATCATAAACATGTCTCTTAAAATTTTATGAATATTCTTTGCTCGTTTTAAGAACAAAATCCAATTATACTTATAAATATATCTTATTAAAAAGATTTGCAATTTTAAATTGCTGTTTTCACCCATAATCAATGAATACAAGGACGGACTCATCGAAATATTCACAGAATACTCGATTTATAAGATGGATGAAATAAGCTGGAAGGTTCGTCAAACCGAATGACATAACGAACCACTAATAAGAATCATAACGAGCGTAGAATGCGGTAAGGGAAACACTATCCTCCGCAACTCGTAGCTGAAGAAAACCGGTGGCAAGGTCAAGCTAATAAGACCTTTGCACCACTCAATAGATCGCTTAGTTGGTAATCCTAAGACTGGCTCAAAGATGTCGGGAAATTCATGAATTACTTGAATGAGGGAAATAACATATTCCTCATCATGTGGGTCTAGAGAATAAAATGATGCCACTAAATTGGAATCGAAATCATTAAGAAATATAGAAATCTGCTTAACGGATTGAGGATGTCGAAGATAGATAGTCCTCGCTGGATATTGGATATGGGCTTCATAACGGTTAAGCCAATCCATTCCCAAAATCATCTCGAAACCTAAGTAGCACATAAAATGCGAATCGGATCGGAAAGCACAATTACATTAAATAATCTCGACATTTTTACAAAGTAAACTGAGTGTTGCGGATCCATCAATCGAATTCGCAATTCTCAATGAAGTCATCAAGTCCATAATATTTAAAGAAAAAGAATCAATAAGTTCTTTTGATATAAAATAATGAGATGAACCCGTATCAAAAAGAACTCGAATAGGATAATCACAAAACAAATTAATGCCATCAAGGAATGAATGAGAAATACCTTGACCAAGAGAAGTGTCACTGGGAGCTTGCACAACATTTAGCTTTCCCTCCTTCTTGCTTTGAAGCATGGGACACGTAGATATATAATGAATCAAACTTTTGCAATAGCGACAATAAAGGGGTTTCGGACACTCATTTGCATAGTGGTCCATAGAACCACAATTGTAGCATTGTCCACGACTAAAGGTAGGAGTCTTTGCTACCGAAGTTTCTTGCTTTCCTTTCTTGTTCGGATTAGGGCCTTTGAACTTAATAGGCCTCTTCATGTTATTGTTGAAGTTCTGTTTGGCACCCACAACTTCAACATCACTTTCTTTATCGGCCTCTTCAAGTCGAAGAGCGATATCTACAAGCTGATCGAAAGAAACTTCTAGTTTCAGAAGTGAAGGCTTTTTGAGGTTCTTATTCAACCCATAGACAAACCTCTGATTTTTCTTCAATGGGTTATTAATATACTCAACCCCATATTTAGAGAGAGATTGAAAAGATGCGACGTAATTTGTCATAGAAGATTCACCTTGAACAAGGTCAATAAAGCATCGTGCCAAAGTTACCTTTTCAGCTTCCGACACAAATTTTAACTTGAACCTTTCCCAGAATTGCTCTCAAGTAAGATCTGCTTCAATAATTTCCGAGATCAAAAGCTCATACCAATCTAATGCTCTTTCCTGGAACATGCTAGAAGCTACTTAGACTCGATGTAAATCCACAAGATTCATGCAAGAAAAGATGTGATCACATGATCTAAGCCTAGCTTGGATTTCTATAACGCTTTCGGAACCCTTGAATGGCCTACCACCCAAATTGGTATGATTTATGCACAAACGTGCAAATCCAGATTTAGGATGAGTAGGCTCTGGAATGGGTCCGACAACTTGGGCATTCTTTACAAGATCCAAAAGCTGTTGGGCAGACATAAATACACCATTCTGAGGAGTAGCACTGGATTGACCGACGCTAGGACGGCCTGGTCTAACCATTTCTCTTCTTTAAGAAAGAAAGAAAGAAGATGAAAAATTTTATTCTCAGAATGAATATCAAACAAACTTGATTGATAAAACAAGGCATCATAAAAGAAAATAGGATAAAATGGGTCCGATGACTCGAATTAAATCCTAAGGCACGATTCCTAAGAGAGACTTAGGACAATGATCCTTGCTAGATTATTCTACATTGTTCCGAAGTTTGGCTCTGATACCAAGCTGTGACACCCCACCTCTATACTCACACTAGCCAAGGACACTACGGGGTAATGCCATCGACTAGCACGAAGAATAAGGCTGTTGAGGAGCGACCATCTGTGTAATTGCTTTGTGCGTGTACCGATATGTCAGATAATATGACTTGCATTTCATTTCAAGAGGATATCTGACATATCAAATACAAACACAAAGCTACTACATAGTGGCTATGTGAGCTTTGAAAACAAATATAGAAATAAGTATAACACAAATCAGTCACATATACCCATATCACAAAGGCGTAAACAGATACGAATATAAGACATAAAAGTGTACATCAAAATAGTGGTTATACAAGATCCAATACATCATATAAAAATAGGTACAAGTGCTAAGCAAAAGAATAAGTATACATCAAGGAGTCTCTATCTCAAATGTATAAAAGCAAAAACTACTAAGCTAAAGTAGTTAGCCAAAAGTCAGAAGCTAGCCCCTGCTAAGAAGTCAAATGGAAGCACCTGAAACACCTCGGTCTGACCCGAGTATTATTTAAGAAGAAAAATAATAAACGGATCAGTCTAGCTATAAATATCATATAAGCTGAGATAGAATAAGAGACACGACAAAAATGTATGATAACAATATACTGTGACAAGTATATATTTGATAACAATGAAAATCATACAATATCTCAAATCTCCTCAAATATCCAAAAAGAATATCATATCCTTTAGCTTATTCACCAAACCTCAAATATTGACAAAACATATCAATGCAAATCGCAAAAAATGGTGAAACACAATTTCCAAAAATCAATAATTAGAAATCCAGAAAACATAAAGGGGGAGGCCTAACATAAACGGGATGTTATCCTAGTGTCGCTAACCCATAAAATGAGCTGAACATCGACGCACCTAGAAAGATACGCCCCACGCACAGTCGAACATTGACACACCTAAAAGATACGCCCCATGCATAAACGAACATCGACGCACAAAAAAAGTTACGCCCCATGCATAAACGAACATTGACGCACCTAAAAAGATACGCCCCATGTATAAACGAATAGCGACGCACCTAAAAGATACGCCCCATGCACAAACGAACATCGACGCACCTAAAAAGATACGCCCCATGCACAGTCGAACATCGACGCACCTAAAAGTTACGCCCTATGCACCGACTTATCGAGCCGATTTCTCCACGAACGGTCAAAAGACCCTGGGTTGTTAGCCCATAAAATGACACGTAGCTCCACAAAATGGGGTATTGTCCCCCACACGGACAAAGAGACATCGCATATCGCTAGTCTAAACCATAAAATGATCATCATTGATCAACAAGAAGTGTGAATTACACTAAGCTAGTAAATAAATGAGTTTAGCTTCATGTCCCATAACCACTGCTTAACTTAAATATTTATGAACAAATTGTAGATTTCCACTCGAAAATTGTCATGAGAGTTCAATCGAACAAGTCCAAGAATTAACCGAAGAAGCAAACGCAAGCGTTTCATACCACTTGTTTTGCTAAGTCGTTTAATTAGATTTCTCATACGAATGAGGTAAATGTTTGTATATACTAATAGATTGGAAAATGGTTTTAAAAACAAGCTTTGTATTAAAAGTAACGTTGAAATCATTTTTGTGAAAGAGTTTGAGTATTTACTACTAGTATAGAAACCTTTGTATTTTAAAGTGACAAATCACAGAAATGATTGTAAAAACAATCTATCACCAAAAATCCACATTCGACGACATGAATTCCAACCATAAAAATCGATATCAAATCCAAATCAAATGGATGTTCCCAAAAATCCATAAATGAAGTCATCAAAGTCGATAATAATTGACAACAACTAAGATCAACAAAAATCGATAAAAATTGGAAATCCACTCAAAAATAGCTAAAATAGGCAAAATTGAACAATTCCAAACATCTAAAATTACCAACCAGACGTCTGAACCACTAACTACACGTCTGGTTGGATTTCTAGACATCTGGATTTTGCCTCTTCCTTTTTTCTCTTTCCAGGGACCAATTCCAGACATTTGGATTTTCAACCAGACGTCTGGATTTTTAATCCAGACGTTTGAAATTTCATGCTAGGCAAAAATCAGCCTAGCCCAAAAAGGGCAAAAATCCAAACCGAAATGCGATCGAACGAGCTATGGATGCTAGGGGTTTATGCCAATCGATAATCCAGCCCTATAGGCTCTTTGATACACCACCAAAACATGTCCAAACGTCGAAGATAGGATCTTTAAAAGATTTTGACTTCAAAATCCCAAAAATTGGAAAATTCATCAAATCAATTCAAATCAAAAGCAATTGGACATAAAATTGATGTAACGAATTCATACCTAACAACAATGAAAGATATAGACATAGATGTGAGTTCAAGAACTCACCTTTAAACCCAAAACAACAAATGAGAAGCTTTAAAACAAAGGAAAGGTCAACCACTCTCCAACTTCAACTCAAGAAGCTCCAATCTAAGCTCATAAGCAAATATTTTCTAAGTTAGGGTTTAGGAATTTCTGAAAATTGAAGAGAGATTGAGATGGAGAAGATGAAGTGGATGCTTACCTAAGCTTCTCTTTGATTTTGGAGCTTGAATCTTGAATTTCCTAGTAATTTAGGGTTTAGGAATTTTAATTTCCTCTTTTTCCCCTATTTTCCTTTAGCTTGAAAGTGTTAGGAAAATAGAATGAATGAATGAAGAGGGGGTGGAGTTAGGGTATTTTGTTGGGTTAGTGGGCTGAAACCCCAACCCAAAGCCCCAAATGAAAATATCAAAATTCTAATCAACTCCAAACATATCGATGCTTATACTCAAAAAGGTCGCAAACGCCACTTTGGACTCAATGGAAGTGGTCTCGAGTCCGGATTCGACCCTTTACAAATAGTCACATTTCGGACATCAAATTCAACTAACGATGCTATATTTAAATTCAACATTCAAATATATAATCGTAAAATATGCGAGTTATTACATTTACTTTTTAAAAACGAACCGAACTTGTGCTTGATTTCCATATTTTCACATTGGCAAAACACTTTTAGAATTAATTCCCGATTGTTGAAATGTTAAAAGAATAATTTTCCAAGTGCGCGACCTCGAAGGTCTAAACCAACATCAGACTGATCACCCAAATGGTTAACCAACTTACATCCTAATAATCGAGTTCCAATTCCCTTTTCTAACTTTAACACACTATTAATTATCCTGAAAGATAATTAATCACATTTAAAATTTCTTTTAAACAAAAAAATCCATTATCTATAATATAATTATTTCCAAACACTTTTATACAATGGTAAATCAACTTTAAAAATCTTTATTAAATCTGTTTTTTAACTTTAAATCAGTTTATTAAAGCAATTTTATAATATTAGTTAAAGTACTTTAATCACTTTTATTAAATCAATTAATTGACTTTAAATACCATTAATTAAAAAGATTTATTAAATTTAAATAATCATAAATTAAACGAATAATTAATCTCAAACATCATTAATTAAAATGATAAGTAATTTTAAATTTCATTAATTAAAATAATTAATTAAGAACATCATTTGTTAAAATGAATTATTTAATTATAAAACATCATAAATGATGATTTAACTAAATTCCAAATATTACTGGTTAAAACAATTAATTAAATTTAAAGCAATCATTAATTAAATGATTGATAAAATTCAAATATCATTATTTAAAATGATTAATTATTTTTTTAATATCATTAATTAAAACGATTATTACTTTCAATTACCATAAATTGAAATAATTAATTTATTTCCATCATCATTAATTCAAATAATTAATTAAGTTAAATAAATTAATTTAAACTCCATTATCATTAAAAGAATTAATTAAACTCAAATAATCATTAGTTAAAATGATTAATTAAGTATAAAACATCATTAGCAAAAATGATTAATTGAATATAAAGATAAACCAATTTTTAAACATCATTTATTAAATTGGTTAATTAATCCCAAATTACTTAATTAAAATGATTAATTAATTTAAATTACCATTAATCAAAATGATTAATAAGTTTTCAACATTCCGTTTAGTGAAAACACAAGCTCAAGTTCATACGATAGGGTTTTGGGGATGAAAATTTAATAAACGACGGTATAGCGAAAATCGCTATAACATCATTTAAACTATTAGATGAAATATCAGGATTTTATCCGAATTGGCTATTAATATAACAATATATGGATGTAAATAAATAATATATTAGCGATAAACCCCTTTTGGATCTCTCTACAGTTTTTTCCTACAAAACAATGTTATGGATAATATATATATATATAATTATATGGGTTTTGTGACGACCCACATTTCAGAAGGTTTAAATCGACAATAATCCACACATGTCCGACTTAAACAATCCGGAACGTAGATAATCATTGGGGTTAAATAAGAAAAATAAGAAAAGAAGAAGATAACAAAACACAGAATTCACAACGGAAACGATAAAATATAATAATCAAATAAACAATTCATGAAGCTATTCACTATACATATGATTTTAATCTCTACAAATTTATCAGAGTTATATATATACATCAGGGATAAATAATCAATACAGCAGAATAGCATGATGCAGGGAATAATAATAGTAATATACCAAATCTTTGTCTTCGTCCTCCAGAGAATAATCTTCTATCAGTGTACCCTTTCTAGCTGGTCGTAACCCATCCATGGCCGACCGCGACAATCAATCCAAATGACAAAAAGGTGCACGCATCGAATACGAAATCACAATAGTAATACGAAGGATCAACGTCGCTAGAGGTAGCTAACCTCAATTGCTGGACATAGGTTGTTTTAGTCATTTTAATTATGACACGAATGTCAAGGCTATCCATCATCGTTTTCTTACTTCATTCCAGTAAACGTCGCCAATTCAACCACTACATTCTGGATGTCATCCACCGCATACATGGTTGTCAAAGTGGTTCCACTATTGAAAGAGAGTATTTCAATAAGAGGCCCTGGTCTCTTTAACAACCAATCGTCATTTTACACACCAGTTGGTTCTTTTACATTTCGAAAAAAAATTTGCACTTGATATCAAAATATCATATTCGTTTCAAAATCAAATCCATTTTGAAATCATCATATATTCGCTTTAAAATCAAATCCATTCCGAAATTATCATATATTCAAAATTATCAATTTTGTCTGATAAATCGATTTCACTTCCAAAATTTGATTCGAATTCAATTTAGGTTATAATCTTCACTTTAATATAGTTCGTATTTAAATCCAAGATTTAAATATAAACATTCCACCCTTTTGATCAGTTTGAATTTTAGAAAATAGTTTAAATAGTTTTAAATAGATAAATAGTTAAAATAGTTTGAGTAATAAAGATGGTTTATATAGCAAAATAGTTTGGAAAAATCAAAATAATGGAATACTTAAAGAATAAGATTTTTAAATCGTTTATACTGAAAATACTCATTTAAAAATAGTTCAAAGTCAAACCGATTCACTTTTCAAATTTTCCAATTCAAATTAATTCCAATTTCCATTTCGATTTAATTGATTCAATTTCGATTTCAAGTCGAATTTTACTTCGATTCCAAATCAATTCCAAATTAATTTCAATTCCAATTTCAAATTAATTTCACTTCCAATTCTAATTTAAGATTAAATTCAATTTCAAATTAAAACCATTTCTGTTTTATATCGATTTCGAGTTCGATTTCCAAAATATCGATTCAAAACACTTAAATCAAATTTTCCTTCAATATTCAATTTAAAATCCAAATCATCAAATATAATTAAATTCCGAGCTCAATTTCGAAATATCATTTTATATCACCTTTTACTTAGAAATATTCAAAGTTCGAATAAAAGTCCAAACTTTTAAAACAAATCAATTTTCTGAAATTCACATCATATATCGATTACCACTTAAAAACCTCAAATTCAATTATTTAAACAATTTCATTTACCAAATTTAAGTTTCATCTTTTGGAGCTCCAATTCGAAAAATAATTTGATTTCCATAAATTTGATTTTTATTCCTTTAAAACAAATTATTTGAATAATTTCAAAACAAAATTTTTTAAATCATTTAATTTAACCAATCCGGTGTTCATATATAATTTTCTATCCTATGGCCAACTGAATCAATTACTTCAATTTAATTTCTAGGGATGGATATATATCATTTCAATCCAAAATAAATGCCATAGGTATATATCATTTCAACCTATTTCTTAATTTATTCGAAATAATTCAATTTACAATTTTATATACTGTAAATAATATACAAGATGATAATATGATATATCAAAATAATTAAACATTTAATTATTCAAATATCAACCAATTTTCATCCATCACAAACAATCAACCAATTATCGAAAATCAAATATTTTACTAGTAGTTAAATTCTAATTTAATCTAACTATCAATTCAAATCCTAACAATAAATTTAGATGTCAATTAAATGTCAATTAAACTTATCAAACAACAATCAATAAATTTCAAACACTTCAAGATATAAATTTAACCACATAAAAATTATTTCAGTCAATTGTAAGCGTATAAACACTCACCTTCATCTGAAACTCAAAATATTTCTGTTTCAAACAAATTTCCAATCCAATTCCACGCTGAAGCTTTTGTCGATATGATTTCAACATGATTGGATTCGTCTGAAACCGATCTCGTAAGCAAAAGTTACACGATAATTAGTTTAACGATTTACTAAACTAAATTAACCAATTAATAATATAATTAAATTTAAAACTCACGTCTCCTCTCTCGTCTGATCTCTTTCCCATGCAAAATCGCACGCAAGGACCATCCTGCCTCATGAACAACATCCCACGGGAGATCAAAAAATGCCCAGACCCGATCAAATCTTGCCCAAACGTGCGCGCCTCCCTTCCCAGATCGCGACTCATGCTTCTCTCCACGCGATCGAGGAGCTCAAAACCTTAAGCCGGATCTCACCGCCTCCAGTGGCTTCTTACCTCTATCATTGCGCCTGCAGATGCGCCTCCAGCACACGCGCTTTCGACTTCGTCGCTTGCATACACAAATTTATTCGCAGTTCGTTTTTTCTTCGTTCGTTCGTTTTTTTTATTAGATCGATAGATTTTTTTCCTGCATTTATTTTCTTCGTTTTCGATGGAAAATTCGAAAATGAGGGAAGGTAATGGGAAAAGGTAAGATGGCGGCCTGTGCGCTATTGTTGACATGGAAAAGAATATATAATATATTATATTTGAAAATATCCGACAAAATGCCAACGAAATTTCAAACTCCAAATGACGCGTGTCGCCTGGCGTTTATAATGGTTTACCCCCATTCCAAACATGGAAATAGTTTCGGAAGCCAATTCGATCGTATGCGGAAGATAGTCTTTTAAATCGAATTATTTTAATTAAATTCTAGAATAAATTTCTACGCGTTTCAAGCTCGCACGGCCAAACGACAAGTCAGATCGCTACGAAACTTGAAATCCTACAATAATTCACCATTACGGATCCGATGAAACTTGTTTCGTCGAAATCCGAGACAATTGACAAAATGGCTATTTTTACTCGTTAATTATAATATAAAATCTCAAATTTCTAATTATTCACTTTTGAATCCAATTTCAAACGTTAACAGTCTTAATAGTTGTTTAAATAAATTTAAATCAACTTCCGATATCATTTTTAATCATATTAAATCCAGAATTCAATTATTCAAATAATTTCCAATATTAAATTATAAACAATTTAATTATCCAATAAACCAATATTAATAAATCATTAAATTTTATTTCTATCCATATTTATCCAATAATTACATTAAATTTAATAATTTAAAATAGCCAAAAATATGAGTCGTTACATACTCCCCCACTCAAAACTTTTCGTCCTCGAAAAGGCGTTAAGTATAGAATTTAACACTTGATATATTTTCTCGAAATAATTAACTTATAAAACATAACCATCTTATTTGCAAAACTATTACTACGCTTCTACTATGCCATTCCGTTATTGGTTTTTGGAAAATATAATTTATATATAAAACAAGTTAAAAAAAACTAAAACTTCAAAAATTTTCTAACTCCCGGATTTACGGAAAAAATTTCGGTAGAGTCTCCTTTGCGTGGTTCGATCGGAAAAATTTTACAATTCAATATATAACACAAATATAACCAATATATATCAAATATACATCTCATCTCAATGATGAGGCATCCCGAAGGGCAAAAATATAAAATCGCGGTATGTAATCCGAGATACGTACCTTTTATTTATAATACGAGCGAGTTCGCTCGTATTAAGCAAGCAAAGCATATAAATCCCCATATACGCCCAAACGACCTTCATATGTACCTACCTCAACTCAATTTGGAATGTTTGTCACTTAGAACATGCATAAGTTCAAATAAGCATAAAACATGCATTCTGAATCCAAATCTCAAGCACGAGCACAAATATGCACCCATACAACCATTACATGCACTCAAAACAATAAAACAAGGATTTCAACAAAAAAATCATCCAACAAATCAATATTCATTCAATTTAATTCATAACTATCAAAGTTTACATTTCAGTGTCAATATTTAAATTAATACATTCTCATTCTTATTAACATTAAATTTTTATTAACATTTTAGTTGCGTAGTTTCCATTTATTCATAACATTGAATCGATTTATATTCAATCTAATTTATTTCCAATTTTTTTTCTTTCATTTAAATGTTATTAAGCTCACATCCACTTATTTCATTTCAACCATTCATATAATTAATTACACTTAAGAAGTAATTTAATTCCATACCATATTCCATATATTTAAAATTAATTCACATTCACTTATTAATATTCATTTCATTAATCATTCAATGGATTTATAATCAATTCATTCGCTTTTAATTGATTTACATTCAACTAATTTGGTTTCAATTCATTCTTTTCTTCCAATCAATATTTATTGCATTCACATTTGATTTAATTCAATTCAATATACTTACATTCAATTGATTTGTTCCAATTATTTACATTCGTTTCATCCACATTTAAATTTAATTTACATTCCATTGATTTCTTTAAATTTATTAACATTCGTTGCGAATTCATTATATTCAATTTCGATTCAATTTAATTTGTGAAATTCCAATTGTTTCACTTTTTTTATATATACTAACATCATTTATAAACCATCTAAATTTATTATAAATAATTTGTACAATGCAATCACGGTTATTATTATTACTTCATATCTTGATTTATTATTAATTCATTGGTTCACTTCATCTGTGTAAATTCATATTATTAATTTACTAAAGTAAATTTAATTTACATCACAATTCATATTAATAATTTTCCGTTCACCATCAATTTTATTCAATTTCTCTTAAGTTAAACTTCAATTCACATTACATTCCCTTAACTTATTTCATATTCAATTAGTTAACATTCAATTTTATTAAAACTCATTCTATTTGTATTAAATTTATTTACATTCAATTTAAATTAAATTTAATAGCTCAAATTAATTTTACTTACACTCATTTATTTTATTTTATTTCTTACACAATTAAAATTGCATTTCATTTTAAAATTCAAGTTCGTATTCATTTGGTTAATTCATTCTATAGCTTGAATGAAATCAATCCACTTTACAAATTTAGCTAGTTGCATTTAATATCCAATTCAATTTATTTAATATTAAGTTAAACTTCATTTCATTTTAATCCATTACTCATTTTATTTAATCTTATTCAAGTTAAATTTTCTTATCATCCACATTTAACAAATTTAATTTTTTTTAGCTTAATGTTCTCAAATCTATAAGTTATACGATTTATTCATTCAAAATTCCATTTTACTATTTTATCTACTTCATTTCAAATGCAATTTATCTTTATTTAAGCTTATTGAGTTAAATATATTTTATTTACTTCATTTCCTTAACTCTATTTAATTTAACTGCTTATGTTAATTAATTTATTTCGTTTCTCGAATTCAAATTTCTTTATTTGTTAAAATCAAAATTATCCAACAGTTTTAAATTTAAATTTTCTTTCCTGTTCAAATTTATAAGTTATAGACTTATTTCTTATATACTATTTTCAACTTTTAAGTACAAAACTGTTTTCATACACTTATTAAATCACACTTAGAATATATATTTTTCTCAATAAAAACTTGTTTTAATCGAAAATAAATTTCTTTCGGTAGCAATTCTCACTTAGAAACTCAAAAATGAATACTGGCGATGCTGCAGTCATCCCTAGAATTACTTCCCAGCGACCAAATGAGTTTAATGCTTTATTTCTTTCAAAAATATTTTCAAAATATTTTCCTAGTTAAAACTCTTTCAAATAATACTATTTATTGCTCTTTTTTTAAGGCTTCGAAAATGTGACGCCCCACCTCTATACCCACGCTAGACAAGAACACTACGGTGTAATGCTGTCGACTAGCACGGAGAATAAGGCTGTTGAGGAGCGACCATCCGTGTAACTTCTTTGAGCGAGCACCGATATGTCAGATAGTATAGAATGCATATCGTTTAAGGAGGAAATCCGACATACCGAATCAAACTCAAAGCTATCACACAATGACTATATATAATCTTCGGAAACAAACATAGAAGTAAACATAACATAAATCGTCATAGACATCCATATCACAAAGGCGGAAAAATATATGAATATATATATATAACACATGAAAGTGTACATCAGAGTAGTGGTCGGAAAGATCCACGATAGTACAAAAGAATAGCAGCACGTGCTATACAAAAGAATAAGTACACAATATAGAGTCTATATCTCAAATGTGTACATCCAAAAACTACTAATCTAAGTAGTTAGCCAAAAGTCAGAATAATCCTGAAGAGAAGTCAAGCAGAAGCACCTGTAACATCTCGGTCTGACCCGAGTATTATTTATAAGAAAATAATAAACGGATCAGTCTAGCTATAAATATCTGATGATATGGTATAAAGTAAAAGACATGGCTTGAACATGTAATAACTATAATGACATACTACTATAAGTATGTAAATGATAATCAACAAGAGATTAATCAATATCACAAGAATCTTCTCAAAGATAAAATAGGGTATCATACCCTAAACTTGTATTCATAACAAGTCAATGACACACGAATTCACCAATGCACAAAAACTGATATCATATCAATGAAAATCATGAAAATTGGTGAAGCACAAATTCCAGAAATCATCACAAGAAATCCAGAAATCACATAAAAAGGGGGGAGGCCTATCACAAGAACGGGAGCATGAAAACTCACCAACGCGCGTAACACATGAACGAGAAGCTATCTCATGGAAGCTATCCATTAAATTTTGACACACGAACGGCCCGAAGACCATGGGGCGCTACCCCAATTTGTGATGGTGAAACATCACACAAACGGGGTTTAGTCTCCCTCGTAGACAAAGAGACATCGCTCAATCGCTAGTCTAAATCACAAAAATGATCGTCATGATCATAAAGAAGTGTCAATTACACTAAGCCAGTAAATATATGAGTTTAGTTTCATGTCCCACAACCACTAGCTTAACTTAAATATTTACGAACAAACTGTAGATCTTCACTAGAAAATTGTCACAAAAGGGTTCAATCGAACAAGTCCAAGAGCTAACCGATGAAGTGAACGCAAGCGTTTCATACCACTCGTTTCACTAAGTCGTTTAATTCGATTTCTCATTCGAGTGAAGTAAAGGCTTGTATATACTAATAGGTTAGAAAACGGTTTAGGAAAAAGAGCTTTGTAATAAAATAGAGTTGAAATCGCTTTGATGAAAGAGTTTTAATATTTACTACTAGTATTGAAACCTTCATATTTTTAAAGTGACAAATCACAATAATGATTGAAGAAACAATCTTTCACAAAAATTCACATTCGAAGACGTGAACAAAATCCAAGGAAATCAGCTCGAAATGCATCAAAGTGGAAGTCCTGATGAATGTTTTTCAGATAAGATCGCCTACGGAGGGTGGTCCAGGGGGTGCGGGGGCAACGCCCCTGCTACGGTGTTCGACCTAGTGTTGCCGAGTGATTTTAGGTTGGAGGACGACCTACGACTTAGGGCTTGGAACGACCTAGTGAAGTTAGGTCGGGGACGACCTACGACTTAAGGCCTGGAACGACCTAGTGAAGTTAGGTCGGGGACAACCTACGACTTAAGGCCTAGAACGACCTAGTGAAGTTAGGTCGGGGACGACCTACGACTTAAGGCCTAGAACGACCTAGTGAAGTTAGGTCAGGGACGACCTACGACTTAAGGCCTAAACCGCGCACGACTTAACTCCAGACGCGCAATAATGGCCATACAAGCTAAGGCCTAATGACCTAAACCCGAACGAGCTAAATAGGTGGGTAGACCAACCTATAGGTGAACGACCTAAAGGCGTTAACTCGCGGACGACCTAAGGCGTTAACTCGCGGACGACCTAAGGCATGCGAACGAAAATATGAAGGCCGTGACTTTTCAACGCGCGCGAGCTAGCAGTCTGGACGACCTAACCTGGGCAGAACGACCTAAAGGCTGGAATTTCACCAAAACACTAAAATTTGGAGTTTTTTGCCAATCCAATCCAAACCAAATGCAAGTACTCATGCTAAAGTGATAGGAATATATCCCAAACAGTCCAATGACAGATATAGGCAAGATGTGAGATCAAAAATCTCACTTTTTCCATGAAATTGATGTTGGAGAGCTTAAGAGCAAAGCAAGAATCAACCACAAGCTTGAATCTATGTTCTTCACCTTGAATTCGGAGTTTGATGTTGAATTTACTAGAGATCTTGAGCTTGGAATTTTAATTTCCCTTTCCCTCCACCATTTTTGAAGAAGCTTGAAGTATTTGATGAAGTGATGAAGAGAAGAGGGGGTTGGGCTGAGTTAGTGTGTGTTCAGCCCAAACCAAAGTCCTAAGCCAAAAAGTGACGAAAATTTCACTATCTCCAAACATATCGAAGTTTACACTCAAAAAGATCGCAAACGTCATTTTGAACTCAATGGAAGTGGTCTCGAGTCCTAATTTGACCGTATGCAAAAAGTAGCTTTTTGGACTAACATCCGACTAAAGAAAAAATATTTAAATATAAAATCGATAGATATGCGAGTTGTTACAGAAAACATTTTTGAAAACGAAAGGATTTTATATTCTAAAATTCTCAATTTTTAAAATCATTTCTATATATAAGCTATATTATAAATATACTTATACATTATTTTTTTTCTTTATTCAACCAATAATCGATGATAATTAAATATTATCATCTCCTAACAACTAACATTCATTAATAATCACTTTATATATATATAATATAATTTAGGAAAAATTATTTCATTTACCTGATTTTTTTAAACAATATTATGTCTACTTGCCTCGTTTAAGTGTTTAGAAACACCGATCGATCACACGGCGTACCGCACATCGACTAGAATCCATAAACAACTCAACGGATAAGATAAACAACTCAACGGATAAGTAAACAAAATATAAAACATTTTATAACACTAACAAGTACGCTCTCTCATATATATATACACTCAAACTGACTCATTCTAAGGTATTGCTACCCTATCTCTAATGAGTCAAACCCCACAAAGCTAAGGTTATCGTTAAACCTGGCTATAATACCAACTGCGACGACCCACATTTCGGAAGGTTTAAATCGACAATAATCCACACATGTCCGACTTAAACAATCTGGAACGTAGATAATCATTGGGGTTAAATAAGAAAAATAAGAAGAGAAGAATAAAACAAAACACTGAATCTCACAGCGGAAACGATAAAATATAATAATCAAATAAATAATTCATGAAGCTGTTTACTATACATTTGATTTTAATCTCTACACATTTATTAGAGTTATATATATATACACACCAGGGATAAATAATCAATACAGCAGAATAGCATGATGTAGGGAATAATAATAGTAATATACCAAATCTTCGTCTTCGTCCTCCAGAGAATAATCTTCAATACGGTGGAAAAAACTCAGGACTGACCTGAGCGTAATGAAAAGACAAAACACTCGAGTCAGGACTAAAATACTCTTATGTAAGTCAAATCAATATAAAAAATATGAGTGCAATAACTTAAGAGATATTACGGGATTTTCCACCTCCTAAGGATCCGTTAAACTATTTATATATAGTAGTATACGCTATAATAGATAATGTCTATTGGTAAAATAAATATCAAAATAGCATTAAGGCTTTACATTGATCCACCTTAACACATTTTTACATTTTTAAAACCAAAGTCGTAATGGGCTTGTGTAGGGATAAATATGACAAGGCACGTGAGGCAATGCCCAATGTAGGATTCTACCAGTTTACCCTTTCTCGCTGGTCGTAACCCATCCGTGGTCGACCGCGACAATCAATCCAAATGACAAAAAGGTGCAAGCATCGAATACAAAATTACAATAGTAATACGAAGGATCAATGTCGCTAGAGGTAGCTAACCTCAATGACCAGACATAAACCCTTCAAATTCAAAAATAACAATTTATGGTATTTCAAATACCAAATTTAAGGTTCGTGCTATTTTTCACATTTAATAATTCAATATCATATTAATAATCTATAACAGATTATTCACACTAATCACATAGCACTATATATGAAAATTAATCAACATTTTTTAGGAATCCAATTGGATCCCTCCGACCTATTTTTCCTACATCCACAGATGTTAGTCAAAAATAAAAATACCAATCCCGCTTCGTGGGGGATATTGTGGTATAAAGGGTCATCCGATATTATATGGGGCGCATAGGGTCTCATCCACTATAATGTGCGGGAATATCACTCCAAAACTAATATATATATATATATTACTATATATATATATATTACTATATATATATATTACTATATATATTACTATATATATATAATATCATTCAATATAAAATAAATTTTATAAATTCAACCAAGCATCCAGAATTTTTTTTAGCTATTTAAAATTTAATTCTGACAATCCAAATGAGTGAGAATTTTTCTCACCTTGATTTTTAATCAACCGAATATCCGTTAATCGTTCCAATTTCCAGTTCAATTATGACCTCGCAATAAATAGGTAAAAGTATTTATGAGATTCGGATTTTATAAAATAATATTACTCTTCTAATTGCCGTAATTAAATTAACTAATTACATTTTATAATAGAATTACCTTAATTAGTTTAATTCGTCACCTTCCCCAAATTGAGCTTGCTACAGTCGAGCTACTCACCAACCTCCTCTTCGAACCTGGGTGCTACCCCAAAATCGCGACATCACCACTTCGAACAGCTCCACCTCGCCACCAGTCAACATCGCGACTTCACCAACTTCGCTCCATTCCAGCACCAACGGCTCATCGACCATTGCCGAGCCCCTCCACCAGATGCCATTGCTATCGCCGTACTCTCCAAGTCGCGACCATCGCGATCTCCAACTGTCTGCAACTATCGCACCCGTAACGAGGATCGATCATCACCAAAGTCTAACCACTGAAGCCCCTTTACTCGAGAACCATAACACAAGCATCCAGCCTTCGGCCAAAACTTCAACTTCGCCAGCTACCCTCCTTCACGTAGCCACGACCAAGCATCGGCTACCCCTACCACGAGTGCGCACGTGAAACTCTTTCCCTGTAGCCGCATAGCCTGCCCCTCCCAAAGTCTTCGATTGTGAGATTGATTACGAATTTGGTTTCGTATGCGATCATTCCACCCTTTCCCCCTTTTTCTGAGTTCGAATCAATTTTCGATTTGCTCGTTTGTGTTATTTTGAAGAA
The DNA here is from genome assembly GCA_030737815.1 of Allium fistulosum. Taxonomy (NCBI): domain Eukaryota; kingdom Viridiplantae; phylum Streptophyta; class Magnoliopsida; order Asparagales; family Amaryllidaceae; genus Allium; species Allium fistulosum. Next base: position 713,318,284 of record CM060905.1, read on the forward strand.
GTATAACGCGATTTTAAAGCTAAAGAGAACATGACATTTTTTTTAAATGTCGATTTATTTGGAACGAAATTTTGATGTGAACTGATTTTGAATTGAAAAGAAGGGATAGGGATGTGATTTAAGGTTGAGGGAAGGCGTGTTGGAGAAGGCATGGTCTTGACTCAACAGATTATAATATTTTTAATTATAAATATCTCACTTTACCTAGCGCAAAACATCGAACCCCTATCGAGGTGTGCCGCTAGGCATTTATAATGTTATACCCCTATTCTGAACGTAATGGAAAAGGTTTCGAGTCCTAATTCGATCGTATGGAGAAGATAGCTTTTTGGACCCAATTATCATATTAAATTTTGATATTAATTTCAACGCGTTTATATCCCGTACGACCAAATGATAAATCCATATGCTACGAAATTTAAAATTCGATAAAAATAAAATATTACGGATCCAATGGAACTGGTTTCGTCGAATTCTGAGACTGTGCCCCAAATCGCTATTTTAACTCGTAGATTAAATCGACGATTTCAAAAATTAACGAAATCACTTGAATTCCGTTTTTAATAACTTATTAACTAAATTCTAATTCCAATAGAATCTGTATAGATAATAGAAATCGTTTTGGTTTCATTTTCAACTCCTATTCAATTATTTAAACGATTTTTAATTATCAACTCAACAATTTAAATTTATTAATTAAATAGCTATATTTGGAATTTTAAATTCATTTCAAAGTTTTCAATTAAAATCTTCATATCAAAAAAATCATTTTATATTCCAAATTTAATATTTGAAACCACTTAAATATTCAAAATCAAACGACCAAAATCCGGGCTGTTACATTCCTCCGCCCTTAAAAGAATTTCGTCCCCGAAATTTCTAAGACAGGAAAATGCTCCAAACCCATTAACTTTTCCAAAACCCACTTAGTGAAAATTCGATATTCACTTTTCCAATCTTTTGTTTCGCCTAAAAAAATTAGTTTTCAATTCTAATTCCAAAACCCTCTATTTCAATTACAAATTGAAATCAAATTGCCGTTAACAAAAATTTTACAAAAATTTTCAAATTTTTTTTAACACCCTAAATTTCCGAATTTTTTTTGGCAGAGTCTCCTTTGTATGGAGGACCTTTTGCAATATGACAAGAGAGATAAATATATATACATCGACCCACACGGTCGGAATATATATGTATATGTCAATATTTTTATTTTCGCAGTATTTAATTCGAAAACGTACCTTATTTAGCATTTTGAAGCATTATTAAGTAAGCAAGTTTACTTCATATGCAATTACGCGACCAAAATCTAGCCCAATAGCCTTCGGTTACCTTTACTTACTCAATTCAAACACATAAGTACCAAAATATGAAATTCACTAACATTTTATTTATTTAAATAGTTCAAACACACAATCTTCATAAGCAATGCATGTTAAACATATATCTATAAGAAGTTTTGAGGTTCCAACACCCGTTTAATCACTTCCAATCAATCTATATACCATTTCATTCAATTTTAATGATGTACAACTCACTTTTAATGCATCCAATTTATTTTTATTTCAAGCAAACTAATATTCATTCCATTTTGATTTAAAAAAATCAATTTTATTCACTTCTATTAATTCATAGAATTTATTTACTTTCGTTTGCATCGAACAACAATTTTTCTATGCAAATTTGGCACTATTCATTTAATAAAACAACCACTTAAGCTTATAGTTATTTTAAATCGATTCCAAATCAATTTATATTCAATTTTATTCCATTTCAAATTAATATTCTATCCATTCACTTACATTCCATTCATATACATACTTCTTGTATTCAAATTCATTTTATTAAGCTCGGAATCACTCCATGCTAATTTATTAAATAACCATTTCATAAATTTATTTGAGCCCGGTTTCCATCCAAAATTATTAACTTAAGTTAATTTGTTTATTTTTACTTAACTCAACTATATAACTTGAGTTTATTACTCTTGCAACCAAATCCCATTTCAATTTTAGATTGATTCTTATTCAATCAAATTCCATTCCATTTACTAATTAATTTAATTAGTTCATTCACTTAATCCACTTCAAATTCAATTCCACACTCAAATTTTATTCAATCAACATTCCAAGTCATATTCAATTTATTTATACTTTAAACTGAATTTATTTATAACTTAAGTCATCACCATTTCAATCCAATTCTATTTTATTCGAAAAAATTTCCAATTATATTTTATTCGACTTACATTTTGTCAAATTTAATTATAAAAAGGGTAGTGAACCAAATAATTATCTAATTAGTTCACTACCCTTTTTATAATTCCACGTCTGATTTTACTTCAAAAATCACTTCATTTAATTTTCTCGAGTTCAAATTCCTTTTTATAATTCAAGTTCGAATTTTATTTCTTCACTTTAAAATACTACTCATTTTTTATTTTGGGTTTTCCATTTCACTTTCAATTTTATAAGTCACACAACTTATTTTTCACATTCCCATCAATTCTATACTGGAATATATTCACATTTTATTTTTAACTCGAGATTATACATTTATTTTATAGCCCAAGTATATTTTTATCCAATAAATTACAATTTTTATAAACTATTCAAATTTATTCATTCACAATTCCAGATTTTCACTTAATTTATTTCCTTAAGATTTATACCTCATGGTTATATAACATTTCACAATTCACAATTTATATTTACTTTAATTCAATATTATTTCTTATCCAATTAAAATTTATAACTTATAGTTATATAGTCACTTTATAATTCACATTTACATATTTTAAATTCAATTCCATATGATTCAAATCAAACACAGCTTTTTATTTAAATTTCAATTCCCTTTAATCAACATTCCAAAACCAAACTCGAGTCATTCATACTTAAATTAAATTTCACTTTAAACAATTTTATTTTTAATCCTTTCAATTTCATTATATACAATTACTTTGCTAAGTTAACTCCCATTTCATTAATACACTATATTAATTCAATTCAAATCTAGCCTATTGAATTTCCAAAATTTAATTTATCCAACTTAACTTAAGTTGAATTTCCATTTTAACTTACTCAAGTTAAAATTTATTTCCAAAATTCAATTTCCATATCTTTCTTTAAAATCATTCACCATTTATAAGTTCATAACTCTTTTTCTGATATTTTATAAAAAATTTAATAAGGATTTCAAAATTCAAATACCTAGTATTTATTTCAAATTACTTTAAAATAAATTATATACACAAACACTCTCTTTGGTTTACAAACCCTACCTTTGGAATTTTCAAAATCACTTGGTTTTATTCCAAAACAAATTCCCTGGGAATTTCTAAACAACGTTTGTTTTTCAACAAGAATCTCCAAATCAATTATTTTGGTAGCAACCCGTCAGTTAGAAACTCGAAAATGAATACTTATGATGCGGTCGTCGTCGTCAAAATTATTTTCCAGGGACTGTAGTGGGTTCAGTGCTATATCACTTCCAAAATCCATTTAAAACTATTTTTCTATTCAAAAATATCTCCAAAATAATAATACTATTATTTATCTTCAAATACTTTGGAAAATACTTTAAAAAATCTCCGTGTTTTAAATTTTCCAAATTCTGGTTTGACTCCATTTTTAGTTTTTATTTTATTTGTATACTTCACTTATACAATCTAATTTGGGTTTTATAAACCATTTCCAATTTTATAATCTTTTTTTCATTATAACATCCAAATACATCAATTTATAATATAATAATTTTACAAAAATTATTTCTTTTATATCAAAATATAATTTGGGTAAAATTATTTCATTTACCCGCTTCAAAATCATACCGTGTCAGTTTACCGTGTTTAAGTGTTTAGAAACTCCTATCGATTTAGTGGTGTCCCACTATTCGAACAGAATTTATATACCACTCAACCAATAAGCCAACACAATATAAAACCATTTTATATTCACTAACAAATACGCGCTCATATCTATTAATACACTCAAACGCATTCTAGGGTACTACTGACCCTATCTCTAATGAGTAACCCCCACCAGAGCCAAGGTTCTCACTTAACCTTCAGCTCCGATACCAAATGTAGCGACCCGCAGTTCCGTACCTTTTGAGTTGATAATAATTCTACCTCGCTCAACCCAAAGTGTACGAAAGAGCGAATAACTAGGGGTGAAGAAGAAGCAAGAGATAAAAGAAAAATAGTCAACAACACCGAATCTCACAATCGCAGTGGAACAAATATAACATATAATAAAAGTTTTTAAATACAATAACTGTACTGTTACTATACATACCATTATCAGAGTACGATGTACAACAATCAATCTGGAAAGTTTAATAAGTTTTCCTCACATGGTGGAAATACAAATCTATGGAAATACGTCTTGTCATCCAGCTTGTCTCCTGAGCTCCATTGCATCCTATCATGAATCTATAATACTCGGTCCGACTCAAACATTATAATAAAATAACACCCATGTCAGTCTGGAAAACCAGCGTGATAAAACACACTCAATTTGAGTTACTAGAATTATCAAAAATTCCTTTGAAAAACAAAGGTATCTCGTAAGACTGCGTCACACATAAACACGACAGGTTTTTCCCTTACGATAACCAAAACATTTTATATCAAATCCTCTGATATTATAATAGTTTCTAAGTACAAATACATATTCAAATAGCTGAAGTTGTTACATTAATTAAATTCCAGCATACTAGGCTCCACAAACAAAACTGTAAGCTCGTATTGGAGAATGAATTTCATACGAATGACTGGGCCGCTAGGGTACCGCCCATCACAGTACATCTCTATAACAATGTACCGAGGACCATCGCCGGGATCCCCTGCTAGACAAGACCGACCTACCCCTAACCTGGATAGACCGAATATGTTATCACCTCGGGTGTTCTCACCCTTACCATCGAGCGCTCCTTCTTTCATGCACAACCATATCCATAATATAAAGGTTTCCGAGGACATCTAGAAAAGTGATAACATACCCTACTTGGGTGCGACCCACTTAGCCTTGCTACATCTCTCCTGTTTTTGTCATTCCTGGTTGATGAGGTTCGGGGATAAGCGTTACCTTTCAAGGACAATTTTACTTACAATGCTCATCGTCCTCCAATGACAATGTTCTGATAGCATTCATCCATACAAGTTGTCCTCGGTCTGGACAAACCAAATCACCGTCTTCATCATCTTCACGGTACTCATTCGTTACGTTCAAACTGGATCGAAGTGGTTTTCGGATAATTAAATCCGATCCCGGTCTCTTCGAAATGATTAACGAAATTGGCCAATATTGATAGTCGGTTATTTAACTATCAATAAAACATCCATAAGCAATCATCCGACTTTATCATAATTCTCCAAAAATAATCCCAAAATATCTTTACAAGATATATATATTCAAACCCTTCAATAATTTACTAGTTGATATCAAACTCAAGTTCTTATGTCCTTAATAGGATATTTTCAAGTCATTTCAATACTTAGAATATTTTCCTCACTTCCAATTATAATCCATCCCTTTGAAAATATTTCTATAACTAAAATCTCGAAGTTAAATATTTTCAAATCCTTCCCATCCAATACTTAGGAATATTTATAAGCATCCTCCCTAAGATCTTTTATTTCCAATATTCAAGGAGTAGTCCATTTATTTCCTATTCTCCAATTCTTTATAAATTTTATTTATAAACCCCTTAATATTTCCAAAGTCAAATGCACTTTCTTATAACTTCAATTGCCCATTTCTAACCTCTTTTTATGAATTCTAGTTCATTTTCTGAATTTCTCGTATTTTAAACACTTTGGAAATTTTTTTAAGCTCCCAAAATCCCACTATAAGGTTCCTCTTCTAAAATCATACTCGTTTAACAAACTACGCTTCCAATCTCGAGAGGATTTATAAATAAATTCAATCCTTTAAAACTATATATATATAATAAGTATTTTTAAAGAATAATAGTTTATTTTTAAAATATGTTTAAGTAAATTTTAAATATCAAAACATTTTAAATAACATCAATAACTCATTTCCAAATCATTTTTAAATAACTGATTAATTTACAAATCCGATTAATAAAATTAGAATTTATTTCAATAAATATTAAATATTATAATAACTAGCCTTTGATAATATTTTAATATAAATAATAGTTTAAGTCATATAACATAGTAATTACAAATCCCATTTTTACAAAATTTTAATTTATCGACAAAAATGCATTTTAAAAAAAATCCATTATTGCCAAATTCAGTTTATAAATCCCTCTCGATTCGTATCACATCGATTATATCTCAACTTTACCACTATTCTCACATTCAAAAATAGATTCCGCTATTTCTTTACCAAAACGATTCCCATAACTCGATATAAATTCACATTGTAAACTTATATTTCCAATTTATCAACTGACCATCATTTTCCTTATTTATAAACATCGTTTATAAATTTATAAACTCCTTTGAGTTTCATTTATTTAAAAAAACCAATTTTTTTTATAAAATATCATTTTATAAATCCCATCCTTAATAAATCCCATTTTAATTTGAACCCTATTTTTAATATCGATTTCAACTCCTTCCTATACTTTCAAAATATCATTTTCAAATTCCTTTATATAATTTTATTTAAAAATATCTATTTAAACCAATTTACGAGTAGTTAAGTATAACCCAAATCAAATTATATATTTTCTCTCCTTCCACTTAATTTCCTTAAAAATAATCCCAATTTTCCCATAAATATTTTTATATTCAAAATCTCCTTTTTGATCCCTTCAAATTCAAAAATAACAATTTATGGTATTTAAAATACCAAGTTTAAGGTCCATGCTATTTTTCACATTTGATAATTCAATATCATATCAATAATCTATAACAGATTATTGTAACAACCCAAATTTTGTAAATATTTTTACATGGAATTTATTTGAAAACTTTAATGTTAAAATCGTTTTTAAATTGAATTTTGGAATTTTCCAATGTATTTTGGATTTTGTTTATATTTTGTTTTCCAAATATAATTAAATATTGATTTTCTGGAAATTTTATATTTTGGTCTATTCTCTATTTTATATTTTCAATTTCATTTCTAATTTCTATATTTTTCATTTTTTTTAATTCCTCCACTTTCTATTTTTCTTTTATTTGATTTATGGCTTAGAAATTGAAAGAGACTTGTTAACCCTTAATTTTCTACGACTTAAGTACTGGTCAACTCAAGAACTGGACGACTCAAGCAGAATACTTCACGACCTACGACTTAGGGTCTAGACGACTTAACGGGTTAAGGCATGAACAAATTAACGAGATAAGGTAAGAACGACTCAACGAGTTAAGGTCTAAACGACCCAAGAATTGAAACAGTCCAGAAAGTCTTCGACCCAAAGAAGTTGGCGACCCAGGGGAGTTAACGATTTAAAGCAGTCAACGACTTAAAGAACTAGACGACTTAACGACTTAAGGGATGTTACGAATTAAAGAACTAGACGACTTAACGACTTAAGGGATTTTACGACTTAAGGGATGTTACGACTTAAGGGAAGCTCCAACCTAAGGAATTAAAAGGACTTACGACTTAAGGTTATTTGCGACTCACGACTTAGCTTAAGTCGACCACGACCTAAAAGCTACCGAGTTAAAATCCAATGCCTGTACCTATGCCTCTTTTATCTGCTAAGTCGGCCACGACTTACGACTTATTATAAGTCGGCCACGACTTAGGACTTGTCTTCTACCAAATCACGAGCTGGACTCAGCAAGTCGTCCACGAGCTACCTTAAGCCAACCACGAGTCACGACTTATCTTAAGTCGGCTACGACTCAGGACTTGGCAGAATTTCCTGTCCATATTTCCCTATAAATACATCACTACCTTCAACATGGAGAAGACTTTTGGACAATCATTTTCTGAAGCATCGTTACTCTGCCGAACTCTCAACTCATCCAACATTTGGAGAACTCTAATCACTCAAGACATTACAACAAGCTTTGAGAGGAATCTACCGCATTCAACATGAATTCGAGGAGATCTTCAACATCGAAGCTTGAGCTAATAGTCTAAAGTGTTTAGGAATCGAAATATATTGTATTTTGAAAAGCATTGTATCATTTTGTCACCAGAATCAGCAATAAAAGACTATAAAGTGGATGTAGGCTCAATTACGGGCCGAACCACTATAAATCTGTTGTTCCTTTACCGTTTTCTGCTATTTCCTGCTTATATTCTGTTCCCGTACCAATGGGTGGTGCTTTCACATTGTTATTACACACACCGGGTGTTAGCGTTCGATTTTTAGCATTAACATTTTGGTGCTTTCATTGAGAATTGAACTCAGGAATACATTCACCATTGCTTCACAAAAGTTCATGGAAAAAGTTTCTTTCAAGACCAGAAATTTATCTGAGATCATGGCTCCTGGAAGAAAAGGTAGATTTGCCAGATCCGGAAATGCTGATGAGGGAACCTCCGCTTCCCCAACAGCAAACGAGGCAACTCCTACCATTGGAGTCACAAGGGCTGAATTAGACGACGCAGTGTCGGGATTATATTAGCAAATTGAAGCTCAAAACGCTTTAATGATGGATAGATTAACCGCTTTACTCGGGGCAAATCAACGGCCAGAAAACAATGAAACAGTCTTCACCGAAGATGCTCATAATTCCCAGGAGAAAGATATTCCTCAAAGAGCAACTAGCGCAACCAAAGCGCCACCTTTCCAAGCTGAAGGTTCGAGGCTGCAACCAACTTTTCACGAACATCTGCCCAGGCAAAATTCCGAAAGAAAAGCTGATGTCTACTCGGCAATGCCTCCGAACAATGAGGAGTACCTATTAGGGATGATTCGCCAAATCATGAAAGAGAGTATGCAGAGGGAAGAAAATGAGAACGACTGGGGATTTTCTCCAAGTAAGAATCCGTTTATTGAAAGGATCCTGAAAGCAGAATTTCCAAGGAAATTTGTACCTCCTACTATCCCAGCCTATAGGGGCACGAGTGATCCAAACCAGTTTCTATACAAGTACGATTGGCATATGACCGGTGCAAGGGCATCAGATGAAATTAAATGCCGATACTTTCCAGTGTACTTGGAAGGAGTGGCTCTACTTTGGTTCACAAAGTTACCAGTTCGGTCCGTGGATCAATTCTCTGATTTAACTCGAAAGGTCAAGGATCAGTTCAGGTTGTATGCTTCAAGAGCTAAAGATATAATGTCACTGTCCAACCTTGAACAAGGGCCCGGAGAATCTATCAGGTCTTTCTTGAACCGTTTCAATTTAGCCCTAGCCGAAGTGGATAATGCAGAACCCCGTATGATCCTGACTTACCTGATGCGAGCCATCAATAAGTCAAGTGAATTCGGAAGATGGTTAAAAATGAAGGAGCCAAACTCACTTGAAAAATTCTATAAAAAGGCCGACGAATTCATGCGTCTAGAAAGCCTTCATATGTCCGCAAAAGCAGTTGTTGCCGAAGTCAAGAATAACGATGTTGCCCCTAACAAAAGAGAATCGGGAAACCAGAAAAGGGAAAATAACGGAGAAAAGAAGCAGGGAAATGAGAAGAAACCTCGCCGCTTTAATTCTTCAGATTTCACTCCCTTAACTGACACACCGAAGAATATCTTTTTTGCAACAAAAGATGTTGTCAAGTATCCTAAACCACCTGAGATGGGGAGAGGCGCAGTGCGTAATGGGAAATTCTGTCAATTCCACAATCAACCTGGCCATGATACTGACCAATGTTGCCAGTTAAAGAATGTGATTGAAGAGTTGCTGAAACAGGGTAAACTGCAGCAATATGTGAAGAGCAACAGAGTTGACCCAACCTCATCCACTCAGGGACAACAACATCCTGTCCATCGATCTGGCTCTGACAACAACACTACAATGCAAGATTCCGAAAAGCTTGTCATTAATGTTGTCACAGGGGGTCCTTACCCAGCAGGCAGGGATTGGGACGACTGCTAACTACCCACAAGACTGCAGCTGGGACATCTTCCAATCTCTCTAACATATGAATCTAAAAAACTACAAGTCAAATGGAAATTCAATCCGGAGATTCAGAAACAACAATCGCTTGCATCCAATTTTTACTTAATAGCATTGTTTAAATTTGTAAAAATAATGTCAGATGTATAACTCTCGTATTGTAAACCACTGAGAAATCAGTGGGAATCAGTAATAAAGAATATAAATTTTGTGTTCTTGACTATTATAAAATGCCTGTTTTATTTCGATGTGTAAATACTTTAAATGTATTGCTAAAATATTGATTTAATATTACAGGTCATTAAAACAAAGCTTACCCATCGCAATGCCAAGTGAACCCCATGAATCACTCAATAAACAAATTTCAAGCCATAGAAAGTTCCAAATTCAAATCCAACATAAGATGAACTTTGCATCAAAAGTTGATGATTCCACCAAAAAGACACTTTTCCAAAGAAAAGGAACTAGACGCTTGTTAACTAATTACGATCGTTTGTATAAACAGACATCTGATTAAATAACCTGCGCCTGTCCCATGGAATCAATCAATAGTGAAGTACACTCCATTGGATAAAGCAAACTGCTTGCGAAGGAAAGGAACATATGCTCGGAGACAATAACAGGGGACCATTAATGAGAAAACGACAAAAAGACATGGGCGAGCTGATCAACAAAAGCCCTCTTCGGAGTCACAAGACCTCTTCGGAGGTGCAACTCTTCGGAGGATAAAGCCCTTTACGGAGGCACAAGCCCTCTTCGGAGGCACGCCAATAAATGGAAATGCTCTTCTCAACAAAAAGGTTGATGGAATCAATGAGGCAAGGCCTTTGTTAACTAATTGCGATCGATTGTGCGAACGAACATCCAATTAAATAACTTGCGTCCGCCCTATGAATCCATTTAAATGTGAGAAAGTAACTTCCAGGCAATCAAATAAAGACCTCTTCGGAGGCAGAAGACCTTCCCCAAGGCACACAAGACCTCTTCAGAGGCACGAGACTTCTCCGGAAGCACAAGACTTCTCCGGAAGCACAAGACTTCTCCAGAAGCACAAAACCTCTCCGGAGGCACAAGGCTAATCTTCGGAGTCCATGCTACTCCACAGATTCAAAAATGCTAATCTTCGGAGTCCATGCTACTCCACAGATTCAAAAATGCTAATCTTCGGAGTCCATGCTACTCCACATATTCAAAAATGCTAATCTTCGGAGTCCATGCTACTCCACAGATTCAAAAATGCTAATCTTCGGAGTCCATGCTACTCCACAGATTCAAAAATGCTAATCTTCGGAGTCCATGCTACTCCACAGATTCAAAAATGCTAATCTTCGGAGTCCATGCTACTCCACAGATTCTAAAATGCTAGTCTTCAGAATCCATGCCACTCCACAGATTCCACAACACTACTCCTCGGAAGTACCAAAAAGCCCTCCTCAGAGGCACACTTCAGCTCTTAAGGAAGACCTACTTTTTCATCTTGAAACATTCTTCCCCAGAGATTGAAGTGCTAAGTGAAATCCTCTCTAGAGGCCCGCTTTACCGCGTAGGAGAATTCACTTCTCAAAAACATGAAGTGACCATCTCCGAAGGGTGAAGCGTGAAAACTTCTCCAAAAATGAGACATGCTCAATTTAAGTAGAATAATTGTTTCCTCAAAGATGGAATAGTTATTCTCTAAAAAAAAATAAGAGTACAAGTCTCGCCAAAGCAAAAAGATATTGTAGTGCACTTGTGGTATAGGGGAAATATCATACGATACAACTACAACAATAAAAGTAGTATTCAAGCGACATACCACAAGCACATTACAATATCACGCGGAAAAGATGTGGAATAAATGCATTCTCAAACACAGACAAAAAGTTTGTACAAGTAGAAAGAATCGCTTATTCTACACTAAAATGAGAAATAAATGCATTCTTACATATACAAGAATTCATGCAAGAAAAAGAATTATTTTATTCAATACTGTGAAAATTCTTTACATGTGCAGATCTTAAAAAAGCAGGGACCGGTACCTGCACAATCTCCGGTCGATACAAGCAAAAAGCAAAATGGAGAAAATAAAATCAAGCTCATTTCTCCTTTTTCCCACCTTTGGAGCTTTTACCCGGCCTAATGATTAGTTTCTGAGGCCGCTGTGAACGGGTCGGGGAGGAAGGAGAAAGAGGAGCAGCTGGATCTTCTTTAACATTTTCTTCATCAGCCAAAACGCTCTTCTTCTTCTTCATTGCGCGTTTCCCCTTCCTCTTGGAAGAAGATTCACTTCCCGGAGTAAAGAACTCAGAAAGCTTTGTATCGTCATCATATGTTTGCTCCGGGGTCTTTTCGCCTTCTTCAAGTTCCCCAGTCTTTTGCTCCTGCGAAACAACCGGATCGTCCAAGTCTTTGAGGGCTTCTATTTTCTCTTCTTGCGATCCTGGTTGAGAAGTAGAAAGAGGAGTGGCTTGAAAAGGAGGAGGAACAGCAGCTGGAGAAGGAGAAGTTAGCGCAGCTTTCGGTACTTCCGCTACAGAAGAAAATAAGTTAAAATCAGTATTCTCCAGGAAAAGAGAAGATATTGGTTCATCAAAGCTTAAGTAATAAGTAAGAAGCTCATCAAACTCGGTTAAATTGAATAAGTGATTCACTGGATCCGAGTTGACGTCAAAGTTACCTGGAGAAGTTGGCTTTGAAAGATCAACCTCGAATTTCTCAACCTCAATATCTTCCAAAGCCTCTTCCTCGGTAGGAGTAGTCACAATTTCAGTGTCAACTTTAGCAGGAAGCGAAGAATGGGCACTGGAATTTATAATGTTGACATTAGCCGAAGTTGAAGTATGAACGGGGGCAGTTGAAGGAGCTTCCTCTTTCGGGTGTTCATCTCCCATCGACTCAGCTCGCGCTTTGGAAAGTTGCTCCTTTCCTCTAGCAAGAGCGACGCGAGTTTCATCGTCAAGATAACGTGCCTCAAGCTCTGCCTCATCATAGCCGGCACCGCCAAGCATATCAACTGCGGCTTCCCACACTTCAGCCAGAGTAATCTCATATTCAGGGCCTAGAAAAGAGAGGCTCCCATGACCCAGAACGCTGTGCAGATAAAAGTCAAAAAGAGTAGAGCTAATGTTGGCTTTGGTAGCCACATGAGACTCTTCGGCTGCAACTTTCCTAGCGATAGCATCATCGCGCTCTTTTTCAGTTCTCAGTAACTGAGCTTGCAATCTGACGATTTCCAAATCTCGAGAGCTAATTTTCTCCCGAAGCTGAACAGCAACATCACGATATTTCCCAGTAATATGCTGCTCTGCTTCAAGTTTGGCTTCAGCATCTCGCTAAGCAGCGTGAGCATCTCGGACTTGCTTCTGGAGCATCTCCTCCTTTTGCGAGTAAGAAGTGGAGGAAGTGGCAATCTCGTTCTTTAGTTTTTCAACTTCAGCCTCAAGCCTCTCATAACCATCGGAGATGCTCTTCATTTTAGCGTTGTGCTGCTTGCAAATTTTGTCCCATTCTGATTTATCATTCTCCATGGTCAGCATGGCTTCAAGATTCGCACGATTGACTCTTTGCAGCTCGTCGACAAGTTTTTGCCATCCAGATATCCTTTCAATATCAAGTTTGACGGCATCAAGGTTACACAGCATAGTCGGTTTATCAATCGGAACCAAGTCAAGGTCAAAGCGCACCCCTTTTAAGCACCAATTCGGAAATCGGCTTTGAGGAATAGGAGGGGCATCTTTGACCTGATACTGAGGTCTGCTGATGATCGCCTGGATGTCAGATTTCTTTAAAATAGGAGAGCCGGATGGAATATTAGGAGAGATGGGAGCATCGATCTTTTCCGAAATTGCAGACGTGTCCTTTTCGCTAAGTTTGGTCCGCTTGCTAGAACCATCAACAATGTGACTCTTCCCCTTGTCGTCGTAAGATTTCCTTTTTTGAGAATCGTCACTTCTACGGGAAGAGTCGTATCGCTCGTCCCTACTCCCATAATGCTGTTCATCTTCTCTTCTGCGGCGCTCTTCATAATCCCGTCTCTCGCGAGCTTTTCTAGAGGCCCTTTCTTCATCGGTCTCCTGACGGGAAGGAAGATAGCGCCTAAATTAATAAGTATCGCGGCCTCCATGGCGCTGGAATTTGTCGTAGTACGATCCGCTCCGCCCCATCGAAGAATCTGAAAAAGAAAAAGAGACAAGTGTCAAAGATCTTCAAAGCAAAGAGGCCAAGTGCATTTAATTGTAAAAATCCTAAGCGTGTGTGATGTGCAAACTACGCGCGTCAGGCTACAAACCACTCTGTGGCGTAGGAATAGCAATGGCTTGTGTTGAAGGTGTTGTAATTTGTTGCAAAGAAGAAGTCGCTTCAACAACAGGAGAGATCGCTTTTGAAATATCATCTTTAAAAAGTTCCTGAGAAGTTATCTTTATATCGCTCAAGTCATCGAAGGTGTCATCACCATGGCGCCCAGCAGAACTCTCCTTTTCAACTTCCACATCGGCTGACTTTTCAGAAATTCGAGGATTTTCTTCCTCTTCAATAATTGGAGCAAGTGCCGGTTTGCTGGACGGTCCCGCGACATCGGTAAGTGTGGGGCATTTTACCAGTTGAGTTTCAGTAGCAGACTCCTTCAGTATGGGTTCCTCAACAGAAAGTGGGACATCTGGTGCCTCCGTAGGAGAGTTGGGAACTTCGCAAGGCTGAGTGGAGCGAGAGGGATGAAGAAGTCCAAACTGGTGAAGAAATTCGTCTTTCAACAAAAATTTCGCGTCCCGCTCTTCAACTGGTACAGCCATGAGCCTCTCCCGAGTTTGCTTGTGACTGGGATCCCTAGAAGGAGGGGGGAGCGCTGAAATGATAAAGCAAAGTTAACACTTGGTGATTCGGACTTCACAAAACTCAGAGAATAGAAGAAGAAAAGATAGACAATCTTACTTCCTTCCCTCCACACAGCATAAAACCCCGGGGGACAGCGAATATAAAAGAATTGAGTTAAAAACCCGTGAACACTGTCGGGAAGACCAACAATCAATTTACGGTTTCTGGCGCTTCTCACGACAGTGATAGAAGGATGATCTTTGGTTTTGGTAAAGGAGCACAAGTAGCAAATCTCATCAAAACTCGGAAGTCGCTCAAGAGTTCTTCCAAATAGCACACACAACCCCATTAGAATGGCATAGCCATTGGGATGTAGATGAAATGGGGAAATGGCCAGTTGTCGAAGAAGATGCTGGAGAAAGTTGTTGAAAGGTGGAACGGCTCCACTCAGGCACATTTGTCGATTCACCGCTACAAAGCCAGGAGGCGCTACATCAGCAGTGTTATTTTTCTCAGGAAGAATGGCATCAGCTTCAGCAATGCCAAACTGGGTGCACAATTGCCGAAAAACTCTGTACGATAGAGTGGTAGAGGCTCTTTCTGGAGGATTGATTAAAGGAGCTGGAATAAGAGTGGACTCTCCAGTCTGGACTGTTACATATCCTTGCTGAGAAGTCATTCTACACAAGCAACTGGATATTCAAATATGAAGGTGCACGTTTCCTAAATAGTGTGAAGTGTTGTGCAAAACTAGTAAAGATAATAAGTAAATACAACTGGAATTAAGCTAGTCGGTAATTGATCGATTATCAAATTTCAGGACTTGTTAATTTAAAGTTCAAGTACAGTATTAGTGCAAACCGGTCATTTTCAGTTGACTATTTCAATGTTGCTTTAATACTTTGCTTGGATTTGTTGATTTAAAGCACTTCGTTCACACAATCTATTTGAGTTGATTATCTGTTATTAACTAATCTGTCATTTGATGTAGGCAGTCAGTGACAGTATATTCGTCCCAATTTTCTATAAATGTTGTATTAAATAGATTGATAGTTTGCAAGTTAGAGTGATCTGTGGAAGAATGCAACAATTCAAAGTTCAACAGTTCAAAGTTCATGCAAAGCTTAATGCTAAGTCGCCAACGACTTAACTGTTAACTCGTCCACGACTTAAGGATTTCAAGGCAAATAAGGACAGGTCGTTTCAATTCTAAGTCATTAATGCTTTAAGTCGGTAGTACTCCAAGTTGTAAGATGTGTAAAAGAAGAAAGGGGCTTCAGTTCAAAGTGAGGTAAAATTTCCCAAGTCCTAAGTCGTCCACGACTCAAAGCTTATGTCGTAAGTGGATAAGTCGGTAAAGACTTAAGTCGAGAGGGTTCATAGGTCGTACAAGGCTGCTAAATCGTGACCAAGCTAACATCCCACTTCATTTGACCCATTGACTTTTCTCCTTAACTCCTAACCCGTTATCCTCCTAATCCGTTAACCCCTCCGTGAACATAAGCTTTCATTTTTCACACTGATTAAATCATCCAAAAAACCAATTTGGGATCGCCAAAGCCTCGCCAATCTAATCAGTTAAGCCTAAAACACAGTAACCCATCATCTTCATCGCCCCAATCATCTAAAGCTAAATCGAGCAGAATCGAGTTCACGAACTGTCGATACAGTGGAATTCGCGACGAGGCATTGCACAAGGGGATGGATTAAGTACAAGAAGGAGAATTCACGAATTAACGATGATCAAGGATCGAGGAGGAAGCAAGAACACTTACACAATAAAGGATCAGGGATCGGTGATTGGTTGATTGTTAAAGAAAAGGAAAAATCGCCTTGAGGAAGCTCGAAGAAATGTTAATGGCAGATACGATTCAGGAGATAGGCAATGAGAAGAAGGAAGTAGGAGGAACGACTCAAGCCTTTTATATCTCAGGGCAGTGGAACACGAAAAGGCACACACGAGTTAAGATAAGTCGAAGCACACGACCTACGACTTAGGCGTGTACTTAGAGGGGAAAATGTTAACCCTTAATTTTCTACGACTTAAGTACTGGTCGACTCAAGAACTGGACGACTCAAGCAAAATACTTCACGACCTACGACTCAGGGTCTAGACGACTTAATGGGTTAAGGCATGAACAACTTAACGAACTAAGGTGAGAACGACTCAACGAGTTAAGGTCTAAACGACCCAAGAATTGAAACAGTCCAGAAAGTCTTCGACCCAAAGAAGTTGGCGACCCAAAGAAGTTGGCGACCCAGGGGAGTTAACGATTTAAAGCAGTCAACGACTTAAAGAACTAGACGACTTAACGACATAAGGGATGTTACGACTTAAAGAACTAGACGACTTAACGCCTTAAGGGATGTTACGACTAAGGGATGTTACGACTTAAAGGAAGCTCCAACCTAAGGAATTAAAAGGACTTACGACTTAAGGTTATTTGCGACTCACGACTTAGCTTAAATCAACCACGACCTAAAAGCTACCGAGTTAAAATCCAATGCATGTACCTATGCCGCTTTTATCTGCTAAGTCGGCCACGACTTATGACTTATTATAAGTCGGCCACGACTTAGGACTTGTTTTCTACCAAATCACGAGCTGGACACAGCAAGTCGTCCACGAGCTACCTTAAGCCAACCACGAGTCACGACTTATCTTAAGTCGGCTACGACTCAGGACTTGGTAGAATTTCCTGTCCAGATTTCCCTATAAATACATCACTACCTTCAACATGGAGAAGACTTTTGGCCAATCATTTTCTGAAGCATCGTTACTCTGCCGAACTCTCAACTCATCCAACATTTTAAGAACTCTAATCACTCATGACATTACAACAAGCTTTGAGAGGAATCTACCGCATTCAACATGAATTCGAGGAGATCTTCAACATCGAAGCTTGAGCTAATAGTCTAAAGTGTTTAGGAATCGAAATATATTGTATTTTGAAAAGCATTGTATCATTTTGTAACCAGAATCAGCAATAAAAGACTATAAAGTGGATGTAGGCTCAATTACGGGCCGAACCACTATAAATCTGTTGTTCCTTTACCGTTTTCTGCTATTTCCTGCTTATATTCTATTCCCGTATCAACGGGTGGTGCTTTCACATTGTTATTACACACACCGGGTGTTAGTGTTTGATTTTTATCGTTAACAAGACTTGAGTTACATGTTTTAACTTATGACTATTCCTTTGCCTAGCCTCTTCATTTCCTAGCCGTGCATTTCATTCCTCATAGTCGTCCACTTCTCTTTCTAATTCACGTACAAAACATCTCATTCCCTTCTCTTTCTCATTTCTATTCCCTGGAAGAAATATTCAGTAAGTTTCAATGGCTTCCTTTTCTCTCCTTTTCCTCTTATCATGCTATTGCCGACCACAACCCCTCCTCCACCACCACCTTCCACGGCCATCAACCATCATCACCACCACATGCCATAGCCATGACCAATAGATCCAAATCCATCACCATCTATGCATGAAACCCTAGCCAAACCTCCACTTGATCACTTCCCCACCTTGTTTGCCTCAGCCTCCACCACCATGTCCTCGTCCAGCCCCTTGTCGTGCCTTACCTGACCCTTGCCGCACCCAGACCTGACCTGACCCCTTGCCTGAACCCATGGGCCGAGCCATACTTGCCTAGGCCGAACCCACTTGAACAAATAACCTTCAATTGCTTGACCTTTTGCCTTCCATGCATTGTAACTTGCCATTTTCCACTTCCTCAAACCATAGCCGTGCCTTGTGACCGATACCCAAGCCCACTTACCTCAAAACACATCATGGCCGAGCAAAGTATGGTGATGGACGAACCTATAGGTGATGTGGTCGAGCCCACTTGTGTGGTTAAGCCCAATTATTCCATTGTTGATTCATAATTTACATTGTTTTAATTTATTTTGTGTTGAATATATATGCTTATATATGTTGTATATTTTGTTGTTACAAGACTTGGATCTTGGCTCTCCATCCACTCGTATTTGATTCGTGCTTGTCGTTCTTTTCGGAGTTGTTTGTCTTGTGTTTGATTGTTATCTCCAGCTTTAGAAGGTGAGTTTATCACTCTCGACAAATCGTATTTATATTAATGTGAAACAATGTCACTTGAATTGTAGTAGTTGATATGCCATGTTATATGCTCACATCTTCCTGTTATATGACATTATATGATGATATTACCTGATTATATATACATGGTGTATCACCTGACATCAAATGATATGTTTACTATTTATTTTATTTTCCGTTTCTCACACTGCAAGTTCCCTGTTAGTATAGAATCACTATGGGTTGAAATGATACATACCCGAACAGACATTAGAATAAGGAAAAATCATTATGAGCTGAAATGATAGGCTCAAGCGATTTTTATTTTTATATGACTTGGGATTGCGGGTTTGAAATGATAGAACCCGGATTTTTCTTTTAAATTATGGATTGAAATGATATATTATTCGTATCACTTGACCTTGGTTAGAAACCATTATACAGGCCCATGGTTATTTTTATATATTTTCTGAAAATTATTAAGTATTTTCAAATGTAAAAATATGATATTTTAACTTAAATTTGGATTTAAATGATCTAAATAAAGCTTTAGTGATTTTTGTATGTTAAAATGTAAAGTAAATAAATGGTTAAAATGCACCTTATATTTTGACTTATTTTGATAATTGGAAAATCTAGTTTTCAAATGGAAATTTAAGTTTGACTTATTAAAGAATATCTTATTTATGAAATGGGTATTTTATTATAAGGTGTTAAGTTATTGGTTAAAATAAAGGTTAAGTAAAATAGTGTATTTTGACATAATAAATGAATTATGGTTTTAATTGGATATTCATTTATAAAATTTTATTTTATTTAAATCATAAGTTAAATGATTCTAAATGAATATTTTCTGAAGCGTGAGATATGATTTTATAATTTAAAAATGGTTAAAATTGAAGTTTTAATGTTTCTGAAATTTTATAATAAATCTTGAATTAGTACTGTAGCACTTTGTAAGTGCTGCTGTTTCTAAAGCAGAACTATTTTGAAACTAATATATCTACTGTAGCACTTTGTAAGTGCTGCTGTTTCTGAAATTGACAATTGTTTGAAATACTAATATACATACTGTAGCACTTTGTAAGTGCTGCTGTTTCTGAAATTTACAATGTTTTGAAATACTACTATATCTACCGTAACACTTTATAAGTGCTGCTGTTTCTGAAAAATACAATGTTTGAAATTTTTGTAATTAAATGAATGAACTCAGAAAATGCTATAATTCTGGAAATTGAGTATTTGATTTGAAAGTATAATGACTTCATATTTAAATGGTTTAAATGAATCATTTTGATTTGGAATATAAACCATTTTTGGAATTTATAACCACGGGTTATAATAACGATTGGTTGTTAATGAGACCGGGATCGGACATGGACATACTCTCTGTCGATATCAAAAACCACTTTAACAATTATGTATGCGGTGGAGATTCCATAATGAAGTAGGATGGTGGCGACGATCCTATATGAGGTATATACGTGGACCCGACTCCCGTGAGTTGGCATAAGGTGGCTAAAACAGGAGCGATTCCGGGACAACGAGGTAGCCCCTCTAATCGGACACATTCCGTCATATACCATTCTATTACTTTGTGATTGATTGGGTGCACCCTTTGATTTTTGGGAGTGTGGCTCGAGGTGGGCGGTAGTGGCTGCTATGCGTTACCACCAGTCCGGATGCGTATATCTACCCTGGCATTGCCTCGTTGTGCCGTGTCACCTACCCTAGCGAGCTTTACTACGAGTTTGTTTTGTACCGTACCTATGGAGTGCCCTCCGACGACACCCTGTACGGGGAGATTACGGTACTGTATAGACTATGGGAGTATATAAATGTGTTAAGGGGAATATGGGTAATGCCTTAACGCTATTTTGATAGTTAACTTTACTGTAGACGTTATTATAATAGCGTATATTACTACATAGTAGATAGTTTAACGGATCCTTAAAGGATAGGCAATCCCAAGCATCCTTTAACTTACTTGTGCATTTCTATTACAGTTCACTTGAGTTGGTTTACATTGTATAAGTATGTATGTCCTGACTCGAGTGTTTGTGTTTGTGTTTTTGCTTTACGCTCGGGTCTGCCTGAGTATTACAGCTTTGGATTCACCTTCTGGAGCTAAAGATTGCTAGAGTTTATCCGTCTATCTAGTCGTCTTTACATTTCAGTTATTTCATTCAGCTTTGCTTATGTAATTGTGAACTTATGTATTAAAACTTCTGTTTTATCTGTTTTTCAGACTATGGTATTTTGTATTTGTTTTGAGACTATGTATTATAGTGGCTTCATGAACCACTATTTATTTTATTTTCCGCTGCGAGTTATTATGATATTCTGTGTCTGTGATTCTGTGAATGGTTTTATTTGCTCCAAATTTATTTACATTCTATTGTTTTGTATTATTCAAGTCTGACATGTGTGGTTTTATTGTCGATTTGAATGGTCATGAATAGTGGGTCGTTACATTTGGTATCAGAGCCAGGTTTTAGGCAAACCTTAGCCTATGGAGCAAAAACTCATTAGAGATAGGGTAGAAATACCCTAGAATGAGTGAAATCATTCTTAGAATCATTTCTTTATGAGAGAACGTATTTTAGGTATAAAATGTTTTTCAAATGATTTTAAAGGATTTTAAAAGATTATTTTGGATTAAAAAAAATTTCTTGTTTTAAAAATCCTATTTTTTTAACTTCGTTCTTTTCGAATCCACCTGTTTGTTTGAATTCTTTGATTAGGATTTCCATTCTAGTTGAATCTTATCTTTGTCTTTCTGTTTTACCTTTGCCCTAAAATTCATTCTTGATTTTTCTAAGATGAATCGTAGGAATGCCAAAGGTAGGGGTCACGGTATTGCCCCAGTTCCCGAACCTGTTGCACCCATCAGGTTCACTACTCTTTGCAAGGAATTCACTCAGCTTAGTGGCACCAAGTTTACTGGATCTGAGAGCATCGTAGAGGCTCAGCAGTGGTTGAGGAGCCTTGAGAGGATTTTTACTAGTTTGGAGATTACTGATGCTCAGAAGCGTCAGTTTGCAGCTTGGTAGCTTCAGGAAGCAGCCCAGGATTGGTGGGAGTCTGTCACAGCTCAGACTGTGGAGGCAGACATTTCTTGGGATCAATTTAGGTATCTTCTTGTGTTAGTCTTGTGTTTGTTTCAGCTTTCTCTCCTTGAAATCTATCCTAAGCTTATCTATCTCTTTTCTAGGGAGGCTTTTATGGCAAAATGGATGCCCGAAGCCGGGAAGTCCCAGCTATACAGGGAGTTTATGGATCTTAAGCAAGGGAGCATGTCATTTTCTGAGTATGAGCGGAAGTGCAATGAACTTTCCAAGTTTGGTCCTGGCCTGATTGACACCTCTCTTTAGAAGAATGAGAAATTTATAGCTGGAGCTCGTCCAGAGTTTTATGATCGTCTCATTTCTCATGTTCATGGCACTTTCACCGAGCTTATGGATATGGCTATTCGTTATGAGAATCCTACTTCTAAGGATCCTGCTGTTGCTCGTGCTCCTTCTTCTCAGTCTTTCTCTGCTAATTCTAAGAAGAGAAAGCCTAATTTCCTTCAGCAGAAGAAGAATTTGCCCAAGAATCCAAGATTGGGATCTTCATCTTCTCCTTCTCCGAGGCAGCCTATCAACCTTTCTTCTATTACCTGTTTCAAGTGTGATCAGAAGGGACACTATGCCAATAGTTGCCCTACTTCAGTTGGTGCTGCTGTTCCTCCACCTCAGGATACCAGGAACAACCTCTGTTATGTCTGTTTGCAGCCTAGTCATTTCAAGAATAATTGCCCCTTGTATCAGAAGGGCAAGACATCTGGAGTCTTCGCCTTGTCTTCTTCCACTCCTGCTCTATCTACTCCTAGTGATACCCAAGGTACTCTCTAGGGCACCTTTACTTTGTTTAATTTTCCTATTCGTGTTTTATTTGATACTGGAGCTTCGCGTAGTTTTATTTCTGTGGATTATTGTGATAATTTAGAGCATCTTCTTTCTCCTATGGATGCTGTTGAATCTTTATGTGTTTCTAATCCTATTGGTTGTCCCGCGAACCTAAATATGGTTTGTAAACAAGTGAAACTCCTCTATTTTGATCATCGGTTTAGTGGTGATTTCTATGTTCTGGGTTTCGATGCTTTTGATTGGTTGCTTAGAGGTGATTGGCTAAAGAGGCATGATGCTGTCATCTCTTGTAAATCCCGAACTGTTTCTCTTGTTGATGATCGGGGTAATTCTTTGGTGATTCAGTGCCGTATGCCTCAGGATTTTGCTGGTAGTTTTATTTTCTCTTTGGATTCATCTCCTGGTGATCTTAATTCAACTCCTGTGGTTAAGCTCTATCCTAATGTATTTGGCGAAGTTTCTTCTTTACCTCCTAAGCGGGAAATTGATTTCCGCATTGATCTTATTCCTGGAGCTCGACCTGTAGTTCTTCCTCCCAGAAGAATGGCACCCCGTGAGAAGGTTGAGTTGAGGAAACAAATTGAGGACTTGTTCTCCAGAGGTTTAATCAGACCTAGTCATTCCGAATGGGGAGCAGCGGTGGTTTTCGTCACCAAGTCCGATGGTTCTCTGAGGATGTGTGTTGATTATAGGGAGCTGAACAAGCTAACTATGAGGAACAGATATCCTATGCCTCGTATCAATGATATGTTCGATCAGCTTTATGGAGCTACTATTTTCTCTCAGCTTGATCTTGCCACAGGTTTCCACCAGCTCAGATTTGCTGAGGAAAGTATTCCCAAGACCGCTTTCCATACTAAGAATGGTTTCTATGAATGGTTAGTTATGCCTTTTGGTTTAACTAATGCCCCTGCTTTCTTTGTTGATCTGATGAATCGTGTTTTTCGTGATGTTCTTAATAAGTTTGTTCTTGTCTTTGTTGATGATATTCTGGTCTTTTCTAAGACCGAGGAAGAGCATGAATCTCATTTGAGCTTTGTTCCGGGGACTCTTACGAGTCACCAATTGAAAGATAAATTCTTTAAATGCCATTTCTAGAAGGATGAAGTCAGATTCCTTGGACATATTGTTTCTAGTAATGGAGTTTCTGTTGATCCAGTCAAGATCGCTGCGATCAATGTAAGTCTATCCTTTTCTCATCTTTCTTTTGTAATCTAATTATTCTATCTTTGTCTGTAGTTCTTATTTTTCCTCATTCTATTGCAGGATTGAGAAACTCCTAGGACTCCATCTGATATCCGTAGCTTTCTGGGCCTTGTCGGTTATTATCAAAGATTCATTGAGAATTTTGCTCGGATTGCTGCACCTCTCACTGCTTTGACTCGAGAGAATGATAAGTTTATATGGAATGATAAGTGTAAGGCTGCATTCAATGAGTTAAAACACAAGCTTACTTCCGCACCAGTTCTTACCGTTCCAAATGGAAATGAGGGATTAACGGTATACACTGATGCTAGTCGTGAAGGTTTGGGAGCTCTTCTGATGCAGGATGGGAAGCTCATTGCTTATGCCAGTCATTAGTTGAAGACACATGAAGCCAATTATGTTGCTCATGATTTGGAATTGCTTGCTGTGGTTTTTGCTTTGAAGCTTTGGAGACATCATCTTTTAGGAACTAAGTTTGAGCTTTTTACGGATCATCAGTCTTTCTTCGGACAGAAGCGATGATTCTCATAAGAGGAACTTGTTGAAAAATAAGTTTTGGCTTCAACTGACTTTGATGAATTTCTCGCCTATTACCTAAGTTCCGATGAACCAATATCTTCCCTTTTTTCGGAGAATACTGATTTTAACTTCTTTTCTTCTGTAGTGGAGGCACCAAGCGCTGTACACACTTCTCCTCTTCCAACTGTTCCTCCTCCAACCCTTCAAGTCACTCCTGCTTCCCAGCCGGGTTCGCAGGAAGAGCAAATAGAAGCCCTTCATGGCTTGGAGGATCCACTCGCTTCTCAAGAGCAGAAGGCGGAAGATCTTGAGGACAGTGAGAAGACTCCGGAGCAGTCTCTTGATGATAACACGAAACTTTCCACGCTGCTTACTACTCCGGGAAGTGAGTCTTCTTCGAAGAGAAAAGGGAAGCGCGCCATAAGGAAGAAGAAGAAAAGCATTTCAGCTGGAGAGGATAAAGCAGAAGAAGATCCAGCTACACCTTCTTCTCCTACTTCTCCGACCCGCCCACATCGGATTCCGAAACTAATCATCAAACCGGGCAAGGGTACTAAAGGTGGCAGGAAGAAGGAGTGATAAGCTGGACTCTACTTTTCTTATTTTTCTTTTTTGCATGTATTGACCGGAGATTGTGCGGATACCGGCCTCCGCTTATTGAAACCTGCATATGCACAAAAATTTCATAGTATGGAATAAAATGGTTCTTTTTGCTTATACAATTTCTTGTTAGTATATGTGTGAACGCATTTATTCCTTATTTTTGTACAAGTTTCTTTATTTACTTTATATGATATTGCAGTGAGCTTGTGGTATAATGATTGATTGTTGTTTTTATTAATATAGCTATTTGCCCCCATACCACGGCTTACTGCAATATTCTGAAAAGACTTGTATTCTTATTTTTTAGAGAATAATTCTTCCGTTTTGAGGAAATATTATTCTACTTTTAATAGAATACGCCTTGTATCGGAGAGGTTTCTCTTTCTCTTTCTTTTAAAAGAACACTTCTACTTTCAGGGATGATCATTTTTGTTTGTTAAAAAATGAATTCCCCTATGCAGTGAAGCGAGCTTCTAAAGAACGTGTTGATCTTTTTTGTGAGAAAGTTGTATTTCCTTGTTGAATGGGCCCACGGGACTGGCGTCAGCTGTTTTACCGGATATTTGTTTGTACAAATGATCTCAAGTATTCAGTTGTGGCCTTGAACCTTCTTTTTCGAGAAGGTGCCCCTTTCGTGGTTCCATCAATGAAGTTTTCGGATGTGCCTCATTAGAGGGCTTTATTTGTTTAGTGCTTCCAAAGAAGACTTTTGTGCCTCGGAAGAGGGCTTTTTGGGCTTATGCCTTGGGAAAGGACTTTTTTGTTGTGCCTCGGGAGAGGGCTTTTGTTTGTGTGCCTCCGAAGAGGGCTTGATTTGGCATTTCAGCTCTGGTGAAGTGGGTCTCCGAAGAGAGATTTTTGCACTTCAACTCTGGTGAAATGTGCCTCCGAAGAGGTCTTTTTGGCATTCCAGCTCTGGTGAAGTGGGCCTCCGAAGAGAGATTTTTGCACTTCAACTCCGGTGAAATGTGCCTCCGAAGAGGTCTTTTTGGCATTTCAGGTCAGGTGAAATGTGCCTCCGAAGAGGTCTTTTTGGTATTTCAGCTCTGGTGAAGTGGACCTCCGAAGAGAGATTTTTGCACTTCAACTCCGGTGAAATGTGCCTCCTAAGAGGTCTTTTTGGCATTTCAGCTCTGGTGAAATGTGCCTCCGAAGAGGTCTTTTTGGCATTTCAGCTCTGGTGAAGTGGGCCTCCGAAGAGAGATTTTTGCACTTCAACTCCGGTGAAATGTGCCTCCGAAGAGGTCTTTTTGGCATTTCAGCTCTGGTGAAGTGGGCCTCCGAAGAGAGATTTTTGCACTTCATCTCCGGTGAAATGTGCCTCCGAAGAGGTCTTTTTGGCTACGAATAGGAGCGTTTGGACTCCGAAGAGTAGCATTTGGACTCCGAAGAGTGCTTTTATTGCTTGTGTCCTTCCACCATCGGTTCCTTAGTGATTCCTTGTTATCACTTCAAGTACATGTCCCATTCTTTTATAAGTTGCTTTTTGCCAAAGGAGTGTACTTTGTTGTTGTGTGACTTAAAGGAATTGCTGAGCCTTGTGACGTGTTGAATAGGTAAGCTTTGCTTTGATAGCCTGCAATATTAAATCGGCATTTTAGCAATATTTTAAAGATACTTGCATATCGAAATGAAACAGGCCATTTAAAGCAGTAAAAGACACAAGATTTTAAAGTTCTTTATTATTGATTCACACTGATTTCTCAGTGGTTTACAATGCATGAGTTATACGTCCATTATCATTTTACAAATTTAAGCAATGCTGTTAAGTAAAAATTGGATGCAAGTGATTGTTGTTCCAGAATCTCGGGATTGAATCTCCATTTCCGTTGGAATCATTGTTTCTGATCCATATGCCAATCAGAATGGAGTGTGGTCAGACGCTGTGTGAGGACCCCCTGTGACAACATTAATGACAAGCTTCTCTGATTCCTGATCTGCAGTTTTGTTGCCTGAGCTGTATTGATGAGCGGGAACTAGTTTCCCCTGAGTGGATGAGGATGGGTCATTCCTGTTTTTCCCGACATATTGTTGAAGTTTATTTTCTTTCAATAGCTCTTCAATCAGTTCCTTCAAGTGGCGGCACTCATTAGTGTCATGGCCAGGCTGATTGTGGAACTTACAGAATCTTCCACTCTGCGTGGCATTTTCCCAAGTCTCAACTTATGTGGTTTAGGATATTCAACAGTATCCTTAGTTGCAAAGAAAATATTCTCTAGAGTATCAGTCAAGGGAGTGAAATTCGAAGATCCAAAGTGGCGAGTTTTCTTCGCATTTTCATGCTTTTTCTCATCATCATTGTCCCGCTTCTGTCCTCCGAATTCTCTTCTATTAGAAACAACATTGAAATCCAGAATAACAATGTTGTTTCTAATAGAAGAGAATTCGGAGGACAGAAGCGGGACAATGATGATGAGAAAAAGCATGAAAATGCGAAGAAAACTCGCCACTTTGGATCTTCGAATTTCACTCCCTTGACTGATACTCTAGAGAATATTTTCTTTGCAACTAAGGATACTGTTGAATATCCTAAACCACATAAGTTGAGACTTGGGAAAATGCCACGCAGAGTGGAAGATTCTGTAAGTTCCACAATCAGCCTGTCCATGACACTAATGAGTGCCGCCACTTGAAGGAACTGATTGAAGAGCTATTGAAAGAAAATAAACTTCAACAATATGTCGAGAAAAACAGGAATGACCCATCCTCATCCACTCAGGGGAAACTAGTTCCCGCTCATCAATACAGCTCAGGCAACAAAACTGCAGATCAGGAATCAGAGAAGCTTGTCATTAATGTTGTCACAGGGGGTCCTCACACAGCGTCTGACCACACTCCATTCTGATTGGCATATGGATCAGAAACAATGATTCCAACGGAAATGGAGATTCAATGCCGAGATTTTGGAACAACAATCACTTGCATCCAATTTTTACTTAACAGCATTGCTTAAATTTGTAAAATGATAATGGACGTATAACTCATGCATTGTAAACCACTGAGAAATCAGTGTGAATCAATAATAAAGAACTTTAAAATCTTGTGTCTTTTACTGCTTTAAATGGCCTGTTTCATTTCGATATGCAAGTATCTTTAAAATATTGCTAAAATGCCGATTTAATATTGCAGGCTATCAAAGCAAAGCTTACCTATTCAACACGTCACAAGGCTCAGCAATTCCTTTAAGTCACACAACAACAAAGTACACTCCTTTGGCAAAAAGCAACTTATAAAAGAATGGGACATGTACTTGAAGTGATAACAAGGAATCACTAAGGAACCGATGGTGGAAGGACACAAGCAATAAAATCACTCTTCGGAGTCCAAATGCTACTCTTCGGAGTCCAAACGCTCCTTTTCGTAGCCAAAAAGACCTCTTCGGAGGCACATTTCACCGGAGATGAAGTGCAAAAATCTCTCTTCGGAGGCCCACTTCACCAGAGCTGAAATGCCAAAAAGACCTCTTCGGAGGCACATTTCACCGGAGTTGAAGTGCAAAAATCTCTCTTCGGAGGCCCACTTCACCAGAGCTGAAATGCCAAAAAGACCTCTTCGGAGGCACATTTCACCAGAGCTGAAATGCCAAAAAGACCTCTTCGGAGGCACATTTCACCGGAGTTGAAGTGCAAAAATCTCTCTTCGGAGGTCCACTTCACCAGAGCTGAAATACCAAAAAGACCTCTTCGGAGGCACATTTCACCTGACCTGAAATGCCAAAAAGACCTCTTCGGAGGCACATTTCAACGGAGTTGAAGTGCAAAAAACTCTCTTCGGAGGCCCACTTCACCAGAGCTGGAATGCCAAAAAGACCTCTTCGGGGGCACATTTCACCAGAGTTGAAGTGCAAAAATCTCTCTTCGGAGGCCCACTTCACCAGAGCTGAAATGCCAAATCAAGCCCTCTTCGGAGGCACACAAACAAAAGCCCTCTCCCGAGGCACAACAAAAAAGTCCTTTCCCAAGGCATAAGCCCAAAAAGCCCTCTTCCGAGGCACAAAAGTCTTCTTTGGAAGCACTAAACAAATAAAGCCCTCTAATGAGGCACATTCGAAAACTTCATTGATGGAACCACGAAAGGGGCACCTTCTCGAAAAAGAAGGTTCAAGGCCACAACTGAATACTTGAGATCATTTGTACAAACAAATATCCGGTAAAACAGCTGACGCCAGTCCCGTGGGCCCATTCAACGATGAAATACAACTTTCTCACAAAAAAGATCAACACGTTCTTTAGAAGCTCGCTTCACTGCATAGGGGAATTCATTTTTTAACAAACAAAAATGATCATCCCTGAAAGTAGAAGTGTTCTTTTAAAAGAAAGAGAAAGAGAAACCTCTCCGATACAAGGCGTATTCTATTAAAAGTAGAATAATATTTCCTCAAAACGGAAGAATTATTCTCTAAAAAATAAGAATACAAGTCTTTTCAGAATATTGCAGTAAGCCGTGGTATGGGGGCAAATAGCTATATTAATAAAAACAACAATCAATCATTATACCACAAGCTCACTGCAATATCATATAAAGTAAATAAAGAAACTTGTACAAAAATAAGGAATAAATGCGTTCACACATATACTAACAAGAAATTGTATAAGCAAAAAGAACCATTTTATTCCATACTATGAAATTTTTGTGCATATGCAGGTTTCAATAAGCGGAGGCCGGTATCCGCACAATCTCCGGTCAATACATGCAAAAAAGAAAAATAAGAAAAGTAGAGTCCAGCTTATCACTCCTTCTTCCTGCCACCTTTAGTACCCTTGCCCGGTTTGATGATTAGTTTCGGAATCCGATGTGGGCGGGTCGGAGAAGTAGGAGAAGAAGGTGTAGCTGGATCTTCTTCTGCTTTATCCTCTCCAGCTGAAATGCTTTTCTTCTTCTTCCTTATGGCGCACTTCCCTTTTCTCTTCGAAGAAGACTCACTTCCCGGAGTAGTAAGCAGCGTGGAAAGTTTTGTGTTATCATCAAGAGACTGCTCCGGAGTCTTCTCACTGTCCTCAAGATCTTCCGCCTTCTTCTCTTGAGAAGCGAGTGGATCCTCCAAGCCATGAAGGGCTTCTATTTGCTCTTCCTGCGAACCCGGCTGGGAAGCAGGAGTGACTTGAAGGGTTGGAGGAGGAACAGTTGGAAGAGGAGAAGTGTGTACAGCGCTTGGTGCCTCCACTACAGAAGAAAAGAAGTTAAAATCAGTATTCTCCGAAAAAAGAGAAGATATTGGTTCATCGGAACTTAGGTAATAGGCGAGAAATTCATCAAAGTCAGTTGAAGCCAAAACTTATTTTTCAACAAGTTCCTCTTATGAGAATCATCGCTTCTGTGAGAAGAGTCGTGTCGATCGTCCCGTCTCCTTTGCTGCTCCTCGTAGTCCCGCCTCTCATGAGCTTTTCTAGTAGCTCTCTCTTCATCGGTTTCTCTATGAACAGGAAGATAGCGCCTAAAATCATAAGTGTCGCGGCTTCCGTGGCGCTGGAATTTATCGTAGTATGAACCGCTTCGCCCCATCGGAGAATCTGAAAATAAAAAAGAGACAAATCTTAAAAATCTTCGAAGTGAAGAAGCTAAGTGCGTATAAGTGCCAAAAATCCTAAGTGTGTGTGGCGTGCAAACTACGCGCGTCGAACTACAAACCACTCTTTGGTTTGGTAACGACAACGACTGGTGTAGAAGGTGTCGAAATTTTTTGTAAAGAAGAAGTCGCCTCGACAGCAGGAGAAATAGCTTTTGAAGCGTCATTTTTGAATAGCTCCTGTGAAGTCACCATTAAGTCACTAAGATCCCCAAAAATGTCTTTGCCGTCGTGCAGAGCGGAACTCTCTTTCTCAACCCCTTCATTGGATGCCTTCTCGGGGCATTGAGGAGGCTCCTCCTCTTCGATAACCGGAGAGAGCATAGATTTGCCGGACAACCCCGCAACGTCAATAGAGGCAGAACACTTCACCAGTGAAGCCTCAGTGGTAGGTTCTTGCGGTATAGGTTCTTTGACAAAAGCTGGGGCATCAGACGTCTTTTCTGGAGAATTAGGAACTGCGTGAGGCTGAGTAGAGCGAGACGGGTGAAGAAGTTCAAACTGGTGCAGAAATTCGTCTTTTAACAAAAAATTAATGCTTCTCTCCTCAACTGGCGCAACCATAAGCCTCTCGAAAGTTGACTTGTGGCTGGGTTCCCTGGAAGGGGGAGGAAGCGCTGAAAAGTAAAAATGAAGTTAGCACTTGACGTTTCGGATTTCGGGAAAACTCAAAGAATAGAAGAAGTAAAGATGAATAATCTTACTTCCTTCTCTCCAAATGGCATAAAACCCCGGAGGGCAGCGGACGAAGAAGAATTGACTTAGAAACCTGTGAACACTATCCGAAAGGCCAATGATCAGCTTGCGGTTTCTAGCGCTTCGCACGACAGTGATGGAAGGATGATCTTTATTTATGGCAAAAGAGCATAAGTAACAAATCTCATCGAAGCTTGGAAAACGGTCAAGTGTCCTCCTAAATAGCACACACAATCCCATCAGAATGGCGTAGCCATTAGGGTGTAGCTGGAAGGGGGAGATGGCTAGTCGACGAAGAAGATTTTGGAGAAAGTCGTTGAAAGGGGGAATAGCCCCGCTCAGGCACATTTGCCGGTTAACTGTAACAAAGCCAGGGGGTGCCACATCAGTGGTGCTACTTTTTTCAGGAAGAATGGCATCTGCTTTAGCGATACCAAACTGGGTGCACAACTGCCGGAAAACTTTATACGACAAAGTAGTCGAGACTCTTTCTGGAGGATTGACTAACGGAGCTGGAATAAGGGCGGCCTCTCCGGTTTGAACTACTACATCTTCTTGCTGAGAAGTCATTCTACACAAGCAACTGGTTATTTAGATGCGAAGGTGCACGTTTCCTTGAAAGTGTGAAGTGTTGTGCAGAACTAATGAAAATAACAAGCAAATATTGCTGGAGTTTAACTAATCAGCAATTGATCGATTACAAAATTTCAGGACTTGTTAATTTAAAATTTAGGTGCAG
Source organism: Allium fistulosum (assembly GCA_030737815.1). Taxonomy (NCBI): domain Eukaryota; kingdom Viridiplantae; phylum Streptophyta; class Magnoliopsida; order Asparagales; family Amaryllidaceae; genus Allium; species Allium fistulosum. The sequence continues at coordinate 713,350,379 of CM060905.1, forward strand.
TATTAGTGCATACCGGTCAGCTTTAATTGGCTATTCTAGTGTTGCTTTAATACTTTGCTTGAATTTGTTGATTTTGCAGCACTTCGTTCACACAGTATATTTAAGTTAATTATCCTTTGTTAACTAATCTGTCATTTGATGTGGGCAATCAGTGGCAGTATATTCGTCCCGATTTTCTGTAAAAATTGTATTAAGCAGGTTGTTAGCTTACAAATTGAAGCAATCTGTAAAAGAATGCAACAAAGTTTAACAGGTTAAAGTCCAAACAATTCAGTATTCAGCCAGTTTACTTCAGCAATTCAAGTTAAAGTTCGAGTCAGAATTACGCTTCATGGCAGTTCAAAGTACTAACTCGTCCACGACCTAAAAATTATGAGGCGAGTTAGGTTAGGTCGTTTATGCTTTAAGTCATTGACATTTTAAGCCGGCAGTGTTTAAGTCGTAAGTTGTAGAAAGGAGTAAAAGCTCCAGTTCGAAGCAACGAGAAATTCCCCAAGTCCTAACTCGGCTACGACTCAAGGCTTATATTATGAAGGTTGCTAGGTCGGTTCAGAGTTGAGTCGCAGAAGTCACTGGGTCGCATAAGTTTACTAGTTCACGCCCAAGCTAAGGTCTCACTTTACTCAAACCGACCAACCTCCTGTCCAATCGGCAACTCGTCATCCTCCTAACCCGTTAACCCGTTAGCTTCTCCATCAACGAAAGCCATCATTTTTTCCGAGCCATCAAATCATCACAAATCCGATGCCCTGCCATTCTAACGCAAATCACAAGTCAGTTAGCCTGAAGCTCTGTAATCCATCACCTTCATCTCACCAATCGTTTAAAACCAACTTGAATTAACTCAAGACGTAGCAGGGTTCACAATGAAGCGTCGCAAAAGGAGGTGAGTTATGGAACTCACGAATCAAAAATAATCAAAGATTGGGAAGAGAGCAGGTTCACTTACGCAATGCGATGTTAAGGAGAATCGGATTGGAATCGTCTTTTCGAAGCTCGAAGAATTTGTTAATGGCGGAGCAAGTTGTTGAAATAAGTCGATACGAAAGAATGAACGAGCTAACGTTTTATATGGGGCAAAGAAGAGAAGGTAAATAGGCGCGTGAGCTATCAGATCTTTCGGGTCGCGCACGACCTAGTAGCGTTAGGTCGAAGCACACGACCTAAGGCACAGGCATGTACTTCGAGGGGCAAATGTTAACTCCACTTTTGCGCGACCTAAGGAATGGAACGACCTAAGGAGTATAGCGATCTAAGAAATGAGGCGACCTAAGATGTGGACCGACCTAAGAGATCCTACAACATAACAACCTAGGAGATACGCCGACCTAAGGAATGAGACGACTTAAGATATGTGCCGATCTAAGAGGCTACCGACTTAAGAAGATAGCAGCTTAACGGCTTAAGGAGTTAGCGACCTAACTACTTAGTGGTTCAAACGACCTAACGACTTAAGGAAATAACCACCTAACTACGAAAGGACTGAACGACTTAGCAACTTCACTTAAGTCGCGACCGACCTACGACCTATGATAGGTCGCTCACGATCTAAACGAACAAACTCAATGCCGCATTATGTTACATCGTGGCCCTCTTAACTCGTGGACGACCTGGGACTTGTGGAATTATTGGAGATGAACAAGCTTACTCCAGTTAAGCTGCAACCCACGATCTAGTCTAAGTCGAACACAACCCACGACCTAGTTTAGGTCGGCCACGACCTAAAGCTACAGAGTTAAAATTCAATACCATGACACTTATGCCGCATCTTGTTGACTCGTCTACGACCTGGGACTTGTAATATATTCCCAAACGAATAGGCGCATCCTTGGGAAGCGGCGCATCAAGCCTAATGGGTCGGCCACGACCCACGACCTATCTTAGGTCGGTCACGACCTACGACCTAGCATGGAATTTCACTATAAATACAGCATGAGTTTGAACTTAGAGGGGACTTTTGGCCGATCGTTCTCTGAAGCGCCATGACTCTGCAGAATTCTTAACTCATCCAACACTTGAAGAACTCCAAACATTCAAGACACTACAACAAGCTTCTAAAGAAATCTTGCACATCCGATACGGATTCAACAAGTTTCATCATCGAAGTTTGAGCTACTAGTCTAGAGTGTTTTTGTGATCAAAATGTATCGTATTTTGAAGTGCATTGTATCAGTTTGTAATCAAAATCAGCAATAAAGGAATTAAAAGTGGACGTAGGCTTGATCTAAAGCCGAACCACTATAAAATCGCTGTCTTTTACTGTTTTCTGCTATTTTACTGCTTATTTCTTATTCCCGTATCACGGGTGGTGCTTTCACAACATTACTACACACACCGGGGTGTTAGCGTTCAATTTTCAGCGTTAACATTGTGGATAGATTGACCAAGTCAGCTCATTTCATTCCGGTCAAGTCTACCCGTTCTGCTTCCAATCTGGCTGAGATCTATATGAGGGAGATAGTTCGTCTCCATAGTGTTCCTATTAGTATTGTTTGTGATCGTGATCCCATCTTTACCAGTTAGTTTTGGAAAGCTTTTCAGGAATCTTTGGGTACACATCTGAGTCTGAGCAGTGCTTACCATCCACAGACCGACGGTCAAATGGAAAGAGTGAATCAGATTCTGGAGGATCTTCTTCGTGCTTGTGTTCTTGATTATGGAGGATCTTGGGAAGATCATCTCCATCTTGTCGAATTCACCTATAACAATTTTTTTCAGGTATAATCTCGATCTTTTATTTGAATCTTGTCTTAATCCTTTATCTATCTCATTTCATCTTTTGAATTCAGGCTAGTATTGAAATGTCTCCGTTTGCTGCTCTTTACGGACGACCTTGCAGATCTCCATCTTGCTGGATTGAATCTGGTAATCGTTTGGTTCTTAGTCCTGATATGATTCTTGAGGCTTCTGAGAGAGTCGAGGGGATTAAGAGGAAGATGAGGAGTGCTCAAGATAGGCAGAAGAAGTACGCAGTAGGTGTAGGAGGAGTTTGGAGTTTTCTGTTGGTGATCTGGTTTTCCTTAAGGTCTCTCCTTTAAGGAATGTGGTTCGGTTTGGTCGTAGAGGGAAGCTTGCTCCTAGGTTCATTGTTCCTTTCCGCATTTTGGAAAGAATTGGTTCTTTGGCTTATCGTCTGGATTTTCCTGAGAAGTTTTCTAGAGTGCATAATGTATTCCATGTCTCGCATCTTCGTCGGTATCTTCATGATCCATCTCTTATTATTCAGGCTTCTGCTCTTGAGAGTTTAGATATTGAGCCTAATCTGACAGTCGAGAGGAAGCCACTTCGTATTGTCGATAGAGGTATGAAGCAGCTAAGAAGGAAATCTGTCAACCTGGTCAAAGTGCAGTGGAGTACTGATGACCGAGATTGTACCTGGGAGACGGAGGAGAGCATGCGTGCTTCGAGTCCGGAATTGTTTGTTTCAGGTACTATTCGTTATTCTTATCTTATCTTTCTTTGTCTTTCTGTGTTTCATTCCTTTTCGAGGATGAAACGTTTTGAGTGGGGGAGAGTGTAACAACCCAAATTTTGTAAATAGTTTTAAATAGAATTTATTTGAAAACTTTAATGTTAAAATCATTTTTAAATTGAATTTTGGAATTTTCCAATGTATTTTGGATTTTGTTTATATTTTGTTTTCCAAATATAATTAAATATTGATTTTCTGGAAATTTTATATTTTGGTCTATTCTCTATTTTATATTTTCTACTTCATTTCTAATTTCTATATTTTTCATTTTTTTTCATTTCTCTACTTTCTATTTTGCTTTTATTTGATTTATGGCTTAGAAGTTCAAAGAGACTTGAGTTACATGTTTTAACTTATGACTTTTCCTTTGCCTAGCCTCTTCCTTTCCTAGCCGTGCATTTCATTCCTCATAGCCATCCACTTCTCTTTCTAATTCACGTACAAAACATCTCATTCCCTTCTCTTTCTCATTTCTATTCCTTGGAAGAAATATTCAGTAAGTTTCTATGGCTTCCTTTTCTCTCCTTTTCCTCCTTTTCCATTTGTTTTTCTTTTGTTTTCTTCCAATGCTCGGCCATCATGTTATTGCCAACCACAACCCCTCCTCCACCACCACCTTCCACAGCCAGCAACCCTCATCACCACCACATGCCATAGCCGTGACCAATAGATCCAAATTCATAACCATATATGCATGAAACCCTAGCCAAACCTCCACTTGATCACTTCCCCACCTTGTTTGCCTCGGCCTCCACCACCATGTCCTCTTCCAGGCCCTTACCATGCCTGACCTGACCCTTGCCGCACCCAGAACTGACCTGACCCCTTGCCTGAACCCATGGCCGAGCCATACTTGCCTAGGCCGAACCAACTTGAACCAATAACCTTCAATTGCTTGACCTTTTGCCTTCCATGCATTGTAACTTGCCATTTTCCACTTCCTCAAACCATAGCCGTGCCTTGTGACCCATACTCGAGCCCACTTACCTCAAAACACATCATGGCCGAGCAAAGTATGGTGATGGATGAACCTATAGGTGATGTGGTCGATCCCACTTGTGTTGTTAAGCCCATTTATTCCATTGCTGATTCATAATTTACATTATTTTAATATATTTTGTGTTGAATATATATGCTTATATATGTTGTATATTTTGTTGTTACAAGACTTGGATCTTGGCTCTCCATCCACTCGTATTTGATTCGTGCTTTGTCATGCTTTTCAGAGTTGTTTGTCTTGTGTTTGATTGTTATCTCCACCTTTAGAAGGTGAGTTTATCACTCTCGACAAATCGTACTTATGTAAATGTGAAACAATGTCACTTGAATTGTAGTAGTTGATATGCCATGTTATATGCTCACATCTGCCTGTTATCTGACATTATATGATGATATTACCTGATTATATATACATGTTGTATCACCTGCCATCATATGATATGTTTACTGTTTATTTTATTTTCCATTTCTCACACTGCAAATTCCCTATTAGTATAGAATCACTATGGGTTGAAATGATACATACGCAAACGGACATTAGAATAAGGAAAAATCATTATGAGCTGAAATGATAGGCTCAAGCAATTTTTATTTTTATTTAACTTGGGATTGTGGGTTTGAAATGATAGAACCCAGATTTTTCTTTCAAATTACGGATTGAAATGATATATTATCCGTATCACTTGACCTAGGTTAGAAAATATTATACAGACCCGTGGTTATTTTTTTATATTTTCTGAAAATTATTAAGTATTTTCAAATGTATAAATATGATATTTTAACTTAAATTTGGATATAAATGATCTAAATAAAGCTTTAGTGATTTTTGTAAGTTAAAATGTAAAGTAAATAAATGGTTAAAATGCACCTTATATTTTGACTTATTTTGATAATTGGAAAATCTAGTTTTCAAATGGAAATTTAAGTTTGACTTATTAAAGAATATCTTATTTATGAATGGGTATTTTTTTTATAAGGTGTTAAGTTATTGGTTAAAATAAAGGTTATGTAAAATAGTGTATTTTGACATAATAAATGAATTATGGTTTTAATTGGATATTCATTTATAAAATTTTATTTTATTTAAATCATAAGTTAAATGATATCTAAATGAATATTTTCTGAAGCGTGAGATATGATTTTATAAGTTAAAAATGGTTAAAATTAAAGTTTTAATGTTTCTAAAATGTTATAATAAATCTGGAATTAGTACTGTAGCACTTTGTAAGTGCTGCTGTTTCTAAAGCTGAACTGTTTTGAAACTAATATATCTACTGTAGCACTATGTAAGTGCTGCTATTTCTGAAATTGACAATGGTTCGAAATACTAATATATATACTATAGCACTTTGTAAGTGCTACTGTTTCTGAAATTTACAATGTTTTGAAATACTACTATATCTACGGTAACACTTTATAAGTGCTGCTGTTTCTGAAAAATACAATGTTTGAAATTTTTGTAATTAAATGAATGAACTCAGAAAATGCTATAATTCTGGAAATTGAATACTTGATTTGAAAGTATAATGACTTCATACTTAAATGGTTTAAATGAATCATTTTGATTTGGAATATAAACCATTTTTGAAATTTATAACCACGGGTTATAATAACGATTGGTTATTAAAGAGACCGGGATCGGATATGGACATACCCTTTGTCGATACCGAAAACCACTTTAACAACTGTGTACGTGGTGGAAATTCCAGAATGAAGTAGGATGGCGGCGACGATCCTATATGAGGTATATACGTGGACCCGACTCCCGTGAGTTGGCATAAGGTGGCTAAAACATGAGCGATTTCGGGCCAATGAGGTAGCCCCTCTGATCGGACACATTCCATCGTATACCATTCTATTACTTTGTGATTGATTGGGTGCACCCTTTGATTTTTGGGAGTGTGGCTCGAGGTGGGCGGTAGTGGCTGCTATGCGTTACCACCAGTCCGGATGCGTATATCTACCCTGGCATTGCCTCGTTGTGCCGTGTCACCTACCCTAACGAGCTTTACTACGAGTTTGTTTTGTACCATACCTATGGAGTGCCCTCTGACGACACCTAGTGCGGGGGAGATTACGGTACTATATAGACTATGGGAATATACAAATGTGTTAAGGGGAATATGGGTAACGCCTTAACGCTATTTTGATAGTTTACTTTACTGTAGACATTATTATAATAGCGTATATTACTACATAGTAGATAGTTTAACGGATCCTTAAAGGATGGGCAATCCCAAGCATCATTTAAGTTACTTGTGCATTTCTATTAAAGTTCACTTGACTCGAGCGTTTGTGTTTTTGCTTTACGCTCGGGTCAGCCTGAGTATTACAGCTTTGGATTCGACTTCTGGAGCTAGAGATTGCTAGAGTTTATCCGTCTATCTAGTCGTCTTTCCATTTTAGTTATTTCATTCAGCTTTGCTTATGTAATTGTGAACTTATGTATTCAGACTTCTGTTGTATCTGTTTTTCAGACTATGGTATTTTGTATCTGTTTTGAGACTATGTATTATAGTGGCTTCATGAACCACTATTTATTTTATTTTCCGCTGCGAGTTATTCTGATATTCTGTGTCTGTGATTGGTTTTATTTGCTCCAAATTTATTTACAATCTATTGTTTTGTATTATTCAAGTTTGACATGTGTGGTTTTATTGTCGATTTGAATGGTCCAAAATAGTGGGTCGTTACAGATTTCACACTAATAATATATCACTATATATGAAAATTAATCAACATTTTTCAGGAATCCAGTTGGATCCCTCCAACCTGTTTTTCCTGCATCCACAGATGTTAGTCAACAATAAAAATACCAATCCCACTTCGAGGGGGATATCACAGTATATAGGGTCATCCGCTATTATGCGGGGCGCATAGAGTCCCATCCGCTATAATATGCGAGAATATCACTCCAAAACAAATATATATATATATATTACTATATATATTTATAATATCATTCAATAGAAAATAAATTTTATAAATTCAACCAAGCATCCAAAATTTATTTTAGCTATTTAAAATTTAATTCTAACAATCCAAATGAGTGAGAATTTTTCTCACCTTGACTTTTAATCAGCTGAATATCCGTTAATCGTTCCAATTTCCAAATTTTATTCTCTTGTTCAAATATGACCTCGTAATAAATAGGTAAAAGTATTTATGAGATTTGGATTTTATAAAATAATATTACTCTTCTAATTACCGTTATTAAATTAACTAATTACATTTTATAATAGAATTACCTTAATTAGTTTAATTCATCACCTTCTCCAAATCGAGCCCGCTATAGTCGAGCTACTAACCAACCTCCTCTTCGAACCTGCATGCTACCCCCAAATCGCGACATCACCACTTCGAACAGCTCCACCTCGCCATCAGTCAACATCGTGACTTCACCAACTTCGCTCCATTCCATCACCCACGGCTCATCGACCATTGCCGAGCCCCTCCACCAGATGCCATTGATGTTGCAGTACTCTCCAAGTCGCGACCATCGTGATCCCCTACTACCTGCAACTGTCGCACCCCTTAAACGAGGATTGATCATCACCAAAGTCTAACCACTGAAGCCCCTTTACTCGAGAACCCTAACACAAGCTTCCAGCCTTCGGCCAAAACTTCAACTTCGCAAGCTACCCTCCTTCACGTAGCCACGATTAAGCATCGGCCACCCCTACCATGATTGCGCTCGTGAAACTCTTCCCCTGTAGCTGCGTTGCCTGCCACTCCTAAAGTCTTCGACCATGAGATTGATTACGAATTTGGTTTCGTATTCGATCATTCCCCCCTTCCCTCTTTTTCTGAGTTCGAATCAATTTTCAATTTGCTCGTTTGTGTTTTTTTGAAGAAGTGTAACGCAATTTTAAAGCTAAAGAGACCGCGTCATTTTTTTTAAATGTCGATTTGTTTTGAATGAAATTTTGATGTGAACTGATTTCGAATTGAAAAGAAGGGATAGGGATGTCACGTACCGGATTTTTCGACTTTCGAAAATTCGACATCGATACTCACTTTATCGACTGCCGAGCAATCGAGTGCCGGAAACTCCAATAGTGAGGGTTTTAAGAGAAAGAAAAAAATAGAAGAAGAAGAAGATAGATGAAAAAGAGAAGAAAGAAAGAAGAAGAACAACAGAAAACACATCAGAACAGAAAACAATATCAGAATCTTACACATCGCAGCGGAACAATATATAATAAATAATTACTAGTCTTTAAACAAAGAACTATATCATTTTATACATACATCAATCATCAGAGTCAATATACAACTCAATACAACAATGGATGGTTATATAACCTGTCCTCATACAGAATACACAGCGGAATAAATACTATCAGATACAAATACTACGTCTCGTCATCCAGCCCATCTCCAAAGCTCCAGAATATCCAGAATATCCTGATAACATAACTCTAGACTGCCCGTGTGGAAAATTTGTGGGCACCCAGAGTTTAGAAGGGAACAATAAACTCCGAGTCAGTCATGGTGACTGGTGTGAGATCGTAAAACAGTTTATCTTTAGAATAAACAACAGAAAAATTTTAAAGTCAATTCGCAATGCTTTTGGAAAATGAAACTACCATAAGACCTCCCACCACACACACAATGCAAACGCAGACTTGGAGGAGATTTCTTCTTATGATAGTCAAAGATGCTTACTACGCAAAAATCAAATTCTTTTTGATATTATTATTAGTGCATAGTGGAAAACATTTCGAAAGTATAATATAAATCTTAGCCAGCATAGGTACCATTATATTATGCCTGCTATAGCTGCCTCCTGAGGAGACAGGTTATACAATTGAAATCGTAAAGGCTCGTATTGTTTCTTTGGATTTCCAACAAATGGTCAGGCCAAGGAACTTCCTTTTCCACGATGGGTACGTCCCTGGAATAGACGACCCGAGAACCTAACCGGATCTCTGCCAACACAAGGCCGGGTTACCTCTGCAAAAATAGGTAACTACTGACACCCGTATGCCATCCCCCGATCGTCACCGATCTTCCCGAGGATCCCCGATTCGCAACAAACCACAAAGTAATAATAACTGTGCAGCAACCACAGAGGTTAAGTATCTGGGCTCCATACCATGATACCACCTTTATCCAGAAGGAATGACATACACTAAGGGGCGCTACTCCCTAGAACCTTGCCGCATCCTTCCTGTTTCGACCATTTCCGGGGTGTGAGGCTCGATGAAGTCTCGTCCACAAAGCTACGCTTTCTCAAAAAGCCCTGCTTCGGGTCAAACAAAATGATCAACCTATGATCACAAAGATATAAGATCAAACAAATGATCATATCACAAATGATCAAACACTGATCATTTCACAGCAACACTCAGTATGCCACGTTACCAAATTGGGAATATATCGCTGATAAATTTCAACTACATAACCTCTGAGCTCGTACGTCTCAGAGAAGGGTGTTAAGCTAAGAGAATAAATTCTCCGCCACCAACAGAAATGTATTTGAAAGAAATCAGCTTTATATCTCAAATTGTAACGTCAGACACACAATCCATACAAGTCTGTTCCGGGATCGAACAGAACCGAAGGCACTTCTCACGAAGCCCTTGCATTTCCGGATAAATTTCTAATCACGTCCAGACTTCCCGTCACTAAGGGTGATAAAACCTCTAAATCGAAGATCAGTCGATGTAGAGTAACTCGACGGTAATCCTTCCGTTTTCAAAAATATCCGGTCTTCAACACCGGTCTTCGAATGCAATTCATAACGACGTATCACATATTCGGAATGGGTTATACGACCCCATGGTCCTTTCCCCGCTAACCCGAATAGTGAGCGATTATTTAAAAATAAGTGTGGCATTCAAATTCATCCAATTCACAACAAATACCATTCAAGGTAATTATTGATAGTCGGTTATTTAACTATCAATAAAGATGCACAACATCATCAGATTCCAAATAATTTTCCAAATTATTTATTTTCCAAAAATATCTTTACTAGATATATAATTTCCACACTTTAAAAATAAATCAATATTTATTTTTAAAACGAATTCCCATTTCTTTTATAAATTCCATAGTGAATTTATATCTCAAAAATATCTACTGATCTACGATTTTCAAATCGTTTTCAATATTAAATTTCAATTTATCTTTAAGAAGGTAAAATCTCAAAACGTTTCATTTCATTTTTGAAAAAGCATTTCCATACTTATTTAAAAATAAGTATTTCACAAAATCTATTTATTTTCAACATTTGAAAATATTCGATATACTTAAATCAAAATTTAGTATAAATTCATTCTTTAAGGAAACCATTTACTATAACAACATTTATTTGAGTCAAAACGAATGTTACGTAAAACATCGTTACGACGACTCAAAATCACTAGTATAGGGATTCGGAATTAAGATAGATATATAAATCCCAATACTATATAAAACATTTCCTTTCGGAAATCATTTACTATAACAACAGTGTTATAGTCCACCATTTCCTTAAATTTCTCGAAAACGTCTATTTCAACAATGAATGTTGAAATCTATGATTTCGATTCATAATACATTTTAAAACATCTTTAAAATGTTTAACTTCACTTTTTATTTCACTTCTTCAAAAATAAATCCATTTTATTTAAAAATATATTCACTATCCAAAATCGTGGATATAATTCACTTAACCAAATTTCAATCATTTCTACACATTTTTATCAAAATCGCAAGTATATCTTCTTTAAAAATCTTCTATATTTAATTTCTCAAATTCAATTGATTTCGAATTTATAAACACGTTTATAAATTCTATTTCTATTTTCTAACAACTTTGATTTATAAATCTTCTTTTTAATTCAATTCATTTTATAACTCAACTTTATATACCAAAAGTCCATATTAGAGGTTAAGTACTTATACTTCATGGATTTATAACATTCGTTCCTTTAAGGCTTCACAAATTTAAATCTTATTCCTTATAAGATTTCATTTAAAATCTTATTTTTAACAACAACCGAACTACGTTTAAAATTCCATTGTTTGGATTTATAAAATATATATTTTATAAATCTCGTCTATAAACCATTCATACTTATTCACAACTCTTAATTAAAATGTCGAAACCCGATTTAAGTAAATCACTCATAAGTCTTTTGTTTTACAAAAATCTATTTATTTTGTAACTTCATAATTTATAAATATAAAATTTCGTTCACTTATACCATCCCTTTATTCTTCATTTTAACACTTATTAAAACTCGTTTTATAATCCCAATATTTTATATTTATAAAAATCAAATTTTATACATCTTTTATATACATCGTTTTAATAATTCAAAAATCTCAATTCAAATCTTTTTATTTATGACTTAACCATTTATTTCAAAAGAAATTTTATCTTTCGGTTATAATTTACAAACATTATAATTCCCATAACTTTAAATTTATAACATTTATTTATTTAAAGTAAATCAATTCAAAAATTCAAATAAAACGTATACTTTCAAATAATCACTTTTTAAAAATCTCTTTTAAAGTTAAAGATCGTTATTTTTAAACTTCAAATTTTCTTGAATCCAATGATGCAACGCATCAATTTGTCCATCACAACATCAGACATCATATATCAATATATGATAACAGAATGTATATATCAACATCTGTAAATAAATAAATAAAGTTGAGGAATCCAGTTGGATCCCTCCAACCTGTTTCCCTGCATCCAAAGACGTTAGCACAATACCATTCCACTTCGAGGTGGAATATCGCGGTATATAGGTTTTATAAAAATCCGCTTACGAACGGTGCAATAGGGTCTCATCCGCTATACGAGGCGGGAAATCATCAATCCAATATATACATATGCCAATATGTATATATTGCTATATATATAGATATATCCTACTATATCTAATATCACATATCCAAACAAATCAATCAATTCAATAATAACTGCAAATCATTTTGAGTGAGAAAGATCTCACCTTAGCTTTTAATTTGCCATCCCATTTCTCCATTCCAGATTTGTTTTCTCGACTTTAACCTTGTATAAATAATTTATACAATTTATTAATATTCGAATCAATCGAATAATTAAATTTCATTTAGTAAAATTTTTCTTTATCTAATCAATTTAATTTCAAACAATTACCTTTAAATTATTTTTAGTAACCAAATGAATTAAATTAGTTAACTATTTAAATTTAATCAATAGATTTTAAGATCAAGCAAATTTAAAATATGTATATTTATTTTCATCATTTTTTTTCAAACTGCTTAAAATTATTTTTGAAATCATAAAAATTACCTTACTGTAATATTTTCTGTAATATATTCGTATCAATTTAAATCAAGAAAAAATTCGATACCTTACTGTAATATACCCAAATATCGACCACGATCTTTCCTGTACGCAACTCGTCGACCAAGCTGCAACATCGGCAAACTCCTTCTTGTCGTGTGCTCGACCATCCCAACTTCCAGTTCACCTCGCGACGATGCCCCTCTACCTTGCGAATCCCAATGTCAGACCGTGACCCAAAACACGTCCTAGAGCTCACGCGCCACCCTACTGAAATCATCGCGACTTTCCTCTTTCGTGCGCCAGTCTCCCATCGCAGCCCAGTCGAATTGCGGCATCGCTCGCCGCTGTTTCCATCGCGACTTGGCCTCGCAGTCGCCGCTCGTTGAACTGTCTCTACGACGAACTGAGATTCCCCTTCCAGCTTCACCACACGCGGTGGCCATAACCCGAGTCGCCCCAATCAACGCTCGACTTTCGCGACCATGATTTCGAACCCAACCGTAGATCGCCTCGCGAGTTGAAATAGTGGAGAGGGTAGTTTGAATCGAAATAAAAGAGGGGAAACTTCGGCCATGATTTGTAATTTAACTGGAGATGGCATTTTTCTTCTTTCATTTGTCTTTTGAAAAGAATAAGAGGAGACAGAGTATTATAAAAATGAGGAGCGTAATGGGTTGCGAGAATTAAGGCTGAAAGCAAGGAGAGGGATGGGTTGCGTGTTTTCGTTCGTGCTTGTAGGCATTTTTATCGGGAAGAAAAGTAGCTGACGGTGACCAAGTTTTATAATTAAATTTAAATCTTTTAAATTGAACTCAATTAAATTTCACGTGTTTACGTGTCGTATTCGCACATAACAACTCCAAATGCCACGAAATTTACAATCCGGTAATAATTCGATATTACGGACCCAATGGAACTGGTTTCGTCGAATTCTGAGACTGTTTGAAAATTGACTATTTTTAAATATCGATACGAACGATAAATTTCAAAACTGAATAAATCATTTTCAAACTTAATTCTGAAGCTTCTATTATCTTCAGTATTATCAATACGAATTTTAAAAGCTTCTGAAATATTTTTCTTCAGCTTAAAATTGAAGATTTAAATTTTATTCAACTTACAATAGATTAAATTTTATAATTTAATCACCAAATTCAAAGTTATATTCGGGATACAAATTAAATCATCGTTCAAATATTTAAAATTAATTAAATATTCTCAATTTAATTTGTTCAAAATTCTGGGTCGTTACAGACTTCCCTCCTTAAAAGAATTTCGTCCTCGAAATTACAAGTTAGGAAAAGTGGTCCTTAACTCGTCTACTACTTTTCAACCTCTAATAGTTTTATCAAATTTTCAAAACAAATCTTTCTACTAAAGATTCGTTATTAATTCAACTAGCTTTTCCCAACTCAAATTATAAGTTTCCAAACAACATTGTTTACTTAATAATTCAAATTCAAGTTTAAATTCAAATTTTAACTTCAAAATTTCTCAAAAATTTTCTAACACTCGAAATTTCCGAAAAATTTCGCCAGCGTCTCCTTTGCGCGGCTAATACGGTACAACTACAAAACGTCCCTACGGACTCTCAGATTTCAAAAAGAAAAAGAAAAAGCCAAGCGGCTAGACAAGAAATCAGCAAATCTCATATTGAAATTGAAATACTTACCTTTTGTCGAGCAATTCAAATTTATCTTTGAAATTAAAATCCAATTCCTTTTATAACACCTGTATGTCCTACTAGCCATAATATCTAGTTACACATTCAAACCATTTTGCAAATTCTATTACAAAAATTTTCAATATAAACTGCTTATATCATTTTTAGTTCACTATTGAAGTTAATATACATTATCATTCAATTTTTACATCTCAAATTCATTTGAATTAAATTTACAATTTCTATTCTATTTGAGTTCAATTTATCTTCAATTCTGAATATTGAATTTTATCTATTAACTTTCGTTTACTATTTGATTCCATTTGGATTCTATTTGCCTTTCATTTATAATTATTGAATTCAATTCATTTTCAAATTATATTTACTTTTTCATTCCTTCAATTAGTTTCGCTTACAAATTTTATTTCAATACTTCACTTTGTTTATCACAAATCAAATCCAGTTTTTCAATATTCAGCTTGAATTTCATTTACTAACAAATTTCAAATATTTTATAAGTCTTCGACTTATCTATATTCCAATTTATAAAATCATTTATACATTCACATTTACAATTTCATTTCCTTAGTGAATTTTAATTTCCAATATCTTTCTGGAATTCCATTTTCTTATATTCTCATTTGTTCATTCACAAACACCATTTAATTTCATTTAACTTAATTCCAATCAGATTTCAATATTTTATGAGTTATCAATTTCATAATATTTCTTAAATATAGTATTCCAGAGTCTTACCAACTTTTCAAAAAAAATCATTTGAAAACAATTCAAATTATCCTTTGAATTTCCAAAACAATACCCAAATTTTCCAAACACTTTCCGTTTAAAACAATTTGGCAGCAATTTCTCTTTTGGAAACCCGAAAATGAATTCTAATGATGTGGCCATCATCATCAGGATTATTTTCCAGCGACCTAAAAGAGTTTAGAGCTTTTCATTCCTTCAAAATACTTTTCAAAACCTTTGAAATTCATTTTCAAATCAAAAAGATTTAAACCTCCAAATCTCCAAAATTTTCAAATTCTTTTCAAAGCGTTTCCAAAAACTTCTCTGGAATTTCCATTTCAAATTACAATTCACATTTATAATTTATATTCCCAAATTTCATTTGTATGTGAATTTTAATTCTTAACTTTGGAGTTTATAATTCCAATTTCTCATTTAATTACATATAATAATGATAACATTCAATATTATCACTTTCCTAACAACCATGCAACCATATACTATGATAATTCATAGAAAATCATTTTTTTTATATAAAAATAGTTTTGGGCAAAATTATTTCATTTACCCTATTTAAAAACAATACTATGTCGTCTTGCCTCGTTTAAGTGTTTAGAAATCTCTATCGATAATATGGCGTCCCACATACCGACCAAAATTCATAAACATCTCAACGGATAAGCAAACACAATATAAAACATTTTTATATTCACTAACAAATACGCGCTCATATCTATTATTACACTCAACTCATTCTAGAGTACTACTGACTCTATCTCTAATGAGTAACACCCAACAGAGCAGGGTTGTCGCTTAACCATATGCTCTGATACCACGCTGTCACGTACCGGATTTTTCGACTTTCGAAAATTCGACATCGATACTCACTTTATCGACTGCCGAGCAATCGAGTGCCGGAAACTCCAATAGTGAGGGTTTTAAGAGAAAGAAAAAAATAGAAGAAGAAGAAGATAGATGAAAAAGAGAAGAAAGAAAGAAGAAGAACAACAGAAAACACATCAGAACAGAAAACAATATTAGAATCTTACACATCGCAGCGGAACAATATATAATAAATAATTACTAGTCTTTAAACAAAGAACTATATCATTTTATACATACATCAATCATCAGAGTCAATATACAACTCAATACAACAATGGACGGTTATATAACATGTCCTCATACAGAATACACAGCGGAATAAATACTATCAGATACAAATACTACGTCTCGTCATCCAGCCCATCTCCAAAGCTCCAGAATATCCAGAATATCCTGATAACATAACTCTAGACTGCCCGTGTGGAAAATTTGTGGGCACCCAGAGTTTAGAAGGGAACAATAAACTCCGAGTCAGTCATGGTGACTGGTGTGAGATCGTAAAACAGTTTATCTTTAGAATAAACAACAGAAAAATTTTAAAGTCAATTCGCAATGCTTTTGGAAAATGAAACTACCATAAGACCTCCCACCACACACACAATGCAAACGCAGACTTGGAGGAGATTTCTTCTTATGATAGTCAAAGATGCTTACTACGCAAAAATCAAATTCTTTTTGATATTATTATTAGTGCATAGTGGAAAACATTTCGAAAGTATAATATAAATCTTAGCCAACATAGGTACCATTATATTATGCCTGCTATAGCTGCCTCCTGAGGAGACAGGTTATACAATTGAAATCGTAAAGGCTCGTATTGTTTCTTTGGATTTCCAACAAATGGTCAGGCCAAGGAACTTCCTTTTCCACGATGGGTACGTCCCTGGAATAGACGACCCGAGAACCTAACCGGATCTCTGCCAACACAAGGCCGGGTTACCTCTGCAAAAATAGGTAACTACTGACACGCGTATGCCATCCCCCGATCGTCACCGATCTTCCCGAGGATCCCCGATTCGCAACAAACCACAAAGTAATAATAACTGTGCAGCAACCACAGAGGTTAAGTATCTGGGCTCCATACCATGATACCACCTTTATCCAGAAGGAATGACATACACTAAGGGGCGCTACTCCCTAGAACCTTGCCGCATCCTTCTTGTTTCGACCATTTCCGGGGTGTGAGGCTCGATGAAGTCTCATCCACAAAGCTACGCTTTCTCAAAAAGCCCTGCTTCGGGTCAAACAAAATGATCAACCTATGATCACAAAGATATAAGATCAAACAAATGATCATATCACAAATGATCAAACACTGATCATTTCACAGCAACACTCAGTATGCCACGTTACCAAATTGGGAATATATCGCTGATAAATTTCAACTACATAACCTCTGAGCTCGTACGTCTCAGAGAAGGGTGTTAAGCTAAGAGAATAAATTCTCCGCCACCAACAGAAATGTATTTGAAAGAAATCAGCTTTATATCTCAAATTGTAACGTCAGACACACAATCCATACAAGTCTGTTCCGGGATCGAACAGAACCGAAGGCACTTCTCACGAAGCCCTTGCATTTCCGGATAAATTTCTAATCACGTCCAGACTTCCCGTCACTAAGGGTGATAAAACCTCTAAATCGAAGATCAGTCGATGTAGAGTAACTCGACGGTAATCCTTCCGTTTTCAAAAATATCCGGTCTTCAACACCGGTCTTCGAATGCAATTCATAACGACGTATCACATATTCGGAATGGGTTATACGACCCCATGGTCCTTTCCCCGCTAACCCGAATAGTGAGCGATTATTTAAAAATAAGTGTGGCATTCAAATTCATCCAATTCACAACAAATACCATTCAAGGTAATTATTGATAGTCGGTTATTTAACTATCAATAAAGATGCGCAACATCATCAGATTCCAAATAATTTTCCAAATTATTTATTTTCCAAAAATATCTTTACTAGATATATAATTTCCACACTTTAAAAATAAATCAATATTTATTTTTAAAACGAATTCCCATTTCTTTTATAAATTCCATAGTGAATTTATATCTCAAAAATATCTACTGATCTACGATTTTCAAATCGTTTTCAATATTAAATTTCAATTTATCTTTAAGAAGGTAAAATCTCAAAACGTTTCATTTCATTTTTGAAAAAGCATTTCCATACTTATTTAAAAATAAGTATTTCACAAAATCTATTTATTTTCAACATTTGAAAATATTCGATATACTTAAATCAAAATTAAGTATAAATTCATTCTTTAAGGAAACCATTTACTATAACAACATTTATTTTAGTCAAAACGAATGTTACGTAAAACATCGTCACGACGACTCAAAATCACTAGTATAGGGATTCGGAATTAAGATAGATATATAAATCCCAATACTATATAAAACATTTCCTTTCGGAAATCATTTACTATAACAACAGTGTTATAGTCCACCATTTCCTTAAATTTCTCGAAAACGTCTATTTCAACAATGAATGTTGAAATCTATGATTTCGATTCATAATACATTTTAAAACATCTTTAAAATGTTTAACTTCACTTTTTATTTCACTTCTTCAAAAATAAATCCATTTTATTTAAAAATATATTCACTGTCCAAAATCGTGGATATAATTCACTTAACCAAATTTCAATCATTTCTACACATTTTTATCTCAATAAAAATTCGCTATCCAAAATCGCGAGTATATCTTCTTTAAAAATCTTCTATATTTAATTTCTCAAATTCAATTGATTTCGAATTTATAAACACGTTTATAAATTCTATTTCTATTTTCTAACAACTTTGATTTATAAATCTTCTTTTTAATTCAATTCATTTTATAACTCAACTTTATATACCAAAAGTCCATATTAGAGGTTAAGTACTTATACTTCATGGATTTATAACATTCGTTCCTTTAAGGCTTCACAAATTTAAATCTTATTCCTTATAAGATTTCATTTAAAATCTTATTTTTAACAACAACCGAACTACGTTTAAAATTCCATTGTTTGGATTTATAAAATATATATTTTATAAATCTCGTCTATAAACCATTCATACTTATTCACAACTCTTAATTAAAATGTCGAAACCCGATTTAAGTAAATCACTCATAAGTCTTTTGTTTTACAAAAATCTATTTATTTTGTAACTTCATAATTTATAAATATAAAATTTCGTTCACTTATACCATCCCTTTATTCTTCATTTTAACACTTATTAAAACTCGTTTTATAATCCCAATATTTTATATTTATAAAAATCAAATTTTATACATCTTTTATATACATCGTTTTAATAATTCAAAAATCTCAATTCAAATCTTTTTATTTATGACTTAACCATTTATTTCAAAAGAAATTTTATCTTTCGGTTATAATTTACAAACATTATAATTCCCATAACTTTAAATTTATAACATTTATTTATTTAAAGTAAATCAATTCAAAAATTCAAATAAAACGTATACTTTCAAATAATCACTTTTTAAAAATCTCTTTTAAAGTTAAAGATCGTTATTTTTAAACTTCAAATTTTCTTGAATCCAATGATGCAACGCATCAATTTGTCCATCACAACATCAGACATCATATATCAATATATGATAACAGAATGTATATATCAACATCTGTAAATAAATAAATAAAGTTGAGGAATCCAGTTGGATCCCTCCAACCTGTTTCCCTGCATCCAAAGACGTTAGCACAATACCATTCCACTTCGAGGTGGAATATCGCGGTATATAGGTTTTATAAAAATCCGCTTACTAACGGCGCAATAGGGTCTCATCCGCTATACGAGGCGGGAAATCATCAATCCAATATATACATATGCCAATATGTATATATTGCTATATATATAGATATATCCTACTATATCTAATATCACATATCCAAACAAATCAATCAATTCAATAATAACTGCAAATCATTTTGAGTGAGAAAGATCTCACCTTAGCTTTTAATTTGCCATCCCATTTCTCCATTCCAGATTTGTTTTCTCGACTTTAACCTTGTATAAATAATTTATACAATTTATTAATATTCGAATCAATCGAATAATTAAATTTCATTTAGTAAAATTTTTCTTTATCTAATCAATTTAATTTCAAACAATTACCTTTAAATTATTTTTAGTAACCAAATGAATTAAATTAGTTAACTATTTAAATTTAATCAATAGATTTTAAGATCAAGCAAATTTAAAATATGTATATTTATTTTCATCATTTTTTTTTCAAACTGCTTAAAATTATTTTTGAAATCATAAAAATTACCTTACTGTAATATTTTCTGTAATATATTCGTATCAATTTAAATCAAGAAAAAATTCGATACCTTACTGTAATATACCCAAATCTCGACCACGATCTTTCCTGTACGCAACTCGTCGACCAAGCTGCAACGTCGGCAAACTCCTTCTTGTCGTGTGCTCGACCATCCCAACTTCCAGTTCACCTCGCGACGATGCCCCTCTACCTTGCGAATCCCAACGTCAGACCGTGACCCAAAACACGTCCTAGAGCTCACGCGCCACCCTACTGAAATCATCGCGACTTTCCTCTTTCGTGCGCCAGTCTCCCATCGCAGCCCAGTCGAATCGCGGCATCGCTCGCCGCTGTTTCCATCGTGACTTGGCCTCGCAGTCGCCGCTCGTTGAACTGTCTCTACGACGAACTGAGATTCCCCTTCCAGCTTCACCACACGCGGTGGCTATAACCCGAGTCGCCCCAATCAACGCTCGACTTTCGCGACCATGATTTCGAACCCAACCGTAGATCGCCTCGCGAGTTGAAATAGTGGAGAGGGTAGTTTGAATCGAAATAAAAGAGGGGAAACTTCGGCCATGATTTGTAATTTAACTGGAGATGGCATTTTTCTTCTTTCATTTGTCTTTTGAAAAGAATAAGAGGAGACAGAGTATTATAAAAATGAGGAGCGTAATGGGTTGCGAGAATTAAGGCTGAAAGCAAGGAGAGGGATGGGTTGCGTGTTTTCGTTCGTGCTTGTAGGCGTTTTTATCGGGAAGAAAAGTAGCTGACGGTGACCAAGTTTTATAATTAAATTTAAATCTTTTAAATTGAACTCAATTAAATTTCACGTGTTTACGTGTCGTATTCGCACATAACAACTCCAAATGCCACGAAATTTGCAATCCGGTAATAATTCGATATTACGGACCCAATGGAACTGGTTTCGTCGAATTCTGAGACTGTTTGAAAATTGACTATTTTTAAATATCGATACGAACGATAAATTTCAAAACTGAATAAATCATTTTCAAACTTAATTCTGAAGCTTCTGTTATCTTCAGTATTATCAATACGAATTTTAAAAGCTTCTGAAATATTTTTCTTCAGCTTAAAATTGAAGATTTAAATTTTATTCAACTTACAATAGATTAAATTTTATAATTTAATCACCAAATTCAAAGTTATATTCGGGATACCAATTAAATCATCGTTCAAATATTTAAAATTAATTAAATATTCTCAATTTAATTTGTTCAAAATTCTGGGTCGTTACAAGGGACGTGATTTAAGGTTGAGGGAAGGCGTGTTGGAGAAGACAAGTATTGACTTAATAGATTAAAATATTTTTAATTATAAATATCTCACTTTTCCTAGCTCAAAACTTTGAACCCCTATCGAGGTGTGCCGCTAGGCGTTTACAATGTTATACCCCTATTCTAAACGCAATGGAAAAGGTTTCGAGTCCTAATTCGATTGTATGGAGAAGATAGCTACTTGGACCCAATTATTATATTAAATTTCGATATTAATTTTAACACGTTTATATCCCGTACGACCAAATGATAACTCCAAATGCTACAAAATTTGAAATCCGATATAATACAATATTACAGATCCAATGGAACTGGTTTCGTCGAATTCCGAGACTGTGCCCCGGATTGCTATTTTAACTCGTATATTAAATCGACAATTTCAAAAATTAACGAATCACTTGAATTCCATTTTTAACAACTTATTAACAAAATTGTAATTCCAATAGAATCTATAGAAATATTAGAAATCGTTTCGGTTTCATATTCAGCTCCAATTGAATTATTTAAACGATTTTTAATTATCAACTCAATAATTTAAAGGGGCATTTCACCAGAAGGACAAACTTTGTAGTCCAATTAGTTTCTAGGACACCCATTCAAAGATATTACTTTCAAGGCCAAAGTCAGTAGAATAATTACTTTCAAGGACAAAATCAACAGTCCAATTACTTTCAAGGACATAATTTCATAGGTTTTTAGGCCCTAGAAACTAATTATTTTGCGTTTTGTCCTTGAAAGTAATTATTTCAGTTATGTGTCCTAGTTACTAATTCCACTCGCTAAAGAGGCCCTTGTGGCTAATTTCCACTAATTTAAATTTATTAATTAAATCGCTATATTTGGAATTTTAAATTCATTTCAAAGTTTTCAATTAAAATCTTCATATCAAAAAAATCATTTTATATTCCAAATTCAATATTTAAAACCACTTAAATATTCAAAATCAAACGACCAAAATCCGGGTCGTTACAGCTATATTCATTCTCTATAATTTACTTACTAATTTAAATGTATTTTATCATCAATTCAAATATCATAGTGCTATTAAAAGGGCTATAGGATATTCGGTATCTAAAGTACAACTATTTGGATTTGGTATCAACAACTCTCTACTATTATTTGTTTAGGTGCGCTTGTTGTCTGTTCAAATCAAGTGGGTGCTAATTTTGCGCTTTCAAATTAAGTGGGTGTTTTTGTTACCTGTTCAAATCATGTGGATGATCTTGTTGGCTGATTAAATCAAAAGAGCCTACCCTGAACTCGAAAATCAAGAGGGTGTATCTCGGTGCCTTGAAATCGAGACTGTATTACGGTTTCCTAACTACCTATTTATAGTAGGTGTTGGAAAAGAAATCTGTATATACATTGTACAGAAATGGACATAGGATCAGTTAATCCTAACCAATATAAAAACTTCTAAGGTCATATTTCTTACTTTTACTTTATTTTATAGTACATTTGTGACTGCTTTTTAATATATGTTGGTGTTGGTTATCTATGTTTGAATTTAAATCTTGAAATAATTTAAAAAAGTTCCTTATAAATTATAAAACAATATTCAACTCCCTTCTAGTGTAAAAGTAGCCTTAGGATCCATTCACGTTAGTCTTACACTAACTATCACAAGTATAAAGTCCCAAATTGATTTAGGCCTTGAGCTAATTTTCAAAATCTATTTTAAAATTAAAATAATATTTTGAATTTAAAAGGCTAAATTTAAAATAAGTAAAACAATTATAAATGTTATAAATTAGTTTTTCTATATTGTTATGAAAATTAAATAATTATTTTTGAAAATTTATCAATAATTGTTGGACTAGTTGAATAATTAATTAATTTAATTAAATAACATATATATATTGATATATGTAAATTTATCTTAAAATTTTTAAGGTAATTTATACATATAAATTTGAAATTAATTATAATTGATTATTATTATTTTATTTAAATTAATTAATTAAATGTTAATTAATAAAGAATATAATATACATACATTAAGATATATGTGTGTTACTACAAAAGTTATAGTATACATAAGCAATCTAAAATGTTTAAAATGAATAAAATTAAATCAATTAAAATGTTAATTAATTAAGTAATATTTAATAAAATTAATATATAATTATATATATGACTATTAAACAAGTTAATTAAAATTATAAAATGTTACATAAGAATTAAACTTATATAATATGAATATATGATAAAAGGTGGAACTGTAATAAATTCAAATTAGATTTAAGGAATAAATACATACATATAGTACATATAAATTGACTTCAAATATGTCGACACTCGAATCACGAGGGTATTTCATAAAAGATAAATTATTTTGTATGTCGATATCACTCGAGTAAATATATTAAAGATTATGAATTTTTAACATAACTGTTATCCTCTACCATTTATATATTAATGAATATGCATGCTCTTTAGTTGTTATGCTTTCGTAAAGCTAGAGATGTTATATGTAGTATTATTAATATATAAAATAGACAATGTAAGTTACACACATATTTGTTAAGCTTTCCTCAGGGTATGTGCGTTATACTTAGTCCGTCATAAAATGGTAGGTACGAGTGACTAATCTCACATTATTTGTTGAGCTTTCCTCAAGGTAAAGATCAGATTAGAACAAAGACCATAAGGTTAGGAATTGTTCATCGCATGCGGGCCTATAACCTGTTGAGCTTTCCTCAATGTTAGAATCCCAAGGCATGCGAGTTCTAACACCCAATAGAGAAGTCGAAAGATTTTTATGTTTCCTATTAGGGTTTTGGAAAACATAAAAGTCTAGTGGAAGCTTATTATTGAAATGAAATATAATGTTTAACCTTATTAATATTATAAAAACATCTACTTTGAATTTAATGTCCTATTCTATTAAATTAGATTTATAGAAAAATGTCCATACCAAAGTTATTTTTTGAGACAAACTCACTGGACCTTACTACACATATTGGCTAAGAGCAATTCAAAAAGCACTTAAATACGAACACTTATGGTCGTTAATAACTAACTTCCTAGAGGTAAATCGACTGAAGATGCTGACTCCAAACTAATTATTTATTATAAAAAACAGGTTATTTCTTATAACAAACAGGTTACGGATCTAGAAATCGCCTAAGTTTACATATTATCTACATTTGGCATACCATTGCAAAGACTTCACAAAGCTATGTCTGTTCACCAAATCATTGAAATCCTCAAAGTGTTGTTTGGAACAATCTTATTCCGCAAGGTACAAGATTACTTATAAATTGTTCAACACAAAGATGTTGAAGGGCATGAAAGTGGATGAGTACGTCTTAATGATGAAAATCTATATTGATAGATATGGTTAATTAGAAGTGATGATAAGCAACGAGCTACAAGTGGACTTGATCTTAAGGTCTCTTACTCCGTAGTTTGAGCCGTTCATATTAAATTATAATGTGAACCAATTGAATCTAATCTCATGGAGCTGCTTAATATGTTGAGATCAACCGAGTCTTCATTCAAGGACCATGGCATGGTAAAAGTGAAGGCATCATCTTCAAATGGTTTGAAAAAGAGGAAACATGTTAATAAGAAGAATAAGAAGATTGCTATAAATGACAAGGGTGAATGTTATCATTGTCACAAGAAGGGGGCACTTAAACAGAATAGCCAGGGTTGCCTATTGATTGTCAAAGAGAAGAAACATAATAGTTCTGCCTCTTCTTTAAGTATATTTATGATTTAAAATTGTTTTGCAATTAATAAAATATCTTGGATTTTAGATGCTAGATCTAGAACTCGTATCTTTAATATGTTATAGGGACTTAGAAACATGCATCATGTAGAAAAGTGTGATATAAGACTTCAAGTTATCAATGGATCTCTAGTAGATGCAATTGTAATTGGAGACCTACATTACAATAAGCGCTAAGCAAGTCAGGGCAATAGAAGTCTTGCATCGCTTGATATTGCTTAAGCGCTGCTTAATTTTTTTGCATACTTTACCATACCTATATAAATCTATTATAAAGAGATTATATTAAGTTTATTATATATGTACAAGTGTACTATTATATATGCACAAATTCATCATAAAGATCTAAAGTTTAACTTTGAAGTTAACCTATGAATTCATAGGTTTCAAAAGTTGGATTTGATTTTCTCTATTAATTAAAAGTTAGCATACTCGAGTTGAGTACAAAATGTGCACGTTTGTTAAATAAAATAATCATATCTTAATGCAAATCGATCCACATCATAGAAAATGAGAATATTTTGTTAGGAATGTGGTTTTTTTGCTATAATCTTAATTCTTTTTATTTTAATAATAATAATATTTTTGCCAAGTATTGCTTAAATTTAAGCAAAGTGCATATAAGCGCCAATTAAGCATGCTTAAGTGCTCATCGCTTAATCGTTTTGCTTTTTCGAAAATTAAGCGTTGTACACGCATTTAGTGCTTAAGCGATGCTTAAGCGACGCTTAAGCGACGCTTAAGCGTGCTTTTCATAATATAGCTAGAGACTATCACTTGGCTTTGCCTAATGGATTAGCTTTAATTTTGAATAATTGTTATTAAGTCAACAATTTTATTTGTGGAATAATTTTAGCACCTTGATTGCTTTAATTGGGTATATTTTACATTGTGTTGATAATGTTATGAACATTATGTTGAATAGAAATAAAATCTACATTAGTGCTTGGATAATGACATTTATGTTATTAATTGTAATTATGTATATGCTGTGAATAATTCTTCTAATATTGACATTAATAATTATCTATGACATTGTAGGTTAGGTTATATAAGTGAGAAATGACTACAAAAAATAAGAACCAAAGGTATTTTATCATCATTTGATTCAAAATCATTTGGTACGTATGAGTTATGTCTTAAAGGAAAATGACCAAGCGCCTCTTTAGTGGGACTAATGAAAGAGTTAATGAACTCTTAGGTCTCATATGTGCTGAGTATGTAGCCCAATTCTCTATAGTTACCAAAGATAATACTTCTTATTTTGTAACTTTTACAGATGATTTCTCAAGACTAGGATATTTCTATCTTATGAAGAGCAAATCTGATGTCTGTGAGAAATTTAGAGAGTATAAGACGATGTCGAAAATTAGCTGAACTATAAGATTAAACACTTCGATTAAATTGAAAAGATGAGTATGGTGGACATGTAATGACCCAAAATTTTGCTTATTTGAAATTGGAATATTTAATTGATTTTAAATATTTAAAAGTTAATTTTATAAATTTAATAACTTGAAATTCAAATATAATGATTTATAGGGTAATTTAATTGTTAAATTTAATAAGTGAAATTTGCTTAAATAAGCGAACCTTGTTTTTTTAGGCTTGTTAAAAATAGTTTAATGTCTTATTAAATTTATATTAATAAGAATGAAAGTAATAGAACTTTTATATTGAATTTAAAAGTGATTTGTTCGATTTTAAAAATAACTCGTTTTAATTGACGAGTAGAAATAGCCTTCTAGGGAACAGTCTCGGATTTCGACGAAACCAGCTCTATTGGATCTGTAATAGTGTATTATTATCGGATTTCAAATTTCATAGAATTTGGAGTTATTGTTTGGCCATACAGGATAGAAATGCGATGAATTTGATATCGAAAATTTAATATAATAATTGGGTTCAAAAAGCTATCTTCTTCATACGATCGAATTAGGACTCGAAACCTTTTCCATTGCATTCGAAATAGTGGTATAACATTATGAACGCCTAGCGGCATGCCTCGATAGGAGTTTGAAATAAATACCTAGATATTTTGGAAATTATATATATATATATATATATATATATATATAATTTCCAAAAACTTCACATCAGCAGAAAAATTAAATTCAAACTCTATCTTGTCTTCTGCAACCTAGGATCGTGACTATTACTTGTTAAACATGCATCTTTGACCTTTTAAACACAACACAGCCGAGCATTCAATGAAAGAAAGAAAAAGCAAAAAGGAAATTTCAAAAATAAAAATTTCTCTTCAATTCTACTCGTCCTAAAATCATGAAACTTGTTTTAAAAATTGTGATTCCTCTAGACCTTCATGATGATATGCTTGGTGTGTAGTTCGACGTCGTTTCTGGTGGTCCATAGGCAGGCGCGTCCACGAGGGTTTTGGATTAGGAAGCGATGGGTAATCGATTGGGATTTTGGATGCCAGAATTGGACTTGGGAGGTCAAGGCGCATCTTGGCACAGTAAATGGCGAGGTCCGGTCAACGTTTGGTGGCCGCGACGTTTATTCATTCGCTGTCGATGTGGCGAAGTCCCATTTTGATCGGAGATGGCGGGGTTGTCGACAAGGGCATTGACGAGACAAGATTTTTGTTAGAAAATCGTTGGCGAAGTCGTTTCCTCGAATCATGTATTGGATCACCGTGTCAGTTGTCGTGCACGGCCATGTATTGTGTACAGGCGAAGTGGAAATAGAAGATGGGGAAGAAGAAGTTGGGGTGGGTTTCATTGGGCCAGGTCATATCTATATTGGGTAATTAGATTTGGTCTGTAATTAAGTTTATTATTAAATCTATATTAACCATTATTCTTAAAAATATTGTATTCCCTTCATACGTTATCAGAATTAAACGAAACGAATTGCATAACGTTTATATTTGTGAGATCTAGGATATGAAACTGAATTGGTAGAGATCTAGGCTATTGGAATTTCGCGCTAAAATCGAACGCCTGTTTGATTTTAGATGAACTAGAGCATGGAAGCGTCAATAGAAAATAAAAGTGAGTAAATCTCACTCATTTGGATTACTACAATTAATTTTAAATGATTAAAATTAATTATGGATGATTAGTGGAATTTATAAATTAATATCAGTTGGATGCTATATTATTTATATTGGTATATAGATTAGTAGTTGGATATATTTCCCGCCTATTGCAGAGGATGAGACCCTATGCGCCCTGCATAATATCGGATGACCCAATTTTACCACGATATCCCGCCTCGAAGCGGGATTGGTATTTTATGTTATCTAACATCTATGGTTGGAGGAAAACAGGTTAGAGGGATCCAACTGAATTCCTCAAAAATGTTGAATTTAATTTCATATATAGTGATATATGATATGTTTGAATAATCTGTGATAGATTATAGTGTGATTTAAATTTATTAGATGTTGTGGTAGCACCGGCCTAGATTTTGGTATTTTTAACTGCCATAAATATATATTTTGAATTTGAAAAGAAATTAAAAAGGGATGTTGGAAGTGAAGTATTTATATTGAAATTTGGATTAATTAAAGAAATTTATTTGGATAAAATAAATGGTTTGACTTTGTACTTGACTATTCCTTGATATTTATAAAGGAGATTTTGGAATAATGTAAATAAAGGATTTTAAATATAATTCTTAAGCGATACTTGTGTTAAATATAGAAGGTTTTAAAATTTGAAGATTTTTAATAGATTGGGAGAATATAAGGGAATTTGAAAATAAATATAAAATTGGTTATACTAGATCTTAAATAAAACTTCTAAATTACGAAATGGAAGTAGAATCGAGATTTGGTCGGTTTTGAAATATAGTTTGGGTTATTTAACAAATTGATTTATAAATGGAATTTAATTGAGAAATTAATTTGTAATGGATTTAAGTGATGTGAAAACCGTTGTAAACTAGAAATGAGACTGTGGGATTTATAAACAATGTTTATAAATAAAGTGAAATGATTATCATTTGATAAGATGAAGATATAAATTCGCGACAAGAATTTATAATGAGATGGGTAAATCGGTTTAAAAAGAAATGATAGATTTTACTTTTGGAAATGTGAAAAAGGGATTTATGAAATTGGGGACGTAAATTGATTTGTGATAAATCGAGGGAGATTTATAAATATTAGATTAGTTATATTGGAATTGAAAAAATATTTTTATCGAGAAGTTGAGTTTGTTTTAAAAAGAGTATTTTTAATTATTGAACTAGGTAATTTAAAAATGTTTTAGCATAAAAATATTTCAGAAAGTTAGTTATTTAAACATTTTTAAATTGTCAAAATGAATTATAAGTTTTATAAACAAGTCTTGTAAATCGATTAGAATTTTATTAATAAATAAAAATTAATTATTGTTTCAAAAGTTATGTAATTATTTTAAGTGTTTAAAATTATATTTAATTATTATATAAAGTTTTCGGAAAGTAATGGTATACTTTCATGGCGAAAATCGGACGCAGAGATTGCCTGTAGTTAAGTTTGGATATCTCTGGGATATAAACGTAATCATTGAGCTGCGAATCCACGGTTTATACCGCATTGAGCTGTAAATATTTTTGAAAGGAATGGTCTGTGAATATACTTATTCCGGTGAGATAAGTATATACCTTTTGATAAAGAGATTTAATTTATTGAAATTTAAATTAAATAAGGCTTAGTGATTTCAATGGGAAATGAATCTTTGGTTGAATGATTTTTTATTTGATAGTTAAATAACTGACTATCAAATCTGGACCAAAAACATAACTTTGGAAATATCTAGGAGAAACACGGAAATTATATGGTACATTTACCATCGAAGGTGTTATACTATATGTATAAACTCATTTCGTTCTTCTAGGATGATGATAAAGAAATTCATCCACTAACGGTTAGGAGGTGATCTCCGATCTTATTTTTGTTTGTGTATTTCCTAAATAACCACGGTTGAGTTTACCGGAAATATCGAACATTGTTTCGAAGAGACCGGGATCGGATAAGTTATCCGAAAACCACTTCGATCCAACAAATACGTTTTCGAAGTGAAGACAAGAGCATGGAATCAAAGATGGAGTGTTGAAATGCAAGGGCTGGTCGCTACTAATACTGAGGATGATTCCAAAATGGATGTAGTAGGAATAGTGCCTTTGGTTTCGTTCAGACCTAGAACAGACTCATATGGATGAATGCTTTCAGCACATTGTTATTGGAGGACGATGAGCATTCCAAGTATAAAATTCCTTAAAAAGATAATCGTAGCCTCAAGCCCCATCAACCGGAATGATTGAAAATCAGGGATGATGTAACAAGACTAAGTGGGTCGCACCCAATTAGGGTATGTTATCACCTTACTAGATACCCTCGGATATATTATAAATTATGGATACGGTGGTGCATGGAAAAAGGGCTCTCGATAAAGGTGGGAACACACCCGGGGTGGTAACATATTCGGTAATCTCCAGGTTAGGGGTAGGTCGGTCTTGTGTTGTAGGGGATCCCGATGAGGTCCTTGGTACATTTTTCTAAACGTGTACTGTGATAGGTGGTACCCCAAGGCCTAGTCATTGTATGGAATCCATTCTCCAATACGTGCCTTTACGGTTTTGGTTGTATAGCCTAGTATGCTGAAATTTAATTAATGTTACAATTTCAGCTATTTGAATAAGTATTTGTACTTAGAGAATATTATAATATCATTTGATTTTGATATAAAATGTTTTGGTTATCTTAAGGTAAAAACCTGTCGTGTTTATGTGTGCGCGGTCTTACGAGATGCCTTTTTTCAAAGGATTTTGATAACTTTAATAATTCAAATTGAGTGTGTTTTCTTACGCTGCTTTTCCAGGGTGACTCAAGTGTTATTTTATTATATTGCTCGGGTCAGACCGAGTATTACAGATTCAGGTTAGGATGCTATGGAGCTCAAGAGACGAGCTGAATGACGAAGACGTATTACACGTACTTGATTATATTCCGTTGTGTATTGTAGGCTGTATATTCAGCACTTGTACTGTAACGACCCGCCATTTTGGACCATTCAAATCGATAATAAATCCTCACATGTCTGACTTGAATAATTCAAAATATCAGATTGTTAATTTAAATTTGGCGAAACTCAGCATATGCAGTAAATAAATCAATCACAGAATCACAGACACAGAGTAATACAATAATACGCAGCGGAATAGATAAAATAGTAGTTCATGAAGCTACTATATAAACATCAGAGTTAGAAATAAAATACAATAGAATATCTCAAATGCAGTGAAGTCTCCAGTACAACGGATGACTTCTCTGAACAAATCAACTAGAAGAGCTGAAAACTGAGGTGATAGTTGGATCTCCAAAGGAAGCTCCAAACTCCAAAGGTGAGTCTCAAATGCTGTATCACTCGGTCTGACTCGAGCGTAAAGCAAAACACAAAACACTCGAGTCAGGATTAACATTCTTATATCAATAAATCCAACTCAAGTGAAATATCAACTGAAATACAAGTAACTTAAAAGATGTTTGGGATAACCATCCTCTAAGGATCTTCAGAACTATCTACAAGGTGGAAATATACACTGTAACACCGTGGTCATTTCAATTTAATTTATACTTCAAACCCAAATATCATTTCATTTCAAATATATCTATTTTCCAAAATAGTATATATATAGGTTAAATAATTTATAAAGTAAAGTGTTTTATAATTTCCTCAAGTTTCACAAATCGGTTCAAATTAACTCAAATTCCAAATTTAAATTTATTCAAGCTCAATTTTCCCATTTTAATTCAATTCAGTTTCTAAATAACAAATTCAATTTAAATTGATTTCAAATACAGATCTGAATCACAAAATAAACCATTTAAATTCCAATATATTTCAAAGCTTTAATATTCAACAATTTCAAAGTTAAATTTAACAGTTTCATATAGCTCTTGATTTAACTTCATTTATTATTTAATCAGGGAATATTCACTTAATAAATTCAATATCATTTAACTAGCCTTAAATTACATTTTACTAAATATTTCCTTAAACTTTATTTACACAAGAAATATTCATTAGATTACTTATAAATCAAACTCAAGTTATAAATCATATCTTACATCTCAATTTCAATAAGTTTCAAATCGGTTTAATTAAATAAAATTCTTTATTGAATACAATTACAACTAAATTCAAATTATCTTTCTAACCTTAACTTATTCAAATTATTACCAAAATCTATTTTGAAATATATTTTAAATACTCAACATATTATATGTATTTAAATCAACCATTCCCATTTATATATAATAATTTAAGGCTCAACATTTATTAAAACCATATATTTCTTTCCAAAACCATAGAATTCATTTTTAAAATATTTATATATATGGACCAATGGTGTCTGTATATATATTTATCATATGGTTAAGTGATACTGATATTTATCATTTTAATCCGAAATTTAAATATATACGGGTAGATATCATTTCGACCCGTAATCCCAATTTCAATTCAAATGAAAATCGCTTGGGTTTATCATTTCAACCCATAACGAAATTCTCCTATTCTAAAGTCCATTCGGGTATGTATCATTTCAACCCATAGTGAATTCTATACTAACAGGGAACTTGCAGAGTGATAACAGATACTAAAAAAAATATAACAACAGGCATATATCATCAGTATAAATAACAGATACGGGTGTCAGATGTCACAGGTAAACAGATACAAATAATAGTAATAACATGCATATAATACTAGATACTGGTGTCAGATGTCACAGGTGAACAGTTATAGATAATAGTATATATAACAATGTAAATAACTACAGCAACATATTTCAATTTCTATTTCAAATGAAATAAAATTTAAAAAATAAAAGAACGTTAATCGTGAGTGATTGCTCACCTTTCGAGGCTAGAGATGAACAAGAACAAGATGAGTTACAACCCAAGCACGAACTTCTAAGCAAAGCAAAATTGGCATGAAATTCCAAGGTAAAGCACGATGGACACGAAATCAACGAACAAAGCTGATAGCAGGAATTGATGAGATAATTAGAATCACCTGGATAGGGACAGAATAAGTATATTATTATATTATCCTATGAGATCAATATCAAATTGTAGACGAATACCAAAATAAACTATGTATATTTAATTAAAGATTATTGTTTATATTTAAAGCACAAATATAAAATAAACCTTCCAATGTACTTGAAACCAACTCATGTCTATCCAGATGTATAAACTTCACAAACATATAATATTCTGAGATCAAATATTAACTTTAAACACGTAATACTCTCATTGTTTTAAATTACATATAAAACAAAGTCAACATCTATACATAATTACTACATTATATATTTAATTTCAATATTTTAAATTAAGATGAAAATTAAAATGATATATATATATATATAAAAATATATAACAGAAAAACATTTGTAACCAATTGATTTATATAACCAGAAACTTGATACATATAACATATTTTGTCGTACTCTTAGATATAAACAAACTGCTATATATAACCAAACTCAACTGAAACCATCTGCACATCCCAAAGCTCAACAGTATATATTTTAATGAAAATATATATATAAATCAGGTTTTCAAATATATAGTTTATAATACACAATACTTAAGATTACTCTTACAAACAGGTTTACAGTTCATATATAAAATATATGATTACCCCATGACTATATATTCATATAATTAACAAATATATATAATAACCTATTATAACAGCTATAACACATAATATATAAGCAACCGCTCCCAGATTATTCTACCGTAGGTAAGCCTCATAACATATACACATCATCATTTATAAATTGTAACTTCACTCAACAAATTCAAATATATAGACCTTATATGTCTCAGTAAGTTAAAATAGAATATATCTCATACTTATAAAACCCAAAGCTAATATATATAGTTAAACAAAAAAAAATCAAACAGATATGTATATAAATAATACACACCAACATACTCTATATAAGCAGCAACACTGGTTTAGACCCATATATATATCAATATAACACGTACCATATGCATATAAACATGCGGCAGTGAAGGGAGGAAACTGTCGAGTTTGAACAAAGCAGGTCGGAGCTGGGATGTTGGGCGAGAGTGGGAGGTCGGTGACGTGAGGAGAGTCTCAGGTTTGGGGCGAACAAGGGTATGAACGGAGGAAAACTTTCGGCTGTGAAGCTTCATATATACATATATAAATTTTTTCTCTTCACAAGCATGGGCAAAAGACAGGGGAGAGAGAGCGAGGTGGGGAAGATGAAGAACAGCTGGAAAGATGAGGCTATATGAACAAAATGAATAAATACTCTGTTAAAGGAAACGTACCAGAGAGAAAAAATGAACTGAAAGGGATAGCGAAAAGTCACACGTTAACCAAGAAATTATTAAAAGTTAATGACTACTGGTATGGACCCGTTTAGATAAATGAAAAGACACGAAAATCTAAAGGTCCCAAATTTCGAAACCGATACGACAGACAGGTTTACCGATTTCATCGTGTCCCGAACTTCCAAACAAACGAATGAATATGCTACGGAGATCAGCATGACGACACGATCAAAATGGTATACAAATATCAGTTATACGATTATCCGATCAAAAGTCGATAATC
Organism: Allium fistulosum; assembly: GCA_030737815.1. Lineage (NCBI taxonomy): Eukaryota > Viridiplantae > Streptophyta > Magnoliopsida > Asparagales > Amaryllidaceae > Allium > Allium fistulosum. Next base: position 713,385,353 of record CM060905.1, read on the forward strand.
GGTACCAGAAATGCTGTTATTTTGCCAGAATTAAGATAAACGGAGCAATAGAAATCCAAATTTGACGAAACGAAGACTGATGTTTCACTCAGAAGATGATTTAGAAATTTACTGTATAAAAATATTCAAGTTTGGAAAACATTTTATTTTCATCAATAATTAACTGACTTAAATTGAAATAGAATTTCACAAGAAAATAAAATTTAATATCAGTAGATGAAAATTTACCAGTTTCTATATTAAAATAGACGTATTCCAAATAATAAATTTTAAATTTCAAATTTTATTGTTTAAAATTCACTAAATTTCAATTAAACATATTATTTAAAACTATTAAAATTTACGGGTCGTTACACTCTCCCCCACTCAAAACTTTTCGTCCCCGAAAAGGAAGGAGGTAGGAGAATAGAACAACCAGAAATAAAGTAGATTGAAAGTCAAGATTAAACAATTAATTTGAACTATATAAATTTTACTTAAAATTAGAAAACTTCATTAGAAATTCAATTGTCTTATATACTTTAAAACTTTTTCAAGACCCATTTGCAAAATTTCTTACTTCCTTACAATTACCATTTATATGCTTAAATAACAACTTTATAAATATATGAAAACTATTTGAAAACAATTATTTACATTATTACTTATATTTACAAAGAAGCTATTTGAAAACATTAAATCCATAATTCATAATTTATTAATTTTTTTTATCTCAAGATACTTTTCAAATATTATTAATAATCAATAATTATTTACTTTAAATATGTTTTATCTAATTAATAACCTCAACATATTTATAACACTAAAATTTCTATTAAACCATGTAGTCGATAATTAAACAATACTTAAAAGAATATAGTCAACAAGGAAAAGAAGGAGGATTTGGAAACAGAATATAGGTGAATAAATAAAGCTGAGCAGATAAGGTAGATTCAAAAGAATAGTATCGGGCATGAATAATAAATTCAAACCATTAGAATTTCAATTTCGAATTATTAATACAAAATTTCTTTGTTGGAAATACTTTTATAATGAAATATTTTTTTATAACGAAACAAATTTCATTTCGAAAATACTTTTATAACTCGATGTTTCAACAAGTTTATCCTTGTTCCTGTAGACTCTGGCAGTGCGTTGATCAGGCGCAAAGCTAGAATTCTCCAAGTACTTAGTAGACTTGTTTCAACACCTAGTGAAAATACTGGAAAAACTTTAAAACAGATATGGAAAGTACAATCCAAACAAAAACGAATCAAATCATGGATCGCAGATACACAATGGTTACGCCTGGGTCCCCCAGGAAACATCCGTACCTTTTAAGCATTCACTGCCTTGCGAATTTCGCCATGCAACAAAATGGTGGACCGCAGGATACATAAAAATGGTTACGCTTGGATCCCCCAGGAAACATCCATACCCCTTAAGCAATCTCTGCCTTGTGGATTACGCCACTAACACGACCATAGATCGCAGATACACAATGGTTACGCCTGGATCCCCCAGGAAACATCCATACCTTTTAAGCAATCACTGCCTTACGAATTACGCTATGCAGTCGAGTTCGTAAGACCATGGGTAACGCCATGGAATTCGAAGGACACTCGAGTATCATATCCGGAAAACCAAAAATCAGAGAGAATAATATCGATAGAATGAATCCAAGATGTGGCCACAAATCGGATATCAAGCAGAAGGCACTTTCCATATCTTTACTTCGAAAATATGTATCATATAGTACCTTTTCAAATCACTTTCAAATATCGTACTTATATAAAATCCATTATATATAAGATTTAATTTTCAAATCAAATACTTTTCCAAAATCAAAAGTGTATCAAATCACACTTATATAGACTTTAATTATATAAGATTTCACTTTTCAAATTGAGTACCCTTTTCAAATCCATAGTTTTCGAATCAATTTCATACTCATACAAATCAATTTTATATAAGTCCGATAACTTCCAAATCAGGTATTTAGTAAAATAAGGTTCTCAAATTCAATTTGTTTCAATATCAGTTCAATTTCAAAATCATATACAATCCAACCAAATTATTTCTTCTCAATTTAAATATCTTTAGTTTTAAAGTTTCCAACATAATAAATTTAGAAAATAAATCCAAATTTCCAAATCAATATAATTTAAGTCAACCAATTCATTTCCAAAATCAAATATTTTCAAAATCATCTTATGCTTACATAAGGTCCATCTTATATAAGGATCAAATTTTACAAAATAAATTTCGCCGTATGAAGAGCCATATGGGATTGAATATCTTTGCTTTTATGGGTTATATATCTTTGTAATTTAAATTGGAAATTTTCTTTTAGTAAGCAAAGATATTCTAACCCGACAGCTTTCAATTTCAGCGTCAAAATATATCAATGATATTAGAATATAAGATGTACATACGTCATCATTTCGCAAAATCACATTTGATCGCTCGCTCGATCACACAAGTTCGCTTTCGAACTAGTATTGTCCATTCGACTTACCTAATGCGGATTTCGATATGGTTTCTCGACTAGAAGCCATCAGTCTCCTTGCATAGCCATATACTATGATAGAGAATTCTAGAATTGAGCCCAAAAATCCATATCAAATATTCGTCATCAAGAATTGAATGAAAAATCCTAACACGAAAAGGTGTAATTCACCTCGAACTTATGTACTCAAACCTGGATCAAATTAATTATGCGAATAAAATAGCATACGTACAACCTATATATTTATTCCAACTTGTTAAATATATAGTTTCATAAAGATGTTACTAAGTTAAAACATTTAAAATTCATTCAAAATATTTTGAAGACCAAATTGTTTTCAAAACATTTCAAATCTAAATTTCATATTAGAAAAATTTAAAATTGCCTTATTCATTTACTTAACAAAACAGTTTCAACTTATTTAAATCAGATTACTACATACTTTAACATACATACCAAACTTATATACTTTATACTTTTCAAAATTTCTTAGCTTTGAAAAGTTAACCTTGATTTGGAAGTACTCGAACCTTAGAAATAGTTGAAGAAATCATTTTCAAATTCAAGAGTTGGAAATCAACAACAAATCAATAAAGCAATTTCAAAAGATAGGTTTATATCAAATTCGAAACTCGAGGATTGAACACTGGCTTACTTCAAATCATTTCAAATATATATATACATATATCTTTCGAATATCAAATCTTAATTCGGAATTTGAAATCAAAATTGGTTTCGCCAAAAAAATCACTCGCGTAGCAATGCTACTAAAGTGGCCTTTCCCTCACTCTGAAACTCGAAAATCAATGTCGATGATGCGTGCACTCATCACCGAAATTATTTTCCAGCGACACAAGTGAGTTCTGGACTTCTATTTTCTCTCACTTCTTTTGAAATTTCTTCGAAACTCATTAAAAATCATTTGAACATTTCTTATCCGAAAAAATACTTTCAAATCGTATTATCATATATTTTCAAAATCTTAAAACTAATTTTCAAAATTTTCGGAGTTCAATTCCTCAAATTTCCAATTTGAAACCCTTCAGTTACAAATCATTTTTATATAAATCAATTTCTTATATAACTTTCAAAACTTCGAATCCTTTCAAAACTTCAAATTCTCATTTAAAATATATATATATATATATATATATAATCCTTATCGAAAACATTTTCACTTTTATATATAGAATAAAATCATATTTATCAAGATAATACTTTCAATATATAAAACAATTTCTAAAATAAAACAAGCCCGATTTTCAAAAGATGATTCCAGAATGGATTTCAAACAAAGATAGAGATTCAAATTAGAGGAACTCTTAATCAAATAGAATTATGATTCGAAGATAAGCTCGAACGAAGATGAGATAATTAAATTTCAAAATAGAAGATGAATATACTTATATAAATCGCAGGCGACCTTAACCGGTCAACCGTGATTTCAAAATAAGATCGGTGCAGAATTCTAAGGCAATTCGACATTCGATCGCCAGATATAGAATTCGGCATAACAAGAGATAGCAGCATCTAAACCGATGATACAGTAATCTTCGGTGAATCGATGCCAATTGTAAAGGAGTTTCACCCCTTCACAATTCATTCAAAGATTGGCGGGATCGCCTATTCTAATTGAGATCATTCGAAGTGGAGTAATGGGATACTCCAGAATCAAAAGAATACAAATAGGGAGAGAGAAAAATGAATTTTGGAACCGCAGGGAACGTTCCAAAGTTCAAAGGAAATCGAGTCAAAAGGAAGAGATTCAAACTCGAACGAAAGTGATTCTGTAAATAAATTTACTATATATGCTAAGTTTTTCCTAGAGCCAAAGCTCTGATACCAACTGTAACGACCCGCCATTTTGGACCATTCAAATCGACAATAAATCCACACATGTCTGACTTGAATAATTCAAAATATCAGATTGTTAATTTAAATTTGGCAAAACTCAGCATATGCAGTAAATAAATCAATCACAGAATCACAGACACAGAGTAATACAATAATACGCAGCGGAATAGATAAAATAGTAGTTCATGAAGCTACTATATAAACATCAGAGTTAGAAATAAAATACAACAGAATATCTCAAATGCAGTGAAGTCTCCAGTACAACAGATGACTTCTCTGAACAAATCAACTAGAAGAGCTGAAAACTGAGGTGATAGTTGGATCTCCAAAGGAAGCTCCAAACTCCAAAGGTGAGTCTCAAATGCTGTATCACTCGGTCTGACCCGAGCGTAAAGCAAAACACAAAACACTCGAGTCAGGATTAACATTCTTATATCAATAAATCCAACTCAAGTGAAATATCAACTGAAATACAAGTAACTTAAAAGATGTTTGGGATAACCATCCTCTAAGGATCTTCAGAACTATCTACAAGGTGGAAATATACACTGTAACACCGTGGTCATTTCAATTTAATTTATACTTCAAACCCAAATATCATTTCATTTCAAATATATCTATTTTCCAAAATAGTATATATAGGTTAAATAATTTATAAAGTAAAGTGTTTTATAATTTCCTCAAGTTTCACAAATCGGTTCAAATTAACTCAAATTCCAAATTTAAATTTATTCAAGCTCAATTTTCCCATTTTAATTCAATTCAGTTTCTAAATAACAAATTCAATTCAAATTGATTTCAAATACAGATCTGAATCACAAAATAAACCATTTAAATTCCAATATATTTCAAAGCTTTAATATTCAACAATTTCAAAGTTAAATTTAACAGTTTCATATAGCTCTTGATTTAACTTCATTTATTATTTAATCAGGGAATATTCACTTAATAAATTCAATATCATTTAACTAGCCTTAAATTACATTTTACTAAATATTTCCTTAAACTTTATTTACACAAGAAATATTCATTAGATTACTTATAAATCAAACTCAAGTTATAAAATATATCTTACATCTCAATTTCAATAAGTTTCAAATCGGTTTAATTAAATAAAATTCTTTATTGAATACAATTTCAACTAAATTCAAATTATCTTTCTAACCTTAACTTATTCAAATTATTACCAAAATCTATTTTGAAATATATTTTAAATACTCAACATATTATATGTATTTAAATCAATCATTCCCATTTATATATAATAATTTAAGGCTCAACATTTATTAAAACCATATATTTTTTTCCAAAACTATAGAATTCATTTTTAAAATATTTATATATATGGACCAATGGTGTCTGTATATATATTTATCATATGGTTAAGTGATACTGATATTTATCATTTTAATCCGAAATTTAAATATATACGGGTAGATATCATTTCGACCCGTAATCCCAATTTCAATTCAAATGAAAATCGCTTGGGTTTATCATTTCAACCCATAACGAAATTCTCCTATTATAAAGTCCATTCGGGTATGTATCATTTCAACCCATAGTGAATTCTATACTAACAGGGAACTTGCAGAGTGATAACAGATACTAAAAAAATATAACAACAGGCATATATCATCCGTATAAATAACAGATACGGGTGTCAGATGTCACAGGTGAACAGATACAAATAATAGTAATAACAGGCATATAATACTAGATACTAGTGTCAGATGTCACAGGTGAACAGTTATAGATAATAGTATATATAACAATGTAAATAACTACAGCAACATATTTCAATTTCTATTTCAAATGAAGTAAAATTTAAAAAATAAAAGAACGTTAATCGTGAGTGATTGCTCACCTTTCGAGGCTAGAGATGAACAAGAACAAGATGAGTTACAACCCAAGCACGAACTTCTAAGCAAAGCAAAATTGGCATGAAATTCCAAGGTAAAGCACGATGGACACGAAATCAACGAACAAAGCTGATTGCAGGAATTGATGAGATAATTAGAATCACCTGGATAGGGACAGAATAAGTATATTATTATATTATCCTATGAGATCAATATCAAATTGTAGACGAATACCAAAATAAACTATGTATATTTAATTGAAGATTATTGTTTATATTTAAAGCACAAATATAAAATAAACCTTCCAATGTACTTGAAACCAACTCATGTCTATCCAGATGTATAAACTTCACAAACATAAAATATTCTGAGATCAAATATTAACTTTAAACACGTAATACTCTCATTGTTTTAAATTACATATAAAACAAAGTCAACATCTATACATAATTACTACATTATATATTTAATTTCAATATTTTAAATTAAGATGAAAATTAAAATGAGATATATATAAAAATATATAACATAAAAACATTTGTAACCAATTGATTTATATAACCAGAAACTTGATACATATAACATATTTTGTCGTACTCTTAGATATAAACAAACTGCTATATATAACCAAACTCAACTGAAACCATCTGCACATCCCAAAGCTCAACAGTATATATTTTAACGAAAATATATATATAAATCAGGTTTTCAAATATATAGTTTATCATACACAATACTTAAGATTACTCTTACAAACAGGTTTACAGTTCATATATAAAATATATGATTACCCCATGACTATATATTCATATAACTAACAAATATATATAATAACCTATTATAACAGCTATAACACATAATATATAAGCATCCGCTCCCAGATTATTCTACCGTAGGTAAGCCTCATAACATATACACATCATCATTTATAAATTGTAACTTCACTCAACAAATTCAAATATATAGACCTTATATGTCTCAGTAAGTTAAAATAGAATATATCTCATACTTATAAAACCCAAAGCTAATATATATAGTTAAACAAAAAAAAATCAAACAGATATGTATATAAATAATACACACCAACATACTCTATATAAGCAGCAACACTGGTTTAGACCCATATATATATATATATCAATATAACACGTACCATATGTATATAAACATGTGGCAGTGAAGGGAGGAAACTATCGAGTTTGAACAAAGCAGGTCGGAGCTGGGATGTTGGGCGAGAATGGGAGGTCGGTGACGGGAGGAGAGTCTCAGGTTTGGGGCGAACAAGGGTATGAACGGAGGAAAACTTTCGGCTGTGAAGCTTCATATATACATATATAAATTTTTTCTCTTCACAAGCATGGGCAAAAAAAATGGGAGAGAGAGCGAGGTGGGGAAGATGAAGAACAGCTGGAAAGATGAGGCTATATGAACAAAATGAATAAATACTCTGTTAAAGGAAACGTACCAGAGAGAAAAAATGAACTGAAAGGGATAGCGAAAAGTCACACGTTAACCAAGAAATTATTAAAAGTTAACGACTACTGGTATGGACCCGTTTAGATAAATGAAAAGACACGAAAATCTAAAGGTCCCAAATTTTGAAACCGATACGACTGACAAGTTTACCGATTTCATCGTGTCCCGAACTTCCAAACAAACGAATGAATATGCTACGGAGATCAGCATGACGACATGATCAAAATGGTATACAAATATCAGTTATACGATTATCCGATCAAAAGTCGATAATCGGTACCAGAAATGCTGCTATTTTGCCAGAATTAAGATAAACGGAGCAATAGAAATCCAAATTTGACGAAACGAAGACTGATGTTTCACTCAGAAGATGATTTAGAAATTTACTGTATAAAAATATTCAAGATTGGAAAACATTTTATTTTCATCAATAATTAACTGACTTAAATTGAAATAGAATTTCACAAGAAAATAAAATTTAATATCAGTAGATGAAAATTTACCAGTTGCTATATTAAAATAGACGTATTCCAAATAATAAATTTTAAATTTCAAATTTTATTGTTTAAAATTCACTAAATTTCAATTAAACATATTATTTAAAGTGGAAATTAGGGAGACATCCCTATCATACTTTCATATTGTAAAGCGGGTCCCTGTCAAAGTTTCATTGTAAAGCGGGTCCCTGTTTTCTGGAAACGAAGAAAAATTATTGCTGAAATGTCAGCAACTTTTATAAATAAGTGCTGATATTTCAGCAACTATCTGTGTCAAAGTTTTATTGTAAAAACAAAGAAAAATTATTGCTGAAATGTCAGCAACTTTTATAAATAAGTGCTGATATTTCAGCAACTTTAATAAACTGTGTTCACAGTGTACAGAAATGTTGCTAAAATATCAGCAACTTTTATAAATAAGTGTTGATATTTCAGCAACTTTCATACACTATGTTCACAGTGTACAGAAATGTTGCGGAAATGTCAGCAACTTTTATGAAATGTTGCATCATGCTCTGCAATAATCGTGAAAAAAAAACAGGGACCTAATTTACACTGAAATTTAGTGAAGGACTTTTCGTGAATTTTGAAACTTAATAAGGACCTGTGCCAAAAGTACCCTTATTTAAAACTATTAAAATTTACGGGTCGTTACATGTGCTGACAGGTTACTATAACTGTCCAATATTGATTTGCTAACTATTGTACTCTGATGATTGGTATGCATATTAACAGTTACATTTTTTCTTTGTATAAGAATCTGTTGTTATATATTATATTTTGTTCCGCTGCAATTGTGAGATTCTGTGTTGTTATTTCTGTTTCTTCTTCTATCTTATTCTTCTTCAACCCTAACAATCGGGTTTTTCAGCATTCGATGTCTCGACATGAGACAGAGTGGACGTATTAGTGTCGATTTTCGAGGGCCGAAAATCCCGGTCGTCACATTTGGTATCAGAGCTGAAGGTTAAGCGGGAACCTTGGCTTTGATGGGGTAACTCATTTGAGATAGGGTCAGTAGCACCCAAGAATGAGTTGAGTGTGTATATATATATATAGATGAACGTGTATTTATTAGTGATATAAAATTGCATTATATTGTGTTGGTTGATTTGTCGAGTGGCTTATGGATTCTGGTCAATACGAGCAATTAACGTTATTGATAAGGATCTCTAAACACTTGTACAGAGCAATTGGACATGGTATTGTTTTGAAATGGGATAAATGAAATAATTTACCCATATTGTTTTTATATATGAAAGAAATAATTTTTCATAAATTATTATAGTTGTATATGATGTGCTGGTTGTTAGGAAATGATAATATTAAACCATTATCATTTGTTATTGTGGTGATTGAATAAAAAGTTGATAGTATAGTCAACAATTAAGAAATAATTTCATATAACGAAGTGGAATTATGTAAATGTGATTTATAATTTGAAATGAAATGAAATTCTAGAAGTATATTTAAATATGATTTGTCAAAAGGGTTTGAAGGCTGGGAATTTGGGAATCTAATTCTCGTTGGTTTTGAAATGTTTTTCAAAATTCTTAGAAAATAATAGTGATATTATTTAGAGAATATTTGTGAATTGAAATAGTTTTAAAATGGTTTTTAAAGGAAATAAAAGCACTGAACTCACTTCGGTCGCTGGAAAATAATTTCGGTGATGACTGCAGCATCATCGACGTTCATTTTCGAATTTACAAGGGAGGGATTGCTACAATTGGTGTTAACGCTGAAATAGGAACGCTAACACCCGGTGTGTGTAATGGAATTGTGAAAGCACCACCCGTGTGACGGGAACAGAAATTAAGCAGTAAAATAGCAGTAAAACAGTATAGGACAGCAGTTTATAGTGGTTCGGCTTGAGATCGAGCCTACGTCCACTTTGAATCTCTTTATTACTGAATCCGATTACAAATCAATACAATTCACTTATGAAATCAATACAATTTGATCACAAAGACAATCTCGACTGCTAGCTCAAACTTCGATGATAAAACTCGATGAATCCGTGTTGGATGTAAGAGGTTTCTCTCGAAGCTCGTTGTAGTGTCTCGATTGTTTGGAGATCTTCGATTGTTGAATGAGTTGAGAGTTCGGCAAAGTAACGACGTCTCTGAAATGATTTGCCAAAAGTCCCCTTCATGTTGGAAGCGGTGGTCTATTTATAGGGAAAAATCTGGGTGAGATTCTGTTCCTCAAGTCCTAGGTCGGAGCCGACTTATAGCAAGTCGTAGGTCTTAGGTCGGCGACGAGATAGGAGCTCTTGTCTTTTAGTTACTCCTGAATACGAGCTATTCAACTGCAAGTCATAGGTCGGCAGCGACTTACCATAAGTTGTAGGTCGGAGATCCTTAAGTCATCAAGTTGGCAACAGCCTTAAGTCGTAGACTTTTTGAGTCGGAACACTTTAACTCGTACACTGTTAAGTCGGTAGCCCTCCTTAACTCGGAGCATTCCATAACCCGGAGCATTTCTTAGGTCGGTAACCTACTTAAGTCGGTTTTAGCTCTTAAGTGGTAGATTATCTTAAGTCGTACGCTGTTAGGTCGGACCTGTAGCTTAGGTCGTATGCTGCTTTAAGTCGTACGTGCTTAGGTCGGAGACTACTTTAACTCGTACGCTATTAGGTCGGACTCTTCCTTAACTCATCTCCTATTAAGTCGCGAATAAGAGGATTAACATTTGCCCCTCGAAGTGTGTGCCTAGGTCGTAGGTCATATACTTCAATTTTCTTAACTTGCTTTTTGGTTAGGTCGGCAGCGACTTAACATAAGTCTTAGGTCGTACACCGTGTAAGTCGACTCACCTTCCAGCGTATAAATAGTTGAATCCTTCTTCCTCCTCCTCATCTGTTCTTCTTCTCGAATCAGCCATTGACGCAATTTAGAGCTTTCAGAGATAAATCCCAACCATCCAATCGCCGATCATCTTCCTGTTATACTTCGTAAGTCAATCCGATCTTCGTTCACCCATGTCAATTGTCGAATTGATAACCTCCCAATTTTCGACTTCCATTTGTTTTAGGCGCCGCGATTCATCATGAATAACCCTTCGATTGTCCTGCAATTGCCATCGACCATGTTGTAGTTGTGATAGGGCAGTAATACATCGGATTCGCAGCAAATCTGATTCGATTCGAATTGGCTCCTTGGGTGATCCAATGGTGTGGTGGAATGAGGATCGTCATTGACTGTGAGGTTATTGGGCTAACGGGTTAAGAGTTAGGGAAGAAAGTTGGTTGAGGTACTGACTCGGTCACGACTTAGTGATTTCACGCGATCCAGTGATTTCCATGATTTAAGTCGGAACCGACTTAGCAATTTCATGTGACCTAGGTTTTGAGTCGCTTCCGAGTTAGGACTTGGAGGATTTCTTGTTGCCTCGAACTAGAGTTTTTGCTTCTTTATCCGACCTAAGACTCGGGGACTGCTGACCTTGACCCATAGGGAATCTTTCTTAAGTCGTCACCGAGTTAGTACTTGAGTCTTCGGCGACTTAGCAGATGACTTTAAAACTTTGCCTGGACTTCGAACTGTTGAACTATGAACTGTGTTGCATGTATTTCCTTTTACAGATTGCTCCAATTTGCAAGTTAACAATCCTGCTTAATACAACATTCATAGAATACTGGGATGAATATACTGTCACTGACTGCCCACATCGAATGACAGATTAGTTGATAAAGAAAAAGTTAAATTGAATGAATATGAATGAAATGCTGTACAATAACCAATTCAAGTGAAGTATTAAAACAAAATCGTAATAGTCAACTGAAACTGATTTGTCTGCATTAACACCGCACTTGAACATTAACAAGTTCTGAAATTTTGTAATCGATTGATTGTCAACTAGTTTAATTCCAGTTATGCTTGCCTTTTACTTTCATTAGTTTTGCACAACACTTCACACTTTTTAAGAAACGTGCACCTTCACATTTGAACATCCAGTTGATTGTGTAGAATGTCTTCTCCACAAGAAGAAATAGAGCAAGTTGAAGAGACTTTTCCAGTTGCTGTTCCATTGAATGATCCTCCAGAAAGGGTCTTGACCACTCTGAACTACAGAACCTTTAACCAGTTGTGTATTCAATTCGGAATTGCCGAAGCAGACGCACAACTACCCGGGAAGCCTGATAATGCTGATAGACCTCCTCGTGGTTTTGTTGCGGTAAATCGACAAATGTGTCAGAATGGAGCTATTCCTCCTTTTAATGACTTCCTGCGAACACTTCTTCTACGATTAACTATCTCCCCTTTCCAGCTGCATCCCAACGGATACGCCATCCTGATGGGACTTTGTGTGTTATTCAGGAGAACGCTGGATCGTCTCCCAAGTTTTGATGAAATTTGTTATCTGTGCACTTTCGCTAAAAACAAAGATCATCCTTCTATCACAGTCGTGAGGAGTGCTAGAAACCGTAAGTTGATCATCGGTCTCCCTGACAGTGTTCACAGTTTTCTTAGCCAGTTTTTCTATGTTCGCTGTCCCCCGGGGTTTTACGCTATCTGGAGAGTAGGAAGTAAGATCACCTGTCTCTGTTCCTTCTGTTCTTTCGAACTTGCCAATGTCCGAGTTGTCAGGTGTTAACTTTGCCTTTTTTTTTCTTTTCAGCACTTCCTCCTCCTTCTAGAGATCCCGGTCACAAGGTGACTTTTGAGAGGCTTATGGCGGTGCCGGTTGAGGAAAGGAGTATCCAGTTTCTATTGACAGACGAATTTTTACATCAATTCGGTCTTTTACACTCTTCTCACTTTACCCAGCCTCGTGAAGTTTCTAATCTTCCAGCACAGACATCAGATGCCCTAACTTCAACGGAAGAGATGACTTCAAAGGAGCCAACTGTAGACACTGCATTAGTAAAGTGTTCTGCTTCTATTGGTGTTGCAGGAACGTCCAGCAAACCGGCACTTGCTCCAATTATTGAAGAGGAAGAAAATCCTCGAATTTCTGAAAAATCAGCCGATGTGGAAGTTGAAAAGGAGAATTCTGCTGAGTATCATAATGATGACACCTTTGATGACTTGAGTGACATAATGATAACTTCTCAAGAGCTTTTCAAGGATAATATTCCAAAAGCGAACTCTCCTGTTGTTGAAGCGACTTCCTCTTTGAAACAAACTTCGACGCCTTCTACACCTGTCGTCTCCGTTCCCGCACTAAAGCGTGGTTTGTAGTTTGATGCACGTAGTTCGCACGCCGCACACACTTAGGATTTTTCAGCACTTATAAGCATTTATCCTCTTTTTCTGGAAATTTCTAAACTTTACTTCTTTTTCCAGTTTCAAATTCTCCGATGGGGCGTACCGGCTCATACTATGACTCATTTCAACGCCATGGAGGTCGTGGATCTTATGACTTTAGGAAATATCTTGGTGACCAGAGAGAGACAGATGAGGAAAGGGCTCAAAGGAAGGCTCAAGAAAAATGGGATTATGAGCAGCGGCAGAGAAGAAGAGACGCTGATCGATATGATTCTTCTCACAGAAGTTACGATTCCTATAAGCGAAAGTCTTATGATGACAAGGGGAAGACTCATATTACTGACGAATCAAGCAAACGGTCCAAGCCAAGTGACGCGTCTGTAATTTCTGAGAAGACTGATGCTCCTATCCCTTCTGATATTCCGGCCGGCTCTCCTCCTTTAAAGAAAACCGATATCCAAACGATCATCAGCAGGCCCCAATATCAGGTTAAAGACGGCCCTCCAACACTTCAAAGCTGGTTTCCGAACTGGTGCTTAAAAGGAGTGCATTTTGACCTGGATTTGGTCCCAATCGATAAGCAAGACATGCTTAAAAGTCTTGATGCAGTTAGGCTTAACATTGAGAGGATGTCGCAATGGCAGAAACTTGTTGATGAACTCCAGAGAGTCAACCATATGAATCTTGAAAACATGCTGACTCTGGAGAATGATAAAGCTGAATGGGATAAATGGTGCAAGCAGCATGACGCGGAGATGACGAACATCGCGGATGACAATGCAAGGCTTGAATCTGAAGTCAAGCAGCTTAAGGAAAATCTCGCCTCTTCTTCTACATCACATACTCAAAAAGAAGAAGTCTTTCAGAAGCAAGTGCGGGATGCACATGCTGCACAAAGAGATGTCGAAATGAAGCTTGCCGCCGAACAGCACATTGCAGAGAAATATCGCACAGAAAATGCTGAACTACGGGAAAAAGTTAACTCCCAGAACGCGGAGATTGAATTACTGAAGTCTCAACTTGTTAACGCTGAGAAAGAGCGTGATGAGGCTGTTGCTGGTCGAGCTGCAGCTGTCGCTGAAAAAGAGGCGGCCGAGCAATCACATGAGACAACAAAAGCTAACATCAGCTCCACCTTATTTGACTTTTATCTTCACAGCGTTCTGGGTCGTGGGAGCCTCGCTTTTCTGGGTCCTGATTATGAAATTACTCTGGCTGAAGTGTGGGAAGCTGCAGCTGATATGTTTAAAGGTGCTGGCTACAATGAAGTAGAACTTGAGGCACGCTATCTTGATGATGAGGCTCGTGCCGCTCTTGTTAAAGGGAAGGAGCAGCTTGCTAAAGCACGAGCTGAATCAGCGGGAAAAGAGCTTCCAAAAGAGGAAGCTCCTTTAACTGCCCCTGTTCATACTTCAACTTCGGCCGATGTTAACATTATGGATTCCAGCTCCCATTCTTCACTCCCAGCTAAAATTGCCCAAGAAACTGCGACCACTCCCACTGAGGATGAGGCACCGGACGATATTGAAGCCGAGAAATTTGAGATTGAGCTTGCAAAGCCAACTCCTCCAGGTAATTTTGGCGTCGTCCCGGGCCTAATGAACCAGTTATTTGATTTAACCGAGTTTGATGACCTTCTTACTTGTTACTTAAACTTTGGTGAACCGATACCTTCTCTATTTCCGGAGAATGCCGATTTTAACTACTTTTCTTCTACAGCGGAGGTACCGAATACTGCACATACTTCCACTCCTTCAGTTGCCGTTCCTCTATCTTTACAGATTACTCCTCCCTCTGCTTCCCAACCGGGATCACAGGCAGAGAAGATTGAAGCTCTTCAAGGCCTGGATGATCCGGCCGCTTCGCAGGAGCAGAAGGCGGAGGATCTTGATGACACCGAGAAGACCCCGGAGCAGTCTCTTGACGATGGCACGAAGCTTTCTACAATGTTGGCTACTCCGGGGAGCGAATCTTCTTCAAAGAGGAAGGGGAAGCGTGCCATAAGGAAGAAGAAGAAGGATATTTCCGCTGGAGAGGAAGCAGAAGTTGATCCAGCCGTGCCCCTTTCTCCTTCTGCCCCGACCCGTTCGCAACGGCTTCAGAAACTAATCATTAGACCGGGGAAAGGCTCCAAAGGTGGCGAGAAGAAGGAATAACAAGCTGGATTTTCTACTTCTTATTTTTGCTTTTTGCATGTATCGATCGGAGATTGTGCGGGTACCGGTCCCCGCTTCTTTTTGTGATATCTGCACATGTAAAGAATTTTTATAGTACTAAATAAAACAGTTATTTTACTTGTACAAATTCTTGTGTATGTGAGAACGCATCTGTTTCACATTTTTAGTGTAGAATAAACGACTCTTTTTACTTATACAAACTTTCTGGTCTGTGTTTGAGAATGCATTTATTCCACATCTATTTTTCATGATATTGCAATGAACTTGCGGTGTGTTGCTTGCATATTCCTTTTATTAATGTAGTTGAATTGTATAGTGTTGCCCCCATACCACAAGTGCATTGCAATATTTCTAGCTTTTACAAGACTGATATTCTTATTTTAGAGGATAACTATTCCACTTTTAAGGGAATAATTATTCTGCTCTTAATAGATCATATCTCGTTTTTTGGAGAAATTTTTACTTTCTCTTTCTTTCTGAAGAACACTTCAACTATCGGGGACGATCACTTTCATTTGTCAAAAAAGAAAGTAGATTTCCCTATGTAGTGAAATGAACTTTTCTGAAAAAAATTTGTAGCATTTCAACTTTTTTAGGAGGAACTTTTTGAGATGAACAAGTTAACCTTCCTTTGAGAGTTGAACTGTGCTTCCGGAGAAGGCTTTTTGTTCGAGTATTCTATTTTGGGACATGCCTCCGGAGAGGGCTCCTCTTAAAGAGTTGTGCCTCCGAAGAGGTCTTGTGCCTCCGAAAAGGGCTTGTGCCTCCGAAGAGGGCTTGTGCCTCCGAAGAGGGCTTGTGGTGCTTTGGGAAAGGGCTTTTGCCTCCGTAGAGGTCATGTGCCTCCGAAGAGGGCTTGTCGTGCCTTGGGAAAGGGCTTTTGCCTCCGAAGAGGTCACGTGCCTCCGAAGAGGACTTGTGGTGCCTTGGGAAAGGGCTTTTGCCTCCGAAGAGGTCATGTGCCTCCGAAGAGGGCTTGTGCCTCCGAAAAGGGCTTTTTGATTGCTTGGAAGTTACTTTCTCATGGTTGGATGGATCCACGGGGCGGACGCAAGTTGTTTGATTGGATGCTCGTTTGCACAAACGATCGCAATCAATTAACAAGGGCCCTGTTCCTTCAGCTTGGGAAGGTGCCCCTCCGGTGGTTCCACCAATTTTTTTTTTGATTGAGAGAAGTACTTTCATTTTTTGGCGTGCCTCGTTAGAGGGCTTTGTTGGCCTTTGAGAAGGAGCGTTGGTTGGTTGGTGTGCCAGGAAGGTTGCATCTCAAGGGCGAGTAGATCCACGGGACGGACGCAAGCTGCCTGATCGGATGCATCACGATTAGTTAGCAAGGGCCCTGTTCCTTCTGCTTTGGAAGGTGTCCCTTCGGTGGTTCTATCGGCCCTTTTATTGAGAGGAATACCTCCTTTTGGCTGCTTCTTTGTTTGTTTGGCCATATTCTCTCATCATCTGCTCATGAGCGACCTTTTATTATCGTTTCCAAGTGCATCTTCTTTCCTTTTGCAAGTAAGTTGCTTTATCCGAAGAAGTGGACTTCACTGTTGAACGACTTCACGGGACAAACGTGAGTTATCTAGTCGGGTGTTTGTTCATATCGACAATCACAACTAGTTAACGAAGGTTTGCCACAGTGGAGTCGCCAACTTTTTATGTGAAGTTCTTCTTGTATAGGATTTGAATTTGGAATTTTTTTTGTCGCTTGGTATTTGCGTAATAGTTGATTTATAGAGGTCGCTTGGCTTTGTGACGAGCAAGCCTTGTTTTAAGTTCCTGCAATTTTGAATCGACATTTTAGCAATACATTTAAAGTATGTACATATCGAAATGAAACGGGCATTATGAAATAGTAAACAACACAAGATTTATAGTGGTTCAGCCAAGAATCGGGCCTACGTCCACTTTATAGCTTTCATTCATTTACACTGATTTACAATGTTTTACAATACAACCGATACATTCACCAATATTTTACAATTTTGAGCAGAGCTTTTTTTTTAAGTAAAATAAGGACGTAAGTGGTTGCTGTTCCAGGCTCTCGGAATTGGATCTCCTTCAACAATTATGAGTTTGAAAGTGCCATCAAGAAGTTTACTGCCTATGACATATGGCCCTTCCCAGTTTGGCCCAAACACCCCAGTTGCTGTCATGATCCTTCTCAAGACTAAATCTCCGATCTCAAAGCTGCGTTGGCGAACTTTAGAGTTGAAATGCCTGGCGATCCTTTGCTGATAAGCTGAAACTCTGAGCCTAGCTTCTTCTCTTTTTTCATCAAGAAAATCGAGTGCTTCAAGTTGCAGCTTTTCATTTTCAGCTTCATTGAAGTGAATTCTTCTGTGTGAAGGAACTTCTACTTCCACTGGAATCATTGCCTCTGACCCGTATGCCAGTGAAAATGGAGTGTGCCCAGTCGCAGTTTTGTGAGTAGTTATGTATGCCCATAGTGCTAATGGAAGCTTATCTACCCAACCACTTTTTGCTTTTTCGAGTTTCTTTTTGATGGTTGACTTGATAATTTTGTTCACTGCTTCCACTTGCCCGTTTGCCTGCGGGTGAGCCACTGCTGAGAAGCTTTTTTGAATTCTGAATTGCTTGCAAAAATCCTGGAACTCTTCACTTTCAAACTGAGTACCGTTGTCTGTGATTATCTTCTGTGGCACACCATATCTGCAAATGATATTCTTCGTTACAAAATTTATCATCTTTTTAGAAGTAATGGTGGCCAAAGGTTCAGCTTCATCCCATTTGGTGAAATAATCGACAGCAACAATAGCATATTTGACTCCTGATTTGGCAACTGGTAATGGTCCGATTAGATCTATCCCCCAAATAGCGAATGGCCACGGACTGACCATTTGTGTTAGTTTAGTGGAAGGTGCCCTTGGAATCTTTGCAAATCTTTGGCACTTGTCGCATTTTCGGGAGTGGATAGCTGCATCTCGATTAATATCGGGCCAGAAGTACCCATATCGGAGGACTTTCTTGGCTAGAGTTTGACCGGCTGAATGATCTCCACATTCTCCTCCGTGTATCTCGGCTAGAATTGTCTTGGCTTCTTCCTTAGTTACACATCGGAGCAGTGGCATTGAAAATCCCCGTCTGTATAATCGGCCATCTTGAATTACATATCTTGACGCTTTCCTCAATAGTTTTCGACGTTCCTTAGAACTTTCTGGTAGGGAACCATTGAGTAGGTATTCTTTGATTGGAGTCATCCATGATTCATGCTCTTGAGACGTAGCCATAATCCAATCAACATCCATTTCATCAATGCTTGGAGCTGACAGAACTTCTACAGGAACTAATCCCAGTAATTGAGCTTCTCCGGAACTTGAGTACTTTGCTAGAGAATCTGCCTTCATATTTTCCTCTCGAGGTATGTGGCTTATTGAATAGTGATCGAAATCATTGAGGAGTTCGGAAGTTTTTGTCAAATATGCAGGCAAATTTCCTCCTTTGGCTTGAAATTCTTTCTTCACCTGGCAAACAATAAGCTGAGAATCGCTGAAAATCTATAACACTTTGATGTTTAGTTCCTTGGCGATTTTTAAACCGGCAATAAGTGCTTCATATTCTGCTTCATTGTTTGTTGAAGGAAATTCCAGTCTCAATGCATAACATAATGATCGTCCTTCGGGGGTTTCAAGTACAACCCCTACCCCATAACAATAGTCATTTCTTGAGCCGTCAACATATAACTTCCACTGTATTGGAATGCAGTCAGTTGTTTCTTCCTTATTGTCACCTTTGTCGGTAGACTCCACAATGAAATCTGCTAAAGCTTGTCCGTTGATTGCTCTTCGGGGGTGGTAAGTGATGTCATACTGGCTAAGTTCAATGTTCCATTTCAAAAGACGACCCGAAGTTTCAGGACGAAATAGGACTTGCTTTAGAGGTTGATCAGTAAGAACCTTGATAGGATGAGCTTGAAAGTATGGTCTCAATTTCCTGGAAGCAATTAGAAAACAATAGGCGAGCTTTTCTATCTTCGAATAATTCATCTCTGCCCCAGTGAACCGTTTGCTGATGTAATAGACTGGACGCTGTACTTTCATATCTTCCCGTACAAGTGCTGCGCTGAGAGCATGAGATGAAATTGCTAAATAGATGAAAAGATCTTCACCATCACTAGGCTTGGAAAGAACTGGAGGCATTTCCATATGACGAATTAGTTCATCGAAAGCATTCTGGCATTCAGGAGTCCATTCGAAATTTTTCTTTCCTTTCTTTAGAGCGTCAAAGAAGGGAATGCATTTGTCTATGGCCTTGGAAATGAAGCGACTCAAAGCAGCGACTTTTCCATTGAGACTTTGCATTTCTTTCTTTGTTTTAGGGGCTTTAACCTCCCTTAGAGCTGTGATTTGAGTAGGATTGGCTTCAAAGCCCCTGGCGCTCACAATGAAACCCAAGAATTTCCCGGACTCTACCCCGAACGAACACTTCAATGGGTTGAGCTTCATTCCATACTTTCGAAGAATTGCAAACATTTCCTCCAGGTGACCCATGTGGTCTACAGCTTTCTTTGACTTTACCAACATATCGTCAACATAAACTTCCATGGTTCTTCCAATCTGAGGTTTGAACATTGCATTGACGAGCCTTTGGTAGGTTGCCCCAGCATTCTTCAATCCGAAAGGCATAACTTTGTAGCAGTAGAGACCCACATCTGTGATAAAGCTTGTGTCTTCCTGATCCGGCTCATGCATCATAATCTGATTGTACCCGGAGTAAGCGTACATAAATGATAACAACTCATGCCCAGCTGTTCCATCCACCAATTGATCGATTCTGGGCAGTGGGAAGCAATCTTTAGGGCAAGCTTTGTTTAGATCTGAAAAATCGATGCAAACTCTCCACTTCCCATTTGCCTTCTTAACAAGTACTGGATTCGAAACCCAATTTGGATAAGTGGAGTTTCTGATGAAGCCGTTGTCCATGAGTCGATCGACTTCTTCCTTTAGTGCTGTCGACCTTTCTGGGCCTTGAGTTCTTCTTTTCTGTTTCACTGGCGTGAATTTTGGATCAATGTTCAGAGTATGTACAGCAATTTCCGGGGAGATCCCACACATATCAGCATGACACCAGGCGAACACATCCAGATTGGCTTTTAAGAATGATATCAGCGTGTTTTGAACTGTTATGCTTAGCTGTGAACCCACATTGAGTACTTTGTTTGGGTCTTTTGAATCAACAGATATTGGTACTGTTACTTCCACAGGTACCACTCTATTCTCCCCTGTACTGGCTTTTCTGGGGTCCATTTCTTTCCTTACATTGCTGTGTTCGCCAGTACAGGGGCCACTCCGTAGCTGCTACAAGGTTGGTTCTTTGATGCGGAGCGGAGCTGCCGCATCTTTTCCCATCTCTCTTTTTCGGGCCTCACCGAGCTCTACAAGATAACATTCTCGCCCCGCGTTCTGATCTCCCTTAATGACAGCAACCCCATTATCAGTGGGAAATTTCATTGTTAAGCACCACGGAGCGAGGACGGCCCTGAAAGCAGCAAGAGTAGGCCGACCCAAGAAAGCATTATAGGCAGAGAATCCATCAACAATTACAAAGGTTTGCTTTCGAACCAACTTCTTATGCCCTTCGCCCATTTGAACAAACAAGTCCACCGTTCCAATTGGCTGTTTCAGCTCTCCTGTAAATCCGGCAATCTTGTGCGAAGAGGCTTGTACGTCTTTCATCGGAATTTTCATTTGGTCAAATGTCTTTTTAAAGAGTATGTTGCACGAGGCACCACTGTCAACCAACACTCTTCTGACAATATCCGGCCCAATACCGACAGAAACCACCAAAGGGTCCTCAGTAGGAGCTTCCACATCAATAGAATCCCTGGCTCTGAACATAATATCATCATGAAAAGTCTTCTGCTGCTTTAGAGGTGAAGCATCTTCTAATATCAAGACACTTTCTTCAGCTGGGGCATACTTCAAAGATCTAGCATACCTTTCCATTTCACCCCAACTCCTGCCAGCCGGGTGAGGTCCTCCTGTGATCACGTTGATAACAGGTCTTTCCTTTCCAGCAGGCCTCTCTCCTGAATCAGATGAATGAGCTGGGGGTAACTGCCCTTGGTTAGATGAAGACGGGTCTTTCTTATTCCTCTTGACGTACTGCTGCAGCTTATTCTCTCTTAACAATTCTTCAATCAGACTTTTCAAGTGGCGGCACTCGTTGGTATCGTGACCTGGTTGATTATGAAATTTGCAAAATCTTCCGCTTTGAACAGCATTTTTCCCAACTTTTACTGCTGATGGTTTTGGAAAATCAACAGCATCCTTAGTGGCGATAAAAATATTCTCCGGGGTATCAGTTAGAGGAGTAAAATCCGAAGGTTTGAGGAAGTGGGGCTTTTTGAGATCTTTCTGCTTCTTTCCACCATTACTTTCCCTCTTCTGATTTGCAGATTCTTTCTTATTCTGAACTGTAGCATTATTTTCCACCACTATTGTCACAACTTTAGCTGACGCGGAGAGATTCTCTAAGCGCATGAACTCATCAGCCTTTTTGTAGAATTTTTCGAGCGAGTTTGGTTCTTTCATTTTTAACCATTTTCCAAACTCGCTAGACTTGTCAATAGCCCGCATCAAGTAGGTTAAGATCATTCGTGGTTCCGCGTTATCAACTTCTGCTAGGGCTAAATTAAAGCGATTCAAGAAGGATTTAATGGGCTCTCCAGGATTCTGTTCAAGACTTGAGAGAGACATTATATCCTTTGCCCTTGAGATGTATAATCTGAATTGTTCCTTGAATTTTCGGGTCAGATCGGAAAATTGGTCGACAGATCGCACGGGAAGCTTGGTGAATCAAAGTAACGCCACTCCTTCTAAGTATACCGGGAAATACCGGCATTTAATCTCGTCAGTTGCTCTTGCACCAATCATGTGCCAATCATATTTGTATAGGAATTGATTTGGATCACTCGTTCCTCGATAAGAAGGAATGGTGGGAGGAACGAATTTTCTCGGTAACTCAGCTTTTAAGATCCTTTCAGTGAATGGAGTTTTACTCGGAGCGAATCGCCAATCGTTCTCATCTTCGTTTCTTTGCATGCTTTCCTTCATTATTTGCCAAACCATGCTAGAGAGATATTCCTCATTGTTTAGAGATTTCGCGGAATAGACTTCGGCCATCTTTTCGGAGGTTTTCCCAGGCAAATGCTCACGGAGAACCGGTGACGGCCTGGATCCTTCAGCCTGGAGGGGTGCCCCTTCAGCAGCACCTGATCCCCCTTGAGGAATATTTCTCCCTTCGGAATTGGGAGCAGCATTAGCAAAGTTCTCCTCATTACTTACTGGTCTTTGATTAGCCCCAAGCAGAGCATTCAGCTTTTCCATCATCAGATTATTCTGAGTTTCAATCTGCTGGTACAGTCCGGATACAGCAGCATCTAACTCTTGTCGCGTCACACCGACGCTTGGAGCTGCCTGATTTGGAGAAAGAGAAGTGGTAGTATTGTCGCGGTCATCATCAGTTCAGACAGACTTTCGTTTCCTTCCAGGAGCCATTATGTCTGATAGACTTCTGGTTTTGTAGGAAATTCTTTCAACAAACTTCCGCGAAGCAATGGTGAGTGGTAGCCTGAGTTCAATTCTCAGTGAAAACACCAAAATGTTAATGCTAAAATAGGAACGCTAACACCCGGTGTGTGTAATGGAATTGTGAAAGCACCACCCGTGTGACGGGAACAGAAATTAAGCAGTAAAATAGCAGTAAAACTGTATAGGACAACAATTTATAGTGGTTTGGCTTGAGATCGAGCCTACGTCCACTTTGAATCTCTTTATTACTGAATCCGATTACAAATCAATACAATTCACTTATGAAATCAATACAATTTGATCACAAAGACAATCTCGACTGCTAGCTCAAACTTCGATGATAAACTCGATGAATCCGTGTTGGATGTAAGAGGTTTCTCTCGAAGCTCGTTGTAGTGTCTCGATTGTTTGGAGATCTTCGATTGTTGAATGAGTTAAGAGTTCAGCAAAGTAACGACGTCTCTGAAATGATTTGCCAAAAGTCCCCTTCATGTTGGAAGTGGTGGTCTATTTATAGGGAAAATTCTGGGTGAGATTCTGTTCCTCAAGTCCTAGGTCGGAGCCGACTTATAGCAAGTCATAGGTCTTAGGTCGGCGACGAGATAGGAGCTCTTGTCTTTTAGTTACTCCTGAATACGAGCTATTCAACTGCAAGTCATAGGTCGGCAGCTACTTACCATAAATTGTAGGTCGGAGATCCTTAAGTCATCAAGTTGGCAACAGCCTTAAGTCGTAGACTTTTTGAGTCGAAACACTTTATCTCGTACACTGTTAAGTCGGTAGCCCTCCTTAACTCGGAGCATTCCATAACCCGGAGCATTTCTTAGGTCGGTAACCTACTTAAGTCGGTTTTAGCTCTTAAGTGGTAGATTATCTTAAGTCGTACGCTGTTAGGTCGGACCTGTAGCTTAGGTCGTATGCTGCTTTAAGTCGTACGTGCTTAGGTCGGAGACTACTTTAACTCATATGCTGTTAGGTCGGACTCTTCCTTAACTCGTCTCCTGTTAAGTCGCGAATAAGAGGATTAACAATTGGGTTTTGTTTTGGAAAACTGGTTTTGGTTTTGAAAATCAAAGGAATAATTTGATATACCAAGGGATTCTGGGTATATATGATTTCAAAAATGATTTGAAATACTTAGAACGAAATGTTTAACTCTAGGATTTTTATTTAAAATATCTTATGGAATATGAGTAAGTTTGATAACTTATAAAATTTGAAATTTAAAATTTGAACTGTGGAATTAAACTTAACTTAAGTTAAATAGAGTGAACTCTGAAAATTTGGCCTAAGTTAGGCTGGATGGAGTAATTATTGGAAATAGAATTTATTAAGATTGGAAATAAATTAGTGGAATTAGTTAGTAAGTTAAATGGAATCAAAATTGAATTTGAACAGAAATGGACATAACTTAAGTGGTGATGTGGTAATAAACATAAGAACTTTTGTATAAAATGTTTATAATTGACTTAAGAAAATTTGGTGGTAAAATTTTTAAGTAAAATTGGTATTTACGGGATATACCAAGTAAATAGGTGAATGTGAAGTATAAATGTGAATGATAACTGTGAATAATTGAATGGAAATGAAACTAAATGTGAATAAATTGAACTTGATATATCTAAGAATCAATGGAAATAAATATGTAAGTTGTACGTATATTATTTTATTTGCATGATGGTTTGATCCAGATTCGAACACAGAATTTCGAGATAATTTATTTCGATCCGAATTAGGATTTTTCACTCGATTTTCAATGGCGAACACTGGATATGGATTTTTGATTGATTCAGGGATTCGCTATCATAGTATGCGGCTATGTAAGAAGAATGACAGTTTCTAATCAAGAAACCAGATCTGAGTCTGCACTAGAGTGGTCGTGTGAATGACACTAGTTCGGAAGTAAAATTGTATGGTCGAGTGAGCGATCAGATTTGATATTGCGTACGGATGATATATGTACATCGTACGGGTTTTGGTGAAATAAATATTGGAAATTGAAAATGCTGAATAAAATGATTTTGAATTATATGATTGGATATCATTAGAGAATTAGATGCAGACATATAATGTAACACCCCGACATTTAACCCATTATAATTAATTCGCTAATTAATTAAATAATAAAATTACATTGTGAAATTATCAGAATTGAGCCACGGGGTTGCACCATTGTGTCCGTGGTAAATTTCTGGTCAATTTCCATATATAGAACATCAAAATCAGAGCTAAAATGAACGAGATATGAATTAAACAAAATAAGCAGAATATACGTATGTATATATATATATATATGCCAGGTCGACCGGCCGGTTGACCTGGGCACAAGGGCGGTCGACCACCCGGTTTTTTACCGAACGAACGAACGTTCGTTCGTTCGAACGTTAGTGATGTATTTTGCATTCTTCAACTCGATCTGGTCCTTCCGTTTCTGCATCCGATGGCCCCTATTCAGCCTATGATGTGGTTGCATCCTATTCAATCCCCAAATCCAATGGTCTGAGATACACTTCTACCCCTATAAATAGAACCCTAGACCTAACACTTTTTCTCATTCTAAGATTTTCTCCAATTGGGTTCACCTATTCGGGAAGGACCCTAAGCGGAATAATTTTCCAAGGAGGAAATCGTTTAAAATAAAAATATTTAACAACCCCAAGTGGATCCATGAAGGCCTAAAGGGAAGAGCTAAGGACCAGAGGTGAGTGGTTGTAATTATTTTAAATTTCTTTAAGTAATTTAAAATAATTGGGTTTCCAATAGTTGTAGTTTAACTATGATTTTTGGAGTAACCTTTTTAGTAATTTACTTACAAATTTTAGAATTATTTTCAGTCTATTCCTTCTAGCTATTATTTTCAGTTAATTTTAGTTTATTTCCGTTAATTATAGATTTTCCCATTTAATTTCAATTTATTTACAGTATCTTAATTATTTACTGTTATTTATGAGTTATTTACATCTTCTTCCTACGCTTGGATTTCCTCTATTTTCAGTTTTCTTTTATTTCTCCTTCTTCTTCGCGTATGGATTAGAATAGAATTAATGCGAAATTGGGTTAAATTATAAGAAATCTAAAATAATTGAATATAAGATGTAAATTATAAAGGATGTAATATAAATGGAATTGGACTGTAATTATGCCTAATTATGATATTAATTGGACTGAATTAAGAAGATTAGCCTAGTTATAACTTAGAATTATAACTAAAAAGAAAAAGAAGAAGAAAGAAGCTTATTTTCACACTTAAACCTTAGGTTAAGTAATAAGCTTGATTATAACATAACTTATAATAAGAAATACAACAAAATAAGGATTATTTTAAGACTTAGGATAAATTAATAAGCATAGAGAGTAGGAACAAGAGTAAAGGCTTATTTAAATAATTTATCTAAGTTAATAAGCAAAGAATTAATGTATGACCTATACCAAATAGCATTCCCTTATTATTTTCTATGGGTACGATGTTTCAAATAAGCCTGAGGTGAGACGAGGGGCACGCTTATGCTAGTAGTGGTAGTAATTGGTCAATATAGAGAAGTTCAAATCATGGGGGATTTGGACAAGGGCACTATTAGATATTGTTTGGATGATGGGCCAGTACCGACAGCAGTCCCCTATATTTTCTATGGACACGGTGTCCCACATAATCCTTAAGTGAGACGAGGGGCACGCTTATGATGAGTCGAGGTAATAACATGACCCAATAGGTGGAGCAACAGGTAGCATGAGCATGGTGGTAGTTATGCGTGCGACTTCCATTTCGGTGCTCAGTAATCGCTATGAGTTCCAAGCGCTTAGTATGTCTGTCTTTTGTAGACACCATTGCCTTCTGTGTAGGGAGCTATGTATCGTCTAGTCCATAGTGGGTGCTTTGCTTATCTTTCGTAGTTACCATTGGCTGCTGTGTAGGGAGTTATATAGCGTCTAGTCCGTAGTAAGGTCCATGGAGTAGCAGGCCGATCGAATGGTAGAATTAGGATTTCAGCCTGATTATAGGATTAGTAATTCAGCCTAATCAAGCAGCTAACAAAGACAAGTGCAATCAATCAAAGTTTACCTATCTTATCAATTGTAATAGTTTAATCGTATTTTCCAGTTTATCTCTTTCCTATTTCCTTTGTTTCCTTTTGTATATACAAGAACTATTGAAGATTCTATTACTTTTACTTTGCTTAAAGATTCTAGTAGTTACTGTCACTCACCAGACTTTTAGTCTGACCCACTCCTCTATTTTCCCCTTTTCCCCATAGGCAATCAAGGGAGAGGGCAGTAGATTGCAGTTGCTCGGAGGTTTGTTGGTGAAGATTCTGTTATGTATTTCCCTACTTTTATTTCCATTTTTTTCTTTGTATTGGCACTTGAGAGGGATATTTACTCTCTGATTTTTGTTGAGACTACGAGTTTTTATTTCATGTGACATATTTGGTTTTGAGACATGTATGTTGTATTTGGTATTTGACTTATTTGGTTTATGAAGCAATTATGATGTTTTTGTTTTGAATAAGTTATTATTTTAGTTTCCACTGTTTTTACCTACTTTTGTCTTGTGAATCTTAGTC
The DNA here is from genome assembly GCA_030737815.1 of Allium fistulosum. Classification (NCBI taxonomy): domain Eukaryota; kingdom Viridiplantae; phylum Streptophyta; class Magnoliopsida; order Asparagales; family Amaryllidaceae; genus Allium; species Allium fistulosum. Next base: position 713,413,026 of record CM060905.1, read on the forward strand.
TCTGTTAGTTTCAGTTATATCTACAACGCACCACACCTTTTAATGTGTCCTTTTGGGTATATTAAGGGGTGTGCGGTGTTTCACTTGGTATCAGAGCCCGAGGTTACAAGATTACTAAAAACTTGTTTTATAAATAAAGTATTTTTCCAAAAGCAACCTATTTTTAAGTAGCATATCTTCAAATTAGAATTATTTTTCAGAAAAAACTCTTATTATAAAAGTAGGTTTTCAAGTATAAAAGAGTTTTTATAAAAATCACCTCAAAAGTCCAGTTCAACCTTCTTCCGATTCTTTCGAGCCTAAGTTTCCTTTTCTTTGCATAATATGGCTGAATGGTTCCGTAGAGCTATGGTACCAGAGGTGCAAGGGCAAGCGCCTAATACAACATTGGTAGGTGGAGGTCCTTTTAATCCATCTACAATAGCCAATTTTCTAAGATATGCAAGAACTTTGCTAGTCTAGGAGACAGAATGATTTCCGGCACATAGGATTTCGAGCAGGCACGAGCTAGGTTGGAGGTTATGGAGCAAAGGTTTAGGATGTTAGATTTGGAGAACCTCGAAAGTGGATCTAGGAAAGCGGGAAATGCAATAACTATGGATGGGTTGGTCATTACGCAAGGGACTATAAGAATAAAATGATGAAGGAGAGGTGTTTCAACTATGGGCAACCCAGTCATCTTAGTAGAGCTTGTCCTTAGAGAAGGGGACAGAGAGAAAGTGCACCTACGACATAGGTACAAGCTTTAGATGCAGCACTTTCTAGCAGTGATTCGGATAGAGGTAGGAAAATCTCTTTAGAAGGATTAATCTCCCTTTCTGATTTTCCCATTCTGACTCTTTTCGATTTTGGAGCATCACACCCTTTCATTACGAGTTCTTTGGTAGATTGTTTGCACTTAGACACCTCTTTAGTAGTAGACCCCATTGTTGTTTCAAACCCCATAGGAGGATCGACACATTTATCTATGGTTTGTAGGGTTTTAAAAATTCTTATCCTAGGCATAGAATTTGATTGTGACGCCTATGTATTGGGATTCTCGGGGTATGGGATGATTTTGGGGATGGATTGGTTATCCACATATGGAGCTATATTAGAGTGCAAGAGGAGAGTCGTTAGACTAGAGACATGCAGCGGTGGGACTCTCGAGGTTTCTTCCAACCCACAAGGGTTAGTTATGTTGACCTTCCTTTATTCCCTCGATTCATCATCTTCAGAGTTAGATTCAATTCCTATTGTCAGAGATTTTCCAAACATCTTTGAGGAGGTTAGGGGACTACCCCCTAAGAGATAGATTGACTTCAGGATTTATTTGACTAATAATGCTAAGCCGGTAGCATTACCCATGAGGCACATGACACCTAGGGAGAGGAAGGAATTGACAAGCAAGTTCGTGAGCTTTTGGAGAAAGGTTTCATAAGAAGGAACATATCGGAGTGGGGAGTGCCAGTCATCTTTGCTACTAAGGCGCATAGTTCCCTTCGACTTTCCGTAGACTATAGAGGATTAAATAACCTCACGAAGAAGAACAGTTATCCACTTCCTAGGATAGATGATCTTTTTGACCAGTTGATTAGCTCTACAGTATTCTCTCAGCTTAGTTTAGCCACGGGATTTCATCAGCTTAGGGTCCATGATGACAGTATTGATAAGACCGTGTTTAGGACTCCAGACGGATTTTGCGAGTGGTTGGTTATGCCTTTGGGGCTAACCAATGCCCCAGCCTACTTCGTAGATTTGATGAGCCGCGTCTTTAGAGAAGTCCTCAATAAGTTTGTGGTTGTATTCGTGAATGACATTTTGGTGTTTTCCAAGAGTATGGAAAAGCATGCTATTCATGTAGTGGAGGTTCTTCGTACACTTCGCATCCTTCAGTTGAAAGTAAAGTTCTTGAAGTAACACTTTTGGCATAAGGAAGTGTGTTTCTTGGGGCATAGAGAAGGTCTACACATGGAAAGAGTTTGATAAACAGTTTTGTAGATTTAGGCTTGGATTGTGAAAATCCAAATAGTGGTAGGCAAAGATTGGAGATGTATAATAGATTCAGTTGATAAGAAAAGAAGAAAGCCAATGTATAGATAATTGCAGAAATTATAATTGTTTCATATAAGTGGATTTAAAGGTAGTACCTTAGAATAAATATGAGTATAGGAACAAAAGACTTTAAGTAAGGAAATGAGATTTCCAAGGTTTAGGAAGGATACTCCTAGGGTAGTAGGCAGAAAAATCCACTTTATTACTAACCCAATAAACTGAAATTATAAGAATTGGAAAAAAATTATATAATTGTCAATATTTTTAAAAGTAAATACTGGGTTTTTGGGAATATGGTAAGAAATTTAAATTGGTTTTTATATGATATAAATTTTGTTAAAAGTGAAATTCTTTTTGAAGAATTATAGAAGGTATATAGCTCACCGATTTCTTTGTAAGTAAACATAAATTTTAAATATAAAAACCTGAAACGTATTAAGTATCGAAAACGTAGATTACAACATTTATTGTTGTAATAGATGTTTTCGTGAAAATAAAGGGAGCATAGACTATAACACTACCGTTATAGTAAGTGACTCCCAAAGGAAATGTTTTTACATAGTAGATGTGGTTTATTAGTATTTATTTTTAATTAAATTCATACACTAGTGTAACAACCCGCATATTTGTCAATTTTATGTTTAAATATTTTATTTAAATATTTAATTGTTAGTCGGATTTTAGTCCGAAAAGCTACTTTTTGCACACGGACAAATTAGGACTCGAGACCACTTCCATTGAGTTCAAAACGTCGTTTGCAATCTTTTAAGTATAAACTTCGATATGTTTGGAGATAGTGGAATTTTCGTCACTTTTTGATTTGGGCTTTTGGGTTGGGCTGCACCTTCTCAAACTCAGCCCCAACCTCCTCTCCTCTTCATTTATTCATAAACACTTCAAGCTTCTTCAAAAATGGTGGAGGGAAGGGGAAATTAAAACTCCAAGCTCAAATTCAATTGCAAATCCAACATTCAACTCCAAATTCAAGTAGAAGATATTGGATTAAAGCTTTGGATTGCTTCTCCTTGCTTTCAAGCTTCATCTTCATAAATTTTAGTGGAAAGGTGAGATTTTTAATCTCACATCTTGCCTATAAATGTCATTGGACTGTTGGGGATGATTTCCTATCATCTTAGCATGCATATTTGCATTTGGTTTGGATTGGATTGGCGAAAAGCTCCAATTTTTAGTGTTTTTGGTGATTTTCTGGCACTAAGTCGTTCTGTCATGATAGCTCGCATGGCTTTAGGTCGTTTCTGGCCTAATATCTCTCGGCTGCATTAGGTCGCTCGACTTCGCTAAGTCGTAGGTCGTCTCCGACCTTATATCGCCCGGCTTGTTTGAGTTAGGTCGCGTCTCTTTCAGGTCGCGCCTCTTTTAGGTCGCTAGGTCGTTGGTAAATTAACTCGTCCGGCCTTGCCTGCTTGTTAGCTCGCGTATCCCCTTAGGTCGATGGACCTCTTAGGTCGCTCGCCTTTAGGTCGCAGACCTTAGGTCGCCTGGCCTCACTTGCCCAGTTAGGTCGTAGGTCGCTCGGCCACACTTAAGTCGCGAACTTCTAGGTCGCTTGACCCCGTACCCAGTTAGGTCGCGTACCTCGTTAGGTCGCGAACCCTTTAGGTCGCGAACCCCTATTAGGTCGCGAACCTCTTTAGGTCGCGTACCCCTTTAGGTCGCATGACCTAGTTTACGTTAGGTCGCTTCCTCCGTTAGGTCGCTCCACATTGACCTCGTTAGGTCGCTCAACAATGTGTCGCTAGGTCGCTCGACTCCGGACTTCTTTAGCTCGCTCGGCCTTGCCATTTTGACCTCGATAGATCGCTCGCGTGTTCCATTAGGTCGTTAGACCTACTTCTGTTAGGTCGCTCGACCACAACCCCCTAAGTCGCAACCCATTAGGTCGTATGGCCTACTTTTCCTTAGGTCGGTTGGCTTGATTTCTTTAGGTCGTTTGACCTGTATTTCACTAGGTCGCTCGCCCTGTTCTCCTGCTAGGTCGCACGGCAGTCTACCTTTATGTCGTTCAACCTAGTTGACTTAAAGTCTTTGCGCTTTAATTCGACCACGTAGGGTCGCAAGTATATTCCTACTTTGATGGTTTTGGGGATTGATTTCTTTGGACTTTTCTCACGTCTTCGAATGTGAATTTATGTGATTCGATTTGTTTCAACAATCATTTTGTGACTTGTCACTTTAAAAATGTGAAGGCTTCAATACTAGTAGTGAATATCAAAACTCTTTCATCAAAGCAATTTCAACACTGTTTAACTACAAAGCTCTTTTCCTCAAACCGTTTTCCTATCTACTGGTATATACAAGCCTTTACTTCACTCGGATGAGAAATCTAATTAAACGGCTTAGTAAAACAAGTGGTATGAAATGCTTGCGTTCACTTCGTCGGTTAATTCTTGGACTTGTTCGATTGAACCCTTTTGTGCCAATTTTCTAGTGAAGATCTACAGTTTGTTCGTAAATATTTGAGTTAAGCTAGTGGTTATGGGACATGAAGCTAAACTCAGATATTTACTGGCTTAGTGTAATTGACACTTCTTTATGATCATGACGATCATTTTTGTGATTTTGACTAGCGATTGAGCGATGTCTCTTTGTCTACGAGGGAGACTAGACCCCGCTTTTGTGATGTTTCACCATCACATATATGGGGTAGCACCCCTTGGTCTTCGGGCCGTTCATGTGTTAAAATTTAATGGATAGCTTCCATGAGATAGCTTCTCGTCATGTGTTATACGCGTTGGTGAGTTTTCATGCTCCCGTTCATATGTTAGGCCTCTACCCTTTTTATGTGTTTTCTGGATTTCGTGTGTTGATTTCTGGAATTTGTGCTTCACCAATTTTTATGATTTTCATTGTTATGATATCAGTTTTTGTGCATTGGTGAATTCATGTGTTATTGACTTGTTATGAATACAAGTTTAGGGTATGATACCTTATTTTATCTTTGAGAAGATTCTTGTGATATTGATTTATCTCTTGTTGATTTTCAATTACATACTTATAGTAGTATGCTATGATGGTTATTACAGGTTCATGCCATGTCTTTTACTTTATACCATACCATCTGATATTTATAGTTAGACTGATCCGTTTATTATTTTCTTATAAATAATACTCGGGTCAGACCAAGATGTTACAGGTGCTTCTGCTTGACTTCTCTTCAGGATTATTCTGACTTTTGGCTAACTACTTAGATTAGTAGTTTTTGGATGTACACATTTGAGATATAGACTATATGTTGTGTACTTATTCTTTTGTATAGCACGTGTTGTTATTCTTTTGTATTATCGTGGATCTTTCTGACCACTACTCTGATGTACACTTTCATGTGTTATATACATATTCATATCTTCTTCCGCCTTTGTGATATGGATGTCTGTGACTGATTTATGTTATGATTTTTTCTATGTTTGTTTCCGAAGATTATATATAGCCACCGTGTGATAGCTTTGAGTTTGTATCGGTATGTCGGATTTCCTCCTTAAAAGATATGCATTCTATTCTATCTGACATATCGGTGCTTGCACAAAGAAGTTACATGGATGGTCACTCCTCCACAGCCTTATTCTCCGTGCTAATTGACAGCACTACCTCGAAGCGTTCTTGGTTAGCGTGGATATAGAGGTGGGGCGTTACAGTTGGTATAAGAGCCAAACTTCGGAACAATGTAGAATAACTTAACAAGGATCATCGTCCTAAGTCCACCTTAGGAGTTGTGTTTCAGGATTTAGTTCGAGTCTTCGAACCGTTTCATCCTGTTTTCTTTATGATTCCTTGTTTCATCTATCAAGATTGCTTGATATTCATTTGGTGAATAACCTTTTTCTTCTTCTCTCTTTCTTAAAGAAGAGAATGTCTAGACCAAGTCGTCCCAGAGCTGGACCATCTATTGTTACTCCCCAGGATGGAGTTTTTATGACTGCTCAACAGCTTCTTGATTTAGTAAAGAATGCTCAAGCAGCTGGTCCTAATCAGGAACCTACCCATCCTAAGTCTGGATTTGCATGTTTGTGCAACGATTATGCCAACTTAGGTGGGAAACCATTCAAAGGTTCCGAAACTATTATTGAAGTCCAGGCTTGGTTAAGAACATGCGATAGAATGTTTTCTCGCATGAATCTTGTCGATCTTCACCGTGTTCAGGTGGCCTCCAGCATGCTCCAAGAGAGAGCAGTGGATTGGTACGAACTTCTTGTTTCTAAAATTAATGAAGCTGATCTCACCTGGGAGCAATTCCGGGAACGCTTCAAATTAAAATTCGTACCAGAAGCAGAGAAAGTGACATTGGCTCGTCGTTTTATAGACCTTGTTCAAGGTGAATCCTCTGTGACAGACTATGTCGCATCCTTCGAGTCATTGTCTAAATATGGGGTTGAATACATCAACACCCCACTAAAGAAGAACCAAAGGTTCGTCTATGGATTAAATAAGAATCTCAAGAAGCCGTTACTTCTAAAATTAGAAGTTTCTTTCGATCAACTCATTGATATCGCTCTTCGTCTTGAAGAGGCTGATAAGGACAATGATGTTGAAGTGGTGGCTGCTAAACCAAACTTCAACAACAAGAAAAGGCCTAATAAGTTCAAAGGTCCTTATCCCAACAAAAAGGGTAAACAAGCAACTCCTCCTGCAAAGACATTTTCCCCCAGTGATAGTAAATGCTTCAACTGTGGTGCTAAGGGCCATTTTGCGAACAAATGTTCAAAGCCCCGCTCTTGTCGCTATTGTAAAAGTCTAGATCATTTTATGCATCTGTGCCCTAGGCTTCAAGGCAAGGAGGGAACGTTAAACGTTGCTCAAGCCCCTGGCAACACATCTCGCGGTCAAGGTATGTCTCATTCTGTCCTTGATGGCATTATTATATTTCATGATCAACCCATTAGAGTTCTCTTTGATACGGGTGCATCCCATTCTTTTATATCAAAGGAACTTGTAGACACTCTATCTTTAAGTGTTGTTGCTTTAATGACTTCATTAAGAATGCGAATCCAGTTGGTGGATCCGCAACTCTTAGCTTACTTTGTAAAGATGTGGGGATTATTTTGTGTGATTTTTCTTTCCTAGCCGATTTGCATGTCATGCGTTACTTAGGCTTTGGAATGATTTTGGGTATGGATTGGCTTACTCGTTATGAAGCTCATATCCTATGTCCTGAGCGGACTATTTATCTCCGTCATCCGCAATCTGTTAATCAGATTTCTATTATTCTTAATGATTCGGATTCCGCTTTGGTTGCATCTTTATATTCTTTAAATCCTCGTGATGAGGATAATGACGATGAGGAAGATGTCATTTCTCTTATTCGCGTTGTTCGTGAATTTTCCGACATCTTTGAGCCCGTCCTAGGATTGCCACCTAAGCGAGCAATTGAGTTCAAAATTAATCTTATACCTGGAGCTCAACCTGTTACCCGTCCTCCTTATCGCATGTCCAATAAGGAGAATGAAGAGATGCGCAAACAACTATCCGAGTTGGAGACGAAGCAACTTATTCGCTCTAGTTCCTCGCCTTGGGGAGCTTCAGCTATTTTCGTAAATAAGTCTGATGGTACACTTAGGCTTTGCGTCGACTACCGCAAGCTTAATGATCTTACTATTAAGAATAAATATCCTTTACCTCGGATTGATGATCTGTTTGATCAGCTTAGTGGTGCTAGAGTCTTTTCACAATTGGACTTGGCCACCGGTTTTCATCAGCTTCGTATTGCAAAGGATAGTATTCCTTTGACTTCATTCCGTACACGTTATGGATCTTATGAATGGCTAGTTATGCCATTCGGGTTAACGAATGCTCCAGCTTATTTCGTTGACCTCATGAATCGAGTTTTCAAAGATTTCCTCGATCGGTTCGTTCTCATCTTTATTGATGATATTCTTGTGTATTCTAAAACCGAAAAGGAACATGAAAAGCATCTTCGAATTGTATTGGAAACTCTTAGGAGCTATCAACTAAAAGAAAAATTTTCCAAATGCCGCTTTTGGCAATCTAGTGTAAAGTTTCTCGGTCATATTATTTCCGAATCCGGAATATCAGTGGATTCTTTAAAGATCGAAGCGATTCAAAGTTGGAAAAGACCGGAGAGCGTGACTGAAATCCGTAGCTTTCTCGGATTGGCAGGTTATTATCGCCGTTTCATAAAAGACTTTTCTAAGATTGCCGTGCCTCTTACTGGCTTAACAAAGAAAGGTGTTAAATACATTTGGTCGGACAAATGTGAAAATTCTTTTCAGAAATTAAAAGAACTCCTTTCTAATGCTCTTATTCTTATTATTCCCGAAGGGAATCAAGATTTTGTTGTTTATACCGATGCTAGTCGCGTTGGTTTGGGTGCCGTTCTTATGCAAAAAGAACGTGTTATTGCTTATGCTTTTAGGCAATTGAAGCCGGCTGAGACTAGATATGCCACACATGGTCTAGAACTTGCGGCTATCGTTTTCGCCCTTCGAATTTGGCGAGCGACATTATCTGTTGGGAGAGAAATTTATGCTTTACACCGATCATAAGTCTTTGAAATATTTGTTTTCTCAAAAGGAACTTAATTTGCGTCAACAGCGTTGGCTCGAGTTCCTTGCCTCTTATGATCTTGATATTCTTTATACTCCCGGAAAGGGAAATCGAGTTACCGATGCACTTAGTCGCAAGCAACAAGCGGTTGTTTCTATGATGATATCTGAATGGAGGTATCTCGAGATTTTATCCACTTGTAAAATTCGAGATCGTGTCTCCGATTTATGTTCATCTCTTGTTTTATGTAGTCCTTAGGCTCGCCCTTCTCTTTTAGACCGCATTCTTGAAGCTCAACAGCTAGATCCTGAATTGGCTTTGCTTGGCCAAAATCTTAAGGATAAAACCGATATTGAAGGTTTGAAAGACTTCGATATTGACTTTCGTGGCGGCATTCGAAAATTTGGTAGACTTATCGTACCAAACACTAGAGATCTTCGTAAAGATATTCTAGAAGATTCCCATCGTTCCAAATATTCCATTCATCCCGGTAGCAGTAAAATGTACGCAGATATGAAGCGACTTTATTACTGGGAGGGAATGAAATCTGATATCGCTAACTTTGTTAAGTGTTGCATGACTTGCCAACTTGTTAAGGCTGAACATCAAAGGCCTGGTGGGTTATTGCAACCATTGGAAATTCCAGTTTGGAAGTGGGATCAAATTTCCATGGATTTTATAGATGGCCTTCCCCATTCTCGTTCGGGTCATAATGGTTTATGGGTGATCGTTGACAGACTTACTAAATCTTCTCATTTTATTCCCGTTCGGTCGAACCGAACTGTTCCTCTTCTGGCCTAACTCTTTATCAAAGAAATTGTTAAACTGCATGGAGTTCCTTCTTCCATTGTTAGTGATCGAGATCCATTGTGCACTAGTGGATTTTGGAAGAGTCTTCAAAAAGCTTTGGGAACGAAGCTTAATTTTAGCACAGCTTATCATCCCCAGTCCGATGGACAAACTGAGCGTGTGAATCAAACTCTTGAAGATCTTCTTCGTGCTTGTGTTCTCGACTTTTGTGGAAGTTGGGAAGATCATATTTCACTTGTCGAATTTTCCTATAATAACAGCTTCCAAGCTAGTATTGGCATGGCACCTTTCGAGGCACTCTATGGAAGGCCATGCCGATCTCCTTCTTGTTGGTTTGAGGCCGGTGAGAAGCTGGTTTTAGGTCCAGATTTTATTCATGATTCCACAGAAAAGATTGAACTTATTCGTCATAGGATGAAAGAAGCTCAGAGTAGACAAAAATCCTATGTCGATAATCGAAGAAGGAAGTTAGAATTTTCTGTGGGAGATCTTGTATTCATTCGTGTTTCACCTATGAAAGGTGTTGTAGGTTTCAGTCGATCGGGAAAGCTAGCGCCTCGATATATTGGGCCATATCCTATCACTGAACGTATTGGTTCCATGGCTTATCGCCTTTCATTACCGGCTCAGTTTTCTGCCATGCATGACGTGTTTCACGTTTCTCAATTACGGAAGTGCCTTCGAAATTCCGATTCTATTCTTGAGCCCGGTGCTGTGGAAGAAATTGAAGTTTCGCCAAATTTAACTTATGAGCAGCATCCTATTCGAATTATTGCTTCAGAAGTCAAACGACTTCGAAATAAAGATGTTCTGCTTGTGAAGGTTCAATGGTCCTCAAATCCTAAGGATTGCTCTTAGGAAACTAGAGAATTAATCGAGCGAACACATCCGGACTTACTTTCTCATGCTCTTTGAGGTAAACTTCTTATTTCAAAATTCTTTTGTGTTAGTATGCCTTTATGGTTGTTACTTCTTATTTCCATCTAATATATTGCGAGGACGCAATTTCTTTAAGGAGGGGAGTCTGTAACAACCTGCATATTTGTCAATTTTATGTTTAAATATTTTATTTAAATATTTAATTGTTAGTCGGATTTTAGTCCGAAAAGCTACTTTTTGCATACGGACAAATTAGGACTCTAGACCACTTCCATTGAGTTCAAAACGTCGTTTGCAATCTTTTAAGTATAAACTTCGATATGTTTGGAGATAGTGGAATTTTCATCACTTTTTGATTTGGGCTTTTGGGTTGGGCTGCACCTTCTCTAACTCAGCCCCAACCTCCTCTCCTATTCATTTATTCACAAACACTTCAAGCTTCTTCAAAAATGGTGGAGGGAAGGGGAAATTAAAACTCCAAGCTCAAATTCAATTGCAAATCCAACATTCAACTCTAAATTCAAGTAGAAGATATTGGATTAAAGCTTTGGATTGCTTCTCCTTGCTTTCAAGCTTCATTTTCATAAATTTTAGTGGAAAGGTGAGATTTTTAATCTAACATCTTGCCTATAAATGTCATTGGACTGTTGGGGATGATTTCCTATCATCTTAGCATGCATATTTGCATTTGGTTTAGATTGGATTGGCGAAAAGCTCCAATTTTTTAGTGTTTTTGGTGATTTTCTGGCACTAGGTCGTTCTGTCGTGATAGCTCGCATGGCTTTAGGTCGTTTCTGGCCTAATATCTCTCGGCAGCGTTAGGTCGCTCGACTTCGCTAAGTCGTATGTCGTCTCCGACCTTATATCGCCCGGCTTGTTTGAGTTAGGTCGCGTCTCTTTTAGGTCGCGCCTCTTTTAGGTCGCTAGGTCATTGGTAAATTAACTCGTCCGGCCTTGCCTGCTTGTTAGCTCGCGTATCCCCTTAGGTCGCTGGACCTCTTAGGTCGCTCGCCTTTAGGTCACAGACCTTAGGTTGCTTGGCCTCACTTGCTCAGTTAGGTCGTAGGTCGCTCGGCCACACTTAAGTCGCGAACAACTAGGTCGCTTGACCCCGTACCCAGTTAGGTCGCGTACCTCATTAGGTCGCGAACCCTTTAGGTTGTGAACCCCTTTTAGGTCGCAAACCTCCTTAGGTCGCGTACCCCTTTAGGTCGCATGACCTTGTTTATGTTAGGTCGCTTCCTCCGTTAGGTCGCTCCACATTGACCTCGTTAGGTCGCTCAACACTGTGTCGCTAGGTCGCTCGACTCCGGACTTCGTTAGCTCGCTCGGCCTTGCCATTTTGACCTTGATAGGTCGCTCGTGTGTTCCATTAGGTCGTTAGACCTACTTCTGTTAGGTCGCTCGACCACAACCCCCTAAGTCGCAACCCATTAGGTCGTATGGCCTACTTTTCCTTAGGTCGGTTGGCTTGATTTCTTTAGGTCGTTTGACCTGTATTTCACTAGGTCGCTCGCCCTGTTCTCCTGCTAGGTCGCACGGCAGTCTACCTTTATGTCGTTCAACCTAGTTGACTTAAAGTCTTTGCGCTTTAATTCGACCACGTAGGGTCGCAAGTATATTCTTACTTTGATGGTTTTGGGGATTGATTTCTTTGGACTTTTCTCACGTCTTCGAATGTGAATTTATGTGATCCGATTTGTTTCAACAATCATTTTGTGACTTGTCACTTTAAAAATGTGAAGGCTTCAATACTAGTAGTGAATATCAAAACTCTTTCATCAAAGCAATTTCAACATTGTTTAACTACAAAGCTCTTTTCCTCAAACCATTTTCAAATCTACTGGTATATACAAGCCTTTACTTCACTCGGATGAGAAATCTAATTAAACGGCTTAGTAAAACAAGTGGTATGAAACGCTTGCGTTCACTTCGTCGGTTAATTCTTGGACTTGTTCGATTGAACCCTTTTGTGACAATTTTCTAGTGAAGATCTACAGTTTGTTCGTAAATATTTGAGTTAAGCTAGTGGTTATGGGACATGAAGCTAAACTCATATATTTACTGGCTTAGTGTAATTAACACTTTCTTATGATCATGACGATCATTTTTGTGATTTAGACTAGTGATTGAGCGATGTCTCTTTGTCTGCGAGGGAGACTAGACCCCGCTTTTGTGATGTTTCACCATCACATATATGGGGTAGCACCCCATGGTCTTCGGGCCGTTCATGTGTTAAAATTTAATGGATAGCTTCCATGAGATAGCTTCTCGTCATGTGTTATACGCGTTGGTGAGTTTTCATGCTCCCGTTCATGTGTTAGGCCTCCCCCCTTTTTATGTGTTTTCTGGATTTCGTGTGTTGATTTCTGGAATTTGTGCTCACCAATTTTCATGATTTTCATTGTTATGATATCAGTTTTTGTGCATTGGTGAATTCATGTGTTATTGACTTGTTATGAATACAAGTTTAGGGTATGATACCCTATTTTATCTTTGAGAAGATTTTTGTGATATTGATTTATCTCTTGTTGATTTTCAATTACATACTTATAGTAGTATGCTATGATGGTTATTACAGGTTCATGCTATGTCATTTACTTTATACCATACCATCTGATATTTATAGTTAGACTGATCCGTTTATTATTTTCTTATAAATAATACTCGGGTCAGACCGAGATGTTACAGGTGCTTCTGCTTGACTTCTCTTCAGGATTATTCTGACTTTTGGCTAACTACTTAGATTAGTAGTTTTTGGATGTACACATTTGAGATATAGACTATATGTTGTGTACTTATTCTTTTGTATAGTACGTGTTGCTATTCTTTTGTATTATCGTGGATCTTTCTGACCACTACTTTGATGTACACTTTCATGTGTTATATATACATATTCATATCTTCTTCCGCCTTTGTGATATGGATGTCTGTGACTGATTTATGTTATGATTTCTTCTATGTTTGTTTTCGAATATTATATATAGCCACCGTGTGATAGCTTTGAGTTTGTATCGGTATGTCGGATTTCCTCCTTAAAAGATATGCATTCTATTCTATCTGACATATCGGTGCTCGCACAAAGAAGTTACATGGATGGTCGCTCCTCCACAGCCTTATTCTCCATGCTAATTGACAGCACTACCTCGAAGTGTTTTTGGTTAGCGTGGATATAGAGGTGGGGCATTACAACTAGTATTTTTGGGTTGTAGTAATAGTGTCTTACGCAACATCTATTTTAAACCTAAATAAAAATGTATTTTTAAAAGATAATTTCTGAGAATAGAAATAAAAGTGATTTGTGAATACACGTATTAATTAAATAGGTATAAGAAAATGTTTTTGGTTATGGATATATTAAAATAGTTTTGAAGATGAGTTTTTCTGAAAAGAAAAGAGTAAGTTAGATATTAGAAAATTTCTATCGTTAGTGAATATAAATTAAACATACTTTAATCTATTGGAATGAAAAGAATAATGGTATGATTTTCTATGAAACTAATAAAAATGTTTTGTGTAAGATATAAGGATTATGTGAAAGAGATATACAAGGTATGGAAAGCACCATATTTTGTATAGCCTATTTTGAAAAATATAAAATAAATTCCTTGTAATTTCACATAAACATGAAATCCTCTTTCAAAAGGTTCATATAAGATTTTAGCGTATAGTAGATCTATGAGAACACGTTATAGTATTTTACTTGCCAATGAAATATTGGGTATTTATTAGTTTGGAGCTAATAAATTAATTAGTTGATGTATTTCAATGTTAAATTGTTGAAATAAATCTAAAGTAATGAAAATAAAGTTCTAAAAACTATATTTTGAGAATTTGGAGTGAAAATAATCGACCATGTAGCCACCATAATAGTGTATTAGGAAGGAATTAAGTATGTTGAGTATTCGAGATAAAATGGAAAAAAAAATAAGTGCCAAAACCGACATACTTAGCTCTTATCTAATGCAAGACTATGATGGTCGCCCTTAACCAGCCCTATTCTCCGCATTAGCAGACAAAATTACTATGTACTTCTCTTTGTTAATATGGGTCTCGGGGTGGGGCGTTACAGCTTGGTATCAGAGCAGATTTCTTAGCAATAGCACTAGTTTTAGTTAGCAATTGTGAGTTCCGTAATTTCTCATTAGAGAAAGTAGTTCTAATACATTAGGGTATGAGACCGTGAGGTGTAATAAGAAGATGTTTTGAAAACACATAAGGACAATTGAAAGATATTTTAAAAGAAAAGGGTTTGGTGAAAAAGTAAATAAGTTTTTGGAAATGAAAAACTTAATAAAAGTAAAATTTGAAAATCCAAATTTTTATAGAAAACTGTAAAGGTCTTTAAAAGAAAAGGAGGAATTAGTTTTAGACATAGAATTTGGAAGTTTTCCACTCTAGGTTTGGGAAATAATGTAAATTCAAAAGGATGTAAGGATGCAAGTCCAGAAAAATAAAATATTGAGTAACCAAGTATTTTAAAATTTAATAGGAACTTAAAGATTACACTTTTAAAGACAAAGATTTTGGGATTTTATGTTTTAAAATTTAGAAACCTTACTTTTTAAAATGGAACTATAAACACCGAACCAAACTCTTAAAAGTGGAGTAAATAGGAATCATTTCCTAGGTGTAACGGAAAAGGTGTAAGACTACAAAGGAGACAGCAGTTATTACTTTTGGAAGTAATAATAGAGTTTCCGTAGAGTGTATAGGACCCTAATGAGAACCTAGGAATGACTGATTCATGTGAGCAGACTAAAGAAGAACAGTAAAATGGAGTTAGTAAAATTGTAAGACACGCGTGGTTGAGAATGGATATTCCTGATTTTGGAAGAACTTGGGAAAAGCATCTTTCTTTAGTGGAATTCGCATAAGATAGTAGTTCTCAAGCTAGCATTGGAATGGCACCTTCCGAAGCTCTTTATGGAAGACCGCACAAGTCGCTTTCGTGTTGGATAGAGTCTATAGAGGTTAAAAAGATTTCAGAGAAGATTAAATTGATTAGGAGAAAATGCATACTTCTTATCCACATCTCTCTTTGGTAGTAAATTTTGAATTTCCTATTTCCATCCTTAGTTTTGAATAGGTTCTTTCCTTTATCATCCTTTGGAAGGGTAGAATTGAGGATTTAACCTATAGATGGTAGGATTTGATGTAAACATGTTGTTAGAACATGTTTTGAATGATGGATGCAAGTGGTTGCAAGTGTTTGCTAGTGGATGTTATGGATGCATATACTTACACTAGGCACTATTATCTCTTAGGGATCAGCCTAATTAGGACACTAGAACATATGTATACGGATGTGTGTGCATTTGCATTTTTATTTATCTTCATGGTTGTTATAAATGGATGTTTATCACATGGTTGTTGCATTTGGATGATGATTGAAGCACGCATATAGAACTATCAGTTACCATTAGGATTTTTTGCATTCATTTGGGTACATAACACAGACATGATTGCATAAAAGGAGGTCAACTGAATCAGTGGATCGCCTAATCTTTTGCATTAGTTAGGGACATTAACACTATACTAATTGCATAATTATCATAAATTGCATTAGAAAAACCTAAGGACAATGGACGAATCATTGAATTGAGTAGTTGGTTGTAGAATTGGATGAAAACATTTAGTACATTCTTTTATCCTTAGAGATCTTGGGGATGAAATCCCTAAGGAGGAGAGAATGTAACAACCCGAAATTTAACCCGTGATAATTAATTCGTTAATTAATTAAATAATAAAATAACTTTGTGAAATTATCAGAATTGAGCCACGGTGGTTGCACCATTGTGTCTGTGGTAATTTTCTGGTCAATTTCCATATATAGAACATCAGAATCCGAGCAAAAATGAACGAGATGTGAATTAAACAAAAGAAGTAGAATATATATGTATATATATATATATGAAAGCTAGGTCGACCTGGGCATAAGGGCGGTCGACCGGCCTTGTTTTTTTAGTGAATGAACAAACGTTCGTTCGTTCGAACATTAGTGACGTATTTGCATTCTTCAACTCGATCTGGCCCTTCCGTTTCCGCATCCGATTGCCCCTATTCAGCCAATGACGTGGTTGCATCCTATTCAATCCCCAAATCGAACGGTCTGAGATCCACTTCTACCCCTATAAATAGAACCCTAGGCCTAACACTTTTTCTTATTCTAAGATTTTCTCCAATTGGGTTCACCTATTCAGCAAGGACCCTAAGCGGAATAATTTTCCAAGGAGGAAATCATTTTAAATAAAAATATTTAACAACCCCAAGTGGATCCATGAAGGCCTAAAGGGAAGAGCTAAGGACCAGAGGTGAGTGATTGTAATTATTTTAAATTTCTTTAAGTAATTTAAAATATTAGGGTTTCCAATAGTTGTAGTTTAACTATGATTTATGGAGTAACCTTTTTAGTAATTTATTTAAAGTTTTTAGAATTATTTTCAATATATTCCTTCTAGCTATTCTTTTAGTTAATTTTAGTTTATTTCCGTTAATTATAGCTTTTCCCATTTAATTTCAGTTTATTTACAGTATTTTAATTTATTCACTGTTATTTATGCGTTATTTACATCTTTTTCCTATGCCTTGGATTTCCCTCTATTTTCAGTTTTCTTTTATTTCTCCTTCTTCTTCTTTGTGTATGGATTAGAATAGAATTAATGCGAAATAGGGTTAAATTAAAAAAAAATGAAATAATGGAATATAAGATGTAAATTATAAAGACTGTAATATAAATGGAATTGGACTGAAATTATGCCTAATTATGATATTAATTGGTCTGAATTAAGTGGATTGGCCTAGTTATAACTTAGAATTATAACTAAAAAGAACAAAAGAAGAAAGAAGCTTATTTTCACACTTAAACCTTGGGTTAAGTAATAAGAATGATTATAACGTAGGTTATAATAAGAAATAGAACAGAATAAGGCTTATTTTAAGACTTAGGATAAATTAATAAGCACATATAGTAGGAACAAGAATAAAGGCTTATTTAAATAATTTATCTAAGTTAATAAGCAAAGAATTAAAGTAGGACATGTACCAAATAGCATTCCCCTATTATTTTCTATGGGTATGGTGTTTCACATAAGCCTGAAGTGAGACGAGGGGCACGCTTATGCTAGTAGTGGTAGTAATTGGTCAATATAGAGATGTTCAAATCACGGGGGATTTGGACAAGGGCGCTATTAGATATTGTTTGGATAACGGGCCAGTACCGGCATCATTCCCCTATATTTTCTATGGACACGGTGTCTCACATAATTCTAAAGTGAGATGAGGGGCACGCTTATGCTGAGTCGAGGTAATAATATGACCCAATAGGTGGAGCAACAGATAGCATGAGCATGGTGGCAGTTATGTGTGCCACTTCCATTTCGGTGCTCAGTAATCGCTATGTGTTCCAAGCGCTTAGTATGTGTGTGTTTCGTAGACACCATTGCCTTCTTGTGTAGGGAGTTACGTATCGTCTAGTCCACAGTGGGTTCTTTGTGTATCTTTCGTAGTTACCATTGGCTGCTGTGTAGGGAGTTATATAGCATCTAGTCCGCAGTAAGATCTATGGAGTAGCATGCCAATCAAAGGGTAGAATTAGGATTTCGGCCTAATTATAGGATTAGGAATTCAGCCTAATCAAGCAGCTATCAAAGACAAGTGCAAACAATCAAAGTTGACCTATCTTATCAATTGTAATAGTTTAATCGTATTTTCCAGTTTATCTCTTTCCTATTTCCTTTGTTTTCTTTTGTATATACTTGAACTATTGAAGAGTCTATTACTTTTACTTTGCATAAAGATTCTAATAGTTACTATCACTCACCAGACTTTTTGTCTGACCCACTCCTCTATTTTCCTTTTTTCCCCCATAGGCAATCAAGGGAGAGGGCAGTAGTTTGCAATTGCTTGGAGGTTTCTTAGAGAAGATTCTGCTATGTATTTCCCTACTTATTTCCGTTTTTCATTCTTTGTACTAGCACTTGAGAGGGATATTTACACTCTAATTTTTGTTGGGACTACGAGTTTATATTTCATGAGACATATTGGGTTTTGAGACATGTATGTTGTATTTGGTATTTGAATTATCTGGTTTATGAAGCAATTATGAAGTTTTGTTTTGAATAAGTTATTAATTTAGTTTTCGCTGTTTTTACCTACTTTTGTCTTGTGAATCTTAGTCTCTATTAGTTTCAGTTATACCTACAACGCACCACGCCTTTTAATGTGTCCTTTTGGGTATATTAAGGGGTGTGGGATGTTTCACTTAGAAGCAAGAACTAAAATTATGTCTTCGATATCATAAGAAAATTGGGTTGCCCGACAAAAAAGTACATGTTTAAATTGTTGTTTGAATTTGATGGTTTTATGATTGAGCCACATGGCTTTTGTTTTCTTTGGATGGTTTGAGCCCGTAGTGGCAATTTGTTGTTGTTTAGATCTAGCCGCGCAAAGGAGACGCTGGCGAAATTTTTCGAAAATTTAAAGTGTTAGAAAACTTTTAAGGAAATTTTAACTAAAATTTAATTTTGGATTATTACTTGAAATGATTGAGTAAATAGTATTATTTGGAATCTATGGATGAATTTGGAAATTAGTAAAAGTGATAATATTGTTTCAACTGATTAGTTTTGGGAAAAGTTAACAGGTTTTGGACTATTCTTCTTGCCTTGGCAATTTCGGGGACGAAATTCTTTTAAGGGGGGAGGAATGTAACGACCCAGAATTTTGGTTATTTAAAATTGGAATATTTAACGATTTTAAATATTTCAAAGTTAATTTTTTAGATCTAATAACTTGAATTTCAAATATAATGATTTATTAGGTAATTTAATTGTTAAATTTAATAAGTGAAATTTGCTTAAATAAGCGAATCTTGGTTTTTTAAGGCTTGTTAAAAATAGTTTAAAGGCTTATTAAATTTATATTAATAAGAATGAAGGTAATAGAACTTTTATATTGAATTTAAAAGTGATTTGTTCGATTTTAAAAATAACTCGTTTTAATTAACGAGTAAAAATAGCTTTTCGGGGCACTGTCTTGGATTTCGACGAAACCAGTTCCATTGGATCTATAATAGTGTATTATTATCGGATTTCAAATTTCGTAGCGTTTGGAGTTATCGTTTGGCCATACGGGATAGAAATGCGATGAATTCGATATCGAAAATTTAATATAATAATTGGGTTCAAAAAGCTATCTTCTTCATACGATCGAATTAGGACTCGAAATCTTTTCCATTGTGTTCGGAAAAGTGGTATAACATTATAAACGCCTAGCGGCACGTCTTGATAGGAGTTTGAAACAAATACCTAGATATTTTGGATATTATGTATATATTATTTTCAAAAACTTCACATCTGCCGAAAATTTAAAGTTAAACTCTATCTTGTCTTCTACAACCTAGTATCGTGACTATTACTTATTCAAACACGCATCTTTCTCCTTTTAACACAACACAACCAAGCATTCAGTGAAAGAAAAAAAAGCAAAAAGGAAACTACAAAAAAAATTCTCTTCAATTCTACTCGTCCTAAAATCACGAAACTTGTTTTAAAAATCATGATTCCTCTAGACCTTCAGGATGATATGCTTGGTGTGTAGTTCGACATAATTTCTGGTGGTCCATAGGTAGGCGCATCCATGAGGGTTTGGGATTGGGAAGCGATGGGTCATCGATTGTGATTTTGGATGCCGGAATTGGACTTGGGAGGTCGAGGCGCATCTTGGCACAAAAAATGGCGAGGTTCTATCACCGTTTGGTGGCTGCGATGTTTTTGCATTCGCTGTCGATATGGTGAAGTTGGGTTTTTATCGGAGATGGCGGGGTTGTCGACAAGCGCATTGGCGAGACGAGATTTTCGTTAGAAAATCGTTGGCGAAGTCATTTCCTCGAATCGTGTATTGGATCACCGTGTCAGTTGTCGTGCACGGCTATGTATCATGTACAGGCGAAATGGAAATAGAAGATGGGGAAGAAGAAGTTGGGGATGGGTTTCATTGGGCCAAGCCGTATCTATATTGGGTAATTAGATTTGGCTTGTAATTAAGTTTATTATTAAATCTATATTAACCATTATTCTTAAAAATATTGTATTTCCTTCATACATTATCAGAATTAAATGAAACAAATTGCATGACATTCGTATCTTTGAGATCTAGGATACGGAACTGAATTGGTCAAGATCAGGGCTATTGGAATTTTGTGCTAAAATCAAACGCCTGTTGTAACAACCTTAGATTTTTGTATATTATTTAAAATTGACTTTCTTTTATTTTTAAATTATTTTAAACTTTTTATATTTCAAACATTTCATTTTAAAAAATATAAATGTTGATTATTAAGTGAATTATAGTTTCAAACTAGTGTAAATAGGATATTTCACTGAAAAGTGAATATCTGTTCAAACTGGTCAAACTTTGACTTTCAAAATTTAAATTTAAATATTTAAATTCTTAAATTTTATCTTTTGTTATGGAAATAGATGTAATAACTTGAACACTGCTTTTTGTTTCGTTGAAAACGGAGTTAAACTGTAAAAGTTATGTATATTTCAATATTGAGTGCAATTTGTTTTATTTGGCAATTTTGTCTATTTTAAATTATATAAATTATATTTTCTTTGTCATATTTTATTTTAGTATGTGTTAATATGTTATTTTATGTATATTTTTGTCTTTTAGTATTTTTAACGTGATAGTATAATTTTTCTAAAGTTTACTTGAATTTATTTCAATTTATAAAGCCTAGTTTCCATTTTTCTGTTATTTTATTCATTTAAATTTTATTTAATTAAAAGTTATTTATTTATTTTTGTGAATTCATTTTTATTTGGTGTTCTTATCTTTATTTATAAATATTTTTCAAGTATATATAAATTTTCCAAAGTCCGTTGCATTTATTTTCAAATTTTCTAGCCTAGTTTACATTTTCTTTGCTATTTTCTTCATTTAATTATATATAATTAAAATTTATTTATTTATTTTCATTTTATTTCACTTTGTTTCGGTTTTTAAAAGTATTTACTGAAATTTATTTAGTTTTATTTTGTATAAATAAATTTGGAAATTCCAAGAGACAAGCCTCTTCATTTGCTTTTGACTCTTCATTTGCTGATGACCTTTCATTGCCCTGTCTCTTCGCTTGCTTTGCCTTTTCCTTTTCTCTTGCTGGCCGTACACTTCATTCATCTTTTTTCACGTTAATTTTTCCTTCTCACCATCTCAAAACTCACGGCCAAGAGAAAGAAAAAAAAACATAGCAATGGCTACCTCTCCTTCCTTTTCTTCTTTATTTTCTCTTTGATTTTGCCTTGCTTCTCTCTAGTTTTGCTTGGCCACAACCACCACCATCTCCACAAACCACCAACATCATCTCATCCTCGTTATCCACAGCCTACAACCATCCCTCTCCTCTGTCCATAACAGATCGTGACCATCCCATGGAGAAAACACCACAAAAACATCTCAAAAACCTTGCAAACTATGCATAGCCGACCTAAACTTCACCACCACCTTCATATCTTGCCTTGGCCACCTCCCCTTGCTCCACAACCATCATGACCGGACACCTGACCATCAGCCACCCCACTGACCTGACCATGGCTGAACCTTAGATGCACCAAATCCTTACATCTCTTGACCCAAAACCTTCCATTCCTTGATCCAAACCCTTCCACTTGCTTGCCTTCACCTTCCATTTGTTTTGCCTTGCCATCATCCTCTATGGTCGAGCTTAACATGCATGGAAACCACCATAGCCGAGTCTACATGCTCAAGACCCAACATGGCCGAGCCCATTTGACATAGGCCGAGCCTAGGTTGGCATGTGCAAGCCACTTTTGTACAAGGGAAAGTGATATTTTCATCTTATTTTTAATTGTTTGCAAATTCAATGTTGTTGTTTATAATTTATATGTTTATTATTTATGATTTCAATATTTATATTTGTGCTTATGTATGTTATATTTTGTGTTGTTTACAAGGCTCTCCATCCATTCAAATCTAATCGTGCCTGTCGTGCCTTTGGAATCGTTCTTGTGTGTTGTTTTGGTCTTTAGCTTTGTAAAAGCTGAGTCTTTCTCACTCTAACATATTTACTTATGAAATGGTGAACCGATAACAAGTGTTTAGTAATTTAAAATGTTATGAAAGTTTATGATGGTCATATGATATATTATGCCATGTTATTTCCATGTTTTAAACTGTTAATTATCACATGACATCTGATATATGACCTTATATTGTGATATTGACATTGTTTATATTGTTTATGCATATATTCACACTGCAAGTTCCCTGTAGATTAGATTCACTATGGGTTGAAATGATACATACCCGAACGGACTTTAGAATAGGGAAAAATCGTTATGGGCTGAAATGATAGGCCTGAACGGTTTTTATTTATTTTATTTTAACTTGGGATTGCAGGTTTGAAATTATAGAACCTGGATTTTTGTTTTTAAACTGCGGATTAAAAGTGTAAGATTATGAAATTTGATTTAAAATTTGATTTTAATGTTTAAATAAAGAAATTTGGATTTTTCTAGAAGTTAAAAATGTAATTTAAATGAATGGTAAAAGTGTATTTTTGAAATATAACTTAAGTTTGGAAATTTGGTTTTAAAATGAATTTAAGTTATGAATAAAATGGAAATTTAATTTTATTTGGAAAATGGGAAATATGATAATTTGATTTAAATCTGAATTTAAATGATTTAATAAAGTATTATTGATTTTTCTATGAACTAAAATGGTTAATTGAATGAATGCTTAAATGTGAAATTTTAAATATAACTTGACTTGGAAATGGAAATTTGGTTCTAATTAAAGGTTTAGATTAATTAAATAAATTGGAAATTTAGTTTAATGTGTGAAATGGTAATTTGAAAATGTAAGTGTTAATAAATTGTAAAAGGTAAAAATGGGAAAGGTGTACATTTGAATTTGTTAAGTAAAATTATTGAAATTTGGATTTTATTGTAAAAGTTTACTTTATATAAATCATAAAATAAAAGAGTATTGTTAATGAACATTTTTGAATGTTAAAATATGATTTTTATAATGTTTAAATGGCTTAAATTAAAATTTATTATTTGCTGGAAATACACTAAAATCTGGAATTAACTTTTAATAGCATTCAGAAATGCTATATTTTCTGAATTGAACTAAAATTGTGTAAAAAGAGCTATTACAGCATTTATGAAATGCTGTAGTTGCTGTAGTTGAACTTATAGGCTAATATTGAACTCAGGTCTATTAAAGCATTCTCTGGAAAAGCTATAGTGGTCTGTAGTCTTTGCTGAAACCAAATAAAACCTTTGTTTTGAAATCTGAGTTATCGCAGCACTTCTGAAATGCTGTCTTTTCTGTTTTGAACTATAATTTAACTAAAAACTGAGTTTTAACAGCAGTTTTAAATGCTGTCTTTACTGAATAAAAACGTTTCAAGTATAACTTATATCAGCTTTTTTCTAAATGTTGCGAAAGGCTGAAATTTTAATAATTATGGTTTTTGACTTAGTAAACGAACTCAGAATGGTTTGAAACTTTGGAAATTGAATACTTGATTTGAAAGTATAATAATTACACTTTTAAAAGGTTTAAATGAATTATTTTGATTGGAATATAAAATATTTAAAGGTGATTTGAAATGATAGTAAATGAATGATATCTTTGAATTTAAAAGGTATTTAAAGTTGAATATTTGGATTTGAACTGATATGATATTTTATTATATTAAAATGGTTTGAAATGAAGTTTGGAAAGATATGATATTTTGATATATTAAAATGATTTGAAATGAAGTTTGGAAAGATATGATATTTTGATATATTGAAATGATTTGAAATGAAGTTTTGGAAAGATATGATATTTTAATATATTGAAATGGTTTAGAATTGATTTAATCTTCATTTTGATAAAGATTGGGTTTGGAAATGATATTTTATTTTGAAGTATAAAGTATTATTTTTAAAGTTATAACCACGGGTTATAATAACGATTGGTTGTTAAAGAGACCGGGATCGGATATGGACATACTCTCTGTCGATACCGAAAACCACTTTGACAACTGTGTACGCGGTGGAGTTTCCAGAATGAAGTAGGATGGTGGCGACGATCCTAAGGTATATATGTGGACCCAACTCCCATGAGTTGGCATAAGGTGGCTAAAACAGGAGCGATCTCGGGCCAATGAGGTAGCACCTCTTATCGGACGCACTTCTTTGATACCATTCTATTACTTTGTGATTGTTTGGGTGCACCCCTCGATTTGGGAGTGTTGTTCGAGGTGGAGCGGTAGTGGCTGCTATGCGTTTCCATCAGTCCGTGTGCGTAATTGGTATATCTACCCTGGCATTGCCTTGTGTGCCGTGTCACCTACCATATCGAGCTTTACTACGAGTTTCTATCTGTGTCGTACCTATGGAGTATCTTCTCGTAGCCTCTCGGGGTATGCAGGTACTGTATAGACTATTGGCATTATTATGTGTTAAGGGCTATATGGGTAACCCCTTAACGCTATTTAAATGTATGTTTATTTTATATTAGACATTATTATAATAGCGCAATATTACTACATAGTAAATAGTTTAACGGATCCTTAAAGAATGGGCGATCCCAAGCATTCTTTAAGTTACTTGTACCTTTATTACAGTTCACTTGAGTTGGTTTACATTGTATAAGTATGTATGTCCTGACTCGAGTGTTTTGTGTTTTGCTGTATGCTCGGGTCAGACTGAGTGATACAGCATTCGAGACTCACCTTTGGAGCTGGAGTTTTGCTTTGAAGAACCAGATATCTATTCATTTTGTTATCCAGTTGATTCCAGTTGTATTCTGAGTTATACCTGATTTTCATACTATTACTCCTGTTGTATCTTGGTATTTCTATTGTATCTTAACTAACTCTGATGTATTTATATAGTAGCTTCATGAACTACTATTTCTTTGTTTCCGCTGCATTATATTACTCTATGTCTGTGATCTGTGATTTATATTTACTGTATATGATGAGTTTGCCAAATTTTTATTTACAACGCGGTATTTTGAGCAATTCAAGTCCAACATGTGCGGATGCGAATGGTTGAAAATATCGGGTCGTTACATGTGGTATCAGAGCTCTGGTTTTAGGCAAACTCAGCATATAGGGTAAATTTAATTACAGAATCACTTTCGTTCGAACTTGAATTCCTTCTTCTTCGATTCGGTTTCCTTTGAATTTTGGAACGTTCCCTTCAGTTCCAAAGTCCATTCTTGTCCTTCCCTATTCATGTCTTCTTGATTCTGGACTGTCCCATAACTCCACCCTGAATAATCTTTATAATAAATTGGCGGTCCCGCCAATATTCTAATGACTTGTAAAGGGGTGGAACTTCTTCACAAAAAGCATTGATTCACCGGAGACCTCTGTATCCTTGGTTTACGATGCTACTGTCTCTTGCTATGCCTGAATTCTATCTCTTGAGATTGAATGTAGATTTACCCCAGAAAATCCACATCGACCTTATTCTTCAAGTCACGGTTGACCCGGTTAAGGTTGCCCGTGATCTATATAGGCTTATCCATACTCCCTATTCTGTTATTTAATCATCTTATCTTTTGTCTCCAACTTATCTTCAAATCAGAATTCTCTTTGACTTGAGTCCATCAAAATTTGAATCCTTATCCTTATTTTGAAAAATTAATCTGGTATTTGAAAATTTTATATTTTAAAGATGTTTTATATATTGTGTTGTTTGAGTTGTTGATGTTGATTTGGGTTTCCGATCGGTCCGTCTGATCAACATTATCGATAGGATCTCCAAAACACTTGAACAGAGCAAACTGACACAATATGGGTTTTAAATTTAGTAGATGGATAAATTTTGTATAATTATAATATGTATAAGGTTAATTTTCTGAATTTTGATAATTAATGGAATTGGGTGTTAAGAAATAACATTTAACTTTGCATGTATTTTATAATCATTGGCTTTAGGTTCATATCTAAATAATTAAACATGGTTATAAATTAATTTGGAAATTTAAATGGATTTAAATCAAGAATGTGAGAATTTAATTTTCGATGATTTCGAACTTTGTTTTGAAAGTTTTAAAAGGATTTATTATTTAAAAGTATTTCTAGTAGAAATTGTTTCAAAGGATTTTTAATTTGTTAATCAGTGCTCTTTTCTTTGTCGCTGGAAAATAATTTCGGTGTTGACTGCAGCATCATCGACATTCATTTTCGAGTTTCGAAGCGAAGAGACCATTCTGTAGCTTTGCTCCAGTTTTGCTTTGGAAAATTAAATTGATTTGAATTTCTAAATATGACTTGACTTATAATATATATTGATATATGATTTAAATTTGATGGGATATATTGTGTATGTGTATGTATATATTTATTTATCTCTAAATGGTTTGAAAGGAATCGGAAATTTAATTCTTACAATATATCTTAAAGAATAATTGCAATTATAAAAAGAAAATCAAATTTGTGAATAAATGATTCAAACCTGAGATAATTGAATTAGAAAGTTTTATTTGTATAATACTCAACTACAATCAAATATAACTTACCTTAATTTTTAGAAGTTAACAATGTAATTGGATAATATACAATATAAAAAGATTTTTATAAATAAAATTTGAGTGGTTATAATAAATGTTATACAATTAAATTTTAGTTATAAAAAGATTAACAGAGGTAAATTGAATAAAAGGGTTAATTGAATAATTTACAATATAAATGATGTTAAAGGAATTAAGAATAAATTAAAACAGTTATAATAAGTGTAAGTATATTTAACATAGGTGATAAAATATATTAAGAGGGATAGATTTAATTTTAATTAGGAATAAAGAGGAATTAAATTTATTAAGTACATTATGAGTATAAATAATGATTTTGCAATTACATGGTTTTTGAAATTGTTAATTTAAGAAAATTGGATGATATGGTAATGAAATTTGAGATAATTAAGATTTATTTAACTTGTGTAAAATTAATTATCTATTTAAGTTGAAATTTCCATGGTTTCAAACTTATTATCTTATTTTGTTTTCAAACTGTCTGTTGGTTGTCCTTATTTTTCCTTATCTTACTACAGACTGGTATAGGCATCTTTCTATACTCTTTCTATTTAGAAATCTTTCTATAATCTTTATAATCTTTGGACTCATTTTTAATCTGAGCACTGCTTTCCACCCATAGACTGACGGTCAAGCGGAAAGAGTAAATCAGATTCTAGAATATCTTTTCGTGCTTGTGTTCCTGATTCTGGAGAATCTTAGGAAGATCATCTCCACCTTGTTAAACCTACCTATAACAATAGTTATTAGGAGTAATTTCAACCTCTTTGTCATCTTGTCTTAATCTTATTTCACACTATCTTTTTCTATGCTTTCCCATACCTCATTCCTTTTAGGGGACGAAAAGTTTTGAGTGGGGGAGAGTGTAACAACCCTAGATTTTTGTATATTATTTAAAATTGACTTTCTTTTATTTTTAAATTATTTTAAACTTTTTATATTTCAAACATTTCATTTAAAAAAAAATTAAATGTTGATTATTAAGTGAATTATAGTTTCAAACTAGTATAAATTGGATATTTCACTGAAAAGTGAATATCTGTTCAAACTGGTCAAACTTTGACTTTCAAAATTTAAATTTAAATATTTAAATTCTTAAATTTTATCTTTTGTTATGGAAATAGATGTAATAACTTGAACACTGCTTTTCGTTTCGTTGAAAACGGAGTTAAATTGTAAAAGTTATGTATATTTCAATATTGAGTGCAATTTGTTTTATTTGGCAATTTTGTCAATTTTAAATTATATAAATTATATTTTCTTTGTCATATTTTATTTTAGTATGTGTTAATATGTTATTTTATGTATATTTTTTTCTTTTAGTATTTTTAACGTGATAGTATATGTTAACTCATATTTTAGTGCCGACCTATAACTCTGCGACTTATGATTCCGCGACTTAATAGGTTACGACCTGCCGACCTAAAGATTTTGCGACCTAAGGAAGTTAACGACCTAGTGGCTCCAGACTTAATGACCTAAGGGAGCTAACGACCTAAGGAAACTAACGACCTAAGGGAGCTAACGACCTAAGGAAACTAACGACCTAAGGGAGTTAACGACCTAGGGGACTTAGCGACTTAAGAGGCAGAACGATCTAACGACCTAGCAGACTTCACGACCTAACTCCAGAAAGAACAGAACGACCTAACTACAGAGACGACCTAACTTCACAAAGCAGCTTAACGAGCTAAAAGAAAAGAAAGGGTGCACGACCTATCTTAGGTCACTCACGACCTATCTTAGGTCGCTTACGACTTACCGCTTCAGATGAAACCAAGTGCAATTCCATCAGACCAACTTCCTAAGTCGCGAGTGGACCACGACCTATCTTAGGTCGCTTGCGACCTACGACCTAGCTTAGGTCGTACACGACCTAAGACTTGAAGCAAATTCCGTCCAGAATCACTCCTATAAATACCCCCCTAACTCCAAGGGCAAAAGGACTTTTGGCCAATCATTTTCTGAAGCGTCATTACTCTGCCGAATTCTCAACTGATCCAAGACTTGAAGAACTCCAAACATTGAAGATACTACAACAAGCTTTGAACGAGATTCTACACATCCGACATGGATTCAGCAAATCTCATCGTCAAAGCTTGAGTTACTAATCTGAAGTGTTTGAGTGATCGAAGTGAATTGTATTCGAAGTGCATTGTATCAAATTGTAATCTGATCAGCAATAAAAGAATATAAAGTGGATGTAGGCTCAATTACGGGCCGAACCACTATAAATCTATTGTCCTTTTACCGTTTTCTGCTATTTTCAGCTTATATTCCGTTCTCGTACCAACGGGTGGTGCTTTCACATTGTTATAACACACACCGGGTGTTAGCGTTCAATTTTCAGCGTTAACATTTTGGTGCTTTCACTGAGAACCCAACTCAGGAGGATTGTCATCATTGCTTCAAAAAAAGTTCGTTGAAAAAGTCTCTTTCAAGACCAGAAGTCTATTGGATATAATGGCTCCTGGAAGGAAACGCAAGTCTGTCAGATCTGAAGATGCTCACGATAATACTGCCACTTCCCTTTCTCCAAGTCAAGCAGCTCCAAGTGTTGGAATAACGCGAGAAGAATTAGACGCCGCAGTGACTAGACTGTATCAGTAGATTGAAACTCAGAATACTCTAATGATAGAGAAGTTAAATGCTTTGCTCGGGGCAAGTCAAAAACCAGTGAATAATGAAGAGAACATCGCTAATGCTCTTCACAACTCCGAAGGGAGAAATATTCCTCAAGGGGGATCAGGTGCTGTTGAAGGGGCACCCCTCCAAGCTGAAGGATCCAGGCCATCGCCAGTTTTCCGCGAACATTTGCCCGGACAAACTTCCGAGAAAATGGCCGAAGTCTACTCCGCAAAGTCATTAAATAATGAGGAATATCTCTCTGGCATGATTCGGCAAATAATGAAAGAAAGCATGTAGAGAAATGAAGATGAGAGCGAATGGGGATTCGCACCGAGTAAAACTCCGTTTACTGAGAAAATTCTAAAAGCTGAGTTTCTTAGAAAATTTGTTCCCCCCACCATTCCTGCTTATCGGGGAACAAGTGACCCAAATCAATTCTTGTATAAATAGGACTGGCACATGACCGGCGCAAGGGCGACTGATGAGATTAAGTGCCAGTATTTCCTGGTATATTTGGAAGGAGTGGCACTTCTTTGGTTTACCAAGCTTCCCGTTCGATCTGTAGACCAGTTTTCCGATCTGACCCGAAAGTTTAAGGAGCAATTCAGGCTGTACGCTTCAAAGGCGAAAGACATAATGCCATTGTCTAGTCTCGAACAGAATCCGGGAGAGCCTATTAAGTCATTCCTGAATCGCTTCAATATAGCTCTGGCTGAAGTTGACAACGCAGAGCCACGAATGGTCTTGACTTATTTGATGCGTGCTGTCGACAAGTCGAGCGAATTTGGAAAATGGCTGAAAATGAAGGAGGCAAATTCACTCGAAATATTCTATAAGAAATCTGATGAATTCATACGCTTGGAAAATCTTCCGGCACCAATGAAAGTGGTGGCAACTAGGGTGGAGAATAACATTGCTGCTTCGGTTAAGAAAGATTCCGGAGGACAGAAGAGGGAAAGTCATGATGGGAAGAAACAAAAGGATATAAAGAAACCTCGCTTCTTCAAACCCTCAGATTTCACTCCATTGACCGACACTCCGGAAAATATCTTCTTTGCCACCAAAGATGCTGTGGATTATCCCAAACCAGCTGAGATAAAACCGGGAAAGGGTGCTACGCGAAATGGAAAATTCTGCCGCTTTCAGAACCAACCCGGTCATGATACCAATGAATGTCGTCACTTGAAGAGCTTAATTGAAGAGTTGTTGAGGGAAAATAAGCTGCAACAGTATGTCAAGAAGAACAGGAATGACCCAACTTCGTCTACTCAGGGGCAGCAACCCCCTACTCATCCATCTGGCTCGAGTAAAGGCACACCCGCACATGAATCTGAAAGGCCTGTTATCAATGTGATTACAGGGGGCCCACACCCAGCGGGAAGAAGCTGGGGTGAAATGGAACGATATGCTCGTGCTTTGAAATACACTCCAGCAGAAGAAGATGTTTTTGTTCTAGAAGACGCTGCACCCTTGAAATAGCAGAAAACTTCTGATGATGATATTATGTTCAAAGCCAGGGATTCTATGGGTATTGAAGCTCCAACCATAGATCCCTTGGTCATTTCTGCAGGAATTGGGCCGGCTATTGTAAGATGAGTTCTTGTTGATTGCGGTGCTTCCTGCAATATACTCTTCAAGAAGACATTTGATCAAATGAAGATTCCAATGGCTGACGTTCAGGCTTCATCGCAGAAGATTGTTGGGTTCACTGGGGAACCGCAGCAACCAATCGGAACAGTCGACTTGTTTGTGGAACTTGGAGAGGGGCAGAAAAGGGTAGTTCGGAAACAAACTTTTGTAATTGTCGATGGGTTTTCTGCCTACAATGCCTTCCTAGGCCGGCCAACTCTAGCTGCATTCAAAGCCATTCTGGCCCCGTGGTGCCTAACTATGAAATTTCCTACAGATAATGGTGTTGGTGTCATCAAAGGAGATCAAAATGCTGGACGTGAATGTTATCTTGTAGAGCTTCGAGAGGCCAGGAAGAGAGAGATGGGTAAAGATGCGGCAGCCCCCCTCCGCATCAAAAACCCAACCTTGTAGCAAATACAGGGTGGTCCCTGCACTGGCGAGCATAGTGGTGCAAGGAGAGAAATGGACCCCAGAAAAGCCAGTGCAGAGGAGAATAGAGTGGTGCCGATGGAGGTAACGGTACCAGTACCTGTTGACCTTAAAGACCCAAACAAAGTGCTAAATGTGGGTTCGTAACTCAGTATGGCAGTCCAAAATATGCTGATATCATTTTTGAAAGCAAATCTGGACGTATTCGCTTGGAGTCACGCCGATATGTGTGGAATATCTCCAGAGATTGCTGTACATACTCTGAATATTGATCCGAAATTCACACCTGTGAAACAGAAGAGAAGAAGCCAAGGTCCAGAAAGGTCAGCAGCGCTAAAGGAAGAGGTAGACCGACTCATGGAAAATCATTTCATCAGAGAGTCCATATATCCAAATTGGGTTTCAAATCCTGTGCTGGTTAAGAAGGCCAATGGAAAATGGAGAGTGTGCGTTGATTTCTCAGATTTAAACAAAGCCTGTCCCAAAGACTGCTTCCCGTTGCCAAGAATCGATCAGCTGGTAGATGGAACAGCCGGGCACGAATTGTTATCTTTTATGGATGCTTACTCCGGGTATAACCAGATTATGATGCATGAGTCGGATCAGGAAGATACGAGCTTCGTCACAGATGTTGGTCTTTACTGCTACAAAGTCATGCCCTTCGGACTGAAGAATGCAGGGGCAACATATCAAAGGCTTGTCAATGCAATGTTCAAATCACAGCTTGGGAAAACTATGGAAGTCTATGTTGATGATATGTTGGTGAAGTCAAAGAAAGCAGTTGACCATATGGATCACTTAGAAGAAATGTTCGCAATTCTCCGAAAGTATGGAATGAAGCTCAATCCTTTGAAATGTTCATTCGGAGTAGAGTCCGGGAAATTCTTGGGATTTATCGTAAGCGCTAGGGGCATTGAAGCTAATCCTGCTCAAATTACTGCTCTGAGAGAAGTCAAAGCCCCTAGGACAAAGAAGGAACTGCAGAGCCTTAATGGGAAAGTGGCTGCTTTAAGTCGATTCATTTCCAAAGCCACTGATAAATGCATCCCTTTCTTTGACGCTTTAAAGAAAGGAAAGAAAAACTTCGAATGGACACCTGAATGCCAGAAAACTTTCGATGAATTAATCCATCACATGGAAGTGCCTCCAATACTTTCCAAGCCCAACAACGGCGAAGACCTTTTCATATACTTAGCAGTTTCATCTCATGACCTGAGTGCAGCACTGGTACGAGAGGATGCGAAAGTTCAGCGCCCGGTCTACTATATCAGCAAAAGACTCACTGGGTCGGAAATGAATTATTCAAAACTAGAAAAGCTCACCTACTATCTACTGATTGCTTCTAGAAAGTTGAGGCCATATTTTCAAGCTCACCCTATCAAAGTTCTCACCGACCAGCCCCTAAAGCAAGTCCTAATTCGCCCTGAAACTTCGGGCCGTCTTCTAAAATGGAATATTGAGCTTAGCCAATATGATATCACTTATCATCCGCGAAGAGCGATCAATGGACAAGCCTTAGCGGATTTCATCATAGAGTATACAGATAAGGGTGATAAAAAAGAAGAGATTACAGTTGACATCCCGACCAAGTGGAAGTTATATGTTGATGGCTCAAGAAATGATTACTGTTCCGGAGCTGGGGTTGTGCTTGAAACCCCCGAAGGGCGATCGTTATGTTACGCATTAAGATTGGAATTCCCTTCGACAAACAATGAAGCAGAATATGAAGCTCTAATTGATGGATTAAAGATTGCAAAGGAATTGAACATCAAAGCATTGCAAATCTTCAGTGATTCTCAGCTTATTGTGTGTCAGGTCAAGAAGGAGTTTCAAGCTAAAGGAGGAAATCTACCCCCTTATTTGTCGAAGGCTTCTGAACTTCTCAATGATTTCGATCATTATTCGATAAGCCACATACCTCGAGAGGAAAATATGAAAGCGGATTCTCTAGCAAAGTATTCAAGCTCCGGAGAAGCTCAGTTATTGGGATTGGTTCCTGTGGAGGTTTTGTCAGCTCCAAGCACTGATGATATGGATATCGACTGGATCATGGCTGTATCTCAAGAACAAGAGTCATGGATGACCCCAATCAAAGAATATCTGCTCAACGGCTCCCTACTAGAAAGTTCTAAAGAACGCCGAAAGCTGTTAAGAAAAGCATCAAGATATGTAATTCAAGACGACCGGTTATACAGGCGGGGATTCTCAATGCCATTACTCCGATGTGTAACCAAGGAAGAAGCTAAAACAATCTTAGCAGAGATACACGGAGGAGAATGTGGGGATCATTCAGGCGGCCAAACACTTGCCAAGAAAGTTCTTCGGTATGGGTATTTCTGGCCCGATATTAATCGAGATGCTGCTATCTACTCCAGAAAATGTGACAAATGTCAGAGATTTGCAAAAATCCCAAGAGCACCTTCAACTGAACTAACACAGATGGTCAGCCCATGGCCGTTTGCCATTTGGGGGATAGATCTAATCGGACCTTTACCAATTTCCAAGTCAGGAATCAAATATGCTATTGTTGTTGTTGATTATTTCACTAAATGGGCTGAAGCTGAACCTTTGGCCGCTATTACTTCTAAAAAGATGATAAATTTTGTAACAAAAAATATCATTTGCAGATATGGTGTGCCAAAGAAGATAATCACAGACAACGGTACTCAATTTGAAAGCAAAGAGTTCCAGGACTTCTGCAAGCAATTCAGAATCCGAAAAAGTTTCTCAGCAGTGGCCCATCCGCCGGCAAACGGGCAAGTGGAAGCAGTAAACAAAATTATCAAGTCAACCATCAAAAAGCAACTTGAAAAAGCAAAAGGTGGATGGGTTGATAAGCTAACACTAGCACTATGGGCGTACAGAACAACCCATAAAACTACAACAGGGCACACTCCATTCTCATTGGCATACGGATCAGAAGCGATGATTCCAGTAGAGCTTGATGTCCCTTCACACAGGAGAATTCATTTCAAACAGGCTGAAAATGAAAAATTGCAACTCGAAGCACTTGACTTTCTGGATGAAAGAAGGGAAGAAGCTAGACTCAGAGTTGCGGCCCATCAGCAAAGAATTGCAAGGCACTTCAATTCTAAAGTCCGTCAACGAAGCATTGAAGTCGGGGACTTAGTCTTGAAAAGGATCATGACAGCAGTCGGAGTATTTGGACCAAATTGGGAAGGGCCATATGTCATAGGCAATAAACTTCTTGATGGCACATTCAAACTCACAACTGTCGAAGGAGATCCAATCCCAAGAGCCTGGAACAACAATCATTTGTGCCCATATTTTACTTAAAAAGCTTTGCTTGAAATTGTAAAATGATTATGGATGTATCGATTGTATTGTAAACCATTGTAAGATCAGTGATGACGAATAAAAGAGCTATAAAGTGGACGTAGGCCCAGTTCTTGGTCGAACCACTATAAATTTTTGTGTTCTTTATTATTATAAAATGCCTGTTTTATTTCGATGTGTAAATACTCTAAATATATTGCTAAAAATATCAATTTAATATTGCAGGTCATTAAAACAAAGCTTACCCATAGCAATACCAAGTGAACCCCGTAAATCACTCAATAAACAAATTTCAAGCCATAGAAAGTTCCAAATTCAAATCCAACATAAGATGAACTTTACACCAAAAGTTGATGATTCCACCAAAAAGACACTTTTCCAAAGAAAAGGAACTAGACGCTTGTTAACTAATTACGATCGTTTGTATAAACAGACATCTGATTAAATAACTTGCGCCTGTCCCATGGAATCAATCAACAGTGAAGTACACTCCATTGGATAAAGCAAACTGCTTACAAAGGAAAGGAACATAGGCTCGGAGCCAATAACAGGGGACCATTAATGAGCAAATGACAAAGAGACATGGGCGAGCTGATCAACAAAAGCCCTCTTCGGAGGCATAAGACCTCTTCGGAGGCGCAACTCTTCGGAGGATAAAGCCCTTTACGGAGGCACAAGCCCTCTTTGGAGGCACGCCAATAAATGGAAATGCTCTTCTCAACAAAAAGGTTGATGGAATCAATGAGGCAAGGCCTTTGTTAACTAATTGCGATCGTTTGTGCGAACGAACATCAAATTAAATAACTTACGTCCGCCCTGTGAATCCATTTAACTGTGAGAAAGTAACTTCCAGGCAATCAAATAAAGACCTCTTCGGAGGCACAAGACCTCTTCGGGGGCACAAGACCTCTTCGGGGGCACAAGACCTCTTCGGAGGCATAAGACCTCTCCCGAGGCACCACAAGCCCTCTCACGAGGCACAAGCCTTCCCCAAAGGCACATACTGCCCTCTTCGGAGGCAGAAGACCTTCCCCAAGGCACACAAGACCTCTTCGGAGGCACAAGACCTCTTCGGAGGCACAAGACTTCTTCGGAAGCACAAACAAAAAGACTTCTCCGAAAGCACAAGACCTCTCCGGGGGCACAACGCTACTTCGCAAAGCATAATGCTACTCTTCGGAGTCCAAATGCTACTCCTCAGAAATGCCAAAAAGCCCTCCTTAGAGGCACACTTTAACTCTCGGGGAAGACCTACTTGTTCATCTTGAAAAATTCTCCCCCAGAAATTGAAGTGCTAAGTAAAATCCTCTTTAGAGGCCCGCTCTACCGCGTAGGAGAATTCACTTCTCAAAAATGTGAAGTGACCATCTCCGAAGGTTGAAGCGTAAAAACTTCTCCAAAAATGAGACACACTCCATTTAAGTAGAATAATTGTTTCCTCAAAGACGGAATAATTATTCTCCAAAAATAAGAGTACAAGTCTTGCCAAAGCAATAAGATATTGCAATGCACTTGTGGTATAGGGGCAATATCACACAATACAACTACATTAATGAAAGTAGTATTCAAGCAACATACCACAAGCACAGTACATTATCACGCGGAAAAGATGTAGAATAAATGCATTCTCAAACACAGACAAAAAGTTTGTACAAGTAGAAAGAATCGCTTATTCTACACTAAAATGAAAAATAGATGCATTCTTACATATACAAGAATGCGTACAAGTAAAAGAATTATTTTATTCAATATTGTGAGAATTCTTTACATGTGCAAATCTTAAAAAAAAGCAGGGACCGGTACCCGCATAATCTCCGGTCGATACAAGCAAAAAGCAAAATAAGAAAAGTAGAATCCAGGCTACCACTCCTTCTTCCTACCACCCTTAGTACCCTTGCCCGGTTTGATGATTAGCTTCGGAATCCAGCGGGGACGGGTCGGAGAAGAAGGAGGAGAGGGTGCAGCTGGATCTTCTTCTGTCTCATCTTCTCCAGCGGAAATGTTTTTCTTCGACTTCTTCATGACGCGCTTCCTTTTACTCTTCGAGGAAGACTCACTTCCCGGAGTAATAAGTAGCGTAGAAAGCTTAGTGTTATCATCAAGAGACTGCTCCGGAGTCTTCTCGCTGTCCTCAAGGTCCTCCGCCTTCTGTTCTTGTGAAGCGGGTGGATCCTCCAAGCCTCGAAGGGCTTCTATCTGCTCTTCCTGCGAACCTGGTTGAGAAGCAGGAGTTACTTGAAGAGTTGGAGGAGGAACAGCTGGAAGAGGAGAAGAGTGTATAGCGCTCGGTGCCTCCGCTGCAGAAGAAAAGAAGTTAAAATCGGTATTCTCCGAGAAAAGAGAAGTTATTGGTTCATCAAAGCTTAAGTAACAAGTAAGAAGCTCATCAAACTCGGTTAAATCGAATAAGTGATTCACTGGAGTGGTCACAGTTTCTTTGTCAACTTTAGCAGGAGGCGAAGAATGAGAACTGGAGTCTATAATGTTAACATCGGCCAAAGTTGAAGTATGAACGGGGGTAGTTAAAGGAGCTTCCTCCTTTGGGTGTTCTTCTCCCATCGATTCAGCTTGCGCCTTAGCAAGTTGCTCCTTTCCTCTAGCAAGAGCAACACGAGTTTCATCGTCAAGATAACGTGCCTCTAGCTCTGCCTCATCATAGCCGGCACCGCCGAGCATAT
This sequence comes from Allium fistulosum, assembly GCA_030737815.1. Taxonomy (NCBI): domain Eukaryota; kingdom Viridiplantae; phylum Streptophyta; class Magnoliopsida; order Asparagales; family Amaryllidaceae; genus Allium; species Allium fistulosum. Next base: position 713,450,504 of record CM060905.1, read on the forward strand.
CAACTGCGGCTTCCCACACTTCGGCCAGAGTAATCTCGTAATCAAGGCCTAGAAATGAGAGGCTCCCATGACCCAGAACGCTGTGCAAATAAAAGTCGAACAGAGTAGAGCTTATATTGGCTTTAGTAGCCACATGGGATTCTTCGGCTGCAACTTTCCCAACGATAGCTTCATCGCGCTCTCTTTCAGCCTTTAACAACTGAGACTGCAGCCTGGTGATTTCCAAGTCTTCGGAGCTAATTTTCTCCCGAAACTGAATGGCGTCATCACGATATTTCTCAATAACATGCTGCTCTAGTTCAAGTTTTGCTTCAGCTTCTCGCTGAGCGGCATGGGCGTCTCGAACTTGTTTTTGGAGCATTTGCTGCTCTGCTTCAAGTTTTGCTTCAGCATCTCGCTGAGCAGCATGGGCATCCCGAACCTGCTTTTAGAGCATTTCTTCCTTTTGCAAGTAAGAAGTGGAAGAAGTGGCAAGCTCACTCTTTAGTCTGTCAACTTCAGCTTCAAGCCTCCCATAATCATGGGAGATGCTCTTCATTTCAGCGTTGTGCTGCTTGCAAATTTTATCCCACTCCGACTTATCGTTCTCCATAGTCAGCATGGCTTCGAGATTCGCACGATTGACCCTTTACAGCTCGTCAACAAATTTTTGCCATCCAGAAATCCTTTCGATATCAAGTTTGACGGCATCAACGTTACGCAGCATAGCCAGTTTATCAATCGGGACCAAGTCAAGGTCGAAGCGTACCCCCTTTAAGCACCATTGCGGGAACCGACTTTGAAGAGTTGGCGGACCCTGTCCAACTTGATATTGGGGTCTGTTGATGATTGTTTGGATATCAGATTTTTGAAGAGCAGGAGAATCAGAGGGGATGTCAAGAGGAATTGGAGCAGGGGTTTTCTCAGAAATTGCAGACGCGTCCTTTTCGCTAAGCTTGGTCCGTTTGCTCGGATCTCCAGTAATGTGACTCTTCCCTTTGTCATCATGGGATTTTCTTTTGTGAGAATCGTCACTTCTGCAAGAAGAATCATATCATTCATCATCCTTTTTTCTCTACCATTGCTCATAGTCCCGCCTCTCTTGAGCTTTCCTAATAGCTCTTTCTTCGTCTGTTTCCCTCGGGGCATTGAGGTATCGCCGAAAGTCATAAGTTCCGTGGCCTCCATAGCGCTAAAATTTATCATAATATGAGCCAGAGCGTCCCATCGGAGAATCTGAAAATGGAAAAGAAATGAAGTTTAGAAATCTCCAGAAAAAGAGTATAAGTGCGTATAAGTGCCGAAAAATCCTAAGTGTGTGCGGCGTGCAAACTACGCGCATCAAACTACAAACCACGCTTTAATGTGGGAACGGAGACGACTGGTGTAGAAGGTGTCGAAACTTGTTGTAAAGAAGAAGTCGCTTCAACAACAAGAGAGATCGCTTTTGAAATATCATCTTTAAAAAGCTCCTGAGAAGTTATCATTATATCGCTCAAATTATCAAAAGTATCATCGCCGTGATGCCCCGCAGAACTCTCTTTTTCAACTTCCACGTCAGCCGTCTTTTCAGAAATGCGAGGATTTTCCTCCTCTTCAATAACTGGAGAAAGTGTTAACTTACTGGACGACCCCGCAACATCCATAGAAGTGGAACATTTCACCAGTGAAGTCTCAGTGGTGGGTTCTTTCAGTGAAAGTTCTTCGGCAAAGGCTGGGGCATCTGACATCTTTGCTGGAGAATCAAGAACTTCATGAGGCTGGATGGAATGAGAAGAATGTAGAAGTTCGAACTGGTGCAAAAGTTCATCTTTCAGCAAGAATTTGGCGCTTCTCTCTTCCATAGCCACAGCATTTAAAGTTTCAAAAATTGACTTGAGACTGGGATTTCTAAGCGGGGAAGGAAATGCTAAAAAAAGAAAAGAATGAAGATAAGCATTTGATAATTCGGGTTTCGAAAAGCTCATGAGATGAACAGAGAAAGACAATCTTACTCCCGACTCTCCAAACAGAGTAGAATCCCGGAGGACATCGAACAAAGAAGAATTGATTTAGGAACCCGTGAGCACTATCGGGTAAATCCAAAATCAACTTCCGGTTTCTGGCTCCTCTTACAAGCATGATTGAAGGGTGATCTTTATTCTTAGCAAAGGTACACAAATAGCAAATTTCATCGAAGCTTGGAAGACGGTTGAGCGCCCTCCTAAACAGAACACACAACCCCATCAAGACGGCATAACCGTTGGGATGTAGCTGGAAGGGCGAGATGGCTAATCGAAGAAAGAGTTCTCGGAGAAATTCGTTGAAAGGTGGAATAGCTCCACTCAAGCACATCTGGCGATTGACTGCGACAAAACCAAGGGGCGGCCTGTCAGCAGTATCGTTTGCCCTAGGAAATAAAGCATCTGTTTCGGCAACCCGAATTGGATGCACAACTGCCTGAAAACTTTATGGCTCAATGTAGTAGAAGTCCTTTCCGGAGGATCAACTAGTGGGGTAGCAATCGGAAAAGCTTCTCCGGCTGGTCCTATATCTTCTTGTTGAGATGCCATTCTACACAAGGAACTGGATATTCAAATATGAAGGTGCACGTTTCCTAAAAAGAGTGAAGTGTTGTGCAAAACTAATACAATAACAAGCAAATATAATTGAAACTAAGTTAATTGATATTTGTCGATTATAAAGTTTTGAGGCTTGTCATTTTATGTTCAAATACAATGTTGTGTTGATGCAAACAAATCAGCTTAGGTTGATTTTTTCAGCTTTGCTTTAATACTTCATTTGAATTTGTCGTTTCATAGCATTTCATTCATGGAATTCATTTAAGTTAATTGTTCTTTGTCGACTAATCTGTCATGAGATGTGGGCAGTCAATGGCAGTATATTTGTCCCGTTCTTCTGCAAATGTTGTTTTTAAACAGGTTATAAGCATTAAAGTTAAGACAATCTGAAAAGGAATGCAATTCAGTTCAAATTAATTCAGTCAACTTCTGGCCAAACTTCACAAGTCCTAGGTCGTTCAGCGACCTATCATAGGTCGAGGCATCTTTAGGTCGCACAGTGCAAGTAAAAGATTCAAGGCAAGTTTCTCAAAGTCCTAGGTCGTTCACGACCTAGCATAGGTCGGAAACTACTTAGGTCAAAGGAATCCTTAGATCGGTCAGGTTTCTCACAACCTAACTTCTAGATCGTCCATATTTGATAGATCGTTGACTTCCTCCCCATGCACACTTACTAAACCCGATAACCCGACAACGCCATTGAAAAGAAAATCTATCATCCTCTTCGCGAATTTCATTCATCTCCACATACCATCAAATCGCCTAAAAAATCGACTCCAAACCCCTCCGATCCCTTATAAAAATTTTCGTGCATTCATGAATTACCACAACGAATCGAACGACGATCAAAAGTCGATCGAAATAACCATTCACAATGAAGCCTGACACGTGAAATTGGACTTGGGTCGGAAAACATGGATTCACGATCGAACGGTGATTATGGTGGAGTAGAGATTGGATCCACTTACGTAGTATGCTAGTAGAAATGGATCGACGATTGATTGAATTGAGTTCGCCTTCGGAAGTTTGAAAATTCGTCAATTGCAGTGGAAGTTCGGAGCAGTAAGGTAGGGAGAAATGAGCGACCTAACTAATTTATATGAGGCTGAGAGAGGAAGGCGAGTAGGCGTTCGAGTTAGCATGAGTTTTGAGTTTTAGGTCGTTCACGACCTAGCAAAGTTAAGTCGAAGCACACGACCTATGACATAGGCCTGCACTTCGAGGGGCAAATGTTAACTCATATTTTAGTGCCGACCTAAAACTCTGCGACTTATGACTCCGCGACTTAACAGGTTACGACCTGCCGACCTAAAGATTTTGCGACCTAAGGAAGTTAACGACCTAGTGGCTCCAAACTTAACGACCTAAGGGAGCTAACGACCTAAGGAAACTAACGACCTAAGGGAGCTAACGACCTAAGGAAACTAACGACCTAAGGGAGCTAACGACCTAGGAGACTTAGCGACTTAAGAGGCAGAATGATCTAACGACCTAGCAGACTTCACGACCTAACTCCAGAAAGAAGAGAACGACCTAACTACAGAGACGAACTAACTTCACAAAGCAGCTTAACGAGCTAAAAGAAAAGAAAGGGTGCACGACCTATCATAGGTCGCTCACGACCTATCTTAGGTCGCTTACGACTTACCGCTTCAGATGAAACCAAGTGCAATTCCATCAGACCAACTTCCTAAGTCGCGAGTGGACCACGACCTATCTTAGGTCGCTCGCGACCTACAACCTAGCTTAGGTCGTACACGACCTAAGACTTGGGGCAAATTCCATCCAAAATCACTCCTATAAATACCCCCCTAACTCCAACGGCAAAAGGACTTTTGGCCAATCATTTTCTGAAGCGTCATTACTCTGCCGAATTCTCAACTGATCCAAGACTTGAAGAACTCCAAACATTGAAGATACTACAACAAGCTTTGAACGAGATTCTACACATCCGACATGGATTCAGCAAATCTCATCGTCAAAGCTTGAGTTACTAATTTGAAGTGTTTGAGTGATCGATGTGAATTGTATTCGAAGTGCATTGTATCAAATTGTAATCTGATCAGCAATAAAAGAATATAAAGTGGACGTAGGCTCAATTACGGGCCGAACCACTATAAATCTGTTGTCCTTTTACCGTTTTATGCTATTTTCAGCTTATATTCTGTTCCCGTACCAACGGGTGGTACTTTCACATTGTTATAACACACACCGAGTGTTAGCGTTCAATTTTCAGCATTAACAGTATAATTTTTCTATAGTTTACTTGAATTTATTTCAATTTATAAAGCCAAGTTTCCATTTTTCTGTTATTTTATTCATTTAAATTTTATTTAATTAAAAGTTATTTATTTATTTTTGTGAATTCATTTTTATTTGGTGTTCTTATCTTTATTTATAAATATTTTTCAAGTATATATAAATTTTCCAAAGTCCATTGCATTTATTTTCAAATTTTCTAGCCTAGTTTACATTTTCTTTGCTATTTTCTTCATTTAATTATATATAATTAAAATTTATTTATTTATTTTCATTTTATTTCACTTTGTTTCGGTTTTTAAAAGTATTTACTGAAATTTATTTAGTTTATTTTGTATAAATAAATTTGGAAATTCCAAGAGACAAGCCTCTTCATTTGCTTTTGACTCTTCATTTAATGATGACCTTTCATTGCCCTGTCTCTTCGCTTGCTTTGCCTTTTCCTTTTCTCTTGCTGGCCATACACTTCATTCATCTTTTTTCATGTGAGTTTTTCCTTCTCACCATCTCAAAACTCACTGCCAAGAGAAAGAAAAAAAAAACATAGCAATGGCTACCTCTCCTTCCTTTTCTTCTTCATTTTCTCTTTGATTTTGCCTTGCTTCTCTCTAGTTTTGCTTGGCCACAACCACCACCATATCGACAAACCACCACCATCATCTCCTCCTCATTATCCATAGCCTACAACCATCCCTCTCCTCTGTCCATAACAGGTCGTGACCATCCCATGGAGAAAACACCACAAAAACATCTCAAAAACCTTGCAAACTATGCATAGCCGACCTAAACTTCACCACCACCTTCATATCTTGCCTTGGCCACCTCCCCTTGCTCCACCACCATCATGACCGGACCCCTGACCATCTGCCTCCCCTCTGACCTAACCATGGCTGAACCTTAGATGCACCAAATCCTTACATTCTTGACCCAAAACCTTCCATTCCTTGATCCAAACCCTTCCACTTGCTTGCCTTCACCTTCCATTTGTTTTGCCTTGCCATCATCCTCTATGGTCGAGCTTAACATGCATGGAAACCACCATAGCCGAGTCTACATGCTCAAGACCCAACATGGCCGAGCCCATTTGACATAGGCCGAGCCTAGGTTGGCATGTGCAAGCCACTTTTGTTCAAGGCAAAGTGATATTTTCATCTTCTTTTTAATTGTTTGCAAATTCAATGTTGTTGTTTATAATTTATGTGTTTATTATTTATGATTACAATATTTATATTTGTTCTTATGTATGTTATATTTTGTGTTGTTTACAAGGCTCTCCATCCATTCAAATCTAATCGTGCATGTCGTGCCTTTGGAATCGTTCTTGTGTGTTGTTTTGATCTTTAGCTTTGTAAAAGGTGAGTCTTTCTCACTCTGACATATTTACTTATGAAATGGTGAACCGATAACAAGTGCTTAGTAATTTAAAATGTTATGAATGTTTATGATGGTCATATGATATATTATGCCATGTTATTTCCATGTTTTAAACTGTTAATTATCACCTGACATCTGATATATGACCTTATATTGTGATATTGACATTGTTTATATTGTTTATGCATATATTCACACTGCAAGTTCCCTGTAGATTAGATTCACTATGGGTTGAAATGATACATACCCGAACGGACTTTAGAATAAGGAAAAATCGTTATGGGCTAAAATGATAGGCCTGAACAGTTTTTATTTATTTTATTTTAACTTGGGATTGCGGGTTTGAAATGATAGAACCCGGATTTTTGTTTTTAAACTGCGGATTGAAATGATACATATCTGTATCACTTGACCTAGGTTAGAAAACTATATACAGGCCCGTGGTTATTTTTATAAATTATTTTGAATATTTTAAATATTTTTTTAAAAGTGTAAGATTATGAAATTTGATTTAAAATTTGATTTTAATGTTTAAATAAAGAAATTTGGATTTTTCTAGAAGTTAAAAATGTAATTTAAATGAATGGTAAAAGTGTATTTTTGAAATATAACTTAAGTTTGGAAATTTGGAATTTTGGTTTTAAAATGAATTTAAGTTATGAATAAAATGGAAATTTAATTTTATTTGGAAAATGGGAAATATGATAATTTGATTTAAATCTGAATTTAAATGATTTAATAAAGTATTATTGATTTTTCTATGAACTAAAATGGTTAATTGAATGAATGCTTAAATGTGAAATTTTAAATATAACTTGACTTGGAAATGGAAATTTGGTTCTAATAAAGGGTTTAAATTAATTAAATAAATTGGAAATTTAGTTTAATGTGTGAAATGGTAATTTGAAAATGTAAGTGTTAATAAATTGTAAAAGGTAAAAATGGGAAAGGTGTACATTTGAATTTGTTAAGTAAAATTATTGAAATTTGGATTTTATTGTAAAAGTTTACTTTATATAAATCATAAATTAAAAGAGTATTGTTAATGAACATTTTTGAATGTTAAAAATATGATTTTTATAATGTTTAAATGGTTTAAATTAAAATTTATTATTTGCTGGAAATACACTAAAATCTGGAATTAACTATTAATAGCATTCAGAAATGATATAGTTTCTGAATTGAACTAAAATTGTGTAAAAAGAGCAATTACTGCATTTCTGAAATGCTGTAGTTGCTGTAGTTGAACTTATAGGCTAATATTGAACTCAGGTCTATTAAAGCATTCTCTGGAAAAGCTATAGTGGTCTGTAGTCTTTGCTGAAACCAAATAAAACCTTTGTTTTGAAATCTGAGTTATCGCAGTACTTATGAAATGCTGTCTTTTCTGTTTTGAACTATAATTTAACTAAAAACTGAGTTTTAACAGCAGTTTTAAATGCTGTCTTTGCTGAATAAAAACGTTCCAAGTATAGCTTATAACAGCTTTTTTCTAAATGCTGCGAAAGGCTGAAATTTTAATAATTATGGGTTTTGACTTAGTAAACGAACTCAGAATGGTTTGAAACTTTGGAAATTGAATACTTGATTTGAAAGTATAATAATTACACTTTTAAAAGGTTTAAATGAATTATTTTGATTGGAATATAAACTATTTAAAGGTGATTTGAAATGATAGTAAATGAATGATATCTTTGAATTTAAAAGGTATTTAAAGTTGAATATTTGGATTTGAACTGATATGATATTTTATTATATTAAAATGGTTTGAAATGAAGTTTGGAAAGATATGATATTTTGAATTATTAAAATGATTTAAAATGATGTTTGGAAAGATATGATATTTTGATATATTGAAATTATTTTAAATGAAGTTTTGGAAAGATATGATATTTTAATATATTGAAATGGTTTAGAATTGATTTAATCTTCATTTTGATAAAGATTGGGTTTGGAGATGATATTTTATTTTGAAGTATAAAGTATTATTTTTAAAGTTATAACCACGGGTTATAATAACGATTGGTTGTTAAAGAGACCGGGATCGGATATGGACATACTCTTTGTCGATACCGAAAACCACTTTGACAACTGTGTACGCGGTGGAGTTTCCAGAATGAAGTAGGATGGTGGTGACGATCCTAAGGTATATACGTGGACCCAATTCCCGTGAGTTGGCATAAAGTGGCTAAACAGGAGCGATCTCGGGCCAATGAGGTAGCACCTCTTATCGGACGCACTTCTTCGATACCATTCTATTACTTTGTGATTGTTTGGGTGCACCCCTCGATTTGGGAGTGTTGTTCGAGGTGGAGCGGTAGTGGCTGCTATGCGTTTCCATCAGTCCGTGTGCGTAATTGGTATATATACCCTGGCATTGCCTTGTGTGCCGTGTCACCTACCATATCGAGCTTTACTACGAGTTTCTATTTGTGTCGTACCTATGGAGTATCTTCTCGTAGCCTCTCGGGGTATGCAGATACTGTATAGACTATTGGCATTATTATGTGTTAAGGGCTATATGGGTAACCCCATAACGCTATTTAAAAGTATGTTTATTTTATATTAGACATTATTATAATAGCGCAATATTACTACATAGTAAATAGTTTAACGGATCCTTAAAGAATGGGCGATCCAAAGCATTCTTTAAGTTACTTATACCTTTATTACAGTTCACTTGAGTTGGTTTACATTGTATAAGTATGTATGTCCTGACTCGAGTGTTTTGTGTTTTGCTTTACGCTCGGGTCAGACTGAGTGATACAGCATTCGAGACTCACCTTTGGAGCTGGAGTTTTGCTTTGAAGAACCAGATATCTATTCATTTTGTTATCTAGTTGATTCCAGTTGTATTCTGAGTTATACTTGATTTTCATACTGTTACTCCTGTTGTATCTTGGTATTTCTATTGTATCTTAACTAACTCTGATGTATTTATATAGTAGCTTCATGAACTACTATTTCTTTGTTTCCGCTGCATTATATTACTCTATGTCTGTGATCTGTGATTTATATTTACTGTATATGTTGAGTTTGCCAAATTTTTATTTACAACGCGGTATTTTGAGCAATTCAAGTCCAACATGTGCGGATGTGAATGGTTGAAAATATCGGGTCGTTACACCTGTTTGATTTTAGACGAACTAGAGCACGAAAGCGTCAACAGATAATAAAAGTGAGTAAATCTCACTCATTTGGATTACTGAAATTAATTTTAAATGATTAAAATGAATTTTGGATTATTGGTTGAATAAATTAATATCAGTTGGATGCTATATTATTTATATTGGTATACAGATTAGTAGTTGGATATATTTCCCGCCTATTAGAGCGGATGAGACCCTATGCGCCCCGCATAATAATGGATGATCCAATATTACCACGATATCTCGCCTCGTAGCGAGATTGGTATTTTATGTTATCTAACATCTGTGGTTGTAGGAAAACAGGTTGGTGGGATCCAACAAGATTCCTCAAAAATGTTGAATTTAATTTCTTATATAGTGATATATGATATGTTTGAATAATCTGTGATAGATTATAGTTTGATTTAAATTTATTGGATGCTATGGTAGCACTGGCTTAGATTTTGGTATTTTAAAATACCATAAATATATATTTTGAATTTGAAAAGAAGTTAAAAAGGAATTTTGGAACTGAAGTATTTATATTAAAATTTAGATTAATTCAAGAAATTTATTTGGATAAAATAAATGGTTTGACTTTGTACTTGACTATTCCGTGATATTTAAAATGGTGATTTTGGAATAATGTAAATAAAGGATTTTAAATATAATTCTTAAGTGATACTTGTTTAAATAAAAAAGGTTTTAAAAGTCGAAGGTTTTTAGTAGATTGGGAGAATAGAAGGAATTTGGAAATAAATATAAAATTGGTTATACTAGACCTAAAATAAGATTTCTAAATTACGAAATGGAAGTAGAATCGAGATTTGGTCGGTTTTGAAATATAGTTTGGGTTATTTAAGAAATTGATTTATAAATGGAATTTAATTTAGAAATCGATTTATAATGGATTTAAGTGATATGAAAACCGTTGTAAACTAGAAATGAGACTATGGGATTTATAAACAATGTTTATAAATAAAGTGAAATGATTATCATTTGATAAGATGAAGATATAAATTCATGGTAAGAATTTATAATGAGATGGGTAAATCGGTTTAAAAAGAAATGATAGATTTTACTTTTGGAAATATGAAAAGGGGATTTATGAAATTGGGGACGTAAATCGATTTGTGATAAATCGAGGGAGATTTCTAAATATTAGATTGGTTATATTGGAATTGAAAATTATATTTTTATCGAGAAGTTGAGTTTGTTTTAAGAAAGAGGATTTTTAATTATTAAACTAGGTAATTTAAAAATGTTTTGGCATAAAAATATTTCAGAAAGATAGTTATTTAAATATTTTTAAATTGCGAAAATGAATTATAATTTTTATAAACAATTCTTGTAAATCGATTAGAATTTTATTAATAAATCAGAATTAATTATTTTTTTAAAAGTTACATAATTATTTTAATTGTTTAAAAGTATATTTAATTATTAAATAAAGTTTTCGGAAAGTAATGATATACTTTCTTGGCGGAAATCGGAGGCAAAGATTGCCTGCAGTTAAGTTTGGATTTCTTTGGGATAGAGACGTAATCATTGAGCTGCGAATCCATGGTTTATACCGCATGGTGCTTTCAATATTTATTTTAAAAGTTTTCAAATATTTTTGTAGGGAATGATCTATGAATATACTTATTCTGGTGAGATAAGTATATACCTTTTGATAAAGAGATTTAATTTATTGAAATTTAAATTAAATAAGGCTTAGTGATTTCAATGGGAAATGAATCTTTGGTTGAATGATTGTTTATTTGATAGTTAAATAACCAACTATCAAATCTGGACCAAAAAAATAACTTTGGAAATACCTAGGAGAAACATCGGAATTATATGGTGCAGTTACCGCCGAGGTGCTATACTGTACGTATAAACTCATTTCGTTCTTCTAGGATGATGATAAGGAAATCCATCCACTAACGGTTAGGAGGTGATCTCCGTTCTTATTTTCGTCTACGTATTTCCTAAAGAACCAGGTTGATTTTACCGAAATATCGAACGTTGTTTCGAAGAGACCGGGATCGGATAAGTTATCCGATAACCACTTCGATCCAATGAATATGTTTTCGAAGTGCGGAAAAGAGCATGGAATCGAAGATGGAGCGTTGAAATCCAAGGGCTAATCGCTACTAATCCTGAGGATGATTCCAAAATGGATGTATTAGGAATTGTGCCTTCGGTTTCGTTCATACCTAGAACAGACTTGTATGGATGAATGCTTTCAACACATTGTCATTAGAGGACGATGAGCATGCTCAACCTTATGTAAGTTTATAAGATATCCTAAAAACTCTAGGGCATATGTTTTCTAGAACATTGAGGAACAAAAAGTAAAATTTTCCACAGACGTTGTCTTTTAAAAAAAAGTAATTTCTGTCATAAGAAATTGATAGGGCAGTTGTAGACTTGGATGAGTTAAGAAACCAATAGAGGTTGAACCAGTGGGAGAATCAAATTCACCAGTATACGAGAAAACATAACCAATTAGAAGGTCTAATAAGGAATCTTGCACATTAGAGAGATGTTATGGTTTTCTCATGGATGTTGAGAAAGAGGACTGCATCTTAGAAGATGACATCCTCTCTTATTCCAACAAGTGCTGCGAAGTAAAGGCTCAGCACTTTGGCTTTGAGCTATTAAATCCGAAATGGATTCCGTGTACGAAAACAAACTACGGACTTTGGCTGACATACTCGTGGGGAGAAAACTCATTGGTTGCAAATGGATTTTTAAGAAAAACTAAATGCAGATGGACAAGTGGACGCTTATAAAACAAGGCTAGTTACGAAAGGTTTCGTCAAATTCAAGTTGTTGATTATGAGGAAATGTTTTCTTCCATAGAAATTCTTAATTCCATTCGGATAATGGTAGTTATTTTTGATATCTATGGCTACCAAAATTTGGCAAATAGACATGAAAATTACATTTTTAAACGATGGTTTAGAAGAGACCATTTGCATGTCATAAACCAAGGGTTTCGAGATCAGTGGGAGTGAGGGAAATGTCTGCAAGTTGTTAGGATCCATTTATGTTCGTAAACAACCTTTAAAAAGTTTGAATAAGTGTTTTGATAAGGTAATCAAATAGTTTGTGTAACGATCCCGAATTTAATTAATTTTAAATTGATAATTAAATGAATTTTTGAATAAAAATTTGTAAAATTTATTTTTAAATGGAAGCGAGTTTCCCTGATTCAAATAGAAAATATATTAAGTCATATGGATTTGAAAATTTGCATATGTGTGAATATATATGTATATGGATATATATGAGTAAATTTGAATTTATTTATATATGTATATATTGGATTTGAAATAAAATCGTAAATAAATGGTTTAAAACAAATATACAAATATGAGGACATAAATTAAACTATAAATAGAAATCAAATTTAAGAATTTATGTTAATAATGAAAGTATAAAATCAAACTATAAAATAATAACCAAAGAAATACAAATAGGATTGAATGTGAGTTATGTAAGCAAACAAGAAATAATAAAACAAAGTTGCATGTAAACAAAAATGGAAACATATGTACTTAAACCTATCATCTCAGCCGAAACAAGAAGAAGGAAAATAGGCAGCCGAAATAACAAAATATCTACAAGCTTGCAAAATAAACAAAGTAAACATATGCATAGTCAACAAGTACAAACAAATAAAATTTTAAGTATGGCTGAAGTAAACAAATCTTTAGCACCATACCTCTAACACATCTTCAGCCATACCTATGTTAAAACAAAGCATTATAATACACCCTGTACAAATAACATCATCCCTGTAAACTCCTTATATATGTCAACTTCTTCATTCCAGTTCGTTCCATTTTAAACCGTGAAAAGAAAAAAAAAACTAAAGTATATCATCTCCTCTAAAACAAACAAAATCAACATCATAATCAATACAACCAGATATCAAAGGAAATGGTTTCAGCAAGCTTGTTCTCTGTTCATCATGACAGGCTTTGCTCTCTGCTTCTTCCCATCAAGGTGAGCAAACTACTTTGTTAAAGCTTAAAATCTGATTTAATCTTGCAAGTATGCTACTGTGAAAATCTTTGGTATAAATGTGAATATACTTGTATGTATATAAATTTAGGTGTGCATGTTTGAGTTACAGGCATATTTGCCTCTGTCATTTCCAGGTTTTCAAAAAAACCTATTAAAAATTTGATTTCTCTTCCCCTGGATCTTGTTAAACTTTATAATCTAAACAGAAATTGTTTGGTTAAACATGTTTTAAGTTTTAAAAAAATGAATTAGAGCAAAACAATTAAAGTTTCTTTTGGAAATTTGAAATTACAGGCAAACAAGAAATATTGTGATAAATTTGATTGTCATAAAATACTCATTTAAGTTCATAACCTAAATCTTTAATGGAAAATAGGATTTTTAAAGTAAGAATGGTAATTTTTAGTTTTATAATTTACGACCAGTTCGTATTAGAACAAAAATTGCATTTTCTCCATTTTCTGACAATCGAACCAATTTTAAATGTTGAAATTTTGTTGGAAGCAAGTATGAACATCGATGATTTCAAAAAAAAATACGAGATGATTTTATATTTCATCGTGGTTGGTGAGTGGAGCTAATCTAGTGTTTAAGCCCTGTATTTTGTCAGTTGAAGTCGCGAGACGTTTTCTTCGTTGACCCAGCGTGTCAAATGATCGGACCAAGGGGGATGAGTTCATTGATGGCCGAAGCATCTTTGGCCAGGATGGCGTGGCTTCCGATGGCCTGTCGTTGCGGAGCGAATCGAATTTTAACGATCGAGTGGGTTACAGGAAGAAATATCTGGCCTCGAATTTGCTCGATTTTGATTTAGGAATAATTTTGTGTTTTGGGTTGTTCGAATCGTTTCTGGTGATCATCGTGGGTGATCAGGTGGCTTCGTCGTCGATCAGAGCTAGTCGTGGCGACTGTGCACGTATACGTGCATTTATTTATTTTTTTGTATCAGTGTTTTTGAGTTGGTTGGGGAAGAAGAACGAGTCTCGGAGTCAAGCACATGAAAACGATAGTTTTTCTCGAAGCAGGTCGGAAAGTGGTTTTACTCGGGGTCAAGCTCGGGTATTCAAGCATTTGTCTCGTCTCTGTGATTTTTATATAAGAATAGTTTTTAAACTTTAAAACCGGATCAATTTTTATTTAAAATGATTTTTGTAAAATAGTTCTTTTGCAAATGATAAATGTTTATCCAAGTTGAATTGGTCAAAAGGTTTAAAAGTAAATTATTTCAAAATTTATTAAGTTTAAAGTGTTTTAAATCTATATAACTTTTAATTTTAAAAGTTTATAAACTTAATTTTTGTAATTAAGTGAATGATTGGAAAAATGAAATGGTTTTATAATCCTTAATCTAACTTAAAGATTTTAAGTTAATAAATGTGTTGATGATGGCCTATTTCCAAAGGATTATTAAATAAGGATTAAATGATACTTGAAAATAATAAAGATAAATGGTTTATCTTTTAGTTGATGAAATCGAAAATAATCAAAGAATCATTTATTAATTAATGAAAGTGATTAAGGAAGAATTGATTTAATGAAGGTGATTAAAGGATAATTACTCAAAGTAATTAATTTGAGATTTATTAATTAATGATTAAGGGAATTAAGGGTAATTAAATTATTACTAAAAGTTAATTAATAATTGATTAAAGGATAATTAATTAATGATTAAAGGTTAATTAATAAATGATTAAAGGATAATTAATTAATGACTAAAGGTTAATTAATAATTGATTAAAGGATAATTAATTAATGATTAAAGGTTAATTAATAAATGATTAAATGTTAATTAATTAAATGGGTTTGTAATTAATTAAGGTTAATTAACCAGGATTAGTAATTTATTCATAATAAATTAATCTGATTTGAATTAATCAGACAATTAACTGACCTTACTTATGAATGTTTGGATTCTATTGGATGATTTGATTTTTTGATATCCCTGATTTGTGATGCTTTGTAATACATCCTGATTTATTTTGTGATCTGTAATTTACTTATCTGTGATATATATCTGTGATCTGTGAATGAACGATAAGCGTGATAGTTAATACCGCTTATCAACTATATTTTTGTATTCTGATCTGTGATGATTATATGATGTTGCACTACTGTGTAAAACCCCTAGACCACACTATTACACACACAAATATGGATTTCACGAGGAAATCGGTTAAGTCACAGATAATTTAAATTTGATGTTTTTGAAATTGAAATTATAATTTCAATTGATTTTGAAATTGGAAATTTGGGTTTAAAGTGAAAAGCTTTTGAAATGGAATTTCAAAGATAAAACTTATTTTCGAATAACTTGATTAAGTTTTGAAATTTAAATAATTGGATTTAAATTTGAATTCAAGTTTGAAATTGAATCCTATGATTTGAAACTAGGGATTAAAGATGTTGTACATGTTATATATGGGTTAAACCATTTTAAAGGTTTTGATTTAGGAATTTGAATTTAATTCAAGGGTTTTAACTCGTGTAAATATAACTAGATTTTTCAAAAACGAAAACTACTTGTTTTCAAATAATAATAGCTTTCATTTTAAGAAAGAATTTCTAAATTGTGTTGAAAGGTTTCAAGTTTGAAATAAAATTGAAATGTTTTGAAAGCTATAAGTTAAATCTTGACTTAAAGATTTAACGAGTTAATTCAATTAAAATGGAAATTGTTTTGAAATTCTATGAATGGATCTTTTTGAAACTGGGTGAACTTTGTGAAATGAATCTTTTTGTTTAAAGATTTAAAATGGTAATTTGTTTAACCATTTAAAATAAAGGTTTTGGGTAATAAGTTGTGACTTAACTGAAATCCCATATCCATATGTTTTAAATATTGCGCTCACTATTCGGTTTTCACCGGGAAAGGACCTTTGTGTCTTATAACCCATTCCGAAAATGTGATTCGACGTTATGGATAGCATGTGAAGACCGGTGGTGAAGACCGGATATTTTCGAAAATGAAAGGGTTTCTTGTCGATTGTCTCTGCACTGGCTGATCCCCGGTATAGAAATCTCCATATGTGATGGGAAATCCGGATGTGATAAGGGATTATCCGGATTGCAAGGACTTCTTTTGAAGTGCCTTCGGCTCTGTTCGAACCCGGAACAGACTTGTATGGTTACATGTCTGACATTACACTTTGAGATATAAAGCCAATTTCTTTCAAATACATTTCTGTTTGGTGGCGGAGAATTTATTCTCTGAGCTTAACACCCTTCTCTGAGACGTACGAGCTCAGAGGTTATGTAGTTGAAATTTATCGGCGATATATTCCCAATTTGGTAATGTGACATGCTGAATGTTGCTATGTGATGATCATTGTTTGATCATTTGTGATATGATCATTTATCTTTGTGATCATTACTTTGATCATTTGTTGAACCAAAGCATGGCTTTGTGACAAAGCGTAGCTTTATGGATGAGACTTCGTCGAACCTCACACCCCGGAATGGTCGAAACAGGAAAGATGCAGCAAGGTTATTGGGGGTAGCGCCCATTAGGGTATGTACATCTCCTTCTGGATAGAAGTGGTATCATGGTATGGAGCCCAGATACTTAACTTATGTGGATATCGCAAACATATTTATATCTTACTTTGTGATTGTTGCTGAGGCCCCGGTTAAAGGTTGGTTACAGCTGGGAGATGGCATACTCGTGTCAGTAGTTACCCAGTTAGGGGTAACCCGGCCTTGTGTTGGCAGAGATCCGGTTAGGTTCTCGGGGCGTCTTTCCAGAGGCGTACCTATGTGGCAATGGGAAGTTCTTTGGCCTGACCATTTGTTGGAAATCCAAAGAAATAATACGAACCGTGTACGGTATTAGTTGTAGAACCTGCCATTTACTTATGGTGGTCACCACTGTTTAGATGGTAGCTATAGTAGGCATAGTTCGGAATGTCTATGCTGGATAAGATTTAAATTATACTTTCGAAAAGTTTCTGCACTTTGCACTTATAAAAATAATATTGAAAAGAATCTGCGTATCAAGCATGTTTGACTATCATTAGAAGAAATCTCCTCCAATTCTGCGTTTGCATTGTGTGTGTGGCGGGAGGTCTTATGGTAGTTTCATTTTCTAAAAGCATTGCGAATTGACTTTAAAATTCTCTTGCTATTTGTTTTTAAAGATAAACTGTTTTTGTTGCTCACACCAGTCCCATGACTGATCCAGAGTTTATTGTTTCTTTCCTAAACTTTGGATGCTCAAAATTTTCCTACACGGGCAGTCTTGAGTTGGGTTTTTCAGATAGTCAGAATAGTAGATTTTCTGGAGCTAGTTCAGTCTTTGGATATGGACTGCACTTGCTTATCTTTGTGCATCGTTATTGGAAGTTCGAGCTATTTCTGGATTGGTGCTTTGGAGATGGAGATTATCCGCTACTGGTGTTATCTATTTTCTTTCCGCTGCTATTTATTTTATCATACCTCTGACGTATATTGATATTCATTGTATCACTCTGTTGTATCGGATATTGTATCAATGCTGTGTATCAATGTTTTATTCATTTCTTCCGCTGTGTTGTTTACTTAATTGGTTATAAGCTCCGACGACTCGGATTTGAACGGTCGAATCTATGGCATTCGAGTACGATGTAAAGTATGGATGTCGATTTTCGAGCGTGAAAAATCCGTATCGTTACATTTGGTATCAGAGCTAAGGTTGAACTTTAGCTCAGGAGTATAACACATTAAGTAACTCATTAGAGATAGGGTGAGGTATCCCTAGAATGAGTGTATCCCTAAGATATCCGTTTAAACGTCTTAGTAAATTCTCTTACTATCCACTGATAGTGAGTATGAGTGCAAGAAGAGGACGAGATAGGGGACAGGGGAATACGACTACAAATTGTCAATACCCTGCAACAGTGGAAACAACTTTCTTATCAATCTCCTTTGATTCGTTTCCAAAATTCTTTTGATTTCTTCGTATCAGCTACAAGAAGAAGTTTCAGTATGATGATGGCTCTACGAATCGTTGTAGAAAATTCTTACTTTGTATCTTCATCGGTTTCTTATCTGTTTTTGATTTAAACTTTAATGAATATGAATTGGAAATTTGGAATTAAAATTTTAAATAAATTGGAAATTTTAAATTTAGTTAAATTGATTAATAGAATATGAAGCTAAATTTGAATTATATCGATAAAACGATTTCATTTAAAACCAAATTTGAAATTCTATTGTAATTTCTTGTGAATACCAAAGTATGAAGAGGGACAAATTGGTATGTATTCTGAGATATTCTGACTTGAGTTTGGAATTCATATCTTAAGTTTGAGGAATTATAGGAGATCGAATCTGTCTATCTCTGTGTTGTTTTCGTGCCTACGAATTTCGAGGACGAAATTCTTTTAAGGGTGAAGTCTGTAACGATCCCGAATTTTAATTAATTTTAAATTGATAATTAAATGAATTTTTGAATAAAAATTTGTAAAATGTATTTTTAAATGGAAGCGAGTTTCCCCGATTCAAATAGAAAATATATTAAGTCATATGGATTTGAAAACTTGCATACGTGTGAATATATATGTATATGGATATATATGAGTAAATTTGAATTTATTTATATATGTATATATTGGATTTGAAATAAAATCGTAAATAAATGGTTTAAAAATAGTGAATATTAGGCTCAGCTCCCTAGTAAGTTTCAAAATACACAAAAACCCCAGTAAAAAAAAGTGTGTAAATTAGGTCCCTAGAATTAAGTTACTAAGTAATTGCATATAGTTATGCAATTTTTTTGGTGAATAATTGCGGAATTTTTCGCAACTTTTTGAAAAAATTGCGTAAATTTCCGCAATTTTTTGGGTGAATAATTGCGGAATTTTCCGTAATTTTTTGAAAAAATTACGTAAATTTCCGCAATTTTTTGGATGAATAATTGCGGAATTTTCCACAATTTTTTGATATAATTGCATAAATGTCTGCAATTATTCACTGAATAATTGCATAAGTGTATGTCATTATTCAGTAACTTAATTCTAGGGACCTAATTTACAAACTTTATTTTACTGGGGTTTTTGTATATTTTGAAACTTATTAGGGACCTGTTCCAAACTGTCCCTTAAAAATAAGTATACAAATATGAGGACATAAATTAAACTATAAATAGAAATCAAATTTAAGAATTTATGTTAATAATGAAAGTATAAAATCAAACTATAAAATAATAACCAAAGAAATACAAATAGGATTGAATGTGAGTTGTGTAAGCAAACAAGAAAAAATAAAACAAAGTTGCATGTAAACAAAAATTGGAACATATGTACTTAAACCTATCATCTCAACCGAAACAAGAAGAAGGAAAATAGGCAGCCGAAATAAAAAAATATCTACAAGCTTGCAAAATAAACAAATAAACATATGCATAGTCAACAAGTACACACAAATAAAATTTTAAGTATGGTTGAAGTAAACAAATCTTTAGCACCATACCTCTAACACATCTTCAGCCATACCTATATTAAAACAAAGCATTATAATACACCCTGTACAAATAACATCATCCTTGTAAACTCCTTCAATATGTCAACTTCTTCATTCCAGTTCGTTCCATTTTAAACCGTGAAAAGAAAAAAAAAACTGAAGTATATCATCTCCTCTAAAACAAACAAAATCAACATCATAATCAATACAACCAGATATCAAAGGAAATGGTTTCAGCAAGCTTGTTCTCTGTTCATCATGACAGGCTTTGCTCTCTGCTTCTTCCCGTCAAGGTGAGCAAACTACTTTGTTAAAGCTTAAAATCTGATTTAATCTTGCAAGTATGCTGCTGTGAAAATCTTTGGTATAAATGTGAATATACTTGTATGTATATAAATTTAGGTGTGCATGTTTGAGTTACAGGCATATTTGCCTTTGTCATTTCCAGGTTTTCAAAAAAACCTGTTTAAAATTTGATTTCTCTTCCCCTGGATCTTGTTAAACTTTATAATCTAAATAGAAATTGTTTGGTTAAACATGTTTTAAGTTTTAAAAAAATGAATTAGAGCAAAATAATTAAAGTTTCTTTTGGAAATTTGAAATTACAGGCAAACAAGAAATATTGTGATAAATTTGATTGTCATAAAATACTCATTTAAGTTCATAACCTAAATCTTTAATGGAAAATAGTGTTTTTAAAGTAAGAATGGTAATTTTTAGTTTTATAATTTACGACCAGTTCGTATTTGAACAAAAATTGCATTTTCTCCATTTTCTGACAATCGAACCAATTTTAAATGTTGAAATTTTGTTGGAAGCAAGTATGAACATCGATGATTTCAAAAAAAAAACGAGATGATTTTATATTTCATCGTGGTTGGTGAGTGGAGTTAATATAGGGTTTAAGCCCTGTATTTTGTCAGTTGAAGTCGCGAGACGTTTTCTTCGTTGACCCGGCGTTTCAAATGATCGGGCTAAGGGGGATGAATTAATTGATGGTCGTAGCATCTTCGGCCAGGATGGCGTGGCTTCCGATGGCTTGTCGTGGCGGAGCGAATCGAATTTTAACGATTGAGTGGGTTACAGGAAGAAATATCTGTCCTCGAATTTGCTCGATTTTGATTTAGGAATAATTTTGTGTTTTGGGTTGTTCGAATTGTTTCTAGTGATCATCGTGGGTGATCAGATGGCTTCGTCGTCGATCGGAGCTAGTCGTGGCGACTATGCACGTATACGTGCATTTATTTATTTTTTTGTATCAGTGTTTTTGAGTTGGTTGGGGAAGAAGAACGAGTCTCGGAGTCAAGCATGTGAAAACGAGAGTTTTTCTCGAAGCAGGTGGGAACGTGGTTTTACTCGGGGCCAAGCTCGGGTATTCAAGCATTTGTCTCGGTTCTGTGAATTTTAAATAAAAACAGTTTTTAAACTTTAAAACCAGATCAAGTTTTATTTAAAACGATTTTTGTAAAATAGTTCTTTTGCAAATGATAAATGTTTATCCAAGTTGAATTGGTCAAAAGGTTTAAATGTAAATTATTTCAAAATTTATTAAGTTTAAAGTGTTTTAAATCTATATAACTTTTAATTTTAAAAGTTTATAAACTTAATTTTTGTAATTAAGTGAATGATTGGAAAAATGAAATGGTTTTATAATCCTTAATCTAACTTAAAGATTTTAAGTTAATAAATGTGTTGATGATGGCTTATTTCCAAAGGATTATTAAATAAGGATTAAATGATACTTGAAAATAATAAAGATAAATGGTTTATCTTTTAGTTGATGAAATCGAAAATAATCAAAGAATCATTTATTAATTAATGAAAGTGATTAAGGAAGAATTGATTTAATGAAGGTGATTAAAGGATAATTACTCAAAGTAATTAATTTGAGATTTATTAATTAATGGTAATAAAATTATTACTAAAAGTTAATTAATAATTGATTAAGGGATAATTAATTAATGATTAAAGGTTAATTAATAAATGATTAAAGGATAATTAATTAATGATTAAAGGTTAATTAATAATTGATTAAAGGATAATTAATTAATGATTAAAGGTTAATTAATAAATGATTAAATGTTAATTAATTAAATGGGTTTGTAATTAATTAAGGTTAATCAACCTGGATTAGTAATTTATTCATAATAAATTAATCTAATTTGAATTAATCAGACAATTAACCGACCTTACTTATGAATGTTTGGATTCTATTGGATGATTTGATTTTTTGATATCCCTGATTTGTGATGCTTTGTGATACATCCTGATTTATGTTGTGATCTGTAATTTACTTATCTGTGATAAATATCTGTGATCTGTGAATGAACGATAAGCGTGATAGTTAATACCGCTTATCAACTATATTTCTGTATTCTGATCTGTGATGATTGTATGATGTTGCACTACTGTGTAAAACCCCTAGACCACACTGTTACACACACAAATATGGATTTCACGAGGAAATCGGTTAAGTCATAGATAATTTAAATTTGATGTTTTTGAAGTTGAAATTTTAATTTCAATTGATTTTGAAATTGGAAATTTGGGTTTAAAGTGAAAAGCTTTTGAAATGGAATTTCAAAGATAAAACTTATTTTCGAATAACTTGATTAAGTTTTGAAATTTAAATAATTGGATTTAAATTTGAATTCAAGTTTGAAATTGAATCCTATGATTTGAAACTAGGGATTAAAGATGTTGTACAAGTTATATATGGGTTAAACCATTTTAAAGGTTTTGATTTGGGAATTTGAATTTAATTCAAGGGTTTTAACTCGTGTAAATATAACTGGATTTTTCAAAAACGAAAACTACTTGTTTTCAAATAATAATAGCTTTTATTTTAAGAAAGGATTTCTAAATTGTGTTGAAAGGTTTCAAGTTTGAAATAAAATTGAAATGTTTTGAAAGCTATAAGTTAAATCTTGACTTAAAGATTTAACGAGTTAACTCAATTAAAATGGAAATTGTTTTGAAATTCTATGAATGGATCTTTTTGAAACTGGGTGAACTTTGTGAAATGAATATTTTTGTTTAAAGATTTAAAATGGTAATTTGTTTAACCATTTAAAATAAAGGTTTTGGGTAATAAGTTGTGACTTAAATGAAATCCCATATCCATATGTTTTAAATATTGCCCTCACTATTCGGTTTAGCCGGGAAAGGACCTTTGTGTCGTATAACCCATTCCGAATATGTGATTCGACGTTATGGATAGCATGTGAAGACCGGTGGTGAAGACAGGATATTTTTGAAAATGAAAGGGTTTCTTGTCGATTGTCTCTGCATTGGCTGATCCCTGGTATAGAGATCTCCATATGTGATGGGAAATCCGGACGTGATTAGGGATTATTCGGATTGCAAGGACTTCTTTGGAGTGCCTTCGGTTCTGTTCGAACCCAGAACAGACTTGTATGGTTACATGTCTGACATTACACTTTGAGATATAAAGCCGATTTCTTTCAAATACATTTCTGTTTGGTGGCGGAGAATTTATTCTCTTAGCTTAACACCCTTCTCTGAGACATACGAGCTCAGAGGTTATGTAGTTGAAATTTATCTATGATATATTCCCAATTGGGTAATGTGACATGCTGAGTGTTTCTGTGTGATGATCATTGTTTGATCATTTGTAATATGATCATTTATCTTTGTGATCATTACTTTGATCATCTGTTGACCTAAAGCATGGCTTTGTGAAAAAGCGTAGCTTTGTGGATGAGACTTCGTCGAACCTCACACCTCGGAATGGTCGAAACAGGAAAGATGCAGCAAGGTTATTGGGGGTAGCGCCCCTTAGGGTATGTACATCTCCTTCTGGATAGAAGTGGTATCATGGTATGGAGCCCATATACTTAACTTATGTGGATATCGCAAACATATTTATATCTTACTTTGTGATTGTTGCTGGGGCCCCGGTTAAAGGTTGGTTACAACCGGGAGATGGCATATTCGTGTCAGTAGTTACCCAGTTAGGGGTAACCCAGCCTTGTGTTGGCAGAGATCCAGTTAGGTTCTCGGGGCGTCTTTCCAGAGGCGTACCTATGTGGCAATGGGAAGTTCCTTGGCCTGACCATTTGTTGGAAATCCAAAGAAACAATATGAACTGTGTACGGTATTAGTTGTAGAACCTGCCATTTACTTATGGTGGTCACCACTGTTTAGATGGCAGCTATAGTAGGCATAATTCGAAATGTCTATCCTGGCTAAGATTTATATTATACTTTCAAAAAGTTTCTGCACTTTGCACTTATAAAAATAATATTGAAAAGAATCTGCGTATCAAGCATGTTTGACTATCATAAGAAGAAATCTCCTCCAATTCTGCGTTTGCATTGTGTGTGTGGCGGGAGGTCTTATGGTAGTTTCATTTTCTAAAAGCATTGCGAATTGACTTTAAAATTCTCTTGCTATTTGTTTTTAAAGATAAACTGTTTTTGTTGCTCACACCAGTCCCATGACTGATCCGGAGTTTATTGTTTCTTTCCTAAACTCTGGATGCTCAAAATTTTTCTACACGGGCAGTCTAGAGTTGGGTTTTTCAGATAGTCAGATTAGTAGATTTTCTGGAGCTAGTTCAGTCTTTGGATATGGACTGCACTTGCTTATCTTTGTGCATCGTTATTGGGATTTCGAGCTATTTCTGGATTGGTGCTTTGGAGATGGAGATTATCCGTTGTTGGTGTTATCTATTTTCTTTCCGCTACTATTTCTTTTATCATACCTCTGATGTATATTGATATTCATTGTATCACTCTGTTGTATCGGATATTGTATCAATGATGTATATCAATGTTTTATTCATTTCTTCCGCTGTGTTGTTTACTTAATTGTGTTATAAGCTCCGGCGACTCGGATTTGAACGGTCGAATCTATGGCATTCGAGTACGATGTAAAGTATGGATGTCGATTTTCGAGCACGAAAAATTCGTATCATTACAGTTTGGTTTTTATTAGAACATAGAAGAAGCGTGCGTATATCGGAAAGAACAAGGAAGTATTATAGCATTCTTAGTTTTATAAGTGGATAATTTGTTACTGATTTGCAATGACATTACATTGTTGCAATATGTAAAGGCTTAGTTATCTAAAAAATTCTCCATGAAGAATTTGGGAGTAGCAACCTACATACTAGGTATAAAGAACTATAGAGATAGATCTGAAAGGCTGCAGGGACCAATCCCTCTACATAGATATCATTCTATAAAAGTTCATTGATTTTCTCTAGGAATAGACTGGTATTTTATTACGCATCCTAATGCATAAGCCGTATCCGGTCTACTACATAACATGGTGTATATTATGGAATTGATTCTCGATACATACAATTTCTCTTCATATGCTCTTTCTCTTCATCTGTATGAGGAGTATCCTTTTTAGAAGGCGATTCGAAAATGCGCCAGAATATTTATATGCTTTGAAAGTTCAGTATGAAGAATTCAAAGCATATAAATATTCCGACGCATTTTCGAATCGCCTTCTAAAAAGGATACTCCTCATACAGATGAAGAGAAAGAGCATATGAAGAGAAATTGTATGTATCGAGAATCAGTTCCATAATATACACCATGTTATGTAGTAGACCGGATACGGCTTATGCATTAGGATGCGTAATCAAATACCAGTCTATTCCTAGAGAAAAACAATGAACATCTGTGAAATGTATACTTAAGTATTTGAGAAATACCAAGGAATCATTCCATATATATGGGAGTGGAGACCTCCTTATGAAGAGGTATACAGACTCCAACTTTTAGATATCGATGATAGAATGTCTGTATTGGGTTATGTTTTTAATTTAAACAGTGGGGCTGTGATTAGAAAAGTTCCAAATAAGTAACAGTAGCTGATTACATGATGGTGGCTGAGTACATCTCCCTCAATGAAGAAGTTAACGAAGTGGTCTAGATGCGTAAATTTATAAGTGAGTTAGAAGTGATTCCCAACGCGGAAATCTAGTGACATTGTGTTGTGAAAACAATGCTGCGATGCTGATTATAAAGGAACCTAGAGCACATGAGAAATCGTAACACGGTCTTTGAAAGTTCCACCGCATTAGAGAATTTGTTGAGAAGAAAGAAGTCGTCATCAAGGTAGAAGTGGTAATGCAATTAGGACTTAAAATAAAAGTGTTGCATTCTAATCACAATGGATAATATATTCAAATTATTAATGTTATTCTGTAAACAACATGGTTTAATTCATCAATGTAGTGCTCCTTATACACCCCAAAAATATAGAGTTGCTGAAAGGATAAACAAGACATTGGTAGAAATGGTTAATGTTATGCTCATTAGTTCTAGTTTACCCGACACTTTATGCGGTGATGTTATATTATTTGCTTATTATAATTTAAATAGAATTCTTTTGAAAAAAGAAGGATGTTTCTCCTTATGAATTATGGTTTAAAATAAGTCAAATTCATCAAGATATAAAGTTTAGGAATTTTTGGCTTATGTTAGAAAACCATATTCTTAAAGACCAAAATTAAGAAGTAGAGCATTTAAGTGTGCCTTTATTAGTTATTCCCCAAAAAGTATAGCTTATTGATTTATAATACTAGATACTTTTGAAGTAATAGAATCTGCAAACGTGGAAATTTTTTTGAAAATAAGTATATCTCTCAAAATCAAACTAGTGAAAATCCATTGGTATAATATAGTCCAAAACATACTAAAACTAATGATAACAATGACGAAGATTATACCCCTTATCAAAACAATTAGAATATCCCATTAGTTGAAAAAAATACTAATCGTAGAAAAGTAAAAGAGCGAGAACAAAAAAGGACTATGTGTTGGAACTGGGCCAGCCTACAGCGGAAGAAATGGGTGAATTTCAAAAAATTTACCATTTTGGATCATTAATGGGCCTGTGAAGTCTAAATATATTTAGATCTTATCTAAATTTCTTTTAAATAAAATTAGTATTTTATTTAATACCATTTTTTTAATTAATTTCATTCTAAACAACCAAGGATGGGATATAAAAATAAGGTTTGAATATATCAAATATATTCATCCTTAATGTGTGATAGAATAGTTAAACATAATGCAAGTATGATCAATTGATAACATGATGTATATGAATAAATAATAATAATTTTAAAGGCAATCACATAAGGGAGAAAAGGGAAAGAAATAAAAGATGACAAAGATGATTGATTCATCTTCCCCTTTTTGACAAACTTGATTAATGCAGCATTCAATTAGTAATCAATGAATCATTATGACATAAAAATAGGAATAGCCAACAATAATTCATTTGCATATAATACTGCCTCATTTGTTTGATAATAATAAAACATTTAAATTATACAATTTGAAATATAAACATTAAGTTTTATATGTAATATACATATAGATGTAATTATTTGTATATAAAGATTAACCCAAAACTTCTTAATTAATTCAAAATAAACCATATTACATTTAAATTTTCTAATGTATTTATGTACTTATGTAAACTTAAATTATTTAACAAAATATATATGTATACATTCAACCTATATGAAAAAGGTTTTTTTGAAACAAAAGTGAAACACGCTAAACTGAGCTATATATTAACAATTCTTTGAATACTTAAAGAAAGATACTAGTCATGTCAAATAGGGTAAAAAAATTATAAATTTATTGTAATCAATTTATTATCAAAACATCCTTCAATCATGTGTGGGTTTCAATTACAATAAGATGTAGATAATAAGAACAAATAAACTTTCAAATCTAAGGATATTTAACCTATATGAATGAATAACTTTTTTCATTATTATTATAAGACAAACAGTGATTCATACTGAACTAAGCAATATGTTAAAATCCTTTGAATAGCTAAAGAAGGGTAATTGTGATGTCAAACAGGGCAACAAATTTTAAAATTTATTGTAATCAATTTATTATCAAAACATCATTTAATCATATGTATATTTCTACTATAGTACAAATGCAAACAATAAGAACATATAAACATTCAAATCAAAAGAATTACACTTTGATTTGAATGTTTAAACATAGATCTAAAATTAAAATATTGTCTGATCATATACAAGTTTCAGTTTTTATTTATCTAAATAAAAAAACCAATCAATTTATATAATAAACAATTTGTTAATGCTAAAAGTTGCACGTTAACACCCGGTGTGTGTTGTGAAGTTGTGAAAGCACCACCCATGTGACGGGAACAGGAATTAAGCAGTAAAATAGTGAAAAAGCAGTAAAAGACAGCAGTTTATAGTGGTTCGGCTTGAGATCGAGCCTACGTCCACTTTGAATCTCTTTATTACCGAATCTGGTTACAAAATCATACAATACACTTGTGAAATACAATATCTTTCGATTCCTAAACACTTTCGACTATTAGCTCAAGCTTCGATGTTGAAGATCTCCTCGAATTCGTGTTGAATGCGGAAGATTTCTCTCAAAGCTTGTTGTAATGTCTTGAGTGATTGGAGTTCTTCAAATGTTGGATGAGTTGAGAATTCGGCAGAGTAATGACGCTTCAAGAAATGATCGGCCAAAAGTCCCCTTTATGCTGGAGCTAGGGTGGTATTTATAGAGTAGAATCTGAGCAGGGAATCTTTCCCAAGTTCTAAGTCGTGGCCGACTTATAGTAAGTCGTAGGTCCTAAGTCGGCGACGAGATAGGAGCACTTGCATTAGTTACTCCTGAATATGCCCAGAACGAGTTGTTTGGTTCAAAGTCATAAGTCGGCAGCGACTTAGTATAAGTCGTAGGTCGGCAACGACTTGCTTTGACTTGCTAAGTCATTCGTTCACTTAAGTTTTTAACTCCTTAGATCGGTAAGTCGTAAGACCATTTAAGTCGGTAAGCGTCTTAAGTCGGCCCTATAGCTAAGTCGGAGCTCTTTTTAATAGTTAGGTCGGCAACCATTGAGTCAGTATGCCTTTTAGTAGTTAGGTCGGAAACCATTGAGTCGGTATGCCTTTTAGGTTGTAAGTCGCAGCTTGTTAAGTCGGCAACTGTTAGATCGGCATGACTTTAGGTCGTAAGTCGCAGCTTGTTCAGTCGGCAACTGTTAGGTCGGCATGCCTATTAGGTCGTAAATCGCAGCTTGTTAAGTCGCGAACAAAAGAGGATTAACATTTGCCCCTCGAAGTGTATGCCTAGGTCGTAGGTCATATACTTCGATTCTTCTTAACTCGCTCTTTTGTTAGATCGTGAACGACATAAGATAAGTCGTAAGTCGTGGATCGTGGGTCGATTCACATTTCAATACCCCAGTGTATAAATAGCTTAGGTCGTTTCCTCTTTCACCTCACTTGTCTTACTGTTCTGTTCAGCCATTAGCAAGTACTCGAGCTCTCGGAGACGAATCTCATTACTCGATTATCAGTCATCCTCAACATTACATTGCGTAAGTGAATTCAACTGATATCCAAACGTGATCATCATTGAATCGAGGGTCCGATTCTTGACATTATGCTTTATCACGAGTTGTGTCGCGTCCGATTCTTGACTTTCTTTTAGTCGCGATGCCATTGTGATCCTCGAATATATTACCGCATACCGGTTTCATGATGGATTTGGGATGATTTGATGATGTTGTGAGATGCGTTTAGGAGGCGTAACTTAGGGTTTTCGATAGGGGATAGTTCGAAGTTACTGGGTTTATGAATCTCAAGTTGGCTGACGAGTTATTGAAATTCTCAATGGAGAGGAAGGTAATCGACAGAAGGGGGTGAGGTTTTGGTTCGAGCAAGAGACAGCTTGAATTTCCATCGGAGTCGACCCAAAAAATTCACGACCTAAAATATTCACGATTTAACACCATGTTCGGTTCAAGAACCCCTGCGACCTAATTAGTTTGAGGCATAGACCTTAAGTCGCGGCCGAGCTTGGACTTAGGAAAAATAGTGCTGTTCAGACTCGAGGCCTTCATATGTATTACGACTTAGAGTCAACGACTTAACCTAACTCGTAGCATTTCCTTTTGGCCATGGACGAGCTACTACTTGCATATTGTAACTTGAGGGATTTCCGACCCATACTAAGTCGTGAACGAGTTAGAACTTAGTATATTTTTCACTGCCTTGAACTTTAAGACTTGAATTGCCTGAACTTCTTTGCAGATTATTCCTAATTCTATTAACCTGTTAAACACAATATTCGCAGAAAACTGGGACGAATATACAGTCATTGACTGCCCACATCGAATGACAGATTAGTCGATAAAGAGAAAATCAACTTAAATGAACTGTATGAACGAAATGATGTACAATAACCAATTCAAGTGAAGTATTAAAGCAAAATTGTAATAGTCAACTGAAACTGATTTATTTGCACTAACACTGCACTTGAATATTAACAAGTTCTGAAATCTTGTAATCGATTGATCATCAATGAGTTTAATTCCAGTTATGTTTGCTTTTTATTTTCATTAGTTTTGCACAACACTCCACACTTTTTAGGAAACGTGTACCTTCACATTTGAACATCCAGTTGATTGTGTAGAATGTCTTCTCCACAAGAAGAAATAGAGCAAATTGAAGAGATTTTTCCAGTTGCTGTTCCGTTGAATGATTCCCCAGAAAGGGTCTCGACCACTTTGAACTACAGAACCTTTAACCAGTTGTGTATTCAATTCGGAATTGCTGAAGCAGACGCACAACTACTCGGGAAGCCTGATAATGCTGATAGACCTCCTCGTGGTTTTGTTGCGGTAAATCGACAAATGTGCCAGAATGGAGCTATCCCTCCTTTTAATGACTTCTTGCGAACACTTCTTCTACGATTAACCATCTCCCCTTTCCAGCTGCATCCCAATGGATATGCTGTTTTAACGGGGTTATGTGTGCTCATTAGGAGGACACTCGATCGTCTTCCAAGCTTCGACGAAATTTGTTATTTGTGCACTTTCGCTAAAAACAAAGACCATCCTTCCATCACAGTTGTGAGAAGTGCCAGAAACCGCAAACTTATCATTAGTCTCCCTGAAAGCGTTCACGGGTTCCTAAGTCAATTTTTCTATGTTCGCTGTCCTCCGGGATTTTACACTATCTGGAGAGTAGGAAGTAAGATCACTTGTCTCTGTTTCTTATGTTTTTTCGAACTTGCCGAAGTCCGAGTTGTCAAGTGTTAACTTTGCCCTTTTCTTTTCAGCACTTCCTCCTCCTTCTAGAGATCCCGGTCACAAAGCGACTTTTGAGAGGCTTATGGCGGTACCAGTTGAGGAGAGGAGTATCCAATTTCTGTTGACAGACGAATTTTTACATCAATTCGGGCTTTTACGCTCTTCCCGCTTTACTCAGCCTCGTGAAGTTTCTAATTTTCCAGCACAGACATCAGATGCCCCAGCTTCAACGGAAGAGATGGCTCTAAAGGAGCCAACTGCAAACACTGCATTAGTAAAGTGTTCTACTCCTATCGATGTTGCGGGGTCGTCCAACAAGTCAACGCTTTCTCCAGTTATCGAAGAGGAGGAAAATCCTCACATTTCTGAGAAGACGGCCGACATGGAAGTCGAAAAAGAGAGTTCTGCTGGGCATCACGGCGATGATATTTTTGATAATTTGAGTGATATAATGATAACTTCTCAGGAGCTTTTTAAAGATAATATCTCAAAAGCGATCTCTCCCGTTGTTGAAGCGACTTCCTCTTTGAAACAAGCTTTGACACCTTCTACACCAGTCGTCTCCATTTCCACATTAAAGCGTGGTTTGTAGTTTGACGCACGTAGTTTGCACGCCGCACACACTTAGGATTTTTCAGCGCATATACGCACTTATCCTCTTTTTCTGGAAATTTCTAAACTTCATTCCTTTTCCATTTTCAGATTCTCCGATGGGGCGCACTGGCTCATATTACGACAAATTTCAGCGCTATGGAGGCCGCGGAGCTTATGATTTTAGGCAATACCTCGATGCCCTGAGGGAAACAGACGAAGAAAGAGCTATTAGGAAAGCTCGAGAGAGGCGGGACTATGAACGTCAGCATGGGAGGAGGGATGAGCGGTACGACTCTTCTTACAGAGGCGATGATTCTCACAAGCGAAAGTCTTATGACGATAAGGGGAAGACTCATATTGTTGACGAATCAAGTAAGCGGTCCAAACCTAGTGACGCGTCTGCAATTTCTGAGAAGCCCCCTACTTCAACTCCTCCTATTATCCCCTCTCATTCTCCTGCTCTCGAAAAGTCTGATATCCAAACAATCATTAACAGACCCCGGTATCAAATTGAACAGGGTCCGCCAATTCTTCAAAGCCGATTCCCGCAGTGGTGCTTAAAGGGGGTACGCTTTGACCTTGACTTGGTCCCGATCGATAAATCGGATATGCTGCGCAGCCTTGATGCCGTCAAACTTAATATCGAAAGGGTGACTGGATGGCAAAAGCTTGTTGATGAGCTGCAAAGGGTCAATCGCGCGAATCTCGAAGCCATGCTGACCATGGAGAACGATAAATCGGAATGGGATAAGATTTGCAAACATCATGATGCCGAGATGACGAGCATTGCTGATGATAATGCGGACTTGAGTCCGAGGTTAAAAAACCCAAGGAAGATCTTGCCGCTTCTTCCGCTTCGCAATCTCAAAAAGAAGAAGTGTTTCAAAAACAAGTGCGGGATGCGCACGCTACTCAGAGAGATGCTGAGATGAAATTTGTGGCTGAGCAGTTCGTTGTTGAAGAATACCGCAAAAATAACACTCAGTTGCGGGAAACAGTTAACTCCCAGAACGTGGAGATCGAATTGCTAAAGTCTCGACTTGCTAAAGCTGAGAAAGAGCGTGATGAGGCTGTTTCTGGTCGAGTTGCAGCCGTTGCCGAAAAGGAAGCGGCCGAGCAATCGCATGAAGCAACAAAAGCTAACGTCAGCTCTACCTTATTCGACTTTTATTTACACAGTGTTCTGGGTCATGGAAGTCTCTCTTTTCTGGACCCTGAATATGAGTTTACCCTGGCTGAAGTGTGGGAAGCCGCAGTTGATATGCTTGGCGGTGCCGGCTATGATGAAGCAGGACTTGAGGCGCGTTACCTTGACGATGAAGCTCGTGCCGCTCTTGCTAGAGGAAAATAGCAACTTGCCAGAGCGCGAGCTGAGTCTACAGGAGATGAACACCCAAAAGAGGAAGCTCCTTCAACTGCCCCTGTTCATACTTCAACTTCAGCTGACGTCAATATTATAGATTCCAGTGCCCATTCTTCGCTTCCTGCTAAAGTTGACACTAAAATTGTGACTACTCCTACTAAGGACGAAGCCCTGGAAGATATTGAGGCTGAGAAATTCGAGATTAATTTTACAAAACCGACTTCTTCAGGTAACTTTTGCATCGACCCGGATCCAGTGAATCACTTATTCGATTTAACCGAGTTTGATGAACTAATAACTTCTCTTTTCTCGGAGAATACCGATTTTAACTTCTTTTCTTCTGCAGCGGAAGTTCTGAAAGCTATACCAACTTCTCCTTCTCCAGCTGTTGTTCCTCCTCCTTCCCAAGTTACTCCTCTTTCTGTTTCTCAACCAGGATCACAAGAAGAGAAAATAGAAGCCCTCAAAGACTTGGATGATCCGGTTGTTTCGCAAGAGCAAAAGATTGGAGGACTTGAAGAAGGCGAAAAGACCCCAGAGCAAACTCATGATGACGATACAAAACTTTCTGAGTTTCTTAGTCCGGGAAGCGAGTCTTCTTCCAAGAGGAAAGGGAAGCGCGCGATGAAGAAGAAGAAGAAGAGCGCTTCGGTTGATGAGAAGAATATTGAAGAAGATCCGGCTGCCCCTCCTTCTCCTCCTACCCCAACTCTCCACAACGGCTTTCAAAACTGATTATCAGGCCGGGAAAAAGTTCGAAGGGTAGTCGGAAGAAGGAATGATAAGCTAGACCTTATGCTTCTTGTTTTGCTTTTTTGGATGTATTGACCGGAGATTGTGCGGGTACCGGTCCCTGCTTTTGCTTTTTGGAGATATCTGCACATGTAAATAATTTTCATAGTATTGAATAAAATAGTTCCTTCACTTGTACAAATTCTTATGTATGTGTGAGTATATTTATTTCTCATTTTTAGTGTAGAATAAACGACTCTTTTCACTTGTACAAACTTTTTTGTCTGTGTTTGAGAATGCATTTATTCCACATCTATTTTTCGTGATATTGCAATGAACTTGTGGTATGTTTCTTGCGTGTTACTTTTATTAATATAACTGAATTGTATAGTGTTGCCCCCATACCATAAGTGCATTGCAACATTTCTAGCTTTTACAAGACTGATACTCTTATTTCAGAGAATAACTATTCCACTTTTAAGGGAAGAATCATTCTGCTTTTAATAGATTATATATCGTTTTTGGAGAAATTTTTACTTTCTCTTTCTTTCTTGAAGAACACTTCAACTTTCAGAGATGATCACTTTTATTTGTTAAAAAGTGGATTTTCCTACGTAGTGAAATGAGCTTTTGAAGAAGGTTTTGATTTTGTACCCCAGTAAAGGGCTTATTTTTGGTACTTCGAGCACGGTGAAGTATGCCTCTGAAGAGGTCATTTTGTAGCATTTCAACTTTTTAGGAAGATCTTTTTGAGATGAATAAGTTAACCTTCCTTTGAGAGTTGAAATGTGCTTCCGGAGAAGGCTTTTTTGTTTGAGTATTCTATTTTGGGACATGCCTCCGGAGAGGGCTCCTCTTAAAGAGTTGTGCCTCCGAAGAGGGCTTGTGCCTCCGAAGAGGTCTTGTGCCTCCGAAGAGGGCTTGTTCCTCTTAAGAGGGCTTGTGGTGCCTCGGGAGAGGGCTTTCGCCTCCGTAGAGGGCGTGTGCCTCCGAAGAGGGCTTGTGTCTCCGAAGAGGGCTTTTTGATTGCCTGGAAGTTACTTTCTCATGGTTGGATGGATCCACGGGGCGGACGCAAGTTGTTTGATTGGATGTTCGTTTGCACAAACGATCGCAATCAATTAACAAGGGCCTTGTTCCTTCAGCTTGGGAAGGTGCCCCTCCGGTGGTTCGACCAATCTTTTTTGATTGAGAGAAGCACTTTCATTTTTGGCGTGCCTCGTTAGAGGGCTTTGTTGACCTTTGAGAAGGAGCATTGGTTGGTTGGTGTGCCAGGAAGGTTGCGTTTCAGGGGCAAGTAGATCCACGGGACGGACGCAAGCTGCCTGATCGGATGCATCACGATCAGTTAGCAAGGGCCCTGTTCCTTCTGCTTGGGAAGGTGTCCCTTCGGTGGTTCTACCGGCCCTTTTATTGAGAGGCATACTTCCTTTTCGCTGCTTCTGTGTTTGCTTGGCCATGTTCTCTCATCATCTGCTCATTAGCGATCTTTTATTATCATTTCCAAGCGCATCTTCTTTCCTTTTGCAAGTAAATTGCCTTATCCGAAGAAGTGGACTTCACTGTTGAATAACTTCACGGGACAAACGCGAGTTACCTAGTTGGATGTCTGTTCATATCGACAATCACAACCAGTTAATGAAGGCTTGCCACAGTGGAGTCGCCAACTTTTTATGTGAAGTTCTTCTTGTATAGGATTTGAATTTGGAATTTTTGTCGCTTGGTATTTGCTTAGTAGGTGGTTTATAGAGGTCGCTTGGCGTTGTGACGAGCAAGCCTTGTTTTAATGTCCTGCAATTTTGAATCGACATTTTAGCAATACATTTAAAGTATTTACATATCGAAATGAAACGGGCATTATGAAATAGTAAAGAACACAAGATTTATAGTGGTTCGGCCAAGAATCGGGCCTACATCCACTTTATAGCTTTTATTAACTTGCACTGATTTACAATGTCTTTCAATACAACTGATACATTCATCACTATTTTACAATTTTGAGCAAAGCTTTTTTTTTCAAGTAAAATAAGGACGTAAGTGGTTGTTGTTCCAAGCTCTTGGAATTGGATCACCTTGAACAGTTATGAGTTTGAAAGTGCCATCAAGAAGTTTACTGCCTATGGCATATGGTCCTTCCGAGTTTGGGCCAAACACACCAGTTGCTATCATGATCCTTTTCAAAACTAAGTCTCCGACCTCAAAGCTGCGTTGGCGAACTTTAGAGTTGAAGTGTCTGGCTATCCTTTGCTGATAAGCTGAAACTCTGAGTCTAGCTTCTTCTCTTTTTTCATCAAGAGAATCAAGGGCTTCAAGTTGCAGTTTCTCATTTTCAACCTCGTTGAAATGAATTCTTCTGTGTGAAGGAACTTCTACTTCCACTGGAATCATTGCTTCTGATCCGTACGCCAGTGAAAATGGAGTGTGCCCAGTTGAAGTTTTGTGAGTAGTTCTGTATGCCCATAGTGCTAATGGAAGCCTATCGACCCAACCACCTTTTGCTTTTTCGAGCTGCTTTTTGATGGTTGACTTGATAATTTTGTTCACCGCTTCCACTTGCCCATTTGCCTGCGGATGAGCCACTACTGAGAAGATTTTTCGAATTCTGAACCGTTTGCAAAAGTCTTGGAATTCTTCACTTTCAAACTGAGTGCCGTTGTCTATGATTATTTTCTGCGGCACACCATACCTGCAAATGATATTTTTAGTTACGAAATTTATCATCTTTTTAGAGGTAATAGTGGCTAAGGGTTCAGCTTCAGCCCATTTCGTGAAATAATCAACAGCAACAATAGCATATTTGATTCCAGATTTAGCGATCGGTAAAGGTCCAATCAAGTCTATTCCCCAAATGGCGAACGACCATGGGCTGACCATTTGTGTGAGTGCGGTGGAAGGCGCTTTTGGGATTTTTGCAAATCTTTGGCACTTGTTGCACTTTCTGGAGTAAATAGTAGCATCTCGATTAATATCCGGCCAGAAATACCCATATCGGAGAACTTTCTTGGCTAGAGTTTGACCAGCTGAATGATCTCCACATTCTCCTCCGTGTATCTCAGCTAGAATTGTCTTGGCTTCTTCCTTAGTTACACATCAGAGCAGTGGCATTGAAAATCCCCGTCTGTATAATCGGCCATCTTGAATTATATATCTTGACGCTTTCCTTAACAGCTTTCGACATTCCTTAGAACTTTCTGGTACTGAATTATTGAGTAGGTATTCTTTGATTGGAGTCATCCATGATTCATGCTCTTGAGACGCAGCTATGATCCAATCAATATCCATCTCATCAATGCTCGGAGCTGACAGAACTTCCACAGGGATTAATCCTAATAATTGAGCCTCTCCAGAACTTGATTACTTTGTTAGAGAATCCGCCTTCATGTTTTCTATTCGAGGGATGTGACTTATCGTGTAATGATCAAAATCTTCGAGAAGCTCACATGCCTTTGACAAGTATGCGGGCAGATTTCCACCTTTAGCTTGAAACTCTTTCTTTACCTGGCAAACAATAAGTTGGGAATCGCTGAAAATCTGTAACACTTTGATGTTTAGTTCCTTGGCAATTTTCAAACCGGCAATAAGAGCTTCATACTCTACTTCATTGTTTGTTGAAGGAAATTCCAGTCTCAATGCATAACACAACGATCGTCCTTCGGGGGTTTCGAGCACAACCCCTGCCCTAGAATAGTAATCATTTCTCGATCCATCAACATACAACTTCCACTGGATTGGAATGCCATCAGTTATTTCATTCTCACTATCACCTTTGTCAGTAGATTCTGCGATGAAATCTGCTAAAGCTTGTCCGTTGATTGCTCTCCGGGGATGGTAAGTGATATCATATTGGCTGAGTTCAATGTTCCATTTCAAAAGACGGCCCAAAGTTTCAGGACGAAATAGGACTTGCTTTAGAGGTTGATCGGTAAGGACCTTGATAGGATAAGCTTGAAAGTATGGCCTCAACTTCCTAGAAGCAATTAGCAAACAATAGGCGAGCTTTTCTATCTTCGAATAATTCATCTCTGCCCCAGTGAACCGTTTGCTGATGTAATAGACTAGACGTTGTATTTTAATATCTTCTCGTACAAGTGCTGCACTGAGGGCGTGAGATGAAATTGCTAAATAGATGAAAAGGTCTTCACCATCAGTAGGCTTGGAAAGAACCGGAGGTGTTTCCATATGACGAATTAGTTCATCGAAAGCATTCTGGCATTCGGGAGGCCATTCAAAAATTTTCTTTCCTTTCTTTAGAGCGTCAAAGAAGGGAATGCATTTGTTTGTGGCCTTGGAAATGAAACGACTTAGAGCAGCGACTTTTCCATTGAGGCTTTGCATTTCTTTATTTGTTTTAGGGGCTTTGACTTCCCTTAGAGCTGTGATTTGAGTAGGATTGGCTTCGATGCCCCTAGCGCTCATAATGAAACCGAAGAATTTCCCGGACTCTACTCCGAACGAACATTTCAATGGATTGAGCTTCATTCCGTACTTTCGAAGAATTGCAAACATTTCCTCCAAGTGACCCATGTGGTCTACAGCTTTCTTTGAATTTACCAACATATCGTCAACATAAACTTCCATGGTTCTACCAATCTGAGGTTTGAACATCGCATTGACGAGCCTTTGGTAGGTTGCCCCAGCATTCTTCAATCCGAAAGGCATAACTTTGTAGCAGTAAAGACTCACATCTGTGATAAAGCTTGTGTCTTCCTGATCCGGCTAAAGCATCATAATCTGATTGTACCCGGAGTAAGCGTCCATAAATGATAACAATTCATGCCCAGCTGTTCCATCCACCAATTGATCGATTCTGGGCAGCGGGAAGCAATCTTTGGGGCAAGCTTTGTTTAGGTCCGAAAAATCGATGCATACTCTCCACTTTCCATTTGCCTTCTTAACCAGTACTGGATTTGAAACCCAATTTGGATAAGTGGAGTTTCTGATGAAGCCGTTTTCCATGAGCCGATCGACTTCTTCCTTTAGTGCTGTCGACCTTTCTGGGCCTTGGGTTCTTCTTTTCTGTTTCACTGGTGTGAATTTTGGGTCAATATTCAGAGTATGCACAGCAATTTCTGGGGAGATCCCACACATATCAGCATGACACCAAGCGAACACATCCAGATTTGCTTTTAAGAATGATATCAGCGTGTTTTGAACTGCTATGCTCAGTTGTGAACCCACATTGAGTACTTTGTTCGGGTCTTTCGACTCAACAGATATTGGTATCGTTACTTCCACGGGTACCACTCTATTCTCCCCTGTACTGGCTTTCCTGGGGTCCATTTCTTTCCTTGCATTGCTGTGTTCGCCAGTACAGGGGCCACCCCGTAGCTGCTACAAGGTTGGTTCTTTGATGCGGAGCGGAGCTGCCGCATCTTTTCCCATTTCTCTTTTCCTGGCCTCTCGGAGCTCTACAAGATAACATTCTCGCCCTGCGTTCTGATCTCCCTTAATGACAGCAATCCCATTATCAGTGGGAAATTTCATTGTTAAGCACCACGGAGCGAGGACGGCCCTGAAAGCAGCAAGAGTAGGCCGACCCAAGAAAGCATTATAGGCGGAGAATCCATCAACAATTACAAAAGTTTGCTTCCGAACCAACTTCTTATGTCCTTCGCCCATTTCAACAAACAAGTCCACCGTTCCAATTGGCTGTTTCAGCTCCCCTGTAAATCCGGCAATCTTGTGTGAAGAAGCTTGTACGTCTGTCATTGGAATTTTCATTTGGTCAAATGTCTTTTTAAAGAGTATGTTGCACGAGGCGCCACTATCAACCAGCACTCTTCTGACAATAGCCGGCCCAATACCGACAGAGACAACTAAAGGGTCTTTAGTAGGAGCTTCCACATCAATAGAATCCCTGGTTCTGAACATAATATCATCATGAAAAGTCTTCTGCTGCTTCAGAGGTGCAGCACCTTCCAAGATTAAGACACTTTCTTCAGTTGGGGCATACTTCAAGGCTCTAGCATACCTTTCCATCTCACCCCAACTCCTGCCAGCCGGATGAGGTCCTCCTATGATCACATTGATAACAGGTCTTTCCTTTTCTGCAGGCCTCTCTCCTGAACCAGATGAATGAGCTGGGGGTAGTTGCCCCTGGTTAGATGAAGACGGGTCTTTTCTATTCCTTTTAACATACTGCTGCAACTTATTCTCTCTTAACAATTCTTCAATCAGGCTTTTCAAGTGGCGGCACTGGTTGGTATCATGGCCTGGTTGGTTATGAAATTTGCAAAATCTTCCGCTTTGAGCAGCATTTTTCCCAACTTTAACTGTCGATGGTTTTGGAAATTCAACAGCATCCTTAGTGGCGATGAAAATATTCTCCGGTGTATCAGTCAGAGGGGTAAATCCGAAGGCTTGAGGAAGCGGGGCTTTTTGAGATCCTTCTGCTTCTTTCCACCATTACTCTCCCTTTTCTGATTTACAGATTCTTTTTTGTTCTGATCTGTAGCATTATTTTCCACCATTGTTGTCACAACTTTAGCTGACGTGGAGAGATTTTCTAGGCGCATGAACTCATCAGCCTTTTTGTAGAAATTTTCGAGCGAGTTTGGTTCCTTAATCTTCAACCATTTTCCAAATTCGCTTGACTTGTCAATAGCCCGCATTAAGTAGGTTAAAATCATTCGTGGTTCTGCGTTATCAACTTCGGCTAGGGCTAAATTGAAGCGATTCAAAAAGGATTTGATGGGCTCTCCAGGGTTCTGTTCAAGACTTGAGAGAGACATTATATCCTTTGCTCTTGAAATGTACAATCTGAATTGCTCCTTGAATTTTCTAGTCAGATCGGAAAATTGATCAACAAATCGCACAGGAAGCTTGGTAAACCAAATTAACACCACTCCTTCCAAGTATACCGGGAAATACCGGCATTTAATCTCGTCAGTTGCTCTGGCGCCAGTCATGTGCCAATCATATTTGTATAGGAATTGATTCGGATCACTTATTCCTTGATAAGAAGAATGGTAGGAGGAACGAATTTTCTAGGAAACTCAGCCTTTCGAATCCTTTCAGTAAATGGAGTTTTACTCGGAGCGAATCCCCAATCATTCTCATCTTCGTTTCTCTGCATGCTTTCTTTCATTATCTGCCAGATCTTGCCGGAGAGATACTCCTCATTGTTTAGTGACTTTGCAGAATAGGCTTCGGCCATTTTCTCAGAAGTTTGTCCGGGCAAATGTTCGGGGAGAGCTGGCGATGGCCTGGATCCTTCAGCTTGGGGAGGTGCCCCTTCAGCGGCACCAGATCTGTCCTGAGGAATATTTCTCCCTTCGGAGTTGGGAGCAGCATCAGCAAAGTTTTCTTCATTATTTACTGGTCTTTGATTAGCCCCGAGCAGAGCATTCAACTTTTCCATCATCAGATTATTCTGAGTTTCAATCTGCTGGTACAGTCCGGACACAGCAGCATCTAACTCTTCTCGCGTCACCCCGACGCTTGGAGCTGCCTGATTTGGAGAAAGAGAAGTGGCAGTATTGTCGCGGTCATCATCAGATCTGACAAACTTACGTTTTCTTCCAGGAGCCATTATGTCTGATAGACTTCTGGTTTTGTAGGAAATTCTTTCAACAAACTTCCGTGAAGCAATGGTGAATGATCGCCTGAGTTGGGCTCTCAATGAAAGCACCAAAATGTTAATGCTAAAAGTTGCACGTTAACACCCGGTGTGTGTTGTGAAGTTGTGAAAGTACCACCCGTGTGACGGGAACAGGAATTAAGCAGTAAAATAGTGAAAAAGCAGTAAAAGACAGCAGTTTATAGTGGTTCGGCTTGAGATCGAGCCTACGTCCACTTTAAAT
Organism: Allium fistulosum; assembly: GCA_030737815.1. Classification (NCBI taxonomy): domain Eukaryota; kingdom Viridiplantae; phylum Streptophyta; class Magnoliopsida; order Asparagales; family Amaryllidaceae; genus Allium; species Allium fistulosum. The sequence continues at coordinate 713,491,842 of CM060905.1, forward strand.
CTCTTTATTACCGAATCTGGTTACAAAATGATACAATACACTTGTGAAATACAATATCTTTCGATTCCTAAACACTTTCGACTATTAGCTCAAGCTTCGATGTTGAAGATCTCCTCGAATTCGTGTTGAATGCGGAAGATTTCTCTCAAAGCTTGTTCTAATGTCTTGAGTGATTGGAGTTCTTCAAATGTTGGATGAGTTGAGAATTCGGCAGAGTAATGACGCTTCAAGAAATGATCGGCCAAAAGTCCCCTTTATGCTAGAGCTAGGGTGGTATTTATAGAGTAGAATCTGAGCAGGGAATCTTTCCCAAGTTCTAAGTCGTAGCCGACTTATAGTAAGTCGTAGGTCCTAAGTCGGCGACGAGATAGGAGCACTTGCATTAGTTACTCCTGAATATGACCAAAACGAGTTGTTTGGTTCAAAGTCATAAGTCGGCAGCGACTTAGTATAAGTCGTAGGTCGGCAACGACTTGCTTTGACTTGCTAAGTCATTCGTTCACTTAAGTTGTTAACTCCTTAGATCGATAAGTCGTAAGACCATTTAAGTTGGTAAGCATCTTAAGTCGGCCCTATAGCTAAGTCGGAGCTCTTTTTAATAGTTAGGTCGGCGACCATTGAGTCGGTATGCCTTTTAGTAGTTAGGTCGGCAACCATTGAGTCGGTATGCCTTTTAGGTTGTAAGTCACAGCTTGTTAAGTCGGCAATTGTTAGATCGCCATGGCTTTAGGTCGTAAGTCGCAGCTTGTTAAGTCGGCAACTGTTAGGTCGGCATGCCTATTAGGTCGTAAGTCGCAGCTTGTTAAGTCGCGAACAAAAGAGGATTAACACAATTCGAACTACATAAACCATTTTCAAATCAAACGAGACAATATTATACACATATAAATTATGATATTCAATTTTATTCATTAAAACATTATATCAAAATTATTATAATAAAATGATCATAACTTAATTCCAAAGCCTTGAAGTATGCCTTGAAACATTGAATTTTTCATTTAGATGTAGCCAATGAATCGAACCTTGAACGATGAATCAAATCTCCTAGATTCAGAAATCAACCTCCAGATGTTGCAAGGATCAAGAGACAAGAACAACCTTGAATTTATTTGTTTTGTTTGTATTTTTTTATGAAAATTTTATTTTCATGGAAGCGATTAAAGGAGAGAAGGAGAACTTAAGAAAGAAAGTAGGAAAAATTGTCTATCTAAAACAAAACATGAACGAGGATGAGAGAGAGAATATTTTTTAAAAGAAAACGTTAAAACCGTTTCAATTTCCTCCTTTAAAACCTTCATTATTTAATTCCAAAATTAAATCACCAAATCCTCTTCCATCCTCTTTGTATATTCGACAGAATAAAATAAAGAGAAAAGGAGAAAGTTCATTTCATAAACGATATCTAGGTGATTCATAAAAAGGAGACTTATTTTCCTTTTTTTTAATTCCTCCTTTAGATTATCAAATCACATTTTAAACCTATCCCTTTGTTTCATCATGCATGTGGGCCTCAATGAAAAATTAAAAAAAAAACTTAGCAATTAATCTATTTAAATCTAATTTAAATATTTTATTGATATCGAATATCAATACACGCATTTATAACTTTTATAGACGCACTTTATTAAGTACTAATTCAAACAAATTAAATAAAGTTTAAGAATTAATATTTCAAAAATATTAATAAATTTAATAAATTTATAATAATTTATAAATTAATTAAATCATATGGTTTATTCAGAGTATTCATCATTACGTTTGTACGGCTCAAAGGTGTAAATTCGCTGATTAATATTGAACTATTCGAATATTAATGTTCACAGGTCACTTAGCAGGTGGTGTGACATTTTGGCTGAATTTATCGCTTACACATCTTTTGGTAAACTCCAATTTTACTTATTATAAGCGGCACCTGATAGTGACAATTATTTACACCAATTCTCTTCATCAAACTATATCACATTAGGACTTATGGGATTTGGTAATGGTCAAAATTCCAATACCGTCCACATTCAACTTTATAATCCAAACACAAAGTCCTTGGTTCAATAATAACAATTATTATTAATCGAATAGCTCTATCCAGAGACTTTGACTTTGAGTTGACATCAGTTGACTGTGATACTAACCTCATATAAATGAGGAGATGAATCCTCTCTTGAACGGTGTTTCACTTCCACTGCTTTCACTTGACCCAACTATAGACGTTCAATGGACGTCGTGCCACAATTTAACTAATCAAAGCGGAGCTTCCACGTTGAAGATCAACAGTATTCTCAAGTTGAGAGAACTGTGTAAATTAGTCACATCGATATTCTCTACTTGACCTTAGTTATATTAAACAACAGAAAACTAACGAAAGAGTCATTCCATAGTTATCCAATAACTATCAGTACGTAACCCGTTGGTGCCCCCAGCAGTCATGAGTAATCCACCGCCTAACATTTGGAGAGTGTTATATACTCTAGTCTTATAAGATGTATCGATATCCAGTCTCGATACATCTTGACTAAATATTTAAAATGGAATATTTATTATCATTGTGATAAATTACTTCTGGTTATAACACTCTATAACAACTATCACAAAACATATCATTTATGGATTTTCTATTAAATATACTTTTAATTAAATTAATTAATTAATATAACACATTATATCAAGTATATAATAGAAGGAAACACCTTTTAGTTTGAACAATATTGGTCATCAAGTTAGATATATGTAACAAAATATATAATTGCCCCTAGAGCATACCCCTAACTCTATCACTATGGTCCTAATTTTATAACATACATAGTAGAAGGCAATAAGGATGAAATTCTTAATATAACTAGATACGTAATGAATGTTGATAATGATTTTAAAACTTATTATGAAGCTATGAGTTCTAGATATGTTATTTTCATGAAAGATGTTGTTAATGATGAAATGAATTATATTTTGGAAAATAAAAATTGATTCTAACTAATTTACCTCCTAGTGCTAAACCAACAGGATCTAAATTGATATTCAAGGAAAAATTGAATACAGACAGATCCATTGTTAAATTTAAAGCTAGATAAGTTGCGAAGGGATATAAACAAAGAGATGGAGTATATTATTTTGATACGCATGCTCATGTTGCTCACATAACTTATTTGTTTTTTGATAGCACTTTCATCCATTCATGTGAAAATTGCTTTTCTAAATGTTGATTTAGAAGAAGGATGCACGCGCTCGGTAGCCAAGTCGAAAAAGGCATAAGGAAATCCATATTTTGTAACTCTATATATGGAATAACCAGAGGGTTTTATAAATCCTGCCAAGAGACAAAAGTTTATAAGTTGATAAAAATCTCTTTATCGCCTAAAACAAACACCCATGCATTAACATGATAAGTTTGATATAGTAGCACCGCCACAAATGACTTCATTGTTCATAAAGTTGACAAATGCGTTATAGCAAATCTGATGAAACAGGTTGTGTTATAGTGTGTTTATATGTTGATGACATGCTAGTATTTGGCTATGATATATCTTGTGTGGAAGAAAAAATAAGTTTCTATTCATTAAATTTGATATGAAAGAAATAAGAGAGGGTGTTGTGATCTTTGGTATCAAAATCACAAGAAAAATAGGAAGAGTTGGTACTATCCAATCTTACAAAGAAGTTCCTTAAGTAGTACGGTCATTACAATGATAAACCGAATCCAACTCCTTTAGAACCTAATACTAACATAGTGAAGAATACCATATGAACTACTTCTAAATTTAAATATTTCAGTATTATTGGAAGCCTTATGTTTGCTAGCATTGCATCACACCTAGCATAGCATATGCTATAAGTGTGTTGTGTCGATTTACGAGTAATCCAGGTTACGAATATTGGAAGGCTCTTTCTAGCGTTTTAGCTTTTTTGAATGGAACCATAGACTATGGTTCTTCTTGTAAAGGATATCCTACTATATTAGAAGGAAATGCGATGCGACCTAGAACAATGTAGAATCCAAATCCAAGTCTACGACTGTCTGGATCTTTATGTTAGAAGGTGTTGCTATTTCTTAGGGTTCCAAGAAGCAAAGTTGTATTTTTGATTCAACAAAGTTAGAATTATTACATTGGCTGATACGTATAAAGAGGCCGAAAGGTTTAGAAATCTTTAGATAGAAATTCCTCTATGGAAAAAGCCATCTCTTGTAGTCATGAATAATTATGATAATAAGCCTACGATTTAAATTGTTTCTAATAAGACATAAAATGGAAAGTCAAAAATGCAAGTCGTAGACATCATATGGTAACACAATTACTCAAAAGAGCAGTTATTACAGTCGCTTACGTATTAAAGAAAAACTTGGTTAACCTACTGAATAAGAGTCTTTCAAAGACAATTATTTCTATAATTTTAAAAAAGATGAGACTAAGGTCTATGAATGTTGATTGATCGTCCTTAACAGAAACCAAACCTATATTTTGAAAAGGACAAACAAGGTTCCATAGGTAAAACAAGTTAAGAGAATGATTATGGAACAATAAACCAAATTACTCATTTATAAATAAGTGTTGGATTTTGTATGAAGCAGGATGGGTGAGATCCTTATTAAGTCTATATAATAAAACATGTGTGTTAACAAGAAAACTTGTCATCATCCCAAATCTAAGTTGTTAACGGGAAATGTTGCTAACACCTTAAAAAAATTTTAGAAGTGATCAGTCTCTTCGAAACCCCTTTCGAATGAGTTGATTGGGATGTGTTATCTTCGAAGGGTGGCCATATGAAAATGTTAATTGTAGATAAGAAGCCCAATCAACCCTCTGAAACGAAGGTTAAGACGAAATCAACTCATCCGTGACCCCTTTCGAGTGAGTTGAAAGGGTCATTCACATCTTCTTTTAAGTGGGATGAAAGAATCACTCATATTCCTCTTTCAAAAGTGTCGAAAGGACCATTCTACTTTTAAAAGAAGAATTCACTTCCAAATGTATAGATTCTGCTGCCATGGAAAGTATTCCTTCGAAACGGTTATATTTATTGAAATATCCAAGCCCCTTTCGAATATACCCAACTAGCAAACATAACCCATTATGCATGCATTGAGTCCCTTTCGAAGCCCCCCAATCAAGTCTAAATAGTGTTTACTCTTTCAAAGTGAGCTCAGTATACAATATACAACTTCTATATTCAATATGCAATGGAATAACATCTTGGACAACATAAGTTCCATGAACTTATTAATATCGAAACATCATCATCATGTCTATTTAACATTTGATATCATGGAACATGACGATAATATGGTTCGAATTCACATTGTCTAAGTTGATCCCATTGCATCGCATAAGTCAAATAAAAGTTAATAAAACAAGAAAGCATCATGTGCAATTGCTCATTAGTCAACCTAATGGCCGAAATGATCTTTCTCATATTCAAAATCTGTATTGGATCCATACGCTTCCTCTTTTTGCATTTATCCAAATTGGATTACAAGTAAATGAATTTTTCCCCAAATATATTTAGGGTTACAAAAGTTTAATTTGCAATGAAAAAAGAGAGAGAGTTCATAATTCCAAAATTCGGTCTCCAACTCGGACTCCTATGTCGTATTCATAGGGGCAGGTTGACCCTTTCATGCCCATCCTTTCGATACAGTCTAAAGGCCTTCCTCCAACCTTTTGCGTGCATCCTTTCGATGCGGTGAAAGCCCTTTCCCTTAACCTCTCTCATTCGTTCTTTCGCCTTCTCCCTTTTGGATAAAACCTTTCGACCAAGTCGAAAGGATTAACTTGACGACCTTTTGCTGCCGCTAAAGCTTGGGCGCCCTTCTTCTTTGTTTTTAAAGGAACTTGATTTCTTTCTACTTCATCGAAAAGGGTAGGTGCGCTCTCCACTTTGCGTATCTATGAAGTAAGAGAATAGGTGAGCTTTCACATGGTTTCGAAAGGTTTAACAGGCAATGACTGGGCCTTTGTGAAAGGTCACTTGGATTTCATGTGGAGTTTTCATTATGCTTTCAAAAGGTTCCAACTGTTTCGAAAGGCTTGTTCTTGCTTTCAAAAGGTGCATACTGGAAATATGTCTTCAAGTAGTAGATTGACAACAACGAAACCCACTATTTTGAAGGAATTGGTTCTTGTATGCGAGTTTATTGTTCAATAGCTTTGAAAGGTGTTTCGAACCCATCTAGGCTTTCTCATATAGTGGATTTAACTGCGTCGAAAGGTCGAGATGAGGCAGAAGGGTAACTTTGTTTTCTTTTCTACTATTTCGGAAGCTCTTGTCTCACTTGACACATGTAGGTATATCAGGTGCTTGCGACTCCATCCTATTCTCCTCGAAAGCAATCTTAATACCTTCGAAACACTATTTTTGAACTACGTTGAAACCCATCTTCCATTCTTGTGGAGGCCAACACATTTTATGAGCCTTCTTTCATGTCTTTATTCTTAAGTGAATTTTATGGTTAACATTTTTCCCCTCCCGCTTGTATGAAAGAAGCTTTTGTTCTTTAGGACAAAAATTTAACATCTTTCTCTTCGCACTATTTCATTATTAATGACCTCATTTCCCTACAAAGTTCAAAGTAAATATCATTCTCTATTGCTAGATCAAGCTTTATAAAAATATGCTCAGTGACTTGTTTGCAATATAATTTAATGTGATGTTAGTATAATAGAATTCTTGAATTCTAAGTCTGAATGCAACAAAAATTAGTCGACCCTCATCTGGAGTTAATAAGTGATAAGAAATCTATAGTTGTAAATGATTGAAGACGAAGAAATCCTGTCTAACAATAACAGAAGTCCTACCATCCAACTTTGGTAATTACAAAAGAAGTTTATAGATTAAATTCCCACCATATAAATAGAAGGCCAAACATATAATCTAAATCTAACTTTAATAATTGGAGTACAGTTTTCTTTTGATAATAACAAATGTTTGGCAATAAAAAGCCATAAACTATCATTTGGAAATAAGTCAATGAAAACCATGAATCCTTATTACGGGTAAATAAACCCTTATTAGAAATAATAATAATCCTAAAAACGAGATCAGATGTTGATGAGTGTTGTCCGAAAGTTAGTGGTAGTAAACTGGTGACCCTGGTTCGGGTATTAATAAGGCAAATTCAGAGTTTCAATTGAAGACCAGAATTCTGTTGAGATCTCAACACCAATTGCCTTGGAACTGATGCAGCCCAGAATGGTGAAGTGATAGGTCGCGAGCGACCTAACCAATACTTGAGTCGAGAACGACCTAACGGGTCGCGAGATAAGGAAGTACGACCTAGCCGGAGTAAAGAGGGGGAAGCTGCAACAGACTGTAATAAGTCGCATGTTTTAGGTCGCGAACAACCTAGCGACTTACGAGCTAATGAGCTAAGGGGTAACGAGTTATGGTTTAAAAAGTTCGAGCGACCTAAATCACATATCGCTTCTTTAGGTCGTGAACGACCTAACGTTCCTTTAGGTCGTGAACGACCTAACGTTAAGTCGCTAATTCCTAAAGGTCGCTGATTCTTAAGTCGCTGCCAGGTTCCATTAAGTCGCTGCTGGATGTTGAAGCTTATGTACTAGGTCGCTACAGTTTTGGGTCGTGTTTGTTTAGGTCGCATTTATTATTAAGTCGCGTGGGTTGTATTGTTAGGTCGCTGCTGACCTATGTGTTGTGTTGTATATATGTTGAGTCGCATTGTTGTAAGGTCGTTTGCACTGTTTGTTGCTTAGGTCGTGTGAGTTGTAACTTGGTAAGTCGTTGTAATATAGGTCGTAGGTCGCGTGAACGACCTAGTGTGTTGTGTTGTAAAGGCTATAAATAGTGGGTGAGTTGTAACTTTGAAGTTAGTTGATTTTGAATAAAATTTGTTTGTGTGCTTTGTGCCACTTCTTCAATTGGTAGTTGAGTGTGATCTCCTATCTCCACCTTCGGTATTCGAGTGCGCTCGAATCAACGATCGCTGAAGCCAATTCACGGTATCTAGTGTGCTAGATCAACGTACGAAGAATCGTAGATCTTTAAACACGGTATCGTGCGCGATCAACGTGTTTGAGATAGCTAAAATCCGGTATCTTTGGGTCAACGGATTTGGGCTATTGGTATCTTTCAATTCCCCGATCGCTACTTTCACCGATTCATCCATTTCAGTAATCCGCTGCTGCATCATTTGGTATCAAAGCTAGACTTAGCCAATCATAGCTAAGCCGAGTCTTGGAGCCAATTCTTATTGAAGGGTTTGAGAAGTTAGTGAAGCCGAGCTACATCAAGCAAAGCCGAGCTAAGAGAAGTATAAAGTGCATCATTTGGTATCATTTGATCATTTGTTTGTTCAAGGCCGAAAGTTTAGTGTGAAGTTTGTGAAGAATCAACCATGCCGCCGAGAAGAGCTAATCGTCATTAAAATATTGAAGATTTGTACAAAAGGGAAGATGCCGAACAAATGGAACAACGCATTAGTAACAAATTCAATGAGAAATTGGATGAAGGTATTGGGAGGTTAGAGAAATTGATGATGGACATGAACCAAGGACAAAGGAGAAGGTCGCCAATCTCGAACCAAGGAGGAAACAGAGTTTCGCCATCGGTTACGGAAGCGAGGAGGGTGTCGCCACAATCAGATCGAGGTAGAAGAGAATCATCAGTTTCGATGAGAAGAGAGTATCATGAGTATAGAGAAGAAGAAAGAAGAACTCCACGAGAGTTTGAACATGAACCATACCATGATAATGAAAGAAAAGTAGAAGAGATATGCGAGATCATAGAAATGAGGGTGGTCGAGATCGTTATCGAAGTACATCTGTTTTTGATGAAGATGATGGTAGATGTATTGTTCATTCTAGAGATCGAGGCCAAGTTCGGAATGCATATCGGGAAGTTGAAGATGATCGACGATGGGAGTAGGGGATGAAAACTGAAATTCCAGAATTCAAGGGTGGAATGGCGGCTGAAGAATTTTTGGATTGGTTGTCTAATGTTGAGGAGATTTTTGACTTTAAGGAAGTTCCCGAGCATCGAAGAGTGAAGTTGGTTGCTACTCGTTTGAAAGGGAGAGCCATGGCATGGTGGCAGCAAACTAAACTTACGCGGGAAAGGATGGGAAAGTCAAAGATTGAATCTTGGGATAAGATGAAGAAGTTGATGAAAGCTACATTCTTGCCGTATAATTATCAGACTCTTATGTATCAACGATTGCAGAATCTGAGACAGGGAACAAAGTCTGTGAACGATTATGCGGATGAGTTCTATCAGCTAATTGCAAGGAATGACATCAGGGAGACGGAGGAGCAGTTGACAGCTAGATTTGTTGTAGGGTTGAGAATGCAGATACAAGATATGGTGAATATGCTTGATCCTAGATCTGTGGCTGAAGCACATCAAAAGGCTCTAGCTTGGGAGAAGCAAGGTAGAAGAGGTGGTGGTGTGTTTACAAATTCCAACAATCCAATGAAAGGGGCTAGTAGCAATGCGAATGTTTCGAAGGCTATTGCAAAACCGGTTGTTAATGAAGCTGCTAAGGCCAAGATCAATAGTGGTATCAAATGTTTCAATTGTCAGGAGTTTGGTCACAAGAGCAATTAATGTACAAAGCCAAAGAAGCGAGCAATGATTGCGGAGATTGAGAATGAAGATGCAGAGGCAGAGTGTGTCAATTCAATACCAGTTGAAGAAGAAGAATTGTTGACAGGAGATGAGGGCTGTAGTTTGTTGTTGAGGAGATCTTGTTTAACACCAAAGCAAGAAGATAATTCTAGTTGGTTGAGTAGCAATATTTTCCAGTCAACATGCACTATTCTAGGGAAGGTTTGTAAATTTGTGATTGACGCAGGAAGTTGTGATAATATTATTTCGTCAGAAGCTGTAAAGAAGTTGTCATTGAAAACAGAGAGACATCCAACTCCCTACAAATTAGCTTGGTTAAGGAAAGGAGGGGAGGTGAAGGTTAATCGAAGAGCTTGTGTTAATTTTTCCATTGGGAAGAAATACAAAGATGAAATTTGGTGTGATGTGGTTGACATGGATGTATGCCATCTGTTGTTGGGAAGGCCATGGCAATACGATAGAGCAGTGCAACACGATGGACGTGCAAACAGTTACAGTTTTATTTTCAAGGATACACGAATCATTTTGGTTCCTAAAAGGCGTCAACAGAGTGAAAACAAATTAGAGGAAATCGAGGAGCTAAAGACTTTGTTGTCTTTAAAGGAATTTGTTGATTTGGAAGATGAAGTCGATTGTTTTCAATCACCAAAGTTTGACGGAGATGAAGTCGATTGTTTTCAATCACCAAAGTTTGACGGAGATGAAGTTGTTGATTTTCAACCAACGAAATCTGATGAACATGAGGTTGAAAGTTCACAGTCAACAAAGTTGGATGAGGGTGAAGAAAATAAATCAGAAGATGAAGAGGGTAATTTGTTGATGAAGGAGGTGGATTCGATTATTCTATTATCTACAGAAGAGTTTATTAAAGAAGTGAAGGGTAGAGCGGAAGTGTTTATGTTGAACGGAAATGAAACCAGTAGAGATCTCGAGACTCCTGAGGAAGTTAAGTCAATGGTGAATGAACGTGAAGTTGTAGTTCCTACAGAGTTTTCCAAGGAATTAGTGCCATGGGGAAACGTACATCATGTTAATCAAATGTCAAGTGCTATTGTACCATATATACCACGTAACCATATGTGTCCGACAGAGCAGGTAGAGTTGAGAAGATTGATTGATGGGTTTCATTTCAAAAGAAGGCAATTGTATACTCCTGATCGCAGTTGGCAAATAAAAGTTATCAAAGATGTATGTGTAGAAAGACACGTGGGCCGTGATCATACCATGCAGTTGGTTACAACGTTTTGTTTTGGGCCGACAATAAGGAAATGGGTTGAAAGGTTGGCAGTACAGGTAGACCAAAAAATTTCAAAAGAGACCGCGACGAAGTCAGGATTATGTATGTCATTACCTATATATACTAGATCATGGGTGGACGAAAGTATGGACTCTGTATTGAATTTGATGAAGATGCAAAGTGACAATGAATCTATCTACTTGAGGGTTGAACGATTTCTTGTTGGTACGTACAACAAGATAGATGCCGGAGGAATGGGTCGTTTGGAAATTATGAAGATAATTTGTGAGAATGATTGTTAATTGAGCTTGCCGGATCATCATCCTATTGCTAATATTGACAATATCAAACACTTGGTTCCATTTCATGAGGATAAGATTATTGAAGACGAAGAGCTGTTAAATTCGAGGACGAATTTCTTCCAACAGGGGGAGGATAATGCAGCCCAGAATGGTGAAGTGATAGGTCGCGAGCGACCTAACCAATTCTTGAGTCGAGAACGACCTAACGGGTCGCGAGATAAGGAAGTACGACCTAACCAGAGTCAAGAGGGGGAAGCTGCAACAGGCTGTAATAAGTTGCATGTTTTAGGTCGTGAACGACCTAGCGACTTACGAGCTAACGAGCTAAGGGGTAACGAGTTGTGGTTTAAAAAGTTCGAGCGACCTAAATCACATATCGCTTCTTTAGGTCGCGAACGACCTAACGTTAAGTCGCTAATTCCGGAAGGTCGCTGATTTTAAGTCACTGCCTGGTTCCATTAAATCGCTGCTGGATGCTGAAGCTTATGTACTAGGTCGCTACAGTTTTGGGTCGTGTTTGTTTAGGTCGCATTTATTGTTAAGTCGTGTGGGTTGTATTGTTAGGTCGCTGCCGACCTATGTGTTGTGTTGTATATATGTTGAGTCGCATTGTTGTAAGGTCGTTTGTACTGTTTGTTGCTTAGGTCGTGTGAGTTGTATAAGTCGTTGTAATATAGGTCGTAGGTCGCGTGAACGACCTAGTGTGTTGTGTTGTAAAGGCTATAAATAGTGGGTGAGTTGTAACTTTGAAGTTAGTTGATTTTGAATAAAATTTGTTTGTGTGCATTGTGCCACTTCTTCAATTGGTAGTTGAGTGTGATCTCCTATCTCCACCTTCGGTATTCGAGTGCGCTCGAATCAACGATCGCTGAAGCCGATTCACGGTATCTTGTGCGCTAGATCAACATACGAAGAATCGTAGATCTTTAAACACGGTATCGTGCGCGATCAACGTGTTTGAGATAGCTAAAATCCGGTATCTTTGGGTCAACGGATTTGGGCTATTGGTATCTTTCAATTCCCCGATCGCTACTTTCACCGATTCATCCATTTCAGTAATCTGCTGCTGCATCAGGAACCTAGATTCGGGCATAAACAAATGAAATCCAAAATTTAATAGTAGAAGTTTTGGAACCCAGATTCGAGTATTAATAAAATGCTGTCCTAAATCCCATGATAAATGTCAGATCCATATTCCAGAATTAATAAGTGAAACCCAGAAATTAACAATGAGAGACTCGAAACCCAGATTCAGGTATTAGTAAGTGAAGTCTTGAAGTCAATTAGCAAGTGACTCGAAACCCAGATTCGGGTATTAGTAAGAGAAGTCCAAAATTACTTTTTTAGAAGTCATTCAAATGCCATAGACTCTTCTTTGAGCTTTCTGTTTTGAACCACTCTTTAGGTTTTTATTCTCTTGACATGTGCCACCCTTTAGGCCCTGTATGTTGTCATTGTTTAACATGCCACTTCTCGGGCTCGGACGTCTTATTCCGTTGTTTGATATGTCGTTTCTTAGGATCGGATATCTTAGTCCGTTGTTTGATATGCCGCTTCTCGGGCTCGGACATCTTAGTCTGTTCTTTGATATGCCGCTTCTCGGGCGTGGACGTTTTAGTCCATTGTTGTTTGGTGCACTTGGTTAGCTTATCCACAAGAGGACCCAAGGACTTACTAAACCTCCCTCCAAGAGGCACTCCAACCAGGCTCTATAGGCGGGACTGAAGGCTTGTTCGGTGCTTTGGCCAGGCCATAGCGTGGCAGGACCAAGGGCTTACACTAGTACAAAACAGATCAGTTGCTTCGCCTCATTTGTGTCGGTTGTCCATAAAACTGACACAAATAGTGTAATTTGTGTCGGTTGTTTATTAACAACCGAAACTATTGACTTATGGGGTAAGAGGAAAATGTTAAAAATGTAATTTGCATCTGTTGGTCTTAAGAAACCGACACAATTGAAGGGAAACAATAAATTTACTCGTGTCGGTTGTTTGAACAACCGACACAATTAAATACAATAGCATCGGTTGTTCAAAAACCGACACAATAGGCACACAACTTTTGCCCCAAATCCATTTCATCCGCCCCCACCTTTTCCCGCGAACCCTAAATTTTAGAGGGAAACTTTAGCCATCCCGTCTCTTCTTTTCTTCTTCGTAAAACCAAAAAAAAAAAACGGGAAGAACGAATTTCTTTCAAATTACCGATTCCTTGCAAATTACTGATTCTCGTTCTTACATTTAGATCGAACAAGTCCTGTAGAAGTGCTGGAGAAACTGCAAGCCGCTGCTTTAGAGCTGGAAGATCTGCTTGATCTCTTTGAATACAACCAACTCGAGAAACAGGTCAGCTCTTCTTCTTCTAATCCCATAAAGAAATTCATGCCCAAATTTAAAGAAAAGTTGGGACCTATTCTTCCCAAATCACCTTTGAGGACTGGTTTAGAAAATTTGTTCAAGTTTGTTGAACAAGTGGAAAAAAAAACATCCATTTATCACATCTAGGAAAGGCACGGAACAAGCAAGCTAGTTCTATTACTCCAACAACCTCAATTCTTTCATCTCCCTATTTTGGAAGGGAGAACCAATGTGATTACATTGCCATGCGTACTTTATTCACAGAATTTATATCACTATGGACAAAATTATAAGCAAATTTCTTAGTTCAGTTGTGTTTTAGCATTTGGAAAAATATTTTCTGATATGTCATATTGATACTGCCATGTCTGTTAATGTCTAATTTTAGTAGGCAATAAATATTATGTATAGTGCAGAACTTCCAATTTTTGGTTTAAATTTTCATTTCCTAAATTTTGAACTTTTGTTATAACTTGGTTACTCAAATGAGTTAATTTTAATAAGGAACTTTTGGTTATGGTTGTTGTATATATACATGTGTTGGTTGGTTGGTTTTGATAGGTTTGTAATAATTCATGAGAGAAATTTATGCTACCCCTTTTATTTTTCATACCCAAATATAAACTTACAGAGGCTAATGTCATAGTCGCCTAATGAACCCAATGTTTCATGATTATTTTAAACACTCTCTTTCTCACTTGTGAGAGGAAGGTGTGTGGTTTATGTTGCTTATTATATATTACTAATGTAGGATGAATAATTCTCAAGTCAAAATACATGAACTGTCGTGGTTGATATGATATGTTTATTAGTTAACAATCATCATTTGTTTTTTTATTATTTATTTATATTTTGGATATTGGTTGGGTGAATACTGAATAGTTTGTTTGGCTGTTCATGGTGACTATTAACTATGTAACATAGATTTATTTTTTGCCCCTTGTTCTTGCCTATGACTATGAGGCGATTTCAGCCGTTTCTTTCTTTCTATTTATTATTTATTTTATTTTATTTTTTTTCTGGGATGTGCACATCAAAATGTCAAGAAACCTTCATACATAGATAGTGCTTTTATTAATTATTTTTATTTTTATTCTTATTGTTGGTAACAATCTTACAAGTAAACTGTATCTTCCATCATAAACATGCTTTCTTGTAGATCTCTAACTTTTATTATCAAACCCATACCACTGGTTCAGTTATGGGTCTACTGCATTACTTTGTGTTATGAATGCATGTAACAAATTAAATGCTTCGTTAACTGTTTGATTATTGAAATCGTTTTTCTATTATTAACATGGGTCAAAATCAAAATAGTGTGATTCTGAATACCAATTTTATCACCCCATTCTTTCAATGATAATGATAGTATCATAGAACAACTTCTTTACAAAACATTTTCAGTCTCACTGCTGTCAAATTGTATAGTAACGAAAGCCAACTTATCTGTTTGAATTTTGTAAAACTTTAAAATTAGTTCTTTCGAATCTTTGACTGCTACTGCTAAGGTAGGTAGACCGTGGACATAAAAGCTCTAAAATAGAATATGCTCTACATTAATTTTTTTTTTAAATTAAGCCTTTTAAAATCTAAAATTATTGCCCAATAACTCCTTGCCGTTTCCACCTTTTTTGTTTTTGTGTTTGTTGATGCATTCAGTATACTTTTTCTTCATATTTCTCATGTTTGAACGTTAATGAGGTCCAAAGACTCCAAACATAATTCTTGCATTAAACAGAAAATTGGAATAGCAGTGGACTTATTTAATACTCGTTTAAAAATAAGAAACTCCTATCAAATGAATTCCACATTATAAGGACTTAATGTCTCCTATCAAAGAATAACTCCCACCTCAAATCATAATAATAATAATTAAAAAAATAATCATGAGATGGGTTTTCCCTGAGCTTTGTATTTTATCAGTTCATAATTTCTTACTTCAAACCACTATTAATTGTTGTTCTTTTTATAGTTATTTTTTTTGCATATGTTTGTCTGATGAGTTTTATCAATGTAATGATATTACTATTTATATGATTTAATTATCTTTAATATAAATTTCTTGACAGAGCCTAGTCACCAAATCAACTTGTAAATTACACTAGTATTATTAAATGTTAACACGTAACCAAGTGAAACATGAGACCATCTGAAACATGCAATCAAGCAAATATCTCTTCAAATAAGTTCTGGCTGTGTGCATTTTGCAATCAAGCAAATATGTCTTCAAATCAGTTCAGACTGTGTGATATTTAAGTTATTATTCGTTTGTTGAAATATTTTATAACTTTCGGGTGCACATCTATGATACAGGATTAATGGAAATGCAACTATATGAACACACTGAAGAGCAAAACACTTCCGCTTCCGCTTCAGAACCGTCATCTAAGAGAAGGCATAGAGGTCCAACAACCGGAAAGAAATACAGAACATCCGAGCCAAAATTCATTGAGTGGTGTGATAATGGCAAACCTACTAGAAAATGGGTGAAGTCTTTTAAGGCGTACGTAGGCGATACAGCTAGATCTAGAATTGATATCAATATCAAGAATTGGGCTAGCGTTAGTCAAGGACTTAAGGATACCATCTGGGAAGATATTAAGGTATTATAAATTCATTTGTTCGCTTATTAAATTGTCAGTTGGATCTTTGTGTTTGGAGTCATGAACCGCTTTCATTGTTTATCAAATTCATTTTTACTGCTTTGACGTTGTTTATTTTTTATTTTTTATTACCTCAGACCGAGTATCACATCGACGAAAAAATGAAAAATAATGTGTTAAAAAATGTTTGTGGAGCATGGAAGGGTTTCAAAACAAAATTGGTCAGTGGTTGGATTACGAAGACTAGAGAGCTTCCAGAAAACCATAAAGAGCCATACGAATTTTATGATGGGGTTACAAAAACACAATGGGAAACATTTAAGAAGTATTGTGAAACCGAGGAGTTTAAGGTATGTTTTTTTATGCTTTCATAACTAAACCAACAATATAAGAAAGGGAAAAGTCTCACATTAATGAAAGCACGGGGTGGAATATCATTTTTGCATTATACTCTTCCTGCAACCTGCATATTATTAAAAAAAGGATATTGGAATGCCAGTTGTTAAATCAATTAATAAACATATATTCTATAGGCATTTTAATTGCATGCCGCTGTTTCTTTTTCGCCTTGAAGTCTGCAGCAATGCAGCAGCAAAAGGGAAAAAACAGAAGAAAAAAGGCTGCATATAATATTGTACAATCTGGCTCCATGGGTTATGCTTTAGTCTATGTTGTAATTCATAGCTAGCATTTTCCTTAGTATTTGAAATGATTAACAACTGAGGGACTGCATTCATATAAACTTAAATATATTTCACAGAAGTGATTTAGTTATGCTATTTTCATTGCTTTCATTGTTTGTATTGCTTTGGGGAGAGAGACGGTAATAACGAAGGTGTTACCTGAACAAGGTATAGTGTTTTAATTAAATGTGTAAATTTTGTAAGTGTTTTATTGTTTAATTTTATGTTTACAGTGAAGTTTTTATTTTTACCTTGTATATTTCATATACCCTTTTGTGATGGTTCAATTCTTAAAAAATTTGTCTAAAAGGGCAAGGAGAACACTTTTTAACAAAAAAAAGAAATAAATTATTAATGTCGATACGGATATAAATTCCATTTTCTTGTCCCCTGCAAAGTCCAGTTTGAGCAGCTATTTAGCAATTGAACGAATCACTATTATCGGTCACTGGAAATTTAATTACACCAATTAAACCGAGATTTATGTTTTTGATCCTTTTGTAGAAATGAATGAGATTTATGTTTTTGATCCTCAGGCCGAACGCAAACATAAACTTGAAATTAAACCGCAAGTGAGCACGTAAGTTGTATATATTTGCTCTCTTATATGAAGTTAGTATATGTGGTAAAATTAAAAATTTATACATGAAATTAGTGTACGTAAATGCGGGTGCCGGAGTAGTTATTATTTAACATTTTCTTGCATGTGTAGGGCCTTCAAAATTTACAAGGCATTCGGTGGCAAGTCTCGAGGAAGTACCTTGAAATGGAAGCATGTTAAGGTGATTTGATTTTCAAACAATAAAATAAATACTATATATTGTTTGGCATATGAATTCATTTTAAACTAACTATTAAGTTATCTTGTAATATTGTTGTAGTGTCCTCAACAATTAGGAGCAACTGACTGTGTATATTATATGATGAGGTATATGCATGACATAGTGAAAAACCACAATCAAAGCATCGATTTACAAAAGGTACTACTTTAGTTTGTTTCCTTCATATTATACATTAGCTACATTATAGGTATATTTCGATCAAATCATTGCTGCAATGCTAGTTAAATGCCAAGTCTTTATTTACTGTTCAGTTCATGTATTTGAAGAAAAAAAATAAACCGAGAAAATGTGTAGTGATGCACCAAGTCGTTGTTTTAGTTTGACCCGTCATATTAGAAGTTAAACTTATAACAATGAATTTTCATATTACTTGTTGCAGCAGCAGGTTTCACCTCTACAATGTTAATGTTTCATCTCAATATAATATTGTTTAATTGTTTATTATTTTATGACACCATGACGTTATTACTAGTCAAATACCAGAAGGTTTTTAACGTTAGATGGACAAGAATTTGATATGTATTGATGAGGCCACAAATTTACAATTTACTCATAACTCTCAACAAATCTTCCTCTTGTTGAGGCATATTTTGCACTATTCAGTATGTATGACATGTATATCAGGTGGTCCAACTTGTTCAAATTTCATTCATAAATGGGTTAACAATTTTTTGCTTTGCGTATGGACCTCAAGAATATCATTTTTTTACATTTTTGTACTTGTATTCACTCTTGTATTCACTCAGAAGTCTGTGCAATCCTCATGGCTGCATTTCATTAATCTTAAAGCCATTTTACAGTTTCCATTCATATTGATATATAAGATCTGATTTTTAAGTATAGAAATTATTTGATTCAGAATTAAATTAGTTATTGATTAAAGTAAAGGTGGTACAAGTGAAAGTTTCACTGTCAATTTTTCTCTCATATAAGCCACTAGCTAGTTGCTGCATTAATTTTATAACATGGATCACGTTGTACCATTCAGCTGTTTAATTTAAAATTATTATGCCTAAGAGGATTAATTAATTGTCTGTTAATTAATGGGATGTGGTTGCAGTTATGCTCGGAGACGCATCCCTATTTTCAGGTAGTATGATAACCGATACAAAACACTGATATTTACAATCAATGTTTTTATTGCTATTTTCTTAATTAATTTTTCTGTCAATCTATGTGAAATAAATTAATTATTATTCAAGCAAACGAAAACATAAGTGCTTGCTTGGCAGTTCTAGTGTATCGACTAAATAAGGGATGAATAAATATAAATTAAAACAACTAATTAGTACCATTTTGGTCCGATGGTAGAAGAAAGGCAGTTTGATGGATGGTGGTATAAGGAGATGTTTATGCAGGAAGGTGCATTGTCAGTGGTTATGGAAGTTGACAGTAGATGGTAGGAGGATGGGCTTTGGTTGGAGAAGGCTGTAAGTTGTAGGAGGATGGGTGGAATAGAAAGGAAGTTGAAGTTTGCTAAGGGGTGGATAGATGATTGAGATGGTACAGTGGTTTCAGCGGGAAGGCAACATTTTTGGATGGTAATGGGTTGGTTTATGGCAAGGGCAGAGGTGATGGTGAGGGTGGTTTTGATGTTGCAGTTTTATGGAAATGAAGGTGTGAAGAGGGTGATAGGGGGATGATGAATGAAGTGGAGACAGTGGGTGTGAGTTTGTTTTCGAGTAGAGGAATTGTAGAGGAAGAGGAGGCAAAGTGATGTGCAGTAGTGTAGTGGTGGACAGGGAATTGCAAGTGAAGTATGTTGTATTAATTGCAGTGTGATGGTGATGGCACTGTTTCAGTGAGATGATGGTAGTTTGGCCAGAGGAATTTGATGGATGATATATGCAGGGTGGCAGTGATATGAGGGGGCAGGCTGGAAGTATGGATGGTGGTAGTTTTGGTTGTGGAAGCTGATGTTATGTTATGTTGCAGGGAGGTTGAAACTGCAGTGATGCAAGGCAATGCAGTGGTGAATGATTGTGTACTGTATATGGTTGGTCAGAGTAAATGAATTGGAGGTAGTGTTGCACTGATGTGAAGGCAGAGGTGTGACTGGAAGTGGAAGCAGAGGTTGTATATGGTATTTGTTGTATGGAGTGTGAGGAGTATGTGTAAAAATATTTGACAGTTTGTACAGGGGGTTTGGTGAATTGTTGCCTATATGCGTTGACAGTGGCTGGATGAAGTATGTTGTTTTGGTTAAGTAAGTGGAATGGTGAATGGCAGTATGATGGTCAGTGGTATTTGAGGGGTGGTTGTGTACTGAAGTGGAAAGGAGGTATTGTGGTGTGGCAGGAGGATAGTGGGAATGGTAGTTTGTAGTGACAGTTAACTATTTGGACAGTGGACAGTGGTGATTGAGAATGTCTCCAACTTAGATATAATCGCTGATGGAATGAAGTAAATATTCAGTGAAGTATTTGGCTGCCGTAATCATCGTTGAACTTTTCGTAGCGATGAGCATGCAGATGAGCTGATGGTCGTGTGTTCTTCAAAGCATTTTGAATATCTTTGGTTGTAACGGGATCGACATGAGGCAATTCTGAAAAAGGGGAAAAAAGATTGGTTATGCCTAGTGAATACTGAAACAATATTTCTGATTGCAGACTAAATGGGTGCAGATGGAGTAACTTAGATAAAACAGTCATATCTTGATACAAGGTAGTTATGGCATTGAAAAGGCTAGTGCTAAGATATATTGCATCTTCAAAATGATTTTACAACAAAGCAGTATTGTATTCTCATAATTCAATTTCTTAGTTAAATGTAACAATCTGTGAATAAAGATATATATATTTGAAATAAATATAGAAATTTTTTAAAGGGACTCCACTTTCGGATATAAGAGTTTTCGATAGGAGATGTCACCGAATTTGGTTGTGAAGGAAGCTGTGGGAAGTTTGAGCAGATGGTTGCAGTGGGATTGTTTCTGGTGGTAGATTGAGTGGTCAGTTGCTATGCAGGTATATGAATGGTGAAATGAGATGAAGGATGGTGGCAGTTGTAAAGTCGATGGCTGGAAGTTATTTCAAATGTTATGACTGCAAGTAATTAGGCGGTGTTGAACTCCAAAAATGGAAAAACAGTTCATGACCTAGCCTACTATTGGCCTCAGTACACTGCTATTAGTTATCCTGGAGAGCATGATATTATGCTTTTCACGGTTTCCAAAACCACTGAACTTGCTGGCTCTTGACTAGGGTAACAACTTGCAAGTTATTTCTCATGTTATGACTGCAAGTAATTAAAAGGTTAACGGAGGTGTTATTTTACTGTAAATGTGCTGGTGGGCTGTTGTGAAAGATGAAAATGTAGCCAAAAGAATGATTAACTTTCTGGAGATGAACATTATTGGAGTTTCAAACGATTCACAGTTAAGAACAGCGAAGATATTCAAAGTAATATCTAATGGATACAAGTTTCCTGACCCAAAGGGAAATAATAAATTGTTTGATTATGAGAGAGAAGTATTGATTTTGAGATGAGGGACTATTAAACATGTAGCAAAGACTACAGGGTTGTTCAGCTATGAAGATCATGGTACAGATACTGTAACTTTTATGGGAAGAATTAACACAGCCACTGTTCCTGGTAATATATCAATTATCATATATGTACAGTGAGATGGAAATTGCAGTGGATGTGGTGATGCTCTGTGCAACAGTGGTAGTGATTGGAAGATGTAAAGAAGGTTGAAATAAGTTAGAAGAGCAGAGGTAGGGGTAGAAGTGTGGTTCAAGGAATGTCAGTGGAAGTTGCGACAGTGAGTGTAGGCAATGTAAAATTTTGTATGACTTGGACAAACAACAACCTTCTGATGTCTTCGTTATTATAAAATCTGAACCCCCCTTTATCTTTATTATAAAATTAATTATAACGAGATCAGTTGATCAACCATTTATAAATTGCATTAGCATACGTTAAATCCAGGATAAAAAACACCTACCTCAAGTACTCTGCTATAATCACTGAGAATGTATCCGCTGAGCTATCATTTAATTTGTTTCCAATATTCAGCTTATGCATGGTTCAACCTGTGTTTGAATTACATTCCTCTCAGACTGATCTTTTATATATATTGCAAAGTATTCCTGACTTAATTATTGTCTTTTGTATAACAATTCTCTTAATTGCAGGACTTTGTACGAGACGGTTCTTATAACCAACAAGAGATAGACGAGGTTCGAGAGAATTTAGCTAGTTATATCATGTATAATTGGATGTAGTTGATTGTGTATGCTGATCTTTTGTAACGTACGTTGGTCTTTTGTTATGTACGTTATGTTTGTGATCGATTATATTCTATTTTGGTCTGTAAACATGAATTATGTTGATGGATAATATAATTATATTTTTTGTTCAATCAGTTCATAGTAACGTTGGTTTATAAAAAATTAAAATTCAATTTCATACTGTTTCTATAATCTTAAACGGTAATTATAATATTATTTTTTTGCTTCAGATATTACTTGTGTCGGTTGTTACTTCAAAAAGAACCGATACAACTTTATATCAATTGTGTCGGTTGAAAAAACAAACATAGCTGACACAAATATCAATCATTTGTGTCGGTTGTTATTAAAGAACCGACACAAAACTATGAACAGTTGCGTCGGTTTTTATAAAAGGACCGACACAATAAACGGCGGTGTGCTTCACTAAACAAGCTGATTTGTGTCGGTCCTTTTAGAAAGACCGACACAACTGTTCATAGTTTGTGTCGGTTCTTTAATAACAACCGACACAAATAATTGATATTTGTGTCGGTCGTACAACCGACACAACAGAAAAATGTCTTTTGTGTCGTCTTCATATGAGTCGGTTGTAAAACCGACACAACAGGGGTTACACAACCGACACAAATGACCAGTTTTGTACTAGTGTTACTTCGTCCTCCCTCTAGGAGGTGCCTTGACCTGGCCATAGCATGGCGCGATCAAGGGCTTATCAATGCTTTAACCTAGCCCTGGCATGGCGTGGATAAAGGCTTACTTTAACCTCCCTCCAGGAGGCACCTTGAACTGGCCATAGCGTGGCGCGATCAAGGGCTTGTCGATGCTTTAACCTGGCCATAGTGTGGTGCAAATAAAGGCTTACTCTAACCTGCCTCCAAGAGGCGCTTTGACCTAGCCAACTTGGCGCGGACAAAGGCTTTGACCATTTAAGGTGATTTTCAAATTCAATGAGAACTTTGCACCCAACCATGTACACTTTTATTTAAGGAAGAGGTGCTTTATTCATTCATAGTAAGAAATATGGTCGCAAGTGTTCTGCATTTCATGTTCTAGGAACCATATTGCCATCTGGTCGACAAAACTTGTAAGCTCTAGGGTGAATTACTTTGCATACGATTAGAGGACCTTCCCAGTTTGGTCCTAGCGGTCCATCCGTAGGATTTCTTATGTTTGCCATCACCCTTCGGAGTATATATCTCCCTCTTGAAATGACCTTGTTTTCACTTCTGAGTTATAGTATTTTGAGATTCTTCTATGATATTCTACAGTCTGAATAGCTGCTTCATCTCTTAGTTCGATTCTTTCTTCAGTTCTTGGTTTGGATCAAATGCATATGCGATTCTTCGATGCGAGGGTATCTCAATTTCAACTGGCAACATCGCTTCACACCCATATGTTAGAGAATAAGGGCTATGTCCCATTGCAGTTCTAGTGGATGTTCGATAAGCCCTGAGTACAAGTGACAATTCTTCCACCCAATTTCCTTTGGCTTTATTCAATCGCTTTTTCAAGATAGTCTTAATAGTCTTATTTGCTGCCTCAACGACTCCATTAGCTTTTGGATGTGCCACAGAAGAAAAACATTTGATAATTCCATTCTTATGGCAAAATCGAGAAAACTCTTCACTTTTAAATTGTGTTCCATTATCATATATAATCTTATAAGGGATCCCTTCTAGTAATAATTTTTTTAATGACGGATCTAAGCACTTTGCCAAAAGTAATTTTTGAGAGTGATTCCACTTCTACCCACTTAGTAAAGTAGTCAATGGCCACTATAGCATATTTTGCTCCTCCCTTGGAAATTGGCAATGGCCTGATTATGTCGATTCCCCATATATCAAAGGGCCATGGTCTTGAAATCGGGGTTAATTGACTTGGTGGAAAACGCGGAATCTTTGAGTATTTCTGTCATCTTTCACATTTCTTTACACCCTCAATATCTTGACCTGCCATTCGAGGCCAATAAAAACCTTTTCTCATTGTTTTCTTCGCCAACTTTGCCCCGTTGGAATGGTCTCGGCAAAATCCTTCATGCACTTCCACCAACAATTTCATCTCATCCTCCAAACTTACACATCTTAAGTAAGGTAAGGCGTATCCTTTATTGTAAAGAACTCCATCCATCATCGTGAAATTCAGAGCATGTCGTCTGATTTTCATAGCTTCAATTTTGTCAGTCGGTAATATCCCTTTGGAAAGATATTCGACAATAGGTGATATCCAAGTGTCACTATAACAGTCATCTGTCCTTAGATGATTAATCTTCTCATTTGGGATTTCTTCATTAATTTCCCTTTCTTCTCTTTCTTATGCCATGGCTTGAGATCTATTTAGAACTAACAATTCCTTCACTTGTTCGAGTATTCCCTCTTTAATACTTGGATTTGTTTGGTATCCTACTGGAACGATACGAGTTTCTGGGGCTCCTCTTGAACTAGCCAACTTTGCTAACGAATTTGCCTGAGAGTTTCCTCCCGTTGGAATTTGGTGTACATAAAAATCTTCAAATAAGTCGAGCATTTTCAATACTTTCTTTACATATAAAGTTAATTTGGCATCCTTAGTCTTATATACTTGCTTTATCTGGTTTACCATTAGTTGAGAATCACTAAAGACTTGAATTCATGAGATTTTAAGCTCTAAGGCTAGAGTTAATCCTACCACCATGGATTCATATTCGGCTACATTATTTATTGTGGTAAACCCTAACTTCATTGCGTAGTAGGCGGTGCCCGTCTGGTGTTATTATGACATATCCTGCCCCAGCTCCTTGCTCATTTGATGTGCCATTCACAAACAACTGCCATGTGGGTTTTTGATCCTTTTCTTTCTCTGATTGTTCTTTAACGAATTTTGTACACTCGTTAATAAAGTCTGCTAATGCTTGCCCTTTGATAGCTAGCTGTGGTTGAAATTCAATGTCACACTGGCTAAGCTCAATTCCCTACTTTACTAGCCTACCTGAAGTTTCAGGCTTACTGAAGACTTGTTTGAGTGGAAAGTTAGTCAATACTCTAATTGGATGCGCTTGAAAGTATAATCTAAGTTTTTGTGCTGTATGTATCAAGCAGTAAACTAATTTTTCTATTATCGGGTATCGAACCTCTATGTATTTTAACCGCCTACTCACATAATAAACAGGAAGTTGAGTCCCGTTTTCCTCTCTAATTAAAACTGAACTATCCGCATGTTCCGAAACTGCTATGTATAAGTACAAGACTTCCCTGTTCTCGGGGCTGGATAGTATTAATGGTCTTTCCAAATGAATTTTCAACTTTTGAAAGAATTTCTTACAGACTTCTCCCTATTCAAATTTTTTCTACTTCTTGTTCACATTGAAAAAGAGAATGCACTTATCAGTTGCTTTGGAGATGAACCTACTTAGGGCGGCTACCCAACCGTTTAAACTCATTACATCTTTGCTGGTTTTGGGCTCAACCGTGTCTTTGATAGCTTGAATCTGGTCTGGATTGGCCTAAGTTCCTTGAGCGCTCACAATGTTGCCTAAAAACTTCATGGAATAAACCCCGAAAGAGCATTTCTGGAGATTCGGTTTCATTTGATATTTCCGTAATACTCCAAACATCTCTTTTAGGTCTTCAAGGTGACTCTTAGCTTCATAAGATTTTACTAGCATATCGTCAACGTAAACTTCCATATTTCGACCGATCTGTTCTTTGAACACTCTGTTTACTAATCATTGATAGGTGGCTCCTGCATTCTTTAACCCGAAAGTCATCGCTTTGTAACAGAAAATTCCCCAATCAGTAATGAAACTTGTATGTTCTTCATCTGGTTTAAACATGGGTAACTGATTGTATCCCGAGTAAGCATCCATGAGGGATAACAATTTGTGTCCAATAGTTGCATTAACCAATTGATCTATCCGGGGTAATGGGTAACAATTTTTTGACATGCTTTGTTTAAATCAGTATAATCAATGCAGGTTCTCCACTTGCTATTCGACTTCTTTACCAAGACAGGGTTCGTTAGCCACTTTGGGTAAAAGACTTCCCGAATGAATACATTTTCACACAGTCATTTAACTTCTTCTTTTAGGGCATCAGATCACTCTTTATCCAGTTGTCTCTTCTTCTGTCGGACAAAGGTCTCTTTTGAATTAATATTTAGTGCATAGCACATAACCAATGGATCAATCCCAACTATATCTGAATGAGACCATGCAAACACATCTCTATTAGACTTAAGAAATTGAATTAAGTCTGTCTTCAAGCTGCTTTCTAACTCCTTTCCCACTTTGACTATTTTGGTTGAATCATTTAGGTCAATACATGTTTCCTCAAGGTCTTCTATAGGTTTTATCCTGTTTACTTCCCCACGGCAGTCAAATTCTATGAGGATTTCTGTGACGACCCGGAATTTTGGGCATTTGAAATTGAAATATTTAATTGATTTTAAATATTTAAAAGTTAATTTTCAACTTGAATCTCAAATATCAGTATTTGTTTGATAATTAAATTATTGAATTAAACAATTGAAAATAGGGTAAAATAAAGAATCTTGAGTTGTGAGCTTGTTAGAAATAATTTAAAAGCTCAGAAAATTTATGTTGTTAATACTAAAGGTGATGAAAATTTTAAATTTTGTATTTAAAAGTGGTTTGTTCAGTTTTAAAAATATACTGTTTAAATTGGTATTTTAAAAATAGCCTTCCGAGGCACAGTCTCGGAATTCGACGAAACCAGTTCCATTGCATCCGTAATATTGTATTATTATCGGGTTTCAATTTTCGTGGTGATTGGAGTTGATGTGTGAGCATACGATATATAAACACGCTGAAATTTATATCGAATTTAATATAATAACTGGATCCAAAAATCTATCTTCTCCATACGATCAAATTAGAACTCGAAACCTTTTCCATTGTGTTCAATATAGGGGTATAACATTATGAATGCTGGGCGGCACGGCTCGATAGGAGTTCAGAATTTGGAGTGTGTGAATCGAGATGATTTGAATTTGATTTAAATTGAATGTATATATTCGTATACACTAGCCGACATTTAGCTGAAATTCTTTCCCCTCAGCCACCGTATCCTTACCTATGCAAGCCTAGCCGACAAATCCTATTCCTTTTTCTATCATACACGCAAAAGCTCTTGTTCATGCATCCACCCCATACCCTTCTCTTTCCTCAGAAGCTAAGATCAAAACAAATATCTAGAGAAGATTATACATACCGAAACCCTCTCCTCTTTTATTTGAAAAAAAATCCACTCCGTTTGCTCTTTCGTTTCCAACCGAACGAAAATCACCTATTGCTATTTCATCCTCTTCGATTCGAGATTTAATCGACTTCGTTTTCAAGTCAATTGAAAGAGGGGTGCATAGCCGCAATGGAACAAGCTCGCGCATGAAGGTGGAAGACCGGCGATCGAACATCGCGTTTGCTGATGCTTGGCAGCGCGTCATCGAGTATCAGTGGCGAGCTTTGCGAAGGGGTTGGGCTCGTTTTCGAGTATCGCGAAGGGTGGCTCACGATCTATTGCGTGGATGATGTTGGAAAGGTGGAAATGGGTTCGTCGGAGGGATGCGATCCGGGTTTGGTATGACTTCTGTTTTTATTTCTAATTCATTCGAGTTTGTATAATTTTTAGAGCAGTGAGGCGAACATGTTGTTAACAGTAAATCAGAAGAAATATATATATATATATATGTATGTATGTATGTATGTATCTATATAGACATACACTTATAATTTAATAGACACTACAACAAAACTTATTTTTGGTTGCATTAGTTGGTTGCATTTCTAGGTATATACCGCTGTTGGTCATTTTAGAATATAAAATGAAACGATGAAACGCTGCTAATTGGTCACGCCAATTATTTATCTATATTTTGCTAAAATTTTCCGTGGTCACTCAAAATTTCTTTCACACCACTTTTTCCCCCTCTCAAAATTGCGATGGGAACAAAACAAAGTCTCTGTCTTCCAATCCCTAACCCTCGTCTTCGTCCCCAAAATCCCTCATCTTCCTCATCTGATATCCCCAAAATCCTCTTCCAATCCGGCATCGTCTCCCTCTTTTTACCTTTGAAAAGTAGAGAATGGCGAAACGTTTAGTTCCCGCGTTCAACTGAATTTTAGTTGAAAAAATCGTTCCTCCTTCTCAAACTTCGTCTGGTATCTTACTACCTGAGAAAACTACTAAGGTAATTCGTTTTAGTTTGACCATTTGTTTTATCATATTTTAGTTAGATCTGGTTTTCATGTCCTTGGATTTTACTGGAAAAAAGAAGTTTAGCGATCCTATTTTTAATTCATTTTTGTTTGCTCTTATCTGGATGCTCCTGAACTAGAAAACTTCATCGGTCAGATTAAGTCAAAAGGTAATAGGTATTTATAATATATTACCATTGTTTGGACCTCTACTTGATATATTATTTCCTAGCTAGTGTATGTATCCCAATCATCTATTTGGTTTATTTACTGAAAATGATGATATGCAGACGATGTAGATAATACAATCAGATAAGTTATTTGTTTTGTTTGCCACTTTTCCCACAACGAAATTGATATTGTTAATTTATATACTCGATGATTCCTTTGATTCACGTTAATTTTATTTTCTTAGAACATGCGCATGAATAATACTGCAAACTAGGATTAACTGTAAGTAATTTGCTTTAAAATAAGTATATATTAAATAATTTCAAACTACCTTTGATTTTCATTGAATTAATTATAGGCATTGAGCATGAGTACCTTATTATTGATTGTTTAAGTCTGTTTAGTTGGTAGAAAATGATATAATTAATCAAAAAAGGTTTTATGCTTAGCTATAGCTACCATAATTTCTTTATTCTAATCCATTTAGAATCTGGGCAAATTAACAGTTTGATTCATGCAAGAACGCATTGGATTTGCCATCAAGGCAACGCATGATGTCGATATTCGCTATAAGAAAACAAAATATTATGCATGTGGTTAATCTAGATTTAGTAAAAAAAAAGTACGATGGTAAGGATTTCGTTAGCATGATTGCTAGCTATATAACTTGGTAGCAATAACTGTCGACATTCAAGTCAAATTTTTAGATAATATAACTTGGGTACTGAAACATTCTGTTGCTAACGAATTCCATACCAACTTCCAAGTTAAGTTAGAAAGATTGCGCAAGCATTCAAAGTAAACTCCATTTTAGCTATCTGTTTTTGAGAAAACTATCATTTTAATTGCAATATATGTACAGTAGAAAAAACTTGTGTTTATTAAAGAGGATTTTCACTCAAGAGCCTCTTTATTCAGAAGCGTTGTTTTTAAAATATGTTCTAAGCTTTAGCCTTTTAAATTGATGATAGAGACGACAACTTTAAGCTAGGCAAGGGAAGCCGCAACAACTTCTTCTTTTCTAGCTTTTGCTTTCATTGACAATTTTCTATGAAACATTTGGCATTAGCTATCAGCTTCTTGTGAAGATTGGTCATATTTTTGTTTATGAGGCATTCAATTTTTTTACCAAAAACTGAATTAACATGTAAATCTTAGATGGCCTTCCATTGATATGGTATGCACAAGATAGTTTTTTTTCGTTCCATGTAAATCTTAGATGAATGGTGAATTAACATGATGGTCACTACTGATTCCAATGTCGCTAATGATTCCATTGATTTTATGGTCTTCTTTTTTGTTCCATGTGTTCCTTCCGATACCGCATCTCTACATGTCGGTATTTACTTTATACTTTCCCTTTGTTTTCGATATTTTGTTTTTTATACTTTGAAGACATACTCACTTTTTCTGAAATAGGTCAGCAATTTGATTGGTTTCGATTAGTTTGTTCCCAATTTGAACTGTGCAGTACTTTAATTAAATGTTTGTTGTTCATGTTGGTACTCTTAATGGAAAAGAGGGTTGAGATGACCAATACCATTTAATTTATTGGCATGTTATAGTTTAAGGTCCTCATAATTTATCCAATTTTTTTGAGATTGTCAGTGGTATCATCTATTCTTTCACCTGTCTACTATAAGATGACATCTTAATAATCAAAATAAACACATATAGGATTTATTCCATTAAAAATGGGTAGACAATTTCATTTCATACCATAAAAGGATTAATTGTTAACGTACTCTAAAATTTTGCTCTTCAACCGGATTATTTTTCTCTCTCTGTGTTTCCATCGTTACCATTCCTTTTTTCTTCATTATTGCCATACAGTTTACATATTGTTGTTTGATCACTACACCATTTTGTAACCATGTCCAAAGTTTTGAGCATGTTCAACGGCCAAAATGACAATGAAAGATTTTGACATGAACAAGCCAGCTGCTGAGGTAGAAGAAGCGGGCTTTTCATCTGGCAGTAATGAAGATGGAGACATCATCAGTGAAGATGAAGCAAGCACACAAAGCAGGAAGAAAAAGCTTCAGCTCTCCAAAGAACAGAGCAGTTTACTTGAAGGAAGCTTCAAACTGAGCCCAGTTCCTAGCCATGTAAGATTTTACATTTATCACTTATCAGTTTAGAGTTTGACAAGAGGAGTATTAACCAAGATTAAGTAACTGCATGTTTATTTATTTTTATTTTTGGTTATAATATAGAGACTGGGCCTATATCATATCTTTGTAGGCATGATTACTCTGGTTATGGATAATAAACTCAAAAGGTATATTTACCTGTCAAATTTTATTTCTATTGTATTGGTTCTATTGTTTTATTTATTCAAATATTTTATTTCTGCCTATTTTTTAAAAATATGTCGATGACTTCAATGTATCTCTATAATATGGCAGATGTTTTGAGTTAACTTGATCTCCCGTTACAATATGAAAATATCCAGCTCTGTATAAAATGTTTTGTATGAAAGTTTTTGGCTTATTGCGTGCCGACTATTAACTGTCGTCCGACATTACAAATTTGTAATTTTTTTAGTATGTCTGGTGTCGACAGACTATTTACGGAATGTATTTAACTTTTATTTTTGGGTACAACTGTAAGAGTTACATAATCAGTGGTTAGAATTCAGAAAACTGGTTACTGATATGACTACTGGGATCATTTTGTGGATTATGCAAGTTTATTTACCATTATAAGCATTATTTGATAAATTTAGTTCGCCTTTTATCGGTATCTGAAAGTTGTTTGTTTCCTGTAACTTATAACATGACATCCCTCTCATTTGAAACGTTCAGCACTGAGTAAAGAGGCTGATAAGACTATCTTAGTTTTACAGACAGAATTTTTTTTGTTTTGTACAATGGGTTTGATGCTTTGGTAGAAGTAGTACTATCAAAGTTATCTAATTGCCAGAGGACAGTATGCAAATTTGATATCACATGAGTTACTTCTTAAAGGTACATTTAAAGTACATGATTTAGACCTATACATTTATTTCAGTTTATATTTTCTGTACGGTTGACCATATTTAATCCAAATACCGGTAAACTGTGAGATCAAAACCATGTAAATGTTAATGTTGATAATTGGGGATAAAAAGGTTCAAGGTATAAATAAGGGAAAAGGTAAGAAGAAATTGCTCAAATTTTTTCCTACAACCCTGTTAACACTTTTAAAATAAGCTTTTATAAATTTTATTCATGCAGGAGGCTAAGCTAAAGGCATCAAGAATGAATATTTTTGTTCGAAGAGAGGGTCCAAATTATCAAACTGGTCTAGCAAAAATGAGGGTTTTGGGTGAGGAACTTGGCGTTCCTCTTGAGGTGAGTAATAATTGTGTTAAATATTTGAATCTTATATGTAACATGCTTAAATTCCTTATAACCAACCTGTATATTTTTGTATTACATGGTGGAATGGATGATGGGTCTCTCATATGGTTGTGTAACCTGTGTTACTAAAAACATGGGGGGAGCAAATTTATCTAATCATTTTTTCATTATATTCATATATATATATATATATATTATGACCCATACATATAATAAGTGATACCTTCCTCTGCATCAAATTAGCTTTGTAGCTGTTACAAAGTATAACACACATATATTAAGTTAAGTTGCATGTTCAATTTTTGACTCAAGTCCAAACTTGAATCCATATACTTTAATTGATCCTTGAGTACTGAACCTATCCTGATATTGTCTTCCATTGTGCAATACTTGATCAAATTGATATATTTCTTTTTATTCTACTAGTGTAAGTAATGACATTCCCTGCTATATTTGCTAATGTTGTTTAATCTATGATTGTTATTATGAACTCAGAGTTAATTATTATTTTTCTTATTAAATCGCGTGGTTTGAAGTCTACGGTACAACTTAATCTATCAAAATTTTGATACATAGAACCATGTATATTGAGTTATGTGCAACTTTCTTCATATTAATTTCGAAATATACCAACCCTACTCTGCTTACGTTTTTGTCAAACATTACCTTGTTAACAAAGTAATTGATATAAGATACAGTATGACATGCAGTGGCATATGTATCATGCACGTGTTAGCAGCTTGATATGTATCCTGATAAGATATACTCAGTATTTTATTTGACAACTACTCTTTATCCTTCTTATTCTCGTTTTATGTCAATTTTAAAGGATCTGTTTTTGATTGCAGGTGTATGGACCTGAGGCCACGATGACTGGAATCTGCAAGCAAGCTATTGATTGTATCATGTCAGTTGCATGATCCAAGTATTTTGTTTCTTTTTTGTATATCAAGTGTGAGAATGTAAACTTATAATTATCTGTACAACAGGAATAAGAATCTCAATTCAATAACAATAAGAATTAAGAATCATGTGTTACATTTATCTCGAAAGGAATAAGAATGTATTGAAATGGTTATGGATATTTTATTTGATTATATGGTTAATGTGTTTTTTAACTTATTTGAATATGATGATTATGTGAGTGATTGTTGATTGATATAATAGAATCAAAATAGATCATTAACAGGAAATAATAGCATGAAAAAATGGTGTAAAATAATAAACAACTTTTAGTAGCGTTTCAAAAACGCTACCGAAATATATATAGTGGCGTTGAGTAAATGCAACCGTAAAACAGGGGTAAAGTTGGAAATTCTATTAGTAGCGTCAAAAAATCTTTTGGTGGTGTTTTTTAAACGCTACAGAAATATTTATGGTGGCGTTTGAAAAACGCTGCCAAAAATGCATTTATAGTGGCGTTAAAATAAATGCAACAAAAAATCATGGATTTTTAGTGGCATGTTTTCTCGTAACGATTATGAAAACGCCACCAAAAGTTTTTGTAGCATTTTTTGAGCACTACAAAAAATAAATTTCTTGTAGTGAGAGGTATATTAAGGTAAGGTTTTGAAATGGAATTTTTAAATATTTAAGAAGTTTGTATAAAACCAGATTTACAAAATTTATGTAAGTTACTTTATATGCAGTTTCAAAAAGGAAAAAATAAATATACTTTTTCAATCTACTCGTTTATTTTAAATAATGTATTTAGGGTAATTAATTTGGTTGATTTACTTGTTTAGTTATTTTAGTTATCAAGGGTAATGTATTAAAGGAATTTAATTTTAAATAGTTAGTTAATTAAGTCTTTTAAAGGGAGGTTTATTTATTTAATTAACTTATCTAAATTATTTTAGTACAAAAGGTTATTTATTATAGAAAAATTATTTAAAGTAATTAGTAGTTTAAAAAAAACAAATTGTTAGTTTAAATTTAACAAATAAATAGTAATTAATTGTTTGATTTATTCAAACGTTAATAAATCGTAAACTGTTATTCAAGGTCTAAATTGTGAAGAATTGTGAAGAAACAAGCTAGTTTGGGATGATGGGTTGCAAACAAAATAAGGTGAGTTAAACTCACTCATCTGGTTGTTATTTAAATTTGAATAGATAAATTTAAATAATTGGTTGAATGATTGAATTGATTGGATGTGGTATATTATATATATAGTATATATATATTGGAGTGATTGATTTCCCGCATTATATAGCGGATGAGACTCTATGCGCCGCATAATAGCAGAGGATATTTTATAAATCAATATACTGCGATATTCCACCTCAAAGTGGAATTGGTATTATGCTAACATCTGTGGATGCAGGGAAACAAGTTGGAGGGATCCAACTGGATTCCTCAAAATTATTTAGATTATTTGATATTCTGTGTTATGAATATTGATATCATCTGATGATTTTATTGATGATTGAAATATTGGAAGATATAGTTGGATTGAATATCTAAGTATAATGAGTTATTGAATTCTATAGAATGGGATTTTTGAAAAGAAATAAAAGAGTAAATTTTAAGTAAAATAATTCAAGTGAATTGAAATAAATTTAATAATGAATTGAAAAGAAAAAAAAAGTGATTCAGGATTTTAACAAACATGGAATAAGGGAATTTTGAATTAACAAGGGAAATATAAACTTTAAAACTAAAGTGATATTAAATTTAAAGAATAAAGAATTTATTTTTGAATTTAAGGATTAAATTTAATTAAAGGATAAATAAGGAGTTTTGGAAATTTGAAATTGGTATTTTCAGTTAAAAAGGGGTTTTAACTGATAATAAAGAAATAAATCTAAAAGTTAATATATTTTGAAATAAATGAAGTAAGTAAAGAAATTATTTCAAGTGAAGTGAGTTGGAAATCAAATTGTAAATTGATTTAAGTATTTGGAATTGAAATTTTAAAGAGAAGTGAGATTTTGGAATTTATAAACTGGGTTTATAAAAGTGAAGAAATCTATCAGTGGATATTTGAAAAGAATAAATTCACGGTGGGAATTTATTATAGAAATGGGTAAATTTGTTTAAAAATAAATAGTGATTTATTTTGAAAGATGTGAATGAAAAGTGTACCTTCCTGAATAGCCAAGTGCGTTTCCAAAGTAAACTTTTAAGTATAAGCTAAAGGTTTAAAAGTTGATTTAAAGTATGTTTTGGAAAGTCTATTATTTTTAAATTTTTAAACTTTAAAGTAAGTATTTTTCAAATCTATTTTAATAGTAATGATTTAAAAATGGTTTGGTATTATGTTTTAAATGATAAAAGAATTTAGTTTTATATTTTATTAAGTAGCTTTATTTTAAATAGTCTTAAAGTATATCTTTTTGAATAAAGTATTAAAGTAGTTTTAATTTAAATGTTTTAAAGTATATTTTATAATAAAGTGTTTCTAAATTATTTTAAAAATCTAATGTTTTTGGTACTTGGTGATTTCAGTGGAAATAGGAATATTTGGAAAATTTATTCCATGAGAGAAGGATGGTTTGAAATTGTTTTCAAAGGATTTAAAATGGAAATATATCTTGCGAAGATATTTTGAGGTTATTAAATAATTTGGAAAATTATTTATTGTTTGATGGATGTTTGTGAATGTTAATTGATAGTTAAAGAACCGACTATCAATATTGGCCAATGCGTTGATCGTTTCGAAGAGACCGGGATCGGGATTAATTTTTCGAAAACCACTTCGATTCGGTTTGTACGTTTTCGTGGGAAACGAGTTTAGAGTTGGAGCAGTGAAGTGCAAGGGCTAGTCGCTACTAATCCTGAGGATATTTACAAAATGGATGTAGTAGGAATAGTGCCTTCGGTTCCGTTCGGACCCGGGATGGACTTGTATGGATGAATGCTTTTGGAACATCGTCAGCGGATGATGGGCATTCTAAGGGATATGTTCTGAAAGGTAACGCTTAGCCTCGGGCCTCATCAACCGGGAATGACTGAAAATCAGGGGTTATGCAGCAACGCTTCGTGGGTAGCCCCCACTTGAGAGTAAGGTCATCCCTGTCTAGATGTCCCTTTTTATTTCGGCTTAGTGGTGCGGTTGCTGATCAGGGGATTGGGAGTAATCCTCGGTATGCTAATCTACACTAGGTACTGTGATAGGTGGTACCCTAGTGCCTAGCCATTGATGGAAATCCATTCTCCCTACGTGCATTGTACGGTATTTGTTTGTATTACCCACATTGTGGCTAGTATGCTGGAATTTAATCATGTAACAATTTCAGCTATTTGAATAAGTATTTGTATATAGACACTACTATAATATCAGAGGATTTTGATAAGAAAGTGTTTTTGCTATCGTAAGGTAAAAACCCGACATGTTTATTTGTGGCATGGTCTTACGAGATGCTTTTAATTTCAAATGGTTTGGAAAACTTTAATAGTCCAATTGAGTGTGTTTTCTCACGCTGGTTTTCCAGACTGACTTGGGTGTTATTTTATTATAATGCTCGGGTCAGACCGAGTATTATAGGTTACATGATATGATGCTGTGGAGCTCAGGAGACGAGGTGGATGGCGAGACGTATCACTCGTATTTGTTGTATATTCCGCTGCATTGTGTAGACTGTGTATTCTGTTGTGGGACAAGTTAATATAACTGTCCAGTGATGTATTATTGATTTTGTTGTACTCTGATAATGAGATGTATAAACAGATATAGTTTCTTTTGTGTAAAGATCAGTTGTATCTATTATATTTTATTCCACTGCGATGGTTAGATTCTGTTGTTGCTTTGTTTTCTTCTTCTACCTCTTCTTCTTTAACCCAAAAGGTTCGTATTTCCGTTCTTCTTGAGTTCATTAATGGAGATTAATGTCAATTTAAGGGGTACGGATTTGCGGGTTGTTACAGTGGTATCAGAGCTTAGGCTAGCAATAACCTTGGCTCTGGTGGGATTTCTCATTAAAATAGAATCTGTAGTACTCTAGAATGAGTTTGAGTGTATTAATAGATAAGAGCGCGTATTTGTTAGTGAATATAAAATGGTTTTATATTGTGTTGATTGGTTTATTGAGTAGTTTATGGATTCTGGTTAATACGAGTAATTAACGTTATTGATAGGGATCTCTAAACACTTGAATAGAACAATTCGATACAGTATTGTTTTAAAATAGGGTAAATGAAATAATTTTACCCAAATTATTTTGTATATAAAAGAAATAATTTTCGAAAATTATTATAGTTATATATATGGATGCTTGGTTGTTAAGGAGTGATAATATTAAGTTATTATCACTATTGTGAGAAAATTAAATAAGAAATTGAAATCATAACTAAAAGCTAAGAAATAAATTCATATACAAATGGGAGTTGTAAATGCAAATTTATAAATGTGATTTATAATTTGAAATAAAATTCCAGAGTAATAGTTGTATGTGAATTGAAAGGATTTGGAATTTGAAATTTTGAGAAAATTTAATTCCTTTGAGTTTGAAAATGGTTTTCAAAAGATTTTGAAGAAATAATAGTGATATTATTTTAGAAATATTTTGAATTCGTTTGAAATCTGGTGAGGTTTGGGATTTAAAAATATTGAAATGCTTTTGATTGGGATAAAAGCACTAAACTCTCTTCGGTCGCTGGAAAATAATTCCGATGATGATCACGACATCATCGGTGTTCATTTTCGAGTTTTCAAGAGAGGAATTGCTACCTGGATGTTTTGGATTGATGTTTGTTTGCAAAACTGGGTTTTGGTTTTGAAAATTTAAAGAAATAGTTGGTTATACCAAAGGATTTTGGATATAATCGATTTCAAATGTGATTTTGAAGTGCTGAGAAATCACTTAAAACTCTGGAAGTTAATTAAAAGTGTTTATAGAATAATAAATAAGTTGTGGCATATAAAAATTTAGAAGTGGGGTAAGTAAGCCTAAAAAAAATTATAGTTTTGTATTTTGGAAGATGAATAAAAATCCAAAACTTGTATTATAAAATAGACTGAACTCAAGTAAAATAGATAAGGTGATTTTTGAGACAAAAATCAAATATTGGGTATAAAATTGGAATAAACTAATTGTTAATTGATTAGTTAATGAAATATGGAATGAGTATACTAATTGAATTAAATTAGTAAAATAAAATGGAATTGAATAAAATTCTATGGATTGATAGAAGTAAACAAATATTGATTTTTGAATCAATTGACATGAATATGAACTTGTTTGGATTAAAAATGGATCGAATGTAAGAAATTGAACTGTATACCATTGAAATTGAATGAAATGGCAGATGAATTGATTGTAAGCAATTGAATTAGTTTCAAAATCATATAATTTGCTTATGGAAGTGTTTAGTACTTGTTGCTTATGAAATGTATGTATTTAGCTATTGAAAATAAGTGAAATGTTAATAAAACTTTATATATTTGTCACTTACATATTTAAATTGAGTAAGTACAGGTATAGGGGAGCCGTGTGGCTGGATTTGGTTGTGCAAAATGCTAAAATAATAATCAGCTTGCTTATAAATGCTAAATAGAGGTACGCCTACGCAATAAAAATAGGAAATATGAACTGTTTTTGTTTTCCCGATCGTGTGGGTTGATGTATATATATTTATATCTCTTGTCAAATTGCAAAAGCTCCTCCGTACAAAGGAGACTCTGTCAAAATTTTCCGAAAATTTTGGGAGTTAGAAATTTTTTGGAAACGACAAATGAATTTAATTGAATATTTGGATGGTAATTAATTTAAAATTGTGTATGTAAAGTAAAGTGGATAAAAAAATCAATATTCAGAGTTTGAAGACAAATTGAATGCAAGAAAAATTTGAAAATGAAAATCTGAATGAAAATTTGGAAATAAGGGTATTGAGATTTGAAATGAATTAGTAAATTGAAGCAAATTGAAATTCATATGGAATTGGAGTTCAATTTGAATGTAAACTTCAGTAGTGAAGTAGTGAAAATAAATATAAGAAATATTTATACTGGACTTAAGAAATGAATGATGAAGTTCTTAAGTAAATTGGTATTGGGAATATATTAAGTGAATAATTGAATGAAGATTTAATCTGGAAGTTGTGAAATGGGATAATTGTGGATAAGTGAATAGAAATCAAAATGAATGTGAATAAAGAGAGAATTGATATAAGTAATGATCAATTGGAATAAATACGTAGGATGTACGTATATTATTTATTCGCATAGCGATTTGATCCAGAATTCGAGCACAGAATTTCGAGGTAATTATACCGATCCGAGTTGGGATTTTTCACTCGATTTTCGACGGCGAACCCTGGATATGGGATTTTGATTGATTCTGGGTATTCTCTATCATAGTTGGTGACTATGCAAGGAGAATGACAGTTTCTGATCAAGAAAGCAGATCTGGGTCCGCACTAGGGAGTCGGGTGAACGATACTAGTTCGGAAGTGAAATTGTGAGATCGAGTGTGCGATCTAATTTGGTATTGCGTACGAATGATATATGTGCATCGTACGGCTTAAGTGTAACGACCCCGAATTCTAATTACATTTAAATTGATAATTAAATGAATTTTTGAATTTAAATTGTAGATAAATGGTTTAAAAATGAAAATATATAAGATAGATAAAGTATAAAATAAATACATTGGATAAAATCCAATAACAAATTAAAAATCTAGAAATTCACCTATATTATAAAATGAATAAATTATATAGTTTTATTCAATATAAAGTAAATATATATCTTAGTAAATCAATACAAGATAATACCAAGTAATAAAACAAACAAAAATAATAAAAGAAAAATAAAGTAAAAAATAGAAGTTTACTCATATTATAAAATAATGAGACAAGACAAAATAAAATCTAATAACGTATTAAAAATTTATATTATGAAGCAATATTACAAAGACTAAAGCAAAATATATACTTGAATTTGAAACAAGTAATGGAACAAAATGATGATTAAGCAAGGGATAAGTATGAAAGCCACCAACACAAGATTCAGCCGAGTCAGACTAGCAAAGCAAATAAAAATATATATATTTGAAGCCTGCAAAAGAAGATGGTAAAGTACACTCAAGTATTCATAAAAAAAATTGATATTGTACAAGCTAATTAATGAAGCCATCAGCAACACTATCTATCAGCCTCCAAAGAAATGAAATATCTCTGACCAAACCAAATATCACTTGTACAAAATATAATAACCCTGTAACTTCACTTTGCATATTTCAATCTCCACTTCAGTTTCGTTCGTTCATTTTTAAGCTGAGCAAGAAAAAAAACTGAAGTAAAGAACCATTTTTTTTTAAACAAAACAAACTTCAACCTTAAACAACAACACAATACAAAATCAAAGCCAAAGAATCAAAGATGAGAATCTCAGCTTGCAAATTCCTGTTTTAAGTAGCAGCTCTGTTCTTTCTTAATCAAGGTGAGTAAACCAACATATTAGACTTGAATCTGTTTAACTCTTGATATATGTGATTAATGCTTGAAATTAAGTTGTGAAAAATGATGTGCATGAATGTTTTTAACTAGATTAAAGTTTGAACTACATTGTATATTGGTGTGCATGCCAGTGTATATGTATATATACATCTCTGTTGTATGAACAGGCTCAGATTCACTAGAATAAATTCATATCTCTAAATATAAACAGATTTAGGTGATAATCTTTAAATAAAATATGTTTGTATAATCAAGATCTAAGTTTTAAAAATAATAATTTCAAGTGTTTAAGTTGAATATTTATTTCAAAAATGAAATTACAGTGAAAATCATTTAAAATCAAAAAAATCAAGTAGCAAGATTTCGTATTTAAATTATATAAACAGATTCGTGGTGAAGAATGATGATTTTTGATGTTAAAACCACGATTTTTTAAATTTTGGAATGATGAAAATTTTCGAGATGAACGGATTTGCTAGTTTCATCAATTTCTTGTCGTTCGATGGTGGATGGACGTTGGGTTTGAAGCTGGAGGTGGCTGGAGGTCTGGGGATCGTTGGAAAAATAGTGGGGGATTTTATTGATCGTCGGAGTGATCTGGCGGCGACGAACTAGGGTTTAAACCCTGGTTTTGGTCGATGTCAGATTTCAGGCTAGTTCGTCAACGTCGAGGCACCGGCATCGTTCGGAGGTGGGGGAATCGAAGCGTGGTTTGGCGATGAAGCTCTGGGCACAGTGGCGAAGGTTCTGATGACCGGAGGTGGCTACTCGAGGCGATTCTTTGATGATGAGTTCTGTTCCAATAGGTAGCCTGGTTGCTCGTTTTCGATTGCGAGGTTGTTTCAGGGTTTTGGGTGGTCGTAATCGTGAGAGGAGGTCGAAGACGATATGCTGGCGTCGGTGAAGTTGATCAGAGCAGTGCTGATCGCGCGTACACGTGCACGCGTGTCATTATGTATCTGGGTTGCTTTGAGTTGTGGAAGAGGAAGAAGGCTCGTTGCTTTCGTGGGTTGACTCGAAGCTTTACTCGATGATTCCCAGTATTGGCTCGAAGCAGGTTTTGATAGGGCTCGGGAAGTTGTTTGTACAGGTTTAAAACCTGTTCTGCTTTGAAATTTTAAAACAAAATTTAAAATTATAAAACCAAGTTAAAACCGAGTTTTGAATCAAATTTTAAAATGTGAACTCAAGTTAGCTTAAAAACATAGTTTGTGAATAAATAAAGTTTTTAAAATTAAATTGTTTAATAACTTAAAAAGTTTTAAGCAATTAAGTGGATTTAAAAGATTTGAATTAAAAATGGATTTTGAAGTTGTAAATGAAGAATTTAAACAAAGTTAAATTAAATTTGAAACCTGGATCTTAAATCTAAATTCTAATCCTGAATGTTGAAATGAAATTAAGTTTTATATAATTTATATGTTTAAAATTAATTTTTAAACTTTATATAAGATAAGTTGGTATTCATTTTAAAGCTTAAAATAAAAATGAAATTTAAGCAGTAAATTAGAAATAAATGTTTTCAAACATATTTGTGAGTGATAAATGAAATCATTAATAAGAATAAGTTTCTTTAAAGTTAATGGAATTTATTAATTTGTAATTCATAAATTATTAAGTTAATTAGAATGGTTAATTAATGTTTGGATTAATTTATGAGTTATTAATGGTTGATCGATTTTTTAATTAATAATGATTAATGTAAATAATTTCTTTAGCAAAGTAATTAAAGAAATGTTATTAGTTAATGAAGATAATTAACTAGGA
This sequence comes from Allium fistulosum, assembly GCA_030737815.1. NCBI lineage: Eukaryota > Viridiplantae > Streptophyta > Magnoliopsida > Asparagales > Amaryllidaceae > Allium > Allium fistulosum. The sequence continues at coordinate 713,533,549 of CM060905.1, forward strand.
ATTATTAAGTAATTAAATTAATGTGATTAATTTTGATAATTAATTAGATTAATTAATTAAGATAATCAATTGTAGATTGTTAATTACATAATGAAAGCAATTAAGGGGTTAATTAATTATGTAATTGGTTTAAAGGTTAATTAATTAAATGATTGAAGGTTAATTGAGTTATTAATTAAGATGAATTAATTAATAATCAAAGGTTGATTAATCATTAAAGGTTAGTTAATAAATGATTAAAGGACAATTAATTAAAATGGTTTATCATTAATTAATGATTAATTAACCAAGATTTGTAGTTATTCATAAGTAATTAATCTGGTATAAATTAATTATAATCAGATATTAATTGATCCTACTTGTGAATGTTTGGACTTGACTGAATGATTGAATTGTTTGATATCTCTGAATTGTGATGCTTTGTGACATATTACGATTTGTGTGTGATCTGTAATGTAGTTAATTATCTGTGATATATATCTATGATCTGTGAAAGAAAGATAAGCGTTATAGTTTATATCGCTTATCAACTATATTTCTGTATTTTAATCTGTGATGATTGATGATGTTGCACTATTGTGTGAAACCCCTGAACTACACCATACACACACAAATATGGATTTCACATGGAAATCGGTTAAGTCACAGATGATTTAAATTTAATATTTTTGAAATTGAAATCTTAATTTCAATTGATTTTGGAAATGAATTTGGATTAAATGTTAAAGATTTTGAAATGGAGTTTTTAAGATGAAAGTAATTTTAAATAACTTAATAAAGTTTCCAATTTAAATAATTTAATTTGAATTTGAATTCAAGAGTTGGAATTGAATTTCATACTTGGAAATTATGGTTAAAGATGTTATAAATGTGTTTATATGAATTGGAACCATTTTAAAATATTGGTTTGAGAATTTGAATTTAACCCAAGAACCTTAACTCGTATAAATGAATCAGATTTCCAAAAATGAAAACTGTTTATTTTAAAAGAATAAAAGCTTTCATATAAGAAATGAAATTCCAGTTTAATTAAAGGAATTTCAAGATTGAAATGAAAAATGGTTTTTCCAAGTTATGAGTGAATTCTTTTTGAAAGCTATGAATTAAATCTGTTTATTTTTAACAGATTTAAAATGGTGATTTGTTTAAACCATTTGAAATGGAATTGTTTTGAAAGCTATAAGTTAAATCTTGATTTAAAGATTTAACGAGTTAATCCAATTGAAATGGAAAAATTGATTTGGAAAATCTGTGAATGAATCTTTTGTTTAAAAGATTAAAGTGTGGAAATTGTTTAAACCGTTGAAGGTTGTTAAAATGAATCTTTTTGTTTAAACATTTGAAAATGGTAATTTGTTAAACCATTTGAAAAGAAAGTTGGGTTTAAGTTGTGACTTAATTGAAATCCCAATATCCATATGTTTTTAAAGTATTACGCTCATTATTCGGTTTAGCCGGGAGAGGACCTTAGTGTCACATAACCCATTTCGAATAAGTGATTCGTTGTATATGGATAGCATTTGAAGACCGGTGGTGAAGACCGGGTATTTGCGAAAATGATAGGATGACCTATCGATTGTCTTTGCACTGAGTTTCTCCGGTATAGAGATTTCCTAAGTGATGGGAAGTCCGATCGAGATTGTGAATACCCGGATTGCAAGGGCTTCTTCGGAAGTGCCTTCGGTTCTGTTCGAACCCGGAACAGACTTGTATGGTTACATGTCTGACATTACGCTTTGAGATATAAAGCAGATTTCTTTCAAATACATTTCTGTTGGTGGTGGAGAATTTATTCTCTTAGCTTTACACCCTTCTTTGAGACGTACGAGCTCAGAGGTTATGTAATTGAAGGTTATCAGCGATATATTCCCAATTTGGTAATGTGGCATGCTGAGTGTTGCTGTGTGATGATCATTGTTTGATCATTTGTGATATGATCATTTGTTTGATCATTTATCTTTGTGATCATTACTTTGATCATCTGTTGACCCAAAGCATGGCTTTGTGGAAAATGCGTAGCTTTGTGGACGAGACTTCGTCAGGGCCTCACAACCCGGAAATGGTCGAAACAGGAATGTTGCGGCAAGGTTATGAGGGTCGCGCCCTTTAGGGTATGTCATTTCCTTCTGGAAAGGGGTGGTATCATGGTATGGAGCTCAGATACTTACTCATGTGGACACACTTTATTTATTATGTGTGATGTTGTTACCGAGCGCTCGGATAAAGGTCCCAAAGGACCGGGGGATGGCATATTCGTGAGTTACCTGTTACAGGGGTAACCCGGCCTTGTTGGCAGAGAGCAGTTTGTCTCTCGGAGCGTCCAGCCAGAGGCGTTTCTTTCGTGGCATAGGAAGTTCCTTAGCCTGACCATTTGTTGGAAATCCATTTCCCAATACGGAACTTGTACGGTATTAGTTGTAGAACCTGCCATTTACTTATGGTGGCGCCCCACTGTTTAGATGGTAGCTATAGTAGGCATAGTTCGGAATGTCTATGCTGACTAAGATTTATATTCTACTTTCGAAATGTTTTCTACACTATGCACTAATAATAATATCAAAATGTTTTGTTTACGTAGTAAGCATCTTTGACTATCATAAGGAGAAATCTCCTCCGATTCTGCGTTTGCATTGTGTGTGTGTGCGGGAGGCCTTATGGTAGTTTCATTTTCTAAAAGCATTGCGAATTGACAATTAAAATTCTCTGCTATTTGTTTTAAAGATAAACTGTTTTTGTTGCTCACACCAGTCCCATGACTGATCCGGAGTTTATTGTTCCCTTCCTAAACTCTTGGTGCCCACTATTTTCCACATGGGCAGTCTAGAGTTGGGTTTTTCAGATATTTAGATTTAGTAGATTATCTGGAGCTAGTTCAGTCTTTGGATATGAACTGCACTTGCTTATCTTTGTGCCTCGTTATTGGGAGTTCGAGCTATTTCTGGATCGGTGTTTTGAAGATGGAGATTATCCGCTGCTGGTGTTATCTATTTTCTTTTCCGCTGTTTTCTTGTATTATATCTCTGATGTATATTGAAATTCATTTTATCATTCTATTGTATCATATTGTATCAGATTATTGTATCTGTCATTGTATCAATGTTATATATATTGATATATTCTTTTTCTTCTACTGTGTTGTTATACTTAATGGTTTTATAAGCTCCGGCGACTCGGATTTGAACGGTCGAATCTACGGCATTCGAGTACGATGTAAAGTATGGATGTCGATTTTCGAGCGGGCAAAATTCATATCATTACATTAAGTGAAGCAAATGTTGTAAATTTTGTAAAAGAAATGAACAAAATGATTTTGATGAGGTGAATGGATATTATGGCTAAGTAGGATACAGATATTTAAAAGAAAGGATATATGGATGTTTTGATTTCAGAAGATAAATTTAAATGGCCGACAAAAAAGGTATGTATTTCAAATTGTCATATGAAATTTGATGGTTTTCTGGTCTAGCCACTTGGCCTTTTGTTTTCTTTTGAAATTTGGGGTTCCGTAAGGCCATTTTGTAGTAATACCGAGCTAGCCGCGCAAAGGAGACGCTGGCAAAATTTTTTGGAAATTTAGGGAGGTAGAAATTTTTTTGATAATTTAAAATTTGAATTCAAATTTAAATTTAAATTGTTAAGTAAGTAATATTGTTTGGGACTTATGGGTAAGTCTAAGGAGTTAAAAGAGGATAGTGTGTCATTGATAAAGGATTTGTTTTGGCAAGTTGTTAAAACTATTTGGGTTAAGGAAATAGTTAATGGGTTATGGATCATTCTTCTTAACCAGTAATTTCGAGGACGAAATTCTTTTAAGGGGGGAGGAATGTGACGACCCGGAATTTTGGGCATTTGAAATTGAAATATTTAATTGATTTTAAATATTTAAAAGTTAATTTTCAACTTGAATCTCAAATATCAGTATTTGTTTGATAATTAAATTATTGAATTAAATAATTGAAAATAGGGTAAAATAGTGAATCTTGAGTTTTGAGCTTGTTAGAAATAATTTAAAAGCTTAGAAAATTTATATTGTTAATACTGAAGGTGATGAAAATTTTAAAATTTGTATTTAAAAATGGTTTGTTCAGTTTTAAAAATATACCATTTAAATTGGTATTTTAAAAATAGCCTTCCGAGGCACAGTCTCGGAATTCAACGTAACCTGTTCCATTGGATCCGTAATATTGTATTATTATCGGGTTTAAATTTTCGTGGTGATTGGAGTTGATGTGTGAGCATACGTGTTAACCCTTAATTTTCTTCGACTCAAGAAGTATACGACTCATGGCCCAGACGACTTAACGAGTTAACACTATCAACGGCCTACGAGATAAGAAGTGAACGACTTAAGTTATGTCACGACCTAACGAGTTTAAGAGCTAACGACCTAATTGCTGAAGGGACCTACGAGTTAGCAGGCCTACAACTTAAGGGGGGTCTCCGACTTAACACTCAACGAGTTAAGCTATCTACGACTCAACGGGTTAAGCTGTCTACGACTCAACGAGTTAAGGTTTGTACGACTCAAGAGGATCTTACGACTTAAGGATCTTACGACTTAAGGGTCTTACGACTTAAGGGTCTTACGACTTAAGGGTCTTACGACTTAAGGGTCTTACGACTTAAGGGTCTTGCGACTTAAACGTCTTGCGACTTAGACGTCTTACGACTTAAAGGCTATCAGGTTAAAATCCAGAGTCCAGGCCTATCTACCTTTATCTGGTAAGTCGGCCACGACTTAGCACTTGTCTTTAACTGAGCCACAAGATGACCCAGTAAGGCGCCCACGAGTTACGACTCATCGTAAGTCAACTACGAGTTACGACTTATCTTAAGTCGGTCACGACTCATGACTTGGGAAAAAACGAGAGTTCAGAATTCGACTCCTATAAATAGACCACCACTTCCAACATGGAGAGGACTTTTGGCCATTCATTCCTTCAAGCACCGCTACTCTGTTGAAGTCTCCATTCATCCAGCAATCAAAGATCCTCAAACATTCAAGACGCTACAACAAGCTTCAAGAGAAATTCCTTACATCCAACATGGATTCATCGAATTTCATCGACGAAGATTGAGCTAGTAGTCAAGATTGTTTCTTTTGATCAAGTTGTACTGTTTTAATAAGAGATTTGTATCGATTTGTAACTGAATTCAGTAATAAAGAGATTCAAAGTGGACGTAGGCTTAATCTCAAGCCGAACCACTATAAATTGCTGTCTTTTACTGCTTTTCTGCCAGTTTACTACTTAAATTCTGTTCCCGTCACGCGGGTGGTGCTTTCACGATTCTATTACATACACCGGGTGTTAGCGTTCACTTTTTAGCGTTAACATTTTGGTGCTTTCACTGAGAATTGAACTCAGGCTACTACTCACCATTGCTTCACGGAAGTTTGCTGAAAGAATTTCCTACAGAACCAGAAGTTTATCAGACATAATGGCTCCTGGAAGGAAACGAAAGTCTGTCAGAACTGACGATGACCGTGACAATACTGCCACTTCTCTCTCTCCAAATCAGGCAGCTCCAAGCGTCGGTGTGACGCGACAAGAGTTAGATGCTGCTGTATCCGGACTGTACCAGCAGATTGAAACTCAGAATAATCTGATGATGGAAAAGCTGAATGCTCTATTTGGTACGAATCAAAGACCAATAAGTAATGAGGGATACTTTGCTAATGCTGCTCCCAATTCCGAGGGGAGAAATATTCCTCACGGGGGATCAGGTGCTGCCGAAGGGGCACCCCTCCAGGTCGAAGGATCCAGGCCGTCACCAGTTCTTCATGAGCATTTACCTGGACAAACCCCCGAAAAGATGGCCGAGGTCTATTCTGCGAAATCTCTGAACAATGAGGAATATCTTTCTGGTATGATCAAACAGATAATGAAAGAGAGCATGCAAAGAGATGAAGATGAGAGCGAATGGGGATTCGCACCAAGTAGAACTCCGTTTACCGAGAAGATTCTAAAGGCTGAATTTCCTAGAAAATTTGTTCCCCCCACCATTCCTGCTTATTGGGGAACAAGTGATCCAAATCAGTTCTTGTATAAATACGACTGGCACATGACCAGCGCAAGAGCAACTGACGAAATAAAGTGCCGATATTTCCCAGATTATTTGGAAGGAGTAGCACTTCTCTGGTTTACCAAGCTTCCTGTCCGATCTGTAGATCAGTTTTCCGATCTGACTCGAAAATTCAAAGAGCAATTCAGGCTATACGCTACAAAGGCAAAAGACATAATGTCATTGTCCAGTCTTGAACAGAATCCGGGAGAGCCTATTAAGTCATTCTTGAACCGCTTCAATTTAGCTCTGGCAGAAGTCGATAACGCAGAGCCACGAATGATCTTGACCTATTTGATGCGTGCTATCGACAAATCGAGCGAATTTGGAAAATGGCTGAAGATGAAGGAGCCAAATTCGCTTGAGAAATTCTACAAAAAGGCTGACGAATTTATACGCCTAGAGAATCTTTCCGCACCAGCTAAAGTTGCGACAACAGTGGTGGAAAATAATGCTACCGTTCAAAGTAAGAAAGAACCTGCAGATCAGAAAAGGGAAAGTAATGGTGGGAAAAGGCAAAAAGACTTCAAAAAGCCCCGCTTCCTTAAACTTTCAGACTTTACTCCTCTGACCGATACCCCGGAGAATATTTTCATCGCCACTAAGGATGCTGTTGAATTTCCAAAACCACCGGCCGTGAAAGTTGGGAAGAATGCTGTTCAAAGTGGAAGATTTTGCAAGTTTCATAACCAACCAGGGCATGATACCAATGAGTGCCGCCACTTGAAAAGCCTGATTGAAGAATTGCTAAGAGAAAATAAGTTGCAGCAATACGTCAAGAGGAATAGAAAAGACCCATCTTCATCTAACCAGGGGCAACTACCCCCAGCTCATTCATCTGGTTCAGGAGAAAGGCCTGCTGAAAAAGAAAGACCTGTTATCAATGTGATCACAGGAGGACCTCATCCAGCTGGCAGGAGTTGGGGTGAAATGGAAAGGTATGCTAGAGCTTTGAAGTATGCTCCGACTGAAGAAAGTGTCTTAATCTTGGAAGATGCTGCACCTCTAAAGCAGCAGAAGACTTTTCACGACGATATTATGTTCAGAACCAGGGATTCTATTGATGTGGAAGCTCCTACTGAGGACCCTTTAGTTGTTTCTGTCGGTATTGGGCCGGCTATTGTCAGAAGAGTTCTGGTTGATAGTGGTGCTTCGTGCAACATACTCTTTAAAAGGACATTCGACCAAATGAAAATCCCTATGACAGATGTACAAGCCTCTTCACACAAAATTGCCGGATTCACAGGAGAGCTGAAACAGCCAATTGGAATGGTGGACTTGTTTGTTGAAATGGGCGAAGGGCAGAGGAAGTTGGTTCGAAAGCAAACTTTTGTAATTGTTGATGGATTCTCCGCCTATAACGCTTTCTTGGGTCGGCCTACTCTTGCTGCTTTCAGGGCCGTCCTCGCTCCTTGGTGCTTAACAATGAAATTTCCTACTGATAATGGGATTGCTGTTATTAAAGGAGATCAGAACGCAGGACGAGAATGTTATCTTGTAGAACTCCGAGAGGCCAGGAAAAGAGAAATGGGGAAAGATGCGGCAGCTCCGCTCCGCATCAAGGAACCAACCCTGTAGCAACTATGGAGCGGCCCCTGTACTGGCGAACATAGCAGTGCAAGAAAAGAAATGGATCCCAGGAAAGCCAGTACAGGGGAGAATAGAGTGGTACCCGTGGAGGTAACGGTACCAATATCTGTTGACTCGAAAGACCCGAACAAAGTACTCAATGTGGGTTCACAGCTAAGCATAACAGTTCAAAACACGCTGATATCATTCTTAAAAGCCAATCTAGATGTGTTCGCTTGGTGTCACGCTGATATGTGTGGGATCTCCCCGGAAATTGCTGTACATACTCTGAACATAGATCCAAAATTCACGCCAGTGAAACAGAAAAGAAGAACTCAAGGCCCAGAAAGATCGACATCACTAAAGGAAGAAGTCGATCGGCTCATGGAGAACGGCTTTATCAGAAACTCCACTTATCCAAATTGGGTTTCAAATCCAGTATTGGTCAAGAAAGCAAATGGAAAGTGGAGAGTATGCATAGATTTTTCAGATCTAAACAAAGCATGCCCCCAAAGATTGCTTCCCGCTGCACAGAATTGATCAATTGGTGGATGGAACAGCTGGGCATGAGTTGTTATCGTTTATGGATGCTTACTCCAGATACAATCAGATTATAATGCATGAGCCGGATCAGGAAGACACAAGCTTTATTACAGATGTGGGTCTCTACTGCTACAAAGTTATGCCTTTCGGATTGAAAAATGCTGGAGCAACCTACCAAAGACTCGCCAATGCAATGTTCAAGCCTCAGATTGGTAGAACCATGGAAGTTTATGTCGACGATATGTTGGTAAAATCAAAGAAAGCTGTAGATCACATGGGACACTTGGAGGAAATGTTCGCAATTCTTCGAAAGTACGGAATGAAGCTCAATCCATTGAAATGTTCATTCGGAGTAGAATCTGGGAAATTTTTGTGTTTCATTGTGAGCGCCAGGGGCATTGAAGCCAATCCTACTCAAATCACAGCTCTAAGGGAAGTCAAAGCCCCTAAAACAAAGAAAGAAATGCAAAGTCTCAATGGAAAAGTCGCTGCTCTGAGTCGCTTCATTTCCAAAGCCACAGACAAATGCATTCCCTTCTTTGACGCTCTAAAGAAAGGAAAGAAAAATTTTGAGTGGACTCCAGAATGCCAGAATGCTTTCGATGAACTAATTCATCACATGGAAACACCTCCGGTTCTTTCCAAGCCTACTGACGGTGATGACCTTTTCATCTATTTAGCAATTTCATCTCACGCCCTCAGTGTAGCACTTGTACGGGAAGATATGAAGGTACAGCGTCCAGTCTATTACATCAGTAAACGGTTCACTGGGGCAGAGATGAATTATTCGAAGATAGAAAAGCTCGCATATTGTTTGCTAATTGCTTCCAGGAAATTGAGACCATATTTTCAAGCTCATCCTATCAAAGTTCTTACTGATCAACCTCTAAAGCAAGTCCTGTTTCGTCCTGAAACTTCGGGTCGTCTTTTGAAATGGAACATTGAACTTAGCCAGTATGACATCACTTATCACCCCCGAAGAGCAATCAACGGACAAGCTTTAGCATATTTCATCGCAGAATCTACTGACAAAGGCGATAGTGAAAATGAAACAACTAACGGCATTCCAATCCAGTGGAAGTTGTATGTTGACGGATCAAGAAATGATTACTGCTCTGGGGCAGGGGTTGTGCTTGAAACCCCCGAAGGACGATCATTGTGTTATGCATTGAGACTGGAATTTCCTTCAACAAACAATGAAGCAGAATATGAAGCACTTATTGCCGGTTTAAAAATCGCCAAGGAACTAAACATCAAAGTGTTACAGATTTTCAGCGATTCTCAGCTTATTGTTTGCCAGGTGAAGAAAGAATTTCAAGCCAAAGGAGGAAATTTGCCTGCATATTTGACAAAAACTTCCGAACTCCTCAATGATTTCGATCACTATTCCATAAGCCACATACCCCGAGAGGAAAATATGAAGGCAGATTCTTTAGCAAAGTACTCAAGTTCCGGAGAAGCTCAATTACTAGGATTAGTTCCTGTAGAAGTTCTGTCAGCTCCAAGCATTGATGAAATGGATGTTGATTGGATTATGACTACGTCTTAGGAGCATGAATCATGGATGAATCTAATCAAAGAATACTTACTCAGTGGTTCCCTACTAGAAAGTTCTAAGGAACGTCGAAAATTATTGAGAAAAGCATCAAGGTATATAATTCAAGATGGCCGATTATACAGACGGGGATTTTCAATGCCTCTGCTCCGATGTGTAACTAAGGAAGAAGCCAAGACAATTCTAGCCGAGATACACGGAGGAGAATGTGGAGATCATTCAGCTGGTCAAACTTTAGCCAAGAAAGTTCTTCGATATGGGTATTTCTGGCCTGACATTAACCGAGATGCTGCTATTTACTCTAGAAAGTGCGACAAATGTCAAAGATTTGCAAAAATCCCAAAAGCGCCTTCCACCGAACTCACATAGATGGTCAGCCCATGGCCATTCGCCATTTGGGGGATAGATCTAATCGGACCATTACCTGTTGCCAAATCAGGAATCAAATATGCTATTGTAGCCGTTGATTATTTCACCAAATGGGCTGATGCTGAACCTTTGGCCACCATTACTTCTAAAAAGATGATAAATTTTGTAACGAAAAATATCATTTGCAGATATGGTGTGCCACAGAAGATAATCACAGACAACGGTACTCAGTTTGAAAGTGAAGAGTTCCAGAATTTTTGCAGACGATTCAGAATTCGGAAAAGCTTCTCAGTAGTGGATCATCCGCAGGCAAACGGGCAAGTGGAAGCAGTGAATAAAATCATCAAGTCAACCATCAAAAAGCAACTCGAAAGAGCAAAAGGTGGTTGGGTTGATAAGCTTCCATTAGCACTATGGGCATACAGGACTACTCACAAAACTGCAACTGGGCACACTCCATTTTCACTGGCATACGGATCAGAGGCAATGATTCCAGTGGAAGTAGAAGTTCCTTCACATAGAAGAGTTCATTTCAATGAAGTTGAAAATGAAAAGTTGCAACTTGAAGCACTTGATTTTCTTGATGAGAAAAGAGAAGAAGCTAGGCTCAGAGTTTCAGCTTATCAGCAAAGGATAGCCAGGCACTTCAACTCTAAAGTTCGTCAACGCAGCTTTGAGGTCGGGGACTTAGTTTTGAAAAGGATCATGACGGCAACTGGTGTGTTTGGACCAAACTGGGAAGGACCATATGCCATTGGCAGTAAACTTCTTGATGGCACTTTCAAACTCATAACTATTGAAGGAGATCCAGTTCCAAGAGCCTGGAACAGCAACCACTTACGTCCTTATTTTACTTGAAAGAAAAAGCTTTGCTCAAAATTGTAAAATAGTGATGAATGTATCAGTTGTATTGTAAAAATTGTAAATCAGTATGAATGAATGGAAGCTATAAAGTGGATGTAGGCCCGATTCTTGGCCGAACCACTATAAATCTTGTGTTCTTTACTATTTCATAATGCATGTTTTATTTCGATATGTAAATACTTTAAATGTATTGCTAAATTGTCGATTCAAAATTGCAGGACATTAAAACAAGGCTTGCTCGTCATAAAACCAAGCGACAAAAAATTACAAATTCAAATCCTATACAAGGAGAACTTCACATAAAAAGTTGGCGACTCCACTAAGGCAAACCACTGTTAACTAGTTGAGAATGTCGATATGAACAGACATCCAACTAGATAACTTGCGTTTGTCCCATGAAGTCGTTCAACAGTGAAGTCCACTTCTTCGGATGAGGCAATTAACTTGTAAAAGGAAAGAAGATGCGCTTGGAAACAATAATAAAAGATCACTAATGAGCAGATGATGGGAGAACATTGCCAAGCAAACAAGGAAGCAGCCAAAAGGAAGTATGCTTCTCAATAAAAGGGCCAGTAAGAACCACCGAAGGGACACCTTCCCAAGCGGAAGGAACAGGGCCCTTGCTAACTGATCGTGATGCATCCGATCAGGCAACTTGCGTCCGTCTCGTGGATCTACTTACCCCTGAGACGCAACCTTCCTGGCACCCCGACCAACCAACGCTCCTTCTCAAAGGTCAACAAAGCCCTCTGACGAGGCACGCCAAAAAATGAAAGTACTTCTCTCAATCAAAAAAGATTGATGGAACCACCGGAGGGGCACCTTCTTAAACTGAAGGAACAGGGCCCTTGTTAATTGATTGCGATCGTTTGTGCAAACGAGCATCCAATCAAGCAACTTGCGTCCGCCCCGTGGATCCATTCAACCATGAGAAAGTAACTTCCAGGCAATCAAAAAGCCCTCTTCGGAGGCACAAGCCCTCTTCGGAGGCGCATGACCTCTTCGGAGGCAAAAGCCCTTTCCCAAGGCACCACAAGCCCTCTTCGGAGGCACATAACCTCTTCGGAGGCAAAAGCCCTTTCCCAAGGCACTGCAAGCCCTCTTCGGAGGCACAAGCCCTCTTCGGAGGCACAAGCCCTTTTCGGAGGCACAAGACCTCTTCGGAGGCACAACTCTTTAAGAGGAGCCCTCTCCGGAGGCATGTCCCAAAATAGAATACTCGAATGAAAAGCATTCTCCGGAAGCACAGTTCAACTCTCAAAGGAAGGATTAACTTGTTCATCTCAAAAAGTTCCTCCTAAAAAAAAGTTGAAATACTACAAAATTCTGTCAGAAAAGTTCATTTCACTTCATAGGGAAATTCACTTCTTAATAAATAAAAGCGATTATCTCCGAAAGTTGAAGCGTTCTTCAGAAAGAGAAAATAAAAATTCCTCTAAAGACTAGATATACTCTATTAAAAGCAGAATGATTCTCCCCTTAAAAGCGGAGTAATTATTCTCTGAAATACGAGTATTAGTCTTGAAAAAGCTAGGAATATTGCAATGCACTTACGGCATGGGGACAATACTATACAATTCAATTATATTAACAAAAGCAACATGCCACAAGTTCGTTGCAATATCACGAAAAATAGATGTGGAATACATGCATTCCCAAACATAGACAACAAAAAGTTTGTACAAGTAAAAGGAATCGTTTATCCTACACTAAAAAAGAGAAACAGATGCGTTCTCACATACACCAGAGTTTGTACGAGTAAAATAATTGTTTTATTTAGTACTATGAAAATTCTTTACATGTGCAGATATCTCAAAAAGCAAAAGCAGGGACCGGTACCCGCACAATCTCCGGTCTATACATGTAAAAAGAAAAATAAGAAGTAGAAAGTTTAGCTTGTCACTCCTTCTTTCCGCCACCCTTGGAGCCTTTGCTTGGCCTAATAGTTAATTTCGGAATCCGATGTGGGCAGGACGGAGAAGGAGGAGTGGTTGGGTCTTCTTCTGTCTTGTCTTCCCCAGTCGAAGCACCTCTCTTCTTCTTCCTTACGGCGCGCTTCCCCTTCCTCTTCGAGGAAGATTCGCTCCCCGGAGTAGCAAGCATTGTTGATAGCTTCGTGTCATCATCTAGAGACCGCTCCGGGGTCTTCTCGACGTCTTCCAAATCCTCCGCCTTCTGCTCCTGCGAAATAGCCAGATCGTCCAAGCCTTGAAGGGCTTTGATTTTTTCTGCCTGCGATCCCGGTTGGGAAGCAGAAGGAGGAGTAATCTGTAAGGATGGAGGTACAGCAATGGAAGGAGTGGAAACTTGTGCAATGTTAGGTGCCTCCGTTGTAGAAGAAAAGAAGTTAAAATCAATATCTCCCGGAAATAGAGAAGGTATCGGTTCACCAAAATTTAAGTAACAAGTAAGAAGGTCATCAAACTCGGTTAAATCAAATAATTGGTTCACTGGGCCCGGGACGGCGCCAAAATTACCTGGAGGAGTTGGCTCCGCAAGGTCAATCTCAAATTTCTCGGCTTCAGTATCGTCCAGTGCCTCATCCTCAGTGGGAGTGGTCGTAGTCTCTTGGGCAATCTTAGCTGGGGGTGAAGAATAGGAGCCGGAATCCATAATGTTTACATCGGCCGAAGTGGAAGTATGAATAGGGGCAGTTAAAGGAGCTTCCTCTTTTGAAAGCTCTTCTCCCGTTGATTCAGCTCGTACTTTAGCAAGCTGCTCCTTCCCCTTAACAAGAGCTGCACGAGCCTCATCATCAAGATAGCGCTCCTCAAGTTCCGACTCATCATAGCCGGCCCTGCTAAGCATGTCAATTGCGGCTTCCCACACTTCAGCCAATGTAATTTCATAATCAGGACCCAGAAAAGCGAGGCTCCCACGACCCAGAACACTGTATAAATAAAAGTCGAATAGGGTAGAGCTGATGTTTGCTTTCGTCGCCTCATGTGATTGCTCAGCCGCTTCCTTTTCGGCAACGGCAGCAACCTGACCAGCAATAGCCGCATCACGCTCTGTCTCAGCTTTAGCGAGTCGAGACTTTAGTAACTCAATCTCTACGTTCTGGGAGGTGACTTTTTCCCGCAGTTCGGCGTTTTCTGTGCGATATTTCTCAGTAATGTGCTGTTCAGCGGCAAGCTTCATTTCGACATCTCTTTGTGCAGCATGTGCATCCCGCACTTGCTTCTGAAAGACTTCTTCTTTTTGAGTATATGATGCAGAAGAAGAAGCGAGAATTTCCTTAAGTTGCTTAACTTCAGATCCAAGCTTTGCATTATCGTCTGCAATGCTCGTCATCTCCTCATCATGCTGCTTGCGCCATTTGTCCCATTCTGATTTATCATTCTCCATGGTCATCATCGCCTCAAGATTCAGGTGGTTGACCCTTTGAAGTTCTTCGACAAGTTTCTGCCATTGCGACATCCTCTCAATATTAAGCCTGACCGCGTCAAGACTTTTAAGCATGTCTTGCTTATCAATCGGAACCAAATCCAAGTCAAAGCGCACTCCTTTTAGGCACCAATTCGGAAATCGGCTCTGAAGCGTTGGAGGGCCGTCTTTAACTTGATATTGTGGCCTGTTAATGATTGTTTGAATATCAGATTCCTTTATAGGAGGAGAGCCGGCCGGAATATCAGAAGGAATGGGAGCATTAGTCTTCTCAGAAATAGCAGACGCGTCACTTGGCCTAGACCGTTTGCTCGATTCATCAGTAATATGAGTCTTCCCTTTGTCATCATAAGACTTTCGCTTATGAGAATCGTAACTTCTATGGGAAGAATCATATCGATCAGCGTCTCTTCTTCTCTGCCGCTGTTCATAATCCCATTTTTCTTGAGCCTTCCTTTGGGCCCGTTCCTCATCTGTCTCCCTCTGATCGCCAAGATATTTCCTAAAGTCATAGGATCCACGACCTCCATGGCGCTGAAATGAGTCGTAGTATGAGCCGGTACGTCCCATCGGAGAATCTGAAAAACGGAAAATAAGTAAAGCTTAGAAATTTCCAGAAAGAAAGAGTAAATGCTTATAAGTGCAGAAAAATCCTAAGTGTGTGCGGCGTGCGAACTACGTGCGTCAAGCTACAAACCACGCTTTAGTGCGGGAACGGAGACGGCAGGTGTAGAAGGCGACGAAGTTCGTTTCAAAGAGGAAGTCGCTTCAACGACGGGAGAATTCGCTTTTGGAAGATTATCCTTGAAAAGCTCTTGAGAAGTTATCATTATGTCACTCAGGCCATCAAAGGTGTCATCACCCTGATGTTCAGCAGACTTCTCCTCTTCAACTTCCGTATCGATTGATTTTTCAGAAACTCGAGGATTTTCTTCCTCCTCAATAATTAGGGCAAGTGCCGACTTGCTGACTGACCCTACAACATCGGTGAATGCGGAACATTTTACCAGAGCAGCCTCTACGACGGGTGCTTCTGATGCAATTTCTTCTACAGAAGCTGGGGCATTAGAGGTCTCTGCTCGAGAGCCCGAAGCAACTAACGTTTCCGCATCAGAACTAGAGATTTCATGAACCTGAGTCGATCTAGAAGGATGTAAAAGTCCAAACTGGTGAAGAAACTCATCCTTCAACAAAAATTTCGCATCCCGTTCTTCAACTGGAACAGCCATGAGTCTCTCCAGAGTTTGCTTGTGACTAGAGTCCCTAGAGGGAGAGAGGAGCGCTGAAATGAGAAAGCAAAGTTAACACTTAGTGATTTGGACCGCAAAATACTAGGAGAATAAGAAGAAGAAAAGATAGGCATTCTTACTTCCTTCTCTCCACACAGCGTAAAACCCAGGGGGACAGCGAACGTAGAAATACTGAGTCAAAAACCCATGAGCAATATCAGGGAGACCGACAACCAATTTGCGATTCCTGGCACTTCTTATAACAATGATCAAAGGATGATCTTTGATTCTGATAAAGGAGCATAGATAACAGATTTCGTCAATGCTGGGAAGACGGTCGAGCGTTCTGCCGAATAATACGCACAGCCCCATTAGAACAGCATAGCTGTTGGGGTGTAATTGGAATGGAGCGATTGCCAGTTAGCGAAGAAGATGTTGAAGAAAGTTGTTGAAAGGAGGAATGGCCCCGCTCAAACACATTTGTCGGTTGACCGCTACAAAGCCAAGAGGTGCTACATCAGCAGTGTTATTCTTCTCAGGAAGGATAGCGTCAGCTTCAGCAATGCCAAATTGAGTGCACAATTATCGAAAAGTTTTGTACAATAGAGTAGTATAGGCTCTCTCCGGGGGATTGACTAAAGGGGCTGGAATGAGAATGGACTCTCCGGTCTGAACTGTTACATCTCCTTGTTGAGAAGTCATTCTACACAAGCAACTGGATATTCAAATGTGAAGGTGCATGTTTCCTAAATAGTGTGAATGTTGTGCAAAACTAGTAAAGATAACAAATAAATACAACTTGAATTGAGATAGTCGGTAATTGATCGATTATCGAATTTCAGGACTTGTTAATTTAGAGTTCAGGTACAGTATTAAGTGTAAACCGGTCATTTTTAATTGACTGTTTTAATGCTGCTTTAATACTTTGCTTGAATCTGTTGATTTAAAGCACTTCATTCACACGATCTATTTATGTTGATTATCTGTTATTAGCTAATCTGTCATTTGATGTGGGCGGTCAGTGACAGTATATTCGTCCAAATTTTCTATAAATGTGATATTAAACAGATTGATTAATTCGCAAGTTAGAACGATCTGAAGAAAAATGCAGCAGTTCAAAGTTCAGCAGTTCAAAGTTTAGCAGTTCAAAGTTTAGCAGTTCAAAGTTCAGCAGTTCAAAGTCCATGCAAAACCTAAGTCTTAAGTCGCCAACGACTTATATGTTAACTCGTCCACGGCTTAAGGACCTTAAGACAAGACAGATCAGGTTATTTCGATTCTAGGTTGTTGTTGCCTTCAGTCGACAACACCTCAAGTCATTAAGTCGTGTAAAGGAAGAAAGGGGCTTCAGGTTAAAGCGAGGCTTATGTCCTAAGTCGTCCACGACTTAAAGCTTATGTCGTGACAGGCTTAAATCGTACAAGTGTTATATTGAATGAGGCTTATGTCGTAAGTCGCAAGACGATGCTAAACCGTGACCGTGTTAACATCCCACTCCACTGGACCTATTGACTTTTCTCCTAACCCGCTATACTCCAAACCCGATAGCCTCTCAATCAACTATGATCCCCATCCTCGTGCCACCAGACCATTGAATCATCCAAGAGCCAATTCGCCGGAGCTTCGCCCACCTAATCAATTAAACCTGACAATCCCTCCTCTCCATCACCTCATTCGCCTAAAGATGAAATCGATCGAACGTCAGGCACACGAACTGCCAATACGACGGAATTCGCAGCAGAGTAATACACGAGAGGGCGAGTTAAGGGCAAAAAGGGGGATTCATGAGTTACTGATGATCGAGATTCAAGGAGGAGGCAGGAGCACTTATGCTGTAGAGGATTAAGTATCGGTGATCGATTGATTAACAAGAGAGGATGAAATCGCCTTGAGAAAGCTTTGAGAGATATTAATGGCAGATACGATTCAGGAGATAGGCAATGGATAGAAGGAACGACTCAAGCTTTTTATACCTCTGGATGGTGGAACACGAAAAGGCACACACGAGTTAAGATAAGTCGAAGCACACGACCTACGACTTAGGCCCGTACTTCGAGGGGCAAATGTTGACCCTTAATTTTCTTCGACTCAAGAATTATACGACTCATGGCCCAGATGACTTAACGAGTTAACACTATCAACGGCCTACGAGATAAGAAGTGAACGACTTAAGTTATGTCACGACCTAACGAGTTTAAGTGCTAACGACCTAATTGCTGAAGGGACCTACGAGTTAGCAGGCCTACAACTTAAGGGGGGTCTCCGACTTAACACTCAACGAGTTAAGCTATCTACGACTCAACGGGTTAAGCTGTCTACGACTCAACGAGTTAAGGTTTGTACGACTCAAGAGGATCTTACGACTTAAGGATCTTACGACTTAAGGGTCTTACGACTTAAGGGTCTTACGACATAAGGGTCTTACGACTTAAGGGTCTTACGACTTAAGGGTCTTACGACTTAAGGGTCTTACGACTTAAACGTCTTGCGACTTAGACGTCTTACGACTTAAAGGCTATCAGGTTAAAATCCAGAGTCCAGGCCTATCTACCTTTATCTGGTAAGTCGGCCACGACTTAGCACTTGTCTTCAACTGAGCCACAAGATGACCCAGTAAGGCGCCCACGAGTTACGACTCATCGTAAGTCAACTACGAGTTACGACTTATCTTAAGTCGGTCACGACTCATGACTTGGGAAAAAACGAGAGTTCAGAATTCGACTCCTATAAATAGACCACCACTTCCAACATGGAGAGGACTTTTGGCCATTCATTCCTTCAAGCACCGCTACTCTGTCGAAGTCTCCATTCATCCAGCAATCAAAGATCCTCAAACATTCCAGACGCTACAACAAGCTTCAAGAGAAATTCCTTACATCCAACATGGATTCATCGAATTTCATCGACGAAGATTGAGCTAGTAGTCAAGATTGTTTCTTTTGATCAAGTTGTATTGTTTTGATAAGAGATTTGTATCGATTTGTAACCGAATTCAGTAATAAAGAGATTCAAAGTGGACGTAGGCTTAATCTCAAGCCGAACCACTATAAATTGCTGTCTTTTACTGCTTTTCTGCCAGTTTACTGCTTAAATTCTGTTCCCGTCACGCGGGTGGTGCTTTCACGATTCTATTACATACACCGGGTGTTAGCGTTCACTTTTTAGCGTTAACAATACGATATATAAACACGCTGAAATTTATATCGAATTTAATATAATAACTGGATCCAAAAAGCTATCTTCTCCATACGATCAAATTAGAACTCGAAACCTTTTCCATTGCGTTCAGTATAGGGGTATAACATTATGAACGCTGGGCAGCACAACTCGATAGGAGTTCAGAATTTGGAGTGTGTAAATCGAGATGATTTGAATTTAATTTAAATTGAATGTATATATTCATATACACTAGCCGACATTTAGCTGAAATTCTTTCCCTTCAGCCACCCTATCCTTACCTATGCAAGCCTAGTCGACAAATCCTATTCCTTTTTCTATCATACACACAAAAGCTCTTGTTCACGCATCCACCCCATACCCATCTCTTTCCTCAGAAGCTAAGATCAAAACAAATATCTAGAGAAGATTATACATACCGAAACCCTCTCCTCTTTTATTTGAAAAAAAAAATTCCACTCTGTTTGCTCTTTCGTTTCCAGTCGAACGAAAATCACCTATTGCTATTCCATCCTCTTCGATTCGAGATTTAATCGACTTCGTATTCAAGTCAATTGAAAGAGGAGTGCATAGCCGCGATGGAACAAGCTCGCGCACGAAGGTGGAAGACCGGCGATCGAACATCACGTTCGCTGATGCTTGGCGGCGCGTCATCGAGTATTAGGGGCGAGTTTTGCGAAGGGGTTGGGCAAGTTTTTGAGTATCGTGAAGGGTGGCTCACGATCTATTGCGTGGATGATGTCGGAAAGGTGGAAATGGGTTCGTCGGAGGGATGCGATCTAGGTTTGGTATGACTTCTGTTTTTATTTCTAATTCATTCGAGTTTGTATAATTTTTAGAACAGTGAGGTGAACATGTTGTTAACAGTAAATTAGAAGATATATATATATATATATATATATATATATGTATGTATCTATATAGACATACACTTATAATTTAATAGATGTATATAAAGGTAAGGTTTTGAAATGGAATTTTTAAATATTTAAGAAGTTTGTATAAAACCAGATTTACAAAATTTATGTAAGTTACTTTATATGCAGTTTCAAAAAGAAGAAAATAAATATACTTTTTCAATCTACTCATTTATTTTAAATAATGTATTTAGGGTAATTAATTTGGTTGATTTACTTGTTTAGTTATTTTAGTTATCAAGGGTAATGTATTAAAGGAATTTAATTTTAAATAGTTAGTTAATTAAGTCTTTTAAAGGGAGGTTTATTTATTTAATTAACTTATCTAAATTATTTTAGTACAAAAGGTTATTTATTATAGAAAAATTATTTAAAGTAATTAGTAGTTTAGAAAAAACAAATTGTTAGTTTAAATTTAACAAATAAATAGTAATTAATTGTTTGATTTATTCAAATGTTAATAAATCGTAAACTGTTATTCAAGGTCTAAATTGTGAAGAATTGTGAAGAAACAAGCTAGTTTGGGATAATGGGTTGCAAACAAAATAAGGTGAGTTAAACTCACTCATCTGGTTGTTATTTAAATTTAAATAGATAAATTTAAATAATTGGTTGAATGATTGAATTGATTGGATGTGGTATATTATATATATGGTGTATATATATATATATATTGGAGTGATTGATTTCCCGCATTATATAGCGAATGAGACTCTATGCGCCGCATAATAGCGGAGGATATTTTATAAACCCATATACCGCGATATTCCACCTCGAAGTGGAATTGGTTTTGTGCTAACATCTGTGGATGCAGGGAAACAAGTTGGAGAGATCCAACTGGATTCCTCAAAATTATTTAGATTATTTGATATTCTGTGTCATGAATATTGATATACTGTGATGATTTTATTGATGATTGAAATATTGGAAGATATAGTTGGATTGAATATCTAAGTACAATGAGTTATTGAATTCTATAGAATGGGATTTTTGAAAAGAAATAAAAGAGTAAATTTTAAGTAAAATATATCAAGTGAATTGAAATAAATTTAATAATGAATTGAAAATAAAATAAAAATAAAAGCGATTCAGGATTTTAACAAACATGGAATAAGGGAATTTTGAATTAACAAGGGAAATATAAACTTTAAAACTAAAGTGATATTAAATTTAAAGAATAAAGAATTTATTTTTGAATTTAAGGATTAAATTTAATTAAAGGATAAATAAGGAGTTTTGGAAATTTGAAATTGGTATTTTTAGTTAAAAGTTAATATATTTTGAAATAAATGAAGTAAGTAAAGAAATTATTTCAAGTGAAGTGAGTTGGAAATCAAATTGTAAATTGATTTAAGTATTTGGAATTGAAATTTTAAAGAGAAGTGGGATTTTGGAATTTATAAACTGGGTATATAAAAGTGAAGAAATCTATCAGTGGATATTTGAAAAGAATAAATTCACGATGGGAATTTATTATAGAAATGGGTATATTTGTTTAAAAATAAATAGTGATTTATTTTGAAAGATGTGAAAAAAAAGTGTATCTTCCTGAATAGCCAAGTGCGTTTCCAAAGTAAACTTTTAAGTATAAGCTAAAGGTTTAAAAGTTGATTTAAAGTATGTTTTGGAAAGTCTATTATTTTAAAATGTTTAAACTTTAAAGTAAGTATTTTTCAAATCTATTTTAATAGTAATTATTTAAAAATGGTTTGGTATTATGTTTTAAATGATAAAAGAATCTAGTTTTATATTTTATTATATAGCTTTATTTTAAATAGTCTTGAAGTATATATTTTTGAATAAAGTATTAAAGTAGTTTTAATTTAAATGTTTTAAAGTATATTTTATAATAAAGTGTTTCTAAATTATTTTAAAAATCTAATGTTTTTGGTACTTGGTGGTTTCACTGGAAATAGGAATATTTGGAAAAT
Source organism: Allium fistulosum (assembly GCA_030737815.1). Taxonomy (NCBI): domain Eukaryota; kingdom Viridiplantae; phylum Streptophyta; class Magnoliopsida; order Asparagales; family Amaryllidaceae; genus Allium; species Allium fistulosum. Next base: position 713,555,153 of record CM060905.1, read on the forward strand.
TTATTCCATGAGAGAAGGATGGTTTGAAATTGTTTTCAAAGGATTTAAAATGGAAATATATCTTGCGAAGATATTTTGAGGTTATTAAATAATTTGGAAAATTATTTATTGTTTGATGGATGTTTGTGAATGTTAATTGATAGTTAAAGAACCGACTATCAATATTGGCCAATGCGTTGATCATTTCGAAGAGACCGGGATCGAGATTAATTTTCCGAAAACCACTTCGATTCGGTTTGTACGTTTTCGTGGGAAACAAGTTTGGAATCGGAGTTGGAGCAGTGAAGTGTAAGGGCTAGTCGCTACTAATCCTGAGGATATTTCCCAAATGGATGTAGTAGGAATAGTGCCTTCGGTTCCGTTCGGACCCGGGACGGACTTGTATGGATGAATGCTTTCGGAACATCGTCAGCGGATGAAGGGTTTTCTAAGGGATATGTTCTCAAAGGTAACGCTTAGCCTCAGACCTCATCAACCGGGAATGACTGAAAATCAGGGGTTATGCAGCAAGGCTTCGTGGGTAGCCCCCACTTGAGAGTAAGGTCATCCCTGTCTAGATGTCCCTTTTTATTTCGGCTTAGTGGTGCGGTTGTTGATCACAACCGTGGGGTGATTTTATTCGGAATTATCCAGTAAGGGATAGTTCCGGCCTTGTGTTGCAGGGGATTGGGAATAATCCTCGGTACGCTGATCTAGACCAGGTACTGTGACAGGTGGTACCCCAGTGCCTAGTCATTGATGGAAATCCATTCTCCCTACGTGCCTTGTACGGTATTTGTTTGTATTACCCACATTGTGGCTAGTATGCTAGAATTTAATGATGTAACAATTTCAGCTATTTGAATAAGTATTTGTATATAGACACTACTATAACATCAGAGGATTTTGATAAGAAATTGTTTTGGCTATCGTAAGGTAAAAACCCGACATGTTTATTTGTGGCGTGGTCTTACGAGATGCTTTTGATTTCAAATGGTTTGGAAAACTTTAATAGTCCAATTGAGTTTGTTTTCTCACGCTGGTTTTCCAGACTGACTCGGGTGTTATTTTATTATAATGCTCGAGTCAGACCGAGTATTATAGGTTACCGGATATGATGCTATGGAGCTCAGGAGACGAGTTGGATGGCGAGACGTATCACTCGTATTTGTTGTATATTCCGCTGTGTTGTGTAGACTGTGTATTCTGTTGTGGGACAAGTTATTATAACTGTCCAGTGATGTATTATTGATTTTGTTGTACTCTGATAATGAGATGTATAAACAGATATAGTTTCTTTTGTGTAAAGATCAGGTGTTATCTATTATATTTTATTCCGCTGCGATAGTTAGATTCTGTTGTTGTTTTATTTTCTTCTTCTACCTCTTCTTCTTTAACCCAAATGGTTCGTATTTCCGTTCTTCTTGAGTTCATTAATGGAGATTAATGTCAATTTAAGGGGTACGGATTTGCGGGTTGTTACAATTTCTCCTTCTTTTACGGAATTTGCATCGGTCCTCTTTCTCTTGCTTCCAGCGGAAATGTGCCCTACAAACATACATTTATTTTTATTTAATCTTACTTTTGCTTCGCTGTTGGATGTAAAAATCCATCATCCAAAGGCTTAAAAATAGTAGAAGAATCAAAGTAAGAAGAATACTCCCTCTTATATCGATCAAGCTGTAACGACTCGCCTTTTCGAACCCTAGAAGTCGACACTAATACATCCACAGTATTCACGTGCCGAACAACTAAGTGCCAAAAAGACAGATTGTTAGGGGAAAGAAAGGAGATAGAAGATAGAAGAAGCTAAAAAATTATAGAATCTCACAATGCAACGGAATAATATATATTAATCAACATAGTACTTTACAAAGTCATTTCAAAAATGATACATCAGAGTCATACTAAAACAATTTCTAACCTAGGACGGTTATAACGGCCTTTCCTTACATAACTGATACAAGATACATATAATACAGCGGAAATAAAATAATAACTAACTATCGGTGAAGCCTTCTGCTCCTCCAAAATGCATCTGTGGGATACCTGAACTACTTGGCTGCTCGTAAAAATTTGAGCACCCAAGAGTTTAAGGGAAAGAAAATAAAACTCCGGGTCAGACATGGGTCTGGTGTGAGTATACTCAAATAACTGAATTATTATGTTTAAAATCCTTTTTAAAATCAAAGGTATCTCGTAAGACCATGCCGCACATAAACGCGGAAGGGTTTTTACCTTACGATAACCAAAACATTTTTATAGAAAATCCAGTGGTATAATGATAATGTCTAAGGTACAAATACATATTAATCATAGCCGAAATTGTTAAATTATTAAATTCTGGCATAATAGGTATAAAATCAAGTCTGAAGGCACTTATTTGAGAATGGATTCCAACCATGAAAAGGTAATGGTCTACCCACCGAATCCGTACACCTCTAGATAAAATGTACGGGAGGTCACAACGCATTGCACCTCTACGACTCAGGACCGGCCCTACCCCTTACTGGATAGCACTGAATATGATCACCCATTGGTTGCGATCAGACAACCATATTGGGCCCCAAAGCATACATAGAGATATCGACACTAGATCTTAGGATGATCATACCCTAATGGGAGCGACCCACTTTGTAACAGCCCAAAATTTTTAACAAATTTTTATTTGAAAAATAAACATTCTATAATATTGATTTGAATTAAAAAGGAAATAATTAGTGTGAAACGGGAAAAATTAAACATTACATTTCGTTACGTATATTTACATCCGTTCTTAACTTATATTAAACAATCAAATTTATTAATTATGATAATAGCTATTTAATTTTTGGTTTAAATTGATACGTTATTTTATTAAAAGAAACCATTAGCATTTTCAATTTTATTTAATAAAGGAAACAAATCATAAAGTGGTACGTTACTTTGGGCATTTCGTTATAATTTCTCTTACCTTTTTCCTTTGTCCATTTGATTTTATATGCGTTGGCTTTACAAATTTCAGCTGTATAGTTTCAGTTTGAAAATTTCAAAAATCTTGCATTGAATCGTTCACGTGAGAATTGTTTCATTCCCTCTTTGCATTCCTTGCGTTTCGTTCCAGCTTTGAATATAATTAAATTGCTTTAACTTTCTACCGTTCAAAACTTTTACCTTTTGCCTTCTCTCATAAATTAGTAAGCAGCTGTCATCTTCTATTTTCACGTTCATAATTCCAATTCTGCAAAATATCCTTTAGTTTTCAATTGAGAATCTCGTGAGCATCTCAAAGGTAAATGCCTTCTTTCCATTTTTATTTTTTATTTTCGTTGATCTGCTTGTTGTCTTTGCCTTGCTCTATTCTATTACCCATTTTTCCCATGCGCCTACCCATTCGCTACCAGATCTACCCCTCTCCATGCCGAGATCCATTCGCCAATCCCCACGCCCAACCCCTAACCCACGTCACCATCACAGCCCTACACCCTGCCCACCACCAGACCGTGACCAGCCCACGTCACCAACTGAGCCCCTGCCCCATTCGCCTCAAAGGCCGAGACCACCCACGTCCCTCTCCAGGCCGAGACCAGGCACCACCACAGCCCCATTCGCCACCAGCCCACCACCACGACCCCAGCCACACCACCAGACCGAACCTCTACCCTAGTCCACCACCCACGTCCCCATGCCAGACCAAGAACCCACGGCCCCTCCAACCCCTTTGCCACCACCAACCCATGCGAGACTAGCTACCACCGACCCATGCCGAGACCGAGCCTTTGTTTGGAACCAGAGAATGAACAAAAGTTTTGTTTTTTCACCTCTGCATTTTGTTTTGAATCTTAGTTTATATCTTGCCTTTGGCTTTGTTTGGAAAAAAAAAGAATGAGAAAGTTGCTTTTGTCACGTGTTCTGGTATCCTAGTTTTAGTTTTCTTCCACTGATCTTTGTTTTGAAAAAGAAAAAAAATTGCTTTTGTCGCTTTTGTTTTTGAATTCATGATTTGTATGCCACCCAGCCTTTGTTTGAAGTCACGGCCAAAAGGTCCTTCGAGCCTTACTTTTGTTTCAATTTGATTGCCAGTTGATTTACTCAAAAATGTTGAGGTAATTAACGTGCGTTAGCTTATTCAAATTTTTGCTTTATTCTTTTGACTTTAGATTTGAATCCAGTTGGCGAATCCGCCAACAACTGATCGTGCTTTCCACGTGCGTTCGATAGACATCGTATTTCTTTTTCTGAATCTCTAGCTCCGTAGAGGTGAGTAAATCTCACACGAATATTCATACTTATATGATTGTGAAACGACCGCGACTGAATGTGTAGAAAATAAATAAATAAATAAATAAAAAATGTTATAATTACCTGTGATTTATTTATATTTGATGTTAGAATTGTTAAAACTGCATACCATATCATCTGTTATATTCTGTTAAATCACACTGCAAGTTCCCTGTAGAATAGAATCACTATGGGTTGAAATGATACATACCCGAACGGACTTTAGAATAAGGGAAGATCGTTATGGGCTGAAATGATAGGCCTGAACGATTTTCAATTAAATTTTATTTACTTGGGATTGCAGGTTTGAAATGATAAAACCCAGGTTTTTCTTTGTAAACTACGGATTGAAATGATATAGTATCCGTATCACTTGACTTAGGCTAGAAAATATTATACAGACCCGTGGTTATTTTTCTGTATTTTCTGGATACTTTTAAATATTTTAAATATTTGTAATAATATTAAATTGATTTAAATTGAATTTTTAAATGATTTATTTAGAATAGAAATGATTTTTCTATGTGATAAATGAAAAACAATGGATAAAAATATCGATCTTAAAAATGTAACTTAAATTTGAAAATTTGACTAAAAAGAAAAGATGGAAACTTAAGTTAATTAAATTGAAATGAAAATTAAGTTTTAAAATGGTGAAAAATGGAGATTTAAGTTTAAATGTTGAAATGAACTGTTTAAATGGAAATGGGAATTTACACACTTGAATTTAATAAGCGAACTTTGTAAATTTTTGGTTTTTATTTGTAAAATTTCTCTTTAGAATAAATTAGTTAAAGGATTTAAATGAACATTTTAATGTATGATTTTATAAGTTCTGAACTAGGTAGAATCTGCAGCACTTGTTAAGCGCTGTGGTTATATAAGTGAACCAAAAGACTAAAATGAACTAAGGCTATGATAGTACTTGGTAAGTGCTGTTGTAGCAGAAACTAAAATTGAACCTGAACTAATAAAGGGGCTACTGTAGCACTTGTTAAGGACTGCAGTAGGCTGAAATATGATTTTTGTTTAAAACTGAACTGTTATAGCAGTTTATAAATGTTGTTTTTGCTGAATAAAATTGATTTCAAATATAACTTACCGCCGCACTTTTTAAATGCCGTGAGAGCTGAAAATTTTAACGTTATTGTTTTTAAGTGAATAAATGAACTCCGAAAAGGCTAAACTTTGGGAATTTAATATTTGATTTAAAAGAATAATGACTTTGTTTTAAATGGTTTAATTTGAAGTATATTTGATAAATTGTTTTAAATCTATAACCACGGGTTATAATAACGATTGGTTGGCAAAGAGACCGGGATCGGATATGGACATACTCTCTGTCGATACCGAAAACCACTTTGACAACTGTGTACGCGGTGGAGATTCCAGAATGAAGTAGGATGGTGACAACGTTCTTAAGGTATGTTACGTGGACCCAACTCCCATGAGTTGGCATAAGGTGGCTAAAACAGGAGCGATCTCGGACCAGTGAGGTAGCACCTCTTCTCGGACACATTTCTTTGATATTATACTCTTACTTGTGATTGATTAGATGGCCATCCTCCGATTTGGGAATGTTGTTCGAGGTGGAACGATAGTGGCTGCTATGCGTATCCATCAGTCCGTGTGCGTAATTGGTATATCTACCCTGGCATTGCCTAGTTGTGTCGTGTCACCTACCATATCGAGCTTTACTACGATTATGATTTTAAGATCCGACCGCGTTAAGGTTCTCCATCCCCTTAACGCTATTTTCTATATGATTATACTTTACTTATTTAGACACTATTATAATAGCGAATATTACTACATAGTAGATATTTTAAAGGATCCTTAGAGGATGGGCGGTCCCAAGCATCTTCTGAGTTACTTGTACCTTTACTACGGTTCACTTGAGTTGGTTTACATTGTATAAGTATGTATATCCTGACTCGAGTGTTTATGTTTTATTTTACGCTCGGGTCAGCCTGAGTATCAGTTGGACTTCATCTTCACGGAGCTAGGACTACTGGAGATCATCTTTATCAAGCTGCTATCTGTTTTGCTATTCAGTCTTTTATTTTAGCTTATGTAATTGAGACAAATGAATTTGGGATTTTCTGTGGTTATTCAAACTGTATTGGTTTTAGACTATGTAATTTGTACTTGTTTTGAGACTATGTATTTTAGTGGCTTCATGAACCACTATGGTTATTTTTAAATTCCGCTGCGAGTTATTCTGATACTTCTGTGTCTGTGATTTTGTGAATGATTTTATTTGCTCCAAATTTTATTACAATCTGATATTTTGTATTATTCAAGTCTGACATGTGTGGATTATTGTCGATTTGAATGGTCCAAAATACCGGGTCGTTACATTTGGTATCAGAGCTTTGGTTTTAGGCAAACCTTAGCCTATGGAGCAAAAACTCATTGGAGATAGGGTAGAAATACCCTAGAATGAGTGAAATCAAACTCAGAATCATTTCTTTGTGAGTGAATGTATTTTCAAAGTAATAAAATGATTTTAAAATGATTTCTCAAATGATTTTTCAAAGATTATTTTGATATAAAGTTTTCTTGTTTTAAGAAGAAAATTTTTCTAAACTTCCTTCTTTCTGTATCTACCTTGTTAGAAATTTTGTTATTAGGATATTCATCCAAGTGATCTTATCGTGTCTTATCTTAACTTATCTTTGCCTTCTCTGTACCTTGTCCTAAATTTATTCTTGATATTTCCAGGATGAATCGTGGAAATGCTAGAGGTAGGGGTCGTGGTACCGCCCCAGCTCCTCCACCTGTTGCACCCGTTAGGTTTACTGTTCTTTGCAAGGAATTCTCTTAGCTCGGTGGCACTAGGTTCACCGGTACAGAGAGTATTATCGAAGCCCAGCAATGGCTACGAAGTTTGGAGAGAATTTTTACTGGTCTAGAGATCACTGATGCCCAGAAGCGTCAGTTAGCAGCATGGCAGCTGCAAGAGTCAGCCTTAGATTGGTGGGTGTATGTTACGGCTCACACTAACGAAGGTTATCTTTCGTGGGAACAGTTCAGGTATCCTTTGTGTTAACTTGAATTTTCCCCATTTCCTTTTCTTTTGAATCTATCTTAAATTCGGTTCTGTATCTTCGTTCTAGGGAGGCTTTTGTGGCAAAATGGATGCCCGAAGCCGGGAAATCTCAGCTTTATCGTGAATTCATGGATCTTAAGCAGGGTACCATGTCTTTTTCGGAGTATGAGCGGAAGTTCAATGAACTTTCCAAATTTGGTATTGGCCTTATCGACACTCAGCTAAAGAAGAATGAGAAGTTCATTGTCGGAGCTCGCCCAGAGTTCTACGATCGTCTTATTTCACATGTTCATGGCACTTTTACTGAGCTCATGGATATGGCTATTCGCTATGAGAACCCTACTTCCAAGGGTCCTGCTGCTTCTGGTGCTCATGTCTCACAATCTTCCTCTGCAAATTCCAATAAGAGAAAGCCCAACTTCCACCAGCAGAAGAAAAATTGGCTCAAACATCCGGGCTTGGGATCTTCAGCATCTTCTCCTCCCCAGAGACACCCTATTGATCTTTCCTCCATTACCTGCTTCAAATGTGACCAGAAGGGACACTATGCCAATAGTTGCCCTACTCCGACTGGTGCTGCTGTTCCTCCACCTCAGGTAACCAGGAACAATCTTTGTCATGTTTGTCTTCAGCCAGGTCATTTTAGGAATGACTGCCGATTGTATCAGAAGGGAAAGCCATCTGGTGTATTTGCTGTCACATCTGCTTCTTCTCCTGCTGCACCTACTCCTGCTCCGAGCGATGATCAAGGTACTCTTCAAGGCACCTTTACTTTATTTCGTCATCCTGTTCGTGTTTTATTTGATACTGGGGCTTCGCATAGTTTTGTTTCTGATGATCTGTGCAATAAGTTTGAACATCTCCTTTCTCCTGAGTATGCTTCTGTCCCTCTTTGTGTTTCAAATCCTATTGGTGGTCCCGCAAATCTTAATAAGATTTGTAAACATGTGAAACTCCACCATTCTGATCATCGCTTTAGTGGTGATTTCTATATTCTTGGTTTTGATACTTTTGATTTATTGCTTGGGGATGATTGGTTAAGAAATCACGATGCCCATATCTCTTGTAAATCCCGAATTGTTTCTCTTGAGGATGATCGGGGTAATTCTTTGGTTATTCAGTGTTGTTTGCCTCATGATTCTGCTGGTAGCTTTATCTACTCATTGGATTCTTCTCCTGTTGATCTTCAGTCGACTCGTGTAGTCAATCTCTACCCGGATGTATTTGGTGAAGTTACTACTTTACCTCCCAAGCGGGAAATTGATTTCCGCATTGATCTTAATCCTGGAGCTCGACCTGTAGTTCTTCCTCCTAGAAGAATGGCACCCCGCGAGAAGGTTGAGTTAAGGGAACAAATTGAGGACCTGTCTTCCAAGGGTCTGATCAGACCTAGCTATTCTGAATGGGGAGATGCGGTGGTTTTCGTCACCAAGTCCGATGGTTCTCTCAGGATGTGTGTTGATTATAGGGAATTGAACAAGCTCACTATGAAAAATAGATATCCAATGCCTCGCATCAATGACATGTTTGATCAGCTTTATGGTGCTACTTTTTACTCTCAACTTGATCTTGCCACGGGTTTTCACCAACTCAGAGTTGCCGAGGAAAGTATTCCCAAGACTGCTTTCTGTACTGAGAATGGATTCTTTGAATGGTTAGTTATGCCTTTTGGTTTGACTAATGCTCCTGCTTTCTTTGTTGACTTGATGAATCATGTTTTCCGTGGTGTGCTTAATAAATTTGTTCTAGTCTTTGTGGATGATATCTTCATTTTCTCTAAGTCTGAAGAAGAACATGAGTCACATTTGAAATCTGTTCTTGAGACTCTTCGAAATCATCAGTTAAAGGCTAAATTTTCCAAATGCCATTTCTGGAAGGATGAAGTCCGATTTCTCGGGCATATTGTTTCTAGTAATGGAGTTTTAGTTGATCCAGTCAAGATCGTTGCGATCAATGTAAGTCTTCCTTTCCTTCGCCTTCCTTGCCTCGTTCAATTTATTCTATCTTTCCTATTATCCTTCTTTTTCCCTATTCTGTGCAGGATTGGGAAACTCCTAAGACTCCTACTGATATCCGTAGTTTTCTGGGCCTTGCCGGTTATTACTAGAGATTCATTGAGAATTTCGCTCGGATTGCTGCACCTCTCATTGCTTTAACTCGGAAGAATGCTAAGTTTATTTAGAGTAACGGGTGTAAGGCTGCATTCAATGAGTTAAAAGACAAGCTTACTTCCGCACTTGTTCTTACCGTTCCAAATGGAAATAAGGGATTAACGGTATACACTGATGCTTGTCGAGAATGTTTGGGAGCTGTTCTGATGCAGGATGGTAGGGTGATTGCTTATGCTAGTCGATAGTTGAAGACCCATGAAGTAAATTATGCTGCCCACGATCTAGAGTTTCTTGCTGTTGTTTTCGCTTTGAAGCTTTGGAGACATCATCTGTTGGGTACTAAGTTTGAGCTTTTCACAGATCATCAGTCTTTGAGGTATATTTTCTCTCAGAAGGATTTGAATCAGAGACAAGTTAGGTGGTTAGAGTTCCTTGCTTCTTATGACCTCGACATCAACTATACACCGGGAAAAGCTAATGTTGTGGCGGATGCTTTGAGTAGGAAGAAGGCTTTGTTGTGCCAGCTTGTTGTTTCTTCACCTCTTGTGGATCGTATTATGGCTAGACAGGATGAGGATTAGATGCTTAGATTGATTAAGGAGAATGTTCTAAGTAGGGTGGGAGGTAGTAGTCTTGATGGCGGTGGAGCTCAGATTGACGATAAGGGTGTATTGAGGATTAATAATAGGATTTGTGTCCCGAATGTTGATGGATTGAGACAGGAGTTACTTCGGGAGCATCATCAGTCCAGACTTTCTATTCATCCAGGCGTGACCAAGATGTATCAAGACATGAAGAAGTTATATTGGTGGAAAGGTATGAAGCGAGATATTTCCATTTTTGTTAATAGGTGTGCGACTTGTGAGCAAGTCAAGGCAGATCATCAGAAGACTCCTGGTTTATTGCAGCCTCTTGAGATTCCCAATTGGAAGTGGGAACAAGTTTCTATGGATTTCATTGATGGTTTACCGAGGACTAGGAAGGGTAACGAGAGTATCTGGGTTATTGTAGATAGATTGACCAAATCAGCTCATTTCATTCCGGTCAAGTCTACCCGTTCTGCTTCTAGTTTGTCTGAGATTTACATGAGGGAGATTGTTCGTCTCCATGGTGTTCCTCTCAGTATCGTTTGTGATCGTGATCCTATCTTCACTAGTAGGTTTTGGAAAGCCTTTCAGGATTCTTTGGGTACTCGTCTAAATCTGAGCACTGCTTACCATCATCCACAGACCGACGGTCAAACGGAAAGGGTGAATCAGATTTTAGAAGATCTTCTTCGTGCTTGTGTGCTTGATTTTGGAGGATCTTGGGAAGATCATCTCCATCTTGTCGAATTCACTTATAACAATAGTTATCAGGCCAGTATTGAGACATCTCCGTTTTCTGCTCTTTACGGACGACCTTGTAGATCTCCTTCTTGTTGGATTGAATCCGATAATCGTTTGGTTCTTGGTCCTGAGATGGTTTTGGAAGCTTCAGAGAGAGTTGAAGAGATTAAGAGGAAGATGAGGATTGCTCAAGATAGATAGAAGAAGTACGCTGATCGTCGAAGACGGAGTTTGGAGTTTGCTGTTGGTGATTTGGTTTTCCTTAAGGTCTCTCCTTTAAGGAATGTTATTCGTTTTGGTCGTAGAGGAAAGCTTTCTCCTAGATTTGTAGGTCCTTTCCGCATTTTGGAAAGAATTGGCTCTCTTTCTTATCGTCTGGATTTACCCGAGAAATTTTCTGGAGTACACAATGTCTTTCATGTATCTCATCTTCGTCGCTATCTGCATGATCCATCTCTTATTATCCAGCCTTCTGCTCTTGATAGTTTGGATATTGAGCCAAATCTGACTGTTGAGAGGAAGCCACTTCGTATCATCGATCGAGGTATGAAGCAGCTAAGAAGAAAAACTGTCAACCTGGTCAAAGTGCAGTGGAGCACTGATGAACGGGATTGCACCTGGGAGACGGAGGAGAGCATTCGTGCTTCGAATCCGGAATTGTTTATTTTAGGTACTTTTGCTCTTCTGTCTTATCTTTCTTTGTTTTCCTTCTTCGTTCCTTTTCGAGGACGAAAAGTTTTGAGTGGGGGAGAGTGTAACAGCCCAAAATTTTTAACAAATTTTTATTTGAAAAATAAACATTCTGTAATATTGATTTGATTTAAAAAGGTAATAATTAGTGTGAAACGGGAAAAATTAAACTTTACATTTCGTTACGTATATTTACATCCGTTCTTAACTTATATTAAACAATCAAATTTATTAATTATGATAATAGCTATTTAATTTTTGGTTTAAATTGATACGTTATTTTATTAAAAGAAGCCGTTAGCATTTTCAATTTTATTTAATAAAGGAAACAAATCATAAAGTGGTATGTTACTTTGGGCATTTCGTTATAATTTCTCTTACCTTTTTCCTTTGTCCATTTGATTTTATATGCGTTGGCTTTACAAATTTCAGCTGTATAGTTTCAGTTTGAAAATTTCAAAAATCTTGCATTGAATCGTTCACGTGAGAATTGTTACATTCCCTCTTTGCATTCCTTACGTTTCGTTCCAGCTTTGAATATAATTAAATTGCTTTAACTTTCTACCGTTCAAAACTTTTACCTTTTGCCTTCTCTCATAAATTAGTAAGCAACTGTCATCTTCTATTTTCACGTTCATAATTCCAATTCTGCAAAATCTCCTTTAGTTTTCAATTGAGAATCTCGTGAACATCTCAAAGGTAAATGCCTTCTTTCCATTTTTATTTTGTATTTTCGTTGATCTGCTTGCTGTCTTTGCCTTGCTCTATTCTATTACCCATTTTTCCCATGTGCCTACCCATTCGCTATCAGATCTACCCCTCTCCATGCCGAGAGCCATTCACCAATCCCCACGCCCAACCCCTAACCCACATCACCATCACAGCCCTACGCCCTGCCCACCACCAGACCGTGACCAGCCCACGTCACCAACTGAGCCCCTGCCCCATTCGCCTCCAAGGCCGAGACCACCCACGTCCCTCTCCAGGCTGAGACCAGGCACCACCACAGCCCCATTCGCCACCAGCCCACCACCACGACCCCAGCCACACCACCAAACCGAACCTCTACCCCAGTCCACCACCCACGTCCCCATGCCAGACCAAGAACCCACGGCCTCTCCAACCCCTTCGCCACCACCAACCCATGCGAGACTAGCTACCACCGACCCATGCCGAGACCGAGCCTTTGTTTGGAACCAGAGAATGAACAAAAGTTTTGTTTTTGTCACCTCTGCATTTTGTTTTGAATCTTAGTTTATATCTTGCCTCTGGCTTTGTTTGGAAAAAAAAAGAATGAGAAAGTTGCTTTTGTCACGTGTTCTGGTATCCTAGTTTTAGTTTGCTTCCACTGACCTTTGTTTTGAAAAAGAAAAAAAATTGCTTTTGTCACTTTTGTTTTTGAATTCATGATTTGTATGCCACCCAGCCTTTGTTTGAAGTGACGGCCAAAAGGTCCTTCGAGCCTTACTTTTGTTTCAATTTGATTGCCAGTTGATTTACTCAAAAATGTTGAGGTAATTGACGTGCGTTAGCTTATTCAAATTTTTGCTTTATTCTTTTGACTTTAGATTTGAATCTAGTTGGAGAATCCACCAACAACTGATCGTGCTTTCCGCGTGCGTTCGATAGACATCGTATTTCTTTTTCCGAATCTCCAGCTCCGTAGAGGTGAGTAAATCTCACACGAATATTCATACTTATATGATTGTGAAACGACCGCGACTGAATGTGTAGAAAATAAATAAATAAATAAATGATGTTATAATTACCTGTGATTTATTTATATTTGATGTTAGAATTGTTAAAACTGCATACCATATCATATGTTATATTTTGTTTTATTTTACTGTTATTCTATTCTGTTAAATCACACTGCAAGTTCCCTGTAGAATAGAATCACTATGGGTTGAAATGATACATACCCGAACGGACTTTAGAAAAATGGAAGATCGTTATGGGCTGAAATGATAGGCCTGAACGATTTTCAATTAAATTTTATTTACTTGGGATTGCGGGTTTGAAATGTTAAAACCCGGATTTTTCTTTGTAAACTACAGATTGAAATGATATAGTATCCGTATCACTTGACTTAGGCTAGAAAATATTATACAGACCCGTGGTTATTTTTCTGTATTTTCTGAATACTTTTAAATATTTTAAATATTTGTAATAATATTAAATTGATTTAAATTGAATTTTTAAATGATTTATTTAGAATAAAAATGATTTTTCTATGTGATAAATAAAAAAAAAATGGATAAAAATATCGATCTTAAAAATGTAACTTAAATTTGAAAATTTCACTAAAAAGAAAAGATGGAAACTTAAGTTAATTAAATTGAAATGAAAATTAAGTTTTAAAATGGTGAAAAATGGAGATTTAAGTTTAAATGTTGAAATGAACTGTTTAAATGGAAATGGGAATTTACACACTTGAATTTAATAAGCGAACTTTGTAAATTTTTGGTTTTTATTTATAAAATTTCTCTTTAGAATAAATTTGATAAAGGATTTAAATGAACATTTTAATGTATGATTTTATAAGTTATGAACTAGATAAAATCTGCAGCACTTGTTAAGCGCTGTGGTTATATAAGTGAACCAAAAGACTAAAATGAACTAAGGCTATGATAGTACTTGGTAAGTGCTGTTGTAGCAGAAACTAAAATTGAACCTGAACTAATAAAGGGGCTACTGTAGCACTTGTTAAGGACTGCAGTAGGCTGAAATATGATTTTTGTTTAAAACTGAACTATTATAGCAGTTTATAAATGTTGTTTTTGCTGAATAAAATTGATTTCAAATATAACTTACCGCCACAATTTTTAAATGCCGTGAGAGCTGAAAATTTTAACGTTATTGTTTTTAAGTGAATAAATGAACTCCGAAAAGGCTAAACTTTGGGAATTTAATATTTGATTTAAAAGAATAATGACTTTGTTTTAAATGGTTTAATTTGAAGTATATTTGATAAATTGTTTTAAATCTATAACCACGGGTTATAATAACGATTGGTTGGCAAAGAGACCGGGATCGGATATGGACATACTCTTTGTCGATACCGAAAACCACTTTGACAACTGTGTACGCGGTGGAGATTCCAGAATGAAGTAGGATGGTGACGACGTTCTTAAGGTACGTTACGTTGACCCAACTCCCGTGAGTTGGCATAAGGTGGCTAAAACAGGAGCGATCTCGGACCAGTGAGGTAGCACCTCTTCTCGGACACATTTCTTCGATATTATACTCTTACTTGTGATTGATTAGATGGCCATCCTCCGATTTGGGAGTGTTGTTCGAGGTGGAACGGTAGTGGCTGCTATGCGTAGCCATCAGTCCGTGTGCGTAATTGGTATATCTACCCTGGCATTGCCTAGTTGTGCCGTGTCACCTACCATATCGAGCTTTACTACGATTACGATTTTAAGATCCGACCGCGTTAAGGTTCTCCATCCCCTTAATGCTATTTTCTATATGATTATACTTTACTTATTTAGACACTATTATAATAGTGAATATTACTACATAGTATATATTTTAACGGATCCTTAGAGGATGGGCGGTCCCAAGCATCTTCTGAGTTACTTGTACCTTTACTACAGTTCACTTGAGTTGGTTTACATTGTATAAGTATGTATATCCTGACTCGAGTGTTTATGTTTTATTTTACGCTCGGGTCAGCCTGAGTATCAGTTGGACTTCATCTTCACGGAGCTAGGACTACTGGAGATCATCTTTATCAAGCTGCTATCTGTTTTGCTATTCAGTCTTTTATTTTAGCTTATGTAATTGAGACAAATGAATTTGGGATTTTCTGTGGTTATTCAAACTGTATTGGTTTTTTTTTGAGATCATGGGGAACCTTAAGATCATGGTATTCATTGATACTCAGTTAAGTAAACCCCACGCCGTGTGTCTACCCCGCATTTATTTAGTCGTCGCACACGGATGCATAACGTTGAAACTCACACTGATGGTTTGGCGCTGGGATTCGAACCTGCCCAGACACAGTCCTTTGGTTCCCATCTCTCAGCTCCCAAACCAACCGAGCTACGAACGGCGGGTAAACTGTATTGGTTTTAGACTATGTAATTTGTACTTGTTTTAAGACTATGTATTTTAGTGGCTTCATGAACCACTATGGTTATTTTTAAATTCCGCTGCGAGTTATTCTGATATTTCTGTGTCTGTGATTCTGTGAATGATTTTATTTGCTCCAAATTTTATTACAATCTGATATTTTGTATTATTCAAGTCTGACATGTGTGGATTATTGTCGATTTGAATGGTCCAAAATACCGGGTCGTTACACACTTAGCCCTGCTGCACGTCCCCGTTTTAGTCATTTTCCTGGTTGACGAGGCTTGAGGCTACGATTACCATTTTATATAGCAACCATCTTGGACAGTTAACACTGCCCTCCAAGCAACAATGCAGTTCCAGCATTCATCCATACAAGTTCATTCTGGGTCTGAACGAAACCGAAGGCACTACCTCTACTACATCCATTTTGGAATCACCCTCAAGCATTAGTAGCAAGTAGCCCTTGCACTTCAAAACTCCATCTTCGATTCCATACTCTTCCATATGTCTTCAGTTAGAAACACTTAAGTTGGATCGAAGTGGTTTTTGGATAACATATCCGATCTCGGTCTCTTCGAAACATCCTTCATAATTTCTGGTAAACTCAACCCCGGTAAGCAGATAAAAGATAAGAGCGGAGTTCACCTCCTAAATGTTAGTGGATGGATTTCCTTATCATTTAAGAACGAAATGAATTTATACGTATAGTATAGCACCACCGACGGTAACTGCACCATATAATTTCTGTGTTTCTCCTATATATTTCAAAAGTTACGTTTCGGTCCAGATTTGATAGTTGGTTATTTAACTATCAAATAAACAAATAATCAAACATTTATACAATTCCATATGGGATCCTCTAAGCCTTTATTAATTAATCTTTAATTAATAAAATAACTTTATAAAACTTTATCAAAGGATCTTTTCTAAAACACTTTTCTCAAACCCCTTACATCCCTTTTTACTTGGAAAACAATATAAACATTTACCAAAAACATTTGAAAAATTCTCTCTTCTCACATTCCATATTAAATGTCCAAACCATTCCCTTTCAAAACATCGCTTACTATAAACTCGTTCACTTTATAAAACTCATTCACTTATTCCTTATAAAAATTCTTTTATAAGTTCACTTCACGTTTCAAACCTCTTTACAAATTTTCAAACTTGATTTAAAACGTCTTTCAAAAATATCTAAAATGATTTATAAAATCTCTTTCTATTTTTACAACTATTTAAAAATCTTCCTTCATAATTCCTTTATAGAATCTTCTTTGTAAAATATCATTTTCAAGAATTCATTTGTAAATCACTTTAGGTAAAACCTTTTATTTAATAAACCCCTTTTTAAAAATAAGATATTATTTAAAAATAACTTTATAAACTAATAATAAAATTTAAAAAAAAATCATTTATAACCTTTAAACTGAAATTGATTAAAGAATTAAAGCTAATTCAAAAACATACTTTAGTAATTCGAAAAGAGGCCTAGCAATCCCAATGGTGCTATTTTAAGTTACCATTCAGTTTCCATTTTCAATTCACTTAACAGTTATTTACATAGATCAATATATATGTAAATACACTCATATCCAAATCAAGGAATAACATGTCAATATGAACTAACTAGCATATACATATCCCAATAACATAATAGCAGAGTGTGATCTGTCCTGCTAAACAGATGTCCAAACAATTCAACCAATTCATAGTAGAACGGTGAATTATTCTGCTAACACATGTCCATACAAACAAACAAACAATTTATAGCAGAATGGGGATTTATTCTGCTAACACATGTCCAAACAACCTAACAATCTACATTATAACTCATTCATAGTTATATGGTTTCTTAATGGTATCAACACTTGAATCACTTGTATTCAAAACCATCTTTGAAAAAGAAGTACCTTTGAACCATTTTACTTTTGAAAACCAAAGGATTTAGAACTTTTAAACCCTTTTAAAAATAATTAATTAAAAGTTAAATCCTTATTTAAATCATAATTAATTTTAATTGAATCTTAACTTAAATAGTTAAACAATAATTAACTATTGATTAAACCCAAATTAATCCTTTGTTAATTATTAAATAATTAATTAAACCTTCATTAATCATTAAATGTTAATTAATCTCAATAAATTAATTAAATAATATTTAATTAAACTTAAACAATAAATTAAACCTTTAATAAATAATTTATTATAAATTAAATCTTTAATCAAATAATTAAACCATTGATTAATAATTAATTAATAATTAATCCTATATTTAATTAATGATAAATTAAATATAAACAATTTACTTAACCCATACTTATTTAAATTAATTAATAATTAATTAAAATAAATCTTAACTTTAAAAGATAATTACTTAAAAACTAATCTTTATTTAATTAAATTTAATAAACCTTGTTAACATTTAATTAATTATCAATTACTAAAACCTAATTAATTAAGAGTTATTTATTAAATCCTTAATTAACTTTTAAAAACATTATTATTTAGTTTATAAAATATTTACAAAACACTTTGAAGTATAAGACCAAACTTTGCAAAAAAGAAAAAAAATCGGATTTTTAAGCAAACTTCATCCATAGCGACTATGGCTATGGATACCAGTAAGCTTTAACTTGTTTCTATCCTTCTTTTGAAAACTTTACCTTAAAGCTCACTAACTTTCTAAAAACAAAAATAAGTATTTAAAACTAAAACAAGTTTAAATCTAACCAAATATTCGATTTTAAAAAAATAAAACAATAACTTTCTTACACAAGATTCCAAATTCTTCAATACCCTACAAAGGTACCAAATTCTTCTTAGCTTATACATTACATACCCAAGTCCATACACAACCATAACATCCAGGATAACATCATGCCACAAACATAAGCAAGATCTAATCTTTAACCATTTAGATTCACATTCAAGTCTAATGTCCTTACATATCCAAGCAACAAGTGTGTGTGTGTATATATATAACCATCACATGATACATTACCCAATACCAACCATCACCTCACACGATATATTAACTAAAATAAAAGTAAAAAACTTTACCAAAAATTCATAGTTTACTCACCGGAAATCCTTTGAAAACTTGGCACATTTTGAAATTTGGGAAGCTTGGAAAACCACAAATTCTTCTCGAAAGTGGGTGATTTTGCACTCGATTTTCGGACCCTTTCCTCTCAAATTTTGGAAAAGTGGTCAAAAGGAAAGTTTTAGTTATTATTTTTCCTCTATCATTTAAAAAAATAGTTACTCAAAAAAAAATTTGAGGAAGTTATGGCCAAAACAGTGAGGGGTATTTTCGGACATCAAAATCTAGGTTCAAAAATACTCTTGCAAAAAAATAAATTTTGGAGCATTTAAGATCGAAATAAGAAAAATTAGTAGACTAAAAAGTTGTAGCCACTAGAAATATACATGGTTTGGAAAAAAGAAATTCTGGTTTTGGATTTTTAGTAATAAGTTATAGCCAAAACCATTTTATGTAAAATGGAAGAAATTTAAATGGAAAAGAAGGTACCTTTAAACAAGTTTTTAAAACATTTAAAAGTTAATTTTTGAAATCTTAAAACATGAAAAGTTATTTTGGAAGCCATTAAAGTTTTTTCAAAGTCTTAGGAAGTTTTGAAAAATGAAGACGAGAATGAGAAATGAAATAAAAATTATGAAAAATGGTTTTTATAAAATGTTAACAAGGTGAATTACCAAAATGACCTTGTACTTTACCCTCCACTTCCCTTGCTCCACCTCACCAAGCCTTGTTCCCTTCCTTAAATTCGAAATTATCATGTCTCCCCTCCCATTTTCCAATGCTCCAACATCCATTTATTACAAATTGTACTCAATTTGCCAATATGTCAATTCATGTCCCTCTGATATGACATTTTCTTTTATTTCTTTATTATAGTTGCCAAAGTGCCACATCATTATTTTCTTAACTTAATTAATTACACTTAAACCTAATTACATTACTAATCTATATTTATGACATTACATATATTTGAATATATATATACACGAATGTGTACACAACATTTCAAATAACTTTTATATAATGAAACGTCGACAATTCGGAAAACAGTTTCTGGTCACATTTTTTGTTTTTCATCGAACTAAATAGTTTTGTAAATAAATTTTGAAAACTATTTCACCATCATTATTTATTATTAAAAAATGTTTTTTTCATTATAAAACCATTTATTTAAATATTAATATTAATTAAATATTCGCAAATCAAAGCAGTGAAATTCCGGGTCGTTACATTAGCGTTGCAAAGTACATCTCGTGGGTGCTGAACTATTCTCCACGGATTGTGCCCCAACCCCTCATAGTTAAGAATTTTACCATTAGATATTTTGGCGAGACAAAAGCATCCACCTTATCAAGTGCGGGTTGGCCAAAGAAAGCATTGTAGTATGATGGTTGGTTGATGATTACGAAGATAGTTTCAAAAGTCCTACAGCATGGCGGTACTCCCATCTGCACTAGCAACTTCACTTGTCCTATCGGAGTTGATCCCTTATTATTGAATCCAAAGATAGGTTCAAGGCTGGGTTCTAGCTTGTCCTCTGGAATGCCCATTTGATGAAATGCATGTTTGAAAATAACATTGACTGCGCTCTCAGTGTCTACAAGAATCTTGGACACTCTAAAAAGTCCAATTTGGGCCGTGATCATGAAGGGGGTGTTATGAGGGTGAATGATCCCTTTATTCCGTTCTTGGGGAGTAACAACAAGATTTGGCATCGGTACATTGAATCGTGGAATTTTAAGCAGAGGCTCTTCTTGAATGGAGAAAACTCCTTCTCTAGCTTCTTTAATGTATCTGTTTCTGGCTCCCTTGCTAGTCCATGCTAGGTGTGGGCCCCCATGGATTACATCAATCCTATTCAATGGTGGACTCAAGCTTAATGGATCTTCTTCCTCCAAGATGTTGACAGCATTATTAGGAAATTTTTATGGACCATCACCAGTCCGTGGTGCTTTTTGCGTGTCTTGGATGAATTCTTTCAAATGCCCTTCACGAATTAGTTTCTAAATGATTCCAGCAACACTCCACATTCATCAGTTTTATGGCCATTTGCTTTGTGATAAGCACAGTAATCATCCCCTTTTCTCCGTTTAGGGTAATTTTTAGCCTTGAACGAAGTCTAGAAGTTAACATTCTCCTTGGTCATAGCATATATATAAGACAATGACTTGTTTAAGGCGATTGAATTAGTATTGGGCTCTTCCCACCTTGTTCTCTTGTGTCCCCGATCCGATCCAAATCTTCCACCCTCCTTCCTTGGATTAGCTTTCTTTTTGGCGTAATATAATTCATCCATTCAAATGAATTTATCAGCCCGGAAATGGAAATCTTGTAAATCCTTATACCCATGCACAAGGAGTTCCTTCCAGAACAGTGTATTCTTTATCAGCCCAAAATGCACTACATTGAGCTTATCACTATCATTCATATCTTTGGCTTTTAGTGCTTCTTTATTGAATCTTCTAAGGTAATCACCTAGTGATTGCCTTTGCTTAATGTTTGCTAGAACAGTGTAATCAATGGTCGGATCCTTGCATATACAAAACTGGGCGGAGAATTCATAAGAAAACTACTTCCACGAGTAGGTATAGTCTTCTCACGATATTATTGATACCACTTTGCAGCTGCCCCTTGAAGTGTTACCGGGAATAATCTACATTGAATTGCTCCAGAAGCATTGTATAAATCCATTTGGTTATCAAAAGCCATCAAGTGCTCATCTGGATCAATGGTGGCGTGATATTTAAGGGTTAGGATCTTGATATAAGAAGTGTAACGACCCGTAAATTTTAACGATTTTAATAACATAATTAACTAAAATTTTGCTTGAAGTCAAATAATTAAATTTAATAATGAAAATTTGATATTTGAAATACGTCTATTTAGACATAGCAAATGTCAGATTTTCATCAGAGAATATGGAAGTTTATTTTGTTGTGTAATTTTATTTAAATTTAAATAAGTTAATATTTAATGGAAATAAAACATTTTCGAAACCTAAATATTTTTATACAATAAAAATATAAATCATTTTCTGAGTGAGACGTCATATTCACTTTATATTATATTTGACTTAGATCTGCCTTTTCCCCAGCGCCCTCTATTGCCACCTTCTCCAACTTTAGTTAGCCGAAGCCTTCCCCCACTCTAGCACACACAGGCCATGTCCATCCCTTCTCCACTCCAACCTTTCTAGCTCGCAACCGAGTAGCCTTCTCCACCTTACCACTGACTTTCCCGCCTTGCTCCTCATCGCCACAGCCCACTGCACAAATTCGTTAGCCACACCCATTTTCCCACCACCTCCGTGACAGCACGTGACAATAACAGCCACCCTCAAATCTCTTGGCCAACCATATGCAAGCTTCGCACCCGTGCATCCATCAGCCTCCGCCACTTCCCCCTTCTTCACCCTTCACTCGCCACCTAACGACCATCAGACATGTCCCTCCTCCCACTGGCTTTCCCTCTCCACCATGACAGTTTCTGCCGCCACACCATGCCTCACCAAATCCTTATCCTCCATGTCCGCCTCACCCTACTGTGCTGCCCCATCAACCAGTCGCGATCACCTGACCCCAAGCTTCTCAGGCAAGTGCACTACCGAACCCACTGGCTGCATCCACCTCGCTCCGACTTGTGGCAGCCTTCATAAAAAGGAAAAAAAGAAAAAAAAGCACGTATATATGTTTGCATTGTACTGCTATTTCCCTTCTTTTGCCATGCTCTCTCCTTCACTCCTCCTTTTGTTCGGTTGTTCACCTCTGGCCTGCACACCCGTATCCTTGCACCATCTCTCCACCGCCAAAACTCTCTCACTTACCATCGACTGCCTCACTTCCTCCCATCGAGTCAAGACACCGCCTTGCCTACCCCTTCACTAAAACATCGCCCTGTAGCTATAGTAAGTATATATATATAAGCTTTTGTATGTATATATATAGCTCGTGAATTAATAATTAATTGGGAAAAGTATATATATGATATGTTTAAAAAGTGTTTAGTTAAATTTATATTATTATTTTAAAATAGATTTTGTGACAATATATATATATATAACATGTTTAAATATTTATTTGAATTTATGTTATTATTTTAAATAGATTTTTGTGATAATTTATATATATATATATATATGATATGTTAAAATATATAATTGATTTGTTTTCCCACTGTCTAATGTGTCGCAGCGGTTTTCTAGCTTGCCACTGTCCGAATCCGCATTGCAGCAGTACTTTTCTAGCTCTGTCAATTATCCGTGCTTATCCGTGTCCGTTTTCATCTTGTTCTCGTATTTCTCTAACCTCGAAAGGTGAGCAATCACTCACGATTAACATTCTAATATTTAGTAAATTGATTTCACATGAAATGACGATTGAATATGCTATTAAATTTGAGTTGTTAAGTTATTTAATTGTTAAATATGATATGCCATTATCTGCAATTGTTTACCTATGACATATGACACCATAACATGTTGTATATTATATTTAATTTGTTACTGATGATATATGTCTATTGTTGATATGTTATGTTATTATCATATTTGTTCTCACTCTGCAAGTTCCCAGTTAGTTTGGAAATTCCCTATGGGTTGAATGATACATACCCGAACAATATTATAGATTAGGGAAAAATCGTTATGGATTGAAATGATAAACCCAAGCGATTTACATTGATTTTGAAATTTTGGGATTGCGGGTTGAAATGATATATACCCGTAAATATTAAATTTAAATTGCGGATTGAAATGATAAATATCTGTATCACTTAACAATAGGATAGAAAATTATATACGGACACCGTTAGTCTATTTTTGAAAATGATTTCCAAAGTTTGAAGGAAATATATGGGTTTTAATAAATATTGATTTTTAAAATATAATATATAAATGTTATTTTTATATATCTGTAAAATTTAGATTTTTAAAATTATATGTTTTGGAAATTCTAAATTTATAAGTTAGTTTTGAAAATATAAATTTTAAGATTTTACTTATAAGTTTATTATTTTTAAATATATAAAATATGATTTAATACAAAATATAATTTAGTAATAAAATTTAATTTAATTAGTATATATAATATGTTTAAGTATTTATATAAAATTTTATTAATATTTTAAAAATAGATTTTGTAATAAATTTAATAAACTATGGTTGGAAAGATAAATTGCATTCGATTTATAATTTAATTTGTTTAAAAATTGTGTTTAAATAAGTATTGATCTGAACTTATTGATTTGGGATTTTATGAATACGATATTATAACTTTATAACTTTATTTTGAGAAAGGTGATTAAATGGATATATTCAAATTCAAATAAAAATTGAAATTGAATATCTAAATTTGATTTATGTTTGAACTTGAGATTTTATTTAAATGTTCATAAAAGGTGATTAAGTGAATATTTCAGAATTAAATAAATTGAAGCTAGGTATTTAATATTTTAATTTTGATTTAAATTTGTAATCTGGGATTTTATTTAAATGCTTATGAAAATTATAAAATGAATATTTTCAAATTTAAATGAGATTAAAGTTGAATTTTGAAATATAAATGAAATTTATCAAATTGAGTTATTGTGGATCGTTCGAATATTTAAACTTCGAAACCTATTGAATTTGAAGTAGCTTAAATTGGTAGTTTAAACTGGATTTAAAATCGATATGAATTTAAATGGTTTGATGAGAATTTGAATTGAGATTTAATTAAATTGAATTTGGAACTAAAGGTTGATTTGAATTTGATTTGTGAAATTGGAAGAGATACTTCTTAATATAAACTATTTTTAATATATAAACTGTTTTAATAAGTAAACTATTTTAAATTTATAACCTATTTTAAATATAAACTATTCTAATTTATAGCTATTTTAATATATATACTATTTTCAATATTTAAACTGTTTAAGTTGGAAAGTGATATGATTTCGGAAGTGAATAAGACTTCGAAAGGGGTATGATTTTGAAATAAATATGATATTTTGATATGAAGTATAAACTGTTTGAAATATAAAATGACCACGGTGTGAAATAAGCGTTTGGTTGTTAAAGAGACCGGGATCGGATATTATCATACTTTCTGCCAATACCGAAAACCACTTTAACAACTATGCACGTGGTGGAGATTCCAGAACGAAGTAGGATGGTTTGATGACGATTCTATATGAGGTAACATAGCCTTGGCTCCTGTAAGTCAGCTTGATGTGGCTAAAACAGGAGCTATACCGGGCCAAGTGGGGTCGCTCCCCTTATCGGGCACATTTCTTCGATACCATTCTATTACTTTGTGATTCGATTGGGTACACCTTTGATTTGGGAGTGTGTCTCGAGGTGGGCGGTAGAAGCTGCTATGTGTTACAACCAGTTCGAGAGTGCAAATGGTAGAATCCTACCCTTGCATTGCATCGCGTTCCTTGTCACATGCCTTATCGCACCTTCTATGAGTTTGGTTTGTACCATACCTATGGAGTGCCCTTTGAGTAAACCATCGGTTTGGTGGAGCTTACAGTACTGTATAGACTATGGGAATATATAAAATGTGTTAAGGGGGATATGGGTAACGTCTTAACGCTATTTTAATTGTTTACTTTACTATAGACATTATTTATGTAGTGTATTGTATTATGTACATAGATAGTTTAACGGATCCTTAAAGGATGGTAATCCCAAACGTCCTTTAAGTTATATTGTATTTCATTTGACATTTCACTTGAGTTGATTTACTAGTATAAGAATGTTAATCCTGACTCGAGTGTTTTGTATTTTGCTTTATGCTCGGGTTAGACTGAATGTCACAGCATTTGACTCACCTTTGGAGCCTAGAGATCTGCTTAGAGTTATCTATTCATCTTTCCAGTTATTTCAGTTTATTCCAGTTGTTTTGTTTAGACTTGTCATTGACATTTGTATTAGTAACTTCTATGTATTCGAGATTTTTGTTGTATTTTATTTCAGACTCTGTTGTTTATTATAATAGCTTCATGAACTACTATTTATTTATCTTCGCTGCTTATTGATCTTTAACTCTATGTCTACGATTTTGTGATTATATGCTGAGTTTTGCCAAATATAAATTAACAATCTGTTGTTTTGAGCAATTCAAGTCTGACATGTTTGGATGATTGTCGATTTGAATGGTTCAAAATGCTGGGTCGTTACAACATGGGATAACCGCTGACATGATCTCATCTGTGAATGGAGCTACTCTTTCGTTGCTATTTGCTCACTCATCCAAAGTTCTCTTCCCTTTTTGTATTTAGCATATCCTTGATTGTCTTTTCTATTACATCTTTCAAATAAGCTTCAGTGTTGTGATAGCTTTTTCAGTTTGGGCTATATTCTTTTGAAGTCGAGCTTCCTGATTACTCAAGAGATTTATCCAATATCCTTCCTTGATGATCGACTTTAATTGGATGACATTCTTTTTTCTTTGATGATGTCAGGTCTATTTTACTCTTGCCCTCATTGGTATAAGCCTTTAAGTTTCATCTTGAGGAGATTACCTCATCTCCAGTTGTTGGTTTTGTAGTTTTGGTAGACTTTTGAGATAGTGCTACTTTGAGAAGCTCTTGCATTTCCAGCAATTGCTGCTCCTGATGTTTTATCTTGATTGCATTGTCGTATGGTTGTGTTAGTGTTGACGGCTGCCCTTGAAAAACTCCTTTCAAGTTAAAAGTTGGAGCAATGTTTTCCTCAAAAGTTGTGGTGTGTGTATTACTTCTTCGTCCATTCGACTAAGCCGTTTAGATTTCATTTTCCTACATCAGGTTAAACAGTCCATAATTAGTCTATAAGGATACCACAAGGTCGGAGGTTTGAGCCCTCCTTCTAGCGTTAAAAATGTTAACAAGAAAACTTGTCAACATCCCAAATCTAAGTTGTTAACAAGAAATTGATGCAGCCCAGAAAGTTGAAGACATAGGTCATGTGCGACCTATGATGCTGGTAAGTCGGGTACGACTTAAGGAGGGGGCTAACGAGTTAAGACCTTGTGAAGATTTGTGGAAAATTCAAGTTTTAGGTCGCATACGACCTAACGAAACCCTTAAGTCGTTTCAGCAACTTGGGGAAGGTCGGCAACGACCTAGTGGAGATGCGCGAGTTAATGAACTAGACCTTGGAAATAAGTTGTGGAAAGTTGTTGAAGTCTTAGGTCGTTCACGACCTAGTGAAGGTCGCTCACGACCTAAGGAGGATGGTACACGAGTTACTGGAATCAATGTGGAGTACAAACGAGCTAAAAGAATACGACCTAAGTTAGGTCGCGAGATGGAAGTTCGATCTATGATAGGTCGCGGAGTTTTGATACGACCTAAGTTAGGTCGCGTAAATGACCTACGACATAAGTTAGGTCGCGTACGACCTACGACCTAAGTAGGGTTGCGAGAATTTTAAGTCGCCCACTGCTACAGTTCGTTGAGCCGCTTATGGGATAAGTCGCATGAAGTGTTAGGTCGTTAACGACCTATACTAAGTCGCTGAAGGAAGCTGATGTTAGGTCGCGTGAGTTGTATTTTAGGTCGTGACCGATATGTGTGTTGTAATGTGTTGTATTTTCTTAAGTCGTGTTGTTTTTAGGTCGTGCTTTGATAAGTCGTTGGTCTTTATAGGTCGGAAACGACCTAAGTGTTGTTGTAATTACCATTTGTTAAGTCATAAGGCTGTGTTTCTTTAGGTCGTCTATTTAGGTCGCCTGTTTTTAGGTCGAAGGTTATAGGTCGGAAACGACCTAAGTGTTGTACAAATTTCTGTAATTTCTGTTGTGTGAGGTTGTAGCCTATAAATAGGCAAGTGGCGTCACTTTGTAAAGGTTGTTGAATATTGAATAAAATTCTCTTTTGTTAGCTTTGTGCTTTCAATTTCAATTGGTAGTCGAGTGTATCTCCTATCTCCACTTACGTCATTCGAGTGCGCTCGAATCATCGTTTGCTGAAGCCGATTCACGGAATCTTGTGCGCAAGATCAACGTTGAAGAATCGTAGATCTCTTTCCCGGTATCTTCGGATCAACGAGTCGGAGATAGCTAGAGTTCGGTATCTTCGGATCAACGAGTTCGGGCATTTCAGTATCCATCAATCCACAGATTGCTACTTTCATCGATTGAAGATCGTTTTGATTAATCCGCTGCGTCAGTTTTGGTATCAGAGCTTGTTCTAACCAATCATAGTTAGATCGAGACTTGGAGCCTATTCATTTAGAAGTTGAAGTGATTTGCCGAGCCCGAAGTGAAGATTTGAGTTTGTGTTATCACGGCCGAGAGGAAGAAGTGTTCATCATTGTTTGAAGCTGTTTGATCGGATTTGAATTGGAGGCCGAAACTTTGTCCATCGTGTTCATCGCGATTTGCTACAAAGTGGAAGTTTTCGATCCGTTTCATTTTGGATCAAAGTCCGAAAAGTGTTTGAATTTTGAAGTGTTGAAGAGTTTGTGAAGTTTTCAAGTATGCCGCCAAGAAGAGCTAATCGCCACCAAAACGTATAAGCTTTGTATCGAAGAGAAGAAGCTGATGAGATGGAGCAAAGAATCAATGAGAACTTTAGTGAAAAGCTTAACGAAGGAATTGGCCGGTTAGAGAAGCTTATGACGGAGATGAATCAAAATCGGAGAAGAGTTTCACCTGAATCTAACCATGGGGGTAGTAGAGTCTCGCTACATTCCAATCGAGACAGAAGTGTTGAAAATGATCAAGGGCGTGGGAGGAACGTGAATGATCGTGAACGAAGGAATGTAGATAGAAGGGATGATGTTGGTAGACGAGAAGGTAGTAGAGATGTGGGTGGACGAGATAGACAACGATATACATCTGATTTTGAAGAGGAGTATGATGGTGGTAGTGTTCGAGGACAAAGACGAGGACAAGGAAGAAATCACTCTGAGTATGATCACAAATGGGAGTCGGGGATGAAGACTGAAATTCCTGAATTCAAAGGTGGTATGCAAGCAGAGGAGTTTCTAGATTGGGTAGCTAATGTTGAGGAGATTTTTGACTTCAAAGAAGTTCCAGAACATCGTAGAGTGAAGTTGGTTGCTACGAGGCTGAGGGGTAGAGCTTTGGCATGGTGGCAGCAAACTAAACTTACACGTGAACGGATGGGAAAGTCAAAAGTTGAATCTTGGGAGAAGATGAAGAAATTGATGAAAGCAAAGTTCTTACCTTACAATTTTCAATCTTTGATGTATCAACGTTTGCAAAACTTGAGACAAGGGACGAAATCTGTGAATGACTATGCTGACGAATTTTATCAACTAATTGCAAGGAATGATATTATGGAAACAGAAGAACAGTTAACAGCCAGATTTGTTGGAGGATTACGAATGAAGATTCAGGATATGGTTAATATGTTCGATCCAAGATCTGTAGCGGAAGCACATCAGAAAGCGTTGGCTTGGGAGAAACAGGAACGACGAGGAAGTGGTGTGTTTACTAACTCTAACAATCAAGTGAAGGGTGTTGGTGGGAGTTCTAATGTTTCTAAACCTATCAGTAAACCAGTAGTGAAGGAGGTTGAGAAGACAAGGGTTAACAATGGTTTCAAATGTTACAATTGTCAGGAATTGGGTCATAAAAGCAGCGAGTGTCCAAAGCCAAAGAAGAGAACCATGATTGCAGAAATTGAGGATGAGAATGAAGAAGCTGAATGTTCCAATTCACCACCTGATGAGGAGGAAGAAGAAGTGTTGGGAGACGAAGGTTATAATCTCATGATGAAGAGGTCCTGTTTAACGCCAAAGCAAGAAGAGGATTGTAGTTGGTTGAGGAGCAATATTTTTCAGTCAACATGTACTATTCTGGGAAAAGTTTGCAAATTTGTTATTGATGCTGGAAGCTGTGACAATATAATTTCTTCAGAAGCTGTGAGGAAGTTGGCTTTGAAGACTGAGAAACATCCGAAACCGTACAAGCTAGCTTGGTTGAGGAGAGGCGGGGAGGTGAAGGTTGGACGAAGGGCTCGTGTGAAGTTTTCCATTGGGAAGAAATATAAAGACGAAATCTGGTGCGATGTTGTGGACATGGACGTTTGTCATTTGTTGTTGGGGAGACCGTGGCAGTATGATAGGGCGGTGCAACATGATGGGCGTACCAACAGTTACAGTTTCATGTTTGAAGGCACAAAGTCACTCTAGTTCCAAAGAAGCGACAACAGGAGGAAAACAAATTGGAGGAGATTGAAGAGCTCAAAACTTTGTTATCTTTGAAGGAGTTTGTGAAGGAAGTAGAGGAGGAGCCTGAAGTATTTTTATTGATTGGGCGAGAGAGCAGTGAAGAGGTTGAAATACCAGACGAAGTTAAACCAGTTTTGAAAGAATTTGACGATGTATTTCCAGAGGAGTTACCAACGGAATTGCCACCGTTGAGGGATATACTACATTAGATAGATCTTGTTCCAGGTGCTGTGTTGCCACACAGACCACATTATCGAATGAGTCCGAAGGAACATGAAGAGTTGTGGAGGCAGGTAGAGGAATTGCTTGAGCAGGGGCGTGTACAGGAGAGTTTAAGTCCTTGTGCTATACCAGCATTATTGGTACCCAAAAAGGATGGAACGTGGAGGATGTGCACTGACAGTCGAGCCTTGAATAAGATTACTGTGAGATATAGATTTCCAATGCCGAGGTTGGATGACTTGTTAGATCAAATAAGCGGAGCTACTATATTTTCGAAGATTGATTTGAAGAGTGGATATCATCAAATTCGTATCAGACCAGGAGATGAGTGGAAGACTGCTTTTAAAACCAGGGAGGGTCTATACGAGTGGTTGGTCATGCCGTTTGGCTTGTCGAATGCACCAAGTACTTTCATGAGGGTGATGAATCAGATTTTTAGACCGTTCATGGGGAAGTTTGTGGTGGTGTATTTCGATGATATACTGATTTACAGTGGGAGTCCAGAGGAACATTTGAATCATCTTAGAGAAGTGCTGATGGTATTGCGACAAGAACAATTTTATGCTGCAACGAAGAAATGCGTGTTCATGACGCATAGCGTTTTATTTCTGGGATATGTTGTATCGAAAGAAGGAATACAGGTTGACCAAAGTAAAGTCGAAGCAATTAGAGATTGGCCGCAGCCCAAAACGATAACGAAAGTTCGTAGTTTTCATGGGTTGGCTTCATTCTATCGAAGGTTTATACCACACTTCAGTAGTGTGATGGCACCTGTTACTGATTGCATGAAGGGTAAACAGTTTGCATGGACGGAGGAAGCCGGGGTTGCTTTTGAGCGAATCAAAGAACTTTTGACGTCTGCACCAATTCTAATATTACCAGATTTTCAGTTAGTGTTTGAACTACATACTGATGCATCCAAGGTTGGAATTGGAGGAGTGTTGAGTCAGAAGGGACGTCCAATTGCATATTTCAGTGAGAAGTTGTCAGGAGCAAAGATGAGATACAGTACATATGATGTGGAATTCTATGCTGTTGTACAAGCTATTAAACACTGGAGACATTATCTATTTCAAAAGGAGTTTGTTCTATGTACTGATCATGAAGCATTGAAGCATTTGCAAGGGCAAGACAAGATTTCAGCGAGACATGCATCGTGGATTGCATATCTGCAACAATTTACATTTGTTGTGAAACTCAAGTCAGGAGTGACGAATCGTGTTGCGGATGCGTTGAGTAGAAGAAATCACTTATTAACTACATTAAAGGTTGAAGTGACGGGGTTTGAAATATTGCCAGAATTATTTACCGATGATCCTTACTTTGCAAAGTTTGTTGATAAAGTCAAGGATGGAGAGACGGATGAGTTCGTGATGGTAGATGGTTTTCTTTTTAAAGGAAGTCGATTGTGCATACCGGAGGGTAGTCTGAGAATGAAGATTATCAAGGAGTTACACGAAGAGGGACATGTTGGGAGAGACCGTACCTTACAGTTGATTTCACAGTCCTACTTTTGGCCATCAATGAGGAAAGAGGTGGAAAGGTTTGTGGAGCGTTGTCATATTTGTCAGGTTTCGAAAGGAACTGCGACTAATGCTGGTTTATATATGCCATTACCTATACCATTAAACCATGGGTTGATGTGAGTATGGACTTCGTGTTGGGATTACCGAGGACACAGCGTGGTAACGATTCCATATATGTGGTGGTGGACAGATTTTCGAAGATGGCACATTTTATTGCTTGTAAGAAGACGGCGGATGCTGTTCATGTTGCTCAATTGTTTTTCAAGGAGATCTATCGACTTCATGGATTGCCAGAATCTATGGTGTCGGATAGAGATACTCGATTTCTGAGTCACTTTTGGTTGAGTTTGTGGAAAATGGTGGGAACGAAGCTGAAGTTTAGTAGTGCTTATCACTCACAGACGGATGGACAGACCGAGGTGGTGAACAGATCATTGGGGAATTTGCTGAGGTGTCTTGTTCAAGATAATCTGAAGAGTTGGGATGTGAAGTTATGCCAGGCAGAATTTGCTCATAATCATGCTGTGAATCGAAGTACTGGGTTCAGTCCATTTCAGATAGTATATTCAAGTTTACCGAAGGGACCATTGGATTTAACGGTAGTGCCAGAATCAAAGAAGACAGTTAAGAAAGCTGCTGATTTTGTTGAAGGGTTGACGGAATGTCATAAAATCGTTCAGGAACGATTGGAGAAAGCAAATGAGAAGTATAAACAATCTGCAGATTTGAAACGACGAAATGTTGAGTTTAATGAAGGAGATATGGTTTATGCAGTGTTAACAAAAGATCGTTTTCCCGTAGGTGCTTATATCAAGTTGAAAGCCAGGAAAATTGGTCCGGTGGAAGTTGTGAAACGAATCAATGAAAATGCTTATAAATTGAAGCTGCCAGATGATGTGTATACGTCTGACGTGTTCAATGTTAAACATCTCGTACCATATCATGGAGATGAACGAGCTGATGGAGATGAATTTACAAATTCGAGGTCGAATTTCTCTCAACCTGGGGAGGATGATGCTGCCCAGAAAGTTGAAGACATAGGTCGTGTGCGACCTATGATGCTGGTAAGTCGGGTACGACTTAAGGAGGGGGCTAACGAGTTAAGACCTTGTGAAGATTTGTGGAAAATTCAAGTTTTAGGTCGCATACGACCTAACGAAACCCTTAAGTCGTTTCAGCAACTTGGGGAAGGTCGGCAACGACCTAGTGGAGATGCGCGAGTTAATGAACTAGACCCTGGAAATAAGTTGTGGAAAGTTGTTGAAGTCTTAGGTCGTTCACGACCTAGTGAAGGTCGCTCACGACCTAAGGAGGATGGTACACGAGTTACTGGATTCAATGTGGAGTACAAACGAGCTAAAAGAATACGACCTAAGTTAGGTCGTGAGATGGAAGTTCGATCTATGATAGGTCGCGGAGTTTTGATTCGACCTAAGTTAGGTCGCGTAAATGACCTACGACATAAGTTAGGTCGCGTACGACCTACGACCTAAGTAGGGTTGCGAGAATTTTAAGTCGCCCACTGCTACAGTTCGTTGAGCCGCTTATGGGATAAGTCGCATGAAGTGTTAGGTCGTTAACGACCTATACTAAGTCGCTGAAGGAAGCTGATGTTAGGTCGCGTGAGTTGTATTTTAGGTCGTGACCGATATGTGTGTTGTAATGTCTTGTATTTTCTTAAGTCGTGTTGTTTTTAGGTCGTGCTTTGATAAGTCGCTGGTCTTTATAGGTCGGAAACGACCTAAGTGTTGTTGTAATTACCATTTGTTAAGTCGTAAGGCTGTGTTTCTTTAGGTCGTCTGTTTAGGTCGCCTGTTTTTAGGTCGAAGGTTATAGGTCGGAAACGACCTAAGTGTTATACAAATTTCTGTAATTTCTGTTGTGTGGGGTTGTAGCCTATAAATAGGCAAGTGGCGTCACTTTGTAAAGGTTGTTGAATATTGAATAAAATTCTCTTTTTTTAGCTTTGTGCTTTCAATTTCAATTGGTAGTCGAGTGTATCTCCTATCTCCACTTACGTCATTCGAGTGCGCTCAAATCATCGTTTGCTGAAGCCGATTCACGGAATCTTGTGCGCAAGATCAACGTTGAAGAATCGTAGATCTCTTTCCCGGTATCTTCGGATCAACGAGTCAGAGATAGCTAGAGTTCGGTATCTTCGGATAAACGAGTTCGGGCATTTCAGTATCCATCAATCCACAGATTGCTACTTTCATCGATTGAAGATCGTTTTGATTAATCCGTTGCGTCAGAAATGTTGCTAACAGCTCAAAAGAAAATTTTAGAAGTGATCAATCTCTTCAAAACCCCTTTCGAATGAGTTGATTAGGACAGATTATCTTCGGAGGGTGGCTTTATGAAAATGTTAATTGTAGATAAGAAGCCCGATCAACCATTTAAAACGAAGGTTAAGAAGAAATCAACTCATCGGTGACCCCTTTCGAGTGAGTCAAAAGGGTCATTCACATCTTCGTTTAAGTGAGATGAAAGAATCACTCATATTCCTCTTTCGAATGTGTCGAAAGGACCATTCTGCTTTTAAAAGAATAAGTCACTTCCAAATGTATAGTTTCTGCTGCCATTGGAAAGTATTCCTTCAAAAGGGTTATATGTATTGAAATATCCAAGCCCTTTTCGAAGATATCCAACTAGCAAACATAACCCAATATTCATGCATTGAGTCCCTTCCGAAACCCCCTTTCGATCAGTCGAAAGTGGGTTTACTCTTTCAAAGTGGGCTCAATGTACAATATACAAGTTCTATATTCAATATGCAATGGAATAACATCTTGGACAATATAAGTTCCATGAACTTGAAATATCATCATCATGTCAATTTAACATTTGATATCATGGAATATGATGATAATATGATTCGAAATCACATTGTCTAAGTTGATCCCATTGCATCGCATAAGTCAAATAGGAGTTAAGAAAACAAGTAAGCATCATGTGCAAAATAATCATTAGTCAAGCTAATGGTCGAAATGATCTTTCTCATATTCAAAATCTATATTGAATCCATACGCTTCCTCGTTTTTCATTTATTCAAAGGATTACAAGTAAGTGAATTTTCCCCAAATTGATTTAGGGTTACAAAAGTTTGATTTGCTATGAAATAAGAGAGAGAGAGAGAGAGAGTTCAGAATTCCAAAATACGATCCCCAAACTTGGAACCCTAAGGTCGTATTTATAGAGGCAGGTTGACCCCCTTTCGTGCCCATCCTTTCGATACAGTCGAAAGGCTTTCCTCCAACCTTTTGCGTGCTTCCTTTCGATGCGGTCGAAAGGTTTTTCCCCTAACCATTCTCATTCTTTCTTTCGCTTTCACCCTTTTAGATTAGAACTTTCGACCTAGTCGAAAGGATTAACTTGATGACCTTTTGCTGCTGCTAAAGCTTGGGCGCCCTTCTTCTTTGTTTTTAAAAGGAACTTGTTTACTTTCGACTTCATCGAAAGGGGTAGGTGCGCTCTCCACTTTGCGTATCTATGAAGTAAGAGAAGAGATGAGCTTTCACATAGTTTCGAAAGGATTAATAGGCGACGACCGGGTCTTTGTGAAAGGTCACTTGGCTTTCATGTGGAGTTTTCATTATGCTTTCGAAAGGTTCCAACTGTTTCGAAAAGCTTATAAGGTTCCAACTATTTCGAAAGGCTTGTTCTTGCTTTCGAAAGGTGTATACTAGAAATAAATCTTCAAGTAGTAGATTGACAACAGTGAAACCCACTATTTTGAAGGAATTGGTTCTTGTATGGGAGTTTATTTTTCAATACCTTTGAAAAGTGTTTTGAACCCATACTAGGCTCTTTCATATAAGTAGATTCAACTGCGTCAAAAAGTCTAGATGAGGCGAAATGGTAACTTTGTTTTCTTTTCTACTCTTTCAGAAGCTCTTGTCTCACTTGACACTTGTAGGTACATCAAGCGCTTGCGACTCCATCCTATCCTCCTTGAAAACTATCTCAATACCTTCGAAACACTATTTTTGAACTATGGTGAAACCCATATCTTCCATTCTTGTGGAGCCCAACACTTTTTATAAGTCTTCTTTCATACCTTTATTCTTAAGTGTATTTTATGGTTAACAATGTGTATCGAAGAAATATCTTAAGAGACTTACCTATATGAATATTTAAATCAAATTGTTTCCTAAGGAAGCATCACCGCTTTTTAAAGCAGACTTGTGAACTCAGAATTTAAGAACACGGCCATTAATGTGCCAAGGATACAAAATACTTCATGGAGATCGGTATTTGTAGCTGTTTCGGTTCTATCATAGGAGTACTTGGTTCAAGTTTAGTTTACCAAAGACCTCGATTGGATTTTGAAGGGTTTACACTAATTTAAGGTTGAAATCAAAAGATACCTCTCATTCATGTACTGGTTTCCATGGTGATGCAAATTCGTTCTCTTTAAACTACGTCGGCTTGATTTTACTTGGGTATGTAAGCAATCACCTAAATGATAGTGTCATTCCTTTTATTTATTTTATTTATTTTGAAAATGGGGGAAATTGTTGGGTATTTTCAAAATAATAGGGTTCCAATTAATTATTTTGAGAAATGGAAGAAGAGGAGATGGGATATTAATCTCATATATTGAAATAAAGTATCATATATTTGTTTAAATATAGAATTCCCATTAAGAGGTTAGGCTCTATGATACCTTAATTGTTTTTTCTTTGAATGAAGGGAGAGACCATGCACCGTGACACAAGCTGACGGGCGTCCGATCGAACTGGATCGGCTCTGGTTCAGAGTATATTTTTGAACAGTTTTTTATGGGTTTTTTCAACCCGTTTATAGGCTCAAAAGTTAATATTTGAACAAAGATATACGCCAGGTTGCGACATTTGAAAAGTGGAGAGAAATGCGACAGTTGCAAACCAACATATGCAACTTTTGAATTTGACGGGAAATTAGACGGTGAAAGCTAAGGGATGCAACCGTCAGAAGCGCCGATTGATTGTCGGTTGCATCTCTTCCCTGCATATGTAAAGGGCGGAAATAATTCATTTTAAAAATAAACAATGTTTTCTTCTTCTTTATTTCATCACTATACTTGTTGGAAAATGTTTCAAAATAAGTGAATTCTTAAAAAATTGACTAAGTATGAAATGGCTCCTATATGGGAATATGAATAGTCCCACATTGTGGAATTATATAAAAGAATCAAGTAATTATACTTGATTCTTTGAAGCTAAAGTTGGGCTCTTTGGGCACCCAATGATGCTCTTTTTTGAGGAGGGAGACCATGCTTGACCACCACACACGCGCGCGCTTGCCGACCAACCGACTCGACTCGACCCGACCCAGGCTGGGCTCGGCTTCGGGCTTGTAGTGGTGTAACACTTATATTTTTGGTGCAAATTTCCTAACTGTTTTTGACCGGGCTGGAACGGTCAAATCAGAGCGTATTAGAGAATGTTACATGCCGTTCATTATTTTGACCTGTTATTTTCTCATATCCGTTTTTCAAGACCACATTCCCCAACCAGTAACGTTCTTTTTACTATTCCGCCTTCTTAACTGATAAGAAGACGAAACAGAAAAAACTACATTCTATTCGAAATCATTTTTCTTAAAATCAGAGCAAAATCTTTGAATGCAAGAATCGATTCGTACATGTAAACGAATCGATACCACAAAACTTGAGAGGCTGTTTTATCCTAGAGGCGGCGGTGATTGATCCGAACTACTTTGCACTACATAGCAGATCGCTGAAACGTCTTCAAGAGAGTGACGTAGTCCACGACTCAGCCGAAGTTCGCCATTGTTTCCAACAATTTGAAGACGACGCCACCGACAATGACTTCCGCTGCAGATCTAGATGCCGCTGCTCGCGCTTCGCTCTTCTAGGTTCTGATGGTCTCTACTTCGCCTTTTAGGTTCGAAGGCCTCCATTTCAAACGCTGGAGACAGAAGATGGAATTTTTTCTAACCATGAGAAAGGTGGTGGCTGCACTGACAACTGACAAACCGCAGCTACCGGATAGGCCAGACGAAGCTGACACAAATCTCATGCGAGCCTGGATAGAAAAATCGAATCAATTGCAGAACTGGACAGAGCAAGATTATCCTTGACGACTTCAACGACGGCAGGTGTAGAAGGCGACGAAGTTCGTTTCAAAGAGGAAGTCGCTTCAACGACGGGAGAATTCGCTTTTGGAAGATTATCCTTGAAAAGCTCTTGAGAAGTTATCATTATGTCACTCAGGCCATCAAAGGTGTCATCACCCTGATGTTCAGCAGACTTCTCCTCTTCAACTTCCGTATCGATTGATTTTTCAGAAACTCGAGGATTTTCTTCCTCCTCAATAATTAGGGCAAGTGCCGACTTGCTGACTGACCCTACAACATCGGTGAATGCGGAACATTTTACCAGAGCAGCCTCTACGACGGGTGCTTCTGATGCAATTTCTTCTACAGAAGCTGGGGCATTAGAGGTCTCTGCTCGAGAGCCCGAAGCAACTAACGTTTCCGCATCAGAACTAGAGATTTCATGAACCTGAGTCAATCTAGAAGGATGTAAAAGTCCAAACTGGTGAAGAAACTCATCCTTCAACAAAAATTTCGCATCCCGTTCTTCAACTGGAACAGCCATGAGTCTCTCCAGAGTTTGCTTGTGACTAGAGTCCCTAGAGGGAGAGAGGAGCGCTGAAATGAGAAAGCAAAGTTAACACTTAGTGATTTGGACCGCAAAATACTCAGAGAATAAGAAGAAGAAAAGATAGGCATTCTTACTTCCTTCTCTCCACACAGCGTAAAACCCAGGGGGACAGCGAACGTAGAAATACTGAGTCAAAAACCCATGAGCAGTATCAGGGAGACCGACAACCAATTTGCGATTCCTGGCACTTCTTATAACAATGATCAAAGGATGATCTTTGATTCTGATAAAGGAGCATAGATAACAGATTTCGTCAATGCTGGGAAGACGGTCGAGCGTTCTGCCGAATAATACGCACAGCCCCATTAGAACAGCATAGCTGTTGGGGTGTAATTGGAATGGAGCGATTGCCAGTTGGCGAAGAAGATGTTGAAGAAAGTTGTTGAAAGGAGGAATGGCCCCGCTCAAACACTTTTGTCGGTTGACCGCTACAAAGCCAAGAGGTGCTACATCAGCAGTGTTATTCTTCTCAGGAAGGATAGCGTCAGCTTCAGCAATGCCAAATTGAGTGCACAATTGTCGAAAAGTTTTGTACAATAGAGTAGTACAGGCTCTCTCCGGGGGATTGACTAAAGGGGCAGGAATGAGAATGGACTCTCCGGTCTGAACTGTTACATCTCCTTGTTGAGAAGTCATTCTACACAAGCAACTGGATATTCAAATGTGAAGGTGCATGTTTCCTAAATAGTGTGAATGTTGTGCAAAACTAGTAAAGATAACAAATAAATACAACTTGAATTGAGATAGTCGGTAATTGATCGATTATCGAATTTCAGGACTTGTTAATTTAGAGTTCAGGTACAGTATTAAGTGTAAACCGGTCATTTTTAATTGACTGTTTTAATGCTGCTTTAATACTTTGCTTGAATCTGTTGATTTAAAGCACTTCATTCACACGATCTATTTATGTTGATTATCTGTTATTAGCTAATCTGTCATTTGATGTGGGCGGTCAGTGACAGTATATTCGTCCAAATTTTCTATAAATGTGATATTAAACAGATTGATTAATTCGCAAGTTAGAACGATCTGAAGAAAAATGCAGCAGTTCAAAGTTCAGCAGTTCAAAGTTTAGCAGTTCAAAGTTCAGCAGTTCAAAGTCCATGCAAAACCTAAGTCTTAAGTCGCCAACGACTTATATGTTAACTCGTCCACGGCTTAAGGACCTTAAGACAAGACAGATCAGGTTATTTCGATTCTAGGTTGTTGTTGCCTTCAGTCGACAACACCTCAAGTCATTAAGTCGTGTAAAGGAAGAAAGGGGCTTCAGGTTAAAGCGAGGCTTATGTCCTAAGTCGTCCACGACTTAAAGCTTATGTCGTGACAGGCTTAAATCGTACAAGTGTTATATTGAATGAGGCTTATGTCGTAAGTCGCAATACGATGCTAAACCGTGACCGTGTTAACATCCCACTCCACTGGACCTATTGACTTTTCTCCTAACCCGCTATACTCCAAACCCGATAGCCTCTCAATCAACTATGATCCCCATCCTCGTGCCACCAGACCATTGAATCATCCAAGAGCCAATTCGCCGGAGCTTCGCCAACCTAATCAATTAAACCTGACAATCCCTCCTCTCCATCACCTCATTCGCCTAAAGATGAAATCGATCGAACGTCAGGCACACGAACTGCCAATACGACGGAATTCGCAGCAGAGTAATACACGAGAGGGCGAGTTAAGGGCAAAAAGGGGGATTCATGAGTTACTGATGATCGAGATTCAAGGAGGAGGCAGGAGCACTTATGCTGTAGAGGATTAAGTATCGGTGATCGATTGATTAACAAGAGAGGATGAAATCGCCTTGAGAAAGCTTTGAGAGATATTAATGGCAGATACGATTCAGGAGATAGGCAATGGATAGAAGGAACGACTCAAGCTTTTTATACCTCTGGATGGTGGAACACGAAAAGGCACACACGAGTTAAGATAAGTCGAAGCACACGACCTACGACTTAGGCCCGTACTTCGAGGGGCAAATGTTGACCCTTAATTTTCTTCGACTCAAGAAGTATACGACTCATGGCCCAGATGACTTAACGAGTTAACACTATCAACGGCCTACGAGATAAGAAGTGAACGACTTAAGTTATGTCACGACCTAACGAGTTTAAGTGCTAACGACCTAATTGCTGAAGGGACCTACGAGTTAGCAGGCCTACAACTTAAGGGGGGTCTCCGACTTAACACTCAACGAGTTAAGCTATCTACGACTCAACGGGTTAAGCTGTCTACGACTCAACGAGTTAAGGTTTGTACGACTCAAGAGGATCTTACGACTTAAGGATCTTACGACTTAAGCGTCTTACGACTTAAGGGTCTTACGACATAAGGGTCTTACGACTTAAGGGTCTTACGACTTAAGGGTCTTACGACTTAAGGGTCTTACGACTTAAACGTCTTGCGACTTAGACGTCTTACGACTTAAAGGCTATCAGGTTAAAATCCAGAGTCCAGGCCTATCTACCTTTATCTGGTAAGTCGGCCACGACTTAGCACTTGTCTTCAACTGAGCCACAAGATGACCCAGTAAGGCGCCCACGAGTTACGACTCATCGTAAGTCAACTACGAGTTACGACTTATCTTAAGTCGGTCACGACTCATGACTTGGGAAAAAACGAGAGTTCAGAATTCGACTCCTATAAAAAGACCACCACTTCCAACATGGAGAGGACTTTTGGCCATTCATTCCTTCAAGCACCGCTACTCTGTCGAAGTCTCCATTCATCCAGCAATCAAAGATCCTCAAACATTCCAGACGCTACAACAAGCTTCAAGAGAAATTCCTTACATCCAACATGGATTCATCGAATTTCATCGACGAAGATTGAGCTAGTAGTCAAGATTGTTTCTTTTGATCAAGTTGTATTGTTTTGATAAGAGATTTGTATCGATTTGTAACCGAATTCAGTAATAAAGAGATTCAAAGTGGACGTAGGCTTAATCTCAAGCCGAACCACTATAAATTGCTGTCTTTTACTGCTTTTCTGCCAGTTTACTGCTTAAATTCTGTTCCCGTCACGCGGGTGGTGCTTTCACGA
Organism: Allium fistulosum; assembly: GCA_030737815.1. Taxonomy (NCBI): domain Eukaryota; kingdom Viridiplantae; phylum Streptophyta; class Magnoliopsida; order Asparagales; family Amaryllidaceae; genus Allium; species Allium fistulosum. Next base: position 713,596,329 of record CM060905.1, read on the forward strand.
TTCTATTACATACACCGGGTGTTAGCGTTCACTTTTTAGCGTTAACAATACGATATATAAACACGCTGAAATTTATATCGAATTTAATATAATAACTGGATCCAAAAAGCTATCTTCTCCATACGATCAAATTAGAACTCGAAACCTTTTCCATTGCGTTCAGTATAGGGGTATAACATTATGAACGCTGGGCAGCACAACTCGATAGGAGTTCAGAATTTGGAGTGTGTAAATCGAGATGATTTGAATTTGATTTAAATTGAATGTATATATTCATATACACTAGCCGACATTTAGCTGAAATTCTTTCCCTTCAGCCACCCTATCCTTACCTATGCAAGCCTAGTCGACAAATCCTATTCCTTTTTCTATCATACACACAAAAGCTCTTGTTCACGCATCCACCCCATACCCATCTCTTTCCTCAGAAGCTAAGATCAAAACAAATATCTAGAGAAGATTATACATACCGAAACCCTCTCCTCTTTTATTTGAAAAAAAAAATTCCACTCTGTTTGCTCTTTCGTTTCCAGTCGAACGAAAATCACCTATTGCTATTCCATCCTCTTCGATTCGAGATTTAATCGACTTCGTATTCAAGTCAATTGAAAGAGGAGTGCATAGCCGCGATGGAACAAGCTCGCGCACGAAGGTGGAAGACCGGCGATCGAACATCACGTTCGCTGATGCTTGGCGGCGCGTCATCGAGTATTAGGGGCGAGCTTTGCGAAGGGGTTGGGCAAGTTTTTGAGTATCGTGAAGGGTGGCTCACGATCTATTGCGTGGATGATGTCGGAAAGGTGGAAATGTGTTCGTCGGAGGGATGCGATCTAGGTTTGGTATGACTTCTGTTTTTATTTCTAATTCATTCGAGTTTGTATAATTTTTAGAACAGTGAGGTGAACATGTTGTTAACAGTAAATCAGAAGATATATATATATATATATGTATGTATCTATATAGACATACACTTATAATTTAATAGATGTATATAAAGGTAAGGTTTTGAAATGGAATTTTTAAATATTTAAGAAGTTTGTATAAAACCAGATTTACAAAATTTATGTAAGTTACTTTATATGCAGTTTCAAAAAGAAGAAAATAAATATACTTTTTCAATCTACTCATTTATTTTAAATAATGTATTTAGGGTAATTAATTTGGTTGATTTACTTGTTTAGTTATTTTAGTTATCAAGGGTAATGTATTAAAGGAATTTAATTTTAAATAGTTAGTTAATTAAGTCTTTTAAAGGGAGGTTTATTTATTTAATTAACTTATCTAAATTATTTTAGTACAAAAGGTTATTTATTATAGAAAAATTATTTAAAGTAATTAGTAGTTTAGAAAAAACAAATTGTTAGTTTAAATTTAACAAATAAATAGTAATTAATTGTTTGATTTATTCAAATGTTAATAAATCGTAAACTGTTATTCAAGGTCTAAATTGTGAAGAATTATGAAGAAACAAGCTAGTTTGGGATAATGGGTTGCAAACAAAATAAGGTGAGTTAAACTCACTCATCTGGTTGTTATTTAAATTTAAATAGATAAATTTAAATAATTGGTTGAATGATTGAATTGATTGGATGTGGTATATTATATATATAGTGTATATATATATATATATATATTGGAGTGATTGATTTCCCGCATTATATAGCGAATGAGACTCTATGCGCCGCATAATAGCGGAGGATATTTTATAAACCCATATACCGCGATATTCCACCTCGAAGTGGAATTGGTTTTGTGCTAACATCTGTGGATGCAGGGAAACAAGTTGGAGAGATCCAACTGGATTCCTCAAAATTATTTAGATTATTTGATATTCTGTGTCATGAATATTGATATACTGTGATGATTTTATTGATGATTGAAATATTGGAAGATATAGTTGGATTGAATATCTAAGTACAATGAGTTATTGAATTCTATAGAATGGGATTTTTGAAAAGAAATAAAAGAGTAAATTTTAAGTAAAATATATCAAGTGAATTGAAATAAATTTAATAATGAATTGAAAATAAAATAAAAATAAAAGCGATTCAGGATTTTAACAAACATGGAATAAGGGAATTTTGAATTAACAAGGGAAATATAAACTTTAAAACTAAAGTGATATTAAATTTAAAGAATAAAGAATTTATTTTTGAATTTAAGGATTAAATTTAATTAAAGGATAAATAAGGAGTTTTGGAAATTTGAAATTGGTATTTTTAGTTAAAAGTTAATATATTTTGAAATAAATGAAGTAAGTAAAGAAATTATTTCAAGTGAAGTGAGTTGGAAATCAAATTGTAAATTGATTTAAGTATTTGGAATTGAAATTTTAAAGAGAAGTGAGATTTTGGAATTTATAAACTGGGTATATAAAAGTGAAGAAATCTATCAGTGGATATTTGAAAAGAATAAATTCACGGTGGGAATTTATTATAGAAATGGGTATATTTGTTTAAAAATAAATAGTGATTTATTTTGAAAGATGTGAAAAAAAAGTGTATCTTCCTGAATAGCCAAGTGCGTTTCCAAAGTAAACTTTTAAGTATAAGCTAAAGGTTTAAAAGTTGATTTAAAGTATGTTTTGGAAAGTCTATTATTTTAAAATGTTTAAACTTTAAAGTAAGTATTTTTCAAATCTATTTTAATAGTAATTATTTAAAAATGGTTTGGTATTATGTTTTAAATGATAAAAGAATCTAGTTTTATATTTTATTATATAGCTTTATTTTAAATAGTCTTGAAGTATATATTTTTGAATAAAGTATTAAAGTAGTTTTAATTTAAATGTTTTAAAGTATATTTTATAATAAAGTGTTTCTAAATTATTTTAAAAATCTAATGTTTTTGGTACTTGGTGGTTTCACTGGAAATAGGAATATTTGGAAAATTTATTCCATGAGAGAAGGATGGTTTGAAATTGTTTTCAAAGGATTTAAAATGGAAATATATCTTGCGAAGATATTTTGAGGTTATTAAATAATTTGGAAAATTATTTATTGTTTGATGGATGTTTGTGAATGTTAATTGATAGTTAAAGAACCGACTATCAATATTGGCCAATGCGTTGATCATTTCGAAGAGACCGGGATCGAGATTAATTTTCCGAAAACCACTTTGATTCGGTTTGTACGTTTTCGTGGGAAACGAGTTTGGAATCGGAGTTGGAGCAGTGAAGTGTAAGGGCTAGTCGCTACTAATCCTGAGGATATTTCCCAAATGGATGTAGTAGGAATAGTGCCTTCGGTTCCGTTCGGACCCGGGACGGACTTGTATGGATGAATGCTTTCGGAACATCGTCAGCGGATGAAGGGTTTTCTAAGGGATATGTTCTCAAAGGTAACGCTTAGCCTCAGACCTCATCAACCGGGAATGACTGAAAATCAGGGGTTATGCAGCAAGGCTTCGTGGGTAGCCCCCACTTGAGAGTAAGGTCATCCCTGTCTAGATGTCCCTTTTTATTTCGGCTTAGTGGTGCGGTTGTTGATCACAACCGTGGGGTGATTTTATTCGGAATTATCCAGTAAGGGATAGTTCCGGCCTTGTGTTGCAGGGGATTGGGAATAATCCTCGGTACGCTGATCTAGACCAGGTACTGTGACAGGTGGTACCCCAGTGCCTAGTCATTGATGGAAATCCATTCTCCCTACGTGCCTTGTACGGTATTTGTTTGTATTACCCACATTGTGGCTAGTATGCTAGAATTTAATGATGTAACAATTTCAGCTATTTGAATAAGTATTTGTATATAGACACTACTATAACATCAGAGGATTTTGATAAGAAATTGTTTTGGCTATCGTAAGGTAAAAACCCGACATGTTTATTTGTGGCGTGGTCTTACGAGATGCTTTTGATTTCAAATGGTTTGGAAAACTTTAATAGTCCAATTGAGTTTGTTTTCTCACGCTGGTTTTCCAGACTGACTCGGGTGTTATTTTATTATAATGCTCGAGTCAGACCGAGTATTATAGGTTACCGGATATGATGCTATGGAGCTCAGGAGACGAGTTGGATGGCGAGACGTATCACTCGTATTTGTTGTATATTCCGCTGTGTTGTGTAGACTGTGTATTCTGTTGTGGGACAAGTTATTATAACTGTCCAGTGATGTATTATTGATTTTGTTGTACTCTGATAATGAGATGTATAAACAGATATAGTTTCTTTTGTGTAAAGATCAGGTGTTATCTATTATATTTTATTCCGCTGCGATAGTTAGATTCTGTTGTTGTTTTATTTTCTTCTTCTACCTCTTCTTCTTTAACCCAAATGGTTCGTATTTCCGTTCTTCTTGAGTTCATTAATGGAGATTAATGTCAATTTAAGGGGTACGGATTTGCGGGTTGTTACAATTTCTCCTTCTTTTACGGAATTTGCATCGGTCCTCTTTCTCTTGCTTCCAGCGGAAATGTGCCCTACAAACATACATTTATTTTTATTTAATCTTACTTTTGCTTCGCTGTTGGATGTAAAAATCCATCATCCAAAGGCTTAAAAATAGTAGAAGAATCAAAGTAAGAAGAATACTCCCTCTTATATTGATCAAGCTGTAACGACTCGCCTTTTCGAACCCTAGAAGTCGACACTAATACATCCACAGTATTCACGTGCCGAACAACTAAGTGCCAAAAAGACAGATTGTTAGGGGAAAGAAAGGAGATAGAAGATAGAAGAAGCTAAAAAATTATAGAATCTCACAATGCAACGGAATAATATATATTAATCAACATAGTACTTTACAAAGTCATTTCAAAAATGATACATCAGAGTCATACTAAAACAATTTCTAACCTAGGACGGTTATAACAGCCTTTCCTTACATAACTGATACAAGATACATATAATACAGCGGAAATAAAATAATAACTAACTATCGGTGAAGCCTTCTGCTCCTCCAAAATGCATCCGTGGGATACCTGAACTACTTGGCTGCTCGTAAAAATTTGAGCACCCAAGAGTTTAAGGGAAAGAAAATAAAACTCCGGGTCAGACATGGGTCTGGTGTGAGTATACTCAAATAACTGAATTATTATGTTTAAAATCCTTTTTAAAATCAAAGGTATCTCGTAAGACCATGCCGCACATAAACGCGGAAGGGTTTTTACCTTACGATAACCAAAACATTTTTATAGAAAATCCAGTGGTATAATGATAATGTCTAAGGTACAAATACATATTAATCATAGCCGAAATTGTTAAATTATTAAATTCTGGCATAATAGGTATAAAATCAAGTCTGAAGGCACTTATTTGAGAATGGATTCCAACCATGAAAGGGTAATGGTCTACCCACCGAATCCGTACACCTCTAGATAAAATGTACGGGAGGTCACAACGCATTGCACCTCTACGACTCAGGACCGGCCCTACCCCTTACTGGATAGCACTGAATATGATCACCCATTGGTTGCGATCAGACAACCATATTGGGCCCCAAAGCATACATAGAGATATCGACACTAGATCTTAGGATGATCATACCCTAATGGGAGCGACCCACTTTGTAACAGCCAAAAATTTTTAACAAATTTTTATTTGAAAAATAAACATTCTATAATATTGATTTGAATTAAAAAGGAAATAATTAGTGTGAAACGGGAAAAATTAAACATTACATTTCGTTACGTATATTTACATCCGTTCTTAACTTATATTAAACAATCAAATTTATTAATTATGATAATAGCTATTTAATTTTTGGTTTAAATTGATACGTTATTTTATTAAAAGAAACCATTAGCATTTTCAATTTTATTTAATAAAGGAAACAAATCATAAAGTGGTACGTTACTTTGGGCATTTCGTTATAATTTCTCTTACCTTTTTCCTTTGTCCATTTGATTTTATATGCGTTGGCTTTACAAATTTCAGCTGTATAGTTTCAGTTTGAAAATTTCAAAAATCTTGCATTGAATCGTTCACGTGAGAATTGTTCCATTCCCTCTTTGCATTCCTTGCGTTTTGTTCCAGCTTTGAATATAATTAAATTGCTTTAACTTTCTACCGTTCAAAACTTTTACCTTTTGCCTTCTCTCATAAATTAGTAAGCAGCTGTCATCTTCTATTTTCACGTTCATAATTCCAATTCTGCAAAATATCCTTTAGTTTTCAATTGAGAATCTCGTGAGCATCTCAAAGGTAAATGCCTTCTTTCCATTTTTATTTTTTATTTTCGTTGATCTGCTTGTTGTCTTTGCCTTGCTCTATTCTATTACCCATTTTTCCCATGTGCCTACCCATTCGCTACCAGATCTACCCCTCTCCATGCCGAGATCCATTCGCCAATCCCCACGCCCAACCCCTAACCCACGTCACCATCACAGCCCTACACCATGCCCACCACCAGACCGTGACCAGCCCACGTCACCAACTGAGCCCCTGCCCCATTCGCCTCAAAGGCCGAGACCACCCACGTCCCTCTCCAGGCCGAGACCATGCACCACCACAGCCCCATTCGCCACCAGCCCACCACCACGACCCCAGCCACACCACCAGACCGAACCTCTACCCTAGTCCACCACCCACGTCCCCATGCCAGACCAAGAACCCACGGCCCCTCCAACCCCTTTGCCACCACCAACCCATGCGAGACTAGCTACCACCGACCCATGCCGAGACCGAGCCTTTGTTTGGAACCAGAGAATGAACAAAAGTTTTGTTTTTTCACCTCTGCATTTTGTTTTGAATCTTAGTTTATATCTTGCCTTTGGCTTTGTTTGGAAAAAAAAAGAATGAGAAAGTTGCTTTTGTCACGTGTTCTGGTATCCTAGTTTTAGTTTGCTTCCACTGACCTTTGTTTTGAAAAAGAAAAAAAATTGCTTTTGTCGCTTTTGTTTTTGAATTCATGATTTGTATGCCACCCAGCCTTTGTTTGAAGTCACGGCCAAAAGGTCCTTCGAGCCTTACTTTTGTTTCAATTTGATTGCCAGTTGATTTACTCAAAAATGTTGAGGTAATTAACGTGCGTTAGCTTATTCAAATTTTTGCTTTATTCTTTTGACTTTAGATTTGAATCCAGTTGGCGAATCCGCCAACAATTGATCGTGCTTTCCACGTGCGTTCGATAGACATCGTATTTCTTTTTCCGAATCTCTAGCTCCGTAGAGGTGAGTAAATCTCACACGAATATTCATACTTATATGATTGTGAAACGACCGCGACTGAATGTGTAGAAAATAAATAAATAAATAAATAAATAATGTTATAATTACCTGTGATTTATTTATATTTGATGTTAGAATTGTTAAAACTGCATACCATATCATCTGTTATATTCTGTTAAATCACACTGCAAGTTCCCTGTAGAATAGAATCACTATGGGTTGAAATGATACATACCCGAACGGACTTTAGAAAAATGGAAGATCGTTATGGGCTGTAATGATAGGCCTGAACGATTTTCAATTAAATTTTATTTACTTGGGATTGCAGGTTTGAAATGATAAAACCCGGATTTTTCTTTGTAAACTACGGATTGAAATGATATAGTATCCGTATCACTTGACTTAGGCTAGAAAATATTATACAGACCCGTGGTTATTTTTCTGTATTTTCTGGATACTTTTAAATATTTTAAATATTTGTAATAATATTAAATTGATTTAAATTGAATTTTTAAATGATTTATTTAGAATAGAAATGATTTTTCTATGTGATAAATGAAAAACAATGGATAAAAATATCGATCTTAAAAATGTAACTTAAATTTGAAAATTTGACTAAAAAGAAAAGATGGAAACTTAAGTTAATTAAATTGAAATGAAAATTAAGTTTTAAAATGGTGAAAAATGGAGATTTAAGTTTAAATGTTGAAATGAACTGTTTAAATGGAAATGGGAATTTACACACTTGAATTTAATAAGCGAACATTGTAAATTTTTGGTTTTTATTTGTAAAATTTCTCTTTAGAATAAATTAGTTAAAGGATTTAAATGAACATTTTAATGTATGATTTTATAAGTTCTGAACTAGGTAGAATCTGCAGCACTTGTTAAGCGCTGTGGTTATATAAGTGAACCAAAAGACTAAAATGAACTAAGGCTATGATAGTACTTGGTAAGTGCTGTTGTAGCAGAAACTAAAATTGAACCTGAACTAATAAAGGGGCTACTGTAGCACTTGTTAAGGACTGCAGTAGGCTGAAATATGATTTTTGTTTAAAACTGAACTGTTATAGCAGTTTATAAATGTTGTTTTTGCTGAATAAAATTGATTTCAAATATAACTTACCGCCGCACTTTTTAAATGCCGTGAGAGCTGAAAATTTTAACGTTATTGTTTTTAAGTGAATAAATGAACTCCGAAAAGGCTAAACTTTGGGAATTTAATATTTGATTTAAAAGAATAATGACTTTGTTTTAAATGGTTTAATTTGAAGTATATTTGATAAATTGTTTTAAATCTATAACCACGGGTTATAATAACGATTGGTTGGCAAAGAGACCGGGATCGGATATGGACATACTCTCTGTCGATACCGAAAACCACTTTGACAACTGTGTACGCGGTGGAGATTCCAGAATGAAGTAGGATGGTGACGACGTTCTTAAGGTATGTTACGTGGACCCAACTCCCATGAGTTGGCATAAGGTGGCTAAAACAGGAGCGATCTCGGACCAGTGAGGTAGCACCTCTTCTCGGACACATTTCTTTGATATTATACTCTTACTTGTGATTGATTAGATGGCCATCCTCCGATTTGGGAATGTTGTTCGAGGTGGAACGATAGTGGCTGCTATGCGTATCCATCAGTCCGTGTGCGTAATTGGTATATCTACCCTGGCATTGCCTAGTTGTGTCGTGTCACCTACCATATCGAGCTTTACTACGATTATGATTTTAAGATCCGACCGCGTTAAGGTTCTCCATCCCCTTAACGCTATTTTCTATATGATTATACTTTACTTATTTAGACACTATTATAATAGCGAATATTACTACATAGTAGATATTTTAAAGGATCCTTAGAGGATGGGCGGTCCCAAGCATCTTCTGAGTTACTTGTACCTTTACTACGGTTCACTTGAGTTGGTTTACATTGTATAAGTATGTATATCCTGACTCGAGTGTTTATGTTTTATTTTACGCTCGGGTCAGCCTGAGTATCAGTTGGACTTCATCTTCACGGAGCTAGGACTACTGGAGATCATCTTTATCAAGCTGCTATCTGTTTTGCTATTCAGTCTTTTATTTTAGCTTATGTAATTGAGACAAATGAATTTGGGATTTTCTGTGGTTATTCAAACTGTATTGGTTTTAGACTATGTAATTTGTACTTGTTTTGAGACTATGTATTTTAGTGGCTTCATGAACCACTATGGTTATTTTTAAATTCCGCTGCGAGTTATTCTGATACTTCTGTGTCTGTGATTTTGTGAATGATTTTATTTGCTCCAAATTTTATTACAATCTGATATTTTGTATTATTCAAGTCTGACATGTGTGGATTATTGTCGATTTGAATGGTCCAAAATACCGGGTCGTTACATTTGGTATCAGAGCTTTGGTTTTAGGCAAACCTTAGCCTATGGAGCAAAAACTCATTGGAGATAGGGTAGAAATACCCTAGAATGAGTGAAATCAAACTCAGAATCATTTCTTTGTGAGTGAATGTATTTTCAAAGTAATAAAATGATTTTAAAATGATTTCTCAAATGATTTTTCAAAGATTATTTTGATATAAAGTTTTCTTGTTTTAAGAAGAAAATTTTTCTAAACTTCCTTCTTTCTGTATCTACCTTGTTAGAAATTTTGTTATTAGGATATTCATCCAAGTGATCTTATCGTGTCTTATCTTAACTTATCTTTGCCTTCTCTGTACCTTGTCCTAAATTTATTCTTGATATTTCCAGGATGAATCGTGGAAATGCTAGAGGTAGTGGTCGTGGTACCGCCCCAGCTCCTCCACCTGTTGCACCCGTTAGGTTTACTGTTCTTTGCAAGGAATTCTCTTAGCTCGGTGGCACTAGGTTCACCGGTACAGAGAGTATTATCGAAGCCCAGCAATGGCTACGAAGTTTGGAGAGAATTTTTACTGGTCTAGAGATCACTGATGCCTAGAAGCGTCAGTTAGCAGCATGGCAGCTGCAAGAGTCAGCCTTAGATTGGTGGGTGTATGTTACGGCTCACACTAACGAAGGTTATCTTTCGTGGGAACAGTTCAGGTATCCTTTGTGTTAACTTGAATTTTCCCCATTTCCTTTTCTTTTGAATCTATCTTAAATTCGGTTCTGTATCTTCGTTCTAGGGAGGCTTTTGTGGCAAAATGGATGCCCGAAGCCGGGAAATCTCAGCTTTATCGTGAATTCATGGATCTTAAGCAGGGTACCATGTCTTTTTCGGAGTATGAGCGGAAGTTCAATGAACTTTCCAAATTTGGTACTGGCCTTATCGACACTCAGCTAAAGAAGAATGAGAAGTTCATTGTCGGAGCTCGCCCAGAGTTCTACGATCGTCTTATTTCACATGTTCATGGCACTTTTACTGAGCTCATGGATATGGCTATTCGCTATGAGAACCCTACTTCCAAGGGTCCTGCTGCTTCTGGTGCTCATGTCTCACAATCTTCCTCTGCAAATTCCAATAAGAGAAAGCCCAACTTCCACCAGCAGAAGAAAAATTGGCTCAAACATCCGGGCTTGGGATCTTCAGCATCTTCTCCTCCCCAGAGACACCCTATTGATCTTTCCTCCATTACCTGCTTCAAATGTGACCCGAAGGGACACTATGCCAATAGTTGCCCTACTCCGACTGGTGCTGCTGTTCCTCCACCTCAGGTAACCAGGAACAATCTTTGTCATGTTTGTCTTCAGCCAGGTCATTTTAGGAATGACTGTCGATTGTATCAGAAGGGAAAGCCATCTGGTGTATTTGCTGTCACATCTGCTTCTTCTCCTGCTGCACCTACTCCTGCTCCGAGCGATGATCAAGGTACTCTTCAAGGCACCTTTACTTTATTTCGTCATCCTGTTCGTGTTTTATTTGATACTGGGGCTTCGCATAGTTTTGTTTCTGATGATCTGTGCAATAAGTTTGAACATCTCCTTTCTCCTGAGTATGCTTCTGTCCCTCTTTGTGTTTCAAATCCTATTGGTGGTCCCGCAAATCTTAATAAGATTTGTAAACATGTGAAACTCCACCATTCTGATCATCGCTTTAGTGGTGATTTCTATATTCTTTGTTTTGATACTTTTGATTTATTGCTTGGGGATGATTGGTTAAGAAATCACGATGCCCATATCTCTTGTAAATCCCGAATTGTTTCTCTTGAGGATGATCGGGGTAATTCTTTGGTTATTCAGTGTTGTTTGCCTCATGATTGTGCTGGTAGCTTTATCTACTCATTGGATTCTTCTCCTGTTGATCTTCAGTCGACTCGTGTAGTCAATCTCTACCCGGATGTATTTGGTGAAGTTACTACTTTACCTCCCAAGCGGGAAATTGATTTCCGCATTGATCTTAATCCTGGAGCTCGACCTGTAGTTCTTCCTCCTAGAAGAATGGCACCCCGCGAGAAGGTTGAGTTAAGGGAACAAATTGAGGACCTGTCTTCCAAGGGTCTGATCAGACCTAGCTATTCTGAATGGGGAGCTGCGGTGGTTTTCGTCACCAAGTCCGATGGTTCTCTCAGGATGTGTGTTGATTATAGGGAATTGAACAAGCTCACTATGAAAAATAGATATCCAATGCCTCGCATCAATGACATGTTTGATCAGCTTTATGGTGCTACTTTTTACTCTCAACTTGATCTTGCCACGGGTTTTCACAAACTCAGAGTTGCCGAGGAAAGTATTCCCAAGACTGCTTTCTGTACTGAGAATGGATTCTTTGAATGGTTAGTTATGCCTTTTGGTTTGACTAATGCTCCTGCTTTCTTTGTTGACTTGATGAATCATGTTTTCCGTGGTGTGCTTAATAAATTTGTTCTAGTCTTTGTGGATGATATCTTCATTTTCTCTAAGTCTGAAGAAGAACATGAGTCACATTTGAAATCTGTTCTTGAGACTCTTCGAAATCATCAGTTAAAGGCTAAATTTTCCAAATGCCATTTCTGGAAGGATGAAGTCCGATTTCTCGGGCATATTGTTTCTAGTAATGGAGTTTCAGTTGATCCAGTCAAGATCGTTGCGATCAACGTAAGTCTTCCTTTCCTTCGCCTTCCTTGCCTCGTTCAATTTATTCTATCTTTCCTATTATCCTTCTTTTTCCCTATTCTGTGCAGGATTGGGAAACTCCTAAGACTCCTACTGATATCCGTAGTTTTCTGGGCCTTGCCGGTTATTACTAGAGATTCATTAAGAATTTCGCTCGGATTGCTGCACCTCTCATTGCTTTAACTTGGAAGAATGCTAAGTTTATTTAGAGTAACGGGTGTAAGGCTGCATTCAATGAGTTAAAAGACAAGCTTACTTCCGCACTTGTTCTTACCGTTCCAAATGGAAATAAGGGATTAACGGTATACACTGATGCTTGTCGAGAATGTTTGGGAGCTGTTCTGATGCAGGATGGTAGGGTGATTGCTTATGCTAGTCGATAGTTGAAGACCCATGAAGTAAATTATGCTGCCCACGATCTAGAGTTTCTTGCTGTTGTTTTCGCTTTGAAGCTTTGGAGACATCATCTGTTGGGTACTAAGTTTGAGCTTTTCACAGATCATCAGTCTTTGAGGTATATTTTCTCTCAGAAGGATTTGAATCAGAGACAAGTTAGGTGGTTAGAGTTCCTTGCTTCTTATGACCTCGACATCAACTATACACCTGGAAAAGCTAATGTTGTGGCGGATGCTTTGAGTAGGAAGAAGGCTTTGTTGTGCCAGCTTGTTGTTTCTTCACCTCTTGTGGATCGTATTATGGCTAGACAGGATGAGGATTAGATGCTTAGATTGATTAAGGAGAATGTTCTAAGTAGGGTGGGAGGTAGTAGTCTTGATGGCGGTGGAGCTCAGATTGACGATAAGGGTGTATTGAGGATTAATAATAGGATTTGTGTCCCGAATGTTGATGGATTGAGACAGGAGTTACTTCGGGAGCATCATCAGTCCAGACTTTCTATTCATCCAGGCGTGACCAAGATGTATCAAGACATGAAGAAGTTATATTGGTGGAAAGGTATGAAGCGAGATATTTCCATTTTTGTTAATAGGTGTGCGACTTGTGAGCAAGTCAAGGCAGATCATCAGAAGACTCCTGGTTTATTGCAGCCTCTTGAGATTCCCAATTGGAAGTGGGAACAAGTTTCTATGGATTTCATTGATGGTTTACCGAGGACTAGGAAGGGTAACGAGAGTATCTGGGTTATTGTAGATAGATTGACCAAATCAGCTCATTTCATTCCGGTCAAGTCTACCCGTTCTGCTTCTAGTTTGTCTGAGATTTACATGAGGGAGATTGTTCGTCTCCATGGTGTTCCTCTCAGTATCGTTTGTGATCGTGATCCTATCTTCACTAGTAGGTTTTGGAAAGCCTTTCAGGATTCTTTGGGTACTCGTCTAAATCTGAGCACTGCTTACCATCATCCACAGACCGACGGTCAAACGGAAAGGGTGAATCAGATTTTAGAAGATCTTCTTCGTGCTTGTGTGCTTGATTTTGGAGGATCTTGGGAAGATCATCTCCATCTTGTCGAATTCACTTATAACAATAGTTATCAGGCCAGTATTGAGACATCTCCGTTTTCTGCTCTTTACGGACGACCTTGTAGATCTCCTTCTTGTTGGATTGAATCCGATAATCGTTTGGTTCTTGGTCCTGAGATGGTTTTGGAAGCTTCAGAGAGAGTTGAAGAGATTAAGAGGAAGATGAGGATTGCTCAAGATAGATAGAAGAAGTACGCTGATCGTCGAAGACGGAGTTTGGAGTTTGCTGTTGGTGATTTGGTTTTCCTTAAGGTCTCTCCTTTAAGGAATGTTATTCGTTTTGGTCGTAGAGGAAAGCTTTCTCCTAGATTTGTAGGTCCTTTCCGCATTTTGGAAAGAATTGGCTCTCTTTCTTATCGTCTGGATTTACCCGAGAAATTTTCTGGAGTACACAATGTCTTTCATGTATCTCATCTTCGTCGCTATCTGCATGATCCATCTCTTATTATCCAGCCTTCTGCTCTTGATAGTTTGGATATTGAGCCAAATCTGACTGTTGAGAGGAAGCCACTTCGTATCGTCGATCGAGGTATGAAGCAGCTAAGAAGAAAAACTGTCAACCTGGTCAAAGTGCAGTGGAGCACTGATGAACGGGATTGCACCTGGGAGACGGAGGAGAGCATTCGTGCTTCGAATCCGGAATTGTTTATTTTAGGTACTTTTGCTCTTCTGTCTTATCTTTCTTTGTTTTCCTTCTTCGTTCCTTTTCGAGGACGAAAAGTTTTGAGTGGGGGAGAGTGTAACAGCCCAAAATTTTTAACAAATTTTTATTTGAAAAATAAACATTCTGTAATATTGATTTGATTTAAAAAGGTAATAATTAGTGTGAAACGGGAAAAATTAAACTTTACATTTCGTTACGTATATTTACATCCGTTCTTAACTTATATTAAACAATCAAATTTATTATTTATGATAATAGCTATTTAATTTTTGGTTTAAATTGATACGTTATTTTATTAAAAGAAGCCGTTAGCATTTTCAATTTTATTTAATAAAGGAAACAAATCATAAAGTGGTATGTTACTTTGGGCATTTCGTTATAATTTCTCTTACCTTTTTCCTTTGTCCATTTGATTTTATATGCGTTGGCTTTACAAATTTCAGCTGTATAGTTTCAGTTTGAAAATTTCAAAAATCTTGCATTGAATCGTTCACGTGAGAATTGTTACATTCCCTCTTTGCATTCCTTACGTTTCGTTCCAGCTTTGAATATAATTAAATTGCTTTAACTTTCTACCGTTCAAAACTTTTACCTTTTGCCTTCTCTCATAAATTAGTAAGCAACTGTCATCTTCTATTTTCACGTTCATAATTCCAATTCTGCAAAATCTCCTTTAGTTTTCAATTGAGAATCTCGTGAACATCTCAAAGGTAAATGCCTTCTTTCCATTTTTATTTTGTATTTTCGTTGATCTGCTTGCTGTCTTTGCCTTGCTCTATTCTATTACCCATTTTTCCCATGAGCCTACCCATTCGCTATCAGATCTACCCCTCTCCATGCCGAGAGCCATTCACCAATCCCCACGCCCAACCCCTAACCCACGACACCATCACAGCCCTACGCCCTGCCCACCACCAGACCGTGACCAGCCCACGTCACCAACTGAGCCCCTGCCCCATTCGCCTCCAAGGCCGAGACCACCCACGTCCCTCTCCAGGCTGAGACCAGGCACCACCACAGCCCCATTCGCCACCAGCCCACCACCACGACCCCAGCCACACCACCAAACCGAACCTCTACCCCAGTCCACCACCCACGTCCCCATGCCAGACCAAGAACCCACGGCCTCTCCAACCCCTTCGCCACCACCAACCCATGCGAGACTAGCTACCACCGACCCATGCCGAGACCGAGCCTTTGTTTGGAACCAGAGAATGAACAAAAGTTTTGTTTTTGTCACCTCTGCATTTTGTTTTGAATCTTAGTTTATATCTTGCCTCTGGCTTTGTTTGGAAAAAAAAAGAATGAGAAAGTTGCTTTTGTCACGTGTTCTGGTATCCTAGTTTTAGTTTGCTTCCACTGACCTTTGTTTTGAAAAAGAAAAAAAATTGCTTTTGTCACTTTTGTTTTTGAATTCATGATTTGTATGCCACCCAGCCTTTGTTTGAAGTGACGGCCAAAAGGTCCTTCGAGCCTTACTTTTGTTTCAATTTGATTGCCAGTTGATTTACTCAAAAATGTTGAGGTAATTGACGTGCGTTAGCTTATTCAAATTTTTGCTTTATTCTTTTGACTTTAGATTTGAATCTAGTTGGAGAATCCACCAACAACTGATCGTGCTTTCCGCGTGCGTTCGATAGACATCGTATTTCTTTTTCCGAATCTCCAGCTCCGTAGAGGTGAGTAAATCTCACACGAATATTCATACTTATATGATTGTGAAACGACCGCGACTGAATGTGTAGAAAATAAATAAATAAATAAATGATGTTATAATTACCTGTGATTTATTTATATTTGATGTTAGAATTGTTAAAACTGCATACCATATCATATGTTATATTTTGTTTTATTTTACTGTTATTCTATTCTGTTAAATCACACTGCAAGTTCCCTGTAGAATAGAATCACTATGGGTTGAAATGATACATACCCGAACGGACTTTAGAAAAATGGAAGATCGTTATGGGCTGAAATGATAGGCCTGAACGATTTTCAATTAAATTTTATTTACTTGGGATTGCGGGTTTGAAATGTTAAAACCCGGATTTTTCTTTGTAAACTACAGATTGAAATGATATAGTATCCGTATCACTTGACTTAGGCTAGAAAATATTATACAAACCCGTGGTTATTTTTCTGTATTTTCTGAATACTTTTAAATATTTTAAATATTTGTAATAATATTAAATTGATTTAAATTGAATTTTTAAATGATTTATTTAGAATAAAAATGATTTTTCTATGTGATAAATGAAAAAAAAATGGATAAAAATATCGATCTTAAAAATGTAACTTAAATTTGAAAATTTGACTAAAAAGAAAAGATGGAAACTTAAGTTAATTAAATTGAAATGAAAATTAAGTTTTAAAATGGTGAAAAATGGAGATTTAAGTTTAAATGTTGAAATGAACTGTTTAAATGGAAATGGGAATTTACACACTTGAATTTAATAAGCGAACTTTGTAAATTTTTGGTTTTTATTTATAAAATTTCTCTTTAGAATAAATTTGATAAAGGATTTAAATGAACATTTTAATGTATGATTTTATAAGTTCTGAACTAGATAAAATCTGCAGCACTTGTTAAGCGCTGTGGTTATATAAGTGAACCAAAAGACTAAAATGAACTAAGGCTATGATAGTACTTGGTAAGTGCTGTTGTAGCAGAAACTAAAATTGAACCTGAACTAATAAAGGGGCTACTGTAGCACTTGTTAAGGACTGCAGTAGGCTGAAATATGATTTTTGTTTAAAACTGAACTATTATAGCAGTTTATAAATGTTGTTTTTGCTGAATAAAATTGATTTCAAATATAACTTACCGCCACAATTTTTAAATGCCGTGAGAGCTGAAAATTTTAACGTTATTGTTTTTAAGTGAATAAATGAACTCCGAAAAGGCTAAACTTTGGGAATTTAATATTTGATTTAAAAGAATAATGACTTTGTTTTAAATGGTTTAATTTGAAGTATATTTGATAAATTGTTTTAAATCTATAACCACGGGTTATAATAACGATTGGTTGGCAAAGAGACCGGGATCGGATATGGACATACTCTTTGTCGATACCGAAAACCACTTTGACAACTGTGTACGCGGTGGAGATTCCAGAATGAAGTAGGATGGTGACGACGTTCTTAAGGTACGTTACGTTGACCCAACTCCCGTGAGTTGGCATAAGGTGGCTAAAACAGGAGCGATCTCGGACCAGTGAGGTAGCACCTCTTCTCGGACACATTTCTTCGATATTATACTCTTACTTGTGATTGATTAGATGGCCATCCTCCGATTTGGGAGTGTTGTTCGAGGTGGAACGGTAGTGGCTGCTATGCGTAGCCATCAATCCGTGTGCGTAATTGGTATATCTACCCTGGCATTGCCTAGTTGTGCCGTGTCACCTACCATATCGAGCTTTACTACGATTACGATTTTAAGATCCGACCGCGTTAAGGTTCTCCATCCCCTTAATGCTATTTTCTATATGATTATACTTTACTTATTTAGACACTATTATAATAGTGAATATTACTACATAGTATATATTTTAACGGATCCTTAGAGGATGGGCGGTCCCAAGCATCTTCTGAGTTACTTGTACCTTTACTACAGTTCACTTGAGTTGGTTTACATTGTATAAGTATGTATATCCTGACTCGAGTGTTTATGTTTTATTTTACGCTCGGGTCAGCCTGAGTATCAGTTGGACTTCATCTTCACGGAGCTAGGACTACTGGAGATCATCTTTATCAAGCTGCTATCTGTTTTGCTATTCAGTCTTTTATTTTAGCTTATGTAATTGAGACAAATGAATTTGGGATTTTCTGTGGTTATTCAAACTGTATTGGTTTTTTTTTGAGATCATGGGGAACCTTAAGATCATGGTATTCATTGATACTCAGTTAAGTAAACCCCACGCCGTGTGTATACCCCGCATTTATTTAGTCGTCGCACACGGATGCATAACGTTGAAACTCACACTGATGGTTTGGCGCTGGGATTCGAACCTGCCCAGACACAGTCCTTTGGTTCCCATCTCTCAGCTCCCAAACCAACCGAGCTACGAACGGCGGGTAAACTGTATTGGTTTTAGACTATGTAATTTGTACTTGTTTTAAGACTATGTATTTTAGTGGCTTCATGAACCACTATGGTTATTTTTAAATTCCGCTGCGAGTTATTCTGATATTTCTGTGTCTGTGATTCTGTGAATGATTTTATTTGCTCCAAATTTTATTACAATCTGATATTTTGTATTATTCAAGTCTGACATGTGTGGATTATTGTCGATTTGAATGGTCCAAAATACCGGGTCGTTACACACTTAGCCCTGCTGCACGTCCCCGTTTTAGTCATTTTCCTGGTTGACGAGGCTTGAGGCTACGATTACCATTTTATATAGCAACCATCTTGGACAGTTAACACTGCCCTCCAAGCAACAATGCAGTTCCAGCATTCATCCATACAAGTTCATTCTGGGTCTGAACGAAACCGAAGGCACTACCTCTACTACATCCATTTTGGAATCACCCTCAAGCATTAGTAGCAAGTAGCCCTTGCACTTCAAAACTCCATCTTCGATTCCATACTCTTCCATATGTCTTCAGTTAGAAACACTTAAGTTGGATCGAAGTGGTTTTTGGATAACATATCCGATCTCGGTCTCTTCGAAACACCCTTCATAATTTCTGGTAAACTCAACCCCGGTAAGCAGATAAAAGATAAGAGCGGAGTTCACCTCCTAAATGTTAGTGGATGGATTTCCTTATCATTTAAGAACGAAATGAATTTATACGTATAGTATAGCACCACCGACGGTAACTGCACCATATAATTTCTGTGTTTCTCCTATATATTTCAAAAGTTACGTTTCGGTCCAGATTTGATAGTTGGTTATTTAACTATCAAATAAACAAATAATCAAACATTTATACAATTCCATATGGGATCCTTTAAGCCTTTATTAATTAATCTTTAATTAATAAAATAACTTTATAAAACTTTATCAAAGGATCTTTTCTAAAACACTTTTCTCAAACCCCTTACATCCCTTTTTACTTGGAAAACAATATAAACATTTACCAAAAACATTTGAAAAATTCTCTCTTCTCACATTCCATATTAAATGTCCAAACCATTCCTTTTCAAAACATCGCTTACTATAAACTTGTTCACTTTATAAAACTCATTCACTTATTCCTTATAAAAATTCTTTTATAAGTTCACTTCACGTTTCAAACCTCTTTACAAATTTTCAAACTTGATTTAAAACGTCTTTCAAAAATATCTAAAATGATTTATAAAATCTCTTTCTATTTTTACAACTATTTAAAAATCTTCCTTCATAATTCCTTTATAGAATCTTCTTTGTAAAATATCATTTTCAAGAATTCATTTGTAAATCACTTTAGGTAAAACCTTTTATTTAATAAACTCCTTTTTAAAAATAAGATATTATTTAAAAATAACTTTATAAACTAATAATAAAATTTAAAAAAAAATCATTTATAACCTTTAAACTGAAATTGATTAAAGAATTAAAGCTAATTCAAAAACATACTTTAGTAATTCGAAAAGAGGCCTAGCAATCCCAATGGTGCTATTTTAAGTTACCATTCAGTTTCCATTTTCAATTCACTTAACAGTTATTTACATAGATCAATATATATGTAAATACACTCATATCCAAATCAAGGAATAACATGTCAATATGAACTAACTAGCATATACATATCCCAATAACATAATAGCAGAGTGTGATCTGTCCTGCTAAACAGATGTCCAAACAATTCAACCAATTCATAGTAGAACGGTGAATTATTCTGCTAACACATGTCCATACAAACAAACAAACAATTTATAGCAGAATGTGGATTTATTCTGCTAACACATGTCCAAACAACCTAACAATCTACATTATAACTCATTCATAGTTATATGGTTTCTTAATGGTATCAACACTTGAATCACTTGTATTCAAAACCATCTTTGAAAAAGAAGTACCTTTGAACCATTTTACTTTTGAAAACCAAAGGATTTAGAACTTTTAAACCCTTTTAAAAATAATTAATTAAAAGTTAAATCCTTATTTAAATCATAATTAATTTTAATTGAATCTTAACTTAAATAGTTAAACAATAATTAACTATTGATTAAACCCAAATTAATCCTTTGTTAATTATTAAATAATTAATTAAACCTTCATTAATCATTAAATGTTAATTAATCTCAATAAATTAATTAAATAATATTTAATTAAACTTAAACAATAAATTAAACCTTTAATAAAAAATTTATTATAAATTAAATCTTTAATCAAATAATTAAACCATTGATTAATAATTAATTAATAATTAATCCTATATTTAATTAATGATAAATTAAATATAAACAATTTACTTAACCCATACTTATTTAAATTAATTAATAATTAATTAAAATAAATCTTAACTTTAAAAGATAATTACTTAAAAACTAATCTTTATTTAATTAAATTTAATAAACCTTGTTAACATTTAATTAATTATCAATTACTAAAACCTAATTAATTAAGAGTTATTTATTAAATCCTTAATTAACTTTTAAAAACATTATTATTTAGTTTATAAAATATTTACAAAACACTTTGAAGTATAAGACCAAACTTTGCAAAAAAGAAAAAAAATCGGATTTTTAAGCAAACTTCATCCATAGCGACTATGGCTATGGATACCAGTAAGCTTTAACTTGTTTCTATCCTTCTTTTGAAAACTTTACCTTAAAGCTCACTAACTTTCTAAAAACAAAAATAAGTATTTAAAACTAAAACAAGTTTAAATCTAACCAAATATTCGATTTTAAAAAAATAAAACAATAACTTTCTTACACAAGATTCCAAATTCTTCAATACCCTACAAAGGTACCAAATTCTTCTTAGCTTATACATTACATACCCAAGTCCATACACAACCATAACATCCAGGATAACATCATGCCACAAACATAAGCAAGATCTAATCTTTAACCATTTAGATTCACATTCAAGTCTAATGTCCTTACATATCCAAGCAACAAGTGTGTGTGTGTATATATATAACCATCACATGATACATTACCCAATACCAACCATCACCTCACACGATATATTAACTAAAATAAAAGTAAAAAACTTTACCAAAAATTCATAGTTTACTCACCGGAAATCCTTTGAAAACTTGACACATTTTGAAATTTGGGAAGCTTGGAAAACCACAAATTCTTCTCGAAAGTGGGTGATTTTGCACTCGATTTTCGGACCCTTTCCTCTCAAATTTTGGAAAAGTGGTCAAAAGGAAAGTTTTAGTTATTATTTTTCCTCTATCATTTAAAAAAATAGTTACTCAAAAAAAAATTTGAGGAAGTTATGGCCAAAACAGTGAGGGGTATTTTCGGACATCAAAATCTAGGTTCAAAAATACTCTTGCAAAAAAATAAATTTTGGAGCATTTAAGATCGAAATAAGAAAAATTAGTAGACTAAAAAGTTGTAGCCACTGGAAATATACATGGTTTGGAAAAAAGAAATTCTGGTTTTGGATTTTTAGTAATAAGTTATAGCCAAAACCATTTTATGTAAAATGGAAGAAATTTAAATGGAAAAGAAGGAACCTTTAAACAAGTTTTTAAAACATTTAAAAGTTAATTTTTGAAATCTTAAAACATGAAAAGTTATTTTGGAAGCCATTAAAGTTTTTTCAAAGTCTTAGGAAGTTTTGAAAAATGAAGACGAGAATGAGAAATGAAATAAAAATTATGAGAAATGGTTTTTATAAAATGTTAACAAGGTGAATTACCAAAATGACCTTGTACTTTACCCTCCACTTCCCTTGCTCCACCTCACCAAGCCTTGTTCCCTTCCTTAAATTCGAAATTATCATGTCTCCCCTCCCATTTTCCAATGCTCCAACATCCATTTATTACAAATTGTACTCAATTTGCCAATATGTCAATTCATGTCCCTCTGATATGACATTTTCTTTTATTTCTTTATTATAGTTGCCAAAGTGCCACATCATTATTTTCTTAACTTAATTAATTACACTTAAACCTAATTACATTACTAATCTATATTTATGACATTGCATATATTTGAATATATATATACACGAATGTGTACACAACATTTCAAATAACTTTTATATAATGAAACGTCGACAATTCGGAAAACAGTTTCTGGTCACATTTTTTGTTTTTCATCGAACTAAATAGTTTTGTAAATAAATTTCGAAAACTATTTCACCATCATTATTTATTATTAAAAAATGTTTTTTTCATTATAAAACCATTTATTTAAATATTAATATTAATTAAATATTCGCAAATCAAAGCAGTGAAATTCCGGGTCGTTACATTAGCGTTGCAAAGTACATCTCGTGGGTGCTGAACTATTCTCCACGGATTGTGCCCCAACCCCTCATAGTTAAGAATTTTACCATTAGATATTTTGGCGAGACAAAAGCATCCACCTTATCAAGTGCGGGTTGGCCAAAGAAAGCATTGTAGTATGATGGTTGGTTGATGATTACGAAGATAGTTTCAAAAGTCCTACAGCATGGCGGTACTCCCATCTGCACTAGCAACTTCACTTGTCCTATCGGAGTTGATCCCTTATTATTGAATCCAAAGATAGGTTCAAGGCTGGGTTCTAGCTTGTCCTCTGGAATGCCCATTTGATGAAATGCATGTTTGAAAATAACATTGACTGCGCTCTCAGTGTCTACAAGAATCTTGGACACTCTAAAAAGTCCAATTTGGGCCGTGATCATGAAGGGGGTGTTATGAGGGTGAATGATCCCTTTATTCCGTTCTTGGGGAGTAACAACAAGATTTGGCATCGGTACATTGAATCGTGGAATTTTAAGCAGAGGCTCTTCTTGAATGGAGAAAACTCCTTCTCTAGCTTCTTTAATGTATCTGTTTCTGGCTCCCTTGCTAGTCCATGCTAGGTGTGGGCCCCCATGGATTACATCAATCCTATTCAATGGTGGACTCAAGCTTAATGGATCTTCTTCCTCCAAGATGTTGACAGCATTATTAGGAAATTTTTATGGACCATCACCAGTCCGTGGTGCTTTTTGCGTGTCTTGGATGAATTCTTTCAAATGCCCTTCACGAATTAGTTTCTAAATGATTCCAGCAACACTCCACATTCATCAGTTTTATGGCCATTTGCTTTGTGATAAGCACAGTAATCATCCCCTTTTCTCCGTTTAGGGTAATTTTTAGCCTTGAACGAAGTCTAGAAGTTAACATTCTCCTTGGTCATAGCATATATATAAGACAATGACTTGTTTAAGGCGATTGAATTAGTATTGGGCTCTTCCCACCTTGTTCTCTTGTGTCCCCGATCCGATCCAAATCTTCCACCCTCCTTCCTTGGATTAGCTTTCTTTTTGGCGTAATATAATTCATCCATTCAAATGAATTTATCAGCCCGGAAATGGAAATCTTGTAAATCCTTATACCCATGCACAAGGAGTTCCTTCCAGAACAGTGTATTCTTTATCAGCCCAAAATGCACTACATTGAGCTTATCACTATCATTCATATCTTTGGCTTTTAGTGCTTCTTTATTGAATCTTCTAAGGTAATCACCTAGTGATTGCCTTTGCTTAATGTTTGCTAGAACAGTGTAATCAATGGTCGGATCCTTGCATATACAAAACTGGGCGGAGAATTCATAAGAAAACTACTTCCACGAGTAGGTATAGTCTTCTCACGATATTATTGATACCACTTTGCAGCTGCCCCTTGAAGTGTTACCGGGAATAATCTACATTGAATTGCTCCAGAAGCATTGTATAAATCCATTTGGTTATCAAAAGCCATCAAGTGCTCATCTGGATCAATGGTGGCGTGATATTTAAGGGTTAGGATCTTGATATAAGAAGTGTAACGACCCGTAAATTTTAACGATTTTAATAACATAATTAACTAAAATTTTGCTTGAAGTCAAATAATTAAATTTAATAATGAAAATTTGATATTTGAAATACGTCTATTTAGACATAGCAAATGTCAGATTTTCATCAGAGAATATGGAAGTTTATTTTGTTGTGTAATTTTATTTAAATTTAAATAAGTTAATATTTAATGGAAATAAAACATTTTCGAAACCTAAATATTTTTATACAATAAAAATATAAATCATTTTCTGAGTGAGACGTCATATTCACTTTATATTATATTTGACTTAGATCTGCCTTTTCCCCAGCGCCCTCTATTGCCACCTTCTCCAACTTTAGTTAGCCGAAGCCTTCCCCCACTCTAGCACACACAGGCCATGTCCATCCCTTCTCCACTCCAACCTTTCTAGCTCGCAACCGAGTAGCCTTCTCCACCTTACCACTGACTTTCCCGCCTTGCTCCTCATCGCCACAGCCCACTGCACAAATTCGTTAGCCACACCCATTTTCCCACCACCTCCGTGACAGCACGTGACAATAACAGCCACCCTCAAATCTCTTGGCCAACCATATGCAAGCTTCGCACCCGTGCATCCATCAGCCTCCGCCACTTCCCCCTTCTTCACCCTTCACTCGCCACCTAACGACCATCAGACATGTCCCTCCTCCCACTGGCTTTCCCTCTCCACCATGACAGTTTCTGCCGCCACACCATGCCTCACCAAATCCTTATCCTCCATGTCCGCCTCACCCTACTGTGCTGCCCCATCAACCAGTCGCGATCACCTGACCCCAAGCTTCTCAGGCAAGTGCACTACCGAACCCACTGGCTGCATCCACCTCGCTCCGACTTGTGGCAGCCTTCATAAAAAGGAAAAAAAGAAAAAAAAGCACGTATATATGTTTGCATTGTACTGCTATTTCCCTTCTTTTGCCATGCTCTATCCTTCACTCCTCCTTTTGTTCGGTTGTTCACCTCTGGCCTGCACACCCGTATCCTTGCACCATCTCTCCACCGCCAAAACTCTCTCACTTACCATCGACTGCCTCACTTCCTCCCATCGAGTCAAGACACCGCCTTGCCTACCCCTTCACTAAAACATCGCCCTGTAGCTATAGTAAGTATATATATATATATATAAGCTTTTGTATGTATATATATAGCTCGTGAATTAATAATTAATTGGGAAAAGTATATATATGATATGTTTAAAAAGTGTTTAGTTAAATTTATATTATTATTTTAAAATAGATTTTGTGACAATATATATATATAACATGTTTAAATATTTATTTGAATTTATGTTATTATTTTAAATAGATTTTTGTGATAATTTATATATATATATATGATATGTTAAAATATATAATTGATTTGTTTTCCCACTGTCTAATGTGTCGCAGCGGTTTTCTAGCTTGCCACTGTCCGAATCCGCATTGCAGCAGTACTTTTCTAGCTCTGTCAATTATCCGTGCTTATCCGTGTCCGTTTTCATCTTGTTCTCGTATTTCTCTAACCTCGAAAGGTGAGCAATCACTCACGATTAACATTCTAATATTTAGTAAATTGATTTCACATGAAATGACGATTGAATATGCTATTAAATTTGAGTTGTTAAGTTATTTAATTGTTAAATATGATATGCCATTATCTGCAATTGTTTACCTATGACATATGACACCATAACATGTTGTATATTATATTTAATTTGTTACTGATGATATATGTCTATTGTTGATATGTTATGTTATTATCATATTTGTTCTCACTCTGCAAGTTCCCAGTTAGTTTGGAAATTCCCTATGGGTTGAATGATACATACCCGAACAATATTATAGATTAGGGAAAAATCGTTATGGATTGAAATGATAAACCCAAGCGATTTACATTGATTTTGAAATTTTGGGATTGCGGGTTGAAATGATATATACCCATAAATATTAAATTTAAATTGCGGATTGAAATGATAAATATCTGTATCACTTAACAATAGGATAGAAAATTATATACGGACACCGTTAGTCTATTTTTGAAAATGATTTCCAAAGTTTGAAGGAAATATATGGGTTTTAATAAATATTGATTTTTAAAATATAATATATAAATGTTATTTTTATATATCTGTAAAATTTAGATTTTTAAAATTATATGTTTTGGAAATTCTAAATTTATAAGTTAGTTTTGAAAATATAAATTTTAAGATTTTACTTATAAGTTTATTATTTTTAAATATATAAAATATGATTTAATACAAAATATAATTTAGTAATAAAATTTAATTTAATTAGTATATATAATATGTTTAAGTATTTATATAAAATTTTATTAATATTTTAAAAATAGATTTTGTAATAAATTTAATAAACTATGGTTGGAAAGATAAATTGCATTCGATTTATAATTTAATTTGTTTAAAAATTGTGTTTAAATAAGTATTGATCTGAACTTATTGATTTGGGATTTTATGAATACGATATTATAACTTTATAACTTTATTTTGAGAAAGGTGATTAAATGGATATATTCAAATTCAAATAAAAATTGAAATTGAATATCTAAATTTGATTTATGTTTGAACTTGAGATTTTATTTAAATGTTCATAAAAGGTGATTAAGTGAATATTTCAGAATTAAATAAATTGAAGCTAGGTATTTAATATTTTAATTTTGATTTAAATTTGTAATCTGGGATTTTATTTAAATGCTTATGAAAATTATAAAATGAATATTTTCAAATTTAAATGAGATTAAAGTTGAATTTTGAAATATAAATGAAATTTATCAAATTGAGTTATTGTGGATCGTTCGAATATTTAAACTTCGAAACCTATTGAATTTGAAGTAGCTTAAATTGGTAGTTTAAACTGGATTTAAAATCGATATGAATTTAAATGGTTTGATGAGAATTTGAATTGAGATTTAATTAAATTGAATTTGGAACTAAAGGTTGATTTGAATTTGATTTGTGAAATTGGAAGAGATACTTCTTAATATAAACTATTTTTAATATATAAACTGTTTTAATAAGTAAACTATTTTAAATTTATAACCTATTTTAAATATAAACTATTCTAATTTATAGCTATTTTAATATATATACTATTTTCAATATTTAAACTGTTTAAGTTGGAAAGTGATATGATTTCGGAAGTGAATAAGACTTCGAAAGGGGTATGATTTTGAAATAAATATGATATTTTGATATGAAGTATAAACTGTTTGAAATATAAAATGACCACGGTGTGAAATAAGCGTTTGGTTGTTAAAGAGACCGGGATCGGATATTATCATACTTTCTGCCAATACCGAAAACCACTTTAACAACTATGCACGTGGTGGAGATTCCAGAACGAAGTAGGATGGTTTGATGACGATTCTATATGAGGTAACATAGCCTTGGCTCCTGTAAGTCAGCTTGATGTGGCTAAAACAGGAGCTATACCGGGCCAAGTGGGGTCGCTCCCCTTATCGGGCACATTTCTTCGATACCATTCTATTACTTTGTGATTCGATTGGGTACACCTTTGATTTGGGAGTGTGTCTCGAGGTGGGCGGTAGAAGCTGCTATGTGTTACAACCAGTTCGAGAGTGCAAATGGTAGAATCCTACCCTTGCATTGCATCGCGTGCCTTGTCACATGCCTTATCGCACCTTCTATGAGTTTTGTTTGTACCATACCTATGGAGTGCCCTTTGAGTAAACCATCGGTTTGGTGGAGCTTACAGTACTGTATAGACTATGGGAATATATAAAATGTGTTAAGGGGGATATGGGTAACGTCTTAACGCTATTTTAATTGTTTACTTTACTATAGACATTATTTATGTAGCGTATTGTATTATGTACATAGATAGTTTAACGGATCCTTAAAGGATGGTAATCCCAAACGTCCTTTAAGTTATATTGTATTTCATTTGACATTTCACTTGAGTTGATTTACTATTATAAGAATGTTAATCCTGACTCGAGTGTTTTGTATTTTGCTTTATGCTCGGGTTAGACTGAATGTCACAGCATTTGACTCACCTTTGGAGCCTAGAGATCTGCTTAGAGTTATCTATTCATCTTTCCAGTTATTTCAGTTTATTCCAGTTGTTTTGTTTAGACTTGTCATTGACATTTGTATTAGTAACTTCTATGTATTCGAGATTTTTGTTGTATTTTATTTCAGACTCTGTTGTTTATTATAATAGCTTCATGAACTACTATTTATTTATCTTCGCTGCTTATTGATCTTTAACTCTATGTCTACGATTTTGTGATTATATGCTGAGTTTTGCCAAATATAAATTAACAATCTGTTGTTTTGAGCAATTCAAGTCTGACATGTGTGGATGATTGTCGATTTGAATGGTTCAAAATGCTGGGTCGTTACAACATGGGATAACCGCTGACATGATCTCATCTGTGAATGGAGCTACTCTTTCGTTGCTATTTGCTCACTCATCCAAAGTTCTCTTCCCTTTTTGTATTTAGCATATCCTTGATTGTCTTTTCTATTACATCTTTCAAATAAGCTTCAGTGTTGTGATAGCTTTTTCAGTTTGGGCTATATTCTTTTGAAGTCGAGCTTCCTGATTACTCAAGAGATTTATCCAATATCCTTCCTTGATGATCGACTTTAATTGGATGACATTCTTTTTTCTTTGATGATGTCAGGTCTATTTTACTCTTGCCCTCATTGGTATAAGCCTTTAAGTTTCATCTTGAGGAGATTACCTCATCTCCAGTTGTTGGTTTTGTAGTTTTGGTAGACTTTTGAGATAGTGCTACTTTGAGAAGCTCTTGCATTTCCAGCAATTGCTGCTCCTGATGTTTTATCTTGATTGCATTGTCGTATGGTTGTGTTAGTGTTGACGGATGCCCTTGAAAAACTCCTTTCAAGTTAAAAGTTGGAGCAATGTTTTCCTCAAAAGTTGTGGTGTGTGTATTACTTCTTCGTCCATTCGACTAAGCCGTTTAGATTTCATTTTCCTACATCAGGTTAAACAGTCCATAATTAGTCTATAAGGATACCACAAGGTCGGAGGTTTGAGCCCTCCTTCTAGCGTTAAAAATGTTAACAAGAAAACTTGTCAACATCCCAAATCTAAGTTGTTAACAAGAAATTGATGCAGCCCAGAAAGTTGAAGACATAGGTCATGTGCGACCTATGATGCTGGTAAGTCGGGTACGACTTAAGGAGGGGGCTAACGAGTTAAGACCTTGTGAAGATTTGTGGAAAATTCAAGTTTTAGGTCGCATACGACCTAACGAAACCCTTAAGTCGTTTCAGCAACTTGGGGAAGGTCGGCAACGACCTAGTGGAGATGCGCGAGTTAATGAACTAGACCCTGGAAATAAGTTGTGGAAAGTTGTTGAAGTCTTAGGTCGTTCACGACCTAGTGAAGGTCGCTCACGACCTAAGGAGGATGGTACACGAGTTACTGGAATCAATGTGGAGTACAAACGAGCTAAAAGAATACGACCTAAGTTAGGTCGCGAGATGGAAGTTCGATCTATGATAGGTCGCGGAGTTTTGATACGACCTAAGTTAGGTCGCGTAAATGACCTACGACATAAGTTAGGTCGCGTACGACCTACGACCTAAGTAGGGTTGCGAGAATTTTAAGTCGCCCACTGCTACAGTTCGTTGAGCCGCTTATGGGATAAGTCGCATGAAGTGTTAGGTCGTTAACGACCTATACTAAGTCGCTGAAGGAAGCTGATGTTAGGTCGCGTGAGTTGTATTTTAGGTCGTGACCGATATGTGTGTTGTAATGTGTTGTATTTTCTTAAGTCGTGTTGTTTTTAGGTCGTGCTTTGATAAGTCGCTGGTCTTTATAGGTCGGAAACGACCTAAGTGTTGTTGTAATTACCATTTGTTAAGTCATAAGGCTGTGTTTCTTTAGGTCGTCTATTTAGGTCGCCTGTTTTTAGGTCGAAGGTTATAGGTCGGAAACGACCTAAGTGTTGTACAAATTTCTGTAATTTCTGTTGTGTGAGGTTGTAGCCTATAAATAGGCAAGTGGCGTCACTTTGTAAAGGTTGTTGAATATTGAATAAAATTCTCTTTTGTTAGCTTTGTGCTTTCAATTTCAATTGGTAGTCGAGTGTATCTCCTATCTCCACTTACGTCATTCGAGTGCGCTCGAATCATCGTTTGCTGAAGCCGATTCACGGAATCTTGTGCGCAAGATCAACGTTGAAGAATCGTAGATCTCTTTCCCGGTATCTTCGGATCAACGAGTCGGAGATAGCTAGAGTTCGGTATCTTCGGATCAACGAGTTCGGGCATTTCAGTATCCATCAATCCACAGATTGCTACTTTCATCGATTGAAGATCGTTTTGATTAATCCGCTGCGTCAGTTTTGGTATCGGAGCTTGTTCTAACCAATCATAGTTAGATCGAGACTTGGAGCCTATTCATTTAGAAGTTGAAGTGATTTGCCGAGCCCGAAGTGAAGATTTGAGTTTGTGTTATCACGGCCGAGAGGAAGAAGTGTTCATCATTGTTTGAAGCTGTTTGATCGGATTTGAATTGGAGGCCGAAACTTTGTCCATCGTGTTCATCGCGATTTGCTACAAAGTGGAAGTTTTCGATCCGTTTCATTTTGGATCAAAGTCCGAAAAGTGTTTGAATTTTGAAGTGTTGAAGAGTTTGTGAAGTTTTCAAGTATGCCGCCAAGAAGAGCTAATCGCCACCAAAACGTAGAAGCTTTGTATCGAAGAGAAGAAGCTGATGAGATGGAGCAAAGAATCAATGAGAACTTTAGTGAAAAGCTTAACGAAGGAATTGGCCGGTTAGAGAAGCTTATGACGGAGATGAATCAAAATCGGAGAAGAGTTTCACCTGAATCTAACCATGGGGGTAGTAGAGTCTCGCCACATTCCAATCGAGACAGAAGTGTTGAAAATGATCAAGGGCGTGGGAGGAACGTGAATGATCGTGAACGAAGGAATGTAGATAGAAGGGATGATGTTGGTAGACGAGAAGGTAGTAGAGATGTGGGTGGACGAGATAGACAACGATATACATCTGATTTTGAAGAGGAGTATGATGGTGGTAGTGTTCGAGGACAAAGACGAGGACAAGGAAGAAATCACTCTGAGTATGATCACAAATGGGAGTCGGGGATGAAGACTGAAATTCCTGAATTCAAAGGTGGTATGCAAGCAGAGGAGTTTCTAGATTGGGTAGCTAATGTTGAGGAGATTTTTGACTTCAAAGAAGTTCCAGAACATCGTAGAGTGAAGTTGGTTGCTACGAGGCTGAGGGGTAGAGCTTTGGCATGGTGGCAGCAAACTAAACTTACACGTGAACGGATGGGAAAGTCAAAAGTTGAATCTTGGGAGAAGATGAAGAAATTGATGAAAGCAAAGTTCTTACCTTACAATTTTCAATCTTTGATGTATCAACGTTTGCAAAACTTGAGACAAGGGACGAAATCTGTGAATGACTATGCTGACGAATTTTATCAACTAATTGCAAGGAATGATATTATGGAAACAGAAGAACAGTTAACAGCCAGATTTGTTGGAGGATTACGAATGAAGATTCAGGATATGGTTAATATGTTCGATCCAAGATCTGTAGCGGAAGCACATCAGAAAGCGTTGGCTTGGGAGAAACAGGAACGACGAGGAAGTGGTGTGTTTACTAACTCTAACAATCAAGTGAAGGGTGTTGGTGGGAGTTCTAATGTTTCTAAACCTATCAGTAAACCAGTAGTGAAGGAGGTTGAGAAGACAAGGGTTAACAATGGTTTCAAATGTTACAATTGTCAGGAATTGGGTCATAAAAGCAGCGAGTGTCCAAAGCCAAAGAAGAGAACCATGATTGCAGAAATTGAGGATGAGAATGAAGAAGCTGAATGTTCCAATTCACCACCTGATGAGGAGGAAGAAGAAGTGTTGGGAGACGAAGGTTATAATCTCATGATGAAGAGGTCCTGTTTAACGCCAAAGCAAGAAGAGGATTGTAGTTGGTTGAGGAGCAATATTTTTCAGTCAACATGTACTATTCTGGGAAAAGTTTGCAAATTTGTTATTGATGCTGGAAGCTGTGACAATATAATTTCTTCAGAAGCTGTGAGGAAGTTGGCTTTGAAGACTGAGAAACATCCGAAACCGTACAAGCTAGCTTGGTTGAGGAGAGGCGGGGAGGTGAAGGTTGGACGAAGGGCTCGTGTGAAGTTTTCCATTGGGAAGAAATATAAAGACGAAATCTGGTGCGATGTTGTGGACATGGACGTTTGTCATTTGTTGTTGGGGAGACCGTGGCAGTATGATAGGGCGGTGCAACATGATGGGCGTACCAACAGTTACAGTTTCATGTTTGAAGGCACAAAGTCACTCTAGTTCCAAAGAAGCGACAACAGGAGGAAAACAAATTGGAGGAGATTGAAGAGCTCAAAACTTTGTTATCTTTGAAGGAGTTTGTGAAGGAAGTAGAGGAGGAGCCTGAAGTATTTTTATTGATTGGGCGAGAGAGCAGTGAAGAGGTTGAAATACCAGACGAAGTTAAACCAGTTTTGAAAGAATTTGACGATGTATTTCCAGAGGAGTTACCAACGGAATTGCCACCGTTGAGGGATATACAACATCAGATAGATCTTGTTCCAGGTGCTGTGTTGCCACACAGACCACATTATCGAATGAGTCCGAAGGAACATGAAGAGTTGTGGAGGCAGGTAGAGGAATTGCTTGAGCAGGGGCGTGTACAGGAGAGTTTAAGTCCTTGTGCTATACCAGCATTATTGGTACCCAAAAAGGATGGAACGTGGAGGATGTGCACTGACAGTCGAGCCTTGAATAAGATTACTGTGAGATATAGATTTCCAATGCCGAGGTTGGATGACTTGTTAGATCAAATAAGTGGAGCTACTATATTTTCGAAGATTGATTTGAAGAGTGGATATCATCAAATTCGTATCAGACCAGGAGATGAGTGGAAGACTGCTTTTAAAACCAGGGAGGGTCTATACGAGTGGTTGGTCATGCCGTTTGGCTTGTCGAATGCACCAAGTACTTTCATGAGGGTGATGAATCAGATTTTTAGACCGTTCATGGGGAAGTTTGTGGTGGTGTATTTCGATGATATACTGATTTACAGTGGGAGTCCAGAGGAACATTTGAATCATCTTAGAGAAGTGCTGATGGTATTGCGACAAGAACAATTTTATGCTGCAACGAAGAAATGCGTGTTCATGACGCATAGCGTTTTATTTCTGGGATATGTTGTATCGAAAGAAGGAATACAGGTTGACCAAAGTAAAGTCGAAGCAATTAGAGATTGGCCGCAGCCCAAAACGATAACGAAAGTTCGTAGTTTTCATGGGTTGGCTTCATTCTATCGAAGGTTTATACCACACTTCAGTAGTGTGATGGCACCTGTTACTGATTGCATGAAGGGTAAACAGTTTGCATGGACGGAGGAAGCCGGGGTTGCTTTTGAGCGAATCAAAGAACTTTTGACGTCTGCACCAATTCTAATATTACCAGATTTTCAGTTAGTGTTTGAACTACATACTGATGCATCCAAGGTTGGAATTGGAGGAGTGTTGAGTCAGAAGGGACGTCCAATTGCATATTTCAGTGAGAAGTTGTCAGGAGCAAAGATGAGATACAGTACATATGATGTGGAATTCTATGCTGTTGTACAAGCTATTAAACACTGGAGACATTATCTATTTCAAAAGGAGTTTGTTCTATATACTGATCATGAAGCATTGAAGCATTTGCAAGGGCAAGACAAGATTTCAGCGAGACATGCATCGTGGATTGCATATCTGCAACAATTTACATTTGTTGTGAAACTCAAGTCAGGAGTGACGAATCGTGTTGCGGATGCGTTGAGTAGAAGAAATCACTTATTAACTACATTAAAGGTTGAAGTGACGGGGTTTGAAATATTGCCAGAATTATTTACCGATGATCCTTACTTTGCAAAGTTTGTTGATAAAGTCAAGGATGGAGAGACGGATGAGTTCGTGATGGTAGATGGTTTTCTTTTTAAAGGAAGTCGATTGTGCATACCGGAGGGTAGTCTGAGAATGAAGATTATCAAGGAGTTACACGAAGAGGGACATGTTGGGAGAGACCGTACCTTACAGTTGATTTCACAGTCCTACTTTTGGCCATCAATGAGGAAAGAGGTGGAAAGGTTTGTGGAGCGTTGTCATATTTGTCACGTTTCGAAAGGAACTGCGACTAATGCTGGTTTATATATGCCATTACCTATACCATTAAACCATGGGTTGATGTGAGTATGGACTTCGTGTTGGGATTACCGAGGACACAGCGTGGTAACGATTCCATATATGTGGTGGTGGACAGATTTTCGAAGATGGCACATTTTATTGCTTGTAAGAAGACGGCGGATGCTGTTCATGTTGCTCAATTGTTTTTCAAGGAGATCTATCGACTTCATGGATTGCCAGAATCTATGGTGTCGGATAGAGATACTCGATTTCTGAGTCACTTTTGGTTGAGTTTGTGGAAAATGGTGGGAACGAAGCTGAAGTTTAGTAGTGCTTATCACCCACAGACGGATGGACAGACCGAGGTGGTGAACAGATCATTGGGGAATTTGCTGAGGTGTCTTGTTCAAGATAATCTGAAGAGTTGGGATGTGAAGTTATGCCAGGCAGAATTTGCTCATAATCATGCTGTGAATCGAAGTACTGGGTTCAGTCCATTTCAGATAGTATATTCAAGTTTACCGAAGGGACCATTGGATTTAACGGTAGTGCCAGAATCAAAGAAGACAGTTAAGAAAGCTGCTGATTTTGTTGAAGGGTTGACGGAATGTCATAAAATCGTTCAGGAACGATTGGAGAAAGCAAATGAGAAGTATAAACAATCTGCAGATTTGAAACGACGAAATGTTGAGTTTAATGAAGGAGATATGGTTTATGCAGTGTTAACAAAAGATCGTTTTCCCGTAGGTGCTTATATCAAGTTGAAAGCCAGGAAAATTGGTCCGGTGGAAGTTGTGAAACGAATCAATGAAAATGCTTATAAATTGAAGCTGCCAGATGATGTGTATACGTCTGACGTGTTCAATGTTAAACATCTCGTACCATATCATGGAGATGAACGAGCTGATGGAGATGAATTTACAAATTCGAGGTCGAATTTCTCTCAACCTGGGGAGGATGATGCTGCCCAGAAAGTTGAAGACATAGGTCGTGTGCGACCTATGATGCTGGTAAGTCGGGTACGACTTAAGGAGGGGGCTAACGAGTTAAGACCTTGTGAAGATTTGTGGAAAATTCAAGTTTTAGGTCGCATACGACCTAACGAAACCCTTAAGTCGTTTCAGCAACTTGGGGAAGGTCGGCAACGACCTAGTGGAGATGCGCGAGTTAATGAACTAGACCCTGGAAATAAGTTGTGGAAAGTTGTTGAAGTCTTAGGTCGTTCACGACCTAGTGAAGGTCGCTCACGACCTAAGGAGGATGGTACACGAGTTACTGGATTCAATGTGGAGTACAAACGAGCTAAAAGAATACGACCTAAGTTAGGTCGCGAGATGGAAGTTCGATCTATGATAGGTCGCGGAGTTTTGATTCGACCTAAGTTAGGTCGCGTAAATGACCTACGACATAAGTTAGGTCGCGTACGACCTACGACCTAAGTAGGGTTGCGAGAATTTTAAGTCGCCCACTGCTACAGTTCGTTGAGCCGCTTATGGGATAAGTCGCATGAAGTGTTAGGTCGTTAACGACCTATACTAAGTCGCTGAAGGAAGCTGATGTTAGGTCGCGTGAGTTGTATTTTAGGTCGTGACCGATATGTGTGTTGTAATGTCTTGTATTTTCTTAAGTCGTGTTGTTTTTAGGTCGTGCTTTGATAAGTCGCTGGTCTTTATAGGTCGGAAACGACCTAAGTGTTGTTGTAATTACCATTTGTTAAGTCGTAAGGCTGTGTTTCTTTAGGTCGTCTGTTTAGGTCGCCTGTTTTTAGGTCGAAGGTTATAGGTCGGAAACGACCTAAGTGTTATACAAATTTCTGTAATTTCTGTTGTGTGGGGTTGTAGCCTATAAATAGGCAAGTGGCGTCACTTTGTAAAGGTTGTTGAATATTGAATAAAATTCTCTTTTTTTAGCTTTGTGCTTTCAATTTCAATTGGTAGTCGAGTGTATCTCCTATCTCCACTTACATCATTCGAGTGCGCTCAAATCATCGTTTGCTGAAGCCGATTCACGGAATCTTGTGCGCAAGATCAACGTTGAAGAATCGTAGATCTCTTT
This sequence comes from Allium fistulosum, assembly GCA_030737815.1. Taxonomy (NCBI): domain Eukaryota; kingdom Viridiplantae; phylum Streptophyta; class Magnoliopsida; order Asparagales; family Amaryllidaceae; genus Allium; species Allium fistulosum. Next base: position 713,632,790 of record CM060905.1, read on the forward strand.
CCCGGTATCTTCGGATCAACGAGTCAGAGATAGCTAGAGTTCGGTATCTTCGGATAAACGAGTTCGGGCATTTCAGTATCCATCAATCCACAGATTGCTACTTTCATCGATTGAAGATCGTTTTGATTAATCCGTTGCGTCAGAAATGTTGCTAACAGCTCAAAAGAAAATTTTAGAAGTGATCAATCTCTTCAAAACCCCTTTCGAATGAGTTGATTAGGACAGATTATCTTCGGAGGGTGGCTTTATGAAAATGTTAATTGTAGATAAGAAGCCCGATCAACCATTTAAAACGAAGGTTAAGAAGAAATCAACTCATCGGTGACCCCTTTCGAGTGAGTCAAAAGGGTCATTCACATCTTCGTTTAAGTGAGATGAAAGAATCACTCATATTCCTCTTTCGAATGTGTCGAAAGGACCATTCTGCTTTTAAAAGAATAAGTCACTTCCAAATGTATAGTTTCTGCTGCCATTGGAAAGTATTCCTTCAAAAGGGTTATATGTATTGAAATATCCAAGCCCTTTTCGAAGATATCCAACTAGCAAACATAACCCAATATTCATGCATTGAGTCCCTTCCGAAACCCCCTTTCGATCAGTCGAAAGTGGGTTTACTCTTTCAAAGTGGGCTCAATGTACAATATACAAGTTCTATATTCAATATGCAATGGAATAACATCTTGGACAATATAAGTTCCATGAACTTGAAATATCATCATCATGTCAATTTAACATTTGATATCATGGAATATGATGATAATATGATTCGAAATCACATTGTCTAAGTTGATCCCATTGCATCGCATAAGTCAAATAGGAGTTAAGAAAACAAGTAAGCATCATGTGCAAAATAATCATTAGTCAAGCTAATGGTCGAAATGATCTTTCTCATATTCAAAATCTATATTGAATCCATACGCTTCCTCGTTTTTCATTTATTCAAAGGATTACAAGTAAGTGAATTTTCCCCAAATTGATTTAGGGTTACAAAAGTTTGATTTGCTATGAAATAAGAGAGAGAGAGAGAGAGTTCAGAATTCCAAAATACGATCCCCAAACTTGGAACCCTAAGGTCGTATTTATAGAGGCAGGTTGACCCCCTTTCGTGCCCATCCTTTCGATACAGTCGAAAGGCTTTCCTCCAACCTTTTGCGTGCTTCCTTTCGATGCGGTCGAAAGGTTTTTCCCCTAACCATTCTCATTCTTTCTTTCGCTTTCACCCTTTTAGATTAGAACTTTCGACCTAGTCGAAAGGATTAACTTGATGACCTTTTGCTGCTGCTAAAGCTTGGGCGCCCTTCTTCTTTGTTTTTAAAAGGAACTTGTTTACTTTCGACTTCATCGAAAGGGGTAGGTGCGCTCTCCACTTTGCGTATCTATGAAGTAAGAGAAGAGATGAGCTTTCACATAGTTTCGAAAGGATTAATAGGCGACGACCGGGTCTTTGTGAAAGGTCACTTGGCTTTCATGTAGAGTTTTCATTATGCTTTCGAAAGGTTCCAACTGTTTCGAAAAGCTTATAAGGTTCCAACTATTTCGAAAGGCTTGTTCTTGCTTTCGAAAGGTGTATACTAGAAATAAATCTTCAAGTAGTAGATTGACAACAGTGAAACCCACTATTTTGAAGGAATTGGTTCTTGTATGGGAGTTTATTTTTCAATACCTTTGAAAAGTGTTTTGAACCCATACTAGGCTCTTTCATATAAGTAGATTCAACTGCGTCAAAAAGTCTAGATGAGGCGAAAGGGTAACTTTGTTTTCTTTTCTACTCTTTCAGAAGCTCTTGTCTCACTTGACACTTGTAGGTACATCAAGCGCTTGCGACTCCATCCTATCCTCCTTGAAAACTATCTCAATACCTTCGAAACACTATTTTTGAACTATGGTGAAACCCATATCTTCCATTCTTGTGGAGCCCAACACTTTTTATAAGTCTTCTTTCATACCTTTATTCTTAAGTGTATTTTATGGTTAACAATGTGTATCGAAGAAATATCTTAAGAGACTTACCTATATGAATATTTAAATCAAATTGTTTCCTAAGGAAGCATCACCGCTTTTTAAAGCAGACTTGTGAACTCAGAATTTAAGAACACGGCCATTAATGTGCCAAGGATACAAAATACTTCATGGAGATCGGTATTTGTAGCTATTTCGGTTCTATCATAGGAGTACTTGGTTCAAGTTTAGTTTACCAAAGACCTCGATTGGATTTTGAAGGGTTTACACTAATTTAAGGTTGAAATCAAAAGATACCTCTCATTCATGTACTGGTTTCCATGGTGATGCAAATTCGTTCTCTTTAAACTACGTCGGCTTGATTTTACTTGGGTATGTAAGCAATCACCTAAATGATAGTGTCATTCCTTTTATTTATTTTATTTATTTTGAAAATCGGGGAAATTGTTGGGTATTTTCAAAATAATAGGGTTCCAATTAATTATTTTGAGAAATGGAAGAAGAGGAGATGGGATATTAATCTCATATATTGAAATAAAGTATCATATATTTGTTTAAATATAGAATTCCCATTAAGAGGTTAGGCTCTATGATACCTTAATTGTTTTTTCTTTGAATGAAGGGAGAGACCATGCACCGTGACACAAGCTGACGGGCGTCCGATCGAACTGGATCGGCTTTGGGTTCAGAGTATATTTTTGAACAGTTTTTTATGGGTTTTTTCAACCCGTTTATAGGCTCAAAAGTTAATATTTGAACAAAGATATACGCCAGGTTGCGACATTTGAAAAGTGGAGAGAAATGCGACAGTTGCAAACCAACATATGCAACTTTTGAATTTGACGGGAAATTAGACGGTTAAAGCTAAGGGATGCAACCGTCAGAAGCGCCGGTTGATTGTCGGTTGCATCTCTTCCCTGCATATGTAAAGGGCGGAAATAATTCATTTTAAAAATAAACAATGTTTTCTTCTTCTTTATTTCATCACTATACTTGTTGGAAAATGTTTCAAAATAAGTGAATTCTTAAAAAATTGACTAAGTATGAAATGGCTCCTATATGGGAATATGAATAGTCCCACATTGTGGAATTATATAAAAGAATCAAGTAATTATACTTGATTCTTTGAAGCTAAAGTTGGGCTCTTTGGGCACCCAATGATGCTCTTTTTTGAGGAGGGAGACCATGCTTGACCACCACACATGCGCGCGCTTGCCGACCAACCGACTCGACCCGACCCAGGCTGGGCTCGGCTTCGGGCTTGTAGTGGTGTAACACTTATATTTTTGGTGCAAATTTCCTAACTGTTTTTGACCGGGCTGGAACGGTCAAATCAGAGCGTATTAGAGAATGTTACATGCCGTTCATTATTTTGACCTGTTATTTTCTCATATCCGTTTTTCAAGACCACATTCCCCAACCAGTAACGTTCTTTTTACTATTCCGCCTTCTTAACTGATAAGAAGACGAAACAGAAAAAACTACATTCTATTCGAAATCATTTTTCTTAAAATCAGAGCAAAATCTTTGAATGCAAGAATCGATTCGTACATGTAAACGAATCGATACCACAAAACTTGAGAGGCTGTTTTATCCTAGAGGCGGCGGTGATTGATCCGAACTACTTTGCACTACATAGCAGATCGCTGAAACGTCTTCAAGAGAGTGACGTAGTCCACGACTCAGCCGAAGTTCGCCATTGTTTCCAACAATTTGAAGACGACGCCACCGACAATGACTTCCGCTGCAGATCTAGATGCCGCTGCTCGCGCTTCGCTCTTCTAGGTTCTGATGGTCTCTACTTCGCCTTTTAGGTTCGAAGGCCTCCATTTCAAACGCTGGAGACAGAAGATGGAATTTTTTCTAACCATGAGAAAGGTGGTGGCTGCACTGACAACTGACAAACCGCAGCTACCGGATAGGCCAGACGAAGCTGACACAAATCTCATGCGAGCCTGGATAGAAAAATCGAATCAATTGCAGAACTGGACAGAGCAAGACTGCCTGTGAAGGAACTTCATACTCAACGGCCTCAGTGATGACCTCTACGACTACTACAACTCCGACAAGTCAGCCAAAGAAATCTGGGAAGCGCTGCAAAAGAAGTATGATACGGAAGAGGCTGGAGCGAAGAAATATGCAGTCAGCCGCTACCTGAAATACCAGATGACGGATGATAGGTCAGTAGAGATGAAGTCTCATGAGCTTCAGAAAATTGTTCATGAGATCATCTCCGAAGGTATGAGTTTGGATGAACAATTTCAAGTTGTTGTTATTATTGATAAACTGCCCCCAGGTTGGAAAGATTTTAAGAATGTGCTTATGCACAAGACTAAGGAATTCTCCTTAGAGAGCTTGATAACTCGCCTCCGTATTGAGGAGGAGGCTCGTAAGCAGGACTTGAAAGAGGAAGTGCTTGTTGTCACCAACAACAACACTAAAAAGTCCAAGCCCGCGGTTCTAAAACCAAATCCGAAAAACTTTAAGAATCAGAACCACAACCACAACAGACAGAATTGGAACCCGCAAGGGAACCAAAAGGGACAGCAAAAACCGACCCAAAAGAATGATTCTAGACAGTTGTTTCTGTGTTACAATTGTGGAAAACCATGTCATATGGCACGCAAGTAAAGGAACAGACCAGGCCCTGCACTGTAGGCTAACCTGACTGAGGAGCCTCTTACGGCCATGATTTCTGAGATTCATCTAGTTGGTGGATCAGAGGGTTGGTGGGTAGACACTGTTGCATCCCGCCATGTTTGCTACGATCGTGTTATGTTCAGTACATACACGGCTGCTGATGATAAGAAAGTGTTGTTGGGAGATTCTCACACCACTACAGTTGCTGGCATTGGAAATGTGGAATTAAATTTTACCTCTGGAAAGACAGTTCTTCTGAAAGATGTGATGCATACTCCAGAGATGAGAAAGAATCTGGTTTCTGGATTTCTCCTTAATAAGGCTGGTTTTACTCAAGTTATAGGGGCTGATTTGTACACTTTGACTTATAAGGGGATGTTTGTAGGGAAGGGTTATGCTTGTGAGGGTATGTTTAAACTTAATGTTGAATCTAATAAAGTAACCAGTTCTGCTTATATGTTATGTGATTTTAATATCTGGCACTCTAGATTATGTCATGTAAATAAACGTATTATTCATAACATGAGCACCTTAGATTTAATTCCTAAAATGTCACAAACTGACTTTGATAAGTGTGAATTCTGTAGTCAAGCAAAAATCACTAAGAAACCCCATAAATCAGTTGATAAAAACTCTGAACCCTTAGATTTAATTCATTCTGACATATGTGAGCTTGATGGCACTTTGACTAGACATGGACACCGTTACTTTATCACTTTCATTGATGATGGCTCTGATTTCACTTATGTATATCTTATGAAAAATAAAAGTGATGCATTTGAGATGTTTAAATTATTTAAAACTGAAATCGAGAATCAATCTAATAAGAAAATTAAGAGACTTCGTAGTGATAGAGGAACATAATATGATTCTAGTCCTTTTCTTGATTTTTATAAATTTCATGGTATAATTCATGAGAGAACTGCACCTTATTCACCTGAAATGAACGGTAAAGCTGAAAAAAAGAATAGGACCTTTACCGAATTAGTTGTAGCTATTTTATTAAATTCGGGTGCAGCAAAACATTGGTGGGGGGATATTTTATTGACTGTATGCTATGTATTGAATAGAATCCCTAAATCAAAAAGTAAGATTTCACCTTTTGAAATTTTAAGAAATTATAAACCAAATGTATCTTACTTTAGAACTTGAGGATGTTTGGCATATGTTCGTATACCTGACCCTAAGAGAATAAAATTAGCAAGTAGAGCATATGAATGTGTATTTATTGGCTATGCTGTTAATAGCAAAGCATATAGATTTTATAACCTGAATACACATAATATAGTAGAATCTAATGATGCTGATTTTTATGAAACTAAGTTTCCTTTTAAATTAAGGAATAGTGGGGGCACGTCAAATAACATCGTGTCTATTGGAACAGAACTTAATGAATCTTCTGAAATCGAACCTAGAAGAAGTAAAAGAGCAAGAGTTGATAAAGACTTTGGCTCGGATTTTTGCACTTTTACTATAGAAGAGGATCCCACAAACCTCCAAGAAGCCTTATCTTCATTAGATGCCGATTTTTGGCAAGAGGCTATAAATGATGAGATGGATTCCTTGGAATCCAATAAGACTTGGCACTTAGTAGATTTACCACCTGGTTGTAAGTCTATAGGCTGTAAATGGGTACTTAAAAAGAAGTTAAAACCTGATGGCACAGTTGATAAATATAAAGCCCGTTTGGTAGCTAAAGGTTTTAGGCAAAGAGAAAATGTAGACTTTTTTGATACTTTTTCACCCGTAACTAGAATCACATCCATTCGAGTACTAATTTCATTAGCATCTATTCATAATTTAATTATACACCAAATGGATGTTAAAACTGCTTTTTTAAATGGTGAATTAGAATAGGAAATTTATATGGACCAACCGGAAGGTTTTGTAATTCATGGTCAAGAACATAAAATTTGCAAATTAGATAAATCATTATATGGTTTAAAACAAGCACCTAAACAATGGCATGTAAAGTTTGATAACTTAATAATCTCAAATGGTTTCAAAGTTAATGAAAGTGACAAATGCATTTATTATAAATCTGAAAATGACATTTGCACTATAATATGTTTGTATGTAGATGATCTACTTATTTTTGGATCAAACATTCATGCCATAAACACTGTTAAATCTTTGTTAAGTGCCAATTTTTATATGAAAGATCTAGATGAAGCAAGTGTAATCCTTGGTATTAAGATTACTAGGTTCGATAAGGGACTTTCTTTGGATCAATCTCATTATATTGAGAAGATCTTAAAGAAATACAATTACTTTGACTGTAAACCTGCATGTACACCATATGATCCTAGTGTAAAGCTATTCAAGAACACTGGTGAAGGTGTAAGACAGTCGGATTATGCGAGCATCATTGGCAGCCTTAGGTATGCCATTGATTGTACTAGACCCGACATTGCCTATGTCATAGGATTATTATGTAGGTTTACTAGTAGACCTGGTATAGAGCATTTGCATGCTATTGAGAGGGTCATGAGGTACATAAAATGAACCATGAACCTTAGGTTACATTATGAAAAGTTTCCAGCTGTCCTTGAAGGTTACACCGATGCAGACTGGAATACTTTATCTGATGATTCAAAAGCAACCAGTGGCTATATATTTAGCATTGCTGGAGGAGCTGTTTCTTGGAAATCCAAGAAACAGACTATTTTGGCTCAGTCTACTATGGAGTCTGAGATGATAGCACTAGCTACAGCTAGTGAAGAAGCAGAGTATTTAAGAAATCTGCTAGCTGAGATTCCCTTATGTTAAAAAACGATACCAGCTGTGTTGATCCATTGTGATAGTACCGCGGCTATTGCAAAAGTACAAAACCGTTATTATAATTGTAAGAGACGACAGATACGTCGTAAGCACAACACTGTTAGAGAGCTACTCTCTTCAGGAGCTGTAAGAGTGGATCATATACGCAGTGAGGAGAATTTGGCAGATCCTTTGACGAAAGGACTGGCCAGAGAGAAAGTCTTTACAACTTCTAGAAAAATGGGACTATTGCCCTTAGATTGTTGAGTCACGCATAATGGTAACCCGACCTAATGACTGGAGATCCCAAAAACTAGGTTCAATGGGTAAGAACAAGTTGTGTAGTGATATGAGTTGAATATGCTATTTTTCATATATATAGAAGCATATATTCCTGAAGTGATTAGTGGTTGAGTTAATAGAAATTCTTAATGAGATCTATACTCCATTTGGAGTGGAGTACCTACCTTTAGAAGTACTCTTGATAGACTCACCTGTGTGAATGTGGAAATTTGGCCGTTTCCTATGGAGTTTTTGGGCAAAACTCCTAGAGCATTCACTAAACTGGGATGGACGTACATGGCCATAAATGCACGGGCTTACTTGATTGCACTCTAGAAAGATTGTGTATGGTCTGATGTCAGGAATAGAGTTCAAGACTACGTGCCACTCTAGTAAAAACTGAATCTTATCTACTATGCAAAGGTTCAAGTCAAAAGACACATTTGTTTATGCACAATCTTATGTTTTTTCAGAAATTGCTCGAAATTTTAAAAAAAAATTCAAGTGGGAGATTGTTGGAAAATGTTTTAAAATAAGTGAATTCTTAAAAAATTGACTAAGTATGAAATGACTCCTATATGGGAATATGAATAGTCCCACATTGTGGGATTATATAAAAGAATCAAGTACTTATACTTGATTCTTTGAAGCTAAGTTGGGCCCTTTGGGCACCAAATGATGCTCTTTTGTGAGAAGGGAGACCATGCTTAACCACCACACGCGCGCGCGCCGACCGACTGACTCGACCCGGGCCGGGCTCGGGCTTGTAGTGGTGTAACACTTATATTTTTTGTGCAAATTTCCTAACCGTTTTTGATCGGGCTGGAACCGTCAAATCAGACCGTATTAGATAACGTTCATTATTTTGACCCGTTATTTTCTCTGATCCGTTTTTCAAGACCACGTTCCCCAACCAGTAACGTTCTTTTTACTATTCCGCCTTCTTAACTGATAAGAAGACGAAACAGAAAAACCACATTCTATTCGAAATCATTTTTCTTAAAATCAGAGAAAAATCTTTGAGTGCAAACAGAATCGATTCGTACGTGCAAACGAATCGATACCACAAAACTTGAGAGGTTGTTTTATCCTAGAGGCGGCGGCGATTGATCCGAACTGGTTTGCACTACATAGCAGATCGTCGAAACGTCTTCAAGAGAGTGACGTAGTCCACGACTCAGCCGAATTTCGCCATTGTTTCCAACAATACTTAAAAAGGTGTTTTTAGTCGGATCAAAGCAACACAAACTTTGAATACGTTTCCATTGTTAAAGAGCTTCATTTAAATCCTGAAGTTAATAATTCAATAACCTATTTAATGTTTTCGTACTCGAACCACCAAATATTTTCAACAGTAGCAGTAGAGTACTCCTACAAAATTTGAGAACTGCAGAACTTAAATAAGCAAACCTAATGACCACAAATTTTATTGTAAAGTACCTATCATAATCAACATCTCAACTGCATTTTAGAATGACAACAACTGATTAATATATGCATAAATTGCTCTGTCGGAGTGGGTCTGAAAAACAGTTCTTATGCTTTTACATCAAAAATTTTGATAGTGGGATTTGGTTCTAGTTTTATTGTGAATCCTTTGCTAGTAGGGAGTATCACTTGTGGATTAGCATAACAAAATAAGAACGGATGGATGGATGGATCAGTAAATAAATAAAATACTTTTTTTTTACTTTTACAGTAGTTATTTTGAATTGGACTGAACTATATTGCTTCGCTTTTATTTTTCCTGCTTACCTAATTACTGTTCTGTAAAGTTGGATAGCTAAATAATAAGAATTTTCGCCAGGTTCTGTTCTGTTACCTCTATTGTCACTGTAATAAATTCTCACTGATTGGAAATACGGAAATAGTCAAATAAAATAAATAAATTACCCACCTACTTTGTTTACCACTTAATTGAACAATTTCCAAAACTAAATCTATGGGGCCAATGCTGTGCAGCATACCCTAATGTAATATGTACAATGTACACAGCATTACAGACAATCGGCAAATTATAGTAATTGACTTGTACCTTTTGGTTGCATTTAACTGCATGTATAATTCCACAAGCTTAGAGATTAACATATTTTTCCTTCACTTGCCCCAAGTAGCAATCAAACACTTAAATGAATCACAACTTCTAAACATTAATTAATATCTAGAATTCAGGTCAGGAATGTAGTTGGAACCTTAATCACTACCTTTACATTTTCTTAACATTATATACATAAACACATTTATCGTGACCTAACAGGACACATTGTAACAACTAACAACAATGGCTACCATGCAGTTCTCAGTGTTCCTTAACCTTACTTTCCCTGACATTCTCATAGCTATGCTATTGCTCTTCATATCAAGTATAGTAGTAAACTACCTCACATCTAAAGGTCCAATGCTATGGCCAATACTAGGCATAATTCCAACTATCTTCTACAACATGTCGAATGTTTATGAATGGGCTACTGATTCTGTTATACGCTCTAAAGGCACGTTTCACTACCGTGGCATGTGGTTTGGAAAGTGCCATGGGATCATCACTATCAACCCTAGCAACATCGAGTACATGCTCAAGACAAACTTCACTAATTTCCCCAAAGGAAAATATTTTCGAGAAAGGTTTCTTGACTTCCTTGGCGATGGCATATTCAACGCAGATTATCAGATTTGGAAGGAACAGCGCCGCGCTGCAAATGCTGAAATGCACTCTTCCAGGTTTCAAGAGTATTCCATGCAGGCAGTAACAGATTTGGTGCAGTGTAAATTGCTAGTTTTGATGGACAGAATTGCAAAAGATAGCACGGTTATTGATTTACAAGAAGTGTTTCTGAGGTTTACTTTTGATAATATATGCACTGCTGCTTTTGGTGTTGATCCTGGATGCCTTGACGTGAGCTTACCCGAGATTGAGTTTGCCAGAGCTTTCGAAGAGGCAACCGAACTTACGTTGTTTAGGTTCACTGTGCCTCCTTTTGTATGGAAAATTATGAAGGCGTTGAATGTAGGGTCGGAGAAGAGGTTAAAACTAGCGATTAAAACAGTTCATGAATTCGCAGAAACAACTGTTTTGAATCGTCGTACTGAGCTTCATAAGCTTAGTGAAAGGTGTGATCTTTTGTCAAGATTAATGGAAGTTGGATCATTTTCAGACAAATTCCTGAAGGACTTTTGCATAAGTTTCATATTAGCAGGAAGAGATACAAGTTCAGTAGCACTGGCATGGTTTTTCTGGCTACTGAATGAAAACCCACATGTAGAAAATCGCATACTCGAGGAGTTATCAAGTATTAAAAGTGATGCATACACAGTGGCTGATTTGAAGAGAATGGAGTATCTGCAAGCTGCAATATCTGAATCGTTGCGTTTGTATCCATCTGTGCCTATTGATTTTAAAGAAGTTCAAGAAGATGATACTTTTCCAGATGGCACTAAAGTGAAGAAAGGCGCTAGAGTTATATATTCAATATATTCAATGGCGAGGAATGAAGAGATATGGGGGAAAGACTGCAGAGAGTTTAAGCCTGAAAGATGGCTAAAAGATGGGATTTTTGTGAGTGAGAATCAGTTTAAGTATGCAGTGTTTAATGCTGGTCCAAGGCTGTGTATTGGTAAGAAGTTTGCTTATATGCAAATGAAGATGGTGGTTTCTTCGATTTTGAGAAAATATCATGTTCATGTTGTGAAAGATCAGGAGGTTGTCCCTAAGCTGAATACTACTCTGTATTTGAAAAATGGGCTTAAAGTGATTGTTAAGACTAGAGCAGAGATTGAAGGTTGAGTCTGGTGGGAAGTAATAATTGTAGTGAATTTGTATGGTGTGATAAAATGCTTCAGTAATCTTGTCTGGGATAGTTTTCTTATGCAAATTTGGTGCATTTTCAAGTTGAATAATAAGCTTTGAACAGTAACACTATGGTGATGGATCAACCACAAGGCAATTTGTGCATTAAAGTTTACAAAGAATGTGTAAAGCGTTCAAAATTTATTAGTGTGTACTCCAAAAAAAGGCCTGATGTCCGTTTGAATTTAGAGGATAAAATGTTTGTTTGTGTTCGTTCTGTCCTTATAAAATTTTAATATAAATATGATTGGAGTTGACTTTCTTTGATTTTATTTTACTGTTTTAATTTATCTCACTAGTTAATCCGATTGTTGGAAATAAATGAGTAAAACAACAGAGAGCTGTTGGAAAAAGTGAAATTGTGCATGGGGATATGTAAGGCATTTAATGTCTAGAATATGAATAGTCCCACATTTTGGAATATACTAAACAATATGTGTTTATATACTAAGATGTGGTTCCTATTAAAGTAACAATAAGAAAATAGAGACATAAAACCACAACTCATCTTAGTGGGTGTTGCAACGCACCACCCCACACGCGCGCCCATGTCTATGTCCGCACCCGCGGCCCAAACGCGAATGGACGTTTGAGACGTATTAGAGGCACTTATCACACTTGGTAGGCTTGGGGCACGACTGTTCAGACCCGAATAGACAGACAGAAAACGAAAATAGTATTTTTTTTTCTATCTTTTCTACTGCTCTTCTTCTATACAGAACTCTGTTCTTAATTCTATATTCTCTTCCGTTCGTCGTCGCTCCGCTTGCAAGCATAGCATTGCGGGGTTGGTCCGTTTCATCCTGGGAAGCAATATTGTTTCAAGGCAATACAGGGAGCACAACCTACGGTGCATACAGGGAGCAATATTGTTTAAAGGCAACAGTATTCACTACACTCGGACGGATTGATTGGTAATTTAATTACTGATTCTATACTTACTGAGAAATTTTGTTTACAGTATTCTTGCAACAGATTAGAAAACGTTTTAGAAATGTCAACTTTGCAGTAGTTTCTGCAACAGTTTTCTATAGCATAATTGTGATAGTGTTACAGTATAGTTATAGCAGTTTTCGTAGCACTTGAGTTGCACAACACTAACACTTTTGAAACAATATTGATTGTCCACTGAATCTGCAGACGACGATGTCTCAGAATAGCAACAACAATTCTGCATCAACAATTCTGCACCAACTAAGACTGTGATTAACACTCAGCATGCGCCTCTGATTCCAACAATGGCAATATCTCATGGAGAAAGGCCTGAAAAGTTTACAGGGATGGACTTTAAGCGCTGGCAACAAAAGATGTTATTCTATCTGACGACTTTGGGCCTTGCAAAATTTCTTACAGAAGATGCTCCCATAGTCAAAGAACTGGAACCCGATGCAACTAAAGTTGAAGCCTTGAATGTTTGGAAGAGTTCTGATTTCATGTGCAAGAACTATATCTTAAATAGTCTCGACAATAGCTTGTACAGTGTATATTGTACTGCTCAAACTTCCAAACAACTTTTGATTGCATTGGATAAGAAATACAAAACTGAAGATGCAGGCATGAAAAAATTCATAGCGGGAAAGTTTCTAGACTTCAAAATGATTGATGCGAAGACCGTAATCAACCAGATTCAAGAGCTACAAGTCATTATCCACGAATTACATGATGAAGGAATGACTCTAAGCGAATCCTTCTAGGTTGCCGCTGCAATTGAAAAACTTCCTCCATCATGGAAAGAATTCAAGAATTACCTTAAGCATAAGCGCAAGGAGATGACTATGGAGGAACTTGTAGGTCGATTGAGAATCGAGGAAGATAACAGAAAATTTGAGAAAAGGACTTCGCTTGTAGTGCCTGCCAAAGCAAATGTAGTCGAGTCAGACAAACCTAACAAAAGGAAACGTGTGCATGCTCCTAAGAAGTCAAAGAAATTTCAGGGTTCATGCCATAACTGTGGAAAGAAAGAGCACAAAGCAGCCGAATGTCGGGCACCCAAAAAGAAGAAATCAGAAGCAAATATGGCTGAAACTTCAGATGGCGTTTCTGATATGGAGTTATGTGCAGTAGTATCAGAATGCAACCTTGTTGGTAACTCAAAGGAATGGTTTGTAGACACAGGAGCCACTCGACACATATGTGCAAATAAGTGGATGTTTACAACCTACAAAACCGCAACTGATGATGAACAACTTTTCATGGGCAATTCATCTGCATCAAAGGTTGAAGGCAAGGGAAAAGTAGTACTAAAACTGACTTCTGGAAAGGAACTTACCTTGAGTGATGTTCTTCACGTTCCGGAAATTCGCAAGAACCTAATTTCAGGGTCGTTGCTTAGCAAGCATGGTTTCAAACTCACCTTTGTGGCTGATAAATTTGTGCTATCAAAGAACGGAATGTATGTAGGAAGAGGATATGTATGTGATGGTTTATTTAAAGCAAATGTAACCACTGTTGTACCGAACAAAGATATGAATAAAGTTGAATCTTCTGTTTATATTGTTGAGTCCTTTAACATATGACATTCTAGGTTAAGCCATGTAAATTTTGATACCTTGTGAAAATTGATTAATCTAGATTTTATACCAAAATGCAAAATAGACTCCAACTATAAATGTCAAGTTTGTGCAGAAGCAAAATTGACAAGAACCTCGTTTCACCATCTTGAACGAGAAACTGAACCTCTAAACCTAATACACACAAATGTGTTTGACTTAAAATTGTGTCAAACTAGAGGTGGAAAACGGTATTTCATTACCTTTATTGATGATTGTACAAGATACGGTTATATATATCTTCTTAGAAGCAAGGACGAGGCATTCGAGATGTTTAAACAGTATAAAGCAGAAGTTGAGAATAAACTTAACAAGAAAATAAAAGCTTTGAGAAGTGATAGAGGATGAGAATATGAATTTCCCTTCGCGGAGTTCTGCGCTGAACATGGTATTATACACCAAACAACGGCACCATATTCCCCTCAATCAAACGGTATAGCAGAACGTAAAAATCGTACCCTTAAAGAAATGACGAATGCTTTGCTCATAAGCTCTGGTCTACCAGATAATTGCTGGGGAGAAGCTATACTTTCTGCTAATTACATTCTAAATAAAGTGCCTCGAAAGAAGACTTTGAAATCTCCACATGAACTTTGGAAAGGAAGACCACCATCCTACAAATACTTAAGAGTGTAGGTGTGTCTTGCCAAAGTAGAAGTACTAAAACCGAAAAAGGTCAAAATTGGACCGAAAACTATAGATTGCATATTCATTGGGTATGCTCAGAATAGTAGTGCATATCGATTTTTGGTGTATAAATCTGAAATTGATGACATTCATGAAAACACCATTATCGAATCTCGAAACGCTAGATTCTTTGAACATATCCATCCTCTAAAACCCTCTATTGAAACTATTGTTCAAAAGAGAGCAAGAGATCCAGAAACTCCTGAGGATAATGCTGATCAAAGCATGCATGAAAGTAATGTTGAACCAGAATTAAAGGAACCAAGAAGGAACAAACGGCAGAGGACCTCTAAAACCTTTGGACCCAATTTATATGCATATATGATAGAAAATGAACCTCTAACATACCAATAAGCAAAGTCATCTCCCGATGCTCCTTATTGGAAGGAAGCCGACAATAGTGAAATTGAATCCATTTTGCAAAACCATACATGGGAACTAGTAGATCTACCTAAAGCATCAAAAACGCTAGGATACAAATGGATCTTTAAGAAAAAACTAAAAGATGACGTTTGACGACCCGGATTTTCGGACCAGTTAAAATTGCCAAAAATTCGTCCGTTCTAAAACTACTAATGGAAACTACCAACTTAATACACAATATTTGATAAATATTCAACACTATTAAATGTATAGGATACAATTTCAATTATACAACTTATCAGAGTAATTAATTAATTTATTAATCCTACAAAGTGTGCTTTAATACATACCAAATACAATAACATAAATTTACCACTGCACAACTCTGATGAGAGAGACAACACTATCCTTACCTGAGAACTCAATAAACAATGTAAATGCGGAATAAAATAGTAAGCAGAAAAGATATAATAACACAAGATAAACAACAACAGATAAATATGAAAGGGTTATATTATTTTAGGGGCTGCATCACTACCACTTGTGACTGCCTACGTACCCATATCTAATTGGGTACCCAATTAGATAAAGGATCAAGCCAACGTAGTTCTCCTACCGCTAATAGGACTCTTGGAGCCTACGATGCAACAAACAATATGCAATTCCCAAAACTACCCACTTAGGTTTAATCTTAAATTTTAGATTTTCAAATCTAATTACCTTTACGAAAATTATCCTTTTGGACTTTATTCTCGAATTCTTATTTCAAAACTTTTGAATATATATATATATGTATGTATGTATGTAAATTTGTATATATCTTTTATATTCAAACTAGTCATTTACTTCAGGATCTGAAAACATATCACTTTTCTGAAATGATACGTATATACAAGCATACAAAACTATATGCTACCTGATCGGGAGGTTTTTAGCCATAACAAGGCAACTGGGTCCCAGCCTTTCGAAAATAAATATAGATATGTATATCCCTCTACAACGAGAGCGGACTATACTGAGGCTACATAACGTATGCACCCCATTGAGTATTTATCTTCAAAATTTTAAATTACTTAATTAACCATCTAAAGATAATATCGAGCAAGTAAACCAAACCATTGTTTTAGAAAACAAAGTAAACAAGCATTCAACAAGGGTTTTTTCAAACAACACTTAATACTTAAAGTTCTTTCAACTTATCAATGGTTTTAATGAACTTAAAATAAGAAATAACTTACTTTGGATTCCACTCCGTCAAACTTTACGGCAAGGATCTTAAGATCTAATGCATACTTTCTACCATGCTTTGGAACCAAATGAAAATAAGCCTGAATTCCTTCTTCCTAATGCTTGGCCAAGGCTTGATATGGAGGTTGGCCGAAAGAATAGAGAAGAAGTGGTGGAGCGTTGAACTTGAATTCTCAAAATTAGACTCGAAAAATTGGTCATCTTCTCTCTTGTTTTTGACTCTCTTACTCTCAAAAATTGAAAAACTTGTTAACTGAAAATTTGTTGCAAATCCTTTTCTCTTGAATTTAAAAAAAGTATCACTTGATTTTCATTAGTTTTGAGGAAGATATGGTCAAAAGAAAAAGAGCTATTCTCGGATTCACAAATATAAAACCCGAAAATGCACTTCAAAGAATTGAGTTTCAGGTATAGCAAACCTCAAAACTGGAAAATGTGATCAACATAAAAGTTATAGCCACTGGAATTTTATATGGTTAGAAAAAAAAAGAATTTCTTAATTTGGATCTGTTATGATCAAGTTATGGCCAAAACAAAATGTCATATTCTCTGGCTTAAAAACTGGGCCAGAAAATGCACTGGAAAGAAGTGGGTTTTTGACATGGTTTCCTTTAGAATGAGACAAAGTGATCAACATGAAAGTTGTAGCCACTGGAAAAATACATGATTTGAAAAACAAAATTTTTCATTTTGGTTCGGTTTTGAGGATGTTATGACTGAGAGAAGAAGAGGTAAAATGTTGAGAAAAGAGGAGTTTGATTTGAAGAGGATGAACATTGATTTCTTTTGAATATTTTGTAAATATTTTAACATTATTTCTTTCTAATTTTTTTCTATGGCTTGGAAGCCATTAAAAAGATGAAGAAGAAGATGAATAATCCTGAGTAAATTAGAAGAAGAAAAATGTGAATGAAAGTGAAGAAGGAGGTGGGTATTTATAGAAAAAGTGGGGAATGGAATTTTATGAATTTAACCTCTTATCAAATTACCAAAACACCCTTACTTCAAACTAAAGCAATCTCCACTTTTTCAATACTTAACATCATCTTTCACATCCTTACTTTATGTTTTAGTCACTTAAAGATTAAGTAAAGAATATCATAATTATGTTGGTTTTCATTTGATGTAATTTGATGTTTACTTTTTCTTACTTTTGTTAATTTCTTACTTACTTTTACTAATGACTTCTAAAAGTTTTTAATCCTATTTAGTAAAAGTAAATTTCATTAGTGAATTGATTAATACTTATACTATAAGAATATATTTTCATATATAAGAAAATAAAGTTTCGACGACGTTGCAATAACATTTAATCGACAAAACGTTGATTTTCGACAAAATGTTTTACAATCACATTTTGACGTTTTAGTTAAACTATTTATTTATGTAAACAAAATTTAAAAATAAATTTGTATAATGCTATTTAAAAATATAAACACTCATAAATTAATTAAAATAATTTATTTAACCATTGAAACTTACTTTTCTAAAATCAGCATTTTATCACTTTTGTCGATATAGGCAAATGTTGCTATTTTTGTGTATACTTCCCTTTCCAAACCCTATCTAATTTTGTTTGAATCATGTAACCTTACTTAGTTCATATTTAAAATCACTTTAAATAGTATATTTTAAAGTGGTCAAATTTTGGGTCGTTACATTCTCCCCTACTTAAAAGAATTTCGTCCTCGAAATTAAAAGGACGAAAAAATATAATGAAAAAATAACAATTAACGAAAGTTAAGCACACCAAAAATAATAATATCACCCATAACCTCGGTCGGAGGTACAGTGCCTTATCCTATCCATTTTATTTATCAAATTAAGGTAGTTTCATTTTTAAAATTCTTAGGTTGATATACTAACCCTAGATGAATTTTACTTAGGCACCTAACCGAAGCTCTGATACCACGTCTGTCGACCCTGATTTTCGGACCAGTTAAAATTGCCAAAAATCCGTCCGTTCTAAAACTACTAATGGAAACTACCAACTTAATGCACAATATTTGATAAATATTCAACACTATTAAATGTATAGGACACAATTTCAATTATACAACTTATCAGAGTAATTAATTTATTTATTAATCCTACAAAGTGTGCTTTAATACAAACCAAATACAATTACTATAAATTTACCACTGCACAACTCTGATGAGAGAGACAACACTATCCTTACCTGAGAACTCAATAAACAATGTAAATGCGGAATAAAATAGTAAGCAGGAAAGATATAATAACACAAGATAAACAACAACCAATAACAGATAAACATGAAAGGGTTATATTATTTTACGGGCTGCATAACTACCTCTTATGACTGCCTACGTACCCCTATCTAATTGGGTATCCAATTAGATACAGGATCAAGCTAACGTAGTTCTCCTAGGGCTAATAGGACTCATGGAGCCTACGATGCAACAAACAATATGCAATTCCCAAAACTACCCACTTAGGCTTAATCTTAAATTTTAGATTATCAAATCTGATTACCTTTATTTAAATTATCCTTTTGGACTTTATTCTTGAATTCTTATTTCAAAACTTTTGATATATATATATATATGTATGTATATATATCTTTTATATTCAAACTAGTCATTTACTTCAGGATCTAAAAACATATCACTTTTTTGAAATGATACCTATATACAAGCATACAAAACGATATGTTACCTGATCGGGAGGTTTCTAGCCATAACAAGGCAACTGGGTCCCAGCCTTCCAAAAATAAATATAGATATGTATATCCCTCTACAACGAGAGCGGACTATACTAATGCTACAGAACATCTGCACCTCCCTTGCCCACTTTTTTGTTATGGGTTTCCTGAATCGTCGGTAACATAACAAATCACTTTATATCCCGAAGTGGCAAAATCATTTACACTAATAATTACAAATACATCAAATCTATAACAATTTCTACTTCCAAATCCTTTCAAAAATCATCTTAAAACCATCGGCTTTAGTCCTCGAAATTCTTCCTATTAAAACACTTTTACAAAATCATTCTTTATATAAAATCACTTAGAAATATTTATTTTCAAATATCTATTTTTTTTTCTCTTTTTAAAGGAAAACATCTCATAACATTTCCACTTGAAACCAATTTTCAAAAAAATTCAATAAATTGAAGTGTACCAAAATCTACTGCTAAACACCTTATAGTCAAATTGTGAAATAATCACAAGGTGTTAGCCTATAATTACTTTCTACCCAGGCCATGCATATGGATAATTAATTGCTTATAAACTGGTCGAGAAAGTCAACAATCAATGAATAATAATCAATGCTCATAAACTGGCCGAGCCTAATTCAAACAACCAAACAATCAATTAACAAAATAAACACAACAATAAATTATAAATCAACGCTTCATTTTATCAAATATTTATAACACTTTATTTATCTTGGGCTAAAACGGTTTGATATTTATTTTGGAGCATCCGGGCTTTTCCTTCGACATGTTCCGTCCCTTGCCCAAGTCTCATTGGATCTCACAGACGAAACACATGTACTAGTCGTTTCCGCATACCCCATTGAGTAGTTATCTTCTAATTTTAAATTACTTAATTAACCATCTAAAGATAATATCGAGTAAGGAAACCAAACCATTGTTTTAGAAAACAACGTAAACAAGCATTCAACAAGGGTTTTCAAACAACACTTAATACTTAAAATTCTTTCAACTTAGCAATGGTTTTAATGAACTTAAAATAAGAAATAACTTACTTTGGATTCCACTCCGTCAAACTTTAAGGCAGGGATCTTAAGATCTAACGCATACTTCCTACCATGCTTTGGAACCAAATGAAAATAAGCCCGATTTCCTTCTTCCTAATGCTTGGCCAAGGCTTGATATGGAGGTTGGTCGAAAGTATAGAGAAGAAGTGCTGGAGTTTTGAACTTGAATTCTCAAAATTAGACCCGAAAAATTGGTCATCTTCTCTCTTGTTTTTGTCTCTCTTACTCTCAAAATTTGAAAAACTTTTTAACTGAAAAGTAGTTGAAAATTCTTTTCACTTGAATTTTAAAAAAAGAATCTATTGATTTTCATTAGTGTTAAGGAAGATATGGTCAAAATAAAATGAGCTATTCTCGGATTCACAAATATAAAGCCCGAAAATGCACTTCAAAGAATTGAGTTTCAAGTATAGCAAACCTAAAAACTGGAAAATGTGATCAACATAAAAGTTATAGCCACTGGAATTTTATATGGTTTGAAGAAAAAGAATTTCTTAATTTAGATCTGTTATGATCAAGTTATTATCATAACAAAATGGCCTATTCTCTGGCTTAAAAACTGGGCCAGGAAATGCACTGGAAAGAAGTGGGTTTTTGACATGGTTTTCTTTAGAATGAGACAAAGTGATCAACATGAAAGTCATAGCCATTGGAAAAATACATGATTTGAAATAAATAATTTTGCATTTGGGTTTTGTTTTGAAGATGTTGTGGCCGAGAGATGAAGGGGTAAAATGTTGAGAAAAGAGGAGTTTGATTTGAAGAGGATGAACATTGATTTCTTTTGAATATTTTATAAATATTTTGAAATTATTTCTTTCTAATAATTTTCTATGGCTTGGAAGCCATTAAAGAGATGAGGAAGAAGATGAAAAGGCTTGAGAAAAAAGAAGAAGAAAATGTTAATACCATAGGTATTGATTTTGATGATAACAACCACATAAATATTACTACTAACGTATCTCCGAGTTATGCAGTCATATCAGATATATTATGGAGACATTTACAGAGATAATCAAGAATATAGTGGAAGCAAATGAATTATAGAAGAAGGTTAATCAGACCAATTGAAGAACAAAACCAAATTAGAGAAGAATGCTGAAGGATAAAGGTGTTTGAAGTGATGAGGAGTTGATTGAACCTTAGAATATCTCGTTAAAGATCTCTTGGCAATTATACTTGAAGATCATCAACCATTGACCTCAACCGAATCACAAAAATCCATAAATATAAGGTAATTTGAAATGCTGAAAATTCGCAACACTTATTAGTGTTGCTGTCCATTTTCCAACATACCCATGTCGACATACTAGGTAGGGGGAGGTCGACATGCTAGCCTTTTTCAGAATTTCAAATTTCAAATGAAGAGACATTTCCCTCCACCTCTTCACCAAAAGACATTTCTCTTCAACCACTATATAAAGGCCTCTAAAAACGAGTTTTAACATCAGGAATTCAAATTTTCTCTTACTCCTTATTCTCCAAACATTTGCAAAAGAATTCCATTGCATACTCTTCAAATCTCCTTGCAAATCGATACTATTTCACTCAAATTCTTCACTGATTTGCAAGCCACACAATATCAGAGAGTTGTACTTGAATTCACATCATTCTCTCTCTGATTTCTTCCTATTCCTTAAAGAATTCAAAGATATATTGCCATTGGAGGTCTATAGGACCATTGTACCGAATCTGCAAGAATCTGTATTGAAGATAGGACTACTTGCCATAGTTTGTTGTTGGTGATAAGGAGAAGGTGTTCTTGTAGCCTGTAAAATCAAGAGGTTGTGTCTTGTAGCCCGTGAAACCAAGATTGTAAAGGTGTTCTTGCAACCCGTGGAAAGCAAGCGGTTATAGTGGAATTCTGCACGATAGAGTGCAGGACTGGATGTAGGATTGGTTAATCCGAACTAGTATAAAATTCGGGTGTTATTTACATTACTGCATTTTACTTTATTACTTACTTATTCTTTGATTACTTCTTTACATTCATAAGTAAGTAGTTAATACACATTTCACCACTTCTAGTGTTTGAATAGCCTTAAGATCCAACATTGTATTGTAGCCACTCCAGTTTCTAACAATTGGTATCAGAGCATTGGTTTTCAAAAATTCATAACTTGGTTTTTGAAAAGTATAAATGGCTAATGACACTAGTAACACATTTTTTAACACCTTTGTAGAAGGGCAATCTACCACTAGACCCCCTCTATTTGATGGCAGTAGTTATGCATATTGGGCTTGTAGGATGAAATGTTATTTGCAGTCTAATGGTTTGGATATTTGGAACATTACCCAAATAGAGTACATAGAGCCTCAAACTGAATATTCAAAATGGACACTGGACCAAAAGATACAAGCACTTAATAACTCTAAGGCCATGAACATTTTATTTTGCTCCTTAGATAGAAATGAATTTAATCGAGTGTCTATTTGTAATTCTGCATATGAAATTTGGAGAACACTGCAAGTCACACATGAAGGCACCAGTAAAGTAAAAGAAACAAAGATATCTATGCTAACTAACTAGCTTCAACTCTTTCAAATGAAACCAAATGAGTCTATTTCTGATATGTATTCTAGGTTTCAAGATATAGTACATGCCTTAATATCATTAGGAAAGAAAATTACGGAAGAAGACCAAGTCAGAAAGATCTTGAATTCACTTCCTAGTGAATGGGACCAGAAGACTCTGGCAATTGAAGAAGCCAATGATATTAATACTATGAAAATAGAAGATTTAATTGGTAACCTAATGTCCTATGAAGTAAAGTTGCAGATTAGAAAAGAGAATCAGGCAAATGAGAAGAAATCACTAGCACTCAATGCTATAATCGACAACGATGAACCAGATGATGATGTTGTTGATGATGATATCGAGTTTATGACCAAAAAGTTCAAGAAATTCTTGAAGTATTGGATAACAAACAAACTTCGAAAAACTAACAACAATAATTCTAGAAATGGAAATGTTGTTAAGTGTTTTGAATGTGATAAACCCGGTCATTTGAAAAGAGACTGCCCCAACCTGAAGAAATCAAAGTATTTTTCAAACACTTTCAATAAGAAGAGGAAACATGCATTCAATGCAAAATGGGATGATTCAGACACATCATCAAGTGATAGTGATTCAGAAACAGAAAATGCCAACATGTGCTTCATGGCAAAGGATGACCAGGTATGGAATTTTAATAAAGAAATTACTAATGTTTTGAATGATATGAATCAGGGATAAAAAATACTTAGGAAAGAGTACAACAATAGTTTGGCAGAGATAGATAGATTAAAAATATTTAATGAAAGGTTAACTGAACAAAAACAATGTATAAAAGATGAAATTGAAAGACTTAGTGGGTATAATGATGAAAAGGATTTAACACTTGGAGGTTTTGAAAAACTAAAAAGTGAAAATGAATCCTTAAAATCAAAAAATCTTTCAATGAAGTCATAGATCACTAATCTGAATGACAAAATAACATCTCTAGACAATGTTATTCTTAACCGTAATAAGGATTTTGACAAAATGAAAACTGATGTTGATGAATTTAACAAAGGGAAGGATAATCTAGAAAAATTATTATCTGCATCTAAACACACTAGGAGTAAACATGGACTTGGATACACCCCTAAGGCTAAATTAAAGAAAAATAGTATTCAAAATACTAAGTTTGTTAAGGCTACCAAGTTCAAACCAAAACCTAGGAAACTAAAGTTAAAACCTCCAAATAGATTCATTAATTTATGGGTTCCAAAAAGGTTGGATGATACTGAAAAAGAAAAATATATTGATAATTTTATTAATAAGGTTCATTCATCTAATGATTATATTTTGAGAGGACGTTCAAACTCTTTATGGGTTTGGCATCCCAAAACTTAACCCCATGGACCCCAAAATAAAAAGGGTACCAGTGTGCACATTTTATAATTTTTCAGGTACCAAACAATGTATATCAGATAGCAAATGCTCAAAGCATATGACAAGAAATCTACTGAACAGTGGATAAATATGAAAAGGGTTTGTTATTGGCATCGGCAAAGTCGGTAACTCTAAAACTCATCTTATTATTTGATAAGTTTATTTCATGTTTTAAATTGATTTGGTTTCCCCTCAAGTGTTTTATTTATAAGCATTTATCTCTATATACAAACTCTACATATTGTCTAGCAGTGATTTAAGCGACTCTTTTTTACCCTTTTTTTGATGACAAAGGGGGAGAAAAGGTATAAATATACTAGGCAAAATGATAGGGGGAGTGCATAGAGTTAGGGCGAGTCAAATATAAAAATATTATATTTTATCTCTCAAATATTTATATGGTTGTCATCATCAAAAAGGGGGAGATTGTTAATACCCTAGGTATTGATTTTGATGATAACAACCACATAAATATTACTACTAACGTATCTTCGAGTTATGCAGTCATATCAGATATATTATGGAGACATTTACAGAGATAATCAAGAATACAATGGAAGCAAATGAATTATAGAAGAAGGTTAATCAGAGCAATTGAAGAACAAAACCAAATTAGAGAAGAATGCTGAAGGATAAAGGTGTTTGAAGTGATGAGGAGTTGGTTGAACCTTAGAATATCTCGTTAAAGATCTCTTGGCAATTATACTTGAAGATCATCAACCATTGACTTCAACCGAATCACAAAAATCCATAAATATAAGGTAATTTGAAATGCTGAAAATTCGCAACACTTATTAGTGTTGCTGTCCATTTTCCAACATACCCATGTCGACATACTAGGTAGGGGGATGTCGACATGCTAGCCGTTTTTCAGAATTTCAAATTTCAAATGAAGAGACATTTCCCTCCACCTCTTCACCAAAAGACATGTCTCTTCCACCACTATATAAAGGCCTCTGAAAACGAGTTTTAACATCAGGAATTCTTATTTTCTCTTACTCCTTCTCCAAACATTTGCAAAAGAATTCCATTACATACTCTTCAAATCTCCTTGCAAATCGATACTATTTCACTCAAATTCTTCACTGATTTGCAAGCCATGCAATATCACAGAGTTGTACTTGAATTCACATCATTCTCTCTCTGATTTCTTCCTATTCCTCAAAGAATTCAAAGATATATTGCCATTGGAGGTCTATAGGATCATTGTACCGAATCTGCAAGAATCTGTAATGAAGATACGACTACTTGCCATAGTTTGTTGTTGGTGATAAGGAGAAGGTGTTCTTGTAGCCTGTAAAATCAAGAGGGTGTGTCTTGTAGCTCGTGAAACCAAGATTGTAAAGGTGTTCTTGCCACCTTTACAAAGCAAGCGGTTATAGTGGACCTTTGCACGATAGAGTGCAGGACTGGATGTAGGATTGGTTAATCCGAACCAGTATAAAAATCCGGGTGTTATTTACATTACTGCATTTTACTTTATTACTTACTTATTCTTTGATTACTTCTTTACATTCATAAGTAAGTAGTTAATACACATGTCACCACTTCTAGTGTCTGAATAGCCTTAAGATCCAATATTGTGTTGTAGCCACTCCAGTTTCTAACAGAAAAATGTGAATGAAAGTGAAGAAGGAGGTGGGTATTTATAGAAAAAGTAAGGAATGGAATTTACAAATTTAACCTCTTATCAAATTACCAAAACATCCTTACTTCAAACTAAAGCAATCTCCACTTTTTCAATACTTAACATCATCTTTCACATCCTTACTTTATGTCTTAGTCACTTAAAGGTTAAGTAAAGAATATCATAATTATGTTGGTTTTGATTTGATGTGATTTGATGTTTACTTTTTCTTACTTTTGTTAATTCTCACTTAATTTTACTAATGACTTCTAGAAGTTTTCTAATCCTATTTAGTAAAAGTAAATTTCATTAGTGAATTGATTAATACTTATACTATATGAATATATGTTCCTATATAAGAAAATAAAGGTGCAACGACGTTGCAATAACTTTTAATCGACAAAACGTTGATTTTCGACAAAATGTTTTACGGTCACATTTTGACGTGTAGTTAAACAATTTATTTATGTAAACCAAATTTAAAAATAAATTTGTATAATGCTATTTAAAAATATAAACACTCATAAATTAACTAAAATAATTTATTTAACTATTGAAGCTTACTTTTCTAAAATCGGCATTTTGTCACTTTTGTCGATATAGGCAAATGTTACTATTTTTGTGTATACTTCTTTTTTCAAACCCTATCTAATTTTGTTTGAATCATGTAACCTTACTTAATTCATATTTAAAATCACTTTAAATAGTATATTTTAAAGTGGTCAAATTCTGGGTCGTTACATTCTCCCCTACTTAAAGAATTTCATCCTCGAAATTAAAAGGACGAAAAAATATGACGAAAAAACAACAATTAACGAAAGTTAAACACACCAAAAATAATAATATCACCCATAACTCCGGTCGGACGTACGTTGCCTTATCCTATCCATTTTATTTATCAAATTAAGGTAGTTTCATTTTTAAAATTCCTAGGTTGATATACTAACCCTAGTTGAATTTTACTTAGGCACCTAACCTAAGCTCTTATACCACGTCTGACGACCCGGATTTTCGGACCAGTTAAAATTGCCAAAAATCCTCCGTTCTAAAACTACTAATGGAAAGTACCAACTTAATACACAATATTTGATAAATATTCAACACTATTAAATGTATAGGATACAATTTCAATTATACAACTTATCAGAGTAATTAATTTATTTATTAATCCTACAAAGTGTGCTTTAATACATACCAAATACAATGACTATAAATTTACCACTGCACAACTCTGATGAGAGAGACAACACTATCCTTACCTGAGAACTCAATAAACAATGTAAATGCGGAATAAAATAGTAAGCAGGAAAGATATAATAACACAAGATAAACAACAACCAATAACAGATAAACATGAAAGGGTTATATTATGTTAGGGGCTGCATCACTACCACTTGTGACTGCCTACGTACCCCTATCTAATTGGGTACCCAATTAGATACAGCATCAAGCCAACGTAGTTCTCCTACCGCTAATTGGACTCATGGAGCCTACGATGCAACAAACAATATACAATTCCCAAAACTACCCACTTAGGCTTAATCTTAAATTTTAGATTTTCAAATCTAATTACCTTTACGGAAATTATCTTTTTGGACTTTATTCTCGAATTCTTATTTCAAAACTTTTGAAATATATATATATATGTATGTATGTATGTATATGTATATGTATATATCTTTTATATTCAAACTAGTCATTTACTTCGGGATCTGAAAACAAATCACTTTTTTGAAATGATACCTATATACAAGCATACAAAACTATATGCTACCTGATCGGGAGGTTTCTAGCCATAACAAGGCAACTGGGTCCCAGCTTTTCGAAAATAAATATAGATATGTATATCCCTCTACAACGAGAGCGGACTATACTGATGCTACAGAACATCTGCACCTCCATTGCCCACTTTTTAGTTATGGGTTTCCCGAATCGTCGGTAACATAACAAATTGCTTTATATCCCGAAGTGACAAAATCATTTACACTAATAATTACAAATACTTCAAATCTATAACAATTTCTACTTCCAAATCCTTTCAAAAATCATGTTAAAACCATCATCGGCTTTAGTCCTCGAAATTCTTCCCATTAAAACACTTTTACAAAATCATTCTTTATATAAAATCACTTAGAAATATTTATTTTCAAATATCTCTTATTTTCTCTTTTTAAAGGAAAACATCTCATAACATTTCCACTTGAAAATCAATTTTCAAAACAATTCATTAACTTGAAGTGTACCAAAATCTACTTCTAAACACCTTATAGTCAAATCGTGAAATAATCACAAGGTGTTAGCCTATAATTACTTTCTACCCAGCCTATGCATACGGATAATTAATTGCTCATAAACTGATCGAGCAAAGTCAACAATCAATGAATAATAATCAATGCTCATAAACTGGCCGAGCCTAATTCAAACAACCAAACAATCAATTAACAAAATAAACACAACAATAAATGATAAATCAACGCTTCATTCTATCAAATATTTATAACACTTTATTTATCTTAGGCTAAAAGGGTTTGAAATTTATTTTGGAGCATCCGGGCTTTTCCTTTGACATGTTCAGTCCCTCGCCCAAGTCTCCTTGGATCTCACAGACGAAACACATGTACTAGTCGTTTCCGCATACCCCATTGAGTATTTATCTTCTAACTTTTAAATTACTTAATTAACCATCTAAAGATAATATTGAGCAAGGAAACCAAACCATTGTTTTAGAAAACAAAGTAAACAAGCATTCAACAAGGGTTTTCAAACTACACTTAATACTTAAAGTTCTTTCAACTTAGCAATGGTTTTAATGAACTTAAAATAAGAAATAACTTACTTTGGATTCCACTCCATCAAACTTTAAGGCAAGGATCTTAAGATCTAACGCATACTTCCTACCATGCTTTGGAAACAAATGAAAATATGCCCGAATTCCTTCTTCCTAATGCTTGGCCAAGGCTTTATATGGAGGTTGGCCAAAAGTATAGAGAAGAAGTGGTGGAGCTTTGAACTTGAATTCTCAAAATTAGACCCGAAAAATTGGTCATCTTCTCTCTTGTTTTTGACTCTTTTACCCTCAAAATTTGAAAAACTTGTAACTGAAAATTTGTTGTAAATTCTTTTCTCTTGAATTTGAATAAAAGAATCACTTGATTTTCACTAGTTTTGAGGAAGATATGGTCAAAAGGACAAGAGCTATTCTCGGATTCACAAATATAAAGCTCGAAAATGCACTTCAAAGAATTGAGTTTCAGGTATAGCAAACCTCAAAACTGGAAAATGTGATCAACATAAAAGTTATAGCCACTGGAATTTTATATGGCTAAAAAAAAAGAATTTCTTAATTTGGATCTGTTATGATCATATTATGGCCAAAACAAAATGTCATATTCTCTGGCTTAAAAACTGGGCCAGAAAATGCACTGGAAAGAAGTGGGTTTTTGACATGGTTTCCTTTAGAATGAGACAAAGTGATCAACATGAAAGTTGTAGCCACTGGAAAAATACATGATTTGAAATAAATAATTTTGCATTTTGGTTCTGTTTTGAAGATGTTATGGCCGAGAGAAGAAGGGGTAAAATGTTGAGAAAAGAGGAGTTTGATTTGAAGAGAATGAACATTGATTTCTTTTGAATATTTTGTAAATATTTTGACATTATTTCTTTCTAATTTTTTTCTATGGCTTGGAAGCCATTAAAGAGATGAGGAAGAACATGAAAAATCTTGAGAAAATGTGAAGAAGAAAAATGTGAATGAAAGTGAAGAAGGAGGTGGGTATTTATAGAAAAAGCAAGGAATGGGATTTTACGAATTTAACCTCTTATCAAATTACCCAAACACCCTTACTTCAAACTAAAGAAATCTCCACTTTTCCAATACTTAACATCGTCTTTCACATCCTTACTTTATGTCTTAGTCACTTAAAGATTAAGTAAATAATATCATAATTATGTTGGTTTTGATTCGATGTTTACTTTTTCTTACTTTTGTTAATTTATTACTTACTTTTACTAATGACTTCTAGAAGTTTTCTAATCCTATTTAGTAAAAGTAAATTTCATTAGTGAAGTGATTAATACTTATACTATATGAATATATGTTCCTATATAAGAAAATAAAGGTGCGACGACGTTGTAATAACTTTTAATCGACAAAACGTTGATTTTCGACAAAATGTATTACGGTCATATTTTGACGTTTTAGTTAGACTATTTATTTATGTAAACCAAATTTAAAAATAAATTTGTATAATGCTATTTAAAAATATAAACACTCATAAATTAATTAAAATAATTTATTTAACCATTGAAACTTACTTCTCTAAAATCAGCATTTTATCACTTTTGTCGATTTAGGCAAATGTTACTATTTTTGTGTATACTTCTCTTTCCAAACCCTATCTAATTTTATTTGAATCATGTAACCTTACTTAATTCATATTTAAAATAACTTTAAATAGTATATTTTAAAGTGGTCAAATTTTGGGTCGTTACAGACGGCTCAATAGACAAGTATAAAGCAAGACTCGTAGTCAAAGGATTTAGACAGAAGGAAGATCTAGATTACTTTGATACATACTCACCAGTAACTAGAATCACATCAATTAGGACGCTCATTGCAATTGCAACCATATTGAATTTGCAAATACACGAAATGGATGTGGAAACTGCATTTTTGAACGGTGAACAAGAAGAAGAAATATATATGCAGCAACCTGAAGGATTTTTTAAGCCCAGGAAATGAGAATAAAGTATGCAAATTAGTAAAATCACTTTATGGCCTTAAACAAGCGCCAAAACAATGGCATGAGAAATTTGATGAAATTATGTTATCAAATGGGTTGAAGATAAATGAGTCAGATAAATGCATCTATATGAAACATATAGATATTGGATATGTCATTGTCTGCCTTTATGTTGACGATTTATTGATCCTAGGAAATAACAAAGCTGTAATAAAATCTACGAAGGATATGTTATCCTCTAGATTCGACATGAAAGACCTAAGAGTTGCTGATGTGATCTTAGGTATAAAAATTATGAAGACATCACAAGGATATTCGATGTCTCAATCACATTACATTGCCAAAATACTTGAAAGGTTCAAGCAGCATAATATAACTATAGCAAAATCACCAGTGGATATGAACCAAAATTGGGTAAAAAACACTGGTGATGGTATATATCAGCTTGAGTACTCTAGAATACTAGGAAGTATTATGTATGTCATGAACTGCACTAGGCCTGATATTACATACGCTGAGCAAGCTAAGTAGATATACCAGCAATCCTGGTAAAAATCATTGGAAAGCAATAATCAGAGTTCTAGGATATCTGAAGCATACACAGAACTATGTTATGCAATATGAAAAATATCCTTCAGTAATAGAACGATATAGTGATGCAAATTGAATAACTGGTTCAAAAGACACAAAATCCACAAGTGGATATGTTTTTACATTAGGAAAAGGAGCAATTTCATGGAAGTCATCCAAACAGACTTGCATAGCAAGGTCAACAATGGAATCAGAGTTTATTGCTCTAGATAAAGCTGCAGAAGAAGCAGACTGGCTTCAGAGCTTTTTGGAAGACATTCCAAATTGGGAAAAACCGGTACCTCCAATATGTATACATTATGATAGTCAATCAGCTATTGGAAGAGCTAATAGTAGACTATACAATGGAAAGTCTTGACATATTCGTCGTAGACGTAAAACTGTAAGACGACTTCTCTCTAATGGAGTTATTACTATAGACTATGTAAGGTCAAAAGATAACATTGCGGATCCACTAACAAAAGGCTTGCCTAGAGAGAAAGTTCAAACTTTGTCGATGGGAATGGGGTTAAGGCCCATAAACTAAAAAGTTTCTCTAAAATGGAAACCCTACCTAGTTGACTGGAGATCCCAAGATCTAGGTTCAAAGTGACAACTAAATTTAAGATAAACATAATAGCACTGGTACACACTCAAACCATTCCTTTGTTAAGTCAGTGCATTACTTGTTGGAGAATAGGATAAGTTTTGATACTTTTAATGATGTTTGTACTTGGTAATACTAAAGAACCAAGCGAGGAATTACGAATACCCCTTACAGAATCACCTACGTGAGTGCGAAGGCACTGCTTCAAGGAGAATTATAAGGCCAAATTCTCTAAGCACTCATGAGACCAGGCAGGTGTTCATGGCACAAACAGAGAACGAAGGAATATAAGAGTTTATCCTGTGCTTTCTGTTTTAGAATCACACAAAAGGCTTACAGTTCAAAGACATCCTAAGTCTACTGATTCGCCAGTAATTAAAATAGGTAATCACTTGAAAAGTTCAAAGTCAATAGTGCTACTTTAACCGATACGTTAAATGTTTTCGTGAAATTAAGAACAGTCGAACAATTACTCATTCATGTGGGGGATTGTTGGAAATAAATGAGTAAAACAATAGAGAGGTGTTGGAAAAAGTGAAATTGTGCATTGGGATATGTGAGGCATTTAATGCCTAGAATATGAATAGTCCCACATCTTGGAAAATAATAAACAATATGTGTTTATATACTAATATGTGGTTCCTATTATAGTTACAATAAGAAAAGGGAGACATAAAACAACAACCCATCTTAGTGGGTGGTGCAACGCACCACCCCGCATGCGCCTGCGCCTGCGCCCTTGGCTTGGGCGAATGGGCGTTTGAGGCGTATTAGAAGCACTTAGCACTTTGCAATTGGCGTTTGGCTTGGCTTGGCTATTCAGACCAGACATTTTTTGAATTCAAACACCTTTTCGGACGAATGGTAACAAACAGTCAGTTGGTAAAGGGTCGCAACCTTTCAAACAGACATGACCGTTCAGACCCAAATAGAAACCTCCTCGAGCCTATATATAGGCAGACAGAAAATGAAAATAGTATTCTTTTTCTGCCTTTCTACTGCTCTTCTTCTATACAGAACTCTGTTCTTAATTCTATATTCTCTTTCGTTCGTCGTTGCTATGCTTGCAAGCACAACATTGCGGGGTTGGTCCGTTTCATCCTGGGAAGCAAATTGCTCAAAACCTACGGTGCATACAGGGAGCAATATTGTTTCAAGGCAACAGTATTCACTGCACTCGGACGGATTGATTGGTAATTTAATTACTGATTCTATACTTACTGCTTATTTACTGAGAAATTCTGTTTGTAGTATTTTTGCAATAGATTAGAAAACGTTTTAGAAATGTCAACTTTGCAGTAGTTTCTACAACAGTTTTCTATAGCATAATTTTGATAGTGTTACAGTATTATTATAGCGGTTTTTCATAGCACTTGAGTTGCATAGCACTAACAAATCCGCTAAGGTTTCTGAATTAAAACAACATAAGGTTTGTATTTTTTTGAACTTTCTTGAAAAAGCCCATACTCAAATACCTGGAAAAGGCCAACTTGGTTGCTTATCTTTAATCTTTAATCATAGTTGTAATACCTTTGGTGTTACTTTTTTTGTTGGCATAAACTACCAAAAATGCTCCACTATAGATATTATCAAAATCTCGCTATTACTTAAAAACAGGAAAATAATAGGAAGAACAAAATTCATCTATATTTTAGCTTCAAGGACATGCTATCAATTCCTTTGTGAGGAGGACAAAATTTTCAACTAAATATAGCAGAAAAACAAAAATTCGGTGAGATTGACAGTAATAATGTATAGTATCAATTTTGTATTTACCTTTTCACATAATGTTTTCATATAATGATACTGTACGGTATCATTTTTATACGTTGTGTCTTTATGACAAAATTTTGAAGAGGCTGTACTAGAGGCTCAAAAACTTTGAAAATTTGTCCTTTAGACAAAATTATCCCTTTTACCAATTCAAAACTGTAACGATCCGGAATTTCACTCCTTTGATTTTCAAATATTTAATTAATTTTAAATATTCAATATATAGACTTTATAATGAAAATAAAACCCTTTTAAATGATAAATAAAGATGGTGAAATAGTTTCAAAATTTATTTACAAAAATATATATTTCAATGAAAAACAGAAAATATGACCGGAATTTGTTTTCCGAATTTTCGACTTTCGGCAGTTAAAAATTATCGAAAACGTTGTGAACTCTTATGTAAATATATATACAAATATTAATAAGTTAGTGTGTATTGGTTTACACATAGGTATATACTTGTGTATATGCATATATATATACATATACATACATATATATATATATATATATATATATATATATATATATATATATATATATATATATAAAGATGTTAATAAAATGGAAGATGTTTTAAGAGACATAAGGAGACATTTTGTACAAGAAGGTACAAAAAATGCTGGCTTTGATGGGATAGGATGGTGTGATGCTTTGGGGGCTGGTGTGGGTGTGAGGTGAAGGCTAGGTGAGGTGGCAATAAGGTAGTTGAGGGTATTAGGCAATTTCTTTCTTCTTTTATTTATAAATAGCCTTCCATTTTCTTAATCTTTTCTCCTCTTTCTTCAGCTATACCTTCCTAATTTCCGACTCAAATGGACTTTTTTTTCAAATCATGTCAAATTTCAATGCCTACAACTTTTATGTAGATCACTTTTTCAAATTTTGGGTCCAGCTATGTCAATATCTTGTATATTTGAAAAGTGTTTTTGGACTTAGAAATCCAAGTCCGAAAATGGTCCTTCTTATTTCGACCATATCTTCCTTAAAATAACTGAAATTGAGTGTTTCTTTTTTTCAAATTGTAGAGGAAAGAATTTCCTAAAACTTTCATTTTGACCACTTTACCAAAATCCGAGTGTAACATGTCAAAAAACCAAGGAGAAAATGACTCATTTTCGAGATGATTTTTGTGGTTTTCCAAGATTTAAAAGTTCTAAAGTAGTTCAAGTTTCCAAAGCTTTTCGGTGAGTAAATTTCTTAACCTTTTGGAAAAGAATTTACCTTTATATATATGGTGGTTATGTGGTTGTACAGGTGATGTTGTTGTTTGGATTATGATATGGTTTGGATGTATATATATGTGCTAATTTATGGTTTAGCATTAGAACTTTGAATTGAAGATTAAAGTGATGTTTTGGTTATAAAGTTGTGATTGGAAGTGATATTGAAAGTGAGTAAGTAAAGTTAGTAAATGGAAAAGTTAGCGAGCAAGTTTAGCACTTGAGATGTGTTGTGTTCGACATAGCGATCATTTGAGTTTGAAATTGATTTCTTACTTTGTTTTAAACGAAAAGGTTTTCTAACTTTTTGTTTTTCTTTCAAAACTTTATACTTAGTTCATAAAGTGAAATAAAGTTAAAAGTAAGTGTTTTTAGGATTTATTTCAGATGCCAAGTTTCAAATTACAGGTATCCATAGCGATAGTCGCTATGGATGTAGTTTTCCTTAAAAATCTGGTTTTTGAAAAATGTGGTTTTTAAACTTAAAAGTGTTTTTGTAAATGTTTTACAAACTTAATAATGAGGTTTGAAAGAGTTAATTAAGAATTTAATGATTATTTTTAATTAGTTAAGTTTTAATGATTTGTTAATATTAAACAAGGTTTATTAACTTTAATTAATCAAGATTAATATTAACTAATTACCTTTTTAAAGTTAAGATTTATTTTAATTAGTTATTAATTAAGTTAATTAATTTTGAAATTAATTATGAGTTGAGTAAATGATTTATTTTTAATTTATTATTAATTAAGTATAAAGTTAATTATTAACTAATTATCAATCAAGTGTTTAATTATTTTTAATTATAAATTATTTAAGGTTTTAATTTATAATAAATTATTTATAAAAGGTTTAATTTATTATTTAATTTTTAATTAAAGATTAATTAATTAATTGATATTAATTAAAATTTAATTATTAATGGAGGTTTAATTAATTATTAAATAATTAATAAAGGATTAATTAGGGTTTAATTAATAGTTAATAATTGTTTATTTATTTAATTAAATTAAGTTAAAATTCAATAAAGACTAATTGTGATTTAAATAAGGATTTAACTTATAATTAATTATTTTAAAAAGAGTTTTAAAGTTTTATGTCCTTTGTTATTCCAAGAATAAAATTGTTTTAAAGGAACTTCTTTTTCAAAGATGGTTTTGAATTCAAGGGATTCAAGTGTCGATACATTAAGAAACGATATAACTGTAAATGAATTATAATATGGATTGTTTGATTGTTTGGACAAATGTTAGAAGAATAAATCCCCGTTCTATTATAAATTGATTTAATTGTTTGGACATCTATTTAGCAGGACAAATCACCATCCTGCTATTCTGTTATTTGGCCATGTATATGCTAGTTAACTTTTACTGACATGTTACTCCCTGATTTCGATATGAGTTGTATTTACATACATGTTGACCTATGTAAATAAATGTTAAGTAAATTGGAATTCAAATTGAAATAAAATGGTAACTTAAATTAGTACCATTGTGATTGATAAGCCTCTTTTTGAATTTATAAGTAGGTTTTTGAATTCACTTAAATTCTTAATCAAATTTGGGGTTTAAAGTTTATAAATTATTTTCAAGTTATACATTTTTTTATAAAGATATTAAATAATAATTTGTTTATAAAATGGTTTTACTAAATAAAATGGTTTACCTAAAGTGTTTTACAAATGATAATTGGTAAATGATGTTTCATAAAGGAAATTATATAAAGGGATTATAAAAGAGTTTTATAAATAGTTTTAAAAATAGAAAAAGATTCTATAAATCATTTTGGAAGATTTTAAAAAGAAGTTTAAATCTAGTTTGAAGATTTGTAAGGAGGTTTGAAATATGAAGTGAACTAATAAAAAGAATGTTTATAAGGGATAAGTGAATGAGTTTTATAAAGTCAATGGTTTTTATAGTAAGTGATGTTGTGAAAAGGGAATTTCTTGGCCATTCAATATGGAATTTGAGAAGAGGGAATTTTCTAAATATTTTTGGTAAATACTTATATTTTTGAGATATGTAAAAATGTTTTCCAAGTATAAAAGGAATGTAAAGGTTTTTGGGAATAGTGTTTTAAAAAGATCTTTTGATCAGGTTTTGCAAAGTGTTTTTAATTAATGAAAGATTAATTAATAAAGGCTTAGTGGATCCCATATGGAATTAAATCAATGTTTGAATGATTGTTTATTTGATAGTTAAATAACCGACTATGAAACCTGGACCAAAACGTAACTTTGTAGATATCTAGGAGAAACACGAGAATTATGTGGTGCAGTTGCCGTCGAAGGTGCTATACTGTACGTATAAGCTCGTTTCGTTCTTCTATGACGAATGGTATGGAAATCCATCCACAAACGGTTAGGACGTGAACTCTGCTCTTATCTTTGTTTGTTTATTTCCTAAACAACCGGGGTTGAGTTTACCGGAACCATCGAAAGTTGTAACAACCCGCGATTTCGGTCATTTAATCTTGAATATTTAATTAATTTCAATTATTAAATTATTGATTTAAAAGCTTTAAAGCCTGAATTTAATTTTAGGATTGTTTAAAATCTTTGAATTGGGAATTATTATTTGAATGATGATTTTAAATATTAGGATTTAAATTGAATATTAATTTAATGGGTAAATTGGACTTGTTAATTTCTTTTAAATGATAAATAATATCAGTATATTCAATTTGTAAGTTATTTACAGTAATAAATGAATCAAATAAATAATCAGGGAATTAAATTTTAGGGATAGTTTGGCACAGGTCCCTAATAAGTTTCAAAATACACAAAAACCCCAGTAAAAAAAGTTTGTAAATTAGGTCCCTATAATTAAGTTATCGAATAATGGCATACACTTATGCAATTATTCTGTGAATAATTGCAGACATTTATGCAATTATATCAAAAAATTGCAGACATTTCCACAAATATTCACTGAAAAATTATGGAAATTTCCGCAATTTTTTGAAAAAATTGCATAAATTTATGCAACTTTTGGATATAATTGCATAAATGTCTACAATTATTCAGTGAATAATTGCATAACTATATGCAATTACTTAGTAACTTAATTCTAGGGACCTAATTTACATACTTTTTTTACTGGGGCTTTTGTGTATTTTGAAACTTATTAGGGACCTGAGCCTAATATTCACTAAATTTTAATTATTACGACTCGATTTTTATTGTCGTATTTTTAATTTATTTTGTTTGATTTTTCCATAATTTTTAATTCTGAAATTTTTGAAAATTCTCATTTGACGTTTTATCGGCAAATGGTAGTGTTTTTATGATTTTATAGAACTCAATTACCGGTGTATATTTATATGGTTTTGAGATCACGTCGCTGTTCTGAGCATGACCATATTTTTGTTTTATCGTTCCAAGTCCATACGCGAACGGAAAGCGGTATAGCGGGATACCGGAAATTTTAAAATTACATATACCCAAACTTAGATAATTAGTACTAGTAGCCTACCTTTGCCGCCCCGTACCTTCTTCTTCTTCTTTCTTTTCACCCTATCGAAGAAAAGAAGAAAGAGAAAAATCATCATTTCGTTTCTTGCTTTGATCTGGTTATATAAGTCAAATTCAACACTTACGCCCTTCGTTATTTTTTTCCTCTTCCCTTCGATTATCAGAGAACAAAAGGTCGTACATTTTAAAATCGAAAATTAGAAGTTTTAACAAATAAAAAATTGTAAAATTCAATACTTTGAGTTCTTTGGCTCGAGACCTTAGCACGCGATTAGGTTTTTGGTAATGGCCGAAGCTTGGGTCGAAACTAGGGCTAGGATTTTTGTGGGATCGAAGAGGAATTAATTTGATTCAGGTTTGCATTTTGGTTTATGGAGGTAATGGGTAGGTTTGGGCTGATCATGGTGATGTCCGATCATGGGGTGGTAGTCGCGACCTCGACGTTCATACGCGAGAAACTCCAGGTCACGATGAAGGGGAGGACTTCAGGCATGGAGAGGTAGTGCTAGGCAGGTTGGTTGCGTTGAGAGAGAGCTAATGGAGTCGTCGGATTTTGGTTTTAGCGTGCGATGCTTCGTATCAGTGAACTATGCACGGTGAAGATGATATGCACAGGAGCGAGCTTAGAGGAAGAAGAAGGGTGTGATCGTTGTTGGGCTGGGCTTGATTTTTGTGGGTGAGGATAGTTTTTAAACTTTATAATTTGTTTAAATATATGTGTTAAAAAATTTGAAAATATTATTACTCGATCATATAAGGTCTAATTGAGACGCCGTCAGTCGCGTTAGAATCGTGCCGCCGTCCTCTATGTGATGGAGTTGAATTAACTTCATCTGGAACTAGCTGAATTTGGAGCTTTAGTCGAACGTTGTTCGACTAGAGATCACACTGAATGTTTCAACGACAATTGGAACTACGGTGAATTAAACTCACCTTTCTGATTTACTAGTATAATATTATGTAAATTAAATTTATTTATATCCACTTGAATTGTTGAATTTGCTGGTTGATTGAATTTGGTTTAGGATCACGATATAGCATCTTGAAATGCTATTAGATTAGTTGAATTTGGTCTAGGATCACGATATAGCATCTTGAAATGCTATTAGATTGGTTGAATTTGGTCTAGGATGATCACGATATAGCATCTTGAAATGCTATTAGATTGGTTGAATTTGGTCTAAGATCACGTTATAGCATTTGAAATGCTATTAGATTGGTTGAATTTGATCTAGGATCACGATATACCATCTTGAAATGCTATTAGATTGTTTGAGTTTTAATTTGTATTCAAACTTGTTTTAAGTAATGGATCATATATATGTGGTGATAAACTAATATTGTATATATATATATATATATCTTTATCAATATAATTACGTTGTTTAAAAATTACAACGTAGTTAATGTATGTATACTTCTTGGTGTTATCTATTTGGCCTCATAAACATCGTTTAATAAATGCAAGGGTTACCTTTAATTGACATTGGTTAGCTAAATAAATCCCCGTTCTATTATCTTACAACTTTGGATATTTGATTATATATCGTAATTGATATGCCACTTTGAATAAGTGATATGGTAACTAATGATGGTTAAGTGTTAAATTATTTATATAATTGCTGATTATGTGAATATCAGTTATTAACTTGGAAAGTTAACCTTGAATAATATGGTAGCTATTTAAGTACTATGGTGATCGTTAAGCCTCCTTCAAATTTGAAAAGTTAATTATTGCTTTGGAAGTTGTCTTAAGAATAATTATTTTTATTATAAGATTTAAAGATAATATTATTAAATAAGATTTAAAAAGGTAATAACTTATTAATAATAATAATATTTTAAAAATAATTAATAACTGATTTAATAATGATTTAAGTTAATTATTTTAACTATATGATTATTAAAGGTTATTTCTTAAAGGTTGTTTAAGAATGTTTAATTATTAGTTAAAGTTAGTTATCTATTATTATAATAATGTTTTAATGTTAATAAGTTATTATCCTAATATTGTTTTGAAGTAAACATATTATTATAATAATAGTGCTGGAAATTAATTTAATACATTATTAGTGAGATTTTAAGTTATTATTTTAAAGAGATTGAATTTAAATGAAAAGAAGGATGTTTAAATAATAACTTATTATTTTAAGTTATTTAAAGTTATTTTTGTTAGTAATGGAACTTGAGGGACTTAAAGAGTCCATTACATAAGTTGTTAAATATGGGAATGTTTATAAATGGTTATGGATATTTATAAAGAATTTATAAATGAGTTAAAGATTTGAAAAGGGAAAAGTTTTATAACTGGAGTTTGGATATATATATATATATATAAAGAATGTTTATGTTACCCAATGACACTTTCAAAAAAATACCTTTCTAACTGTTTGGTGAATATACTTATATCATTGTATAAGTATATGGTTATATTTTATAAGTATCGAAAATATAGTGGTTTGTGAATATACTTATCCTGTTGAGATAAGTATATAGAAGTGATTTCCAAGTATTTGAAATGTGATTTTAAAATAATGAAAATTTAATTAAAATAAGGCTTAGTGATTTCTATGGGAAATGTAATCTTGATTGAAATGATTGTTTATTTGATAGTTAAATAAACGACTATCGATTTTGGACCAAAAAGTAACTTTGGAAATATCTAAGGGAAACACGTGAGTTATATGGCATAGTCATCTCCGATGATGCGATACTGTACGTATAAATCTCGTTACGTTCTCTTAGGACAATGATAAGAAAATCCATCCACAAACGGTTAGGAGGTGATCTCTGATCTTATCTTTGTTTGTTTATTTCCTAAAGAACTGGGGTTGAGTTTATCGAAACTGTCGAATGTTTTTTCGAATAGACCGGGATCAAATATGTTATCTGAAAACCACTTCAAACCAACTTAAGCATTGCGAAGTGAATACATTTGGAGGACGATGGGAATTCAGAGATGGAGCTCTCTAGCGTTTCGTTCAGTCCCAGAACGAACATGTTCAGTCCCAGAGCTCTCTAGGTTGCCGCTGCAATTGAAAAACTTCCTCCATCATGGAAAGAATTCAAGAATTACCTTAACCATAAGCGCAAGGAGATGACTATGGAGGAACTTGTAGGTCGATTGAGAATCGAGGAAGATAACAGAAAATTTGAGAAAAGGACTTCGCTTGTAGTGCCTGCCAAAGCAAATGTAGTCGAGTCAGACAAACCTAACAAAAGGAAACGTGTGCATGCTCCTAAGAAGTCAAAGAAATTTCAGGGTTCATGCCATAACTGTGGAAAGAAAGGGCACAAAGCAGCCGAATGTCGGGCACCCAAAAAGAAGAAATCAGAAGCAAATATGGCTGAAACTTCAGATGGCGTTTCTGATATGGAGTTATGTGCAGTAGTATCAGAATGCAACCTTGTTGGTAACTCAAAGGAATGGTTTGTAGACACAGGAGCCACTCGACACATATGTGCAAATAAGTGGATGTTTACAACCTACAAAACCGCAACTGATGATGAACAACTTTTCATGGGCAATTCATCTGCATCAAAGGTTGAAGGCAAGGGAAAAGTAGTACTAAAACTGACTTCTGGAAAGGAACTTACCTTGAGTGATGTTCTTCACGTTCCGGAAATTCGCAAGAACCTAATTTCAGGGTCGTTGCTTAGCAAGCATGGTTTCAAACTCACCTTTGTGGCTGATAAATTTGTGCTATCAAAGAACGGAATGTATGTAGGAAGAGGATATGTATGTGATGGTTTATTTAAAGCAAATGTAACCACTGTTGTACCGAACAAAGATATGAATAAAGTTGAATCTTCTGTTTATATTGTTGAGTCCTTTAACATATGGCATTCTAGGTTAGGCCATGTAAATTTTGATACCTTGTGAAAATTGATTAATCTAGATTTTATACCAAAATGCAAAATAGACTCCAACTATAAATGTCAAGTTTGTGCAGAAGCAAAATTGACAAGAACCTCGTTTCACCATCTTGAACGAGAAACTGAACCTCTAAACCTAATACACACAAATGTGTTTGACTTAAAATTGTGTCAAACTAGAGGTGGAAAACGGTATTTCATTACCTTTATTGATGATTGTACAAGATACGGTTATATATATCTTCTTAGAAGCAAGGACGAGGCATTCGAGATGTTTAAACAATATAAAGCAGAAGTTGAGAATAAACTTAACAAGAAAATAAAAGCTTTGAGAAGTGATAGAGGAGGAGAATATGAATTTCCCTTCGCGGAGTTCTGCGCTGAACATGGTATTATACACCAAACAACGGCACCATATTCCCCTCAATCAAACGGTATAGCAGAACGTAAAAATCGTACCCTTAAAGAAATGACAAATGCTTTGCTCATAAGCTCTGGTCTACCAGATAATTGCTGGGGAGAAGCTATACTTTCTGTTAATTACATTCTAAATAAAGTGCCTCGAAAGAAGACTTTGAAATCTCCACATGAAATTTGGAAAGGAAGACCACCATCCTACAAATACTTAAGAGTGTAGGTGTGTCTTGCCAAAGTAGAAGTACCAAAACCGAAAAAGGTCAAAATTGAACCGAAAACTATAGATTGCATATTCATTGGGTATGCTCAGAATAGTAGTGCATATCGATTTTTGGTGTATAAATCTGAAATTGATGACATTCATGAAAACACCATTATCGAATCTCGAAACGCTAGATTCTTTGAACATATCCATCCTCTAAAACCCTCTATTGAAACTATTGTTCAAAAGAGAGCAAGAGATCCAGAAACTCCTGAGGATAATGCTGATCAAAGCATGCATGAAAGTAATGTTGAACCAGAATTAAAGGAACCAAGAAGGAACAAACGGCAGAGGACCTCTAAAACCTTTGGACCCAATTTATATGCATATATGATAGAAAATGAACCCCTAACATACCAATAAGCAAAGTCATCTCCCGATGCTCCTTATTGGAAGGAAGCCGACAATAGTGAAATTGAATCCATTTTGCAAAACCATACATGGGAACTAGTAGATCTACCTAAAGCATCAAAAACGCTAGGATACAAATGGATCTTTAAGAAAAAACTAAAAGATGATGTTTGACGACCCGGATTTTCGGACCAGTTAAAATTGCCAAAAATTCGTCCGTTCTAAAACTACTAATGGAAACTACCAACTTAATACACAATATTTGATAAATATTCAACACTATTAAATGTATAGGATACAATTTCAATTATACAACTTATCAGAGTAATTAATTAATTTATTAATCCTACAAAGTGTGCTTTAATACATACCAAATACAATAACATAAATTTACCACTGCACAACTCTGATGAGAGAGACAACACTATCCTTACCTGAGAACTCAATAAACAATGTAAATGCGGAATAAAATAGTAAGCAGAAAAGATATAATAACACAAGATAAACAACAACAGATAAATATGAAAGGGTTATATTATTTTAGGGGCTGCATCACTACCACTTGTGACTGCCTACGTACCCATATCTAATTGGGTACCCAATTAGATAAAGGATCAAGCCAACGTAGT
Organism: Allium fistulosum; assembly: GCA_030737815.1. Lineage (NCBI taxonomy): Eukaryota > Viridiplantae > Streptophyta > Magnoliopsida > Asparagales > Amaryllidaceae > Allium > Allium fistulosum. The sequence goes on from CM060905.1 coordinate 713,676,339, forward strand.
TCTCCTACCGCTAATAGGACTCTTGGAGCCTACGATGCAACAAACAATATGCAATTCCCAAAACTACCCACTTAGGTTTAATCTTAAATTTTAGATTTTCAAATCTAATTACCTTTACGAAAATTATCCTTTTGGACTTTATTCTCGAATTCTTATTTCAAAACTTTTGAATATATATATATATGTATCTATGTATGTATGTATATATGTATATATCTTTTATATTCAAACTAGTCATTTACTTCAGGATCTGAAAACATATCACTTTTCTGAAATGATACGTATATACAAGCATACAAAACTATATGCTACCTGATCGGGAGGTTTTTAGCCATAACAAGGCAACTGGGTCCCAGCCTTCCGAAAATAAATATAGATATGTATATCCCTCTACAACGAGAGCGGACTATACTGAGGCTACATAACGTATGCACCCCATTGAATATTTATCTTTAAAATTTTAAATTACTTAATTAACCATCTAAAGATAATATCGAGCAAGTAAACCAAACCATTGTTTTAGAAAACAAAGTAAACAAGCATTCAACAAGGGTTTTTTCAAACAACACTTAATACTTAAAGTTCTTTCAACTTATCAATGGTTTTAATGAACTTAAAATAAGAAATAACTTACTTTGGATTCCACTCCGTCAAACTTTACGGCAAGGATCTTAAGATCTAATGCATACTTTCTACCATGCTTTGGAACCAAATGAAAATAAGCCTGAATTCCTTCTTCCTAATGCTTGGCCAAGGCTTGATATGGAGGTTGGCCGAAAGAATAGAGAAGAAGTGGTGGAGCGTTGAACTTGAATTCTCAAAATTAGACTCGAAAAATTGGTCATCTTCTCTCTTGTTTTTGACTCTCTTACTCTCAAAAATTGAAAAACTTGTTAACTGAAAATTTGTTGCAAATCCTTTTCTCTTGAATTTCAAAAAAGTATCACTTGATTTTCATTAGTTTTGAGGAAGATATGGTCAAAAGAAAAAGTGCTATTCTCGGATTCACAAATATAAAACCCGAAAATGCACTTCAAAGAATTGAGTTTCAGGTATAGCAAACCTCAAAACTGGAAAATGTGATCAACATAAAAGTTATAGCCACTGGAATTTTATATGGTTAGAAAAAAAAGAATTTCTTAATTTGGATCTGTTATGATCAAGTTATGGCCAAAATAAAATGTCATATTCTTTGGCTTAAAAACTGGGCCAGAAAATGCACTGGAAAGAAGTGGGTTTTTGACATGGTTTCCTTTAGAATGAGACAAAGTGATCAACATGAAAGTTGTAGCCACTGGAAAAATACATGATTTGAAAAACAAAATTTTGCATTTTGGTTCGGTTTTGAGGATGTTATGACTGAGAGAAGAAGAGGTAAAATGTTGAGAAAAGAGGAGTTTGATTTGAAGAGGATGAACATTGATTTCTTTTGAATATTTTGTAAATATTTTAACATTATTTCTTTCTAATTTTTTTCTATGGCTTGGAAGCCATTAAAAAGATGAAGAAGAAGATGAATAATCCTGAGAAAATTAGAAGAAGAAAAATGTGAATGAAAGTGAAGAAGGAGGTGGGTATTTATAGAAAAAGTGGGGAATGGAATTTTATGAATTTAACCTCTTATCAAATTACCAAAACACCCTTACTTCAAACTAAAGCAATCTCCACTTTTTCAATACTTAACATCATCTTTCACATCCTTACTTTATGTTTTAGTCACTTAAAGATTAAGTAAAGAATATCATAATTATGTTGGTTTTCATTTGATGTAATTTGATGTTTACTTTTTCTTACTTTTGTTAATTTCCTACTTACTTTTACTAATGACTTCTAAAAGTTTTTAATCCTATTTAGTAAAAGTAAATTTCATTAGTGAATTGATTAGTACTTATACTATAAGAATATATTTTCATATATAAGAAAATAAAGTTTCGACGATGTTGCAATAACATTTAATCGACAAAACGTTGATTTTCGACAAAATGTTTTACAATCACATTTTGACGTTTTAGTTAAACTATTTATTTATGTAAACAAAATTTAAAAATAAATTTGTATAATGCTATTTAAAAATATAAACACTCATAAATTAATTAAAATAATTTATTTAACCATTGAAACTTACTTTTCTAAAATCAGCATTTTATCACTTTTGTCGATATAGGCAAATGTTGCTATTTTTGTGTATACTTCCCTTTCCAAACCCTATCTAATTTTGTTTGAATCATTTAACCTTACTTAGTTCATATTTAAAATCACTTTAAATAGTATATTTTAAAGTGGTCAAATTTTGGGTCGTTACATTCTCCCCTACTTAAAAGAATTTCGTCCTCGAAATTAAAAGGACGAAAAAATATAATGAAAAAATAACAATTAACGAAAGTTAAGCACAACAAAAATAATAATATCACCCATAACCTCGGTCGGAGGTACAGTGCCTTATCCTATCCATTTTATTTATCAAATTAAGGTAGTTTCATTTTTAAAATGCTTAGGTTGATATACTAACCCTAGATGAATTTTACTTAGGCACCTAACCGAAGCTCTGATACCACGTCTATCGACCCTGATTTTCGGACCAGTTAAAATTGCCAAAAATCCGTCCGTTCTAAAACTACTAATGGAAACTACCAACTTAATGCACAATATTTGAGAAATATTCAACACTATTAAATGTATAGGACACAATTTCAATTATACAACTTATCAGAGTAATTAATTTATTTATTAATCCTACAAAGTGTGCTTTAATACAAACCAAATACAATTACTATAAATTTACCACTGCACAACTCTGATGAGAGAGACAACACTATCCTTACCTGAGAACTCAATAAACAATGTAAATGCGGAATAAAATAGTAAGCAGGAAAGATATAATAACACAAGATAAACAACAACCAATAACAGATAAACATGAAAGGGTTATATTATTTTACGGGCTGCATAACTACCTCTTGTGATTGCCTACGTACCCCTATCTAATTGGGTACCCAATTAGATACAGGATCAAGCTAACGTAGTTCTCCTAGGGCTAATAGGACTCATGGAGCCTACGATGCAACAAACAATATGCAATTCCCAAAACTACCCACTTAGGCTTAATCTTAAATTTTAGATTTTCAAATCTGATTACCTTTATTTAAATTATCCTTTTGGACTTTATTCTTGAATTCTTATTTCAAAACTTTTGATATATATATATATATATATGTATGTATATATATCTTTTATATTCAAACTAGTCATTTACTTCAGGATCTAAAAACATATCACTTTTTTGAAATGATACCTATATACAAGCATACAAAACGATATGTTACCTGATCGGGAGGTTTCTAGCCATAACAAGGCAACTGGGTCCCAGCCTTCCGAAAATAAATATAGATATGTATATCCCTCTACAACGAGAGCGGACTATACTGATGCTACAGAACATCTGCACCTCCCTTGCCCACTTTTTTGTTATGGGTTTCCTGAATCGTCGGTAACATAACAAATCACTTTATATCCCGAAGTGGCAAAATCATTTACACTAATAATTACAAATACTTCAAATCTATAACAATTTCTACTTCCAAATCCTTTCAAAAATCATCTTAAAACCATCGGCTTTAGTCCTCGAAATTCTTCCTATTAAAACACTTTTACAAAATCATTCTTTATATAAAATCACTTAGAAATATTTATTTTCAAATATCTATTTTTTTTCTCTTTTTAAAGGAAAACATCTCATAACATTTCCACTTGAAACCAATTTTCAAAAAAATTCAATAAATTGAAGTGTACCAAAATCTACTGCTAAACACCTTATAGTCAAATTGTGAAATAATCACAAGGTGTTAGCCTATAATTACTTTCTACCCAGGCCATGCATATGGATAATTAATTGCTTATAAACTGGTCGAGCAAAGTCAACAATCAATGAATAATAATCAATGCTCATAAACTGGCCGAGCCTAATTCAAACAACCAAACAATCAATTAACAAAATAAACACAACAATAAATTATAAATCAACGCTTCATTCTATCAAAAATTTATAACACTTTATTTATCTTGGGCTAAAACGGTTTGATATTTATTTTGGAGCATCCGGGCTTTTCCTTCGACATGTTCCGTCCCTTGCCCAAGTCTCATTGGATCTCACAGACGAAACACATGTACTAGTCGTTTCCGCATATCCCATTGAGTAGTTATCTTCTAATTTTAAATTACTTAATTAACCATCTAAAGATAATATCGAGTAAGGAAACCAAACCATTGTTTTAGAAAACAACGTAAACAAGCATTCAACAAGGGTTTTCAAACAACACTTAATACTTAAAATTCTTTCAACTTAGCAATGGTTTTAATGAACTTAAAATAAGAAATAACTTACTTTGGATTCCACTCCGTCAAACTTTAAGGCAGGGATCTTAAGATCTAACGCATACTTCCTACCATGCTTTGGAACCAAATGAAAATAAGCCCGATTTCCTTCTTCCTAATGCTTGGCCAAGGCTTGATATGGAGGTTGGTCGAAAGTATAGAGAAGAAGTGCTGGAGTTTTGAACTTGAATTCTCAAAATTAGACCCGAAAAATTGGTCATCTTCTCTCTTGTTTTTGTCTCTCTTACTCTCAAAATTTGAAAAACTTTTTAACTGAAAAGTAGTTGAAAATTCTTTTCACTTGAATTTTAAAAAAAGAATCTATTGATTTTCATTAGTGTTAAGGAAGATATGGTCAAAATAAAATGAGCTATTCTCGGATTCACAAATATAAAGCCCGAAAATGCACTTCAAAGAATTGAGTTTCAAGTATAGCAAACCTAAAAACTGGAAAATGTGATCAACATAAAAGTTATAGCCACTGGAATTTTATATGGTTTGAAGAAAAAGAATTTCTTAATTTAGATCTGTTATGATCAAGTTATTATCATAACAAAATGGCCTATTCTCTGGCTTAAAAACTGGGCCAGGAAATGCACTGGAAAGAAGTGGGTTTTTGACATGGTTTTCTTTAGAATGAGACAAAGTGATCAACATGAAAGTCATAGCCATTGGAAAAATACATGATTTGAAATAAATAATTTTGCATTTGGGTTTTGTTTTGAAGATGTTGTGGCCGAGAGATGAAGGGGTAAAATGTTGAGAAAAGAGGAGTTTGATTTGAAGAGGATGAACATTGATTTCTTTTGAATATTTTATAAATATTTTGAAATTATTTCTTTCTAATTTTTTTCTATGGCTTGGAAGCCATTAAAGAGATGAGGAAGAAGATGAAAAGGCTTGAGAAAAAAGAAGAAGAAAATGTTAATACCATAGGTATTGATTTTGATGATAACAACCACATAAATATTACTACTAACGTATCTCCGAGTTATGCAGTCATATCAGATATATTATGGAGACATTTACAGAGATAATCAAGAATACAGTGGAAGCAAATGAATTATAGAAGAAGGTTAATCAGACCAATTGAAGAACAAAACCAAATTAGAGAAGAATGCTGAAGGATAAAGGTGTTTGAAGTGATGAGGAGTTGATTGAACCTTAGAATATCTCGTTAAAGATCTCTTGGCAATTATACTTGAAGATCATCAACCATTGACCTCAACCGAATCACAAAAATCCATAAATATAAGGTAATTTGAAATGCTGAAAATTCGCAACACTTATTAGTGTTGCTGTCCATTTTCCAACATACCCATGTCGACATACTAGGTAGGGGGAGGTCGACATGCTAGCCTTTTTCAGAATTTCAAATTTCAAATGAAGAGACATTTCCCTCCACCTCTTCACCAAAAGACATTTCTCTTCAACCACTATATAAAGGCCTCTGAAAACGAGTTTTAACATCAGGAATTCTTATTTTCACTTACTCCTTATTCTCCAAACATTTGCAAAAGAATTCCATTGCATACTCTTCAAATCTCCTTGCAAATCGATACTATTTCACTCAAATTCTTCACTGATTTGCAAGCCACACAATATCAGAGAGTTGTACTTGAATTCACATCATTCTCTCTCTGATTTCTTCCTATTCCTTAAAGAATTCAAAGATATATTGCCATTGGAGGTCTATAGGACCATTGTACCGAATCTGCAAGAATCTGTATTGAAGATACGACTACTTGCCATAGTTTGTTGTTGGTGATAAGGAGAAGGTGTTCTTATAGCCTGTAAAATCAAGAGGTTGTGTCTTGTAGCCCGTGAAACCAAGATTGTAAAGGTGTTCTTGCAACCCGTGGAAAGCAAGCGGTTATAGTGGAATTCTGCACGATAGAGTGCAGGACTGGATGTAGGATTGGTTAATCCGAACTAGTATAAAATTCGGGTGTTATTTACATTACTGCATTTTACTTTATTACTTACTTATTCTTTGATTACTTCTTTACATTCATAAGTAAGTAGTTAATACACATTTCACCACTTCTAGTGTTTGAATAGCCTTAAGATCCAACATTGTATTGTAGCCACTCCAGTTTCTAACAATTGGTATCAGAGCATTGGTTTTCAAAAATTCATAACTTGGTTTTTGAAAAGTATAAATGGCTAATGACACTAGTAACACATTTTTTAACACCTTTGTAGAAGGGCAATCTACCACTAGACCCCCTCTATTTGATGGCAGTAGTTATGCATATTGGGCTTGTAGGATGAAATGTTATTTGCAGTCTAATGGTTTGGATATTTGGAACATTACCCAAATAGAGTACATAGAGCCTCAAACTGAATATTCAAAATGGACACTGGACCAAAAGATACAAGCACTTAATAACTCTAAGGCCATGAACATTTTATTTTGCTCCTTAGATAGAAATGAATTTAATCGAGTGTCTATTTGTAATTCTGCATATGAAATTTGGAGAACACTGCAAGTCACACATGAAGGCACCAGTAAAGTAAAAGAAACAAAGATATCTATGCTAACTAACTAGTTTCAACTCTTTCAAATGAAACCAAATGAGTCTATTTCTGATATGTATTCTAGGTTTCAAGATATAGTACATGCCTTAATATCATTAGGAAAGAAAATTACGGAAGAAGACCAAGTCAGAAAGATCTTGAATTCACTTCCTAGTGAATGGGACCAGAAGACTCTGGCAATTAAAGAAGCCAATGATATTAATACTATGAAAATAGAAGATTTAATTGGTAACCTAATGTCCTATGAAGTAAAGTTGCAGATTAGAAAAGAGAATCAGGCAAATGAGAAGAAATCACTAGCACTCAATGCTATAATCGACAACGATGAACCAGATGATGATTTTGTTGATGATGATATCGAGTTTATGACCAAAAAGTTCAAGAAATTCTTGAAGTATTGGATAACAAACAAACTTCGAAAAACTAACAACAATAATTCTAGAAATGGAAATGTTGTTAAGTGTTTTGAATGTGATAAACCCGGTCATTTGAAAAGAGACTGCCCCAACCTGAAGAAATCAAAGTATTTTTCAAACACTTTCAATAAGAAGAGGAAACAGGCATTCAATGCAAAATGGGATGATTCAGACACATCATCAAGTGATAGTGATTCAGAAATAGAAAATGCCAACATGTGCTTCATGGCAAAGGATGACCAGGTATGGAATTTTAATAAAGAAATTACTAATGTTTTGAATGATATGAATCAGGGATAAAAAATACTTAGGAAAGAGTACAACAATAGTTTGGCAGAGATAGATAGATTAAAAATATTTAATGAAAGGTTAACTGAACAAAAACAATGTATAAAAGATGAAATTGAAAGACTTAGTGGGTATAATGATGAAAAGGATTTAACACTTGGAGGTTTTGAAAAACTAAAAAGTGAAAATGAATCCTTAAAATCAGAAAATCTTTCAATGAAGTCATAGATCACTAATCTGAATGACAAAATAACATCTCTAGACAATGTTATTCTTAACCGTAATAAGGATTTTGACAAAATGAAAACTGATGTTGATGAATTTAACAAAGGGAAGGATAATCTAGAAAAATTATTATCTGCATCTAAACACACTAGGAGTAAACATGGACTTGGATACACCCCTAAGGCTAAATCAAAGAAAAATAGTATTCAAAATACTAAGTTTGTTAAGGCTACCAAGTTCAAACCAAAACCTAGGAAACTAAAGTTAAAACCTCCAAATAGATTCATTAATTTATGGGTTCCAAAAAGGTTGGATGATACTGAAAAAGAAAAATATATTGATAATTTTATTAATAAGGTTCATTCATCTAATGATTATATTTTGAGAGGACGTTCAAACTCTTTATGGGTTTGGCATCCCAAAACTTAACCCCATGGACCCCAAAATAAAAAGGGTACCAGTGTGCACATTTTATAATTTTTCAGGTACCTAACAATGTATATCAGATAGCAAATGCTCAAAGCATATGACAAGAAATCTACTGAACAGTGGATAAATATGAAAAGGGTTTGTTATTGGCATCGACAAAGTCGGTAACTCTAAAACTCATCTTATTATTTGATAAGTTTATTTCATGTTTTAAATTGATTTGGTTTCCCCTCAAGTGTTTTATTTATAAGCATTTATCTCTATATACAAACTCTACATATTGTCTAGCAGTGATTTAAGCGACTCTTTTTTACCCTTTTTTTGATGACAAAGGGTGAGAAAAGGTATAAATATACTAGGCAAAATGATAGGGGGAGTGCATAGAGTTAGGGCGAGTCAAATATAAAAATATTATATTTTATCTCTCAAATATTTATATGGTTGTCATCATCAAAAAGGGGGAGATTGTTAATACCCTAGGTATTGATTTTGATGATAACAACCACATAAATATTACTACTAACGTATCTTCGAGTTATGCAGTCATATTAGATATATTATGGAGACATTTACAGAGATAATCAAGAATACAGTGGAAGCAAATGAATTATAGAAGAAGGTTAATCAGAGCAATTGAAGAACAAAACCAAATTAGAGAAGAATGCTGAAGGATAAAGGTGTTTGAAGTGATGAGGAGTTGGTTGAACCTTAGAATATCTCGTTAAAGATCTCTTGGCAATTATACTTGAAGATCATCAACCATTGACTTCAACCGAATCACAAAAATCCATAAATATAAGGTAATTTGAAATGCTGAAAATTCGCAACACTTATTAGTGTTGCTGTCCATTTTCCAACATACCCATGTCGACATACTAGGTAGGGGGATGTCGACATGCTAGCCGTTTTTCAGAATTTCAAATTTCAAATGAAGAGACATTTCCCTCCACCTCTTCACCAAAAGACATGTCTCTTCCACCACTATATAAAGGCCTCTGAAAACGAGTTTTAACATCAGGAATTCTTATTTTCTCTTACTCCTTCTCCAAACATTTGCAAAAGAATTCCATTACATACTCTTCAAATCTCCTTGCAAATCGATACTATTTCACTCAAATTCTTCACTGATTTGCAAGCCATGCAATATCACAGAGTTGTACTTGAATTCACATCATTCTCTCTCTGATTTCTTCCTATTCCTCAAAGAATTCAAAGATATATTGCCATTGGAGGTCTATAGGATCATTGTACCGAATCTGCAAGAATCTGTAATGAAGATACGACTACTTGCCATAGTTTGTTGTTGGTGATAAGGAGAAGGTGTTCTTGTAGCCTGTAAAATCAAGAGGGTGTGTCTTGTAGCTCGTGAAACCAAGATTGTAAAGGTGTTCTTGCCACCTTTACAAAGCAAGCGATTATAGTGGACCTTTGCACGATAGAGTGCAGGACTGGATGTAGGATTGGTTAATCCGAACCAGTATAAAAATCCGGGTGTTATTTACATTACTGCATTTTACTTTATTACTTACTTATTCTTTGATTACTTCTTTACATTCATAAGTAAGTAGTTAATACACATGTCACCACTTCTAGTGTCTGAATAGCCTTAAGATCCAATATTGTGTTGTAGCCACTCCAGTTTCTAACAGAAAAATGTGAATGAAAGTGAAGAAGGAGGTGGGTATTTATAGAAAAAGTAAGGAATGGAATTTACAAATTTAACCTCTTATCAAATTACCAAAACATCCTTACTTCAAACTAAAGCAATCTCCACTTTTTCAATACTTAACATCATCTTTCACATCCTTACTTTATGTCTTAGTCACTTAAAGATTAAGTAAAGAATATCATAATTATGTTGGTTTTGATTTGATGTGATTTGATGTTTACTTTTTCTTACTTTTGTTAATTCTCACTTAATTTTACTAATGACTTCTAGAAGTTTTCTAATCCTATTTAGTAAAAGTAAATTTCATTAGTGAATTGATTAATACTTATACTATATGAATATATGTTCCTATATAAGAAAATAAAGGTGCAACGACGTTGCAATAACTTTTAATCGACAAAACGTTGATTTTCGACAAAATGTTTTACGGTCACATTTTGACGTGTAGTTAAACAATTTATTTATGTAAACCAAATTTAAAAATAAATTTGTATAATGCTATTTAAAAATATAAACACTCATAAATTAACTAAAATAATTTATTTAACCATTGAAGCTTACTTTTCTAAAATCGGCATTTTGTCACTTTTGTCGATATAGGCAAATGTTACTATTTTTGTGTATACTTCTTTTTTCAAACCCTATCTAATTTTGTTTGAATCATGTAACCTTACTTAATTCATATTTAAAATCACTTTAAATAGTATATTTTAAAGTGGTCAAATTTCTAATGCTTGGCCAAGGCTTTATATGGAGGTTGGCCAAAAGTATAGAGAAGAAGTGGTGGAGCTTTGAACTTGAATTCTCAAAATTAGACCCGAAAAATTGGTCATCTTCTCTCTTGTTTTTGACTCTTTTACCCTCAAAATTTGAAAAACTTGTTAACTGAAAATTTGTTGTAAATTCTTTTCTCTTGAATTTGAATAAAAGAATCACTTGATTTTCATTAGTTTTGAGGAAGATATGGTCAAAAGAACAAGAGCTATTCTCGGATTCACAAATATAAAGCTCGAAAATGCACTTCAAAGAATTGAGTTTCAGGTATAGCAAACCTCAAAACTGGAAAATGTGATCAACATAAAAGTTATAGCCACTGGAATTTTATATGGGTAAAAAAAAAGAATTTCTTAATTTAGATATGTTATGATCATATTATGATCAAAACAAAATGGCTCATTCTCTGGCTTAAAAACTGGGCCAGAAAATGCACTGGAAAGAAGTGGGTTTTTGACATGGTTTCCTTTAGAATGAGACAAAGTAATCAACATGAAAGTTATAGCCACTAGAAAAATACATGATTTGAAATAAATAATTTTGCATTTTGGTTCTGTTTTGAAGATGTTATGGCCGAGAGAAGAAGGGGTAAAATGTTGAGAAAAGAGGAGTTTGATTTGAAGAGAATGAACATTGATTTCTTTTGAATATTTTGTAAATATTTTAACATTATTTCTTTCTAATTTTTTTCTATGGCTTGGAAGCCATTAAAGAGATGAGGAAGAACATGAAAAATCTTGAGAAAATGTGAAGAAGAAAAATGTGAATGAAAGTGAAGAAGGAGGTGGGTATTTATAGAAAAAGCAAGGAATGGGATTTTACGAATTTAACCTCTTATCAAATTACCCAAACACCCTTACTTCAAACTAAAGAAATCTCCACTTTTCCAATACTTAACATCGTCTTTCACATCCTTACTTTATGTCTTAGTCACTTAAAGATTAAGTAAATAATATCATAATTATGTTGGTTTTGATTCGATGTTTACTTTTTCTTACTTTTGTTAATTTATTACTTACTTTTACTAATGACTTCTAGAAGTTTTCTAATCCTATTTAGTAAAAGTAAATTTCATTAGTGAATTGATTAATACTTATACTATATGAATATATGTTCCTATATAAGAAAATAAAGGTGCGACGACGTTGTAATAACTTTTAATCGACAAAACGTTGATTTTCGACAAAATGTATTACGGTCATATTTTGACGTTTTAGTTAGACTATTTATTTATGTAAACCAAATTTAAAAATAAATTTGTATAATGCTATTTAAAAATATAAACACTCATAAATTAATTAAAATAATTTATTTAACCATTGAAACTTACTTCTCTAAAATCAGCATTTTATCACTTTTGTCGATTTAGGCAAATGTTACTATTTTTGTGTATACTTCTCTTTCCAAACCCTATCTAATTTTATTTGAATCATGTAACCTTACTTAATTCATATTTAAAATCACTTTAAATAGTATATTTTAAAGTGGTCAAATTTTGGGTCGTTACAGACGGCTCAATAGACAAGTATAAAGCAAGACTCGTAGTCAAAGGATTTAGACAGAAGGAAGATCTAGATTACTTTGATACATACTCACCAGTAACTAGAATCACATCAATTAGGACGCTCATTGCAATTGCAACCATATTGAATTTGCAAATACACGAAATGGATGTGGAAACTGCATTTTTGAACGGTGAACTAGAAGAAGAAATATATATGCAGCAACCTGAAGGATTTTTTAAGCCCAGGAAATGAGAATAAAGTATGCAAATTAGTAAAATCACTTTATGGCCTTAAACAAGCGCCAAAACAATGGCATGAGAAATTTGATGAAATTATGTTATCAAATGGGTTGAAGATAAATGAGTCAGATAAATGCATCTATATGAAACATATAGATATTGTATATGTCATTGTCTGCCTTTATGTTGACGATTTATTGATCCTAGGAAATAACAAAGCTGTAATAAAATCTACGAAGGATATGTTATCCTCTAGATTCGACATGAAAGACCTAAGAGTTGCTGATGTGATCTTAGGTATAAAAATTATGAAGACATCACAAGGATATTCGATGTCTCAATCACATTACATTGCCAAAATACTTGAAAGGTTCAAGCAGCATAATATAACTATAGCAAAATCACCAGTGGATATGAACCAAAATTGGGTAAAAAACACTGGTGATGGTATATATCAGCTTGAGTACTCTAGAATACTAGGAAGTATTATGTATGTCATGAACTGCACTAGGCCTGATATTGCATACGCTGAGCAAGCTAAGTAGATATACCAGCAATCCTGGTAAAAATCATTGGAAAGCAATAATCAGAGTTCTAGGATATCTGAAGCATACACAGAACTATGTTATGCAATATGAAAAATATCCTTCAGTAACAGAACGATATAGTGATGCAAATTGGATAACTGGTTCAAAAGACACAAAATCCACAAGTGGATATGTGTTTACATTAGGAAAAGGAGCAATTTCATGGAAGTCATCCAAACAGACTTGCATAGCAAGGTCAACAATGGAATCAGAGTTTATTGCTCTAGATAAAGCTGCAGAAGAAGCAGACTGGCTTCAGAGCTTTTTGGAAGACATTCCAAATTGGGAAAAACCGGTACCTCCAATATGTATACATTATGATAGTCAATCAGCTATTGGAAGAGCTAATAGTAGACTATACAATGGAAAGTCTTGACATATTCGTCGTAGACGTAAAACTGTAAGACGACTTCTCTCTAATGGAGTTATTACTATAGACTATGTAAGGTCAAAAGATAACATTGCGGATCCACTAACAAAAGCCTTGCCTAGAGAGAAAGTTCAAACTTTGTCGATGGGAATGGGGTTAAGGCCCATAAACTAAAAAGTTTCTCTAAAATGGAAACCCTACCTAGTTGACTGGAGATCCCAAGATCTAGGTTCAAAGTGACAACTAAATTTAAGATAAACATAATAGCACTGGTACACACTCAAACCATTCCTTTGTTAAGTCAGTGCATTACTTGTTGGAGAATAGGATAAGTTTTGATACTTTTAATGATGTTTGTACTTGGTAATACTAAAGAACCAAGCGAGGAATTACGAATACCCCTTACAGAATCACCTACGTGAGTGCGAAGGCACTGCTTCAAGGAGAATTATAAGGCCAAATTCTCTAAGCACTCATGAGACCAGGCAGGTGTTCATGGCACAAACAGAGAACGAAGGAATATAAGAGTTTATCCTGTGCTTTCTGTTTTAGAATCACACAAAAGGCTTACAGTTCAAAGACATCCTAAGTCTACTGATTCGCCAGTAATTAAAATAGGTAATCACTAGAAAAGTTCAAAGTCAATAGTGCTACTTTAACCGATACGTTAAATGTTTTCATGAAATTAAGAACAGTCGAACAATTACTCATTCATGTGGGGGATTGTTGGAAATAAATGAGTAAAACAATAGAGAGGTGTTGGAAAAAGTGAAATTGTGCATTGGGATATGTGAGGCATTTAATGCCTAGAATATGAATAGTCCCACATCTTGGAAAATAATAAACAATATGTGTTTATATACTAAGATGTGGTTCCTATTATAGTTACAATAAGAAAAGGGAGACATAAAACAACAACCCATCTTAGTGGGTGGTGCAACGCACCACCCCGCATGCGCCTGCGCCCTTGGCTTGGGCGAATGGGCGTTTGAGGCGTATTAGAAGCACTTAGCACTTTGCAATTGGCGTTTGGCTTGGCTTGGCTATTCAGACCAGACATTTTTTGAATTCAAACACCTTTTCGGACGAATGGTAACAAACAGTCAGTTGGTAAAGGGTCGCAACCTTTCAAACAGACACGACCATTCAGACCCAAATAGAATCCTCCTCGAGCATATATATAGGCAGACAGAAAATGAAAATAGTATTCTTTTTCTGCCTTTCTACTGCTCTTCTTCTATACAGAACTCTGTTCTTAATTCTATATTCTCTTTCGTTCGTCGTTGCTATGCTTGCAAGCACAACATTGCAGGGTTGGTCCGTTTCATCCTGGGAAGCAAATTGCTCAAAACCTACGGTGCATACAGGGAGCAATATTGTTTCAAGGCAACAGTATTCACTGCACTCGGACGGATTGATTGGTAATTTAATTACTGATTCTATACTTACTGCTTATTTACTGAGAAATTCTGTTTGTAGTATTTTTGCAATAGATTAGAAAACGTTTTAGAAATGTCAACTTTGCAGTAGTTTCTACAACAGTTTTCTATAGCATAATTTTGATAGTGTTACAGTATTATTATAGCGGTTTTTCATAGCACTTGAGTTGCATAGCACTAACAAATCCGCTAAGGTTTCTGAATTAAAACAACATAAGGTTTGTATTTTTTTGAACTTTCTTGAAAAAGCCCATACTCAAATACCTGGAAAAGGCCAACTTGGTTGCTTATCTTTAATCTTTAATCATAGTTGTAATACCTTTGGTGTTACTTTTTTTGTTGGCATAAACTACCAAAAATGCTCCACTATAGATATTATCAAAATCTCGCTATTACTTAAAAACAGGAAAATAATAGGAAGAACAAAATTCATCTATATTTTAGCTTCAAGGACATGTTATCAATTCCTTTGTGAGGAGGACAAAATTTTCAACTAAATATAGCAGAAAAACAAAAATTCGGTGAGATTGACAGTAATAATGTATAGTATCAGTTTTGTATTTACCTTTTCACATAATGTTTTCATATAATGATACTGTACGGTATCATTTTTATACGTTGTGTCTTTATGACAAAATTTTGAAGAGGCTGTACTAGAGGCTCAAAAACTTTGAAAATTTGTCCTTTAGACAAAATTATCCCTTTTACCAATTCAAAACTGTAACGATCCGGAATTTCACTCCTTTGATTTTCAAATATTTAATTAATTTTAAATATTCAATATATAGACTTTATAATGAAAATAAAACCCTTCTAAATGATAAATAAAGATGGTGAAATAGTTTCAAAATTTATTTACAAAAATATATATTTCAATGAAAAACAGAAAATATGACCGGAATTTGTTTTCCGAATTTTCGACTTTCGGCAGTTAAAAATTATCGAAAACGTTGTGAACTCTTATGTAAATATATATACAAATATTAATAAGTTAGTGTGTATTGGTTTACACATAGGTATATACTTGTGTATATGCATATATATATATATACATATACATATATATATATATATATATAAAGATGTTAATAAAATGGAAGATGTTAATAAAATGGAAGATGTTTTAAGAGACATAAGGAGACATTTTGTACAAGAAGGTACAAAAAATGCTGGCTTTGATGGGATAGGATGGTGTGATGCTTTGGGGGCTGGTGTGGGTGTGAGGTGAAGGCTAGGTGAGGTGGCAATAAGGTAGTTGAGGGTATTAGGCAATTTCTTTCTTCTTTTATTTATAAATAGCCTTTCATTTTCTCAATCTTTTCTCCTCTTTCTTCAGCTATACCTTCCTCATTTCCGACTCAAATGGACTTTTTTTTCAAATCATGTCAAATTTCAATGCCTACAACTTTTATGTAGATCACTTTTTCAAATTTTGGGTCCAGCTATGTCAATATCTTGTATATTTGAAAAGTGTTTTTGGACTTAGAAATCCAAGTCCGAAAATGGTCCTTCTTATTTCGACCATATCTTCCTTAAAATAACTGAAATTGAGTGTTTCTTTTTTCTAAATTGTAGAGGAAAGAATTTCCTAAAACTTTCATTTTGACCACTTTACCAAAATCCGAGTGTAACATGTCAAAAAACCAAGGAGAAAATGACTCATTTTCGAGATGATTTTTGTGGTTTTCCAAGATTTAAAAGTTCTAAAGTAGTTCAAGTTTCCAAAGCTTTTCGGTGAGTAAATTTCTTAACCTTTTGGAAAAGAATTTACCTTTATATATATGGTGGTTATGTGGTTGTACAGGTGATGTTGTTGTTTGGATTATGATATGGTTTGGATGTATATATATGTGCTAATTTATGGTTTAGCATTAGAACTTTGAATTGAAGATTAAAGTGATGTTTTGGTTATAAAGTTGTGATTGGAAGTGATATTGAAAGTGAGTAAGTAAAGTTAGTAAATGGAAAAGTTAGCGAGCAAGTTTAGCACTTGAGATGTGTTGTGTTCGACATAGCGATCATTTGAGTTTGAAATTGATTTCTTACTTTGTTTTAAACGAAAAGGTTTTCTAACTTTTTGTTTTGCTTTCAAAACTTTATACATAGTTCATAAAGTGAAATAAAGTTAAAAGTAAGTGTTTTTAGGATTTATTTCAGATGCCAAGTTTCAAATTACAGGTATCCATAGCGATAGTCGCTATAGATGCAGTTTTCCTTAAAAATCTAGTTTTTGAAAAATGTGGTTTTTAAACTTAAAAGTGTTTTTGTAAATGTTTTACAAACTTAATAATGAGGTTTGAAAGAGTTAATTAAGAATTTAATGATTATTTTTAATTAGTTAAGTTTTAATGATTTGTTAATATTAAACAAGGTTTATTAACTTTAATTAATCAAGATTAATATTAACTAATTACCTTTTTAAAGTTAAGATTTATTTTAATTAGTTATTAATTAAGTTAATTAATTTTGAAATTAATTATGAGTTGAGTAAATGATTTATTTTTAATTTATTATTAATTAAGTATAAAGTTAATTATTAACTAATTATCAATCAAGTGTTTAATTATTTTTAATTATAAATTATTTAAGGTTTTAATTTATAATAAATTATTTATAAAAGGTTTAATTTATTATTTAATTTTTAATTAAAGATTAATTAATTAATTGATATTAATTAAAATTTAATTATTAATGGAGGTTTAATGAATTATTAAATAATTAATAAAGGATTAATTAGGGTTTAATTAATAGTTAATAATTGTTTATTTATTTAATTAAATTAAGTTAAAATTCAATAAAGACTAATTGTGATTTAAATAAGGATTTAACTTATATTTAATTATTTTAAAAAGAGTTTTAAAGTTTTATGTCCTTTGTTATTCCAAGAATAAAATTGTTTTAAAGGAACTTCTTTTTCAAAGATGGTTTTGAATTCAAGGGATTCAAGTGTCGATACATTAAGAAACGATATAACTGTAAATGAATTATAATATGGATTGTTTGATTGTTTGGACAAATGTTAGCAGAATAAATCCCCGTTCTATTATAAATTGATTTAATTGTTTGGACATCTATTTAGCAGGACAAATCACCATCCTGCTATTCTGTTATTTGGCCATGTATATGCTAGTTAACTTTTACTGACATGTTACTCCCTGATTTCGATATGAGTTGTATTTACATACATGTTGACCTATGTAAATAAATGTTAAGTAAATTGGAATTCAAATTGAAATAAAATGGTAACTTAAATTAGTACCATTGTGATTGATAAGCCTCTTTTTGAATTTATAAGTAGGTTTTTGAATTCACTTAAATTCTTAATCAAATTTGGGGTTTAAAGTTTATAAATTATTTTCAAGTTATACATTTTTTTATAAAGATATTAAATAATAATTTGTTTATAAAATGGTTTTACTAAATAAAATGGTTTACCTAAAGTGTTTTACAAATGATAATTGGTAAATGATGTTTCATAAAGGAAATTATATAAAGGGATTATAAAAGAATTTTATAAATAGTTTTAAAAATAGAAAGAGATTCTATAAATCATTTTGGAAGATTTTAAAAAGAAGTTTAAATCTAGTTTGAAGATTTGTAAGGAGGTTTGAAATATGAAGTGAACTAATAAAAAGAATGTTTATAAGGGATAAGTGAATGAGTTTTATAAAGTCAATGGTTTTTATAGTAAGTGATGTTGTGAAAAGGGAATTTCTTGGCCATTCAATATGGAATTTGAGAAGAGGGAATTTTCTAAATATTTTTGGTAAATACTTATATTTTTGAGATATGTAAAAATGTTTTCCAAGTATAAAAGGAATGTAAAGGTTTTTGGGAATAGTGTTTTAAAAAGATCTTTTGATCAGGTTTTGCAAAGTGTTTTTAATTAATGAAAGATTAATTAATAAAGGCTTAGTGGATCCCATATGGAATTAAATCAATGTTTGAATGATTGTTTATTTGATAGTTAAATAACCGACTATGAAACCTGGACCAAAACGTAACTTTGCAGATATCTAGGAGAAACACGAGAATTATGTGGTGCAGTTGCCGTCGAAGGTGCTATACTATACGTATAAGCTCGTTTCGTTCTTCTATGACGAATGGTATGGAAATCCATCCACAAACGGTTAGGACGTGAACTCTGCTCTTATCTTTGTTTGTTTATTTCCTAAACAACCGGGGTTGAGTTTACCGGAACCATCGAAAGTTGTAACAACCCGCGATTTCGGTCATTTAATCTTGAATATTTAATTAATTTCAATTATTAAATTATTGATTTAAAAGCTTGAAAGCCTGAATTTAATTTTAGGATTGTTTAAAATCTTTGAATTGGGAATTATTATTTGAATGATGATTTTAAATATTAGGATTTAAATTGAATATTAATTTAATGGATAAATTGGACTTGTTAATTTCTTTTAAATGATAAATAATATCAGTATATTCAATTTGTAAGTTATTTACAGTAATAAATGAATCAAATAAATAATCAGGGAATTAAATTTTAGGGATAGTTTGGCACAGGTCCCTAATAAGTTTCAAAATACATAAAAACCCCAATAAAAAAAGTTTGTAAATTAGGTCCCTATAATTAAGTTACCGAATAATGGCATACACTTATGCAATTATTCTGTGAATAATTGCAGACATTTATGCAATTATATCAAAAAATTGCAGACATTTCCACAAATATTCACTGAAAAATTATGGAAATTTCCGCAATTTTTTGAAAAAAATGCATAAATTTATGCAACTTTTGGATATAATTGCATAAATGTCTATAATTATTCAGTGAATAATTGCATAACTATATGCAATTACTTAGTAACTTAATTCTAGGGACCTAATTTACATACTTTTTTTACTGGGGCTTTTGTGTATTTTGAAACTTATTAGGGACCTGAGCCTAATATTCACTAAATTTTAATTATTACGACTCGATTTTTATTGTCGTATTTTTAATTTATTTTGTTTGATTTTTCCATAATTTTTAATTTTGAAATTTTTGAAAATTCTCATTTGACGTTTTATCGGCAAATGGTAGTGTTTTTATGATTTTATAGAACTCAATTACCGGTGTATATTTATATGGTTTTGAGATCACGTCGCTGTTCTGAGCATGACCATATTTTTGTTTTATCGTTCCAAGTCCATACGCGAAGGGAAAGCGGTATAGCGGGATACCGGAAATTTTAAAATTACATATACCCAAACTTAGATAATTAGTACTAGTAGCCTACCTTTGCCACCCCGTACCTTCTTCTTCTTCTTTCTTTTCACCCTATCGAAGAAAAGAAGAAAGAGAAAAATCATCATTTCGTTTCTTGCTTTGATCTGGTTATATAAGTCAAATTCAACACTTACGCCCTTCGTTATTTTTTTCCTCTTCCCTTCGATTATCAGAGAACAAAAGGTCGTACATTTTAAAATCGAAAATCAGAAGTTTTAACAAATAAAAAATTGTAAAATTCAATACTTTGAGTTCTTTGGCTCGAGACCTTAGCACGCGATTAGGTTTTTGGTAATGGTCGAAGCTTGGGTCGAAACTAGGGCTAGGATTTTTGTGGGATCAAAGAGGAATTAATTTGATTCAGGTTTGCATTTGGGTTTATGGAGGTAATGGGTAGCTTTGGGCTGATCATGGTGATGTCCGATCATGGGGTGGTAGTCGCGACCTCGACGTTCATACGCGAGAAACTCCAGGTCACGATGAAGGGGAGGACTTCAGGCATGGCGAGGTAGTGCTAGGCAGGTTGGTTGCGTTGAGAGAGAGCTAATGGAGTCGTCGGATTTTGGTTTTAGCGTGCGATGCTTCGTATCAGTGAACTATGCACGGTGAAGATGATATGCACAGGAGCGAGCTTAGAGGAAGAAGAAGGGTGTGTTCGTTGTTGGGCTGGGCTTGATTTTTGTGGGTGAGGATAGTTTTTAAACTTTATAATTTGTTTAAATATATGTGTTAAAAAATTTGAAAATATTATTACTCGATCATATAAGGTCTAATTGAGACGCCGTCAGTCGCGTTAGAATCGTGCCGCCGTCCTCTATGTGATGGAGTTGAATTAACTTCATCTGGAACTAGCTGAATTTGGAGCTTTAGTCGAACGTTGTTCGACTAGAGATCACACTGAATGTTTCAACGACAATTGGAACTACGGTGAATTAAACTCACCTTTCTGATTTACTAGTATAATATTATGTAAATTAAATTTATTTATATCCACTTGAATTGTTGAATTTGCTGGTTGATTGAATTTGGTTTAGGATCACGATATAGCATCTTGAAATGCTATTAGATTAGTTGAATTTGATCTAGGATCACGATATAGCATCTTGAAATGCTATTAGATTGGTTGAATTTGGTCTAGGATGATCACGATATAGCATCTTGAAATGCTATTAGATTGGTTGAATTTGGTCTAAGATCACGTTATAGCATCTTGAAATGCTATTAGATTGGTTGAATTTGATCTAGGATCACGATATACCATCTTGAAATGCTATTAGATTGTTTGAGTTTTAATTTGTATTCAAACTTGTTTTAAGTAATGGATCATATATATGTGGTGATAAACTAATATTGTGTATATATATATATATATATATCTTTATCAATATAATTACGTTGTTTAAAAATTACAACGTAGTTAATGTATGTATACTTCTTGGTGTTATCTATTTGGCCTCATAAACATCGTTTAATAAATGCAAGGGTTACCTTTAATTGACATTGGTTAGCTAAATAAATCCCCGTTCTATTATCTTACAACTTTGGATATTTGATTATATATCGTAATTGATATGCCACTTTGAATAAGTGATATGGTAACTAATGATGGTTAAGTGTTAAATTATTTATATAATTGCTGATTATGTGAATATCAGTTATTAACTTGGAAAGTTAACCTTGAATAATATGGTAGCTATTTAAGTACTATGGTGATCGTTAAGCCTCCTTCAAATTTGAAAAGTTAATTATTGCTTTGGAAGTTGTCTTAAGAATAATTATTTTTATTATAAGATTTAAAGATAATATTATTAAATAAGATTTAAAAAGGTAATAACTTATTAATAATAATAATATTTTAAAAATAATTAATAACTGATTTAATAATGATTTAAGTTAATTATTTTAACTATATGATTATTAAAGGTTATTTCTTAAAGGTTGTTTAAGAATGTTTAATTATTAGTTAAAGTTAGTTATCTATTATTATAATAATGTTTTAATGTTAATAAGTTATTATCCTAATATTGTTTTGAAGTAAACATATTATTATAATAATAGTGCTGGAAATTAATTTAATACATTATTAGTGAGATTTTAAGTTATTATTTTAAAGAGATTGAATTTAAATGAAAAGAAGGATGTTTAAATAATAACTTATTATTTTAAGTTATTTAAAGTTATTTTTGTTAGTAATGGAACTTGAGGGACTTAAAGAGTCCATTACATAAGTTGTTAAATATGGGAATGTTTATAAATGGTTATGGATATTTATAAAGAATTTATAAATGAGTTAAAGATTTGAAAAGGGAAAAGTTTTATAACTGGAGTTTGGATATATATATATATATATAAAGAATGTTTATGTTACCCAATGACACTTTCAAAAAAATACCTTTCTAACTGTTTGGTGAATATACTTATATCATTGTATAAGTATATGGTTATATTTTATAAGTATCGAAAATATAGTGGTTTGTGAATATACTTATCCTGTTGAGATAAGTATATAGAAGTGATTTCCAAGTATTTGAAATGTGATTTTAAAATAATGAAAATTTAATTAAAATAAGGCTTAGTGATTTCTATGGGAAATGTAATCTTGATTGAAATGATTGTTTATTTGATAGTTAAATAAACGACTATCGATTTTGGACCAAAAAGTAACTTTGGAAATATCTAAGGGAAACACGTGAGTTATATGGCATAGTCATCTCCGATGATGCGATACTGTACGTATAAATCTCGTTACGTTCTCTTAGGACAATGATAAGAAAATCCATCCACAAACGGTTAGGAGGTGATCTCTGATCTTATCTTTGTTTGTTTATTTCCTAAAGAACTGGGGTTGAGTTTATCGAAACTGTCGAATGTTTTTTCGAATAGACCGGGATCAAATATGTTATCTGAAAACCACTTCAAACCAACTTAAGCATTGCGAAGTGAATACATTTGGAGGACGATGGGAATTCAGAGATGGAGCTCTCTAGCGTTTCGTTCAGTCCCAGAACGAACATGTATGGATGAATGCTGACATTGCATTGTTGCTTGGAGGGTAGGGTTAGCATTCCAAGTGGGAAGTGCTATATAAAAGGTAATCGTGGCCTCAAGCCTCATCAATCGGGAATGACTAAAACAGGGGAGATGCTTCAAGGCTATGTGGTTCGCTACCATTAGGGTATGGTCATCACCCAATCTAAATTGCTATTATAGATCATGTATGCTCGGGGCCTATTTTGGTTATTGATACCAACCAAGGTGATGACATATTCGGCACTATCCAGTAAAGGGTAGGGTTGGTCTTGACTCGCAGTGAGTCCATGTGAGCCTCTCGGCATATTTTATCTAGAGATGCACCGTGATGGGCGGTACCCCAGTAGCTCAGTCATTGTATGGAAACCCAGCTCCAATACGAGCCATTACGATTTTAATTGTGCCCAACTATGTTGGAATATGAGATGCAAGCATGTCAACTATTTTATATATTTACTTTGAACCCTTAGACATTATTATAATATCACTGGATTTCATGTAAAATGTTTTGGTTATCGTAAGGTAAAAACCCGTCCGTGTTTATGTGCGGCGTGGTCTTACGAGATACCTTTGTTTTCAAAGGTTTTTATAACTTTAAAATCCAATTGGTGTATTTTTATCACGCTGGTTTTCCAGACTGACTCGGGTGTTATTTTATTATACTGCTCGGGTCAGACCGAGCATATTTACAGATTGCTTTGGAAGCATTGGAGCTCAGGAGACGAGTGGAGGTCTTCAAGTCGTATTCTCGTATATGTTTATTTTCCGTTGCTTTGTTATTGAAATTATCAGCAATTATGAGGACAGGTTGATATAACTGTCCAGGCTGATAATTGTGATTGTTGTTGTACTCCGATGGATGTATGTATATAACAGTTCTTTTTTGTAAAAATCTTTGATAATATATTATATGTTGTTCCGTTGCGATTGTGAGATTCTGTGTTGTTTTTAGTTTCTTTTCCCTTCTTCTTCTCTTCTTCATTCTTCTTTCTTCCTCATAACTATCCGTCTTTCTATTCAATTTGGTTTGGACATGTGTGGTTTATTGTCAACTTGAATGGTATGGAAAAGCAGGTCATTACACAGTTGTTTCGAAGAAACTAGGATTTGATATGTTTTCGAAAACAACTTCGATCGAACTCAAATGTTTCAAACTGAAGACATCTTGAAGAGTATGAGATCGAAGACGGCGTTTTGAAGTGCAATGGATACTTGCTACTAATCCTGAGGGTGGTTTCAAAATGGGTGTACTAGAGGTAGTTCCTTCGCTTTCATTCAGACCCAGAACGAACTTGTATAGAAGAATGCTGACACTGCATTGCTACTTGGAGGGCAATGTTAGCATTCCAAGATGGTTGCTAAATAAAAAGATAATCATAGCATCAATCCTCATCAACTGGGAAAATGAATAAACCAGGGACATCTGACATGGCTACGTGGGCCGCTCCCATTAGGGTATGATCATCCTAAGATCTAGTGTCGATATCTCTATGTAAGCTTCGAGGCCCAATATGGTTGTTTGATTGCAACCAAGGGGTGGTCATATTCGGCGCTATCCAATAAGGGATAGGGCCGGTCCTTAGTAGCTGAGGTGCAACGTGTTGTAGCCTCCCGTGCATTTTATCTAGAGGTGTACAGATTCGGTGGGTAGACCCTTACCCTTTCATGGTTGGAATCCATTCTCCAATACGAGTCGTCACGGTCTTGATTGTAGAACCTAGTATGCTGATTTAATAATGTAATTTTTTTGGCTATGATTAATAAGTATTTGTATTCTAGACATTATTATAATATTAGAGGATTTCATATGAAATGTTTTGGTTATTGTAAGTAAAATCTCGTCCGTGTTTATGTGTGGCATGGTCTTACGAGACACCTTTGTTTTCAAAGGTTTTTATAACTTTAAAATCCAGTTGGGTGTGTTTTCTCACGCTGGTTTTCCAGACTGACTCGGGTGTTATTTTATTATAATGCTTGGGTCAGACTGAGCATATTTACAGATTGCTTTTGGATGCATTAGAACTCAGGAGACGAGTTGAAGGTCTTCAGGTCATATTCACATATATGTTTATTTTATGTTGTTTGTTGTTGAAACCATCAGCATTTATGAGGATAGGTTGTAATAACTGTTCAGACTGATGACTGTGATTTGTTGTTGTACTCTGATGGGTGTATGTATATAACGGTTTCAGTTTTGTAAAGATCATTGATATTATATTATATATATGGTTCTGCTGCGATTGTGAGATTCTATGTTGTTTTAGTTTCTTTGTTCTTCTTCTCTTCTTCTTTCTTTCTCTTAACTATAGATCTTTCCTTTCGATTTGGGTGGACATGTGTGGCTTATTGTCAGTTTGAATTATAGGGAAAAAAAATTCGTTACAAAAACGCTCCTCCACAAATATTGCCAAATCAAATCTTAATATAACTTAAAAATATGATCTAACAAATAAACTTTTTTCACAAATTCAAATTGTTCCTCTATGAATATTACCAAATCAAATCATATCACTTAAAAGTATAATCTAGTAAATAAATTTTATTTAGAAATTCATTCTTTATTGATTAATAATAGAAAAAAAAATTGAAAAAAAATCAGATGTCGCAACTTAGAAATAAAAACTAACACTAACTACACCTTAGTCAACACAAAAATATGATTAAACATATACAATTTGTAGAAAAAATTTCACGTACGAAGCACATACCGTGACGCTCGTTAAGCATAAAGACCTACTTAGCTAAATTCAACTTCTTGACTCACTGTTAATGCACATGTAGATCGATAATAATCTAACCCAAGCTAGGACAACATTCTTATTTATAAAAATGTACCGTACATAAAAAAACAAAGAAATAATGAAACCCTATGATCTTTTGCTTTCTTAATTGCAATGGCAATATATTAGTTACCTTTAAATGCTAGCGAAGTTACAAATTCTGCTGATTTCAAGGATATTTTTTGGATGAATTTATACTCTCATTTGAAATTAGGTTAGAATTGAAGTTGAGAGAGAATAGAAAAGAAGCACTATGCCAAAGCAAGAAGAAATAATGCAGTGGAAAGAAAGAAAAAAAATAGGATGTAGACACGCAACCCATACTTTATAGAATGTCTATGGGCTTAAGTCTATTATTTATTTCCAGTTATGGCTTAATTGAAAATTCAACAAGGGCCAATTAATGTAAATTTGATTTTTTTTAACTGAATTGGGAATTTTCAACTAGGGCATTAGCCTTAGCTTGCCTAGTTGTAATGTCCCAGCTCCAGTGATCAAAATATCAAAAGGAGTTTACCATCTGATAGCTCGAATCAATGGGCACAAAAGGAACGATCTCTTGTATACACTACTTTAGGTCAATATAGATACGTTTCAATATTTGAATATATTTGAAATAGGACGTATCTCATCTCGACGTAAGGCAATATACACCAGTTCTAGAATTGAATAATAAGTATTAGAGACACAAATAAAAATTCCGCAACTAACACGATAAGAGTAAAAAAAATGTTGCATTTTATATCATATCTAAAAATCCGATACATTGTCTCATGCACACACACACAATCATCACACGAATGCATCAAATCGACCAATATAATGGATTCTCAATATAATTATAAACAAAGTAATTACTCATCATCGCCATCTGCTCCAACTCCATATCGCAACCCACAAAACATATATAGTCATATCGAACCTGTAGAACAACCTCGGTTTAACCCGAGTAGTTGTCGCAAAACTAAACCTCAAGCTAGGATAGACATCTAGCTGTGAGTATAATTTTGCAATAGAATATAAGTGAAAGTGTCGTGTTTGGTTTTATGGGGCTTTATTTTTAAAAGGTTTTATGAGATTAAATAATCCAAGTGAATTGAGTTTTCTCACGCCGGTTTACCAAACCGATCCAGGTGTTATTTTCTTATTATACTCGGGTCAGACCTAAGTACTTTTCCAGATTTAGTTATGGATGCTTTGGAGCTTTAGGAGACGAGATGGATGCTTCCAAGATGTACTCACGTATTTTTATTTCCGTTGTATTTTTTTGTTTGTATTTATCAGCAATTATAAGGATAGACTGTTATAACTGTCCAAACTGATGATATGTTAGTTACTCAGATTGGTGTATGTACATCACAGTTTTCTTTTGTAAAGATCATTGGTATATTATATATTACTCGTTGTTATGTGAGATTATGTTCTCTCTCTTCTTTTCATTCACCCTAACAGTCTATCTTTTCGGCACTTGGAAGCTCGGCACGTGAATACCATGGATGTATTAATGTCGACATTTGAAGGTCAAGAGGGCCGATCGTTACAGTGGTATCAGAGCTCAAGGTTAAACGAAAACCTTGGCCTTGGTGGGGTAAACTCATTAGAGATAGGGTTAGTAATACACTATAATGAGTTTGAGTGTATTATTTATGAGAAAGTGTATTTGCGAGTGCTATAAAAATGTTTTATATTGTGTTGATTAGTTTGTTAAGTGGATTATGGATTCTAGCCAATGCGCCTAATCAACGTTATTGATAGGGATTACTAAACACTTGAACAAGGCAAATCGACACAGTATTGTTTTGAAATAGGTAAACGATATAATTTTACCTAAGATTATATTTTATATATAAAATGAATAATTTTCAAAAATTCATGTAGTTATTTATGATGTGTTTGTTTGTTAGGAAATGTTAATATTCAATTATTATCATTTATTGGTTGATTAGTCATGCTTGTCCAGTTTAAAGCATTGACTATTGTTTGCTGATTGATTATTTATGCTTGGCCAGTTTATGAGCACCTTTTGGTTTGATTTAGATTAGATATGGACAACTTGTGAATTTAGTTTCATGATTTTACTATTAGGTGTTCGTTAATAATGTAGGTTAACAAGTTTACGTTGTTAAAAGGAAATTATTCATGAAGGAATGATTTTATGTAAAGATGATTTTATAATTTGGGTTTATAAACTGTGTTTTATAAATGAGGAGGATCTTTAAGAATTAAAATTCTAGTGTCTTTGAAAAAGATTCTAAATGATTTTTGGAAAAAGTAATAATGGTATTAATTGAAAGTATTTATAAGTATAATTATTTCGAAGAGAATTTTAAATAAGGAATATTTTCTTTGGATAGTTCGGGGAATGAGTCCACGAGGAGGATGAGGAAAGGAAAAGATGGTATGCGAAGCTCAGTATGTGTCAGTAGCAGGCAAGGCTAGGCTTTTTAGGAGTTTCCTAGACCTAAAGCATGGAGATACAACTTTAGAATAGTACATGAACAAGTTTAATGAGTTGTCGCGATTGGTACCAGGACTAGTAGATACCCCATTTAGAAAGAATGAGATTTTCATAGCAGGAATGAGACCAAAATATCATAGGAGGATGACAACACGCGTCAATGGGACTTTCGTTGACCTTATAGAGATGGGTTTGCGTTATGAAATCTTAGATCAAAAGAAGCTAGCGCCCATAACAAGTAGCATCATCAATAGTAACAAGCCCAGAAGGAGGAGATTTTTGCCATATTGGAAGAAGCTTCAGGAGGGAAAATTGGAAGAGAATATTATTTGTTTCATGTGTCATAAGAAAAGAAATCCTTCTAAATATTGTACATATGAAGGGAAGGGACAAGTGGTTCCTATAGATCGAAGGAAACATTGCTTCATCTGCTAAGAGCCAGGGCAAATCAAGAATTTCCCACCGATGCAGAGGGGACAACAAGATGGGGGATTTACCAAGAGGGAGGAACCATCCACCTCGAAAGGGATAAAATGGAAAAGGATTACGTGGGAAGATTTTAGGAACCTCTAGTTTGGACGGGTATTTTAGTAGGCACCCTTGGTTTTACTATCTGTTTCTAGTAGTCACGTCTAGTATGTACCCATGGATGCATTTTGGTATTATATGTAGTTGTTGGCGGCTTTCCTTTAAAATTCTTTCTTTTTAACTTAGAGAGTAGTTAATTGATAGTGAATATTAGGCACGCATCCCTAAAATCAAACTTAATTCACTAAAACTCCTCCTGCAAGAAAACATACTTTGCAGGTCCCTATTTTTCATTTCGACTGTTTTTTCCCTATAATACCCCTCCGCTTCTTGCACGATTGATTTTAATAACGAGTTTATCTTACTTGATTTCATCTTCTTCTTCATTGGTGAACTTATGTTTCTTGATTTCATCTTCTTTTTCAATGGCGAGCTCAGCTTTCTCGATTTTAATGGAAAACTGTAATTATACACAATAGTTGCAGAAATGTCTACTACTATATGCAATAGTTGTAGACAATTCTGCAACTATAGCATATAGTTGCATTTCTGCAAATATGCAATAGTTGCAGAAATGTCTGCAACTATATGCAATAGTTACAGACAATTCTGCAACTATAGCATATAGTTGCATTTCTGCAAATATGCAATAGTTGCAGAAATGTCTACAACTATATGCAATAGTTGTAGACATTTCTACAACTATACCATATAGTTGCAGGAATTTCTGCAACTATATGCAATAGTTGCAGACATTTCTGCAACTATACCATATAGTTGCAGAAATGTCTGCAATTATTTGCAAATTTTGTAAATTTGACAAAAAAATCGAAATTTTTTAAAATTTGCTGAATTGTCTGCAAATATTTGAAATAATTGCACCTTTACTACAAATATGAATTTTTGGTATCAACAATGGATCTCATTTTAAAGATTATAAAATTTGTGATTTTTTTTGAAAACGGTATGTTGATCCTGTTTTTCTACATAAAGTTATACGCGTTTGAAATGTTAAAAACATAAAGGGTATTTGAGTCTTTTTGCGTGCGCGAATTTGAAAATAGGGACCGAAAATGTAAGTTTTATTTGGGAAGGATGTATTCTCTATTTTGAAACTTATTAGGGATGTGATGTAACGACCCCGAATTTTCCAATTCGTCCAGGAGCGGAATGAAGTTTTTGACATTTGAAATGTGAATATTTAACTTAGTTTAAATATTCGAATGATAATTTAATTTGAAATATCAGAATGAATTTGGCGATTAAATTATTGAATTTAATTATTGAAACTAGGTAAAAATTTGTATCTTCAGTTTTAAGCTGAATAAAAATAATATGAAGGCTTGGAAAATTCATATTAATAATACTGAAGATAATAGAAGCTTCAGAATTGGATTTGAAACTGTTTTGTTCAGATTTGAAATTTTATCGTTTAAATCGATATTTGAAAATTGCGTTCCGAGGCACAGTCTCGGAATTCGACGAAACCAGTTTCATTGGATCCATAATATTGTATTATTATCGGATTTCAATTTTTGTAGTGATTGGAGTTGTTGTGTGAGCGTGCGATATATAAACGCGCTGAAATTATATTGAAATTCAATATTTTAACTAGGTCCAAAAAGCTATCTTTTCCATACGATCGAATTTGGACTCGAAACCTTTTCCATTGCGTTCAAAATAGGGGTATAACATTACGAATGCCTAGCGGCACGGCTTGGTAGGAAGTCGGAATTTTTTTACTTCGTTTTGAGTCGATTCGAATTTGAATTTAAATAAATGGATACATTGTTTAACCAGTTGAAATTCTTTCACTTCGTGTTACTATAGCAAGTGGAGAGAATCACGCAACCATCTTTTCTTGTCCCCCTTTTAGCTGATAGCACGCAAACATCTTTTCCATTTTATTTCATTTCAAACGAAAAAAAAATCGCTCGGCTTCATTTCAAAATTTTAATGGCCAAAGCCCTTTCATTCCTCACGAGAAAAATAAATAAATAAAAAAATTCAAATTAATGGCAACGTACGTTTTCCCTCCCCTCTTCAGTCCGAGAATCGATTTCAATTCCGAATTGATTCACGAGAGATCGAAGGCAACCAAGTGAGGCCGCGTGTTCGTATTCGTTCATCAGGAGGCGACCGTGGCGACAAGGCAACGTCGCGAACGTGATTTGGGGCTCAAGCGAGCCGCGTGTTGTCAGGGAAGGATAGCGATGGAGGCTTCCTTTGTGAGGCAGTGGGGACTCGCTGAGGCGTCGACAAATTAGTAGGTGAGGTCGCGATTCTGGTCATGGCGCACGTACGCGTGGACTTTGGGGGGGTCGTGATGTAGAAGTTATGCTGGTGGCAAGCATCGGCATTGCTAGTCGAGGTAATTCTGGTAATTTATTTTAGTCTAGTTTTTTTTATATACCAAATCTAATTTTTAGTTACCTCTGAATTAATTTAGTTAATAATAGAAGTTTTAAAGTTTTTATTAAATCCAGAAAAACGAAGTTACTGTTTTTACAAAAATATTTATATATATATATTAAGGGCAAAAGGATTTTACAGTAAGATGTTTCCTTGATTTAAATTTATATATATATGTATGGGAATATGTATACAGTAAGAATATATAAATGAATATAAACTGTAAAACAGAAAATAATATATATATATATATATAAGATTTAGAAAAATAGAAATTTTTAAATGATAATTTAGATTATTATAGGCATATATATTTATATAGTTTGGAATCTATATGGACCATTTTCATATGTATATGTGTTTTAAGAAATAAAGATAAGAATAACTATACATATATATATTTAACTTATTAGTTAATTTTTAAAATAATAGGTTGTGGAGATTAATTTGTTTTATCAACTTATTTGATTATTTTAACTACTAAAAGATTTTTTTTAAGAAAAATTTAATCGTTGTTAATTAAATTCATCAACTGGAAATTTATTTATCCGATTATCACAAATATTAATAAATTGTATAATTGTTTATACAAGGTTTAAAACCGTGAAGAAATGGTCAAAATGGATTGCAAAATTAAAGTAAAGGTGAGATCTTTTCACTCAAACAAAGGGTTTATTTAATTTTAAATAGTTATATTTAAAATTATTGAATGTGTTGATTGATTGCTGTTTGGATGTGATATTAGATATAGTAGGATATATCTATATATATAGCAATACATATATTGGAATATGTATATATTGGTGATTGATCTTCCCGCATTATATAGCGGATGAGACCCTATTGTGCCGCATAATAGCGGATGATATTTTATAAATCCCATATACCGCGATATTCCACCTCGAAGTGGAATTGGTATTGTGCTAACATCTGTGGATGCAGGGAAACAGGTTGGAGGGATCCAACAGGATTCCTCAAAACATTTGAATTGGTTTCATATGTTGTGTGTTGATTATTTATAATCTGTGTATGATTATATCTGTGTTTGAATTGTTGAAGGCTAAAATTTAGCCGAATGTATTTTTGGTATCGTTGGATACCAGAAATAAATGAAATTGGATTTTTTTTTGAAATTAAAATTGGAAATTTTAAGTAAATTCTTTTGAAAGAATTGGTTGAATTTCAAAGAAGGAATTTTAAAAGCGTAAAGTTGATTTTTATAATCTTGTCGAATTATTTCCAAAGTATGGGAAAAGATTTTTATAAATGGATTTTGAATAGTATTATTCCAAAGTTGGAAAATTTATTGAAAATGGAATTTTAAAGGGTTTGGAAAAGATTAAGGAATTTATTTTTAAAAGTGAAAAATTTCTAGAAATCCAATTTGAAATTGATTTGGTATTTGAAAAATAAATCTTTGGGAAATCGATATGAAAATTAATTTGGTGTTTGAATGAAAATTGATTTTTGGTGTTGAGAATAAATTTGGAAATCGATTTGTAAAATGATTTGGTATTTGGGATTAAAATTAGAATCAATTTGAAATTTGATTCGGTGTTGAAGTAAATTTAGAAATCAATTTTGAATTTGATTTGGGGTTTGAAGTAAAATTGAGAAATCAATTTCAAAGTTGATTTGGTGTTGAAAGTGAATATTTGGGAAATCGATTTGAAAATCGTATAAAAAGTGAATATTTGAGAATGTAAATTCAGAATAGAATTTATAAAGGAAAGGGGAATTTGTTTTAAAAATAAACACAGATTTATTTTTAAAGTGTGGAAATATATTTACAGATTTGGGATGTAAATTTGAAATAAATCGATAAGGATTTATTTAATTGGTTTAAATGAACCATTTTGTGATGAAGTGTGAAAAGGGATTTGAAATTGTTTTCAAAGTGATGAAGTGTGAAATGTGATATGAAATTCGTTTTCAAATGTTGAAGTGTGGAAAATTGTATCTTATGAAGATATTTGAAATTAAATAATTTGGGAAAAATTATTTAAATTGGTTGATTGTTGTGATATGTGGTTGATAGTTAAATAATCGACTATCAATATTTGTCTTTGAATTGGCACTTGATTTGATTTTTTAAAACAAACGCTCACTATTCGGGTTAGCCGGGAAAAGACCTTTGTGTCATATAACTCATTCCGAATTAGTGATATGACGATATGGATCATATTGAAAACCGGTGGTGAAGACCGGATATTTTCGAAAATTAAAGGACAACTTGTCGAATGTCTCTGCACCGAGTTGCTCCGGTATAGAGATTTATATCACTCTTTTTGTGATGGGAAGTTCGGACGTGATTAGTGAATACCCGGATTGCAAGGGCTTCTTTGGAAGTGCCTTCGGTTCCGTTCGTTCCCGGAATGGACTTGTATGGATGTGTGTCTGACATTACACTTTGAGATGTAAAGCTGGTTTTTATCAAATACATTTCTGTTGGTGGCGGAGAATTTATTCTCTTAGCTTAACACCCTTCTCTGAGACGTACGATCTCAGAGGTTATGTATTTGATGGTTACTAGTGATACATGTAATGACCCGCCACTCATTCCACAGAATGACGCATCATTAATAAGAAAGAAAGGGGTAGAAAATAGAAAAGAAGAGAAGAAAGAAAGAAACAACAACAACGATCTCACAGCGGAACGAATAAATTATATTAATAACATCAACTATTACAAAGTATACAACACTTATCAGAGTTTACACAACTATACAACACATACTAGACAGTTATAAACATCTGTCTAGATATTACAACTCAAATACAATACAAGACTCTAACACAGATATCAACACAGCGGAATACTATATCTACGAACGCCGAAGCCTCCTGCTCCATTGCTCCTCCACAATTCGTCAAAGCTAAACCTGAATCCCTTGGCTACTCGTAAAAATTTGAGTACCCAAGAGTTTATAAAACAGAAATAAACAACTTGGGTCAGACATGGGTCTGGTGTGAGTAACAGGTTAAACTTGTTTAACTTTGAAAACCATTTGGAAAGAAAAGGTATCTCGTAAGACTTCCCGCACATAAACACGGAAAAGTTTTTACCTTACGATAACCAAAACATTTGATAGGAAATTCGATTGTATTATAATAGGGTCTAGGGTTTTCAAATAAATATGAAATAGCCGAAATTGTTACATTATTAAATTCCAGCATACATAAGTATACAATCAAGTCCGTTATCACTTATTGGAATTTGGATTTCCATACAATGACAGAGCTACCGGGGTACCGCTCATCACAGTACGGGGCCTAGATCACCGTACCGAGGATCACTCCCAATCCCCTGCAACACAAAGCCGGAACCATCCCTTACTGGATAATTCCGAATAAAATCACCCCACAGATGGCCGTCGCCAACTGCACCACTAAGCCGAAATAAAAGAAGGAACTCTCTAGACAGGGATGACCTTACTCTCAGTGGGTGCTACCCACGAAGCCTTGCTGCACCTCCCCTGTTTTAGCCATTCCCGGTTGATGAGGCTTGAGGCTACGATTTACCTTTAAATCAGAACACATCACTTAGAATGCTCATCGCCCTCCTGACGATGTGTTGAAAGCATTCAATCCATACAAGTTCGTTCCGGGTTCGAACGAAACCGAAGGCATTATCTCGTTACACTCGTATTGGAATCATCCTCAGAGTTAACGACAATAACCCTTGCACTCTGAATCTTCATCTTCACTTGAGATTCACGACCTATCGTTAATTTGGATCGATGTGGTATTC
Source organism: Allium fistulosum (assembly GCA_030737815.1). NCBI lineage: Eukaryota > Viridiplantae > Streptophyta > Magnoliopsida > Asparagales > Amaryllidaceae > Allium > Allium fistulosum. The sequence goes on from CM060905.1 coordinate 713,711,384, forward strand.
GGGTCTCCAGACCTGGAATTCCGGTATACGGAAACCCGATCCCGGTCTCATCGAAATCCAAAACGTATTTTAAGGGTCAAGTTGTTTTAAGGTTAAAACAATTCAATTCTTTATCTATATACACAAAGATAGATAATTCAATAGATAATTTACATTATCATCCAAACAGATAATTCATATTATCATTTCAATCCAACCAAACATCCATATTATAGATCAGCACATCTCTTATCAGAGATATCAACAATGCAAAGCATTCCATATCATTCAACCATTCCTAAGTAATGATTTATATCATCTCTAATTAATTTAAAGTAAATTAAATTAATTACTTCATTTTATAAATCCTTCTTACTTAACCATTAATTAATTACCATCAATTAATTAATTATCCTCTAATAATTCATTTCAATTAATCATCTTGATTAATTATCTTTTAATTTCATCCAAGTAATTTATCTTTAATTAATTACTCAAATTAATTATCATTAACCACTTAAAGTAATTAACCTTTAATTATATCATTAATTAATTAACTAAAATTAATTAAGTTAATCAACTATAATTAATTACATTAATCCTTAATTAATTATATTGATTAATTACTATTTATTAATTATTACTAAATTAATCAATCTTAATTACATCATTAATTATATTAATTAATGATCCTTAATTACAACTTAATTATTAATTACTTAATTAAATTAATTACAATAAGTAATTAACCTTTAATTAAACAACATTTATTAATCACTCTTGATTAATCTTCAATCAGTAATTAATTACCCTTAATTACTTTCATTAACTAAATTCATTACTCCTTAATTAATTCCTTAAATTAATCCCTTGATTAATTATTCAAAGTAATTAACTCAAATTACTTCTATTAATAAAATCATTATTCAACTAATTACTTCCAGTAATTATCTTATTATTTACTTCCCTAAATAATCTTACCTTAATAATTACATTAAGTAATTATTATCAAATCATCTCCTGATTATTCTAAATTAATTAAACCTAATTAATTAACTTAACTAATCAAATTAACTTCAATTAATTACAATAAGTAATTAATTCTTAATTACTTCCATTAAGTAATTCATTTTAAACAAATTATATAATTGATTATTTTTAAATTAATTAATTTAATTAATTATTAAAATTAATCATATTAATTAATTAATAATCCATAGTTAATGACTTCATTAACTATTATTTAATTACTTTCCTTAAGTAATTAACTTATACTAATTATTATTAATTCTAAATTAATAAATCTTAGTAACCAATTTATTAATCTCTAATTACTAAATTAATTAAGTATTAATCCATAACTTAATTAATATTTAATTACTTATTAATTAATTCCTAACCATTAACTAATACTCTAATTTATAATCCTTAATTACAAAATTTATTAATCCAAATCATAAATTAATTTAATTAATTAATTATACTTAATTACTTTATTAACTTAATTAATCTCAAATTATCAAACCTTAATTAACTTTTAAGTTAAACCATTATCTTTATAAATTGCTTAACTATCGTTAACATATTTAAAACATTTATCTTTATAATTAACTTACTTAATTAAATCATTTAATGTAAGTTTCAAACATTTAACTTAACAAACAAAAGTTAACAAATTATATAACTTCCTTAATCAATTACTTAAAAACATTTATTTTATAAAGAATAGATTTAAGAAATAGTTTAAAACTAGATTTCATTTTAAATTTAAAACTTACTTTATTTAAATTTAAAAACTTGTTAACTTTTGCTTCGAGTCCAACCCGACTTCTACCCGAGACCTACCCCGAGTATTCCCCTTACCTTTACTTTTATTTTTAAAACTTAGATTTTGTTTAAGTTTAAAATCTGGAAAGTTAAACACTCACGCCTACTCGAGTATAAACTCGAGTCACCTACCCCATCACTCGAGCCTGCCTTCGAGACAACCTCCACAACAACCCATAGACACACAAAGCTCCACCGTGCACATGCACCATCGCCTGAGTCGCCTCCGACCTCTGATGAACCTTCCTGCACATCACCCATCGCCGTTGCAACCAATGTCGACCATCAAAACACAAGCACAAGCCTCTGATCGAAATCGAGCATTCCAGATGAAACTGGAACCAAAACAAACGCCAGAAAAACCCCTCAACCAAACGATTCCGACCACCAGAGGTCGAGCGACTCTGGCCACACCCTGCCGACCATCCACGCCATCATTTCCTTGAGTATCAAGCAACTCGATCCACCATAGATGACACGGTCATCCCAATTCCAAACACAACCTAATTTAGGGTTTAAAACTTCTCTCGACCACCGTTGACGCCACCGTGATCATTCGACGCTTCTACCATTTTTGCCAAACACCCAGATCACTTAGCTAGCTCCAGCAGGAACCGCGACCTTCCCGGTCACTTAGATCATCATAATTTGCTCAGAAACCCAAGTTCAGACATTTCCCAAATACGCATTCATTTCAACACTAAAAGTTATGATTTTTGTTTTAAAAATCCTATATTTCAAAGATGATTCAAGATATGTACTTGGATCAATAGAATTTAACATTTGATTTTATCATATATTAAAAGATTTCTACTGTAATTTCCAAATTTAGCAAATTTAAATCTTAATATACTTGAATCTATTTTTAAATCCTATATCATGTTTAAACTAAACTATTTGGTTTAAATTTCAAAGTCTAACAGAGAACACAAGCAAAGATTTTGAATTTTGATTCATTTTAAAATCTCTGTAATCAAAAGAAAACAGAGAGGCACAGACATCAGACATGCATATTCAAACACATCCATATACACATATTTTATACTTCTATATACACATACAAGGCATCATCATCACAGCAATTTCTCAAGCAACAATCATTAATCTACTTAAGTTTTAAATTAAATGTTTACTCACACTATAAACATTCACATCACAACACAATTATCATATAATTTAACATGCAAATATAATTATACTTAAGTTATTTTAAGTAAGTAGGTTACTCACAAACAAAACATATAACAGAAACAAGCAGGCAACCAGAATCTTATATTAAAGTTTTAGAAATATTGTTACTCACCATTTAAAAGCAGAGAATCAGAGCTCCCTTTGAAACAGTTTTGATTTGCCTTGAAAACTTGAATTGCTAGCTGTTTAAATTTGTATGTTGCTTGATGTTACTGGATCTAGCATGCGTGCCATTTTCTTGTTGAGATATTGCTTTAGATCTCATGTTTTGTTTGTTTACAGAATCTTGCATGCAGACTGGAATGTGATTCCAGATTAAAGAAAATGCAGGCTTTGATTTTGAACAATACAGGCTTCCAGATTTGAAAGATATTGCAGGTTGTTGTTCTTAGTTTTATCAATGCAGGCTAAAAGCTTTGATTCCAGGTTTAGAAGAAAATGAACAGGCTTTTGATTGATTTGTTTTGGTTTGAGGAAAGTTTAGTTACAGATTATTTTGGAGATTGAGGAACTTGATTACTAATTTGTTTTGAGAAATTGTTTTTGAGTATACTTCAGGCTGAAGCTTCTTATCTTTTGAAAAGAACAGCCAAGAAAAAGAAATTGAGAAGTAGGCAAAAGTTTATATAAGTTAATTTTGTAGTTTATTAAAAATAAAAGAAAACAAAAATTTAAAAACTTGACATTTGGCACTTACATAGTATTATTAGTGTACACTTGTTTAAACAAGCCTTAATATGAAACACTTGTATTTTTTAGTAATTTGTATTTATTTAAATGTAAATAAAATGCCTTTCTTTATTAACTAAATACTTATGTATATATATATAAAGTATTTAAAAGAAAATAAAACCAATTATGTTTATAAGTAAAAGTTTATACATATACTTTAAAATCCAAATATTTTAAATATCTATCTTTGAATTTCAAAACTAATTTACATTCAAATTCAAATTATATTTTAAAAATCCAATTTAAAGTCAATTTTAAAACAACACATTCAATTTGAAAATAACAATTCTATTTACATCAAAGTTTATTTATCTCTATATATAAAACAATACATTATAATTATTATTGAAATAACAAATTTATCAATTATGAAATAATTTATAAAAGAGATTATAAATTACTATTATTATTAAATGAATTAATCATATCATATATGAATTGTATTCTAAGCTTATATATATTTATATACTTCTTAAATCATATTTATTAAGCAATATTCAAAAATAAAATAAATCTTATTATTAATCTCATTTTAAACCATATAGTTATTTTGTTTAAATAACTTTGAAAAGCTAATATTAAATAAATCCAAATCTCCAAACTATCAATATATATACATATTAGAAAAACAAGAATTTATTTATTATTTAAATTACAAACCCAAGCTTATCTATTTACAATATATACACTTATATATATATTATAAATAGAAATCATTTTATTAGTCAAATTCACTAATCAAATATTTATTTAATTAGATTATTAAACCAATTCAAATTTAATTATCAAAGATCATCAAATCAATTTAATTATTTAAACAGATTATTAAATTGATATTGCCCCAAATTTCCGGGATATTACATTCCTCCCCCCTTAAAATAATTTCGTCCCCGAAATTTAAAAAAAAGGTAATTTAATAATCTATTTAAATCACAAGCATATATTATTATCTATATGCTAACAACAATAGCAAACAATTCTCCCAATCAAACAATTCTAATTATCCAGATAAAATTCTGGATAAAATTTCCTCGAGTTTCCCCAGGTATATATATATCGGGATACTCGCTCTACAGAATCCAACAAACAATACTACTAAGCTATAGAGCTTCTACTCTTATAGATTTACAGAACTAAACAAGATATCAGACTACAGACGAGTCTGACTTAACAACCAAATCTTCCAGAACTGCTGGTTCCAAAACCAGAGATAGATCAAACACGTACTCCCTCAGAGATACGTAAAACACAATGAATTCCAGTTATCCAAACTGACAATTCAATCCAGTAGATCAAAGCACTTATCCAAATTAGATCACAGAAAAGATCCAAAACAATTCGGAGCTGACTTTCCAGACTTACCAAATCTTATTGCTCCCTTTAACTAGAGAAAAACTTCACAACCACGAAGTCTCCAATTTCGAATTTCAAATTCTATCGTCTCTTATCCACAAAATCCTTCAGACGATCCTGAGCTGTCTACAGATCTTTCCTGATCAACTCAACCTTCGCTGATGCTTCTAGCAATAACTGGACCAGAAATAACCCAATCAACAATGATCCTCTCAAGATCTACCAATAATCCAAAACACAACTCTACTTCACCATATCAGTAGACTGAACTAACTTCTCCTATCTGGAAAAGATAAACAGGAGTACTTGCCAAACTGCTCCCGCTGCACCACTCTGATCTGGAGTAGAAATGAAAATGCTGATGATGAACACAAGCACAGACTGGACAACACATTCCAGAAAATATCGGATAACTCAAAAGAATACTCAAACTATCGCAAGTCACTTTTGCGATCCACCCAGCCAAATAAAACTGTTCTCTCTTTACAAATCAGAACAGTTCACACTTGACTATCCAATCCATCGAAGAAATGGATTCTCTCTGCTGCTTCTGAACTTCACCTTCAGAAAAACTTCTGCCGAAAACAGAACACTCCGAGCTGCACTACTGCCACAGATACCACAGACTTCTCAATCCAAAGTTCTTCGAGAAATTCGGACTTCAAACAGAACAAAAACATCTTGCTGAACTCAGCCTCGACACCGAAGCAGACACACTTCATTAACTTGTTCCAAAGAAAACATCTTCGGGAACATCCATAGTCACTGCATCTCATCACGCAGCTACTTCTTCCAGAAGTATCAAGATACCATCACTCGCTTCTGTCCAACCGACAGCTCCAACTTTACTCATCCAAACTACAAAGATAAACTCCGAACCATAACAGTTTCCTTCGGAGATCGATGAAATTCTTTACCACAGTAAAGTTTACTCGAGACGGTATTAGGTTTACAGTCTCGACAAATATACTTCCAACCTCAACACTCAGACTCCTAATCTTAGATGATAAATTATTATCATCTCAACCAATCATTATAAATACCATATACTTTTAAAATGATACTTTTTATATATAGAAAATATATCTGGGTAAAATTATTTCACCTTCCCTTTTTAAAACAATATTGTGTCCGTTGGCCTGGTCCAAGTGTTTAGAGATCCCTATCAATAACGGTAGCTACTCGTATTGACCAGAATCCATATACCACTTAACCGATCAATTAACACAATATAAAACCATTTTATATAACTAATAAATACGCGCTCTCGTATATATATATACACTCAGACTCAAACAGGTTGCTACAGATCCTATCTCTAATGAACAACCCTTCCGAACCTAGGTATTCACTCAACCTAGTGCTTTGATATTCACTTAACCAATAGCTTAGGTATTCGCTCAACCTAAGCTCTGATACCACTGTAATGACCCGCCACTCATTCCACAGAATGACGCATCATTAATAAGAAAGAAAGGGGTAGAAAATAGAAAAGAAGAGAAGAAAGAAAGAAACAACAACAACGATCTCACAGCGGAACGAATAAATTATATTAATAACATCAACTATTACAAAGTATACAACACTTATCAGAGTTTACACAACTATACAACACATACTAGACAGTTATAAACATCTGTCTAGATATTACAACTCAAATACAATACAAGACTCTAACACAGATATCAACACAGCGGAATACTATATCTACGAACGCCGAAGCCTCCTGCTCCATTGCTCCTCCACAATTCGTCAAAGCTAAACCTGAATCCCTTGGCTACTCGTAAAAATTTGAGTACCCAAGAGTTTATAAAACAGAAATAAACAACTTGGGTCAGACATGGGTCTGGTGTGAGTAACAGGTTAAACTTGTTTAACTTTGAAAACCATTTGGAAAGAAAAGGTATCTCGTAAGACTTCCCGCACATAAACACGGAAAAGTTTTTACCTTACGATAACCAAAACATTTGATAGGAAATTCGATTGTATTATAATAGGGTCTAGGGTTTTCAAATAAATATGAAATAGCCGAAATTGTTACATTATTAAATTCCAGCATACATAAGTATACAATCAAGTCCGTTATCACTTATTGGAATTTGGATTTCCATACAATGACAGAGCTACCGGGGTACCGCTCATCACAGTACGGGGCCTAGATCACCGTACCGAGGATCACTCCCAATCCCCTGCAACACAAAGCCGGAACCATCCCTTACTGGATAATTCCGAATAAAATCACCCCACAGATGGCCGTCGCCAACTGCACCACTAAGCCGAAATAAAAGAAGGAACTCTCTAGACAGGGATGACCTTACTCTCAGTGGGTGCTACCCACGAAGCCTTGCTGCACCTCCCCTGTTTTAGCCATTCCCGGTTGATGAGGCTTGAGGCTACGATTTACCTTTAAATCAGAACACATCACTTAGAATGCTCATCGCCCTCCTGACGATGTGTTGAAAGCATTCAATCCATACAAGTTCGTTCCGGGTTCGAACGAAACCGAAGGCATTATCTCGTTACACTCGTATTGGAATCATCCTCAGAGTTAACGACAATAACCCTTGCACTCTGAATCTTCATCTTCACTTGAGATTCACGACCTATCGTTAATTTGGATCGATGTGGTATTCGGGTCTCCAGACCTGGAATTCCGGTATACGGAAACCCGATCCCGGTCTCATCGAAATCCAAAACGTATTTTAAGGGTCAAGTTGTTTTAAGGTTAAAACAATTCAATTCTTTATCTATATACACAAAGATAGATAATTCAATAGATAATTTACATTATCATCCAAACAGATAATTCATATTATCATTTCAATCCAACCAAACATCCATATTATAGATCAGCACATCTCTCTTATCAGAGATATCAACAATGCAAAGCATTCCATATCATTCAACCATTCCTAAGTAATGATTTATATCATCTCTAATTAATTTAAAGTAAATTAAATTAATTACTTCATTTTATAAATCCTTCTTACTTAACCATTAATTAATTACCATCAATTAATTAATTATCCTCTAATAATTCATTTCAATTAATCATCTTGATTAATTATCTTTTAATTTCATCCAAGTAATTTATCTTTAATTAATTACTCAAATTAATTATCATTAACCACTTAAAGTAATTAACCTTTAATTATATCATTAATTAATTAACTAAAATTAATTAAGTTAATCAACTATAATTAATTACATTAATCCTTAATTAATTATATTGATTAATTACTATTTATTAATTATTACTAAATTAATCAATCTTAATTACATCATTAATTATATTAATTAATGATCCTTAATTACAACTTAATTATTAATTACTTAATTAAATTAATTACAATAAGTAATTAACCTTTAATTAAACAACATTTATTAATCACTCTTGATTAATCTTCAATCAGTAATTAATTACCCTTAATTACTTTCATTAACTAAATTCATTACTCCTTAATTAATTCCTTAAATTAATCCCTTGATTAATTATTCAAAGTAATTAACTCAAATTACTTCTATTAATAAAATCATTATTCAACTAATTACTTCCAGTAATTATCTTATTATTTACTTCCCTAAATAATCTTACCTTAATAATTACATTAAGTAATTATTATCAAATCATCTCCTGATTATTCTAAATTAATTAAACCTAATTAATTAACTTAACTAATCAAATTAACTTCAATTAATTACAATAAGTAATTAATTCTTAATTACTTCCATTAAGTAATTCATTTTAAACAAATTCTATAATTGATTATTTTTAAATTAATTAATTTAATTAATTATTAAAATTAATCATATTAATTAATTAATAATCCATAGTTAATGACTTCATTAACTATTATTTAATTACTTTCCTTAAGTAATTAACTTATACTAATTATTATTAATTCTAAATTAATAAATCTTAGTAACCAATTTATTAATCTCTAATTACTAAATTAATTAAGTATTAATCCATAACTTAATTAATATTTAATTACTTATTAATTAATTCCTAACCATTAACTAATACTCTAATTTATAATCCTTAATTACAAAATTTATTAATCCAAATCATAAATTAATTTAATTAATTAATTATACTTAATTACTTTATTAACTTAATTAATCTCAAATTATCAAACCTTAATTAACTTTTAAGTTAAACCATTATCTTTATAAATTGCTTAACTATCGTTAACATATTTAAAACATTTATCTTTATAATTAACTTACTTAATTAAATCATTTAATGTAAGTTTCAAACATTTAACTTAACAAACAAAAGTTAACAAATTATATAACTTCCTTAATCAATTACTTAAAAACATTTATTTTATAAAGAATAGATTTAAGAAATAGTTTAAAACTAGATTTCATTTTAAATTTAAAACTTACTTTATTTAAATTTAAAAACTTGTTAACTTTTGCTTCGAGTCCAACCCGACTTCTACCCGAGACCTACCCCGAGTATTCCCCTTACCTTTACTTTTATTTTTAAAACTTAGATTTTGTTTAAGTTTAAAATCTGGAAAGTTAAACACTCACGCCTACTCGAGTATAAACTCGAGTCACCTACCCCATCACTCGAGCCTGCCTTCGAGACAACCTCCACAACAACCCATAGACACACAAAGCTCCACCGTGCACATGCACCATCGCCTGAGTCGCCTCCGACCTCTGATGAACCTTCCTGCACATCACCCATCGCCGTTGCAACCAATGTCGACCATCAAAACACAAGCACAAGCCTCTGATCGAAATCGAGCATTCCAGATGAAACTGGAACCAAAACAAACGCCAGAAAAACCCCTCAACCAAACGATTCCGACCACCAGAGGTCGAGCGACTCTGGCCACACCCTGCCGACCATCCACGCCATCATTTCCTTGAGTATCAAGCAACTCGATCCACCATAGATGACACGGTCATCCCAATTCCAAACACAACCTAATTTAGGGTTTAAAACTTCTCTCGACCACCGTTGACGCCACCGTGATCATTCGACGCTTCTACCATTTTTGCCAAACACCCAGATCACTTAGCTAGCTCCAGCAGGAACCGCGACCTTCCCGGTCACTTAGATCATCATAATTTGCTCAGAAACCCAAGTTCAGACATTTCCCAAATACGCATTCATTTCAACACTAAAAGTTATGATTTTTGTTTTAAAAATCCTATATTTCAAAGATGATTCAAGATATGTACTTGGATCAATAGAATTTAACATTTGATTTTATCATATATTAAAAGATTTCTACTGTAATTTCCAAATTTAGCAAATTTAAATCTTAATATACTTGAATCTATTTTTAAATCCTATATCATGTTTAAACTAAACTATTTGGTTTAAATTTCAAAGTCTAACAGAGAACACAAGCAAAGATTTTGAATTTTGATTCATTTTAAAAATCTCTGTAATCAAAAGAAAACAGAGAGGCACAGACATTAGACATGCATATTCAAACACATCCATATACACATATTTTATACTTCTATATACACATACAAGGCATCATCATCACAGCAATTTCTCAAGCAACAATCATTAATCTACTTAAGTTTTAAATTAAATGTTTACTCACACTATAAACATTCACATCACAACACAATTATCATATAATTTAACATGCAAATATAATTATACTTAAGTTATTTTAAGTAAGTAGGTTACTCACAAACAAAACATATAACAGAAACAAGCAGGCAACCAGAATCTTATATTAAAGTTTTAGAAATATTGTTACTCACCATTTAAAAGCAGAGAATCAGAGCTCCCTTTGAAACAGTTTTGATTTGCCTTGAAAACTTGAATTGCTAGCTGTTTAAATTTGTATGTTGCTTGATGTTACTGGATCTAGCATGCGTGCCATTTTCTTGTTGAGATATTGCTTTAGATCTCATGTTTTGTTTGTTTACAGAATCTTGCATGCAGACTGGAATGTGATTCCAGATTAAAGAAAATGCAGGCTTTGATTTTGAACAATACAGGCTTCCAGATTTGAAAGATATTGCAGGTTGTTGTTCTTAGTTTTATCAATGCAGGCTAAAAGCTTTGATTCCAGGTTTAGAAGAAAATGAACAGGCTTTTGATTGATTTGTTTTGGTTTGAGGAAAGTTTAGTTACAGATTATTTTGGAGATTGAGGAACTTGATTACTAATTTGTTTTGAGAAATTGTTTTTGAGTATACTTCAGGCTGAAGCTTCTTATCTTTTGAAAAGAACAGCCAAGAAAAAGAAATTGAGAAGTAGGCAAAAGTTTATATAAGTTAATTTTGTAGTTTATTAAAAATAAAAGAAAACAAAAATTTAAAAACTTGACATTTGGCACTTACATAGTATTATTAGTGTACACTTGTTTAAACAAGCCTTAATATGATAACACTTGTATTTTTAAGTAATTTGTATTTATTTAAATGTAAATAAAATGCCTTTCTTTATTAACTAAATACTTATGTATATATATATAAAGTATTTAAAAGAAAATAAAACCAATTATGTTTATAAGTAAAAGTTTATACATATACTTTAAAATCCAAATATTTTAAATATCTATCTTTGAATTTCAAAACTAATTTACATTCAAATTCAAATTATATTTTAAAAATCCAATTTAAAGTCAATTTTAAAACAACACATTCAATTTGAAAATAACAATTCTATTTACATCAAAGTTTATTTATCTCTATATATAAAACAATACATTATAATTATTATTGAAATAACAAATTTATCAATTATGAAATAATTTATAAAAGAGATTATAAATTACTATTATTATTAAATGAATTAATCATATCATATATGAATTGTATTCTAAGCTTATATATATTTATATACTTCTTAAATCATATTTATTAAGCAATATTCAAAAATAAAATAAATCTTATTATTAATCTCATTTTAAACCATATAGTTATTTTGTTTAAATAACTTTGAAAAGCTAATATTAAATAAATCCAAATCTCCAAACTATCAATATATATACATATTAGAAAAACAAGAATTTATTTATTATTTAAATTACAAACCCAAGCTTATCTATTTACAATATATACACTTATATATATATTATGAATAGAAATCATTTTATTAGTCAAATTCACTAATCAAATATTTATTTAATTAGATTATTAAACCAATTCAGATTTAATTATCAAAGATCATCAAATCAATTTAATTATTTAAACAGATTATTAAATTGATATTGCCCCAAATTTCCGGGATATTACAATACATTCCCAATTTGGTAATGTGGCATACGAAGTGATGTTGATCATTTGTTGATCAAAGCGTGGCTTTGTGAAAAAGCGTGGCTTTGTGAAAAAGCGTGGCTTTGTGAAAAAGCGTGGCTTTGTGAAAAAGCGTGGCTTTGTGGACGAGACTTCGTCGAGCCTCACAACCCGGTAATGGTCGTAACAAGAATGTTGCGGCAAAGGTTTTTAGGGGTAGCGCCCCTAGGGTATGTTCCTTCTGGATAAAAGGTGATATCATGGTATGGAGCCCAGATATTTTACCTATGTTGATGCTGCCCAATTATTATACTTTGTAGATGTTGCTTTGTGATTGAGGATTCTCGGATAAAGGTCGGTGACGACCGGGGGATGACATAGCTCGTGTGTTAGTTACCTAGTTACAGCTTGGTTAAAGCCTGAGGTAACATCGACCTTGTGTTTGCAGAGATCCGGTAGGTTCTCGGGGCGTCTTTCCAGAGGCATTTCTATTTCGATAAGGAAGTTCCTTAGCCTGACCATTTGTTGGAAATCCAAAGAAACAATACGAACCCTGTACGGTTTTAGTTGTAGAACCTGCCATTTACTTATGGTGGTCACCACTGTTTAGATGGTAGCTATAGTAGGCATACAATAATGGTTGTATGTTGGCTAAGATTGATATTATACTTTCAAAATGTTTTCAACACTAGACATTAATAATAATATCAACTGATCTTTCGTAGTAAGCATCTTTGACTATCATAAGGAGAAATCTCCTCCAATTCTGCGTTTGCATTGTGTGTATGACGGGAGGCCTTATGGTAGTTTCATTTTCCAAAAGCATTGCGAAGTTGTTTTATTTTCTTTGTGAAAATAACTGTTTTACGATCTCACACCAGTCATCATGACTGACTCGGAGTTTATTGTTCCCTTTCTAAACTCTGGGTGCCCATAATTTTCCACACGGGCAGCCTAGAGTTATGTAATCAGGATATTCTGGATATTCTGGAGCTTTGGAGATGAGATGGATGGTGAGACGTACTACCATACTTGTTTATTTATTCCGCTGTGTATTCTGTATGAGGACAAGTTTATATAACTGTCCATTGTTGTATTGAGTTGTATATTGACTCTGATGATGTATATATAAACTGATATAGTCTTTTGTTTTAAAGATTATTGATTCATCTATTATATATTGTTCCACTGCGAATGTGAGATTATGTTGTTGTTTCTGTTTCTTCTTCTTTATTTTTCTTCTGTCTTCTTCTACCTCTTCTTTTTAACTCTAATGGTTTGGTTTTCCGGCATCCGATTGCGCGGCATTTGATACAGTGGATGTATTAATGTCGACTTTCGAGCGTCGAAAAGTCGAGTCGTTACATGTGAGCCAAACTTACCCTAATTAATAAAGGCTTAAAGGGGAATTTTGATCAAAAGAAGGCTTAATCTTAACAAGTTAGAAAAGTTTTGAAAATTGGTTAAACAACTTCGTCATTAGGAGGCAACCAAGTGAGGCTATCCAGTAAGGGATAGGGCCGGTCCTTAGTAGCTGAGGTGCAACGTGTTGTAGCCTCCCGTGCATTTTATCTAGAGGTGTACAGATTCGGTGGGTAGACCCTTACCCTTTCATGGTTGGAATCCATTCTCCAATACGAGCCGTCACGGTCTTGATTGTAGAACCTAGTATGCTGATTTAATAATGTAAATTTTTTTGGCTATGATTAATAAGTATTTGTATTCTAGACATTATTATAATATTAGAGGATTTCATATGAAATGTTTTGGTTATTGTAAGTAAAATCTCGTCCGTGTTTATGTGTGGCATGGTCTTACGAGACACCTTTGTTTTCAAAGGTTTTTATAACTTTAAAATCCAGTTGGGTGTGTTTTCTCACGCTGGTTTTCCAGACTGACTCGGGTGTTATTTTATTATAATGCTTGGGTCAGACTGAGCATATTTACAGATTGCTTTTGGATGCATTAGAACTCAGGAGACGAGTTGAAGGTCTTCAGGTCATATTCACATATATGTTTATTTTATGTTGTTTGTTGTTGAAATCATCAGCATTTATGAGGATAGGTTGTAATAACTGTTCAGACTGATGACTATGATTTGTTGTTGTACTCTGATGGGTGTATGTATATAACGGTTTCAGTTTTGTAAAGATCATTGATATTATATTATATATATGGTTTCGCTGCGATTGTGAGATTCTGTGTTGTTTTAGTTTCTTTGTTCTTCTTCTCTTCTTCTTTCTTTCTCTTAACTATATATCTTTCCTTTCGATTTGGGTGGACACGTGTGGCTTATTGTCAGCTTGAATTATAGGGAAAAAAAATTTGTTACAAAAACGCTCCTCCACAAATATTGCCAAGTCAAATCTTAATATAACTTAAAAATATGATCTAAAAAATAAAACTTTTTCACAAATTCAAATTGTTCCTCTATGAATATTACCAAATCAAATCATATCACTTAAAAGTATAATCTAGTAAATAAATTTTATTTAGAAATTCATTCTTTATTGATTAATAATAGAAAAAAAAATTGAAAAAAAAATCAGATGTCGCAACTTAGAAATAAAAACTAACACTAACTACACCTTAGTCAACACAAAAATATGATTAAACATATACAATTTGTAGAAAAAATTTCACGTACGAAGCACATACCGTGACGCTCGTTAAGCATAAAGACCTACTTAGCTAAATTCAACTTCTTGACTCACTGTTAATGCACATGTAGATCGATAATAATCTAACCCAAGTTAGAGCAACATTCTTATTTATAAAAATTTACCGTACATAAAAAAACAAAGAAATAATGAAACCCTATGATCTTTTGCTTTCTTAATTGCAATGGCAATATATTAGTTACCTTTAAATGCTAGCGAAGTTACAAATTCTGCTGATTTCAAGGATATTTTTTGGATGAATTTATACTCTCATTTGAAATTAGGTTAGAATTGAAGTTGAGAGAGAATAGAAAAGAAGCACTATGCCAAAGCAAGAAGAAATAATGCAGTGGAAAGAAAGAAAAAAAATAGGATGTAGACACGCAACCCATACTTTATAGAATGTCTATGGGCTTAAGTCTATTATTTATTTCCAGTTATGGCTTAATTGAAAATTCAACAAGGGCCAATTAATGTAAATTTGATTTTTTTTAACTGAATTGGGAATTTTCAACTAGGGCATTAGCCTTAGCTTGCCTAGTTGTAATGTCCCAGCTCCAGTGATCAAAATATCAAAAGGAGTTTACCATCTGATAGCTCGAATCAATGGGCACAAAAGGAACGATCTCTTGTATACACTACTTTAGGTCAATATAGATACGTTTCAATATTTGAATATATTTGAAATAGTACGTATCTCATCTCGACGTAAGGCAATATACACCAGTTCTAGAATTGAATAATAAGTATTAGAGACACAAATAAAAATTCCGCAACTAACACGATAAGAGTAAAAAAATGTTGCATTTTATATCATATTTAAAAATCCGATACATTGTCTCATGCACACACACACAATCATCACACGAATGCATCAAATCGACCAATATAATGGATTCTCAATATAATTATAAACAAAGTAATTACTCATCATCGCTATCTGCTCCAACTCCATATCGCAACCCACAAAACATATATAGTCATATCAAACCTGTAGAACAACCTCGGTTTAACCCGAGTAGTTGTCGCAAAACTAAACCTCAAGCTAGGATAGACATCTAGCTGTGAGTATAATTGTGCAATAGAATATAAGTGAAAGTGTCGTGTCTGGTTTTATGGGGCTTTATTTT
This sequence comes from Allium fistulosum, assembly GCA_030737815.1. Lineage (NCBI taxonomy): Eukaryota > Viridiplantae > Streptophyta > Magnoliopsida > Asparagales > Amaryllidaceae > Allium > Allium fistulosum. Next base: position 713,727,483 of record CM060905.1, read on the forward strand.
TAAAAGGTTTTATGAGATTAAATAATCCAAGTGAATTGAGTTTTCTCACGCCGGTTTACCAAACCGATCCAGGTGTTATTTTCTTATTATACTCGGGTCAGACCTAAGTACTTTTCCAGATTTAGTTATGGATGCTTTGGAGCTTTAGGAGACGAGATGGATGCTTCCAAGATGTACTCACGTATTTTTATTTCCGTTGTATTTTCTTGTTTGTATTTATCAGCAATTATAAGGATAGACTGTTATAACTGTCCAAACTGATGATATGTTAGTTACTCAGATTGGTGTATGTACATCATAGTTTTCTTTTGTAAAGATCATTGGTATATTATATATTACTCGTCGTTATGTGAGATTATGTTCTCTCTCTTCTTTTCATTCACCCTAACAGTCTATCTTTTCGGCACTTGGAAGCTCGGCACGTGAATACCATGGATGTATTAATGTCGACATTTGAAGGTCAAGAGGGCCGATCATTACAGTGGTATCAGAGCTCAAGGTTAAACGAAAACCTTGGCCTTGGTGGGGTAAACTCATTAGAGATAGGGTTAGTAATACACTATAATGAGTTTGAGTGTATTATTTATGAGAAAGTGTATTTGCGAGTGCTATAAAAATGTTTTATATTGTGTTGATTGGTTTGTTAAGTGGATTATGGATTCTAGCCAATGCGCCTAATCAACGTTATTGATAGGGATTACTAAACACTTGAACAAGGCAAATCGACACAGTATTGTTTTGAAATAGGTAAACGATATAATTTTACCTAAGATTATATTTTATATATAAAATGAATAATTTTCAAAAATTCATGTAGTTATTTATGATGTGTTTGTTTGTTAGGAAATGTTAATATTCAATTATTATCATTTATTGGTTGATTAGTCATGCTTGTCCAGTTTAAAGCATTGACTATTGTTTGCTGATTGATTATTTATGCTTGGCCAGTTTATGAGCACCTTTTGGTTTGATTTAGATTAGATATGGACAACTTGTGAATTTAGTTTCATGATTTTACTATTAGGTGTTCGTTAATAATGTAGGTTAACAAGTTTACGTTGTTAAAAGAAAATTATTCATGAAGGAATGATTTTATGTAAAGATGATTTTATAATTTGGGTTTATAAACTGTGTTTTATAAATGAGGAGGATCTTTAAGAATTTAAATTCTAGTGTCTTTGAAAAAGATTCTAAATGATTTTTGGAAAAAGTAATAATGGTATTACTTGAAAGTATTTATAAGTATAATTATTTCCAAGAGAATTTTAAATAAGGAATATTTTCTTTGGATAGTTCGGGGAATGAGTCCACGAGGAGGATGAGGAAAGGAAAAGATGGTATGCGAAGCTCAGTATGTGTCAGTAGCAGGCAAGGCTAGGCTTTTTAGGAGTTTCCTAGACCTAAAGCATGGAGATACAACTTTAGAATAGTACATGAACAAGTTTAATGAGTTGTCGCAATTGGTACCAGGACTAGTAGATACCCCATTTAGAAAGAATGAGATTTTCATAGCAGGAATGAGACCAAAATATCATAGGAGGATGACAACACGCGTCAATGGGACTTTCGATGACCTTATAGAGATGGGCTTGCGTTATGAAATCTTAGATCAAAAGAAGCTAGCGCCCATAACAAGTAGCATCATCAATAGTAACAAGCCCAAAAGTAGGAGATTTTTGCCATATTGGAAGAAGCTTCAGGAGGGAAAATTGGAAGAGAATATTATTTGTTTCATGTGTCATAAGAAAAGAAATCCTTCTAAATATTGTACATATGAAGGGAAGGGACAAGTGGTTCCTATAGATCAAAGGAAACATTGCTTCATCTGCTAAGAGCCAGGGCAAATCAAGAATTTCCCACCGATGCAGAGGGGACAACAAGCTGGGGGATTTACCAAGAGGGAGAAACCATCCACCTCGAAAGGGATAAAATGGAAAAGGATTACGTGGGAAGATTTTAGGAATCTCTAGTTTGGACGGGTATTTTAGTAGGCACCCTTGGTTGTACTATCTGTTTCTAGTAGTCACGTCTAGTATGTACCCATGGATGCATTTTGGTATTATATGCAGTTGTTGGTAGGTTTCCTTTAAAATTCTTTCTTTTTAACTTAGAGAGTAGTTAGTTGATAGTGAATATTAGGCACGCATCCCTAAAAGCAAACTTAATTCACTAAAACTCCTCCTGCAAGAAAACATACTTTGCAGGTCCCTATTTTTCATTTCGACTGTTTTTTCCCTATAATACCCCTCCGCTTCTTGCACGATTGATTTTAATAACGAGTATATCTTACTTGATTTCATCTTCTTCTTCATTGGCGAACTTATGTTTCTTGATTTCATCTTCTTTTTCAATGGCGAGCTCAGCTTTCTCGATTTTAATGGAAAACTGCAATTATACCCAATAGTTGCAGAAATGTCTACAACTATATGCAATAGTTGCAGACAATTCTGCAACTATAGCATATAGTTGCATTTCTGCAAATATGCAATAGTTGCAGAAATGTCTACAACTATATGCAATAATTACAGACAATTCTGCAACTATAGCATATAGTTGCATTTCTGCAAATATGCAATAGTTGCAGAAATGTCTGCAACTATATGCAATAGTTGTAGACATTTCTACAACTATACCATATAGTTGCAGGAATTTCTGCAACTATATGCAATAGTTGCAGACATTTCTGCAACTATGCCATATAGTTGTAGAAATGTCTGCAATTATTTGCAAATTTTGTAAATTTGACAAAAAATCGAAAGTTTTCAAAATTTCCTGAATTGTCTGCAAATATTTGAAATAATTTCACCTTTACTACAAATATGAATTTTTGGTATCAACAATGGATCTCGTTTTAAAAATCATAAAATTTGTGATTTTTTTTGAAAACGGTATGTTGATCCGGTTTTTCTACATAAAGTTATACGCGTTTGAAATGTTAAAAACATAAAGGGTATTTGGGTCTTTTTGCGTGCGCGAATTTGAAAATAGGGACCGAAAATGTAAGTTTTATTTGGGTAGGATGTTTTCTCTATTTTGAAACTTATTAGGGATGTGATGTAATGACCCCGAATTTTTGACATTTGAAATGTGAATATTTAATTTAGTTTAAATATTCGAATGATAATTTAATTTGAAATATCAGAATGAATTTGGCGATTAAATTATTGAATTTAATTATTGAAACTAGGTAAAAATTTGTATCTTCAGTTTTAAGCTGAATAAAAATAATATGAAGGCTTGGAAAATTCATATTAATAATACTGAAGATAATAGAAGCTTCAGAATTGGATTTGAAACTGTTTTGTTCAGATTTGAAATTTTATCGTTTAAATCGATATTTGAAAATTGCGTTCCGAGGCACAGTCTCAGAATTCGACGAAACCAGTTTCATTGGATCCATAATATTGTATTATTATCGGATTTCAATTTTCGTAGTGATTGGAGTTGTTGTGTGAGCGTGCGATATATAAACGCGCTGAAATTATATTGAAATTCAATATTTTAACTGGGTCCAAAAAGCTATCTTTTCCATACGATCGAATTTGGACTCGAAACCTTTTCCATTGCGTTCAGAATAGGCGTATAACATTGCGAATGCCTAGCGGCACGGCTTGGTAGGAAGTCGGAATTTTTTTACTTCGTTTTGAGTCGATTCGAATTTGAATTTAAATAAATGGATACATTGTTTAACCAGTTGAAATTATTTCACTTCGTGTTACTATAGCAAATGGAGAGAATCACGCAACCATCTTTTCTTGTCCCCCTTTCAGCTGATAGCACGCAAACATCTTTTCCACTTTATTTCATTTCAAACGAAAAAAAATCGCTCGGCTTCATTTCAAAATTTTAATGGCCAAAGCCCTTTCATTCCTCACGAGAAAAATAAATAAATAAAAAAATTCAAATTAATGGCAACGTACGTTTTCCCTCCCCTCTTCAGTCCGAGAATCGATTTCAATTCCGAATTGATTCACGAGAGATCGAAGGCAACCAAGTGAGGCCGCGTGTTCGTATTCGTTCATCAGGAGGCGACCGCGGCGACAAGGCAACGTCGCGAATGTGATTTGGGGCTCAAGCGAGCTGCGTGTTGTCAGGGAAGGATAGCGATGGAGGCTTCCTTTGCGAGGCAGTGGGGACTCGCTGAGGCGTCGGCGAATTAGTGGGTGAGGTCGCGATTCTGGTCATGGCGCACGTACGCGTGGACTTTGGGGGGGTCGTGATGTAGAAGTTATGCTGGTGGCGAGCATCGGCATTGCTAGTTGAGGTAATTCTGGTAATTTATTTTAGTCTAGTTTTTTTTATATACCAAATCTAATTTTTAGTTACCTCTGAATTAATTTAGTTAATAATAGAAGTTTTAAAGTTTTTATTAAATCCAGAAAAACGAAGTTACTGTTTTTACAAAAATATTTATATATATATATATATTAAGGGCAAAAGGATTTTACAGTAAGATGTTTCCTTGATTTAAATTTATATATATATGTATGGGAATATGTATACAGTAAGAATATATAAATGAATATAAACTGTAAAACAGAAAATAATATATATATATAAGATTTAGAAAAATAGAAATTTTTAAATGACAATTAAATTATTATAGGCATATATATTTATATAGTTTGGAATCTATATAGACCATTTTCATATGTATATGTGTTTTAAGAAATAAAGATAAGAATAACTATACATATATATATTTAACTTATTAGTTAATTTTTAAAATAATAGGTTGTGGAGATTAATTTGTTTTATCAACTTATTTGATTATTTTAACTACTAAAAGATTTTTTTTAAGAAAAATTTAATCGCTGTTAATTAAATTCATCAACTGGAAATTTATTTATCCGATTATCACAAATATTAATAAATTGTATAATTGTTTATACAAGGTTTAAAACCGTGAAGAAATGGTCAAAATGGAAATGGATTGCAAAATTAAAGTAAAGGTGAGATCTTCTCACTCAAACAAAGGGTTTGTTTAATTTTAAATAGTTATATTTAAAATTATTGAATGTGTTGATTGATTGCTATTTGGATGTGATATTAGATATAGTAGGATATATCTATATATATATAGCAATACATATATATTGGAATATGTATATATTGGTGATTGATTTTCCCGCATTATATAGCGGATGAGACCCTATTGCGCCGCATAATAGCGGATGATATTTTATAAATCCCATATACCGCGATATTCCACCTCGAAGTGGAATTGGTATTGTGCTAACATCTGTGGATGCAGGGAAACAGGTTGGAGGGATCCAACATGATTCCTCAAAACATTTGAATTGGTTTCATATGTTGTGTGTTGATTCTTTATAATCTGTGTATGATTATATCTGTGATTGAATTGTTGAAGGCTAAATTTAGCCGAATGTATTTTGGTATCGTTAGATACCAGAAATAAATGACATTGGATTTTTTTTTGAAATTAAAATTGGAAATTTTTAGTAAATTCTTTTGAAAGAATTGGTTGAATTTCAAAGAAGGAATTTTAAAAGCGTAAAGTTGATTTTTATAATCTTGTCGAATTATTTCCAAAGTATGGGAAAAGATTTTTATAAATGGATTTTGAATAGTATTATTCGAAAGTTGGAAAATTTATTGAAAATGGAATTTTAAAGGGTTTGGAAAAGATTAAGGAATTTATTTTTAAAAGTGATAAATTTCTAGAAATCCAATTTGAAATTGATTTGGTATTTGAAAAATAAATCTTCGGGAAATCGATATGAAAATTTATTTGCTGTTTGAATGAAAATTGATTTTTGGTGTTGAGAATAAATTTGGAAATCGATTTGTAAAATGATTTGGTATTTGGGATTAAAATTATAATCAATTTGAAATTTGATTCGGTGTTGAATTAAATTTAGAAATCAATTTGGAATTTGATTTGGGGTTTGAAGTAAAATTGAGAAATCAATTTGAAAGTTGATTTGGTGTTGAAAGTGAATATTTGGGAAATTGATTTGAAAATCGTATAAAAAGTGAATATTTGAGAACGTAAATTCAGAATAGAATTTATAAAGGAAAGGGGAATTTGTTTTAAAAATAAACACTGATTTATTTTTAAAGTGTGGAAATAAATTTACAGATTTGGGATGTAAATTTGAAATAAATCGATAAGGATTTATTTAATTGGTTTAAATGAACATTTTGTGATGAAGTGTGAAAAGGGATTTGAAATTGTTTTCAAAGTGATGAAGTGTGAAATGTGATTTGAAATTGGTTTTCAAATGTTGAAGTGTGGAAAATATATATCTTACGAAGATATTTGAAATCAAATAATTTGGGAAAAATTATTTAAATTGGTTGATTGTTGTGATATGTGGTTGATAGTTAATTAATCGACTATCAATATTTTCCTTTGAATTGGCACTTGATTTGTTTTTTTAAAACAAACGCTCACTATTCGGGTTAGCCGGGAAAAGACCTTTGTGTTATATAACCCATTCCGAATTAGTGATACGACGATATGGATCGTATTGAAGACCGGTGGTGAAGACCGGATATTTTCGAAAATGAAAGGACAACCTGTCGAATGTCTCTGCACCGAGTTGCTCCATTATAGAGATTTATATCACTCTTTTTGTGATGGGAAGTCTGGACATGATTAGTGAATACCCGAATTGCAAGGGCTTCTTTGGAAGTGCCTTCGGTTCCGTTCGATCCCGGAACGGACTTGTATGGATGTGTGTCTGACGTTACACTTTGAGATGTAAAGCTGGTTTCTATCAAATACATTTCTGTTGGTGGCGGAGAATTTATTCTCTTAGCTTAACACCCTTCTCTGAGACGTACGAGCTCAGAGGTTATGTAGTTGATGGTTACTAGTGATACATTCCCAATTTGGTAATGTGGCATACGAAGTGCTGTTGATCATTTGTTGATCAAAGCGTTGCTTTGTCAAAAAGCGTGGCTTTGTGAAAAAGCGTGGCTTTGTGAAAAAGCATGGCTTTGTGAAAAAGCATGGCTTTGTAAAAAAGCGTGGCTTTGTGAAAAAGCGTAGCTTTATGGACAAGACTTCGTTGAGCCTCACAACCCGGTAATGGTCGAAACAGGAATGTTGCGACAAAGGGTTTTAGGGGTAGCGCCCCTAGGGTATGTCATTTCCTTCTGGATAAAAGGTGATATCATGGTATGGAGCCCAGATATTTTACCTATGTTGATGGTGCACAGTTATTATACTTTATGGTTGTTGCTTTGTGATTGAGGATCCTCGGATAAAGGTCGGTGACGACCGGGGGATGACATAGCTCCTGTGTTAGTTACCTAGTTACAGCTTGGTTAAAGCGTGAGGTAACGTCGGCCTTGTGTTTGCAAAGATCCGGTTAGGTTCTCGGGGCGTCTTTCCAGAGGCGTTTCTATTTCGGTAAGGAAGTTCCTTAGCCTGACCATTTGTTGGAAATCCAAAGAAACAATACGAACCCTGTACGGTTTTAGTTGTAGAACCTGCCATTTACTTATGATGGTCACCACTGTTTAGATGGTAGCTATAGTAGGCATACAATAATGGTTGTATGTTGGCTAAGATTGATATTATACTTTCGAAATGTTTTCCACACTAGACATTAATAATAATATCAACTGATCTTTTGTAGTAAGCATCTTTGACTATCATAAGGAGAAATCTCCTCCAATTCTGCGTTTGCATTGTGTGTGTGGCGGGAGGCCTTATGGTAGTTTCATTTTCCAAAAGCATTACGAAGTTGTTTTATTTTCTTTGTGAAAATAACTGTTTTACGATCTCACACCAGTCACCATGACTGACTCGGAGTTTATTGTTCCCTTTCTAAACTCTGGGTGCTCATAATTTTCCACACGGGCAGCCTAGAGTTATGTAATCAGGATATTCTGGATATTCTGGAGCTTTGGAGATGAGATGGATGGCGAGACGTACTACCGTACTTGTTTATTTATTCCGCTGTGTATTCTGTATGAGGACAGGTTTATATAACTGTCCATTGTTGTATTGAGTTGTATATTGACTCTGATGATGTATGTATAAACTGATATAGTCTTTTGTTTTAAAGATTATTGATTCATCTATTATATATTGTTCCGCTGCGAATGTGAGATTATGTTGTTGTTTCTGTTTCTTCTTCTTTATTTTTCTTCTATCTTCTTCTACCTCTTCTTTTTAACTCTAATGGTTCGGTTTTCCGGCATCCGATTGCGCGGCATTTGATACAATGGATGTATTAATGTCGACTTTCGAGCGTCGAAAAGTCGAGTCGTTACATGTGAGCCAAACTTACCCTAATTAATAAAGGCTTAAAGGGGAATTTTGATCAAAAGAAGGCTTAATCTTAACAAGTTAGAAAAGTTTTGAAAATTGGTTAAACAACTTCGTCAAGTAAATAATTTGATGTTATTGGGCCGACTAATTAAAATTCTTTATCTTAGAGGTGTCTGAGGAAAATTAAACTCTAGGAATGAGTTTGAATACCAGCATCCTACTCTTCTTAGCTACTTACCAGACCAGATGGGTAAAGAGGTCGAAGAAGTCGACTCAGTTTTATGACATGGATTTATTTTTGGTCTATATCTGAATTTAAAAAGGATGAGGTTAAATCGGATAGTTGTATATGCTACCAGGATGTAGTAGGGTATTATACAAGTTTTAAAACTTTAGTTGTATTTTTATGAAATCTTGTCATAAATATTTTTGGGAAGTAAAAAAGAATTTGTATAGGATAAGTAATAAGTTAAGTTATCCTAAAGAGATAAAACCGTAAGTGGAACTTGGATCAGTTTATTTGCATAATAGTTCTTGATCCAAAGTTCGGGCATATGATTTCCGGGAGTTTTACACCGGTCCAAACTAGGCATTTTCACTCAATTCTTGAATGCAAGTACTTGAGATGGATTCTTGGGATGATGTGAGTGTTTTCTATTATAGTTTAGGACTATGTAAGGAAAACATGAGTATCACATCAAAGAACCTGATGCAGCCCAGAAAGATGAAGTCGTAGGTCGTGTGCGACCTAACATGTTGTTAAGTCGAGTACGACCTAATGAGGAAGCTAACGAGCTAAAACTTTCTGAAGAGTCATGGGAAGTTGAAGTCTTAGGTCGTGGCGACCTAACGGGTTCGATAATAGCGAGCTAAAGCAGAGGAGTAGGTCGCTGGAACGACCTAACAGGTTGCTCATTGACGCAGGCCAAACAGACCAAGTCTTAGCTCGCGAGCGACCTAACATACTGTTAAGTCGTGTGTGACCTAACAAGAAGAATAAGGTGCTACGAAATAACGAGTTACAACCTAAGCTAGGTCGCGAGAATGAATTACGACCTATGATAGGTCGCAGAGAAGGGCTACGACCTAAGTTCAAGGTCACTGAAGAAGGGCTACGACCTAAGTCCAAGGTCGTTGGAGAAGAGCGCAAACGACCTAAATCACATACCGCTTCTTTAGGTCGCTCCGACGTTTCGAGTGAAGACTTTCTCGAGCTACGACCTACGATAGGTCGCGTGAACGACATACGACCTAAGTTAGGTCGCGGGGAGAATTAGGTCGCTGATTTTGGATGCCGCTTGTTTTTAGGTCGCTCACTACTGCAATTCTTAAGTCGCTCATGGGAAGGTCGCATGAAGCTGTTCTTTAAGTCGCTGCCTTGTTGTTTGGTCGGTCAAGTATTAAGTCGTGATGTTGTGACTATTGTAAATACTGTTAATCGTTTACTTGTTGTAATCTACTTGTTTTAGGTCGTGAAGATGTTGTGATGTGTTGCTGTGTTGTAATGATAGTCTGTTAGGTCGTTAACGACCTATAGTAAGTCGTAAGTCGTAAGTCGTCTGTTTTTAGGTCGTGTTGTTTAGGTCGTTGCCGACCTAAGTGTTGTACAGTTTTTAGTCGCGTGTGTTGTAAAGCTCTATAAATAGCGGGGTGGCCTCATTTGTAACGGTTGTTGATTTTTGAATAAAATTTCTGTTTGAGAGCTTTGTGCCTCTTCTTAAATTGGTAGTTGAGTGTAATCTCCTATCTCCACTTTCGGTTAATCGAGTGCGCTCGATTCAACGATTGCTGAAGCCGATTCACGGTATCTAGTGCCCTAGATCAACGTACGAAGAATCGTAGATCTTTAAACACGGTATAGTGCGCTATCAACGTGTTTGAGATTGCTAGAATCCGGTAACTTTGATCAACGGATTTGGGCCATCGGTATCTTCTATTCCATCAATTGCTACTTTCACAGATTCATAGTTTTTCGTTATCCGCTGCTGCATCATTTGGTATCAGAGCTAGACTAAGCCAATCATAGTTAAGCCGAGTCTTGGAGCCAATTATTATTCAAGAGTTTGAGGAGTTAGTGAAGCCGTGCATCATTGATCATTTTATTTGTTCAAGACCGAGAGTTTGTAGAGTAGATCCGAGCAAGTGAGGTTGTGCATCATTTAATAAGATCAAGCCGAGAATTGAAGTGTTTGTGAAGATTCAATCATGCCGCCGAGAAGAGCTAATCGCCATCAAAATGTTGAAGATTTGTATAAGCTAGAGGATGCCGAACAAATGGAACAATGCATTAGTAACAAATTCAATGAGAAGTTGGATGAAGGAATTTGGAGATTAGAGAAATTGATGATGGATATGAATCAGGGTCAAAGAAGGAGGTCGCCAGTCTCAAACCATGGAGGAAACAGAGTTTCGCCATCGGTTACGGAAGCGAGGAGGGTGTCGCCACAATCAGATCGTGGTAGAAGAGAATCATCAGTTTCGATGAGAAGAGAACATCATGGGTATAGAGATGAAGAGAGAAGAACTCCACGTGAGTTTGAACATGAACCATACCGTGATGATGACAGACAAAGTAGAAGAGATATGCGAGATCATAGGAATGAGGGTGGTCGAGATCGTTATCGAAGTACATCTATTTTTGATGAAGATGGTGGTAGATGTACTGTTCATTCGCGAGATCGAGACCAAGTTCGAAATGCATATCGGGTTGTTGAGGATGATCGACGATGGGAGTCGAGGATGAAAACTGAAATTCCAGAATTCAAGGGAGGAATGGTGGCTGAAGAGTTTTTGGATTGGTTGTCTAATGTTGAGGAGATTTTTGACTTTAAAGAAGTTCCCGAGCATCGAAGAGTGAAGTTAGTTGCTACTCGTTTGAAAGGAAGAGCTATGGCATGGTGGCAGCAAACTAAACTTACACGGGAGAGGATGGGGAAGTCAAAGATTGAATCTTGGGAGAAGATGAAGAAGTTGATGAAAGCTACATTCTTGCCGTATAACTATCAGTCTCTTATGTATCAACGATTGCAGAATCTGAGACAGGGAACAAAGTCTGTGAATGATTATGCGGATGAGTTCTATCAGCTGATTGCGAGGAATGATATCATGGAGACGGAAGAGCAGTTAACAACTAGATTTGTTAGAGTGTTGAGAATGCAGATACAAGATATGGTGAATATGTTTGATCCCAGATCTGTTGCTGAAGCACATCAAAAAGCTATCGCTTGGGAGAAGCAAGGAAGGAGAGGTGGTGGTGTGTTTACAAATTCCAACAATCCAATGAAAGGGGCTAGTAACAATGCGAATGTTTCGAAGGCTGTTGCGAAACCGGTTGTTAATGAAGTTGCTAAGACCAGAATCAATAGTGGTATCAAATGTTTCAATTGCCAGGAAATGGGTCACAAAAGGCAATGAATGTACGAAGCCAAAGAAGCGAATGATGATTGCTGAGGCAGAGGAAGATGAGGTAGAAGCTGAATGTTCTAATTCACTACATGATGAGGAGGAAGAAAATGTGTCGGGAGATGAAGGGTATTCATTGATGATGAAGAGGTCGTGTTTAACACCAAAACAGGAGGAGGAAACAAGCTGGTTAAGGAGTAACATCTTTCAATCAACATGTACTATCTTGGGAAGGGTTTGCAAGTTTGTTATTGATGTAGGAAGTTGCGACAATATTATCTCTACAGAAGCGGTGAAGAAGTTACCATTGAAGACAGAGAAGCATCCGAAACCTTACAAGTTAGCTTGGTTGAGGAAAGGTGGGGAGGTGAAAGTTGGAAGAAGGGCTTGTGTTAATTTTTCAATTGGGAAGAAATACAAAGATGAAATTTGGTGTGATGTTGTAGACATGGATGTATGCCATCTGTTGTTGGGGAGACCATGGCAGTATGATAGGGCTGTGCAACATGATGGACGTGCTAACAGTTACAGTTTCATGTTTGAGGGTACAAAGATTACTTTAATTCCTAAGAAGCGACAACACGAAGAAAGCAAGTTGGAGGAGATTGAAGAGTTGAAAACTTTGTTATCATTGAAGGAGTTTGTTAAGGAGATAGAAGAGGAGCCTGAAGTATTCTTGTTGATTGGACGTGAGAGTCAGGAAGTGGTTGAGATCCCTGAAGAAGTGAAACCAGTGCTGGGAGAGTTTGACGATGTATTTCCTGAGGAGCTACCAACGGAGTTACCGCCGTTGAGAGACATTCAACATCAAATTGATCTTGTTCCAGGAGCAGTGTTACCTCATAGACCACACTACAGAATGAGTCCAAAGGAACATGAGGAGTTGAGAAGGCAAGTGGAAGAATTGCTTGAACAGGGGCGTGTACAGGAAAGTTTAAGTCCTTGTGCGGTGCCAGCTTTGTTAGTACCGAAGAAGGATGGAACATGGTGGATGTGCATTGATAGTCGAGCACTGAATAAGATTACAGTGAGATACAGATTTCCAATGCCGAGAGTTGATGATTTGTTGGATCAGTTGAGCGGGGCTACTATCTTTTCGAAGATTGATTTGAAAAGTGGTTATCATCAAATTCGTATAAGACCGGGGGATGAATGGAATACAGCATTCAAGACGAGAGAAGGATTATATGAATGGCTGGTCATGCCGTTTGGTCTTTCGAATGCACCGAGTACATTTATGAGGGTGATGAATCAAATCTTTAGACCTTTTATTGGGAAGTTCGTGGTAGTGTATTTTGATGATATACTGGTATATAGTAGAAGCTCAGAAGAACACTTGCAACATCTGAGGGAAGTATTGATGATATTGCGACAGGAACAATTTTATGATGCAACAAAGAAATGCGTGTTCATGACGCATAGTGTTTTATTTTTGGGATATGTTATTTCGGATGGAGGTATAAAGGTGGATCAGAATAAAGTTGAAGCAATCAGAAATTGGCCACAACCCAGGACGATAACAGAAGTTAGAAGTTTTCACGGTTTAGCCTCATTCTACCGAAGGTTTATTACACACTTCAGTAGCGTGATGGCACCAGTTACTGATCGTATGAAGGGGAAGCAATTTTCATGGTCGGAGGAAGCAGGATTTTCTTTTGAGAGAATCAAGGAACTTTTGACGACAACACCGATTCTAGTGTTGCCGGATTTTCAATTGTTGTTTGAATTGCATACTGATGCATCGAAGGTTGGAATTGGAGGGTTGTTAAGTCAGAAGGGACGTCCTATTGCATATTTCAGTGAGAAGTTATCGGGAGCAAAGATGATATATAATACATATGATGTAGAATTTTATGCTATCGTGCAAGCTGTGAAACATTGGAGGCATTATTTGTTTCATAAAGAATTTGTTTTATATTTTGATCATGAAGCGTTGAAGCATATGTAGGGACAGGATAAGATTGCGGCAAGGCATGCTTCCTGGATTGCATACTTACAACAATTTACATTTGTGGTGAAGTATAAATCGGGGATTACGAATAAAGTGGCAGATGCATTAAGTCGAAGGAATCATGTGTTGACTACAATGAAGGTAGAGGTGACAGGGTTTGATGTGTTGCCAGAATTATTGGTTGATGATCCTTACTTTGCAAAGTTTGTAGATGAAGTCAAGGAGGGAAAGACGGATGATTATGTGTTGGTGGATGGTTTTTTTAAAAAGGAATCGATTGTGCATACCAGAGTGCAGCCTACGGATGAAAATTGTGAAAGAGTTGCATGAGGAAGGACATGTGGGTAGAGATCGTACTTTGCAATTGATTTCTCAATCTTATTATTGGCCTTCGTTGAAGAGGGAAGTCGGAAAGTTTGTGGAGAGATGTCATATTTGCCAAGTTTCCAAAGGAACAGCGACGAACGCGGGATTGTATATGCCCTTACCTGTGCCGACTAGACCGTGGGTTGATATCAGTATGGATTTTGCTTTGGGGTTACCTAGAACTCAGAGGGGAAATGATTCTATATTTGTTGTGGTGGACAGGTTTTCGAAAATGGCACATTTTATAGCATGTAAGAAGACAGCGGATGCCGTCCGTGTTGCCGAGTTATTCTTTAAAGAAGTGTATCGCTTACATGGTTTACCAGAATCCATTGTTTCTGATCGGGATACGAGATTCCTAAGTCATTTTTGGCTGAGTTTGTGGAAGATGGTGGGAACAAAACTAAATTTCAGCAGTGCTTATCATCCGCAGTCCGATGGTCAGACTAAAGTTGTTAACAGATCTTTGGGAAATTTGTTGCGGTGCCTGGTGAAGGATAATCTGAAGAGTTGAGATATGAAGTTATGTCAAGCGGAGTTTGCTCATAATCATGCTATAAACCGTAGTACGAATTTCAGTCCATTTTAGATTGTATATTCAAGCTTACCAAAGGGGCCGTTGGATTTGATGATAATACCACAACCAAGGGGGACCGTTAAACGGGCTGTTGATTTTGTTGATGGATTGGCAGAATGTCATAAAATCATTCAGGAACGATTGGAGAAAGCGAATGAAAAGTATAAGCGATCTGCGGATTTGAAGCGAAGAAGCGTTGAATTTAATGAAGGAGATTTAGTCTATGCTGTGCTAACAAAAGATCGTTTTCCAGTGGGAGCATACAATAAACTTAAAGCTCGAAAGATTGGTCCTGTAACGATTGAGAAACGGATCAATGAAAACGCTTATAGATTGAAGCTGCCAAAGAATGTACACACTTCTGACATGTTTAATGTTAAACATCTTATACCGTATCATGGGAATGAGTTTGTTGTGGAAGAAGAGGGCGCAAATTCGAGGACGAATTTTTTTCAACCAGGGGAGGATGATGCAGCCCAGAAAGATGAAGTCGTAGGTCGTGTGCGACCTAACATGTTGTTAAGTCGAGTACGACCTAACGAGGAAGCTAACGAGCTAAAACTTTGTGAAGAGTCATGGGAAGTTGAAGTCTTAGTTCGTGGGCGACCTAACGGGTTTGAGAATAGCGAGCTAAAGCAGAGGAGTAGGTCGCTGGAACGACCTAACAGGTTGCTCATTGACACAGTCCAAACAGACCAAGTCTTAGGTCGCGAGCGACCTAACATACTGTTAAGTAGTGTGCGATCTAACAAGAAGAATAAGGTGCTACGACATAACGAGTTACGACCTAAGCTAGGTCGCGAGAATGAATTACGACCTATGATAGGTCATAGAGAAGGGCTACGACCTAAGTTCAAGGTCGCTGAAGAAGGGCTACGACCTAAGTCCAAGGTCGTTGGAGAAGAGCGCGAACGACCTAAATCACATACCGCTTCTTTAGGTCGCTCCGACGTTTCGAGTAAAGACTTTCTCGAGCTACGACCTACGATAGGTCGCGTGAACGACATACGACCTAAGTTAGGTCGCGGGGAGAATTAGGTCGCTGATTTTGGATGCCTCTTGTTTTTAGGTCGCTCACTGCTGCAATTCTTAAGTCGCTCATGGGAAGGTCGCATGAAGCTGTTCTTTAAGTCGCTGCCTTGTTGTTAGGTCGGTCAAGTGTTAAGTCGTGATGTTGTGACTATTGTAAATACTGTAAATCGTTTACTTGTTGTAATCTACTTGTTTTAGGTCGTGAAGATGTTGTGATGTGTTGCTGTGTTGTAATGATAGTCTGTTAGGTCGTTAACGACCTATAGTAAGTCGTAAGTCGTCTGTTTTTAGGTCGTGTTGTTTAGGTCGTTGCCGACCTAAGTATTGTACAGTTTTGAGTCGCATGTGTTGTAAAGCTCTATAAATAGCGGGGTGGCCTCATTTGTAACGGTTGTTGATTTTTGAATAAAATTCTTGTTTGATTGCTTTGTGCCTCTTCTTAAATTGGTAGTTGAGTGTAATCTCCTATCTCCACTTTCGGTTAATCGAGTGCGCTCGATTCAATGATTGCTGAAGCCGATTCACGGTATCTAGTGCACTAGATCAACGTACGAAGAATCGTAGATCTTTAAACACGGTATAGTGCACTATCAACGTGTTTGAGATTGCTAGAATCCGGTAACTTTGATCAACGGATTTGGGCCATTCGGTATCTTCTATTCCATCAATTGCTACTTTCACAGATTCATAGTTTTTCGTTATCCGCTGCTGCATCAGAACCGGACCAGGGTTTTGCAAAGGAAAGGTTAAGTGATCTATACTAGTTTGAATGAGAGATTATGTATCCGAACAAGTGATCAGATATTGCGTACGGATGATTCATGCACATCATATAGGCTTAAACAAAATATTAAGTATTGGCATGACTTTTTTCGTATTGATTTGTTGTGATGAAATGTCACCGTCGAAATTCTTTTAAGGGGAAAGGATGTAACGATCTAGAATTTTATCGCTTTGATTTGCGAATATTTAATTAATTTTAAATATTCAATTAATCGTTTTTAATAGTCAAATAGGCCTATTTTCATTAATAACTATTGATAGGAAATTTATTATTCAATTTGGTTTACATATATAAGTAGTTCGAAGGAAAATCGAAAAGGTGACCGAAAATCGTTTTTTGGATTTTCGACTTTTCATCGACCAAAAGTTGTTGGAATGTATTATGCATACTAGTGTACATATGTACACACATATATACAAATAAGAAAACAACTTTACTAATTAAGTGATTTAAAAAAAAGGGACGGTTTGGCACAGGTCCCTAATAAGTTTTAAAATACACAAAAACCCCAGTAAAAAAAAGTTTGTAAATTAGGTCCCTAGAATTAAGTTACCGAATAATGGCATACACTTATGCAATTATTCAGTGAATAATTGCAGACATTTATGCAATTATATCAAAAAATTGCAGACATTTACACAATTATTCGCTGAAAAGTTGCGGAAATTTCCGCAATTATTCACCAAAAAATTGCGGAAATTTCTTCAATTTTTTCAAAAATTTGCGGAAAATTCCGCAATTAATTACCAAAAAAATTGCGGAAATTTCTGCAATTATTCACCGAAAAAATTGCATAAATTTATGCAACTTTTGGATATAATTGTATAAATGTCTGCAATTATTCAGTGAATAATTGCATAACTATATGCAATTACTTAGTAACTTAATTCTAGGGACCTAATTTACATACTTTTTTTACTGGGGTTTTTGTGTATTTTGAAACTTATTAGAGACCTGAGCCTAATATTCACTAAAAAAAAATTAAAAAGGGTAATTAAGTAATTAAGAAAAGAGTGGACTTTTCTAACTTAGATATTTGTGCTTTTGTAAGAGAAGTACACAAGTGCATGTGAAGTTAGGACATGGCATAATGATGGGGTGATGTGTTGGCTAAATTCTAACGGAGGGTAGTAGCTTAGTTTATGAATATTTTGGTAATCTCCCACTTTCTATTTCTATAAAACAACACCTCCTTTCCACTTCTCTTCTTTACATCATTTTTTTCCACTTTTCTACTTCTCCATTTATTTTCACCCCCCATTCTTTTTCTCTAAGCTTTATAAAAGAAAATCACCTCAAAGTTTCTTCTTTCTTCTTTAAAACAAGTATACAAGCCTATAAAAATATAAGTAAACTTCTCTACATCTCAAGCTACCAAAGTCCGGCCAAAAACCTTCCACCAGAGGCATCTGCTTAAGCAATTAAGGGTCCTCCAGGCCTTAGGAAGCAAGTTTTTCAAATGGAAATTAGGTCTTTGTGTGTAGTCAAGGGGGACGGAAGGAAAGCTTGTATCTTTGGTAGATTTAAGTGAGATATCTCACTTTAAATTAGTTTTAAAATTAACAAAATGTTGTAATAATTTACTGCAAGCCTATAGTGTTGTATGTATGTATTTGTGATGTGTATATATTATTGTTGTTCATTTCAGCTTGAAAGCGGATGACATAAATAACCATTGTTTAGATGGGGACAAAATCAAGGAAATGAAAGTTGAAGTGTTTCATAACGAATAGGTTGCTATGAGAACACTTCGAAAGATTTAATTTTATAGGGGGATCCTAAAGGATTCCTCACCCTGTTGATAATTATTTACATATATTATTGTTTATGTAAATGATAGTGATATGGCTTAGAAAGCTGAATTATTTTGAGAATAGAAACAAATGGTAATTTATTTAAGTACCATAGTGGTCATGAAGCCTATTTCTGAATTTGAAATGTTATGGATTTTAAACTTCAACTTTATAATATTTTGAAGTGAATGTTTTCTACATTAAAGTGGTTTAAAATGTAGAAAGGAATGGAGTTTAAAAGTTATTTAATTTACAAAACAAAGTTTGAAAAGTTACAGTTCATATAGCGATAGTCGCTATGGATGCACTTTGAAAATTCAAGGTTTTAGTAAAGTAAAAGGAGGTTATATATTTTAGAGATTCTCTAAATTCCTTCCCAATGTGTTTTATAAAGGTTATATAAGTATTTTAAAAGAGTTTGAAGTTTTAAATATATTTTTGTATATTTAAACAAGTGATTCCGTTTTAAAAGAAGATAGAAATATTTTGGAATATATATTTATGAAAGGCTTTATAGAAAACGTTGTGTAGAAAGACAAATCTATAAATGGTATGTATAGATAAAAGAATGGATTTATAAATGATATTTTTTATAAAAGGAAATGATATTATTTTAATAAATTGGAATAATAAATCACATTTGTAAATGTATAGTGATATGGAATGATCGTTTTAAGGAAAGCATATGAGATTTAATTAAGTGATTTATAAAAGAAGTTTTATAAAAAGGAAGAGATCTATATAAGAAGTTTTATAAAAAGGAAGAGGTTTATATAAGAATTTTTTATAAATAGAAAGATATTTATAAAAGGAGTTTGTAAATATAAAAGTGATTAATAAAAAGGAGTTTTATAAAAGGAACGAAATTTAAATTTTCACAAATGATCTTTATAACTTATGGTGGTATGAAAATCATTCTTTTCATACTTAACACCAAATTCCAAGGTATTGAAACTCGTCTTTATCTTGAGAATTAAGAATGTATGTTGAGGCAAGAATAGTTCTCCAATTTGTCCGATTTCATTGTTAGTCGAGGGATAATACTGTTTGAAATCAGGAAGTAGTGGTAAGTATGTTTGGTCTAATTTCCATACGATCTATTTACTTACACCAAAAAGAAAAGTGTTTTGGGTTTATAGTAAACAATGTTTTTAACTGACAATTGTTTTTAACCCAATTTAACATGGTTTGGAAAAATATGATATCTTTCTTAAGATTTGAGAATATACTTATACCGTTGAGATACATATATGAATACAATTCTAAGTATTAAAAGTGTAATGTTTTATGAATATACTTATACTATTGAAATATAAATATATGGATATTTTTTCAACTATAAAAAATGCATAAATGAAAAATAAATGAGTAGTATACTTATGTATATATTTTGTAAAAGGGTATTTTAATACAAGTGTTTACAAAGTGATTTTAATGAAGGGATTAATTAAAGAGGCTTAGTGGTTGCTTATGTGCTCAGTCATGCTTGGATTTCCATATGAATCTCCGATTTTTTTTATTTGATAATTAAATAACCAACTATCAAATCTTAACCAAATATAACTTTGGAAATATCTAGAAGAAACACGGGAACTGTATGGTACAGTTATCTTCGATGATGTTATACTATACATATAAACTTGTTTTGCTCTTCTAGGAAAAATGATAAGGAAATCCAACCCCAATCGGTTAGGAGGTTATCTCTGCTCTTATGTATTTTCTATTTATTTCCAAAAGAACCAGGATCGAGTCAACCGGAAACTATCGTTTGTTGGTTTGGAGAGACCAGGATCAGATAATTATGAGTTGTCTTAAAGGCACTTCAAATCGACGTAAATATTCAAATTGAAGACATCTTGAAAATGATGGGGATCGAAGATGGAGTTCTTTGAAGTGCAAAGGCTACTTGCTGCTAATCCCGAGGATGATTCTAAAACGGATGTAGTAGAAGTTGTGCCTTCGGTTTGTTCATATCCTGAACAATTTGTATAGATGAATGCTGATATTACATTGTGCTTGGAAGGCAGTGTTAGCATTCCTAGTGGGATTTGCTAAAGAGAAAAGTTAATCGTGGCCTTTCAAGCCTCTCGACTTGGTAATAACAAGAAACAAGAGATATATTTCAAGGTAATGTGTTTCGCTATCATTAGGAGCATCATTCCTTGATCTAGATCGATATTTATAAATTTTGGTATGCGTGCGCATGGAAAAGGGTGGAGCTAGGTGCAATATTTGCAAGCCTAAGTGCCCGAGGGCTGATGTAATTCAGGTATATCATATTCGAGGGGTAGGCCGAATCTGATTTGCAAGGGTTGCAAGGTTTGCAATCTTGGTACATTATCTAGAGATGTACTGTGGTAGGTGGTACTCCGGTGCCTTGTCATTGT
This sequence comes from Allium fistulosum, assembly GCA_030737815.1. Taxonomy (NCBI): domain Eukaryota; kingdom Viridiplantae; phylum Streptophyta; class Magnoliopsida; order Asparagales; family Amaryllidaceae; genus Allium; species Allium fistulosum. The sequence continues at coordinate 713,748,023 of CM060905.1, forward strand.
ATGGAATCTAATCTCCAACATGTGCCTTACTATTTTAGTTGTAGAACCTAGTACCGTTGAATGTAATTATGGGTAACCATTCCAGATATGCTATCGATTTATTTTAAACCCAAGATATCATTATAATATCACTAGGTTTTCATATAAAATGTTTTGGTTATCGTAATGTAAAAACCCGTCCTTGTTTATATGTGGTGTGGTCTTACGAGATACCTTTATTTTTGAAAGGTTATATGACATTAAATAATCCAAGTTATTTGAGTTCTCTCACATTAGTTTACTAGACTGATCCGGATGTTATTTTCTTATGATACTCGGGTTAGACCCGAATACTTTTCCAGATTTAGTTATGGATGCTTTGGAGCTTCAAGAGATGAGTTGGATGCTTCCAAGACGTACTCACGTATTTTTATTTCCGCTGCATTTTCTTGTTTGTATTCATCAACAATTGTAAGGATGTACTGTTATAATTGTCTAGACTAATGATATGTTAGTTACTCTAATTGATGTATGTATATCGCAGTTTTCTTTTATAAAGATCATTGGTATATTATATATTACTCGTCACTACGTGAGATTCTGTTCTATCTCTTCGTTTCTTTCACCCCAACAATCTGTCTTCCGGCACTTAGATGCTCGGTATGTGAATACCGTAGACGTATTAGTGTCGACATTTAAGTGTCGAAAAGGCCAATCATTACATAGGTCTTCATAACTCGTGTTGCAACCCACGAATCAGTTCACTGGGATGGATACCAACAGTCTAGTAGTCAATATCATATGTCGAACTCGTTAAATGTTAAATTTATTACTTTTGAATTCATTTGATCATTCCAAACGACATTTATTCTTGAAATGTCACTTTAAACACATCATATAGCCCATTGGATTAGTTGTGTTCGTGCAATATGGCTTAAATTGCAAATAACAATATTATTTATAACAATAACAATTTTAAACACGACATTGCATATGAATAATTAAGCTAAAAATATAGTATTTTGTTTTGAATGATGGAATTCATGTATAAATAAACTCATATAGCATCGCAAACTCAAGCACATATCTATACAAGTCATATTCAAGGAAAAGTTAATTTACATTATTTAAATAGGATTTATTCCTTTAAATTCAATTTAAATCCCAAAATATAGTTATAACTTGAGTTTACTTGCAACATAATCAATTTAATATTTTAACCGTTAACACACCAATTATTCATAACATATATTTTCATGTATTCAAAAATTAGAAAACATTTCAAATTAATTCATATGTAGTACACGGCGTATCATCCTGTACGTGAACATGCCTTTTTCAAAAAAATAAAGTGAAGTTTGTATTTATGGTTTCATATGAATATAAATATATATAAATAATTTTATTATTATTATTATTTTATTTCTGTTTTTTTCTTCGAAAAGATTTGCACGTTAATATTTAACGTTTATTTCTTGGCTACTCCTCTTTCTACTCTTTTTTTCGTTCTATTTTCCTTTTCCGTTTCTTCCTTAGCTAGTTGGCCATGGCTTTGCCACCTCAGGCCATCAACGACAGAACCGAACCCACAATTGCATCCGGTTATGCAATACAATTGCATTCGACTCCACAAATATGTATATATCGAAGTTGAATTCTCTGGATTCAGTAATACTACTTATGTAATAACAGAGTATAAATTCAATTGAAATAAGGTTGTACTCACATATATTAAAGAAGTTAATTATACTCACAGATGCTTGATATGATCTTGAGAATGGTGAAGCTGATGCTATAAAACAATGGCGTGGTCTCTTTTCTGGCAGTGTAGAGGAAAATGAATGAATGGCAGTGTTTTAAGTACGGTTAGGAAGGAAATCTTGGTGGTTAAGCTTTAGAATAGGTTAAATTAAAATTTGAGGTCGTAATACTTTTCCAAATATCTTAATTTTCCTTTGAACAAATTTATATCCTTAACCACTCAATTACCCAAACATTATTTAATCTCTGATTAAAATTCCGTTTGATGCATTTTAATCCATTTTTATTTTATTAAAATATTACTTTTTAATTTTCAACAATTATAATATATGTTCTATTTTCAAAATGAATTTCAAAATTCCACAAATATTATTTGTTTTGCCACAATAATTTCCAAACAACTTTTGGATACTAAAATGCAATTCAAATTTCAAATTTGAATTTTAAATTAATATTCTTCTTTTATTAAGTTTGAATTTTAAATTAATATTGTTCTTTTATTATAAAATATATCCAATGATTCAATTTATTAAATTAAATTCAACAAAGTATTCGATTAAATTTCCGAAATTCATTTTTATATACTTATTTTATTTAATTTCGGAATGGGAGGTTACACCAGTCTCACATCCACCTTTGAGTGCAATTACTGTTACCGATCAATAGGCACTTTCGCCCTTTATCATCATTAGGCACTTCCGCCTTTTATCATTAAACTTCCAACGTTTTTCCAGTAGTACCAAACCTGTGCAAACAATAAAACAAAAACTATGAACCTGCAACATTTGTGTTAAACGTGCTCCATGCTTCATCTGGTATCATATCTAGAACACTCCGTGTAGAATGCATGTTTTACAGATAAACTATACTAGGTACAACTTTGCAACCTTTAGGCAAACTTTTAACATGTTATTTCAAACAAGGTTTAAAATTCCAGTTTTATTTTCTGTTCCGTTCGCTAAAAATTTTTGAAATTTCAATTCTGTTTTGGAAATTCAGTAAATTTCAACACAATATCGCTCCCGGATTTAATTTCTTTTTAACTCTTTTTAACATAAATAAACTATGAAATTTTTATTCGAGGTTTAAAGAGCAACCGAATCTTTCAAATCATACCATTTGCTCTACTAAAATTGAGGAAGGCTACGTTCATTTAAAAAAAATAGGCCCAACCTTCATACAACCTTCAAAATACAATAGTGCTATAGTCTAGAAAAACTATCGTAGCTTCTTCCTCATAACTGAAATGTCAAACCAAAAAACATCCTTAAAGCTAGTCCCCACTACCTCTTTTCAATTATATTACCATCCATGGTTGTAAAAATCACTAGATGAAAGCTTAGTGGTAAGTATGGACAAAGGATTAATCGTTTAGATGGGGATTAATCAATGATTAATAAGAGCTAGGAGTTTAAGGTAACACATGTATGTTCGATAAATTTTTGGCAATTAGTTTTGTATTAATTGATCTAAATTGAATATTTGGGGTTTTGGATGGGTTAGGAGCAACCAAGAAGGTAAGATGTCCAAAACAACTACATGGATGTTTATATGTGGCATCTAGCTTTAGGTAATGCCTAGCTAGTGCCCAAATCCCGTTTAGATTCTTAGATGAAGTGGCAAGCCTTGCCTAGGTGGGTCTATGCAGATGGTCAGACGGTAAGGCTAGCCTATTGCCTAGGCGAGACATAGTCGGAAGCCTAGAAATTTTTTACAACATAGTTGCCATGTCACTTCCTCTAACCTCTTCCTTTAACAACTCTACCTTTTATCTTTTCCTCCCGCCACTCTTCCTTGAATCTAATGTTTAGGTAATTATAAATCAAAATCCTTATTTTTGTCTTTACTGATCATATTGCTAAATCACATTGATTTTCTTTACTATACTCTATCTTCTACGAATCTGTGAATCAACCATCTTTAATGTTTTTTTACAATTAAATGTATGAAATTAGATTTAAGGGAAAAATCCAGTCTGGTCTAAGCCGGAACCAGGTCAGAATGGCCAGGATTCTGGCATGCCGGATGGAATGTTGGACCATTTTCAACCATATTCTATTCCTTGTCTCTGGAATATTGCTTTGTTAGGGCGAATAGTTTGTAATGAGATATGCTTAATGCATCAATTCATACAAAATTCATTTTTGTCTTTGTATTTAATTATTAAATCATGATTACTTTGGCACATGCGATGCAAGTGCACATGAGAAAATTGTATTAAAAAAACACGGTTTGTAAGAATTTTTTGGATCTCACGAAATGACTTTAACGTGTACGTAATGTTGCATTTTTATGCGTGTACATACACAAATGAACCATTTATTAAAACATTAATGAAACTACGTTATTTAAGTAAATAATTAAATGGGTAAACAAAGTAATCAACTATTACATCAATATCTAGAGAAATGTAACAAATATTAAAATTAGCGCTTTTAGTTTGGAACTTAAAAAACTTGCATCGTCTCTCTTTTGAAAGTAATAAATCACCATATATTAATATATAGAAATTTTTTCTTGTCCGCCATAAAGATCGCACTTCCCATGATACTTCCTTCCTCACAAACCCTCGATACTTTCTACATCACCATTTTTTCATAACCGAAGCAAACTATTTACATTTTGTTTCTAATTGACATTTTTAAATCCACCAAAAAAAGAGGTTTATTGACAAATTTAGTCTGATTCTTTAACTAAGCAAACATAAATTTATTAAATGGTTTATTTTAATGGAATCCAAATATATATTTCAATGCAAGAGGTAAGTTGTGCAATGATTAGAAACCACATTCATAGTTAACTACTTTAACGTGATCTTATAGAAACTGGTTACTTTTTACATCACATGCCTAACACATGACATTGACATCTTCTTTCCTATACATGAACTCTTCAACTGCTCTCATCTCCAAGATCTTCATCCCTTTCTCCAATAGTCTTCGTTTCCAGATGAACCTTTTACAAAACTAGAATGGCATCAAATGCTATTACAAGTGGAGGCATATGATTTGTCAGCACAAAGCATGTCAATTAAGAAAGGGATTCAATAATGAATATTTTGGAACAAATATAATAATGAGTCATCATGGAAAAATAATATATAGCATGGACAACTTGTAACGACCCCGGATTTTATATAAATTTAAATTGATAATTAAAATTAATTTTTGAATAAAACTGTGAAATTTATCGATTAATTGATTGCGAGTTTCCCCGAATTCGAATATATTCTGTATAAATCATTTAAATTTAAAATATTGTATATATATGTGAATGTGTATGTATATATATGTATATGGGCATATATGAGTAAATTTGAAATAATATATATATATATATTTGATTTGAATTTAAATTGTAAATAAATGGTTTAAAAATAAAGATACAAATTATATAGGATATAGAAATATAAATTGGTTAAAATTTTAACAATAAAATAAAAATATAGAAATTCATCTATATTTTAAAATGAATATATATATATATATATATAGTTTTATAAAATATAAGGTAAATAAATAAATCTCAATATCATATTAATAAATCAATACAAAATAGTACAAAATAGAATTTCATTTACATTATAAAGCAATTAGACTTAGCAAAAGAAACAAAATATAAATGAGAAGCAAACATGGTAACAAGTAAACAAGTAAGAAAGAAAAAAAAAGACAAGTATGAAAACTTGTGAAGGAAGCTACATCAAAATATCCTCATATATTTGTACAGCCGAAATAAAGTAAAAATGAGGTAAATATATGGTACAACTAATTAATGCAAGCACACTAAAAAATTCACATCAGCCAACAAAGAAATATCCCTGCTCAATTTTTGTACAACAAAATTTATCACTTGTACAACATAATATATCACCCTATACACTTCATTTCAGCTGAGACAACATTACTTATCATCCCAGTCTTCGTTCACCATTATGAACTGAAGTAAAGATCATTTTTAAACTCAAACAATCATTCAACATAGACATCAAAACAAATTTTATCAACCTGAGATCAAGAAGAAGGCTTCCAGCTAACAACTTCAACCCAGTTTTCAACTTTGCAAAGTTTAAAAAGATTTCAACTTTCAACTTGAAGGCTTCTGGAATTTAAAAATGTTTTAGGTGAGTAATATATATTTATTTAAACCTGAATGTATGTTTCCATTGCTCTGTTTGCATATACATGTACCAGTGTTCTTCCTCTCTGTTATTTCACAAAGCACCAGGCAACATCAAAAATTCAAGTTCTTCTTTTCTCATCAATATTAGGCCTTGCTTTTAAAAACAAATATGTATGTTTAAGTTTGATTTGCCATCTAAAAATAGTTGTATGACATAAAAATGCATGTAGAATGAAAATTCAAGTTTTTTACAGTGAAAACTTTGTTTCTGGAAATTTCAAATATCACGAAACATTGATTCAAGAACATGAATCGAATCCATGGACCAAACTATGATTTTTAAAACTAAAATGATGATTTTTAGTTGCGTGATTTAAGAGTAGTTGATTTTTGTTTGAAAATTGAGTTTTGATCGATTTCCGACGATCAATAGATATGTGGATGTCGCGGTTGGTTGTGGAGATGGAGGAGGCTACAGGGATGCCTGGAAAAATTGTCGGAGGTGGCGAAAATGACGGTGGCGACAGCGGCGTGGGATTTTTATTTCTAAACCTAGTTTTAGGTGAGTTTACGAATTCGATTCGTTCGATGTCCACGATGGATCGAGTGTCGCGGTGTTTTGGGGAGTGGTAGCCTGGTCGTTGACGAAGGCGAGGCCGGAAGTTGGAGTTGTTTGGTGGTTGGAGAGCCGAGGACGTGGCGTTGACCGGTTTGGGGTGTGATGGGTTCGAGTGTTCCAGGTTTCGAGTTTCAGCTCGAATTTCGATCTCGAGGCGGTGACGTAGTTAGGGTGGTCGGAGCTCGATCTGGAGATGATCGGCGATGCACTCGACGTCGTAGCGATGCCGGAAGCCGGTTAACGGCGATGTACACGTGCACGAGATGATGATCTGGGAATGTTGTAGCCTGAAGCATTTCCAGGCTTGCATTCGTGAGTTAACTCGAAGTGTTACTCGGGGCCTTGAAGGGTTGGTCTCGAAGTAGGGTTTCAAAATTTTCGGGTTAAAAAAATGCAACATGCTTTCTAGCCTGTTTTCTGTTTTTAAATTTGGAAACTAAATTTAAATTTTAAATCCAGGTTTTGAACTGAGTTGTAAATCAAAATGTAAAGGTAAATTCAAGTTGAACTGAAATTTAGTATTGGACATAAATAAAATTTAAATTCAAATTGTTTAAATAATCTAAAGGCAATTCAATGTATTGGAAAATTTGGATTTAAAATAGAATTGAATTTGTGAATGGAAATTTAAACAAGTTGAAAATTAGAATGTTAAAAACCTGAAATAAATTTTTAAACCAGATTTCCAAATCTTGAAATTAATTAAGATTTATAACTTAAGTGTTAAAGTAAATTTCAAATATGTTAAATTCAAAAAGAAGAGTGATTTTAAACTTTTTAAAATTTTCCTTTATAACCAATTGTTATTTTTACATGTAAATTTAAAAAAAATGTTGGAAAGTTGTTTTAAACTTTATTAAAAATAAATAAGAATTTAGTTCAAATTTTAATTTAAATTGGAATTTAAAAGGAAATTTGAAACAATGTTTCAACATACTGTAAAAAAAACAATTAAGTCATGAATATGGATGAGTTGACTTTAAGTAATGGAGATTAATGATTTCTAATTTATTAATTAATGAGTTTTTAATGATTTATTGATTTATCATAAATAATGACCAATGTAAATAAATATCTTTAGAAAACTGATTAAAGAAAATTTAATAGTTAATAAAAGTTATTAACTAAGACCATTTGAGTAATCAATTAATGTGATAAAATTCAACAATAAATTTAGATTAATTTAATAATAATCATTTGTGAAATTATTAAGTATAATCTCCTAATGTAAGTAATTAAGGAATTAATTATTCAGTGAAATTAATCAATTAATTTGATTAGTCCAAGTTAAATTTCTTGAGTTTAATTTAGAATAATCACGTAAAAATTTTGGAAATATAATTACTTAGAAAAGTAATCAATAGATAATTACCGGATGTGATTAATTGGATGATAATCAGAAATTTGGGTATAGATATTTGTTATTAATCAAGGGGTTAATTAAATTTATTAATTAAAGGATTAATTTATAATTGTGATTTGTTAAGATAAATTAAGTAATTAAAGGTTAATTGATTCATTAATTAAGATTGATTAGTTAATAATTGAAGATTAACTAATAAAAATTTGAAAGGAGGATTTATTTCAAATAATTTGCAATTAACTTATGATAATTTACCCAGATTAACAATCTATTCATAAGTAATACATCTAATTTAAATTAATCAGTCGATTAATAAAAATTTACTTGTGAATGTTTGGACTTGACTGAATGGTTGAATTGTTTGATATCCCTGATATGTGTTGCTTTGTGATATATCCTGATTCTTGTGTGATCTGCACTGTAGTTATTTATCTCGGATGAATGTAATTTATTATCTGTAAATTATTTATATCTATGATCTGTGATCTGTGATATGTGTATGAAAGATAAGCGTTATAGTTATATCGCTTATCAACTATATTTCTGTATTTGAATCTGTGATGATTTAATGATGTTGCACTATTGTGTAAAAGCCCTGGACCACACTCATACACACACAAATATGGATTTCATGAGGAAATCGGTTAAGTCACAGATGATTTAAATTTAATATTTTTGAAATTGAAATTTTAATTTCAATTGATTTTGGAAATGGATTTGGGTTGAAAGTTAAAGCTTTTGAAAATGAGTTTTTAAGAATAAAGTGATTTTGAATAACTTGGTAAAATTTTCCAATTTAAATAATTAAATTTGAATTTGAATTTGAATTCAAAATTTGGAATTGAATTCCATGTTTGGAAATTATGGTTAAGATGTTATGAATGTGTTTATATGAATTTAAAACATTTTAAATGAATTATTCTGAGAAATTGAATTTAACCCAAGTTATACTTGAAAGGCTTTAACTTGAGCAAATGTAATCGGATTTTCCTGAAATGAAAACTCTTGTTTTCCAAATGATAATAGCTTTCAAATAAAGAAAGGGTTTCCTAGTTATGATTTAAATCGCATGTGAAATATAAATTGTCTTGAAAGTTATGAATTGAGTTTTGATAAAGATATGAATGGGTAATTCACTTTTGAAAAGGAATTGTTTTGAAAGCTATAAGTTAAATCTTTGATTTAAAGATTGGACGAGTTAATCCAATTGAAATGGAAATTGATTTGGAAAATCTATGAATAAATCTTTGTGAAACTGGGTGAACTTTGTGAGATGAATCTTTTTGTAAAAGATTAAAATGGTAATTTGTTTAAACCATTCAAAAAGAAAGTTTTGGATAATAAGTTGTGACTTAATTGAAATCCCAATATCCATATGTTTTTAAATATTACGCTCATTATTCGGTTTAGCCGGGAGAGGACTTTGTGTCATATAACCCATTCCGAATAATGATACGTCGTATATGGATTGCATTTGGAGACCAGTGGTGAAGACCGGATATTTTCAAAAATGAAAGGGCAACTCGTCGAATGTCTCTGCATCGATTGGTCCCCGGTATAGAGATTTTATCACCCTTTGTGATGGGAAGTCCGGACGTGATTAGAAATTATCCGGATTTGCAAGGGCTTCTTCGGAAGTGCCTTCGGTTCTGTTCGAACCCAGAAAACACTTGTATGGTTGTATGTCTGACACTACACTTTGAGATATAAAGCTGATTTCTTTCAAATACATTTCTGTTTGGTGGCGGAGATTTATTCTCTTAGCTTAACACCCTTCTCTGAGACGTACGAGCTCAGAGGTTATGTAGTTGAAGGTTATCAGTGATATACTCCAATTTGGTAGTGTGGCATGCTAAGTGTTGCTGTGTGTTGCTGATCATTTGTTGATCAAAGCATGTCTTTGTGAAAAAGTGTAGCTTTGTGGACGAGACATAATCGGACCTCAAACCCCAGTAATGGTCGAAACAGGAAATATGTGGCAAGGTTTCAGGGGTAGCTCCCCTAGGGTATGACCATTCTTTCTGGAAAAAGGTGGTATCATGGTATGGAGCCCAGATATTTACCTGTGTGGTTGCTCCAATCTCATTTTCTGTGTGGTTGTTGCTTTGTGATCGAGACGTCTTGGATAAAGGTCGTAAACGACCGGGGGTGGCATTTCTCAGGTTTACTACCCGGGAAGGGGGTAACCGGCCTTGTGTTGGCAGAGAGCCAGGTGGTTCTCGGGGCATCCCTCCAGAGGCGTTCCCATATGGCATAGGAAGTTCCTTAGCCTGACCATTTGTTGGAAAATCCAAAGAAACAATACAAGCCCTATATGGTTTTAGTTGTATAACCTGCTATGGAATGTGGCGGTAACCTGCTATTGAACATAGTAGCTATAGTAGGCATAAGTGCGAAATGCCTATGCTGGCTAAGATTAATATTATACTTTCGAAATGTTTTCTGCACTATGCACTAGTAATAATATCAAAAGAGTTTTCTTGCGTAGTAAGCATTTTTGACTATCATAAGGAGAAATCTCCTCCAATTCTGCGTTTGCATTGTGTGTGTGGCGGGAGGCCTTATGGTAGTTTCATTTTCCAAAAAGCATTGCGGATTTCAATGATGAAAATTCTTTTGTTGTTTGTTTTAAAGATAAACTGTTTTTGTTACTCACACTAGTCCCACGACTGACCCGAAGTTTATTGTTCCCTTCCTAAACTCTGGGTGCACATAATTTTCCACACGGACAGTCTAGAGTTGGGATTTTTTTTCCAGATAGTCAGTGTAACGACCCCGGATTTTATATAAGTTTAAATTGATAATTAAATTAATTTTTGAATAAAAATTGTGAAATTAATCGATAAATTGATGCGAGTTCCGCGAAATCAAATAAAAATGTGTTAAATCATATGAATTTAAATATTGTATATATGTGATTTGGATTTAAATCTCAAGTAAATGGTTTAAAAATAATTATAAAATATAGAATGTCATTTATGTTACAAAGCAAAAGAAAATGTAAATATCACAAGTATGGAGACATAAAGTACTTAGTAATTAATGCAAGATCTCTCTAACACACCAAAGTCAATTCGAAAATGTACAAAATGTTTTCAGCCTCCAAGATCTTGCCTGGTAACCAAAAAAATAAATAAAAAATCTTTGGTGTTGTACAAACATTATAATATCACATGTACAAATATATATCATCTCTAAACTTCTCTTTTCTATATATCAAGCCTCTCATATCACTTCGTTCCTTCAAATCTAAGAAAAAACTTAAGTGAATATCAACTAAAACTTAAACAAAAAATTCAACTACAAACAACAATACACTAAATATAAATCAGAGATCAAAGAAGAAGTTTCAGCAAGCCTATTTCAATTCAGAGAAGCAACTCTGTTCATCTTCCCAACTGTGAGTAACTCCACAATCTAAATAGTTTAAATATATCGTTTTGTTGCCTGCTTATCTTTGAAGCTTAGTTTGTTTGTGAGTAAAGCAACCCAGTATTCTTCTTTCTTTTATACCTGTGAGCAAATCTACCTGTTAAAAACTTGAATCTATGTTATGCTTTGTTTCTGTGAAGTGAAATTGTTTTATGAATATAAATGGGATTGTATGCCTGAGTATTCAAAGATATGTGGGTATGCATGTATAAGTACAGGCATTTCACCCTGTTAAAAAGATATACAGACTTATGTTAGATTTAAATTAAATTCCTCTAATTCCAATCCTTTTTAGGATTTGAGATTTAAACAAAAAGTGATTAGATTAACCAGATCTTAGTTTTAAAAATACTATTAAACAGAGTTAATGAGTAGTTTTAACTTGGAAGCAGGAATTATAGTAACAACTCAAAAGTATGACAAAATTTGACTTTAATGATTTATTGCTTCACTTATGTAATCTGTTTTAAAATTGAAAGTTATGATTTTTAAGATCAGTATCATGATTTTTAAGTACATATGTATGGAGAAATCACAAGTTGAACGTAAATTGGGTTTTGACGAAAATCTGATGATCGGAGTAATGATAAATCTCGTGATCGAAAAGGGAGCATGTTTGGAGGTCTAGGATCATCAGAAAAATGTTCGATGATTTTCTGGTTCGTCGTGGATGCGTGGCAAAGCCCTTTTAGGGTTTAAGTCAGGTTTGGGGTTGGTTGAGTTTTAATGGTCGCTGCATCGTCAGGGATTGATCGGAGTCAATCAGGACTGGGAAAAGAGGTTAGTGGATCATTAGAGCAGCTGTGGCCGGAGTTTCGCTCGCTTTAGCTCGGGTTTGTTGTTAAGCAAGCCTGGTTTTAAAATAAGTATAGAGTATGAACTGTTTTGTATAAAGGCAAAGAAATACAAAGTTTTTAAGCAAAGAGAAAGTATAAGATTTAAAAGCTAATGAATTTTTTTTAATGTGTATGTAAAAAAGTGAGTTTTCAAAGGAAGAAGTCAAGTTTTAAAACTAGCATCAAGATTTAATTTTAGAGTTAAATGTTTTCTTTAAAATTTCCTTGAGTTAAATAATGATTTAACAAGTTTGTTAAAAAGACAAAAGAATGGTTAGCCAAGTAAATTAATGTAAGTGATTGTAGGATAGTTAATTACATAATGAAATAAATTTTGGTTTGATTAATGTAAGTAGTTAAAGATAGTTAATTACTTAATGTAATTAATTGAGGGTTAATTGATATAAGTAATTAAGATTTAACACTTAAGAATTGATTAAGCATAATCACTTAATGTAATTTATAAAGTATAATTACTTATTGCAAGTAATTTAGGGATAATTACTTAATGGAAGTAATTAAGGATTAATTACTTAGTGTAATTAATTTAAAGATTGATTAGTTAAGGATCAATGTAATAAATTATTGTTAATGAGAGTAATAAAAGGTTAATTAATTAGGGTAATTAATTTAAGAATAATTAATTAAAAGTTAATTAATTTAAAGTGATTATGAAATGATTATTAATTAAGGGTAATTAATGATAAATTAAAGAATAATTAATTAAATGTTTGTAATTAATTAGTTATTTATTAACCTTGACTATGGATTATCCATAGGCAAATGATCCGATCTAGATTAATCAGATATTTTAATTAGTTTCACTTATGGATGGCTGTATTCTATTGAATGATTGAATTGTTGATATTCCCTAATCTGTGATGTTGTGTGATATATTCTGATTTGTGTGTGATCTGTACTGTAGTTTATTTATCTGTAATTTATATATCTGTGATCTATGAATAAAAGATAAGCGTTATAGTTTATACCGCTTATCAAATATATATTTCTGTATTCTGATCTGTGATGATTTATAATGTTGCACTATTGTGTGAAACCCCTGGACCACACTCTTACACACACAAATATGGATTTCACGAGGAAATCGGTTAAGTCACAGATGATTTAAATTTAATATTTTGAAAATTGAAATTTTAATTTCAATTGATTTTGGAAATGGATTTGGATTAAATACTAAAGCTTTGGAAAGGAGTTTTAAGATAAAAATTATTTTGAACAACTTGGTAAAGTTTTTCAATTTAAATAATTTAATTTGAATTTGAATTTGGATTCAAAATTTGGAATTGAATTCCATGTTTGGAAATTTTGGTTAAAGATGATATAAATGTGTTTATATGAATTTAAACCATTTTAAAAGTATGATTTTGAGAATTTGAATTTAACCCAAAGACTTTAACTCGTATAAATGAATCAGATTTTCCGAAATGGAAACTAATTGTTTCAAAGGATAAAAGCTTTCATATAAGAAATGAAATTCCAATTTAAGTTGAAGGAATTTCAAGTTTGAATTAAAAAATGGTTTTCCAAATTATGAGTGAATTCTTTTTGAAAGCTATAAATTGAATCTTTGATTTAAAGATTTAATGAGTTAATCCATATTGAAATGTAAATTGATTTGGAAAATCTATGATAAATCTTTGTGAAACTGGGTGAACTTTGTAATGCCCCAGAAATTCATGGAATCTTATTTTAGTTGAATTTTGAAAATATATGAATTTATTTGTATAGGAATATATGGAATTAATTGTGTACAAGTGTGTTTGCATGTGTGCACGTGCACACTGATATGGTACAAGGAAGAAATCCAAATCTCCAGAAATCAAAACAAGAATTAAAAAGCATTACAAAAATGATTTTGTGATATGGATATTTGATTTCTGGAATTATACGAATCATCCCAGAAAATAAGAAAAGTAAGTTTTGTTTTGAATCAGTAAACAGATTTTATTTAAAACCCAAAAAAAAAAAATATGTTACAAGGATTTGAAAAACCTGTATGCACATATAGGTGCATATCTTTCTGAAATTAAGGAGGAGTTAAATAAGCCTAGATAGGATATGTATGCAAATGTACATTTCTGTAAGTACTGAAAATATTAAAAAAGAAATAAGCAAGTGAAATTGTAACACTAAAATAGCAAAAGACAAATTGCAAGAAAAATAATTGCTTTAGGTAGAAAATAGAAAGGAGGATTTTTAGAAAATAAACAAGTGACAATGTCACACAATTATCATGACTTGGTAAGAATATGATATATTTTGGAAAAGTAAAAGCGGAGGTAAGCATCACATATGGCCGGGGTATTAAGGGTGAAAAATAGGCAAATCTGAAATGTAGAATGCATGAGTCTTGGCCAGGGTAGGAATGGGATTTTACAATGATAAAACCCTAGAAAAACCTCTCTTATAAATCCAAGTATAAACCAGAAAAAAATCATTTGCTACCCAAGACATTTAAGAAAACAAAAAATATATGCAAGCAGAAAATCAAGTTTTGAAAGGTTTCTTTTCTGGATTAGGCAAGAGAAGCATTTTTCTGTGAGTAATCTAACTAAACCCATGGCATTAAGTCCTGTTATGAGGCAGCCAAGCTTATGTTATTTTTCTACATATTTTTGATTTTATTACTATGGTTTTAATGGATGCTTTAATGGGTGTTTCTGAATGTTTTTGATTGTTTTGATAGTTGAGTATTTTGCTCTGTTTGGTTATACCCAGAAATGTTAAAGTATGAAATTATGAAAGTAAATAGAGAATACTTATAACTGGTTTAGATATGGCATGAAAAATATAGAAATCAAAATGTATATGAGTTGCATTACACTTGTGTAAGTGCTGAGGCTCAAATGAAAGACTCAAGGTTGCAATGGAAATATCCAAAAGTGCTGAACCCTTATTCAAATAGAAACCCATGAGCCAGAAACCTTGTTTAAGCTAGATCTTGAATTTAGTTCAAACATGGTTGCTTATGAACAATAATAACCCACATGCCTAGTCTTCAATTCCAGTTGTAAATATTCTTGTATTTTCTTTGAGCTAGAATATTTGAAAATATGATTTCCCTGGACATGAATCTTAGCTTGTTCTTGAATTATGCTTGTAAGCTCTATGTAATGTTTCATGTATACTGGGATTTAGTCACCTAGCTATCTCATGATAGGACCAAACATGAACACTTAGTAAATAAACTAAGGATTGTGAGCCAAGAGGACTGCTGGAATGCTTGTTGTATTTAAAGTATGCAAGTTGGCACATGGTTTGTTTAAGCCCTGAGATCTTTGTGCAATATTGTGAATTATTTTATTGCAATGTGTCCCCGTGATTCCTTATGGCAGATGAGGCTAGGAAGAAATTTGGTAAATGCAACCTCAAATTGATAAAGTAGGAACTTGTGTTATTCCTAGGTTGGTTGGACTGGAGTTAAGTTAGTTCCTGAGTATTTCTATTTGAAATATATGTTTGCATAGTTGAATGTGTGTACATAATTAGTCTTAAATACTGATCATATATGCACAATATATCATAAACAAGTCAGGCAAATTGATCAAAGAAGCTATGCCAACTTATACAAAATGTTTATGTCTCACTTATTTACTTAATATCATGGAATTTTTGATATTGCTCATACCAGATCTTGTATTTGACCCTTATTTGCTTATGGCATCTGGGGTGTCTCATTTAAAATGGGGCAGCCTCTAATGCTCTTTCAGGGAATGCTGGTTCTAAATAGGAAGCTGCTATGGCTAATGAGAATGATTGGATAAGCATGCTAAATTAGAATTAAATAAGAACTTAGAATGAATTATTTGCATGTAATCTGGGAAGTTTTTATGGTTCTGCTTTGGTTGTTATGTAATGATCTTGAAAGTTTGGATTTATTTAGTTGTTTTAAATGAATCTAGCAATGTATTAAGTTTGGGATTAACCAAAGAGTTAGTTGAATCCATGAAAGAAAATATATAAATTTGAGTATTATGGTGGAAATCTGTAAATGATATATGCCTGTATTTGAGAAATGGATATGTATATACATATACTGTATTAGTTAATTTCAAGTTACTTAAAACTTTAAGTTTGAAGGTTAAAATCTGAATTTTTAGCTAGAAGTACTATTTCAAGAATTTAGTAATAATATGCAGAAGTGTTTTGATAAAAGAAGAAAATATATATATTTGTGCATTTTATAAAGGGGTATACATGTTCTAAGAGATTTTCCAAGTGTCTTAAATCTAGATTTACATTGCAATAGCCAGGCACTAATGTTTTGATGATCTAGTCATGAGGTTAACCCGCTTCAAAAATAGTGAGGTCTGGGTTGATCAAGATGACCAGAGTTTTTGGGTGTAAAAGAAGAAAATGCATTTGTAAAAATCTGAAGCTTTCTTTGCAAATGCAAGTACAAAGACATTTTCAAACACTTGAGCAATTCTCTTTTATTTTTAGGAAGCTTTCGTAGTCCAGAGAGCACAACACAGCTGATATGCACACATATTACTTAATTACTAATTTTGTTAGTGACCATAAAATCTAGATTCTCTAAATCCAGTAAAGCAACTTGTAAATTAGATGCAAGCTGAGGTAACTCAGGGATTAGGGAATAAATTTGGTTCAGAAAAATACAACTATATAGATTATGAAAGAATTACTCAACTGACTTGGTTATAAGTAAAGAAATTAGTGATAAAATCACTTGTGTTGAAAATGATAAATGAGTATATCATTTTCCTGTCTAGCCTTGATCAAATACCAAATAATTAAACTAAAATTATGGTGGCTTGCCATATAATCTGAGATCACTTTGCTATCTCAAACTAACAGACAAGCACTATAGAAATGGTCAAAAAAAATTACTAAGTATAGATTGCATATGATTATGGGATTCATTACCCTGACTCAAATATCAAAAGGCATGGAAAATGAGCTATGTACTGGTTGATTAGAAATTCAAATTCAATCAGGATGCACTCTTGCTAAACAACACTCTGATCCAAGCAAGAGGGTCACATACATCTTCATATGTATGTGAATATATTTATTGATGAACTGATATAAATATATTAGTAGAAAAATTAGGATCCTGGATAATTTAGTAGAATAGCTAAATGACTCTAGGAGATTTATTAATGTAAAAAAAATCATAGTAAAAATTAGGTGAAATAACTAGGGTCATTTCATTTGGTATCAGAGCTATGTTAAAATTATACATAGCTAAGAATGATTATATTGATTGATTGAAGTACTATAACCAAGTGTATGTACTGATTGTTTGTTTGAGTAAAATAATAATTCAGATAGAAAGTTATAGTAAAAGAAAATACTCATGATAAACTAACCCTATCTACCCAAACTCTAGTTATCCAATCATGGTAGGAAGAGGATCTCATCACAATGGAGGATCAAGTACACCACAAATGCTTGATATGCAAGACTTTATGAGGGCTTTAAGGGATGGAGTAGGGCAGAGACTTGAGAACCCACATGAGGAACTTTCAAAACTATTAAAGACTTATACCAATCTGGGAGGCAAGAGCTTTGAAGGGACTGAAAATGTGATGGAAATTCAAGCATGGTTGAGAACACTGGATAGAATTTTCAATGACATGCAACTGGATGATCAAAGGAAGAGGCAAGTGGCCTCAAGACAACTGAAAGGTGTGGCTTTAAGCTGGTGGGAGGTAGTCATAGCTGGGAGGATTGAGAATGAAATCACTTGGAATCAATTCAAGGAGATGTTGGAAGCTAGATTTGTTCCAGCATCAGCCAAAACACTATTGCTTGAAGAATTCATCAGGCTTAGGCAGGGAACTTTTAATGTGACTGAATATACTCATAGGTTTGAGGGCCTGTCTAAGTATGGAGCTATGCTTGTGGCTGATGAGGCATCAAAGAATGATAGGTATATTAAGGGTTTAAACCCAGGACTTAGTAGGGCTATGTTGCCATATGTAGATAAAACTTTTTATCAAGTTATTGATCTGGCCTTAAAATTTGAGCAACATGACAAGGAAAGGGAGAAGTATAAGAGTTTTAAGAATAACAACAATAAGAAAAATAAGGGAAGATATCATCCCTATGATAAAAAGAAGGAGGAGACAGAAAGCAAGAAAACCAATGACACTAAGACCACAGATACAAAGAGAAAAATAACATGTCATCATTGTGGAAAGGAAGGACATATCAAACCAAGGTGCCCAGAATTGAAGGGAGGAGCTTTCAAGTGCTACCTATGTGGTAAGGAGGGACATATCAAGAGAAATTGCCCTGAGTATAAACAACAAGGGAAGCTAGAAAGTTTGGAGAGCAAAAGCAAATCCACAGTAGAAGCTATTGCAGAAAACCATGGTCAAGTGGAAGGTACCTTATTTATTTGTACCCTGCCTATATCAGTAGTGTATGACACAGGGGCAACACATTCTCTGATTTCCCATGAATTAGTTGCATTGCTTAAATTAAATTGCATACTGGTTAAAACCCCTTTGTTAGTGCAAAGCCCATTGGGAAGTTCTAGTGTTTTAAACATGATTTGTGTGGATGTGGAATTAAACATAGGAGGAAATGTTTTTATTTCCAATTTATATGTTTTAAATTACCCAAATATAGGTGTTATATTGGGTGTAGACTGGTTAAAGCAATACAAAGCCATAATTAATTTAGACTCATCCACCATATCATTACAAAATTCTAGAGACCAAAGAATCACAATTTTGTGTGAAGTAGCAAAAGAAAGGAAATTATATCATTTGATTGACTTAAAGAAGGATCCCAGTGAGCCTTCTATTGAAGAAATCCCCATAATTAACAAATACTTGGATGTGTTTGGAGAAGTTAAGGGTGTTCCATACCACAGACCAGTGGAATTTTAGATTAGTCTCATACCAGGAGCAAGTCCAATTATTAAGAAACCCACTAGGATGGGGCCAAGTGAGCTGAAGGAATTGAAGAAACAGTTAGAAGAGTTGGAAAGCAAAGGATTTATAAGACCAAGTAATTCATGCTGGGGTGCTCCAGTAGTGTTTGTAAGGAAATATGATGGTACTTTAAGGATGTGTATAGATTACAGGAAGCTAAACAAAGTCACTATCAAGAACGAGTACCCCTTACCTAGAATTGATGATCTTTTTGATCAACTTAGTGGAGAAATTTTTTTTCTAGGTTAGACCTGGCGTCTGGATTCCATCAGATGAAGGTTGAGAACTCAAGTGTTAAGTATACAGCCTTTAATACTATGTATGGTTTATATGAGTTTCTTGTCATGCCATTTGGGTTGACAAATGCCCCATCATACTTTGTAGACTTGATGAATAGGATATTCAGGGATTATTTAGACAAGTTTGTATTGATTTTTATTGATGATATTTTGATTTATTCTAAAACAGTAGAGGAACATGAAAATCACTTACACCTTGGTTTGTCAAGATTAAGAGAAAAAGATTTAAAAGAAAAATTTTATAAGTGTGCATTTTGGAAAGAAGAAGTGCATTTCCTTGGGCATGTTATATCTGCCAAAGGCATTTCAGTGAACCCCAATAAAATTATGGCTATCCAAGCATGGAAAAGGCCAAGCACAGTAGGAGAGGTTAGGTCATTTATGGGGATGGCAGGGTATTATAGAAGATTTATAAAAGATTTTTCTAAGATGTCATCACCTCTTACTAACCTAACTAGAAAGAACCAACCCTTTATATGGACTGAGAAATGTGAACAAGCCTTTAATAGAATCAAGAAGGCCTTAGTCAATGCTCCAGTGTTGAAGGTACCAGAAGGAAATGAGGATTTGATTGTTTATACTGATGCAAGTGATTCTGGGCTAGGAGCTGTATTGATGCAGCAAGATCAAGTTATAGCCTATGCATCAAGACAATTGAAGCCACATGAATCAAAGAATGCAACCCATGATCTTGAGTTGGCAGCAGTAGTATATGCACTAAAGCTCTGGAGACATTATCTCCTAGGTGCTAAGTTTATTTTATACACTGACCATAAGGCATTGAAATATCTCTTTTCACAAAAAGATTTGAATATGAGGCAACATAGATGGGTTGAGTTTCTAGCAGCATATGATTTAGACATACTTTATACTCCAGGAAAAGCTAATAAGGTTGCAGATGCTTTGAGCAGGCAACATGCAAAAGTAGCCATGTTAATGATAGAAGAGTTTAGAAATTTATCTCTACTTACTGATTTGGAAATTGAGGAAAATAGTGAGGTAAACATGGAGATGATTGAAGAAGGGAGTAAAGGAAAATTAAGTTTGATAACTTTGCAATCAGATTTAATTTTGAAAGTGGGAAAAATGCAAGAGGAAGATCCAGATTTATTAGAAAAGAAAACTCTAATAGAAAAAGGAGAAGAAGTAGCAAACTACCACATTGATAAGAATGGTTACTTAAGGAATAAAGGTAGGGTATGTGTTCCAAAGGATATGGGATTGAAGGAAGAGATACTTAATGAATATCATAGGAGCAAATATTCTATACATCCAGGCAGCACCAAGATGTACCAAAACTTAAAGAGGGATCATTGGTGGAGAGGGATGAAAACTGATGTGGCCAAACATGTTGCAAAGTGTATGACATGCCAACAAGTCAAAGCAGAAACCCAAAGACCCTCAGGCCTATTACAACCTCTAAGTATACCGCAGTGGAAATGGGAAGATATCTATGGATTTCATAGATGGTCTGCCTAGATCAAAGAGAGGAAATACAAGCATTTGGGTAGTAGTTGATAGATTGACTAAAGTGGCACACTTTATACCAGTGAAGGCAGAAAGAAATGCACCTAAACTAGCTCAATTATTCATGAGAGAAGTAGTAAGGTTGCATGGAATCCCTAAAACTATAGTGAGTGATAGGGACACAATCTTTACCTCCAGATTTTGGAAGAGCTTTCAAGAAGCCATGGGGAGTGAATTATGCTTGAGTACTGCATACCACCCCCAATCAGATGGTCAAACTGAAGTAATAAATAAAGTTTTGGAGGATTTGTTGAGGGCATATGCATTGGACTTTGGAGGTAATTTGGAAGATCACCTCCATTTGGCTGAATTTACATATAACAATAGTTATCAAAGCACCATAGGCATGGCACCATTTGAAGCCTTGTATGGAAAACCATGTTTTTCACCAATATGTTGGGTTGAAGCAGGAGAAAAGGCTATCTTAGGGCCTGAGTATGTTAAAGAGACTACAGAGAAAATTGAACTGGTGAGGAGAAGAATGGCAGCAGCTCAAGATAGGCAAAAGAAGTTTGTAGATGTAAGGAGGAAGCAGGTAGAATATGAAGTTGGTGATTATGTTTTCATCAAAGTTTCACCTATGAAGAAGGTGTTGAGGTTTGGCAAGCAGGGAAAACTTACCCCAAGGTATGTTGGACCTTACAAGATTTTGGAAAGAATAGGTTCATTAGCATATAAGTTGGAGCTACCAGAAGAGATGAGTGCAATGCACAATGTATTTCATGTGTCACAACTTAGGAGATGGGTACATGATAAAGAGGAAATTCTAGAGAAACCAACTCAAGTTCAAATAAATCCTGATTTGGTCTATGAGAAAGAACCGGTGGGGATTTTAGCTAAAGAGGAAAAGAAGTTAAGAAGCAAAACTCTGAAATTGGTAAAGGTTCAATGGAGCCTAGACCCTAATGATTGTACATGGGAGTTAGAGGATAAGATAAAGATGGATTACCCTAAGCTTTTTGCAGTGGAAGGTAAATTCTAAATTCCTAAGTAGCTTAATATGTATGGTTGTTTTGACTGAATTGATTGCTTGTGCAATGTTTGATAGATTTTATAAAAATATGGAAATATTTAAAGTAAAAATGAGAAAATTGTGAGGACACAATTCCTAAAAAGGTGGGGTGATTGTAATGCCCCAGAAATTCATGGAATCTTATTTTAGTTGAATTTTGAAAATATATGAATTTATTTGTATAGGAATATATGGAATTAATTGTGTACAAGTGTGTGTGCATGTGTGCACGTGCACACTGATATGGCACAAGGAAGAAATCCAAATCTCCTGAAATCAAAACAAGAATTAAAAAGCATTACAAAAATGATTTTGTGATATGGATATTTGATTTCTGGAATTATACGAATCATCCCAGAAAATAAGAAAAGTAAGTTTTGTTTTGAATCAGTAAACAGATTTTATTTAAAACCCAAAAAAAAATATGTTACAAGGATTTGAAAAACCTGTATGCACATATAGGTGCATATCTTTCTGAAATTAAGGAGGAGTTAAATAAGCCTAGATAGGATATGTATGCAAATGTACATTTCTGTAAGTACTGAAAATATTAAAAAAGAAATAAGCAAGTGAAATTGTAACACTAAAATAGCAAAAGACAAATTGCAAGCAAAATAATTGCTTTAGGCAGAAAATAGAAAGGAGGATTTTTAGAAAATAAACAAGTGACAATGTCACACAATTATCATGACTTGGTAAGAATATGATATATTTTGGAAAAGTAAAAGGGGAGGTAAGCATCACATATGGCCGGGGTATTAAGGGTGAAAAATAGGCAAATCTGAAATGCAGAATGCATGAGTCTTGGCCAGGGTAGGAATGGGATTTTACAATGATAAAACCCTAGAAAAACCTCTCTTATAAATCCAAGTATAAACCAGAAAAAAATCATTTGCTACCCAAGACATTTAAGAAAACAAAAAATATATGCAAGCAGAAAATCAAGTTTTGAAAGGTTTCTTTTCTGGATTAGGCAAGAGAAGCATTTTTCTGTGAGTAATCTAACTAAACCCATGGCATTAAGTCCTGTTATGAGGCAGCCAAGCTTATGTTATTTTTCTACATATTTTTGATTTTATTACTATGGTTTTAATGGATGCTTTAATGGGTGTTTCTGAATGTTTTTGATTGTTTTGATAGTTGAGTATTTTGCTCTGTTTGGTTATACCCAGAAATGTTAAAGTATGAAATTATGAAAGTAAATAGAGAATACTTATAACTGGTTTAGATATGGCATGAAAAATATAGAAATCAAAATGTATATGAGTTGCATTACACTTGTGTAAGTGCTGAGGCTCAAATGAAAGACTCAAGGTTGCAATGGAAATATCCAAAAGTGCTGAACCCTTGTTCAAATAGAAACCCATGAGCCAGAAACCTTGTTTAAGCTAGATCTTGAATTTAGTTCAAACATGGTTGCTTATGAACAATAATAACCCACATGCCTAGTCTTCAATTCCAGTTGTAAATATTCTTGTATTTTCTTTGAGCTAGAATATTTGAAAATATGATTTCCCTGGACATGAATCTTAGCTTGTTCTTGAATTATGCTTGTAAGCTCTATGTAATGTTTCATGTATACTGGGATTTAGTCACCTAGCTATCTCATGATAGGACCAAACATGAACACTTAGTAAATAAACTAAGGATTGTGAGCCAAGAGGACTGCTGGAATGCTTGTTGTATTTAAAGTATGCAAGTTGGCACATGGTTTGTTTAAGCCCTGAGATCTTTGTGCAATATTGTGAATTATTTTATTGCAATGTGTCCCCGTGATTCCTTATGGCAGATGAGGCTAGGAAGAAATTTGGTAAATGCAACCTCAAATTGATAAAGTAGGAACTTGTGTTATTCCTAGGTTGGTTGGACTGGAGTTAAGTTAGTTCCTGAGTATTTCTATTTGAAATATATGTTTGCATAGTTGAATGTGTGTACATAATTAGTCTTAAATACTGATCATATATGCACAATATATCATAAACAAGTCAGGCAAATTGATCAAAGAAGCTATGCCAACTTATACAAAATGTTTATGTCTCACTTATTTACTTAATATCATGGAATTTTTTATATTGCTCATACCAGATCTTGTATTTGACCCTTGTTTTCTTATGGCATATGAGGTGTCTCATTTAAAATGGGGCAGCCTCTAATGCTCTTTCAGGGAATGCTGGTCCTAAATAGGAAGCTGCTATGGCTAATGAGAATGATTGGATAAGCATGCTAAATTAGAATTAAATAAGAACTTAGAATGAATTATTTGCATGTAATCTGGGAAGTTTTTATGGTTCTGCTTTGGTTGTTATGTAATGATCTTGAAAGTTTGGATTTATTTAGTTGTTTTAAATGAATCTAGCAATGTATTAAGTTTGGGATTAACCAAAGAGTTAGTTGAATCCATGAAAGAAAATATATAAATTTGAGTATTATGGTGGAAATCTGTAAATGATATATGCCTGTATTTGAGAAATGGATATGTATATACATATACTGTATTAGTTAATTTCAAGTTACTTAAAACTTTAAGTTTGAAGGTTAAAATCTGAATTTTTAGCTAGAAGTACTATTTCAAGAATTTAGTAATAATATGCAGAAGTGTTTTGATAAAAGAAGAAAATATATATATTTGTGCATTTTATAAAGGGGTATACATGTTCTAAGAGATTTTCCAAGTGTCTTAAATCTAGATTTACATTGAAATAGCCAGGCACTAATGTTTTGATGATCTAGTCATGAGGTTAACCCGCTTCAAAAATAGTGAGGTCTGGGTTGATCAAGATGACCAGAGTTTTTGGGTGTAAAAGAAGAAAATGCATTTGTAAAAATCTGAAGCTTTCTTTGCAAATGCAAGTACAAAGACATTTTCAAACACTTGAGCAATTATCTTTTATTTTTGGGAAGCTTTCTTAGTCCAGAGAGCACAACACAGCTGATATGCACACATATTACTTAATTACTACTTTTGTTAAGTGACCATAAAATCTGGATTCTCTAAATCCAGTAAAGCAACTTGTAAATTAGATGCAAGCTGAGGTAACTCAGGGATTAGGGAATAAATTTGGTTCAGAAAAATACAACTATATAGATTATGAAAGAATTACTCAACTGACTTGGTTATAAGTAAAGAAATTAGTGATAAAATCACTTGTGTTGAAAATGATAAATGAGTATATCATTTTCCTTTCTGGCCTTGATCAAATACCAAATAATTAAACTAAAATTAAGGTGGCTTGCCATATAATCTGAGATCACTTTGCTATCTCAAACTAACAGACAAGCACTATAGGAATGGTCAAAAAAAATTTACTAAGTATAGATTGCATATGATTATGGGATTCATTACCCTGACTCAAATATCAAAAGGCATGGAAAATGAGCTATGTACTGGTTGATTAGAAATTCAAATTCAATCAGGATGCACACTTGCTAAACAACACTCTGATCCAAGCAAGAGGGTCACATACATCTTCATATGTATGTGAATATATTTATTAATGAACTGATATAAATATATTAGTAGAAAAATTAGGATCCTGGATAATTTAGTAGAAAGGCTAAATGACTCTAGGAGATTTATTAATGTAAAAAAAAATCCTAGTAAAAATTAGGTGAAATAACTAGGGTCATTTCAAACTTTGTGAGATGAATCTTTTTGTTTAAAAAGATTAAAATGGCAATGTGTTTAAACCATTTAAAGAAAGGTTTTGGGTAATAAGTTGTGACTTAATTGAAAATCCCAATATCCATATGTTTTTAAATATTGCGCTCATTAATTGGTTTAGCCGGGAGAGGACCTTTGTGTCATATAACCCATTCCGAATAATGATACATCGTATATGGATTGCATTTGAATACCGGTGGTGAAGACCGGATATTTTTGAAAACGAAAGGACAACTCGTCGAATGTCTCTACATCGACTGGTCCCAGATATAGAGATTTGATCACCCTTTGTGATGGGAAGTCTGGACGTGATTAGAAATTATCCGGATTATCAAGGGCTTCTTCGGAAGTGCCTTCGGTTCTATTCGAACCCGGAACAGACTTGTATGGTTGTATGTCTGACACTACACTTTGAGATATAGAGCTGATTTCTTTCAAATACATTTATGTTTGGTGGCGGAGATTTATTCTCTTAGCTTAACACCCTTCTCTGAGACGTACGAGCTCAGAGGTTATGTAGTTGAAGGTTATCAGTGATATACTCCTAATTTGGTAGTGTGACATGCTAAGTGTTGATGTGTGTTGCTGATCATTTATTGATCAAAGCATGGCTTTGTGAAAAAAGCGTAGCTTTGTGGATGAGACCTCATTGGACCTCACAAACCGGAAATGGTCGAAACAGGAATGATGCGGCAAGGTTATGAGGGTCGCGCCCTTTAGGGTATGTCATTTCCTTCTGGAAAAGGGTGGTATCATGGTATGGAGCCCAGATACTTACTCATGTGGACACACTATATTTATTACTGTGTGATGTTGTTGGTTATCGAGCGCTCGGATAAAGGTCCCAAAGGACCGGGGGGGTGGCATATTCGTGTAGTAGTTACCTAGTCTAAGAGGTAACCCGGCCATGTGTTGGCAGAGAGCTAGTTAGTTCTTGGGATGTCCATCCAGAGGCGTTTCCATGTGGCAGTAGGAAGTTCCTTAGCTTTACCATTTGTTGGAAAATCCAAAGAAACAATACGAGCCCTTTACGATTGCAGTTGTATAACCTGTCTCCTCAGGAGGCAGCTATAGCAGGTATAATATAATGATACCTATGCTAGCTAAGATTAATATTATATTTTCGAAATGCTTTCTGCACTATGCACTACTAATAATATCAAAAGAGTTTTTCTTGCGTAGTAAGCATATTTGACTATCATAAGAAGAAATCTCCTCCAAGTCTACGATTGCATTGTGTGTGTGGTGGGAGGTCTTATGGTAGTTTCATTTTCCAAAAGCATTGCGGATTTCAATGTTTAAAATTCTTTTGTTGTTTGTTTAAAGATAAACTGTTTTTGTTGCTCACACCAGTCCCATGACTGACTCGTAGTTTATTGTTCCCTTCCTAAACTCTGGGTGCCAACAATTTTACACACTGGCAGTCTAGAGTTGTGTTTTGCAGATAGTCAGGTTTAGTAGATTATCTGGAGCTAGTTTAGTTTCGGAGTTCACGGATGACTGACCTTTCTTATCTGGTGCAACGTGATGGTGGTTCGAGCTGATGTTGGAGTAGTTGGATTCATTTTTTTTCCAGATCATTTGGGGTTATCACTTTTGTTTTCCGTTGTATCATTATTTATCTCTGATATTGTTGTATCATATTGATATCATTGTTGTATATCATTCTGGATATTGTATTCATTGGAGTTGTATATGATATCATCTATTTCTTTTTTCCGATGTGTTGTTATACTTACTGTGTTATAAGCTCCGGTGACCCAGATTCGGTGTTTGAATCTACGGCATTTGAGTACAAGTGAAGTACGAGTGCCAATTTTCGAAGGCCGAGTTCAGGATCTTTACAGTCAGGTTTAGTAGATTATCGGGAGCTAGTTCAGTGTTCGGAGTTCACGGACAACTGACCTTGCTTATCTTGGTGCAATCGTGAAGATGGTTTGAGCTTGATGTTGGAGTTGTTGGACTCATTCTCTTTTGAGGATCATTTGGAGTTATCACTTCTGTTTTCCGCTGTATCATTATTTATCTCTGATATTCCTGTATCATATTCATATCATTGTTGTATATCATTCTGGATATTGTATTCATTGGAGTTATATATGATATCATCTATTTCTTTATTTCGCTGTGTTGTTATACTTACTGTGTATTAAACTCCGGCACGAGTCGAATTTCAACGATTGAATCTGCGGTATTCGAGTACAAGTGAAGTACGGGTGTCGATTTTCGAACGCTGGATTTCGGATCGTGACACAACTTTTGTTAGAGCTTGGGATGAAGAATAAAAATCACAACTAAATAGTCAATTAGTGCACATTCTGAAGCTAATTATAACATATTCCATGAGCTTGTTGATCCTATAATTATCTGTTTCTGATGGTGCATGTAAATTAAATAAATGTCAAGTTTATTCCACAAGTGAAGTTCATGATTTTGATGACTAACATGTCAAAGAAAATATCATATATTTTCAAAATCAAAAGGATTAATCTATAATCTGAAACACTGTATTAACACCTAGTTAAGTGTTAATCTAGTTTTCTACTCTCTTTCACAGCTTGTAAAAAATACCAAAAGATGATTAAAAAAATATAATTTCATGCATTCATAGAATGCACATATGACAGATTTCATCTTACGTAAGTACTAACCCGCAATTTCTCTTAACGAACAACTTTAATAGCTTTTCAGGTTTTATCATTGATTTGCTACAAAAACATATATTATGACATGTGGAAGAAATTTGACCATAAATTGTGCGTTATTATATATATGAAGTGCTTTATATCCATTAAATTTCATGCAAATGCTTGAGAAGAGTAAATAATTCACATACTATATCTTTCTTTTTCCTAAGTACTCTACTAAATCTTTTTTTGAAAAAAATTTGTGTGGATATTTGGTAAACCGACTTCTAGTTCCACTATATGAATCCCTAATTACTATAAAATAAAGAGTTAAAATAATCTACCAAAAGTTCAAACATTTTGGCCACTATGTCAAAACATAGAGAAAATTAATAGCATGGTTCTGCCTCTTATGCTTTTGGATCCTCCACCTCCCCGTCAATAGAAGATCGAACACAAAAATAACTAAAAATTGAGGGTCCATTTGGTTTATTTTATATTTTATGTTTTGGGTTTTCAACATTAACTATAAAATATGAAAAGAGTAGAGGGACGACGGAGGGGATGTGTATAGGGCTGTTAATTTTGTACGAGTGTCCAATGTCCTTTTGTGTCCATGGCCGAAATACGTCCATCCGAGTTCGTTTGATTTTCAATTAGGACACGAGCTAGGACAACAAAATTTATATGAGTAATAATCTCGTTTGATTCGTGTTCGTTCGAATTCGTCCGAATTTCTTATAATTCAGTATATCATTTATGTTTCTCAAAACATATATGACAACTATTTGGTCAGTTAATTAATTAAAGATTGATAAAATGCTTATACTTCAATATACATTGATAAAAATAATATAGCTGATGGAAATTCTATTAAACAACATAAAGTTTGATGTAAATAGCAATGTTCGTCCGTGTCCGTTCGAGTCCGTGTCCGAAAAACGTATGTACTTGTCAGTCCGATTTCATTTAGGATATGACCTAGGACAACAAAAATTGTATGAATATAAATCTCATCTGGTCTGTGTCCGGTCGGATTTTATTTAGGACAAAAACTGAACACACCTCCGTCCGGTCCGATCGATTTACAACCTTAGATGTGTAACGACCAGTAAATTTATCACTCTGAATTCGAATATTGAATTTATTTTAATATTCAAATAATTTTTTTAAAATTATAAATAATTCATTTTAATTATTGTATAATGATAATAAGTGATTTATAATGGTTTTATAAATATATAAACTTGTTTTATAAAGATATACAAACTTCGTCGCATTTTGGCGTATCGATGTCGTATTTTTGTAAATGGATTTTAATATTTTATTAAATGGTTTTATAACTTAAATAATCTTATTTTAATTACTTCAAAATTATAAGAAATTTATTTCCAAGTTTTGTTTACATAAATAAATAGTTTGCTAAAAAACAGAAAATATGACCGGAAATCGAATTTCGGATTTACAATAGTTTGACGAATTGAAATTATTTTAAGTTCTAAAAAACTTTTTTGAACATGAACACACATGCATATACATGCACATATACATATAAATGTGCATCACAATTAGTCAAATCAAAGCCAAAAGAAATATCTAAATATATATACATATACCCATGTATAAATAAATGCAACATGAAAAAGCAAACTTAAAATCAAATCACCATCACTTACACACCTACACACCTAATACATCATGAAGTGATGGAAGGCACATGGGGGGGTTTCGGTCGAAGCTTTTGTGGGAGGAGAGGTGTATTTTGGTAATTTCATGCATAAGGATTTCTATCCTATAAATACACATGCATTCCTCTTTCTTTCTTCACAATTCTATTCACTTCTCTTTTTCTTCTTCTTTTTCTAGAGCTCTCTAATAGCTCTTCTTCAATGGCATCCTAAATAGTAAAAATATTTCAACATCGCGTTGAAATTTTGCTAAAATTATTTCTATACACATACGATATAAGGTAACAAACTCCACCTCTTCCTCACTAAAATGCATAGCCCACACCACCACCATCTCAAAGCTGAGCTTCCACCTCTACACAAGCTTGGCCAAGCCTCACTAAGGTCTAGAGGCAAGTTCCATAAGCTTTGATGCAAAGAAAGGGATCGTTTCATTGATTAAAAAACACTTAGAGTCGGTTAACATGAAAGTGAGAACACTACTTCCATCTTATTTAAATTTATCTTAAAATTATCTGTGATTGGTGTTATACAAGTATACTTGGTTGATCAGCATAGTTTGGATGCTAAAATGATTAATTATTGGTTGATTGGTTGCTTATGTTAATTATATGTTGACTTGCTTGAGTTAAGTAGAATTATTTTGATAATGATGTGAAAATCATATCTAGTAGATTTGAAATGATCACTTTAAATAACCATGGTAAATTCGTAGGAAATAATCCCTATTATATTGTGAAATAATGTGTGTATAAGAAATAATCCATATTATATTATGAAATAAGTGTTTCGGACAAGTTTTGAAAAATTTGACTAAAAGGTGAAAAATAAGCTGTCGTGTTTCAGCTATTCGCGATTTCGCGACCTGAAAAGTTAAACGGATGTGTAGGATAAAATATGAGTCAGAATTCTTTGAAATAAGAATTTTCTAGACCCTTATTGTTAGTACCTTTGGTATTGGTTTTGATGATAACAATTATAGGGCATTATATGAAATATATATACTAATGTTTTATCAAGATATATATAGTATATAGTGCAGTATATTAGACATGTGTTGATTAAGAAGACTGTACAGTATTAAGAGCAAATTCAAGATGCTGATATAGAGTTTCAAGAGTTGGAGAATGAAGACTCATGAGTATTGAAGAGTCTAAGATTTCAAGATATTCCAGATAAGTTATAGAGTCATAGAATTTATGTTAAACCATGATAACACTTTCCTAATATCTCTCGCCTTTTCTAATTTTGTTTTAAATTGTTTTTCAAACATTCTGGTTTTAAAATAATCTTTTCAAAATATTTCTCAAAATAATTTTCAATCTGTTATTACTTATAAAGATATTATTTTAGTGTTTTTAAATTTATATATGTATTGAATTTTTATTTATACTTTAATAAATTATAATTATATTGATTTTATATATATTATTCAAATTATATTGAGTGCTCTTATTAAATCTTTCAAAATTATGTAAAGATTTATTAAGTTATATTTTGATTAAAATGTGTATAAACTATATTTAAATGATTCTACAAAGTATCAGATTATTTTACAAAGCAATGGATTTCTAATAATATTTTTAAAGTGATTTTCAATTTTGTGAAGAGTATGTCGACACACTCTATCTAGTGGCTGTAATTTTTCAAATTCAAATTTGAATGGAAGGGTCTTTTTGTTGTATTTCTTCATGTATGGACATGACCATTATTTCCCTATATATACTAGACTTCCAAACGAATTTCTAACATCTACTTTCTTATTCTTCTCACCTCTTTTCACTCTCTTGATTTCTAAATCAAAATATACCCAAACTCTGCCGAAATTCAACCGGAATCAAATTCAATCATCACTAGTTTGATTCTCCTTCATCTACTCTTTGATTTGTCTCACCTCTCTCACTCAAACCAAGATAAAAGTGATATTCAAGAGTTATAGGATCAATTGTAATAAAGATCAAAGACTTGAGTTTGTAAAACTCTATCAAATCATACTATTATACTTGTGGGTGTGATTATAGCTTATAAAATCAATTGGGTATGTTTAGTAGCCCGTAAATCTAGTGGGTGTGCTTGTAGCCCGAAAATCAAGTGACTCTACCTAGATATCGAGATTCTGGAGGGTGTGTCTCCTAACTTTGACATTGAGATTGTATTTGCATTTACTAGTTGAAAAGAAATACATATAAGGATTTTGCGGGACTGGATGTAGGGTAACTCTGAACTAGTATAAAATCCTAGCGTGTTCTTTCCTTTTTACTTTTACTGCATTTACTTTTATCTCTACTTTGATTCTGTGATTGTTTATGTGATTGTAATTTACATCATTCCAAGTAAAATCTTAAAGGATTTGAAAAATATTCATATAATCCATTAAAATTATTCACCCTCCTTTAGTGTTAATATAGCTTAAGATCCCTATTCCCCTGACTCACATTTGGTATTAGATAATTGGTTTTCAAAGTATTCATCGTTTGATTTTTGAAAAAGTTTAAATGGCTACTGTGAGAACCCGTTTCTTCGATTCTTAGAAATCGACACTAATGCATCTTCGGTATTCATGTGCCGCAAATCAAAGTGCTGAAGAGGCGGGTTCTCAAGGGTAAGAAAGAAAATAAAGACAGAATAGAATCTCAGACGAATAGAATAACATATACTATTTCAACATAAAATTTACAGCAGGAATTTAAATACATTTATCAGAGTTAAACATGGACAATTATAAATTTCTGTTCTTACAAATGCGGAATACTATAGCACAAGAGTGTGGTGGAAATAGATAACAATCTTCAGAAGAATCTTCTAACCCCATGCTTCGAGCATCATTCAGATTTCTTCTAAACTAAACCTAACTACTAGGCAGCCCGAGAAAATTAGGGGACCCAGAGTTTAGGGGAAAGGAAAATAAAATCTGGGTCACTCATGGGACTGGTGTAAGAACTCAAAGTACACATTTTGAAAAGAAAATGGTATCTCATAAGACCACACCAACAGGTTTTTACCTTATGATAACCAAACATTTGCTATGCAAAAATAAACATTTGATAGTATTTATGATGACTTTCCTTTGAAAACATTTGCAAGTAATAATCTTAGCTGAAATTGTTACATTATTAAATTCCATCATACCACCTTGTAATACAAGGCTTTCTACATCTAGTATCATACATGTTCTTATTGGAGAATGGATTTCCATACAAATGAACAGATGAAGGGACTACCTTCCGACAGTACATCTCTAGAAGAATATACCGAGGCCCAATTGATGGTCCCTTACCAACACAAGACCGCCCTACCTATAACTAGATAGTACCAGATATGTCATCACCCCGATCATTACCGACCTACTCGAGAGCTCACTTCGCATACACCACATTAATTTAATACCCGATGCTATAGCGGGAATAAATATATCTAGAAGGGGATGATCATACACAAATGATTGCGAACCACATAACCTTGATGCATCTACACTATTTTGGTCATTTTCGGGTGTGAGGCCTAAGGTCATGATTACCTTTCACATAGCGCATCATCTTTCCTCTTCGAATGCCACATTGCCATTTCGTAATCACACAACTGGTTTCTACAAACGTATAACTCCTGAGCTCGTATGTCTCAGGAAACGGTGTTAAGCTAAGAGAAGTCTCCTTCTCCGCCACCAAGAGATGATACATTTATTGAGATCAATCAATGTAATTTTAAAATGCAATGTCAGACATTCGTCCATATAAGTTGTCCAAGAATAGGACAAACTGAAGGCACTCTCCTACCACATCCTGTCGGGAGTTACCCCTAAGATTAGTAACGATAAGTCCTTGCAACCCGAAGAGTTTCAGAAATGAAGGGACACTGCTACTTAAGTATTTGGGAACTCACCCGAATTATCAATAAGCAGTCCTTTCACCCCATTAAATCTTCGGTCTTCATCCTTTATTTTCTTCATCGGGTCTTCATTTTTCGAACCCGTACATTGGTTCGTTGTGGTCTCCGGATAGGAATTACCTAAATTCGACCTCGGTTCCTTCGAACCGATCGCCGATAAAAGAGGTCAAGTAGATAGGTGAATAATATTTGATTTATTCATTCCTTTTATCCAAGGTATCTTCTAGAGATATATAACTTTAAAACGCTTTTTTCTAGCATATACGAAAACATTAAACCTCTCTTATCAAATCCTTTGATTACTTAAATCCCTTTTTAAATTCCATATAATTTCATCTTTTCTTAGGAAAATATTTCTTAATCATTTATTTAAATCTTAACAAAGATTTCCAAATCATACCTTTTAAAACGGATCAAAAACAATGTTATTCAAGACATCGTTTAGTATAAATCCAAACCAATAAATTATAAGTATAGGAATTAAAGTAATTCCAAATTATTTCATTTAAATATTGACAAAGATTCTAAATTTAAACTCATAATTTTGATTTAGTTAAAACCATGTTATCTAGGATGTTAATCCAAAACCAGTAAATATAAAGTGAGAGGAATCTATGGAAATCATCTAATTCTACTCAATATCAATTCACGTATTCAACAAATACTATAGGCGAAATAACAGTGAAATCACCTTTTAAATTCCATGAATAGTACGAGTTCCCTCTTCGGGCTTTAACACTAAGTATAAGAAGATCGTCTCTATACAATCAAAGTTGTATTTAATTTAAATTTGGAAATTTTAAATCTCTTTATACTTAACTCATTTTCGACATTTCGACCTTATTTATCCCTCGCCCAGGGAAGAGGCCAAGCGAGCCAAGGCACTAGTTGCTCCTAAGCATCTCCTTAGATTAAGCACCTCACATCTGGATCTCACACATAGAAAAATCTAGTCCACTCATCGGCTTTTAGAGCCAAGATTAAATCACTTAAATTGTAATAGCTTTCTTTAAATCGTTTATTTAAATTCTTTTTAAATAAACTATAATCTTCTAAATTATCATTAAAACACTTAATTGTTCATTTGAAAATATTTATAAAAGACTTGGAAAAGAATTGTTAAGTTCAAGGCTATATTTCAAAGGTTATAGAAAAGTATGCGGAAAGTGCTACAAAAAGTGCTTTTTAAGCTATATTGATCAAAACGACTTTTTTCATTTGAAAATTCATTTTTATAACTCAAATCAAACTAAAAACATTTTGAAAGATTTATAAGATTTATTTTATATTTTTAAACAAATTCAAAATATCATTTTCAAAGAAATCCTGTTATGGGTTCCGAACTGCAAAACCGTGATTTTTCGAAAAACTTGTTTTACTCATATTTCAAAATCTATTTGTCAAAATCTTGATTTTCTTTCTTTTTTTGAAAACTATGGATATAGTAGATCTGAAAATTCTTATCTCGAAGAATGCTGATTTATATTCCATTCTATACACTCGTTTGGTTTTTTGGCGTGAAATCGCGAACTTCCGTTCCACGACACGCCTATTTTTGACTAAATTTTCAGTTACTTTTCAAACATCACCAAAACACTTACATATGTTTATAAAACATTTCAAACTCATGTTTAAATCATTTTAAAGAGGTTTAACATTCCATATACGCCAATTAATTAAACTAGAGGAAAGTGATTTCCTTTGTGCTTATCGACGTGTATTTCTATGACTTGCATATATATTCAACATTTATATGAAACAACCAAGCTTGATGATCAAAGCATATTAAACATCCATTGCAAATATCATATCATCATCCAAAAATATACTATTACTAAGAGTTTCTCACCTTCATTTTCCCTTTGAGCTAGTATAAAATCAACTATAGCTCCACTATCCTGAAATCTACGCTCACGATCACTTAGCACAATCAACTTAAAATGACTCGGCCTTGCTTTGGAGCTTACGACCTTGATGGGAAGAGGGAGAAGGCTTGGTCTAAGGTTGAGAAAGGTGGCGGCCGTGGGTTGGAGGGGTGAAAAGGAAGAGACTTTCCTTTGTTTTGAAGTGGATTTGACAACGTATGGATTACAACACCAAAATAGTGTATTTGTAACGAATATAGTCGTTACAAATGAAATTTATAACAGATATAGTCGTGAGCGGTACAGGCGTGAGGTATGTTGTTACAAATATTTATAACGGCCTCTACCCGTTATTAGATATATCACTTACCAACGGACTTTGTTGTTAGAAATCTAAATTTTTGTAACGAAATAGGTTGTTATTAGTTGCATCGGTTTGTAACGGGTATTTTCCGTTACTTAGTTTCCCCTTTCATGGTGGAAGAAGGGGTTGTCATTCTAAATTATCACGACCTTGTCCGTTACAAATTTCATCATTAGTAACGCACTTGTTCGTTACAAATTTCATCAATAGTAACGACTATGCTCGTTATAAATTTCGTCTTTAGTAACGAATATGTTCGTTACAGCTACCAAACCATATAAAGCTGCATTTTTGCTAGCATTTACACTACAGAATTGTCTATTATAATACAGTAGGTACATACATATCAAAAATTACAGAATTTCGATAACAATAAGCAATTACGCATCCAAACATACAACTTAAATTGCACAAATATTTGACAACAAATTAAAGTAAGATTCGAAATTTCACAAGTTCATCATACATAACTAAAGAGTATGAAATCAAAATATTACAAGTTCTAACATTACTTCAAAATAAATTCGAGATCCTACAAACAACGAACACGACACTCAGGCCAAATAACAAAACCTCCATCAATTATATCAAATAGCTTGTAATTACCATTTTGTGGTGCTTCATAAATAGGTGCTTCTGGATCAAACACTTTCTCCACCCATACAACTCTTTCCCCATTCATCACCTCTCTATGGTGGCATATTTTATAGGGACAGTTTGGCACAGGTCCCTAATAAGTTTCAAAATACACAAAAACCCCAGTAAAATAAAGTTTGTAATTAGGTCCCTAGAATTAAGTTACTGAATAATGACATACACTTATGCAATTATTCAGTGAATAATTGCAGACATTTATGCAATTATATCAAAAAATTGCAGAAAATTCTGCAATTATTCATCCAAAAAATTACGGAAATTTACGCAATTTTTTCAAAAAATTACGAAAAAATCCGCAATTATTCACCCAAAAAATTGCGGAAATTTACGCAATTTTTTCAAAAAGTTGCGGAAAATTCCGCAATTATTCACCAAAAAAATTGCATAACTATATGCAATTACTTAGTAACTTAATTCTAGGGACCTAATTTACACACTTTTTTTTACTGGGGTTTTTGTGTATTTTGAAACTTACTACGGACCTGAGCCTAATATTCACTATTTTATATGTCCCAAGATGGCCCTTAGCAACCTCTTTCAACTCTTTTGACAATAAGACTACAGATTGCCTATCTCTTGTGGAAGATCCAATAGCACCATTGGATTGAACACCCAAGCTTGCTCTAGGACTATTATGCTGACTGTTGGAAGCAATTTCATTTCTTGGTGTCGCATTCCCTCCAAAATTCATAAATTGTAACAAACTTTGTTGCATACTCATCATAGTCGAATGCATCGATCTAAATTCTTCGGTTAGTCTATTTTGATTGTTCTCCATCTTTGCTTTCCATTTTCTATCTTCATCTTCCTTGAAATTAGCTATTGCTTTTGATGCTTGTGTAAACTTCACTTGCTTCATAGTCGATGTAGAGCTAATTGCACGACAATAGTTTTTTCTTTTCTCCTTTCCAAACATTTCAGCAATGGGATCATTCTCAAAATCTTCAAAACTTCTACTTCCATTGCTACCATTGACACTAGAGTTTTCCTTTTGTCTTTCCTCTGCTGCTTCAACTAATGCTTGCATAATACCCAAATAAATCATAAACAAAAGTTGAACTTGAAAATATTTTGCATATTAAATAAAGTAAAAGCATAAACTAAAGAATATACTATCAATATCTTGCATATCAACTTCTCATTTGATTCAAACCACGTCGTATTTTGTCTTGCAAATCAGGAACTCAATTAAAACATCAAAATGAAGGTACGATTCCATCATAAGGCTGCTCAGTATAAAATCCATTACACGGCTATATGTTAGTTTACTGGTTTGCCTTCAAGCATAGATACTTGACCGTGAAAAAGGAAAAATAATATATCCATCATTTTTTAAAGCACACAGTCTTTTGGACTTCAGTTACAATAGCTATTTCACAACGCGTTTATAACAGACTTATAGTAACCAATAAAGTAGAACCCACTATTTTAGCTTTAAGTGCAGAAATTGCAGTACATATTTATCAGTTTAACCCACTACTTTTGCTTTCAACATGAATTCATGTGTTTATGTCACAAAAATGTGAAATATTCGTACTTTTGACCATTGCCATCTACTTGATATGTAGCTTATAATCATTTTCTTGACATGTAAACACAAAATATAACCAAGAAGCAACAACAGAGACCCTACGTATTCTTCAAGAGTATATCAATGTCGTAGTGGTCTGGAAGCCTCAGAGATATACACATTTAAATTTCCCAACATAGTTAATTTCTTAATCTTTTCATACACCTCAATATTTAATGTAGATACTCACATTCTTAGCCGTACACTACACACTAGTGTGTACTCCTAAAATTACTTCTGTATTTGTTATACTGTCTTTTCTCATCTCTATCTATACATTTTTTTCTCTACCCAATATCTCATTATTTGCTGCAAGACGCAAATCTCAAAAGAGACGTCATATAGAACCCAATTTACTCAAATTCAACTATACACAATGACATTTTTCCCTCTCAAAATCTAAACAAACCACTCACTTAACACTATATATCATGCATTATACATACAACCTTGAGTAATTTCAACTCAAAGCCAAAACAATGGAGCTAAATATACTCCTATCCCTCCTCATAACTGTGATATGCTCTTCATTTATCTCTGCATTTTCAGATGGAGGCAAATGGAACTTGCTGCATGCAAGTACAAGGGTATCAGCAACGCATATGCAGTTGCTACACAATAATCGCGTAGTGATCTTCGATCGGACAGATTTTGGAAAATCTAATATATTCTTATAAAGGTCAGTCTTTTATATTCTATCTTGATTGTTACTATTTTCATTAAATTTTTTACAACAAAACTGTCATATGACTATTACCAGTGGTTATTGGATATATACTATGTTGTTTTTGGAAGCAATAAATAAAAATTTATTTTTCTACAGTCTTGAATAGATGTTGAAGTACTTACAAATTTAAGTGCATATTCTCAAATCCAATTCTCAAACCCAATGGGCAATACTTACAGTTACCGATACAGTCTTGAATAGATGTTGAAGTACTTACAAATTTTTCGGCAGCACATGGAATCACCTTTCCTGTTTTTCTACTTGTATGAGCCACTTTCCATGCCACTGTACGTGTGATCTTCTATCCTGGATTCTCAGCTGCCTGCATTTGAATAATTTCATAAAGTATATTTTTGTCACTGAAATATTAACCAAAAAAATGTTTTTACATACCAATTCTTCATATAGTCTAAGATAAGGTTTCCTTCCCAATGTATGAGTTAGAGTACTTTTGGCCTTGTTTTCGGAATTTCTCTTGCATTGTTTCATTTTCTTGTCACTATATTCGATGTCAACAAACCTCTGCCACCATACTTTATCAACGTCATCAGGACGACTATTAAGTGCAACATGTTTGGGCATGAGTTGTCCATCTTTTTTGAGGAATCTCTGACGTACCGTTGATTTGAATGTTCGATAATGTTGTGAAAACTTCTTCTCCAATATTGGTCTAGCTACCATGGGGTCGATATTCAAGTCAAACTCTTTCTGTTGAAACAAAAAAACTCAAATAACAATGTCAATTTTTTGTAGTCTCATTTAAATACATAAAAAAAATCAAAATCCAATATTGGTTTTCTATTTGTAGTCCCATTTAAATACATAAAAAAAATCAAAATCCAATATTGTGTTTCTTTAATCATTGTTATTTTTGTAAAGCGTTAAGACTCTGTGTTTTCATTCTTGTTGTTTCATCATTTGTCCATAGCTCACTGTTTGACTTAGCTACTCTTTAGTTGACTAAAATATACCATTAAGTTTTCTATTTTGCGATTTTAAAAACTTAATGCGACAACATGCTACTTGCAAAATAACAAAACTTTGCATTAATGAGACTATAGTGACAACAACATGCTACTGCGATTGCTAAAGGCTGTGACCTAAAACATTTTGCAACCGAACTTATCTCCAAAAGTGTCGATCCTACCAATCGTGTGGGAGGTTCCTTATGCTCTACATCTTTGTACCATCCATGTTTCAATGCTCTATATGGATGACCATTATTCAAAAATCTTCTATACTTTGTATAAACAATCTTATTACCAATACGTTCTGACTCGGTCTCAGTAGCACAAAACGGACATGCTTTGTAACCATGTGTCACACAACCGGATAAATTTCCAAATGCTGGTAAGTAATGAATTCCCCACAAAAGCATCGCTCTCAATGTAAATTGCTCTTTCTTATCCATGTCAAATGCAGGCACTCCTATCCAAAGCTGCTTTAACTCATCCATAAGAGGTTCTAAGTATACATCAATGTCTTGGCTTGGTGCTCTAGGTCCAGGAATCAACAAACATAACATTTGAAACTCGGGTTTCATACATAATGAAGGGGACAAATTATATGGGATCATGTACACGGGCCAACAACTATAACTATTAGATTGAGCTCCAATAGGATTAAATCCATCAGTAGCAATGCCAAGCCAAACATTTCTTCCGTTAGTAGCAAAATCTGGCCATCTATTTTCAAGCGATCTCCATTCAGCCGAATCAATAGGATGGCGCATGGAGTTCCAAGAAGGCTTTGATTCACTATGCCATAACATTTTTTGGGCTATCCAAGGTACAGTGTACAACCTAGTTAATCTAGGAA
This sequence comes from Allium fistulosum, assembly GCA_030737815.1. Lineage (NCBI taxonomy): Eukaryota > Viridiplantae > Streptophyta > Magnoliopsida > Asparagales > Amaryllidaceae > Allium > Allium fistulosum. The sequence goes on from CM060905.1 coordinate 713,788,764, forward strand.
TAATGGGAAAATATTTCAAAACTTTTCTTGGTTGTTTTGTGACTTCGACTATTTTCCCATGTTCTTTAACTTTAAATCTCGAAGTATTACAGTGCGAACATTCCAATGCATCTTCATACCCCTTCCAAAATAATATACAATCATTTTCACAAGCATGTATTCCTTTTACATTCATTCCTAGATCTTTTAATATTTTTTTCATTGTAGGGTACTTATCGGGTAGTGTATTTTTCTTTGGAAGCCATAGTTTCAACCTCTTCAACAACTCGGTCATACTGTTTCCTGACTAGTTGAATTCTTTTTTCAAGCCATGGAGCTCTATGAGGACACTTAATGTTGTAAGACCATCTTCATAAGAAGGATATAATTTTTCACTTGCTTTTCTTTTGTATTCATTATACTTTTTTTCATGGTTTCCACCAAAAGTTGCTTGTGTACCATGAGATAATCCATATACATCATCAACAAGATTTCCAAGACCACCTTCTATTAGGTTTTCCTCTTGAAATTGATGAGACAAGAAATCATCATTGACAACATGGGGTGTAGGATTGACCATTACTTCAATGCCATTACTTTCTCCATGAAAAAACCATTCATCGTATGCTGGATCCATACCATAAAGAATTAAGTGCTTCTCAACTATTTCAAAAGGCAATTTTTTAGAATTTCTACACTTTATACAAGGACAACAGCATATTTCAAAATCAGGTGGTGAATGACGCTTCACGAAATACATAAAATATCGAACACCTTGTATATAATCGTCTGTGTTCCTATGTCGAATTCTGATCCAATCTCTCGAGGTAGGTTCTGACATTAGCAAAAACTCGTGGATCACCTAATTCATTATGAAAATAAAGATTATTGATTCAATGTCGTTTCTTATATGAATGGAGCAAAAGCACATATAATAAAATATTACGACAAAAAATGACACAATCTTTCTAAACGGGGTTAGTGACCAATTTTGGTGCTAACAAGATGTATATGTTAGTTTGTTAAAAAAATTAGTGGTACAGTTAAATTGGTACTTTCATTTCATTATAGGTAAGCTATTTGATAAATTATCGGCAAAATATGAATAAAAAAACATAAATAACCATGACATTGGATATTTAATTTATGGTATTTCTCTCTACAGTGTTATGAGTTATATTCTGATACTTTAATGAAATTTTGCTGCTTGATTTCAAAGTGAAACATATGTCCCTTGTATAGTTAGAAAATTATCCACATAGGATTTAATTAAAGTAGCTGCATCATTTATCAATATTAGCCGGGGAGCACTACTTCAATTATAAACGTACAGAACTTTTCTTAATCGATATCAAAATCTAGTAATTTTGAGGGAAGACTTTGTCGAAATCCCAAGGGTGTTTTCTTATTGATATCGATGTTTAGAAATAAGCGAAGAAATCAAAACGTTTTAATAGTTCAAACTCAAGCAACTAATAGTAGGAAATAAAAAAAAATAACGTTTTAGTTCTACGTTAAAGTATCCAGTTATTCAACTTCATTTTTTCTATTATGACTGATTAAAAGTTGAACACAATAGTTTATCAAACAAGTAGCATGCTAAATATTAAAACTGTACACCATGTAACAAAAATATGTTACAAAATACCTCATGTTTATATACATGCACAGGAACTAACTTAAAGAAACCAGCAAGTATTATCACTAGCATATTTGTTAATTAATTTAATCTTAAGATGGCTAGTACAAAAATGAACTGGACATAAGCTAGCATTCTTCAGCAACAACTTTAAACTAAATAAGTCAAATGGCTCATTTTTACTTAATTGCGGTTCCATTTCATTCACAAATTGTTCAATTTCTACTTCGCTAGTGTGGCCTATCATGTTAATGACGGGTGACGGAGAATTAGGGTGAACGTTGCAGCTAATCCCTAATAGACTCATTAAGCCGTGTTTCATCGAACAAATCATAAGCTGTGGAAATCCTATTAATAACATCAGCTGTTTTACGCATGTTCCTACGAAAGAAAGAAAATTCCTAACTAAAGAACAGATTCTTGATACCTGCAATTTATCTTCCACTCAACTTGCAATCGATGAATGGGCTAGGAAAATCGACGAATGGAAAGCTAAATCGTATTCGGCCGAGCTTTGACTCAACTTGCAATCAAACCTGCAATTTATTCGACTAAACTGAAAACCTAAAAAATCGAACTAGAGCATCTTTGAATGCTAACAAGTATTCCCATTTTGTTTAGCGGAAAGTGAAAATAATTTGGTGATTTGGTGGCCAAAGAAAGTGGGAAGCGTAATGAGCTTAAGCGTTGTGAGTCCAGATGTTATTTTCCATCTTTTACCCTTTTGTTTTCAATTTATTTTCATTTTTACCAAATTTTATAACGGTGTAAAGCACTGATAAACTATATACAGCTCCTTTTACAACGGCTTTGAAAGTTTTATAACGGGATTTAAGTGTTATTATTTTATAACAGCATTTAATTGTTAGTAATTCAGAAATATTTTTGTTGGGAATTTCATGTTTTGGTGTAGTGTCGATATTATATAAATTTAATTTCCTTTCGAATAAATTTTCTCCATAACTTTATTATCATGAGAAGCCATTAGGGTAGCTTGAAAAAGGAGAAAAAAGAAGTAGAAAATTGTGTGAAAAATGTGAAGATAAGGTGTGGCATTTATAGGAGAAAACATGGAATAAAATATCTAAAGGAAAAATTACTAAAACACCCCTTGCAACGATCTGCCTTTCTTACACCTAAAGACGACACTTAATACATCCACGGCATTCATGTGCCGATCATTTAAGTGTCCAAAAGATAGGTCATTAGGGGTGAAAGAAAGAAAAAAGAAAGAACAGAATCTCACAATACGTGACGAGTAATATATAATACGAACAAGTCTTTACAAAAAGAAATTATCTTTATTATACACATCATCAGAGTACATTAACCTATTATCAACCTAGACAGTTATATTCCATTCTATAAGGTACGTGAATACGTCATGGAGAATCCAGCTCGTCGCCTGAAAGCTCCAAAGGATCCAGCTAAATCTAGAAAATATGCTTGGGCTGACCCAAGCATTATAAGAAAAATAATGCCCAGATTAGTCTGGTAAAACCAGCGTGGGAAATTCAAACCACAAGGAATTTATTTATTTATTCTGTAAAATCTTTTAAAATCAAAGGTATCTCGTAAGGCCATGCCGCACATAAACATGGATGGGTTTTTACCTTACGATAACCAAAACACTTTTGTGTAAAATCCAGTGATACTATAATAATGTCTAAGGGTTCAAAGTAAATATATAAAATAGTTGAAATGCTTGCATTTCACATTCCAACATAGTTGGGCACAATCAAAATCGTAATGGCTCGTATTAGAGATTGGTTTCCATACAATGACTGGGCTATTGGGGTATCGCCTGTCACGGTGCATCTCTAGATAAAATACACCGAGAGCCTCACATGGACTCCCTGCGAGTCAAGACCGGCCCCACCCTTTATTGGATAGCATCGAATATGCCATCACCTTGGTTGGGATCAACAACCTAAATAGGCCCCAAGCAAACATGACCTATAAGATCAATCTAGATTGGATGATGACCATACCCTAATGGTACAGAACCACATAGCCTTGACGAATCTCCCCTATTTTAGTCATTCCCGGTTGATGAGGCTTGAGGCTACGATTATCTTTTATATAGCAACCATCTTGGAATGCTAACACTGCCCTCCAGGTAAAAATGCAATGCTAGCATTATCCATACAAGTTCGTTCTAGGCCTGAACAAAACCGAAGGAACTACCTCTACTACATACATTTTGGAATCACCCTTAGGATTAGTAGGAAGTAGCCTTTGCACTTCAAAAGCTCCATCTTCAATTCGAGACGTTTGAATTGGATCGAAGTGGTTTTCGGATAAAGCAAATCCTATCCCGGTCTCTTCGAAACAACATTCAATAGTTCTGGTAAACCCAACCCCGGTTCTTTGGGAAATAATCAAACAATACATAGGAGCAGAGATCACCCTCTAACCATTTAAGTGGACGGATCTCCCTACCATTTGTCCCAGGAGAACAAAATGAGATTTATACACACAATACAGCATCATCGAAGATGACTATGCCATATAAGTCACGTATTTCTCCTAGATATTTCCGGAGTTATATTTTGGTCCATAATTGATAGTCGGTTATTTAACTATCAAATAACAAACAACAACAAATTCAGAGATTTAATTACCCATAGCAACCACTAAGCCTCAAACTAAATCTTCCATTTATGAAAACTCTTTTCAAAAGTGTTTATCAAAACATTCATGTACTTATCTCATTGACATAAGTATATTCACAAAACATTTGTGAAAGATTTCTCATTTCCAAATCATATCAAAGGATCAAACAAAATGTTACTTAAATTAGAGATAAAGATAACCTCAAACAATATTCCTTCGGTGTTAAATACGGAATGAATGTCCATACCATAAGAATTAAGAAGGTCAGTTAAAGGAAATCCAATATCAAATCCTTTCATAAATTTCCTTCTATAAATCCTCTTATTAAATCTCTTTTATTTATGAAACTTATTTACTTAAATTCCATACCCATTTACAAAACTCTTTATAATCACCAAGTTAAATTTTACAGAACTCTTTTATAAATATCAAAACCATTTATATATCTCTTTATAGATCTCAATTTTTTTTATAAAACTTCCTTTATAAATATCTAAAATCTCCTATAAAACATTCTTATAAATATTCCTTATTTAAAACAAAACACCTTTAACAAACTCATTTAATAAAGTCTTTCGATAAAAAAAATGATTATTTAAAACATCCTTTATTAAAATCATTACAAAACATGAAACAATTATTAAAATTTTGATTGACTTTAAAAATTAGAAAGAAAATTAGTGTCTGCAATGGTTCTCTTTTAATTAAGTTTACTTTTCAAGTTATAGGATGGGTATTTACATAACAAGGAGATATGTATAATGGAATCGGGCGACAACAAACAAATCAACATATGAGTGAGATGTCCAAGTTACTATAATAGCAGACGGGGATTTGTTCTGCTAAACACATGTCCAAGTTATTATAATAGCAGAATAGGTTTTTATTCTGCTTAAATAGATGTCCACATAATCTACTTGGGAAATTATTGTAGAACTGTGATTTTTTATACTAAATAGATGTCAAATACGAGTTAATTAGCAGAACAGTGATTTATTTTACTAACATATGTCCATACAATCAATAATCAATTTATAACAGAACGAAAATTTATTCGGTTATCCTGTGTCCACAACAACTAAACAATTACACTATAGTAGAACGACGATTTATTCTACTATCAGATGTCCAAACAATTCAATCAATCAACATGATAACTCATTCATAGTTATCTGTCTACTTAATGTATCGACATTAGAATCCCTTGTGCTTAAAACTATCCTTTGTAAAAGAATTCCCTTTTAAAATAAATTGATTCTTGGAAAATCAAAGGATTTAAAACTTAAAACTCCCCTTTAAAATAATTAATTATAAGTTAAACTCTTATTAAATCATAATTTGTCTATATTAAATCTTAATTTAATTAAATAAATAAATTAAGAAATAATTAAACCTTTAAATAAATGATTAAACAATAAGTAATTATTAAATAAATAATTAAACACTAATTAATCCTTTATTAATTATTAAATAATCATTTAAACCTTAATTAATAATTTAACGTTAATTAATCTCAATTAAATAATCTTTAATTAAGTCTTAAATAACTTTAATAAATAATTTATAAATTAAAACCTTAATTTATTTAAAATTAAACACATGGTTAATAATTAATTAATAATTAACCCTATATTTTAGTAATTAATTAAAAGTAAATTATATGCTTAACTTATAATTAATTAAAAATTAATCATACCGATAATTGATTAAATAAAATTAATCTTATCCTTAAAAGGTAATTAATTAGTAACTAACCTTCGCTTAATTAAAGTTAATAAACCTTATTAACACTTAATTAATTAATAATTATTAAAACTTAATTAATTAATTATTAATTATTAAATCCTTAACTAAATTTAAAAAAAAATTATTAGGCTTGTAAAACATTTACAAAACAACTTTAAGTAAAAAAACTTAAATTTGAAAAATTAGGATTTTTTCTAATGTGAAACTGCATCCATAGCGACTATCGCTATAGATACCCGTAATTCAAAACTTGTTGCGTCTCAAATAAATCCTAAAACACTTACTTTTAACTTTATGTTACTTTGTGAACTAAGTATAAAGTTTTGAAAGCAAAACAAAACGTTAGAAAACTCTTTGAAAACCTTTTCTTTTAAAGCAAAGTAAGAAATCAATTTGAAACTTAAAGGAACGCTATGTCGAACACAACACATTTCAAATGCTAACCTTGCTCACTAACTTCTCCATTTACTAACTTTACTTACTAACTTTCCATATCACTTACAATCACAATACAAAGATCACACCTCTATAACCAAAACGTCACTTTAATCATCAATTCAAAGTTCAAATGTTAAACCACAAATTAGCACATACATATACATCCAAATCATCCATAATCAAAACAACAACATCATCTATACAACCATATAATAACCATATATATAAAGGTAAATTATTTCAAAAAAAAAGTTAAGAAATTTACTCAACGAAAAGCTTTGAAAACTTGAAATACTTTAAAACTTTTAAATATGGGAAAACCTCAAAAATCATCTCGAAAATGGGTTAACTTTTCCTCAACTTTTCGACATGTTACTCTCGGATTTTGAAAAAGTTTCCAAAATAAATGTTTTAGGAAATTATTTTCTCCACGCTTTTAAAAATAAGAATCACTAATTTCAATGGTTTTTGAGAGAGTTATGCTCAATAGAAGAAGGGGTGTTTTCGGATTGGAAAATTTTGAGTCCAAAAACACGTCTTAAAGAAATGAATTTTTGACATAGCTACACTCAAAATTTGAAAATGTCACACAAATAACAGTTGTAGCGATCAAAATTTGACATGGTTTGAAAAAATGAAATTAACCATTTGGGTCGAATATGAGGAAGTTATGATAGAATGAAGAGAAGGAAAAATTTGAAGAAAGAAAGGGCTATTTATAAGAAATAGAAAAGGTAAATTACTAAACTACCCTTAGATATCATATCCATTCCTGTCTATAGAGTAGGACACCTTTATCCTTTTCCTTTTGTTTGTAACCCTTTTTTATGCTTCATCTTTATTTTAGATGGTGGATAGCTTTATTCCTTTGACCCTTCGTTCCCTTGGGCCTTGACTTTTGTTTTGAGTTGCGGACATCTTTGTCCTTCTATCATTTGTGCCCCCTTCTGGGCTTCCCCTGATCCTAAGGGCTATAGTGTATATTAGATTGACCTTCCTCAAAAAGGTTGCTAGTGGGTGCTAGACCTGAGCCTCCCTCTAATAGGTGAACTGGACGTTAGAGGTTTTAACCCTCCCTCTATGAGGTGCTTTCGGAGAAGGCTTGTTAGAGGTTTTGATCCTCCCTCTATGAGGTGCCTTTGGTAGGAGCTTTTTTAGAGGTTTTAACCCTCCCTTTAGGAGGTGCCTTTGGTAAGTGCTTAAGAGGATTTAAACCTTCCTCTCGGAGGTGCCTTTGATAAGGTCTTTTCTAGAGGTTTTAACCCTCCCTCTAGGTGGTGCCTTTGGTAAGGGCTTAAGAGGATTTAATCCTTCCTCTCAGATGTGGCTTTGATAAAGGCTTTTCTAGAGGTTTTAACCGTCCCTCTAGGAGCAGCCTTTTGGTAAAGGCCAAAAATAGTTTTTCTCATTGTGGAACATGAATCTCAAATAAAAAACTAAATGGTCATGATTCAAGAACCAATAGTCTTTAAACTGAGAATAGGCTCTCCGTTCATTTTTTTTGTCAGTAAACTTTTCACTGCTTTAAAAGCTTTTCTTGAGAAAATATGAACAGGCTTTTTCTTGTCGATAGTTTCAGAAATCTCTGAAAATGTTATGTCAAAACATGAGTAGTCAAAATCCATTTTGAGCCTCACTATACCAGAAAAGTCATTTCGTAGCGTTGAAAAACGCTACCAAAATTTTTAGTAGTGTTTCGGTAAACGCTGCGACACGACATGCAACTAAAAGTCTGAAAGTTTTAGTTGCATTATAGTAAACTCTACCGAAAAAAAAACATATTGTAGAGTTTTTGAAACCCTACATAAGTTTTTTTGCAGAATTTTATTTGTCCTACAACATATTTTTTGTTGCATTTTTTCTCTGAATATGTTTTTTGTGTAATTTACTTTTATTCTCGTAGCACTTTTAAAACGCTACTAAAACTTATTGATTGTTGTGGGCATATTTCAAACGATGTTGTTTACTGTTAGTAGCTTGTATCATTTCCGACAATCACTTATAAATAATAGTCATATTAAATCTAACAATCAATCAAATAATTATCATATTCATGCCAACAATCAATCACATAATTATCATTTTCAAACCACCATCAATAAAACATATAATCATCATACTCAAATAATTGAAAAAACACGTTAATAGCATAGTCAAGTATAATATTCATAACCATTTCGATAATAGTATTTCGACAAAATGAGCAAACGCGCATACCACAAAAGTTCACAAACAAGTTTACAGTACTAGTATGAAAAAATATATTATAATATATATAACAATTCATTGCTTAATTACCGACAATTCTTTGTTACAGCTATTCTTCATTTCAGAAACTTCTCTTCGAAAGTCCAATGCATGCGCAAGTGAAAACACAACATATAGTCAAACAGTTATGTTAATTTGTAGGACTTCAAATCTGATAGTCAAACAATTATATTAAATTTAACAAAACTTAGTTAATTTTTATTAACTTGGTTAACTTAGTTAACTTATTATTATTATTATCATTATAATTATTAAAACTCAGAAAACTTAATTATATTATTATTATTATTAACTTAGTTAATATTTATAAACTTAGTTAATTTTTATAAACTGGGTTAATTCATCATCATCGTCATTATTTATAATAAAAAATTAAATTAGTTATATTATTATTATTTATAAAAATTAGTTAACTTAAACTTAGTTAATTGTTAACTCCTCTTTTTGGAGCGACCTACAACTCTACGACCTAACCCTCAGCGACCTAGCGACCTAGCGACCTAAAGGTACCAGCTACCTAGCGACCTAACACATTCAGCGACCTAACGACCTAAAGCACTCAGCGACCTAACGACCTAAAGCACTCAACGACCTAACTGTCAACATAGGGCAACAATAACCCACAATAGAAAGGCAACACGACCTACGACCTACCTTAGGTCGTTCACGACTTACAACTTTAAGCCGAAATAACTCCTTATGCCGCTTTTCCCTAGGTCGCTCATGACCTACCACTGTTAAGTCACAAACCATGCCCACTAGGTCGCCAACGACCTACAACCTTCCTTAACCTTAACCCGTCCACGACCTATGACTTGTCAATATGATCAAATGGTCAAGTGCAACTGTTAAGTCGAAGCCCGTGCTCCTAAGGTCGCTCACGACCTACGACCCACTCTTAGGTCGCTCGCGACCTACGACCTAACTCCAGAAACTCCTTATAAATACTGCACCAACTCCAACTTGAAGAAGACTTTTGGGGATCATTTCTGAAGCGCCTATACTCTGCTGTTCTCTCGACTCATCCAACACTTCAAGCACTTCAAACACCGAAGACGCTCCAACTAACTTCAAAGGGAGATCGAACACATCTGACATGGATTCAAAGAGTTCTCTTACATCGAAGTTCTAGCTACTCGTCTCAAAGTGTATTGTAAAGAGTTATAATCAAATCATTAATAAAGAAGATAAAGTGGACGTAGGCTTAATTTCGAGCCGAACCACTATAAAACTGTTGTCTCCTTACTTTACTGCTACTTTCTGCTTATTTTCTGTTCCCGTACCAACGGGTGGTGCTTTCACATTACTAATACTCACACCAGGGTGTTAGCGTTCAATTTTCAGCGTTAACATTTTTGTGCTTTCATTGAGAGTTGAACTCAGGACCATTTTAACCATTGCTTCGCAACAGTTTGCTGAAAGAATCTCTCTAAAGACCAGAAGTCTATCTGAAATCATGGCTCCTGGAAGAAAGAGTAGATCTACCAGATCCGGAAATGCTCATGAGGGGACCTCCGCTTCCCCAACAGCAAACCAGGCAACTCCTACTATGGGAGTCACAAGAGCTGAATTAGATGATGTAGTGTCGGGATTATACCAACAAATTGAAGCTCAAAACGCCTTGATGATGGACAGATTAAACGCTCTACTTGGGGCAAATCAACGACCAGAAAACAATGAAACAACCTTTGCCGAAGATGCTCATAATTCCTAAGAGAAGAGTATTCCTCAAAGAACAAATGGCACCGCCGAAGCGCCACCTTTCCAAGCTGAAGGTTCAAGGCCGCAGCTAACTTTTCGCGAACATTTGCCCAGGCAAACTTCTAAAAGAATAGCTGACGTCTGTCCGGCGATGCCTTTGAACAATGAGGAATACATATCAGGGATGGTTCGTCGAATCATGAAAGAGAGCATGCAGAGGGAAGAAAATGAGAGCGACTGGGGATTTGCTCCAAGTAAAACTCCGTTTACTGAAAGGATCCTGAAAGCAGAATTTCCAAGGAAATTTGTACCTCCTACTATCCCGGCCTATAGGGGAACAAGTGACCCTAATCATTTCCTATATAAGTATGACTGGAATATGACCGGTGCAAGTGCATCAGATGAGATTAAATGCCGGTACTTTCCAGTGTACTTGGAAGGGGGGGCTCTACTTTGGTTCACAAAGCTACCAGTTCGGTCCGTAGATCAATTCTCCGACTTTACTCGAAAATTCAAGGATCAGTTCAGGTTGTATGCTTCAAAAGCTAAGGATATAATGTCACTGTCAAGCCTTGAACAAGTTCCCGGGGAATCTATTAAATCTTTCTTGAACCGCTTTAACCTAGCACTGGCCGAAGTAGATAATGCGGAACCCCGTATGATCCTGACTTACTTGATGCGAGCCATCGATAAATCAAGTGAATTCGGAAGATGGTTAAAAATGAAGGAACCAAATTCACTTGAGAAGTTTTATAAAAAGGCCGATGAATTCATGCACCTAGAAAGCCTTTCTACGCCAGCGAAAGTGGTTGTTGCCGAAGTCAAGAATAATGATGTTGCGTCTAACAAAAGAGAATCTGGAAACCAGAAAAGGGAAAATGACGGAGGAAAGAAACAGGGGAATGAGAAGAAACCTCGCCACCTAAATCCTTTGGATTTTACTCCCTTAACTGATACACCGGAAAATATCTTCTTCGCAACGAAGGATGTGCTCAAGTATCCCAAACCACCTGAGATGGGGAGAGGTGCAATCCATAATGGGAGATTCTGTCGATTTCACAACCAACCTGGCCATGACACTAACCAATGTCGCCAATTAAAGAATGTGATTGAAGAGTTGCTGAAACAGAATAAACTGCAGCAATATGTGAAGAAAAACAAAGTCGACCCAACCTCATCCACTCAGGGGCAACAACTTCTTACTCATCAATCTGGTCCTGAAGACAAGGCTGCAGCGCAGGAATCTGAGAGGCTTGTCATTAATGTTGTCACAGGGGGTCCCCACCCAGCAAGCAGAAGTTAATCAAAGTGCTGCTAATTACCCACAAAGCTGCAACTGAGCACCTTTCATTCTGTCTGGGATATGGATCCAAAACTATGAATCTAGTGGAAATGTAAATTCAATCTCAAGATTCTGGAACAACAATCACTTGCATCCAATTTTTACTTAACAGCATTGCTTAAATTTGTAAAAATGATGATGGATGTATAACTCTTGTATTGTAAACCACTGAGAAATCAGTGTGAATCAATAATAAAGAACTATAAATCTTGTGTTCTCTAATACTATAAGATGCCTGTATCATTTCGATATGCAAATATATTAAAAATATTGCTAAAATGTCGATTTAATATTGCAGGCTATCAAAGCAAAGCTTACCTATTCAACACATCATGAAGCCAAGCGATTCCCATGAATCACTCAACAAACCAATGTCAAGCCACAAAAGTTCCAAAATTAAACTCCTACAAAAGAAGTGCTATTCAAACAGTAAGTGATTCCACCAAAGCGGGCACCTTCTTGACGAGAAGGTTCCAGACCCTTGCTAACCAATCGTGATCGTTTGTGCAAACGAACATCCGGTAAAGTAGCTTGCGTCTGCCCCGTGGATTCACTCAATGATAAAGTACACTTCTCTGGCAAAAAGCAAACAACTTGCAAAAGAATGGGACATGTATTTGAAGTGATAACGAGGAATCGCTAGGAAGCAGATGGTGGAAGGACACAGGCAACAATGCTACTCCTCAGAGTTCACGTGCTACTCTTCGGAGTCCAAATGCTACTCCCCAGAGTCCTCGTGCTACTCTTTGGAGTCCAAATGCTACTCCTTCGAGTTCAGGTGCTACTCTCCAGAGTCCTCGTGCTACTCTTCGGAGTCCAAATGCTACTCCTCCGAGTTCACGTGCTACTCTCCAGAGTCCCCGTGCTACTCTTCGGAGTCCAAATGCTACTCCTCCAAGTTCACGTGCTACTCTCTAGAGTCCTCGTGCTACTCTTCGGAGTCCAACTGCTACTCTTCGGAGTCCAAATACTACACCTCCGAGTTCACCTGCTACTCTTCGAAGTCCAAATGCTACTCCCCAGAGTCCTCGTGCTACTCTTCGAGTCCAAATGCTACTCCTCCGAGTTCACGTGCTACTCTCCAGAGTCCTCGTGCTACTCTTCGGAGTCCAAATGCTTCTCTTCGGAGACCAAAATGCTTCTCTTCGGAGACCAAAATGCTTCTCTTCGGAGACCAAAAAGACCTCTTCGGGGGCACATTTCACCGGAGTTGAAGTGCAAAAATCTCTCTTCGGAGGCCCACTTCACCAGAGCTGAAATGCCAAACAAAAGCCCTCTTCGGAGGCATACTTCACCAAGCTTGAAGTACCAAACCAAAGCCCTCTAACGAGGCACAAGCCCTCTCCCGAGGCACAACATAAAAAAAAGTCCTTCCCAAAGGCATATCAAACAAGCCCTCTTCAAAGGCACACTTTTACTATCAACACTGAAGTGTTAAACAAAGCCCTCTAACGAGGCATGTCCAATAGGTCAAAACATTCTTCAGAATCCCGCTTCAAATACAAAGCGATCATCCCCGAAAGTTGAAGTGTTCTTTAGAAAGAAAGAGAAAGAAAAACTTCTCCAATACAAAGCGTACTCTATTAAAAGCAGAATAATATTTCCTCAAAACGGAAGAATTATTCTCTAAAATAAGAGTACAAGTTTTTTCAAAATATTGCAGTAAGCTGTGGCACGGGGGCATAATATAGCTAAATTAATAAAAACAACGCTCGAACATCATACCATGAGCTCACTGCAGTATCATATAAAGTAAATAAGGAAACTTGTGCAAAAAACAAGGAATAAATGCATTCACACATATACTGACAAGAAATTGTACAAGTAAAAAGAACCATTTTATTCCATACTATGAAATTTTTGTACATATGCAGGTTTCAACAAGCGGAGGTCGGTATCCGCACAATTTCCTGTCAATACATGCAAAAAGCAAAAAGCAAAACAACAAGCATGAAGTCAGTTCATCACTCCTTCTTCCCGCCACCTTTGGAGCTCTTGCCCGGCTTAATGATTAATTTCTAAATCCGGCGTGGACGGGTCGGGGAAGAAGGAGAAGAAGGTGTAGCCGGATCTTCTTCTACTTTTTCTTCACCAGTAGAAGCGCTTTTCTTCTTCTTCTTCGTAATCGCGCGCTTCCCCTTCTTCCTTGAAGAAGACTCGCTGCCCGGAGTAATTAGCTCAGATAGCTTCGTGTCATCATCATGAGTTTGCTCCGGAGTCTTTTCACCTTCTCCAAGCTCCTCAGCCTTTTGCTCTTGCGAAGCAGGTGGATCATCCAAGCCTCGAAGGGCTTCTATTTGCTCTTCCTACGACCCTGGCTGAGAAGCAGGAGTGATTTAAAGGGATGGAGGAGGAACAGCTGGAAGAGGAGAAGTTTGTGCAGCATTCAGTGTTTCCGCTACAGAAGAAAAGAAGTTAAAATCAATATTGTCTGAAAAAAGAGAAGATATTGGCTCAACAGGACTTAAGTAATAAACGAGAAAATCATCGAGCTCAGTTGAATCGAATAAGTAGTCTACTCGACTTGGATCAACATCGAAATTACCTAGAGAAGTCGGTTTAATCACTTCAATTTCAAAGTTTTCGGCTTCAGTGTCATCTTGGGTCTTCTCCTCGGTTTGAACAGTGGGGGCTCGGTAATTGCTGTTTTAACTTCGGCTTTTGCAGGAGGTGAAGAATAAGAACTAGAGTCGATGGTGTCAGGGTTGACCGAAGCCGGAGGACGAGCGGGGTCAGTTAAAGGCGCTTTCTCTAAACGCTCTCCTCCTGCTGCTTCGGCTCGCTCCCTAGCAAGCTGCTCTTTTCCCCTGGCAAGGGCGGTACGTGCCTCATCATCCAGATAGGTCACCTCAAGATCCGCTTCTGTATAGCCAGCACCTCCGAACATGTCAATTACCGCTTCCCATACTTCGGCCAAAGTGATTTCGTATGTCGGTCCCAAAAATGAGAGGCTCCCGCGCCCCAAGATGCTATGGATGTAAAAATCGAACAAAGTAGAGCTGATATTAGCTTTAGTTGACTCATGAGATTCTTCGGCTGCAACTTGGCCGGCAACTACCTCATCACGCTCTTTTTCAACTTTAGAAAGTCGAGCTTTTAACGCTGCAATCTCCATGTCTTGGGAGTTAACTCTTTCCCGCAGCTAAGCGGTATCTTTGCGGTATTTTTCAACTACATGGCGCTCTGCCTCAAGTTTCGTCTCAGCATCTCTTTGAGCAGCATGTTCATCTCGCACTTGTTTTTGAAAGACCTCTTCTTTTTGAGAATGCAAAGTGGAAGAAGTGGCAAGATCTTCCTAGAGTTTCTTAACTTCAGACTCAAGTCTCGCGTTATCATCAGCAATGCTTACCATTTCTGCATCATGTTGCTTACAAATTTTATCCCACTCCGACTTGTCATTCTCCATAGTTAACATGGCTTCGAGATTCATACGATTAACCCTTTGAAGCTCGTCAACAAGCTTTTTCCATCCATACATTCTCTCGATGTCAAGCTTAACGGCATCAAGGTTCCTTAGCATAGCCTGCTTATCAATAGGAACCAAATCCAAGTCGAAGCGCACTCCTCTTAAGAACCAATTTAGGAATCGGCTTTGGAGTGTAGGCAGAGCATCCCTGACTTGATACTGAGGCATGTTGATAATTGTCTGAATGTCGGTTTTCTCAAGAGCAGGAGAACCAGAGGGGATGTCAAGAGGGATAGAAGCAGCAGTCTTTTCAGAAATTGCAGATGCGTCACTAAGTTTGGCCCGTTTGTTCGGATCTTCGGCAACCTGACATTTCCCTTTAACATCATAAGACTTTCTCTTGTGGGAGCCATCATCCCTTCTTCTTTGCCACTCCTCGTAATTTTGTCTTTCACGAGCTTTACGAGCAGCTCTTTCTTCATCAGTTTCCCTCGGGGCAGGGAGATAGCGCCTATAATCATAAGTGTCACGGCTTCCATGGCGCTGGAAATTTTCATAGTACGATCCACTTCGCCCCTTCGGAGAATCTGAAAGTGAAAAAAAGACAAGTCTTAAAAATTTTCAGAGTAAAGAAGTTAAGTGTGTATAAGTGCCAAAACATTCTAAGTGTGTGTGGCGTGTAAACTATGCGCGTCAAGCTACAAACCACTCTTCGGCTTGGGGGTAATGTCAACTTTTGCAGCTGGCGTTAACTCTTGGGTTCACGGAGTTTGTTGCAAGGCGGATGTCGCCTCAACTGCTGGAGAAAC
This sequence comes from Allium fistulosum, assembly GCA_030737815.1. Classification (NCBI taxonomy): domain Eukaryota; kingdom Viridiplantae; phylum Streptophyta; class Magnoliopsida; order Asparagales; family Amaryllidaceae; genus Allium; species Allium fistulosum. Next base: position 713,804,708 of record CM060905.1, read on the forward strand.
AACTTTAGTAGTAACTGAGTCGTCCTTAAAAAGCTCCTGTGAAGTTATCATCAGGTCACTCAGTTCACCATAAATATCGTCACCAGCGGAACTTTCTTTTTCAACTCCTTCTTCAATCACCGGCAAAGGTATAATCATGCCAGATGACCCCATGACATCAATGGAAGTGGAACACTTCACCAACGAAGCTCCTGCAGCAGTTTCCTTCGATGCTACTTCTTCGGTAGAAACTGGGGCAGTTGATATTTCAGTCTCGGAACTAGAAACTTCGTGAATCTGAGTAGAACGAGAGGGGTGTAAAAGTCCGAACTGGTGTAAAAACTCGTCTTTCAGCAAAAATTTAGTGCTTCTCTCTTCAACAGCCATAGCACTTAAAGTTTCGAAGGTAGGATTGTGGCTGGGATCCCTAAGCGGAGGAGGAAGTGCTACAGAAGTAAAGAATGAAGTTCAGTACTTGACAATTCAAGTTTCAAGAAATTCAGAAAAAAATGAAATGAGTAGGAATAAGCAATCTTACTTCCGATCCTCCAGACAGCATAGAACTCTAGGGGGCAGCGAACGAAGAAGAATTGACTTAAGAATCCGTGTGCACTCTCAGGCAAATCTAGAATCAGTTTCCAGTTCCGTGCGCCCCTCACAAGTATAATAGAAGGATGGTCTTTATTCTTTGCGAATGTGCACAAATAGCAAATCTCTTCAAAGCTTGGAAGACGATCAAGCGTCCTCCTAAACAGCACACACAACCCCATCAAGATGGCATAACCATTGGGGTGTAGCTGGAATGGAGAGATAGTCAATCGAAGAAGAAGCTGTCGAAGAAAATCATTAAAGGGAGGAATAGCCCACTTAAGCACATCTGACGATTAACTGCGACAAAACCAAGAGTTGGTCTGTTAGCAGTATCATTTACTCCGGGAAACAAAGCGTCTGCTTTGGAAATACCGAACTGGATACACAATTGACTGAAAGCTTTGTGGCTCAAGGTGGTCGAAGTTCTTTCCGGAGGATCAATCAATGGGTTAGCAATCGGAAAAGCCTCCCCAGGATCAATCAATTAGTTGACGTGTGTCGATTATAGAGTTTCAAGCCTTGTTATTTTAAGTCCAAGTACAGTGTTGATGCAAACAAATCAGCTTTAGTTGATTACTTTAGTTTTGTTTTAATACTTCACTTGAATTTGTTGATTCAAAGCATTTCATTCACAAAGTTCATTTAAGTTGATTATTCTTTATCGACTTATCTGTCATTCGATGTGGGCAGTCAATGGCAGTATATTCGCCCTAGTTTTCTGCAAATGCTGTGTTTGACAGGTTGTTAGATTAAAAGATTAGTATAATCTATAACAAAGTTCAAACAGTTCAAGTCCAAGCAGTTCAATCAAGTTCTACCCAAATTTTACAAGTCTTAGGTCGTCCAACGACCTAGCATAGGTCGAAGCTTCCTTAGGTCGCACTGTGCAAGTCAAAAGGTTCAAGGCAATGCAAATTTGTCTAAGTCCTAGCTCGGCCGCGACCTAAAGCCTATGCCGCAAAAAGTTAGGTCGTGCAATTCATGTCCAAGTTGTTAAGTCATAGGTCGTTCGAATCTCAACGCGACCTAAAAGTTAGGTCGTTAATTTGTTAAGTCGTTCTGATTGGAATTCATATGCAAATTTAACCAAGTCCTAGGTCGTTGGAATCCTAGCGCGACCTAAAAGTTAAGTCGCAGATTCGAAAGACCCTTAGGTCGCAAGAATTCTTAGGTCCGCCAGGCTTCTTAGGTCGCGAAGGCTGCTAAGTCGCTCAGATTCACTAAATCGCTGACTTCCTCTCCACGCAATAGCTCACCATCTCGTTAAAACTGTGACCTGATAACCCGTTATCACTCACGATGAAACCCATCATCCTCTTCGTGAAATTCATCGTTCCTGCATACCACTGAATCATCCAAAAATCAATTCAAAGCATCTCTGATCCATCATAGATTCAACTCATTGCTGTGCTTTTGTGAATCACAACTAATGGCGATCAAAATCGACCACAACGTGACTCAAAAAATGAAGCACGACGTACAAAATTGGTCTGGGGTTCGGAGATGGAAATTCGTGGTTCGATGGTGATCGTGGGATGGATAGAGATCGAGTGTACTTACGTAATATGATAGCAGGGATGAATCGTTGAATGATTAACACAAATTCGACTTTGAAATCACAAAGTTCTGTTAATGGCAAAGCGGGAAATCGAAGCAGTTAAGTGAGGAAGAAGTAGCGACATAACAAATTTATATAGGGCGAAAAGGAGAAGGCGAATAGGCACGCGAGTTAGCATATGTTTTAGGTCGCTCACGACCTAGCAGAGTTAGATCGAAGCACACGACCTATGACATAGGCCTGTACTTCGAGGGGCAAATGTTAACTCCTCTTTTTGGAGCGACCTACAACTCTGCGACCTAACCCTCACCGACCTAGCGACCTAAAGGTACCAGCTACCTAGCGACCTAACACATTCAGCGACCTAACGACCTAAAGCACTCAGCGACCTAACGACCTAAAGCTCTCAGCGACCTAACTGTCAACATGGGGCAACAATAACCCACAACAGAAAGGCAACACGACCTACGACCTACCTTAGGTCGTTCACGACTTACAACTTCAAGCCGAGATAACTCCTTATGCCGCTTTTCCCTAGGTCGCTCACGACCTACCACTGTTAAGTCACAAACCATGCCCACTAGGTCGCCAACGACCTACAACCTTCCGTAACCTTAACCCGTCCACGACCTATGACTTGTCAATATGATCAAATGGTCAAGTGCAACTGTTAAGTCGAAGCCCGTGCTCCTAAGGTCGCTCACGACCTACGACCCACTCTTAGGTCACTCGCGACCTACGACCTAACTCCAGAAACTCCCTATAAATACTGCACCAACTCCAACTTGAAGAGGACTTTTGGGGATCATTTCTGAAGCGCCTATACTCTGCTGTTCTCTCGACTCATCCAACACTTCAAGCACTTCAAACACCGAAGACGCTCCAACTAACTTCAAAGGGAGATCGAACACATCCGACATGGATTCAAAGAGTTCTCTTACATCGAAGTTCTAGCTACTCGTCTCAAAGTTTGTTGTAATCAAAGTGTATTGTAAAGTGTTGTAATCGAATCTTTAATAAAGAAGATAAAGTGGACGTAGGCTTAATTTCGAGCCGAACCACTATAAAACTGCTGTCTCCTTACTTTACTGCTACTTTCTGCTTATTTTATGTTCCTGTACCAACGGGTGGTGCTTTCACATTACTAATACTCACACTAGGGTGTTAGCGTTCAGTTTTCAGCGTTAACATTAATTTTATAAAACTTGTTTAATTTTAACTAAACATAGTTAATTTTTTTAACTTGGTTAACTTAGTTAATTTATTATTTTTATTATTGTTATTATTATTATTAAAACTTAGTTAACTTATTATTATTATTATAAATTTAGTTAATTTTTATAAACTAATTAATTCATCATCATCATTATTTATCAAACTTTATTAAATTAGTTATATTATTATTATTTATAAAATTTAGTTAACATAAACTTAGTTAATTTTATAAAACTTTTTTAATTTTAACAAAACTTAGTTAATTTTATTACCTTGGTTAGCTTAGTTAATTTATTATTAGTATTATTATTAAAGCTCGGTTAACTTAATTATACTATTATTATTATTATTAAACTTGCTTAATTCATCATCATCATCATTATTATTTATAAAAACTTTGTAAAATTAGTTATATTATTATCATTTATAAAATTTAGTTAATTTAAATCTTAGTTAATTTTAGAAAACTTGTTTAATTTTAACAAAACATACTTATTTTTTTTTACTTGGTTAACTTAGTTAATTTATTATTGTTGTTATTGTTATTGTTATTGTTATAAATTAGGTTTATATCTATAAACTTAGTTAATTCATCATCATCATCATTATTTATCAAACTTTGTTAAATAAGTTATATTATTGTTTACAAAATTTAGTTAACTTAAACTTCGTTAATTTTTTAAAACTTGTTTAATTTTAACAAAACTTAATTAATTTTATTAACTTGGTTAACTTAGTTAATTTATTATTAGTAGTATTATCAAAGCTCGGTTAACTTAATTATATTATTATTATTATTATAAACTTAGTTAATTCATCATCATCATTATTATTATTTATAAAACTTTGTTAAATTAGTTATACTATCATCATTTATAAAATTTAGTTAACTTAAACTTAGTGAATTTTATAAAACTTGTTTAATTTTAACAAAACTTACTTAACTTTTATTAACTTAGTTAACTAAGTTAATTATTATTATTATTTATAAAACTTAGTTAACTTAGTTATATTATTATTATTATTATTATTATAAACTTAGTTAACTTATCATCATCATTATTATTATTATTATTATAAACATAACCATATATTAAATGAAAAATTAATACAGTCAGAAAAACATATTTAAGATTAATACGAGGAGAAATACCTTGTAGACATTGTACTTAAGCGAGACTTTAGGGAATATGGAAAAGAATAGATGTCCAAAGTCCTTGCTTCATCTTGACAACTTCTATTGTACATGAAAGCAATAGAATTGCAAATGTAATTATGTAGAAATGTGCAATTCTGCCAAGTAACACACTAAAAGGTACAAATATCCATAAAGTGAAAAATAGAGATAAAGGAATTTGCTCTCGTATTCTCTGTCACTATGTTATAACAGAAATTATAAAAAAAATCATCCTCACTAACCATCATAATTCAAATTAACCAAGAGAGACCTCATAAAATTAAGTATAGCTAGCTAGTTGTACAATAAGTGTAGAGTAATGTTACTAGAAAGAAAGAACAAAACACTTGAACAAAAAAATTAGTTATCTACGCTTCTCCCAGAAGTAAGAGATGATATAGGGTTTGAGGTATTACAATATTGTCGGCAAACTTATGCAGATGTTCTATTTCGCATCCTTTCTCTTCTAGTAATGTATGTCAGTTGTTGCATCATGTGCTCTTCAATGTTGAATCCAAATTCTGATATGCATATCTAAAACCAATGTTTAAACACATTTTTAACCAAATAATGGTCGATGTAAAAACATTTTAGTTCAAATACTAGCGAGTCCATAAATTCAAACTCAGTGATACTTAGAATCCAGTAATGTAAAAGCTTACGGTTAGACTGATATCAGAAGGGATACCCTGGCAATAGTTTTATCTCATGGTACATAAAAAATGAAAATGTTAAAGTGTTTATAACATCGATTTATTAACACTACTACTATATCTCATGGTACATAAATTATTGCCAAAGACATAATTTATCTCATGGTACATAATTTATTCATGTAATAATAATGCACTCAAAGAAGAAACCGCTATTGATAATATTATTATTATAACTTTAGCCACCAATATATTAGTATGAATCATTTATTGACCACCATTTATTTCCATACATTCCTACGCAACCAAATCATATATTGGTATATAATAGAAAATGTAGAATTGCCTTTCTTTAAAGTAATAACAAACAAGCATTGGCTACCATTCAATGCATGATTAACAATAGAGATAGTATTATGTAATTGATGGGCTGGCATGCATCTCAAAGGAAGTTAACTCATCATCGGTAATTATAAGAACTTGATTCATCATTATGTAATAAAAAAAATGTTTTATTAACCCAACTTTGATGCCATGAAAATTGCAGTATATGGCTTTTTTGCCACAGAGAGTGATAATTGTCTTTAGAAACATATAGGTAACTTCTACTATAAGCATATCAGTTAACATATTATTCATGGATGGTAGGTTTGATGAATATACATTTCTTACAGAATAGATTTTAGATTGGTTCTGCGCTCAACACTGGATTGTTACAAATGAAAGGATATGTACTAAAGCACCAAGGCAAATAATTTATTGTGGAGTAGGGCCTAAGAACCCGAGACCTTGCATCATATGTATTAATGATTAAGTTTCGATGAATGTTATCTCAATAAATAAGTGTGTCCACCACCATTCCATTCAACCAGGTTTAGATATTTACAACTATACACTATGATATAAATCCATCCTTGGTATATCCCAACTCATCTACAGAGCTAGCAATTATAAGCAAATGTGAACATACTCTAACTGAAGTTATACTATGTCAAAGAAGCAAAAGTTTTATTGACTAATTAGCAAAAAAGAAAAACAACTTACTTCATTATCTAGAAGTTGTAGGTTAAGTGAGTAAGGCTCGTCTATACTCTGATTTACCAAAATCCAAAGTCGAGCAACCCTAACTTGGACGGTCGACAAATTTGTTCCATACACCAAGTTGGACAACGATTGAATAGTTTGGTTCATTGTGCCTACAATAATCAGACAGCAATGAGTTTCATAATGCATAATAAACTGCAACATATTACTTAATTGAATAATAGAGAAACTAGAGGATACAACAATGTTGTTTGCTGTTTGTTATTTACTTGTGGGTGAAAAAAGGGTCTTGTTTACAATTTAGATTATCTGTTAGCCTTGTTTTGCAGCAAACAAAAGGTATAATAATATGTTAGGTAGAAGGAAAAGGGATGAAATAGTGGAGGTAGTTGTTAAAACTACACTGTCGCTGCTGCCACCAAGTACCGTTACACAACATATTCAACCCATTACTTTTTCGAATGTTGTTCAAACTGATGGTCAAAATGCTTCGTGCGTGATGGTGGCATGCACTTTGTGCGTGAATTATTTTTCTATAAATTATATATTTCTAACACATTCAAGATGAATGATTTATTTAAATATTTAGCCATATTTTTGTGATAAAATGATGTGTAATTAGTTTGATTTTTTCTATCTTGCAACATTTAATTTTTTGGAGAAAATATTTCGAAAAATGGTAATAGCGAATATATTTCAACATCTCAGTTTTGTAGAAGATCATTTAAAGTCTAAATAATAACAATTTACAAACCAAATATCTCTTTATAGAAGTGAACACTCATATGCCTATAAGCTATACCCATTATCGCCCTTCTCCCATATACAAGCCAGGAATTCAAGCATATAAATAAAATCAAGTTTGTAATGAAGTTCAGCAACCTAAGGAAAAACGTACGAAATGAATCACAACAAAAAGTTAAATGCAATGTTGATTTTGCAATAACCAGATAATCAAACTGTAAAGACCAAAACAAATAATAAGCTCTCAATCTACTACAGAACTTAGTTATGCACTAACCTCATGTACGCAAGCTCCCATAACTCCCATTCTTTATTTACTGAATTGATTAAAATTTTAATATATACAAGTATAAATTTTATTTTTAAATATATGTATATGGTTATTGAATACATTCTCTCACATAATTGTTCACTTTCACCTACCAGATCTATCATAGGCACCTACTTTTAAATACAACATATTAATTACGTTATATATATGCATTTGTTTCCTTTTTATTGTTCTTAATATACATATGTAAAAGTAGATTGTTTGTTTGTTTGGATACATACACATATAGCAACGGATTTCTTCACTCAAAACTTGTTCCACTAAACCGTTACTGTTTCACTAAACTTCTGTAAAAATATTAATGATGAGCAACATAATTTGATAGAGAAAATAAATACCTGTAATGGATCCAACAATGATAAAGCACTTAGAAGGATAATCAGACTCCATCAAGCTATAAAGAAGCGAGCGAGCGAGCAACAAGTGACCAAGATGGTTAACCCTAACGCTCATCTCAAACCCACTTGCAAGTCAAATAAAAGGCATCTTAGTCAAATGCTTCTTGGGAGGTAGCCAATCTTTATACATTCACAAATGACAGCTAATGTGTAGCATCCATTTTTCTAGCAGCATGATATACAACACATTCAGATAGCTAATGCATTTGCATGATATAAAATTCATTAGTATCTCTATTGATAAAAAAATATGTCACGCTGTAGCTTAGTAGGACCCGCAAATCCAATGCATAAAAACCGAACTGGTTGTCTTGTACATGAAGCCAGCTATTGGTCACCATCCATATCAGGTTGCCAAGTTACAATTACAGGAAATAAGAACACATCGTTCGGAGACTATAAACAAATACTATACCTATACATGCTCTGATGTATGGATAGTAAGATAGGTTCTAGTTCATGATGCTAAGTGCACCAAACTATAATGCACTCTGGTTTCGAAGCCACAAAAGGGATCCACGTTCATCCTACAGCGCTTATTCCATCCATCCCAGGTAGTATGAACTCTGCCAGTATATAAAACTTTGTCACTGATACAACAAAACCATTCATTCCCGTTGTGCCCCACCAAAGCTTTGACCGGGAAACTAAAAATGTAACTAATACTATCCCAACCAACCCAAGATAGATATCTGAATACGATATATAATTCAGCGAAACTTACTTTTTTGTGTGCATCAAATGGTAAAAGAAAGGTGAGAATCAGTTGCCTGAAAGATATGAAAGCAAGCTCAAGTCTTCAAGCCAAACAGTAGGAAGAACTGCAAGAGCTATTGTCACTGCAAATATTTATATAAAGCAATTATTATTCTAATGGCATATTACATATGAAATCGATTTCAAAATGCGTATTTATCATATTTCAACTGCCTGAATGGATTTTGATCAATATCTTTATTCAACAAAGATCACTATCTGTAGACACAAATTTTGAAGTGGTTTGAAACAGTTCTTTATTTGAATTTTTCTATGGTTAATATAGAGGAGGAAAATTTCCATGTGCTGGTTATTTTATGACTGCCCCGCTACCTACAATTTAGCAACCACTAATTCATTTGTACTCAAACTTAAAACTTGGAACAAACGAAGTTAACCAATTTGAATGGAAGTTTTAACCTTCATATTTAAAGTTAAATTAAAATCATATTGTTCCAGGCATAAGAGATAACAAAGATCCTAATAAGCATCATAAGATGGATGACATAAATGAAATCAGGATTGTCTTTTAAACTCATTTACTTTGTCACTACAGTGATTAAAATGTGTACCTTTCACCTTATAAGAAACCTCTTCCTCCCTGAACAATATAAGTACACTACACACATACCCTTGATAACTAATAAGAATATATTTATGCCCACAACTTTTTGATGAGATATCAACTGTATTTGTCAAAAAATCATGATACTATGTTTAACCAATACAATGATGGCAGTGGTTACAAGCATATTGATTTCTTTTCATTACAAAATGGGTTTTTTACAAAGTAAGCTAATACCAATGACATTGTAGGACAAAGAGACACCAAATGATATTTGAACTTAAAATACTTGATCCACACATAAACCGTCAATGTGTGCTCAATGTATGCGGATATTCTAATATCACTTTACTGTCTTGTAACATGAAATAGCAACTAGACTAATGGAAACAAATATGATTAAATAGACAAATCATAATACATTACTAAAGTATTTAAAAAAAATTCAATCATATATGCTTCCATTATAGTAATGAAATAATATCTTTAGGAATGTGAAGCCCAACATCTTAAGGCATCTTTTTGATTTCCTGAACCATTTAGTAAGTAGTAGGGCACCATGTTTATATGCAAATTTTAATTAATAAAATAAATTAACTTTGTTGGACAGTTTGTTGTTTATAAACAAAACTCGGCAACTAATTATGTCCAAAGTTATAAAAAAATAAGTGAAATGCTTTTAAATATTACCTTTTTAAAAATATTTTCAAGTAAGTAATTGGAAAGGGATTTGATTTGTAAACAATTAATAAAATCAGGCCCAGTGACTACTTATGTGCTAGATTTTGTTTATTGCTTTGTTAGTTAAATAACCAACTATCAAATTTGACCATTTTAGTTTCTCAACTTGATGTAGAAACTAATTAGTCGTACACTTAGTACATAACTGACTGTGTAGGCTTGATTATCATTTGTGTTGAGAATGTTGATTCGTGTAGTGCGGAGTGATTACCCCAATCTATCGAGCTTCTTTCTTGGCCGAAGGATAGCAAGTTGAAAGTTGGAGATGTGATAAGTCTATGAGATTTAGTTTCTGTGTGAGGTTGAGAAACGCTTTTGCGTTGTTGGTACGAAGAGACCGGGATCAGATTTATCTGAAAACCACTTCGTACCAACATTTATACGATGATTGTGCAGGTTGGTCGATGATATTGATATTTAGGATTTTCATAGTGAAGAACTTCTTGTTGATCATTTGGGGTTAAAATCCAAATATACATATAGTAGCAGTAGTCTCTTCGTTATGAAATATCCAATGCAAGGACTATTCGCTACTAATCCTAAGGGTTTCCCGATAGGATGTGGTAGGAAAGTGCCTTCGGTTTGGCTTGTTCCTGGACAACTTGTATGGACGAGTGTCTGACATTGCATTTCTAAGATTACGTACATTGGTTTTTACAAACGTATATCTGTTTGGTGGCGGAGTAGGCAACTTCTCTTAGCTTAACACCCTTCCTTGAGACGTATGAGCTCAAGGGTTGTATTTTTGTGGAAGGCAATTAGTAGTCAACGGAAATGGCAATGTGGCATTCAAAGATGATGTGATATGTGAAAGGTAATCGATACCTCTTTTGGCCTCACTCCCCGGGAAATGACTGAAACAGGGATAGAAGCGGCAAGGCAAAAATGGGCCGCTCCCATTAGGAGATGTCATCACTCTTCTAGATATATATTTACACGCTATGACGTCGTGTATCTGATTATTGTTGTGTTTACTTGTGGCCACGGATTTTAGGTCGGTAACGACCGGAGTGATGACATATTCTATACTATCCAGGTATGGGTAGGCCGGTCTTGTGTTGGTTTAGGCATCCAGTATCTGGACCCTAGGTACATCCCTCTAGCGGTGTACCGAGTTTTTGGATAGGTAGTCCCTTCACCTAGTCATTTGTATGGTATCCAAAATCCAATATGTGCCTACCATTTTGTTTGTAAACCTATTACGCTGGAATTTAATAATGTAACAATTTCAGCTATTTAATTTATTATGTGTGCAATAGACAATATTATAATATAAGAGAACTTGATATGAAATGTTTTGGTTATCGTAAGGTAAAAACCTTGTCGGTATTTATTTGTGACTCGGTCTTACGAGATACCTTTTGTTTTGATAAAGGAAAAGTTTTTATAACTTTATAAATTCAGTTGAGGTGTTTTTTTCTCACGCTAGTTTACCAGACTAATCCGGGCGTTCTTCCCTTTCAATGCTTGGGTCAGACCGAGTATATTTACAGGTTCAGATTTGGTGCTTTTGGAGCTTCAACAGGCGAGCTAAAGATCTTTATGTCGTATATGCGTATATATTATTTTTCCGCTGCTTTGCATTTTTGTTGTTGTTGTAAATTATCAGCATTTGTGAGGATAGGTTATTATAACTATCCAAGCTGATGAGTATTTATTGTGTACTCTGATATTAACTTATGTATATTACAGTTTCTCTTTGTAAAGATTATTGATCTATATTATATGTTATTCCACTGCGATGTGAGATTCTGTATTGTTTTGGTTTATCTTCTCTCTTCTTCTTCTCTTCTCTTCTTCTTTCTTCTCTCTTTCTTCTCACCCTCTCTTTTCTTTCTCATGATCATCTACAATCGGTGCGCTCTAGGTCGGACACGCGTGGTTTGTTGTCGGATTCAAAGGGTGCCGAGTGTGGGTCGTCACAAACCATATCTTCTCCAAACTCAAGCAAGCAACAACTCAACATATCATATGCAAAGATTAAAATAATATAGACATAGATTGGTGAGTGCATATACTCACTTGAAGCTTCCTGCTTCTTCTCCATCTCTATAAATGCATGCACTCATAACCCAACATAACAACCCAAAATTCAAATCCCTTCTAGTTACGGATGTAAATCAAAAAGAAAGACCGCATACTCAAATTTGGCAATTTATAATAATTTATTTGTTTTATTATATAATTTAGAAGAAGAGGATTGAAGAAGAAGCAATATCAGGTTTATTTGGTTTTGAGCATAACTGATATATGTATAAACGAGAACGAATTATCCAAAATAAAAAAACTTTGTATTTTAGAAGTATCAGGAGAAGGAAGGATAAGTTTGGAGTTTGGGTTCTTGGGCTTGGGCTAGGCTTTAGGTTAGAAAAATAATTTTATTTTATTATTTAATTTCTTTTTATAAACTATTTTCTATTTAAAAAATAGTGAATATTAGGCTTAGGTCCCTAATAAGTTTCAAAATACACAAAAACCCCAGTAAAAAAAGGTATGTAAATTAGGTCCCTAGAATTAAGTTACTAAGTAATTGCATATAGTTATGCAATTATTCACTGAATAATTGCAGACATTTATGCAATTATGTCCAAAAGTTGCATAAATTTATGCAATTTTTTCGGTGAATAATTGGGGAAATTTCCGCAATTTTTTTGGTGAATAATTGCGGAAATTTCCGCAATTTTTTGGTGAATAATTGCGGAATTTTCCATAATTTTTCAATGAATAATTGTAGAAATGTCTGAAATTTTTTGATATTATTGCATAAATGTCTGCAATTATTCACTGAATAATTGCATAAGTGTATGCCATTATTCGGTAACTTAATTCTAGGGACCTAATTTACAAAATACTTTTTACTGGGGTTTTTATGTATTTTGAAACTTATTAGGGACCTATGCCAAACTGTCCCTAAAAAATATTACTCTAAAATTCCAAACAAAATTTAAATTCACAACATTCAATTATTTACTCATCACTGTAAAGTTTCTAGAATTTATTTTCCCATATTTTAACTTATTTAAATTTTAATATCCAACATTCTCATTTTAAATCCAATATTAAATACTACCAAATTAATTTATTTCAAAATTCTTAAAAATAATAATTACTCTCAAACTATTTAACTTCATCACTAATTACCTCATTTTAAATTTTCAATATTCTAAAATAAATTCGAATTATTTATATTTAAATTCCAAAAATCCATTTTAATTAATAAATTAATTATTATTAATTACCCTTAAATACTGGGTTATTATAGACACCCCATAGCAAAATTATGTCCTCTTGATTTCCATAGGAGGAATCTATAGCAAAGTTAATAGCTCCATATTTTAATAATAGTTTATTTTAATAAATTCATTATCGAATATTATTCCTCAAGATTTTCATTTTATACACAATTCAAAATCTATTAAAATTCAACTTTTATCAAATAAACTTCAAAATATTCTACAAAATCAAAAATTTTATCAACCAAAATCTTTTACCTAAATTTCAATTCATGATTTAATATAAATACTTTTCAACACATTTCTTAATTTCAATGCATCTTAAAACAAAATTCTTTACAATTATCATTTCATTCCAAAACCCACATTATTATATATTATTATATATAACATAAATACTTTAACCAAATTATAAAATTTTAATATTTCCAAAAGTAGGAATAACATTTATCACTGAATCCTTTGATAAATAATTTGAACATAAAATTTATTTCACACTATTATATTCATAAAATGAAATATAGTTCATATACAATTTTCCAAAATAATCAAATAACCACACTTCATATCACAAATATATCCACTATATACACTCATGCTACAAACAATTATATGTATAATAGCAAACGATACTCACAACTTCACATATCAAACAATTTCAAATTTATTTTATATATATAAATATACCGACAATGCCTTGCCATGAATTTCTAGTGGCTCACTTCACCAACTGGTTGTAGTGTTGATCGTGCGATCAATATTGCCTCACCACGACTTTATCTTTCTACTAATGCTCAATGGCTGCAATCATCATATAATACACACACACACAAGCGCAAATATAACTTCATTATCTCCAAAACCATAAATATAATCATTTCCAAAATATCATTTCAAAACATTAGTTTTTAACACGGCTCAGAATATGTTGTCACTCTTTAATATATTGAATCACCTTTCAAACTTTACAAAAATTTCCAAAATTTTATGCTCATATTTCTCCTTTTAGTGTTTATGAATCCCTATCGAATATGTGTGCACCCGCACTGACCAGGAGTCTTATACCACCCAAAGGACAGGCTAACACAATCAATTATCAGTAACCAAAAAATATAAACAACAATAATCCATGCACTCATTAGGAAAAGGATAAACAAATTTCCCACTACGCACTCTGATTAATATCAAGTCAAAATGCAATAGTTTATATCAAGCCACCAAAGGTCAATCATTTTATATATAATACTGAATAAATAGTAGTACATACTCTCTCTGTGTGTGTGTGTGTATATATTATAAATACATCTCCATATGATTACCCTAATAATCATCGTATAATATATATGTATATATACACTCCTATTATCGAACTTGACCAAATATTGACTTAAGAAATTATTGAAAGGCTTCAGGATTTCATACCAATGAGAACCCCCGGGGAAGAGTATTGGTACAAAACATCTCTAGCTTTCACTTACTTCTGAGGGAACCAAAATTGAGTTAATCAGAAATTCATCGATTGGTTTTGGAGAATCCAGTAAGCGGGAAGAGTATATTTATATGAGATGACTCAAAACCATAATCACTTCAAAACCATATACGCGTCTATATTCTGGAAGCGGTTGTGAAGTGGAATGTTATGGAGTTGAACTCTCTATCCTATGGCAAAGTCCATGGGAAAGGTCAGTGTTAACATTTCGAACGATGCTATCATGAGGGGATGTTTGTCTTGAGGAGTATTCCAAGAGAGGGCAGCGTTAGCATTCATTGGACGACTTATGCGGGGAGCCTATATGGAGGTTCGAGATTTGTTTAAGATGCTTAAATCCATGTATTGATTCGTGATATGTTCGAGATGTAGTAATCTAGTTGGGGATTCATGTGTTGATCAAGTGATGAAGACTCATGTGAGAGATACCAAACGTAGCATCGACATCGGGAATGACTAAACCAAAGTAGGATGCACAATCTTGGGTTTAGCTAACCCATGAGGGTATATCAACTCCAGATCTAGAATATGCTTTCAATTATTGGGCATCGGGATTTGATTATACTTGGTGCCACACAGTTCACCATTGGGCCAATTGTGTTTACCTTAGAGTATATCGTATCTGGAGATATACGATGCTCGAAAGGAAGTTCCGATCCTTATCATGGAGATCCGCTTTAGTTTACTGGAGGCGTTTCCATGGAAAATAATCCATATATGAACGCGCCTTAGCGGTATTGATTGTATACCTATTACTGATATGGCGTTCACACAGAAACTATTTAATATGATTTATGTGCTACACACTAGACATTATCTATCATTTCATTTTATTAAACTTAGTTTGGCTTCTTTTGAGGGGAAAACTATTACGGGAATCCTTATGGTCTCAGTGGTTATTGTTACATGTTGCATGCTTCTTGATTTTTCTCACGCTGGTTTACCAGACTGATCTGGGTGTTATTTTATTATAATGCTCGGGTTAGCCTCGTATGTTTCCTGATTTAGCTACGGACGCTTTGGAGCTTATGGAGAAGAGCTGGAGGATTACCTTCCATAGTATTCTAATTCTGCCGAATTTATGTATTGTATACATTAGTATTATGAGGACAGGCAGTTATAACTATCCAAGCTAATGATAGTACTTAGCTTTTAGTAACTCTGATATTTCTATATTTAGAGTAACCCTTTGTACTATTCCTTTAATATTATATACTACTGTTCCGTTGTAAAATTCTGATGTTGTGTTCTTCTTTTCTTGTCCTATTATCATTTTCTTTTATATTACCCTAACTTTCTGTATTTCTGGCACTTGGGTACTCAACATACGAATACCATGAATGTATTAGTATTAACATTCGAGGGTTGAAAAGTTGGGTCGTTACATTTGGTATCAAAACTCAAGGTTGAGTGATCACCTTGGCTTTATTTGGGTATGACTTATTAGAGATAGGGTAAGTGACACCCTAGAATGAGTCGAGTGTATTATACATATGAGAGCGTATTTGTATTTTGAAAACTAGATTTTAAAAATTATTCTTTAGGACTATCTCTTTCTTAGAAATCCTTTCTTTGAGATAACTCTATCCTTTTGTTTCCTAAAGCTGTTCCGCTTGGATTAGATAATAAGAACGACAAATGCTAGAGCTTCTATTGCTGAGAGAGATGTTATAGAAGAAGTGGTGCAAGATCAACCATGGAAGGACTTTGCTTCGATATGGCATGAGTTTGAGATATTGGGTAGAAAGAGGTTCAACGGCACCGAGACTATCCTCGAAGTCCCGACTTGGATTAGTTTATGCAACATGGTATATAAGGAAATGATGGATCATATCCAAGGAGCATTCAAGGATATTATAAGCACACCTTTCCGGTTCGAGGGTACAGCTCCAAGGCCAACTTTATCTACGTTGATTGGAGGCAACAAGCGGAAGTTTTGGCAATTGAAGTATATGTCCCGCCTAGTTTGCTATCGGTGTGGGCAGAAGGGCCCACTTCGCTAAGAACTGTAAGAAGGGGTGTGACGACCGCCCATGACCCCTGCACTGAACCTAGAGATAGTGCGCTGTAAAGTGTGCCAAGCAACCATGGACGATTGCCAAGGTAAATTAAAACATTAGAGTCTATCGTATTACTCACAACGCATGGACAAAATACAGTAGAACATATATATAGTGAAGCTTCACAGAATAGAATCTCATCAATCAAACTTCATAAAAGTTGAATACAACATCACAATAGTCAATACAATAAGCCTCACTACTACACTCAGAGAATACAAAGCAACGGAACATCCAGTACATATAGTAAGAAGATAATATGCAGCCCTTTCAGCTCGTCTTCGATATCAACACCGTGGAAAGCAAGAACAGCACCTGTCACCTGCTACCTAGTCTGCCCGTCCCAAAATGGACGAACAGCCCAAGGCAATAAGAGTTAAAAACATAAAGCCTTGAGTCAGACAACAGTCTTAGTGAGCAGTAAATTAACTAACAACAGACCAAAAGAGCATAGAGGAAAAGGAATAGGAATACAACCCTCCCACTCCAACCTCTTTCTACAGTGATAGCCCCCAGACACACACTAAGCAGAAGCAAACATAGCAGAGCATACAATGTAAAGTAAAGAAATTATCCCTCGAGTCAAGGGCGATGTTTTCCAAGCACAAACCCCCAAGGCCTAAACCAAGATCAGATAAGCACCCAGAAAACACTGCTCTTGAGACCGAATGACGATACAACCAAACATCCATGACTCTGGCTATCACTGTTATCATTGCTTCGATATCACCGTTAATTGAATGACCGGCGCATTCTTTCAGCCGTCCGTCAAGGGCTAATGGTAACCCCGGTTCTAGACATAACTCCCGCACGTCATCGTGACCCGTGCCTAGGACTATCGAATCTGCCCAGAGTACTTGACTACCCAATCAGTAGCCTTCAGGGACTATCGAATCTGCCCAACGTACTCTTGCTTTGAGCATGCTAGAACCTTCAACAACGATGAGATCTCAGCCTTCTAGTCATCCTCCTCGACGACTATCTCCATACTAGCTCAAGCGCCTCTCGAGCATCCATTATCCTCAACTCGAACCATATCACCGAGTTACCAACATGCTTGGAATGATCCCGTCTGGATTAGACCAAGACTATCTCATATCATACTTCGCTTCATCACACCCTCGCAAAGTCTCATCTCAACATCATCATCAAATCTATGCATAAGAGCTTCATCATCCGCTACATACAGCTTTTCCAATTCAAGAGCCTTTCCCTTAGCTTTTGAATCATCTTCGGTCTAAATCAAATCATCTATCATCAAATCATAGCAATCAACCAAGTCAAACACTAATCCAAACAATCAAGCATTCAAATATGATCTAAGTAGACAATTATCACAATAATGGCAATTTCGTAATTTAAGAGTTGAAAGTCTAATAAGCATGAAAACACGAACAATATCTCTATAATCTTGATGAATGAACTTGCATAGGTTAACATGTAGTAAAATGGATGTAACATCATCATGAACAATGGATCTATATGGATCTACACTTAGGATGAAGAAAATGTATGGAAATCACTATTTTAACACCAAATCGAGCCAACAATCCGATATACTCCTTTGGATCCGTGTGAGAGATAATCACCACTCACCAAATCACCTAAACAACCCCAAATCAAAACGCTTCAGATCTGGACAGCGAAGGATCTAGCTTGATCTATCGCGAATCCGCTTCAAACGAAGAAATCTCACTTCAAAGGATGAAGATCTTCAATCCAAGCCCTTGAATCTTCAATTTGATCTTCAACTTGGATGGATGGAATCACTAGATTAGAGTGGATAAAAGAAGTGAAGAAGTGTAGAAGTCGAGCTCTCAAAATGGCAGCACTTCGTCGCTTCGAAATCCGGACCCAAAAATGAAGCCAACCCCATTCTATTTATAGGCGAAAATACCTTAAGTCGTAACTCGGAATTAGGTCGTCTCCGACCTACGACCTAAGACTCCCACCGACCTAAGCCTTAGCCAACAACTCCGACCTAACAGACCAAGCCTACGACCTAACAGATGTGCGCTCCTTCATCCTACGACCTAACACTTCTGCGCATCCAAGCACCCAGTGACCTACCACAGACCGCTTCTTCGCGACCTAACAACTATAGAAGTCCACGACCTAACTTAGGTCGTTTACGACCTAACTGCTACAACTCAGTTGGGTTACAACCTAATTCCTTAGGTCGTCTAACGACCTAACTCCTTAAGCTACCACGCGACCTAACATAAGTCGCGAACAACTGGGATGCGACCTAACGAACCTACGACCTAACACACACACGCGACCTATCACTTAGCCAGGATACGACCTAACTGACTACTAGCCTAGCGACCTAACTACACAGCTCACTAACTCCTATAGGTCGCTAACTCCTATAGGTCGCAACATTCTATAGGTCGCAACATTCCATAGGTCGCTCTAATACTAACACACGACCTAAAATCACTATACAACCTAACTGCTAGGTCGTTAACTCTCGTAGGTCGCTGCCTTACCATAAGTCGTCTAACGACCTAACTTCCTTAGGTCGCTAACCTGCCTATCTCCTAAGTCGTTCAAATGACATATCTCCAAACCCTTAATTCGCCATAACCCTGGGTCGCTCCTATTCCCTAAGTCGTATACGACTTACGACCTATACTAAGTCTTGAACGACTTAGGACTTAGCAATTTCGCCAATCAACGTGAAAACTTTTCGACGAAATTTTCTTCGATTTTTCGATCCGTAAAAATACGGGTCGTTACATTCTCTCCCCCTTAGGAATTTTGCCCCCGAAATTCCAAACAACAAAGCAATCAAAACTATTATGCACGCCTATCATCCATAGCAATCATCAAACCATGCATCCAATTCTAGCTTAGCGTACAAAATTCTAACAATAGAACAAGTTACAATTTCGTTAGATGACACGACACCTTAGGGCCATACCTTGAAGAGTTCAGGATGAGCTGCCTTCATCCTCTCTTCCACCTCCCACGTACAGTCGTTATCATCATCACTCCATTGTATCTTGAGCAACTTAACTACCTTCCTCCTAAGCTGTTTCGTGTCGGTTTCAACAACACGAAGTGGCTTACGAGGTCTTCTATCGACTGGATCAACTTCGAAATCTTCATAGCTATCAGCAGAAACCACTGTATTCGAGTCGTGCACATACTTCCGTAGATATGATACATGAAAAACATTGTGCACACTCGACATCTTCTCAGGTAACTCCAATCTATAGGCGAGCTTTCCAATTCGCTCGATGATCGGGAATGGTCCAACAAATCTCGGAGTCAATTTCCCTTTCTTCCCGAATCGAATAACATTCTTCAGTGGAGAAATCTTTACAAAAACCATATCACCTACGTCGAATTCCAAATCTTTACGACGCTTATCGGCATAACTCTTCTGACGGTCTTGGGCTGCCTTCATTCGTTGCCGAATGATCTCTATACAATCCGAAGTCTGTCGAATCATCTCTGGCCCAAGCATCAGCTTTTCTCCGGTCTCTAACCAACATGTCGGAGAGTTACACGGTCTTCCATACAATGCCTCATACGGTGCCATACCAATGCTTGACTGGTAACTGTTGTTGTATGAAAATTCCACCAAATGAAGGTGATCTTCCCATGATCCTCCGAAATCCAAAACACAAGCTCTAAGGAGATCTTCCAAAACTTGGTTGACTCTCTCGGTCTGACCATCTGTTTGAGGGTGATAAGCTGTACTCAAACACAACCCGGTTCCCAAAACTTCCTGGAAGCTCTTCCAAAATCCACTAGTGAACAATGGGTCTCGATCGCTCACTATACTCTTCGGAATACCATGGAATCGAACTATCCACTTAACATACAACTCAGCCAACTTTGATGCAGTCCTAGTTCTCTTCATATCCTGATACATCTTATTTCCACCTGGATGAATTGTCAACTTCGAGTGATGACTTTCCTTCAGAACTTCACTCCTTAATTCATCTATATGGGGAACAACTAGTCGTCCTTGCTTCCGAAGCCAACCCTCTCAATCGACCTCGAATCCTTTATCCTTTTCTGGATCCAATCCAGATTCCAAATCACGGATAATCTTGACAAGCTTATCGTCTCATTTTTGGCTCTCGCCAATTCTTTCCACAAGAGTCGGTCTTATAGATAAGTTTGCCAACATCTCAGGTTCCAATTCGCATCTAGGCCTGAAGTCAAATCCAGCTAAATACTCGAGATTCTTCCATTCGGAAAACATGGCTCCCAATCCTGCATGTCTTCTACTTAACGCATCTGCCACTGCGTTACCTTTTCGCGGAGTATGAGCTATACCAAAATCATATGATGCCAAAAACTCTAGCCAACGTTGCTGCCGAAGATTCAAATCCTTTTGGGAGAAAAGATACTTCAACGACTTATGATCTGTAAACAACTCGAATCGAACTCCCAATAGATAATGTCTCCACATCTTCAGAGCAAAAACAATCGCCGCTAACTCCAAATCATGAGTCGGGTAATTCCTTTCATGCGGCTTCAGTTGTCGACTTGCATACGCAACAACTTTATCCCTCTGCATCAGCACTGCTCCAAGTCCAGTACCACATGCGTCGGTGTAAACCACCATCTCATCATTCCCACTTGGAATAGTCAAAACAGGAGCACTCGTCAATCGCTCTTTCAGGATTCCGAAAGCTTGCTCACACTTAGCTTCCCATCTGAACACTTGGTTCTTCTTCGTCAATCCTGTTAACGGTGCAGCTATCTTGGAGAAGTCTTTAATAAACCGTCGATAATATCCTGCCAATCCAAGAAAACTTCTCACATCAGATGCATTCTTAGGTCTAACCCAATCTTGGATTGCTGCCACCTTAGCGGGATCAACCGCTGTTTCGTTTCCAGATATCACATGGCCTAACAACCTCACTTCATTCTTCCAGAAGTAACACTTCGAAAACTTAGCCTTCAGCTGATGTTTCCGTAAGATTCCCAAAACAATACGCAAGTGTGTCTTGTGCTCTTCTTCAGTTCTGGAATAAATCAGAATATCATCCACGAACACAAGTACAAACTTGTTCAACTGATCTCTGAACACTCTATTCATAAGATCCACAAAATATGCTGGCGTGTTAGTCAATCCAAACGGCATTACCAGCCACTCAAAGAAACCAGATGGTGTCCTAAAAGCTGTCTTCGGCACACTATCCTTAGCCACTCTCAACTGGTGAAATCCCGTTGCCAAATCCATCTGAGAAAACACCTTAGCTTCGTGAAGCTGATCAACACTACAAGAAAAAACATCTTTTACAACAGCATTTTCGCAACAGTTTGTCAAGATGTTGTAAAAAAGCGGAATATTTTACAACATTTGTTTTAAAAGAGTTGTAAATAAACGTCGACGGCAACATTTCTTCAATAACCGTTATAATCGATTTTGTACCACAACATTTTCCCCAAATAGTTGCAAAAGATCATTTTTAGCAACATTTATTTTCTATTCTAATATTTACTTTTATTCTACAATGATCGTTATATGTTGTCGAAGTGCTTAAATTTTTAAATTTAAAAATCTAAAGAAATTTTAAAATTTTCAAAAGATGAAAATGTTCAAAAAACTTAAAAACGAAAACAATATTTTTTATAAGATTGATTTTTAATAAAAAAATATGTTGGTTCAAAAAAAATAAATTTATATATTTTCCAAATAAATATTCAAAAGTTTCAATAGAATTGTATAAAAATAAAAAGTTCCGAAAATTTTAAATGTTTAGAAAAAAATCATAAAGTACAAAAGTCTTAAAAATAATAAAAATCACCAGAACTTATTCGATTTAGAATTGGCTTATAGGACTAAACCATTTTATCAACGCAAAATCTATTCATATACCATGAATTACTTTACACCACTAAATTTTGTACGAAATTTGAGATAAATATGCCCTTGTTTAATAGACTTTTTAAAATCAATATAAAGAGCCGATTATTCCCATTGTTTATAGTCAATATAGTTTGTTTCCAAAAATAATTGAAATTGTACACATCATCGATAGAAACACAATCTAACTTCCAATATAATTTCAAATTGTATTCATTCATTAACTATTTTTATTGGATTTAACTTCAAGTTAAAAATGGAAGTAAAAATTTTAACTTGGTGCTAAAATTAATATAATTCATAGTGTATTAAATTCTTATCTATCTTTTACTTAAATGAAGTTTTAATTTAACATCAAAATCTTTAATAGTTTTACTTAAATATATCTTTCAAATTCTATATATAAATAATTAAATACATACGTAGAAACACACTGTTTAAGTTTCAAAATTCATAGTCATTCTTCCTTTAAAAAAAAACTTTTATGTTTTAGGATATTTAAGAAAAATGCTATAAGCATATGCAAAGAACGGAGAACTCTACAAATATTTATAAGGAAATCAACTAATATTTGAAGTTTCTGGACTACAAATATTTGCAGGATTCTTTAGAAACATTTCCATGTTTTAAAAAAAATTCAAAAAAATTTGTTTGGACCATAGAAACATATGTTTAGTGTTCCGATATTATTTTCAAAAAATATATTCTTTTTAATCGAAATTCAAAATAAGGATGTAATTAATTTAAAACATATTTTATAAAATGTTTTTCACGTACCAAAACTGAAAATAGGGGATGAAACCGATTTCTAATAAAATTAAAATCCATTCACATTTTTTAAATTGAAACGAGCGTAATGACACACAATTCACGCGTGAAGATGGCACACACTTAGCACGTGGATTATTTTCCTACAAACTTACGACATTAAGAAATAATTTAAAATTTAAAAAAATATAATTGATTGACTCGATTATAATATATGAAAAATTAACATTTTGTCTAACAAAAATTTCACATTTTAAATAAGGCATGAGCGGTTTTAGTCCAAAATCAATTGACTCAGTTTTAGTACTTATAATTTTGCATTTTAATAAAGTAGGCGCAATTTCCTTTAAAATTCAATTGAGATATAATTGACTGACTCAATTTTAGTAGATGGAAAACTTAACTTAATCAAGGTATGAACATTTTTAGTTAAAGGATAAGAGTGATCGACCCCGTAATAAAATATAAAATTTAATTTTTGATTATGGTTGGAGTATATACAGGTATATTGAGATGTAATTTGAATTTAAAAGGTATTTTAAAAAGTTTACGTTTACATCAAAATAGTGTGAAAACAAAGATATTACAAATATTATTAAAGATTAAAGATTTATAAAACTAAATTGGTATTTTAGAAATTAAAGTTCCTTGGTTTGGTTAATGCATGAGAAAGGTGATGAAATGAGTAAAGTATTTTATTTTATTCTAAACCGATGGTAGTTTTGTAATGTATGTGGTGTGTATTAACTAAAAAATGATTTGTATGATTTTGAAAGATTGTTCAATGTATATATAGTAATTTACGGGTAAGAATAGAATTTGCCACTTTTATTAGATGATAAAAATACGCTTGATATGTATTTGATATCATGGATATGTTGTTAATCCGTGCAATAAATAATTTGACATTTAACAAAATACTAGCCATCAGATTTTGGCTCTTTTTCTGTACATGGCATCTGAAAATTTCCCTAAATTTTGGCTCCTCCTCAAAATTACGTCCCAAAATTTGGCTCCACAATTAAAGATTCTCTCATATAATTTTACTTTCCACAAACTGTTTCGTTCAAATTGGCAGCTCTCATTTGGTTCTTTATCAACTCTACCTAGTTTGGTATCCCTAGATCCCAATCAGACAACCAAATTCTATGAATTTTTTTTTCCAGTTATCCAATATCATCGAGGTAATTATCTCCCAAAATTTAAGTTTTATGTTGATTTTTATTTCGTTTAAAGATTATTTAGCTGAAACGGATGTCTTAGACTTTGAAGATCTGGAGAAAAATAGGTATACTATATAGTTTTCCACTTCGTGCTCAGGGAATCCATTTGGATTTCAAAATTGGGTAATTTTTTGTTAAATTGTTGTGGAATTACTGTTTTTTGTTGTTGTTTGAGTCCTTAACCGCTTTAATCTTATTACATGTAAAAGTTGATTTAATTTGTTTAATTTTTGCTTGAGTATTTCTATGACATCCACAATACATCTCAAACCAATAATAGAGTTAATTGTAGTAAATATAAATAAAGGTTTATTACGATCGAGAAACCAACTATTTTTTGTGCGTTATATAAAATATTAACAAACAGAGTGATGTTTCGACTTGTTATGAACGGTTTTGGCAATATGAAATGCAATAAACCCAAAGTTCTCATCAGTTTGTGCATAGTCTTATGTAATGATGATACGTCGATGTTGCAAAGATGATGAATTCTTTCATAAATCTCCTTGGTTTTTTAATGATAATGTTTGGTAATGTTATATAATAGTTTTCACTAGGGCCTTTTCACATTAAATATTGTTATATTACAGATTTTCTTTAGAGAATTCATGTTATTTTATTGCAGTGGTGTCTTTGAAATATTTTCTATACTGGCTTTCAAAATTTGTGAACGACTTTATTTATATCATTTTAGGACCTGTTAAAAGTACTAATTCAACATTCTTTTTTAATGCATTAGTAGGCCCTTGATATCAAGATGCTAGGTAGTACTCCTAAGCTTGCAAACTCTGAGTACTATATTTTGAATTCATTTGTTCAATGTTTCAAAATATCCTCCTAGGTAAAATTGTTAAAGAAAAGATTATAAAAAGTTCCAAGGCTATAAGAAACTTGTTTTTGAGATCAATAAGTTTCCTTACCCTAGTTATATTAATTCATATAGCAAGACAACGGTGGATATTTTATTTGCAGATATAGTCTTTTGGTGCATTGATTAAATTTTACCAACATCTCTTTAATGCATTCAAATTCAGCATAAAGTTTGCTAAAATGACAGTGTCTATTTCTATTGTAAAACTTCATTTGTCTTCTTGGGTGATACCTTATCTCATAGAATTCATTCACTAAAAATGTCAAATGTATTAGATTGTTACAACTAATTTAAACTGTACCCCAATGTTTTGATACATGCATGTTTACATCTTATTTACATATCAGATTTTAATTGTACCCAAAATTTAGCATACAGTAGTTTATATGCCTCGGTTAAAGTTACTATTGCCTTCTAATGATTTTTGAATTTGTGAAAGACTAGACATTGCATTATATATTAACTTCATTATTCTTTCAGTATTATTATTGACGCTAAAATGAGTTTCATGATTATAAAGGCAACATAAACTTAGATTGGTCTATCATCTATGTAATACAATTTTTTTAGTAGTACAAATATTGTTAGATTTACAAGAAGAAACAAAAAATTTATAAATAGGAAGGCATGGTTTGATGTTTGGTTTGTTTATCGGCTTATAATGGATATGTAACATGTATCATACGAGACTTGTCCAAACTGGCATAAAATGTGTAAAAGGAATGGTGTCAATATTAGCGACTTCGTGCAGCCTACTATAGTAGTTAATGTTAACCACTAAAAGAATTATGTGAAACGCGCTAGTCAGTCAATCTTGATTCATGACATTTTTGAATTACAGTTTGTTCTCTTTAATATAAAATATTTATCATGTTGTTTATGAATCAGAATCATATATGTATTTCATATATAGTACCGCAATGTAACGGTTGACCGAGAGAATTAGATAACCAAAAAATTACAATGGTTAAGATTACTATTTCATGTTGCTTTCATTAAGTATGTTTGGCATCATATCAACAAATATGTCACAACTTAACATGGTCAGTTAATTGATTTATTAAAGTAACCAGTTATTATTCTATGCGTCTATATTGGAGAAAATATGTGCATTCATAGGTTGAGCGATAAAATGATTACACATAAGGTAAATATGATAGGATGAAACTCATGAATGTATAGAGATTAAATGCATCTTTATTAAGTTTGTTCTTGTTTCCTTTACTGCATGTGCATAATTTATAATATCAATAGGATGTGACACTTCTCCACTATTTTTTTGGACATAAGTGATTTACAACGTAGAACTAAAATATGGCATTGAAGCCTATAACCACAGCCAAATAAATGTTTTACCCCCAATGATTTGATACTTATTATATATTGTTGCGCTAACAGGCATGGACATTAATGAGAAAAGGTCAAGATTCCAAGTTGTTCTCCCTGCTTTTATCATGGTTTCAGTTGTACATCAAAGCACTTCTACCTACTTTTATCATGGTTTCAGTTGTACATCTGAGCTCTTCTACATGCTTTTATGATAGTCTCAAATGTATTTTGCAATTTTACACTTGTACAGTTGTACTATAATATGAAATGTACTACCTTTTACTCATTTGGCATTAATAAAAATGTATTCTTGTTTTATTTTATGTTATGTAAAGTTAAATAGATTATGTGTACAATGATATGAGATTGTTATGTTATATATGTGTGTGTGTGTATATATATATGTATAATAATAAATGTATAATAATAAATGTTATAGCATCTATAAGTTTGAAAATATATTTACAATGTTTCAAAAATATTGAGAACTTACAAACATAATGTTTTAAAATTGTCATGTTAAGATTATTTACAACACTTTGCTTGCATTATTAAATAAGCATTTTACAATTGTTGGAAAGTGTTCTATATGGCCTTGCGATAATTTCTTTTATTTTGAGCAACATTTAAGTGCTGTTTTAAGAATTATCTACTACAACTTATTTGCAATGTTTGGATAAAAGTTGTAAAAATCTATTCCTCTTCTACAACTATGGATAGAACAACATTTGCATAAACGTTGTTATATTGCTTTAACAACATTTATTTAATATTGTAAAATGGTTATTTTGTTGTAGTGCAAACAAGTCATCTATTCTCGGCAATGGATACTTGTTCTTCTTAGTCACCTTATTCAGCTCACGATAATCCACACACAATCTCAACGACCCATCTGCCTTGGTTGCAAACACAACTGGTGCACCCCACTCGGACACACTACGCCGAATGAATCCTTTCTGCAAAAGATCATCAACCTACACCCTCAACTCTTGATGTTCCCTAGGCGCCATCCGCCTAAGAGGCATCACAACAGGTCTGGCTCCTTCAACTAGATCTATATGAAACTCGATCTCTCTATGCGGCGGCAACCCTTTGACTTCGTCAAAGACATCCTCGAATCCATTTGCGATTGGCACTAATGACAGTCCATCCCGTGGAACAACTAGCGAATACATGAAGCTCATGAAGACGCCTTCTTCATGCTTACATCGTATCACAATCTTTCGCCCCTCCACATTCTCAACTGTCACCTCCAACCTTTCGCAATCAACCTTAGCCGCATACTTCCTAAGCCATTCCATACCCAAAATAATTCCGAACCCCGTAAAGTTCAGAACAAAACAATCACAAACAAAAGAGCAACCACGACTCGATACAATCAGACCACGGCATAACATACACAAACAAGACGAACCCCCAACTGGATTAGTCACAACCAATGGCCTATCAACAATATCCGGTTCCAAACCTAACCGGCCTACGAGTTCACTACAAACAAACGAATGCGACGCTCCAGTATCAAACAGAACTCTAACTGGAACACCACATAGGAAAAGAGTACCTTGAACCACCACACCCTTTCCCTTCTCTTCAGCGCTAGGAGCTTTTCAAGACGACGGAACAGCTCCCAAAGCATAAGCTTGCACAATCTGCTTGTCTCTCCTCGGTTCTGGACAATTCTTCCTGAAATGCCCCGGCTTGTCACAGTTGTGACACTTCATCGGTGCCTTCGGATTCTTACAATCCTTAGAGAAATGGCCCTTCTGCTGACAATTGTAGCAAGTCACTTCGCCTTTCGGCTTCTTCTGGCCATCCTTACCCTTCTGCTGTTGATGCTTCCTCTTCTTGTTTCCACCTTGCTGAGGTTTAGACTCTTCCCTGGTCACAGCAACAACAGATCCTTCCTTAGGAAACAGACTCTCATGCCTGAGAGCTTTCTCCACAAGCTTCTCAAATGAATCATCCAAATAATCCACCAACTGCCTTCCAAGATAACTGTCCAAGCCTGTCACAAACTTCTCATTCTTCTGATAAGCAGATTCGATATACGACCGGGCATACATGGACAAAGCTTCGAACTCAGAAACATACTCAAGAACTGGTCTTCCACCTTGCTTGAGCTCCACAAACTTCTTGAACAGAACAGACTTCTGAGCTGTAGAAATGAACTTAGCCTCAAATCTGACTTGGAATTGCTCCCAAGTAATCTCTTCCTCCGGAGTATTGATGGTAATAGAGTTCCACCCATCAGAGGCTCTCCCTTGAAGCTGTCTCGATGCCAACTTCCTCTTAGTCGCATCGTCAATTCCCAAATCACCAAAGATCCTTCTACAAGCATCTATCCACCTCTGGACCTCAATAGTTGATTCTGTTCCCAAGAAAACTTTCCCTCCAAGAGCAGTGTAGTCCTTACACAGCTTAGCAAAATCCATTGGTTTCGGAGTTTGGAATTGAACTCCAACATCTACTGCTACCCCCGGAACTGGTATCCTTCTCATGATCGAAGTCATCATAGCTTCAAACATAGCTGCATAATCCGCAGCTCCCTCAGCAACACGGCCTTCCCTAGCAGCTGGTCTCCCTCTTCGACTCATTCTCAATATCTATAAGAAGAATGATTAGAACATCTTAGAGAAACAACTGCATAAAGGACTCAAACTCTACTAAGCTACTATATTATATATAGTATTCATCCATCAAAATACAATTACGTCTCTCATACGTAGTTACGTCAGCGAGCGTTGGGTAAAATCGATTAACCAATGCTCTGATACCAAATGTGACGACCGCCCATGACCCCTGCACTGAACCTAGAGATAGTGCGCTGTAAAGTGTGCCAAGCAACCATGGACGATTGCCAAGGTAAATTAAAACATTAGAGTCTACCGTATTACTCACAGCGCATGGACAAAATACAATAGAACATATATATAGTGAAGCTTCACAGAATAGAATCTCATCAATCAAACTTCATAAAAGTTGAATACAACATCACAATAGTCAATACAATAAGCCTCACTACAACACTCAGAGAATACAAAGCAACGGAACATCCAGTACATATAGTAAGAAGATAATATGCAGCCCTTTCAGCTCGTCTTCGATATCAACACCGTGGAAAGCAAGAACAGCACCTGTCACCTGCTACCTAGTCTGCCCGTCCCAAAATGGACGAACAGCCCAAGGCAATAAGAGTTAAAAACATAAAGCCTTGAGTCAGACAATAGTCTTAGTGAGCAGTAAATTAACTAACAACATACCAAAAGAGCATAAAGGAAAAGGAATAGGAATACAACCCTCCCACTCCAACCTCTTTCTACAGTGATAGCCCCCAGACACACACTAAGCAGAAGCAAACATAGCAGAGCATACAATGTAAAGTAAAGAAATTATCACTCGAGTCAAGGGCGATGTTTTCCAAGCACAAACCCCCAAGGCCTAAACCAAGATAAGATAAGCACCCAGAAAACACTGCTCTTGAGACCGAATGACGATACAACCAAACATCCATGACTCTGGCTATCACTGTTATCATTGCTTCAATATCACCGTTAATTGAATGACCGGCACATTCTTTCAGCCGTCCTTCAAGGGCTAATGGTAACCCCGGTTCTAGACATAACTCCCGCACGTCATCGTGACCCGTGCCTAGGACTATCGAATCTGCCTAGAGTACTTGACTACCCAATCAGTAGCCTTCAGGGACTATCGAATCTGCCCAACGTACTCTTGTTTTGAGCATGCTAGAACCTTCAACAAGATGAGATCTCAGCCTTCTAGTCATCCTCCTCGACGACTATCTCCATACTAGCTCAAGCGCCTCTTGAGCACCCATTATCCTCAACTCCAACCATATCACTGAGTTACCAACATGCTTGGAATGATCCCGTCTGGATTAGACCAAGACTATCTCATATCATACTTCGCTTCATCACACCCTCGCAAAGTCTCATCTCAACATCATCATCAAATCTATGCATAAGAGCTTCATCATCCGCTACATATGCCACAAGCAGCTTTTCCAATTCAAGAGCCTTTCCTTTAGCTTTTGAATCATCTTTGGTCTAAATCAAATCATCTATCATCAAATCATAGCAATCAACCAAGTCAAACATTAATCCAAACAATCAAGCATTCAAATATGATCTAAGTAGACAATTATCACAATAATGGCAATTTCGTAATTTAAGAGTTGAAAGTCTAATAAGCATGAAAACATGAACAATATCTCTATAATCTTGATGAATGAACTTGCATAGGTTAACATGTAGTAAAATGGATATAACATCATCATGAACAATGGATCTATATGGATCTACACTTAGGATGAAGAAAATGTATGGAAATCACTATTTTAACACCAAATCGAGCCAACAATCCGATATACTCCTTTGGATCCATGTGAGAGATAATCACCACTCACCAAATCACCTAAACAACCCCAAATCAAAACGCTTCAGATCTGGACAGCGAAGGATCTAGCTTGATCTATCGCGAATCCGCTTCAAACGAAGAAATCTCACTTCAAAGGATGAAGATCTTCAATCCAAGCCCTTGAATCTTCAATTTGATCTTCAACTTGGATGGATGGAATCACTAGATTAGAGTGGAGAAAAGAAGTGAAGAAGTGTAGAAGTCGAGCTCTCAAAATGGCAGCACTTCGTCGCTTCGAAATCCGGATCCCAAAAATGAAGCCAACCCCCTTCTATTTATAGGCGAAAATCCCTTAAGTCGTAACTCGGAATTAGGTCGTCTCCGACCTACGACCTAAGACTCCCACCGACCTAAGCCTTAGCCAACAACTCCGACCTAACAGACCAAGCCTACGACCTAACAAATGTGCGCTCCTTCGTCCTACGACCTAACACTTCTGCGCATCCAAGCACCCAGCGACCTACCACAGACCGCTTCTTCGCGACCTAACAACTATAGAAGTCCACGACCTAACTTAGGTCGTTTACGACCTAACTGCTACAACTCAGTTGGGTTACGACCTAATTCCTTAGGTCGTCTAACGACCTAACTCCTTAAGCTACCACGCGACCTAACATAAGTCGCGAACAACTGGGATGCGACCTAACGAACCTATGACCTAACACACACACGCGACCTATCACTTAGCCAGGATACGACCTAACTGACTACTAGCCTAGCGACCTAACTACACAGCTCACTAACTCCTATAGGTCGCTAACTCCTATAGGTCGCAACATTCTATAGGTCGCAACATTCCATAGGTCGCTCTAATACTAACACACGACCTAAAATCACTATACAACCTAACTGCTAGGTCGTTAACTCTCGTAGGTCGCTGCCTTACCATAAGTCGTCTAACGACCTAACTTCCTTAGGTCGCTAACCTACCTATCTCCTAAGTCGTTCAAACGACCTATCTCCAAACCCTTAACTCGCCATAACCCTGGGTCGCTCCTATTCCCTAAGTCGTATACGACCTTTACTAAGTCTTGAACGACTTAGGACTTAGCAATTTCGCCAATCAACGTGAAAACTTTTCGACGAAATTTTCTTCGATTTTTCGATCCGTAAAAATACGGGTCGTTACAAGGGGGGAGGAGAAAAAATGGTGAAGGCATCAACAAGGGAGGTCCCATAGTTTGCACCGAGAGGTCACGGTTGTTATTAGCATGGTCATTTTGTTAGAGATTGTCCAATGCTTCAAGTAGGGAAACTTCTTAGAGTTTTTGCACTTGCTTTAACACCTTTTATTTCTACAACTAAAAGGGGAAGAAAATTATTGAGGGTATACTATATGTTTGTATTTTACTATTCGTGTTTGGTTTGATATTGGTACTTCTCATAATTTAATATCCCGTAACCATGATTGTTTAGTCTTACTCGGAATGTTAGGAACATTGGTTATTGGTTGTTGTGGATTTGCGTTCGACCAGTTTATGAGAAGCTTTACCTTTCTACATCATGGGGTAGGTAAAAAGTAATTGTGGGTACATTACGAATACCTTGTGAATTAAGTCTCACGGTTTGACTATAAGGCGTTCGGTGATAATGTTGGGCTAGAAGTTAAAACTTAGTAAAAGATGTTTACCATAATCAAAAAGGAAAGATGGAATATTTTGAAAATAAATATTTGTGAAAAGATTTATATAAGTAAGTAATTTTATAAAAAGTATGGTAAACGAAAAGGATTTATATAAAGAATTTGAGAACTTAAATCCCGGTGTCTTTGAAAATGTTTTTCCAGATTTTGGAGGAAATAATATCAGTATTGTTTGAAAGTAAATATTTGGGGAAGTTGGTTTAGAAAATTGAGGTCGTGATACTCAGTATTATTTTAAGAAGTATTTGATACCGCTTTAAAATAATTTTGGTTAAATACCAAAAGTATGGTTTAAATGTATTGAACTCACTTTTGTCGCTGGAAAATAATTTCGATAATGACTATTGTAGAATACAATAGCCTGTGATTTTTATTTGATGATAATAAACATATATATATATATATATATTCGTTTAAATGTATTTGTTATTGTACTATTTTATTTTTCACATAATTAAATAAATATTTGTTGAATAAAATAAATAACACAGAATCCATATTCAAACAATTATTTTATTCAAACAAATATTTTATTACAAATTCAAATAGTAAAAATTTGAGCTCTCACTACATTTACACATTTTTCAATTACAATACAACTTCGATTTACAACACAATATTCAATGCACAATTTTCACTATACAATTTTTACATACATTTTCACCTCACTACATTCACTCATCACTCGTATTTTATCTTCAACTATATTCCAGTTTGTATCCAGCATCTGAATTATCTACAGAATAAACACTAACGCTGTAAAATTGAAAAAGAAATATTTTGCAGTGTAAAATAAAATGTGTGTTTTGAAAATATTATTTGCCTCAGTTGTTTGGGTTGTTCGTCATCATTTTTCTTTTGAATTCATTTTAAACGAACAGCTTGTAACATTCACAGTGTATCACTGTACATGTCACAAAGTCATTTACATCGATATACACTTGCTTGTTAAAACTGCAGAGACAGGTGAGCACAAGGTCAAACCCAAGAAAAAGCTGGATTCAACTCAAGTGCATATGAGTCTCGACCAAATCAACATAACCATACTCAAGTTCAATGGTTCGACAAATATGATCTCCAATGAAACCAGACTCAAGTGGCTGCAACAACCCACACATGTACACATGAAATGACTCAACCAAATCAGACCTTCTAGTCACAATACAACATGCATTCAGGCACAAGAGAGAACTGTACACAAATGCAAACATTCAAGGATAAACCAGATCATTAAAGAACCATGACTACTCTACATGATTCAAAGGCAAACACAAGGACTACAACAACATATATACAAACACATACATATGTATGTATGTACATATATGGTGATACACAAGTTCAATACACTGGATATGAAGTAACTGGAATCAGACTCATCAAGCTCAAAATAAACCAGACTACAGTAACCAAAGGAAACAACAAGCCAACAGTTCAACTCAAAGAAACTATCAATTTAACTCGAAGACAATACAACTAAGTAGTGCAACAAACCATGGACAATGAAACCAGAAAAGCAACCACCAGTGCAACATAGAACCAGTCTATAGCACAGTTACGTGATCAGGCAGTTTTTAACTCGAAGCAACTCAAGAAATATAGACTAGAGGCATATACAAGACTCGGACTTCAAAAAGCTTCAGACCACATGAAATGGACATGGAATACAACCAGATTACAAAATGCTTCAAGTGTAACAAGACTTTAGTCCTTCCAGTCACAATTCACGCATGAATGAGCAAGATGAACTAAACCTGATCATGTGATAACAGACTCCAACCCGAACCAAGTGCAACATGAACACCATCACACATACTAAAATTCAGACCAGAACCAAGTGTATCAACTCAGAGTAAATGAAATGCAACATGAAGTCTTAAATGAAGACATGTACTAGTGCAGACCACATGAATGCAAAATACTTGAACACATACGCATATATATATATATCACTTTCAAAGACATGAACAAAACCATGTACCAAAGTGCAAAGCAATAGAGCAGTGGACAATTCAACATGAAACCAGAATTAATGTCGAGCCATCACACACATATATACATACATATATGTATGTACATACAT
Source organism: Allium fistulosum (assembly GCA_030737815.1). Taxonomy (NCBI): domain Eukaryota; kingdom Viridiplantae; phylum Streptophyta; class Magnoliopsida; order Asparagales; family Amaryllidaceae; genus Allium; species Allium fistulosum. The sequence continues at coordinate 713,839,428 of CM060905.1, forward strand.
GGAGATGACACACATACGCAAACATGATGACAATGCAGCAGTGTTCAAAATTTCTATAAGTTGCATTTCAAACAAAGCCAAGGCAGCAAAAGAAGAGAATGGTCATACGAATTGGACAAATCAAAGTCCAATTTATCATAAATTTAATGCCAAAGTCAAAGCCATGGAACTCGCAGTTGATAAAATAATGAACAGGTCATAGGAGAAATAAACGGAGCAAAATTCAAATTCATGGTGTAATACGTATGAGATGAACAAGTCAGAATAATCATAAGCACTCAAGTAAAGATCGAATGGACAAGTGCATCGGAAGAATTCAAACAAAAAAATACAAACGAAAATATAGAGTTTTATCCCTATTTAACACAAATTCATCATCGATAGGAAAAGCAATCCAGTTCGAGCCCAAGTAAACAAACAAAGCATAAGGTTGAGCAAAATCAAAATCAAAAGGGGCAAAAATCACATACCGATACAATACAAATTCGAACTCGACCTTGAAGTAGTAATAAGAAAATTGATGAAGCAACCGAATCGAATTGAAGAATGAAAGACAATCAAGTGGTGGCTTCAAGGAAATCTTCAAAACCCTAAATTTGAGAAGAGCAATAAAAAGGAACGGCTAGAGCTACGAAGTGAAAAGGAAAAGGAGGAAGATGTTTTTATTTTTATTAGTGGGCCGGTCTAATTTTTATTATTGGGCCTTAATTTAAATAATAAGGTTTTGGTTTTTGTTTTGTTCTACTCTTTGTTTTTAGTTTTTATTTGTAATTTCTTTTTAAATTGTGTCACCTTCTAGTCATGTGACTAGGTACAAACTACGGGGCATAGTTTCAGACTTCGCAACTCAGTGGCTGAGTTGTGGCAGAGTTTTTTGCATAGAGTTAGGTTATTCAAGAAGCGGGTGTCGCAAGTTTACGTGTGTAAGCGTCTAACTACTTAATTTCTAGTAGAAACCTTGGGGGCAACACATAGGTAGGGTTTTGCCGAAGCGGGGTAAATTTGTGTGTGATCTCTTCTGTATTACTTTCTGTTTTATATTTTATTTCCTCATTAATTTTTATTATTATTTGTATCACCCTATTCACCCCCTCCTCTAGGGTGAAAATGATCCTACAAGTGGTATCAGAGCTAGGAACAAAAACCATTTTTTATTAAATATTTGATTTTTTTCTTTCAATTAAAAGTTTGATATTTTAAATGGCTTCTTTTAATAATGCTTTTGCCGAGGGTCAGTCCATAGTTAGACCACCCATGTTCAATGGTGAATATACTTATTGGAAAACTAGGATGAAATTTTTTCTGAAAACCATAGATGCATGGAATATTGTTGAAACGGGATATAAGACACCAACTATAGTGGTAGATAATCAAGAAGTTGAAAAACCGATGGATCAATGGACAGATCTAGAAAATAAATTGAAATTTGCAAACACTAAGGCTATGAATTCTATTATTTGTTCATTAGATCAAATTGAATTTAATCGTGTCTCACATTGTCTAACTGCGCAGGAAATTTGGCATACGCTTGAAGTGACTCACGAAGGAACCTCTTAGGTTAAAGAATCCCGCCTTGCCATGCTTAGTACCGAGTACGAGAACTTCACAATGGCAAAGGATGAAAGTGTCAAAGAAATGTATGGTCGACTTTCTAATCTCATATACAAATCAAAAGCTCTCGGAAAACCATACACAGAATTGGAAATAGTCAGAAAAATCTTCAGAATTCTACTACGAAATTTTGAAGCGAAAGTGATTGCCATTCAGGAATCAAAAGATTTGAAACAAATTAAAATTGAAGAACTCATTGGAAATATCACCACTTATGAGCTAGAAATCAAACTCAAGGAAGAACGTGAAGGAGGTGATACTCGAAAGAAATCAATAGCTCTCAAAGGAACAACTGAAAGTGATAATGATGATGATGAGGATGGAGCAGCTGAATTGGCACTGATAATAAAGAGATTCAAAAGGTGGAACTGCAATTATGGAAATCCTGTCCTAAATCAACAACTGAAAAGCAGAATTGTCAGAGTTCTAGACAACTCAGAAAAGAAGGAGATCATTTGTCACAACTGCAATAAACTTGGTCACATCAAGCCCAATTGTCCTCAAAATCGACTCAGCAAAGGAAAGAAACCGAAGGGGAGAAGCTTTACAGCTAATTGGCATGAAAGTTATGGAGATAAAGATGAAAGCACTGGCAGTGAGAGTGAAAAAGCAAAACTGTGTTTTCAAGGAGAAATAAGTGACAGCGATGATGACGAGCCAAGCGAGGTATCAAAACTTTCTCATTTAGAATTACTTATATATTTTCATGAGGTAAATGGCTGTTTTGAAAGACTTAGGGAGAAGTACGCTAAAATTTAATCATAAAGAGATAGTTTGATAGAACTAAATAAACAGCTTGATCAATTGGTTAAAAACTATCGAAATAAGAGGCCTAAGTGTGATAAGTGTCCATCACTTGAAGAAGAAATAAAAAAAATCAGAAATTGAAATTAAATCACTTGAAAATGAAATTCTGATTTTGAAAGAAAGTGAAAATACTAGAAAAGAAAATTCTATTAAAAAGTGCACTCTGTTATTGAATGAAAATGAATCTCTCAAAGCACAAGTCCAACAATTGTCTACAACTTTAGGGAAATTCTCCAAAGGAGAAAAATCACTAAATATGCTATTAGGGAAACAAACTGTTAATACTGTTAGACAATGATTTAGATATACTCAATCTGAAAATGCTAGAAGTGAAATGAATCATGTCAACTCAAAATGCACGATTTGTGGGAAAATTGGACACAATCACAATAATTGCTGGTTTAAACTCCAAACACACGAAAACCATACCAATTTGGGTTCCAAAAGGCACGAATGTAGAATCTCTTAAAATCAAACAAATCTGGGTGCCAAAAGGAACAAATATAGACTGTTTTGGTTCTACGCAAACTTATTTTTCAAAATAATTTGTCACTAACAATCATGGACCTATAAAAACAAATAGGTCACAAAAATCTTTCCTCGTGTAGGTGTGGTGGCAGGCTAAGGAACAACAAGAGTGGTACCTGGATTCTGGCTGTTCCAGGCACACGATGGGCGACAAATCAAAGTTCCTTAGCCTAGAGAACTAAAAGGTGGCAGAGTTAAAATGGGACAAACGATGTATTATATGTTGAAAATCTGCACTATAATCTGATTTCAATCAGCCAGTGATCAACTGAGAAGATTTTGAACACCACAGTTAAATTTGACAAGGATGAAAAAGGTAAGGTAGTTGATCAAAAAGAAACATCGAGGTATAATTGATCACTTCTTCATCTTACTGCTTCTTGTGTTCTCTTCTTACTTGTGTACACGGTTTCAATCAAATCCAAATGAATCTCATTTTAAATGCTGTAAAATGATTATAAGGTATTTGTTGCACACTTCGTGGTTTGGTCTATGGTATTCAACTTATGATAACTTTGATTTAAAGTGGTATTTAGAAGCAAATTGTGCTGGTAGTCTACTTGATATAAAAATTACTAGTGGAACATGTTTTATGTTGAGACATTCATTAGTTGCATCACATTTTCAAATAAAATATCTGTATAATTTTCATTTTAATTGATTTTCAATTGGCAGATCTTTTTTCCATAAAACCCCTTCTAGAAAATGTGTTGACTTCATCTCATTTTAGGAAATTTATAAATTTGATTTTATATTTAATCTTGAATGCCTATGTTAACTCCCTACTGATTATCGAAAAGATAAATAGTGACTGAAATAAAAATGATAAGTTTTGATATTAATCATATATTATGGCTTGAGACAGTAAATATAGTAAATTTCTTTATAAATTTAAACAAAATTTGTAATAACTTTGATTAGTTAAAATTCCATGACCATCTCTATTTCTATCATATTTCTAACGACCATCACTCATCAAAATCCAATATAGTATATCAGAATGTGGTATTTAAATGGGAAATTATTCATTTTTTTCATTTTAAAAACTTCCAAAGTATTCACTCTCATTTAGCATGGATGAATTACTTAGAATCTTTGATTATGTATTTTCATGCTCGTTTAAAAGTCATCACGGTTATGCATGAATGGAACACATATCAAAATTGATTATTAAATAGATGAGTTGATTACAATCCCATTTAAAAGTCCTCATGGTTATGCGTAGTTAGAAGATAATTGAAATTCATTTTGTTTAAATTGGGAATACTACTAATCTCATTTAAAAGTCCTAACGGTTATGCATGGTTAGTAAATATTCAAATTCCTGTTATAAATATATCACAAATAAACACTACTATATTATTTTCTATACCGACATCACCCCTATCACTCTAAAGTGGAATATGTGCATAACAGAGTATTTATGATTTTTGTTTGATTTTTTATTAAAATTTAATATTTATACTCGATTAGGTATTAATGTTCTATTAATATCTATCACTTATTTCTATTTTCTAATACTATTACTCTTTTGCTGATAATAAAAAGGGGAGAGATAAGTAAAGATTTTGGCAAATAATTTCAAATTTTTAATTCTCATATTCCCATCTAGTTTTATTGCATATTTTTTATTTATTTTTCATGCATATGTGAAGGGGGGGCTTGGTTGTAGTGGGAGCATTAAAATAGGGGGAGCTAATAAATTTATCAAAACCAAATACATTTAATAGAGTCAAAATCTTAATATATGTTTGTTATCATCAAAAGGGGGAGATTGTAGAATACAATAGCCTGTGGTTTTTGTTTGATGATAATAAACATATATATATATTCGTTTAAATGTATTTGTTATTGTACTATTTTATTTTTGGGTACTTTTGGCACAGGTCCTTATTAAGTTTCAAAATTCACGAAAAGTCCTTCACTAAATTTCAGTGTAAATTAGGTCCCTGTTTTTTATTCACGATTATTGCAGAGCATGATGCAACATTTCATAAAAGTTGCTGACATTTCCGCAACATTTCTGTACACTGTGAACATAGTGTATGAAAGTTGCTGAAATATCAACACTTATTTATAAAAGTTGCTGATATTTCAGCAACATTTCTGTACACTGTGAACACAGTTTATTAAAGTTGCTGAAATATCAGCACTTATTTATAAAAGTTGCTGACATTTCAGCAATAATTTTTCTTTGTTTTTACAATAAAACTTTGACACAAATAGTTGCTGAAATATCAGCACTTATTTATAAAAGTTGCTGACATTTCAGCAATAATTTTTATTTGTTTTTACAATAAAACTTTGACACAGATAGTTGCTGAAATATCAGCACTTATTTATAAAAGTTGCTGACATTTCAGCAATAATTTTTCTTCGTTTCCAGAAAACAAGGACCCGCTTTACAATGAAACTTTGACAGGGACCCGCTTTACAATATGAAAGTATGATAGGGATGTCTCCCTAATTTCCACTTTATTTTTCACATAATTAAATAATTATTTTTTAAATAAAATAAATAAATCAGAATTCATATTCAAACAAATATTTTATTCAAACAAATATTTTATTACAAATTCAAATAGTACAAATTTGAGCTCTCACTACATTTACACATTTATCAATTACAATACAACTTTGATTTATAACACAATATTCAATGCACAATTTTCACTATACAATTTTTACATACATTTTCACCTCACTACATTCACTCATCACTCGTATTTGATCTTCAACTCTATTCCAGTTTGTATCCAGCATTTAATTTTCTGCAAAATAAATACTAAAGCAGTAAAATTGAGAAAGAAATATTTTTCAGTGTGCAATAAAATGTGTGTTTTGAAAATATTATTTGCCTCGGTTATTTGGGTTGTTCGTCATCATTTTTCTTTTGAATTCATTTTACATGAACAGCTTGTAGCATGCACAGTGTATCACTATACATGTGACAAGGCCATGCACACCGATATACACTTGCTTGTTAAAACTGCAGAGACAGGTGAGCACAAGGTCAAACCCAAGCAAAAGCTGGATTCAACTCAAGTGCATATGAGTCTCGACCAAATCAACATAACCATACTCAAGTTCAATGGTTCGACAAACATGATCTCTAATGAAACTAGACTCAAGTGGTTGCAACAACCCACACATGTACACATGAAATGGCTTAACCAAATCAGACCTTCCAGTCACAATAAAACATGCATTCAGGCACAAGAGAGAAGTGTACACAAATGCAAACATTCAGGGATGAACCAGATCATTAAAGAACCATGACTACTCTACATGATTCAAAGGAAAACACAAGGACTGCAACAACACATATACACACACATACATATGTATGTATGTATGTACATATATGGTGATACACAAGTTCAATACACTGGACATGAAGCAACTGGAATCAGACTCATCAAACTCAAAATATACCAGACTACAATAACCAAAGGAAACAACAAGCCAGCAGTTCGACTCAAAGCAACTATCAATTTAACTCGAAGACAATACAACTAAGTAGTGCAACAAACCCTGGACAATGAAACCTGAAAAGCAACCACCAGTGCAACATAGAACCAGTCTACAACACAGTAACGAGATTAGGTAGTTTTTAACTCGAAGCAACTCAGGAAATACAGGCCAGAGGCATATACAAGACTCGGACTTCAAAAAGCTTCAGACCACATGAACTGGACATGTAATGCAACCAGATTACAAAATGCTTCAAGTGCAACAAGACTTTAGTCCTTCTAGTCACAATTCAAGCATGAATGAGCAAGATGAACTAAACCGGATCATGTGATAACAGACTCCAACTCGAACCAAGTCTAACATGAACACCACCACACATACGACAATTCAGACCAAAACCAAGTGTATCAACCCAAAGTAAATGAAATGCAACATGAAGTCTTAAATCAAGACATGTACATAGTGCAGACCATATGAATGCAAATAATTGAACACATATGCATATATATATATATATCACTTTCAGAGACATGCACAAAACCATGTACCAAAGTGCAAAGCAATAGAGCATTGGACAATTCAACATGAAACTAGAATTAATGTCGAGCCATCACACACATATATACATACATATATGTATGTATATACATGGAGATGACACACGTACGCATACATAGTATGATAGTGCAACAGTGTTCAAAATTTCTATAAGTTGCATTTCGAACAAAGTCAAGGTAGTAAAAGCAGAAAATGGTCATACGAATTAAACAAATCAAAGTCCAGTTTATCACAAATTTATTGCCAAAGTCAAAGCAAGAAATGGAACTCGTAGTTGATAAAATAATAAGAAGGTCATAGGAGAAATAAATGGAGCAAAATTCAAATTCATGGTGTAATACGTAAGCGATGAACAAGTCAGAATAATCACAAGCGCTCAAGAAAAGATCGAATGGACAAGTGCAAATTACGGAAGAATTCAAACAAAAAACTACAAACGAAAATATAGGGTTTTTATCCCTATTTAACGCAAATTCATCATCCGGAGATAAAGCAATCGAGTTCGAGCCCAAGTAAACAAACAGAGCATAAAGTCGAGCACAATCAAAATCAAAAGGGGCAAAAATCACATACCAATACAATGCAAATTTGAACTCGGCCTTGAAGCAGTAATAAGAAAATTGAAGAAGCAAGCGAATCGAATTGAAGAACGAAATACAATCAAGTGGCGGCTTCAAGGAAATCTTCAAAACCCTAAATTTGAGAAGAGCAACAAAAAGGAACGGCTAGAGCTACGAAGTGAAAAGGAAAAGGAGGAAGACGTTTTTATTTTTATTAGTGGGCCAGTCTAATATTTTATTGTTAGGCTTTAATTTAAATAATAGGGTTTTGGTTTTGGTTTTTGTTTTGTTTTAGGCTTTGTTTTTAGTTTTTATTTGTAATTTCTTTTTAAATTGTGTAACCTTCTAGTTGTGTGACTAGGTGCAAACTACAGGGCGTAGTTTAAGAATTTGCAACTCAGTGGCTGAGTTGTAGCAGGGTTTTGAGCGTAGAGTTAGGTTATTCAAGTAGCGGGTTTCGCAAGTTTACATGTATAAGCGTCTGACTACTTAATTTCTAGTAGAAACGTTAGGGACAGCACGTTGGCAGGGTTTTGCCGAAGCTGGGTAAATTTGTGTGTGGTCTCTTCTGCATTACTTTCTGTTTTATATTTTATTTCCGCATTAATTTTTATTATTATTAGTATCACCCTATTCACCCCCCTCTAGGGTGAAAACAATCCTACAACTGCAGCATCATCGGCATTCATTTTCGGGTTTCTAAGTGTGGGATGCTACAAAGCTAGTTTTATAAAACGGATTTTGATTTAATCCCAAAAGTAATATTTGATATACAAAAGTCATATGTATATATTATTTCAATATGATTTGAAATGAAAACCGGCGTTTAGTTCTAGAAAGTTCACTTGTTAAATTGTTTCATGGACACATGTAGCCTATGCATTAGGAAAGCATGATATGTGCATCATGATATGATATATTGGTTGGTAATTTTCATTTGTTATAATGAAATGGGATTTCGGCGATTTTGGATAGTCAAGAACTTCCAGATTGTTATAGAACTTGAAACTAACTATTTTTGAAAATATAAAGTTTAGTTTATATAACACTTAAATTGAGAAGATAGTAAGTTAAAACAAGTTCAAATTGTTGATCATACTTTAACTTTTTAAGCAAGATGAATTTGATGTTTTGGTATATACTCTTAGGATGTAATGGAGTATTATACGAGGATGTACTGAAGTTAAAAAATAATTATAAACCTAAAGTTATGATTTATGAAATGATGCATAAATGACTTAGTATTGAATGGCGTACTATTTGTATAAATGAATGTGATTAAAAATGAATTGGTATAGTTAAGAAACCAATAGGATAAATACGTAAGTTATACGTAGATCGTTTTATTCGCATAACTATTCTTGATCCAGATTCATGTATATGTTTTCGAGATGGTTTACACCGGTCCTAATAAGGATTTTTCACTCGACTCTTGATGGTGAACACTTGATACAGATTCGTGATACGATCTCGATGTTTTCTGTCATAATATATGGATATGAAGGTGAACGGAGGTTTCTAATCAAGGAACCAAATCAAAGTCCGCACTAGAGAGGTCAAGTGATCTATACTAGTTTGGAAGTGAAATTTATTTGATCAAGCAAGTGATTAGATCGGATATTGCATATGGATGGTTCACGTGCATTATACAGGTTTAGTACATTTGTATACTATATTTGTTAGCTTATGAAGAGTTTAGGAAATGACTCTTTGATTCATTATAAGGTAGAATGAATAATCATCTAAATAATGACCTAAGGCTATTGAGCTTAAGTTATGCATAATAGATTGTTTATCTTCCTTGGACGATGAAAGAGTTTTGAACCTAGGCAAACAATAAGCATTGGTTGCTAGTGTTGTGAATATTATTTGAGTATTTATGTGCTTATTCCTTTGTTAAGGTTAGAAGTGCTGAGGAGCAAGGATGCTCGGAATGGTACAAAGAAGACGGAGGACAGTTTGAAGGAGATCCATCTAGAGTTGCTTATAGACTGGATTCCTTCTTATCTTAGTATCATGTATCTTTCGTAGTGAACTCACCGCTTGAGGTGAAGTCACTTATTATGCAATTAGGTTTGCAATTTAGTCTGTATATAGTTTCAACAGTATGCTATATATACCTTGTTCTTCTATCTTCTTTGGTTATCGTTCTTGTCTGAATTTCGAGGACGAAATGTTCTAAGTGGGGGAGAATGTAGCGATCCGAAAATTCGAACATTTCATCTTTTGAAATATAATAAAGTGTTATGAATATGATTTTATAACCATGTTAGACATCATTTAACTAATGAATAATGATAAGAAATCTATTTTTGAAATTTGTTTACAAAAATATATTCTTCGAGGAAAAATCGATAATGTGACCGAAAATCGGTTTATCGATAAACAGTCGATCGATATAAGTTGTTCGAACTCTTTTGCACTTCACTAATGATTACCTAAACATATTAGAAACTAATTAACACATTCTTCTCTTTATAAAGCATGGAACAGTCTAGAATGTTCTAATGGATAAGGGATATTATTATGAGAAGGGTATAATGGTAAATAGCATAAAGGAGAAGTGACATAAAGGTGCATGTGAGAAGGAGGCTCCTTTGTGACATTCCATGAGTGGTAGAAGTTGGTAATGACCCCTTACCCAAGCTTATATAAGAGAGGGCATACCCTTAGAGTAGAATCACAAATTCACAAAGCTTGAGTTCTAAAAATCAATGGCTTCTCTTCTTCTTTCTTTCTTCTGTTAAAAAAAAGAAATAGTTGCAAATCAACTCCAAATCACTTCAAACTTTTCCACAAGGCTTAATATAATATTATAACACCTTCAACCTAGCCAAAAGTTGAAGAAGCAAAGCCATTCTCCCCATGCAAGCATAAGCCATGATCATTAGGGGTAGAAAGGAGGTAGAGGAGCAAGGTGAAGCAAGAGAAAGAGGAAGGAAGGAGGTTGCTTGCTTGGGTTTTGGACTTTGATTCTTGGATCTTAGTTGTTTGTGTGGTTAAATGTGAGTTAATACCTCATTTGTAATTAAGTATAACATATATATGTTAGTATTTGATTGTGTTTTGTTGATTGAATTATTGTTAACTTATGTTAAAACATTGGCTTAGATTCTTTAAAAGTAAGTGACATATGTGACCCATGTATATGGACTTAAACAAACTCAAAATGGACTTGAATGGACTTGTATGACTTGTGATTGAACAAAGAACATAGGTTATAGTTGAACAAATAACATAGGTTATAGATGGACTTTGGTTTAGACTGGACTCAAATTTGAAAGTTCACTTATAGCGATAGTCGTTATTGAAGCAGTTTGGAATTGCCTTAGTTTTGGCTAATTCTATGGAACTTTGTAGAGAGATCCTTAGGGGTTTCTCTCCATATTTATAATGTTTACATGTATTTTTGTTGCTATTAAAAGCTTGGATAGTGAGAAGTTAAGTAACATCTCGAAACGGCCAAAACGTCATTAGTGCAAAACTGCCACGTTTAGACTTGATTTTTGGGCTTAAAAGGTTTGAAAAGATATTTAGATTTAAGTATTTTTGTTTCGTTCTTTTTACAAGTGTTTACTAACTATTTTTAGAGTATTTTAAAAGTGGTTTGAGATATTTATGAATTTTAAAGAATTAGTTGTGAATTTTTAAAGAAGAGATATTTTATTAAAAACATGTCGTTTTCAAGTTTTTAATGATTTTTCAAACTTGTTATTTTCAAGTAATATTTTAAATGAATGTTTTAAAACCTATTATAAGTATTTTGAAGTATAAATATCTTGGAAAATATCTTATATAAATATCTTGGAAAATATCTTATATAAATATCTTATGCAAATATCTTACCTTTTAAATTGTTTTATTAAGTTTTTAGTTTTGAATTATAAACCAAAGGTTTAGAAAGGGGTTAATAATTGCTTAATGGCCAAATTGTTCAATTTCTTGTTTGAAAAGTAATTAACTATGCTTAACAAAAAATGTCGATGAAGTAAGGCTTGTCTATTTGTGAGAGTTAAGATTAAATTTGAGTAGGGACAAAGCAATAAAGCTCTAACCTAACGGGCTTCCTTCTTGACCGAGGAATAGTAATATGTGGGAAACATGTTAATCGTGTTGATTTCTTATTGTTTATGGAAATCATTAATATTATACTTAACACTAAAAGCCGATGAGGTAGACTTATCTATTTGTGAGATTCAAGAATGAAATGTCTAGGCAATGCTTGATGAAACCAGTGCTCAAACTCACCTGGCTTCAATCTTGGGCGAGGAATTGTTAACTTGGAATGACGAAAACGAGTTAAGCATACGAACTGTGATTTGTATAAGAAATTGGTTTGACTAGATAATCGATTAATCGATTATCGAACTTGACCAAATATTGACTTAAGAAGTTATCGAAAGGCTTCATGATTTCATACTAATAAGAACCCCCAGGGAGAAGTATTGGTAAGAAATGTCTCTAGCTTTTTCTTACTTCTAAGAGAACCAGAATTAGTTAACCAGGAATTCATCGATTAGTATTGTAGAGTCCCGTAGCAGGAAGTTTGTACTTATATGAGATGACCGATAACCCGTAATCACTTCAAAACCATATACGCGATCTATGTTCTACAATCGGTTGTGAAGTGCAATGTTATGGAGTTGAACTATCTATCCTAATTTATGTCCAAGGGAAAGGTCAGAGTAACATTTCGAATGATGCCATCGTGAGGGACTGTCTATCTTGATGAGTATTTCTAGAGAGAGGGTAACATTAGCATTCGTTGGAGGACTTATGCTGGGAACCTATATGGAGGTTTGATATCTGTTCAAGATGCTCGAATCCAAGTAGTGATTCGTGATCTGTTCGAGATGAAGGAATCCAGTTGGGGATTTGTGTGCTGATCATGTGATGAAGGCTCGTGTGAGCGATAATGAACGTAGCCTCAAGATCGGGAATGACTAAAATAAGAGTAGGATGCACAATCTCGGGTTTAGCTTACCCATGAGGGTATATCAACTACAAATCTAAAGTATGCTTTCGATCATTGGGCGCCAGGATTTGGTTATACTTGGCGCCACATAGTTCACCGTTAGGCCAGTTGTGTTTACCTTTATATCCTATCTAGAGATATACAATGCTTGAAAGGAAGTTTTGATCATTGTCATGGAGATCTGCTTTAGTTTACTGGAGGCGTTTCCATGGAGAACAATCCATATATGAATGCGCCTTAGCGGTATTGATTGTATACCCATTATTGTTGTGGCATTCACATAGCAGCTATTTGATATGACTCATGTGCTACAAACTAGACATTATTTATCATATCATTATATTAAACATAATAAAATGGTTGGTTTCTTTTAAGGGGAAAACTATTATGGGAATCCTTACGGTCTCAATGGTTATTGTTACATGTTGCATGTGTCTTGAGTTTTCTCATGCTGGTTTATCAAACTGATCTGAGTGTTATTTTCTTATAATGCTCGAATCAGCTCGTGTATGTTTCTAGATTTAGCTATAGACGCTTTGGAGCTTATGGAGAAGAGGTGGAAGAAAACCTTCTATAGTATTCTTATTTTCGCAGCAATTTTTTATTGTATATATCAGCATTATGAAGACAGGCGGTTCTAAATATCCAGGCTGATGATAGTATTTAATTTTTAGTAACTCTGATATTCCTGTATTTATAGTAACCTTTTGTATTCTTCCTTTGATATTATATATTACCATTCCATTGTCAGATTCTTATGTTGTGTTCTTCTTTTCTTGTCCTATTCTCATTTTCTTTTATTTTCCCCTAACTTTCTGTCTTTCTGACACTTGGGTGCTCAGCGCACGAATACCGTGGATGTAATAGTGTCGACATTTAAGGGTCGAAAAGTCAGGCCATTACATAATATCTTAAACAAAAACAAAAGGTATCATATCACATAGAATTCACAATACCATGTATAAAGATGTCATCAACCATAGAGAATCACATTAATCAATAAATCAAAAAAACAATATCTCTTGGTTGAATCATCCATATCCAAAAATCATAATCAAAACCCAAAAATCAATAATAAGTGAGATATCACCGAGTATAATCAGGCTAGCATATAGCATTGCCCAAATATATCTCTCAATCTCAAATAATAAAACAACATCATCAATATAAAATATAGGTCGCCTATCAATAAAATCTTACACAATAAAAGACATGAGAATCAACTGTACTTTGGACACCTATCCAGATATAATTTCATCCCCTTATGTAGAAATAAATGGTGACGACAATCAAATGTATGGGTTACGCAACATAATGATCTCATAATGTCAGGGTTACGCCACCCAGTCAAACCATAACATGGCTATCCGACATCTCTAAGAGCACCTGGGTTATTCATCCAGATCCACTCTAATACTTAGGTAAGGTGTATAGATAATATGTGCTTATCTAAAATTTAGTGTAGAACCGAAAGAGAGACTGACAGCTACCCCGCCTACTCCAGGAGCCCAGGGCTACACTACCCTCATTCACTCCTACAGTCCTCAATGACCAACCTATATCATGACACGGCATGTCATAAAAATGATGTAAGACTATGCTATGCATTGATCATGACTCAGATCACTGCCTTCATGGTAGTAGACTGTTGGCCTTCATGACTAAAGGGACTAGGACTACACCACCCTAAGGGCTACATAACCCTTCACTCATTTACCACGATGAGCGTCTAATACATCAAAAGGTGTCACAGATCTTTGGCGCGACCCCATGATCAGGCCACCAGGGTTTACATTGGCCATCTAATTCCCACGAACTCCTAGTCATATCCGTAGCACTTCATGACATACAACATACATATGGGTACACCCCCATAGCTCAATCATCCATAATGCTCTACCTCAAGCATATATATACTTGCTCTACACCGAGCATATGAACTTGCTCTACCCCAAGTATATAAACGTTCTTTACACCGAGCATCACCTCACGTAAGTATAATCCTAGCTCCCGTCACTTAAGTGACATCTACTTACAATGAATAACCAAATAAGTATCACATCAATGTCTCATACCCCTATATGATGCTCAATTGTTTATTCAATGCTCGTGAACTACACTCAATCTCCACAATATTCTATATAACAACTTCAAAGAATAACCAGAGAAATTTTACCAAATGCCCCATCCCAAATGATATCATAACTCTGTTTATGGAGATTTCGCGCCAAACAGAATTAAAATCATTATAAACTAAAATTATTATAAAAAATAGAATACCATGAATATAAAAGGATGTCATCGCTATATCATACCAAATCACTAAATAATCAATGTTAATGGGAAATCATTCATATGGTCCAATTTAGTATCAAAGGAAGTAAAATTAGGAAAGCAAGATAAAATAGAGTAACCAAAAATACATACATATCATATACATACATATACATATACATACATACATATACATACATACATACATACATATATATATATATAAATAAATCAATATTCAATAATAAGTCAATCGCAACATATAATCTTATGTACCAAAATAAATACTTAGAAATTGATTATAAATATATATACTAGAATTAACTGGATAATTAATTAAACTCGGATATAATATGTTATATACAATAAATCATTATGCAGCGACTTGGAAATTTTGAATGCCTTGTCTTCAAATATCAAAACATTTTGAAATATGGTGAAGTTTTATAGCTATGATTTTACATCATTATTAAACATCCTTTAATAAATAAATAATGATAAGAAACTTTTTTTTGAAATTATTTTATAAAAATATATTCTTCAATAAAAAACTGATAATGTAACCGAAAATCGATTTATAGGTATTTAGTTTTTTGATCGATATAAGTTGTTCGAACTCTTGTATACTTGTCTAATAATCAAATGAACATCAGCAACTAATTAACACACTCTTCTCTTTATAGAGAAATGTAAGTTTCTAGAAGCTCCCAAGTGGATAAGAGATGTTATCATGAGATAGGTATAAGAGTA
This sequence comes from Allium fistulosum, assembly GCA_030737815.1. Classification (NCBI taxonomy): domain Eukaryota; kingdom Viridiplantae; phylum Streptophyta; class Magnoliopsida; order Asparagales; family Amaryllidaceae; genus Allium; species Allium fistulosum. The sequence continues at coordinate 713,854,965 of CM060905.1, forward strand.
TTTAACTAAAGGAAAAGTGATGTAAAGGAGAAGTGATGGGAGATGGGCCTTCCACGGCATGGTGGGGGGTGAGAGGAAGGCTAAGGAGCACCATTCTTCACCTTTATAAGGAGGGGCATACTCTTGTTAATAAATCACAAATTCACAAAGCTAAAACAAGCTTACCTCCATATCTTCTCCTTCTCTTGTGTTCTAAAATTTTTTTTTGCAAACCTTATCCAAATCAACTCAAATTTAAAGTGAATCCTTGGGATAAAATTACAAAACCTTTTAGCTAGTAAGATTATGAAAAAGTGGAGCCATACTTTCCCCACATTTGAAGGCCGTGAGCATTGGTGGAGATTGGAGGAGGGAAAAAGCAAGTGAAGGCTAGAAAGGAGGAGGAAGAAGGTGGTTGCAAGGTGAGGTTGGACTTAGGTTGCTTGAATCTTGGTTGTTGTTGGGTTAAAGGTGAGTTAACACACCTCTTTGAATGAAATTATAACGCATATATATTTGTGTTTGATTTTGTTCAAGTTCTTGAATTGTTATTCACATTTGTTGAAAACATTGGTTTTGATTTTTGTTTTGAGAAACAAGAAACATATATGATCCATGTCTATGTACTTGGAATGGACTTGTATGACTAGTGACAAGACCTTGAAATAAATCACATTGGTTATAAATGGACTTTGGTTTATATTGGACTCAAATTTGAAAGTGAACTTATAGCGATCGTCGCTATAGACACACTTAGGAATTACCTTGTTTTTGGTGATTTCTATGGTACTTTGTAGAGAGACCCTTATTGGTTTCTCTCTATATTTGTAATGTTTTATATGTATATTTGTCGCCATAAAAATTTGGATAGTAAAAAGTTAAGTAACATATCAAAAACTGGCCAAAATTCACTTGTGCAAAACAACCCCGTTTAGCCTCGATTTTAGATTTGAAAGGTTTAAAAAGATATCTAAATTTAAGTATTTTGTTTCATTCTTTTACCAAGTGTATAATAAATCATATTACGATATTTCAAAAGTTGTTTGAGATATTTATGAACTTTTAAGAACTAGTTGTGAACTTTTAAAGAAGAAGATTTTGTAATAAAAGCTTGTTTTTCCAAGTTTTTAAAGAAATTACAAAGATGTTATTTTCAAGTAATATTTTTAGTTAATGTTTTATAACCTATTATAAGTATTATAAAGTATTTTAAAAGCATTTTTAAGTATATACAGTTTTTAGAAAATAGGTTGACTATTTTATATCTTGTGTAATAAATATCTTCTAAAAATGGTTTATTAATATCTAGTTTTATAAATAAATTACTATATATATCTATATCATTTTAAAAGGGATTTTAAAAAAAATAAACAAAAGGTTTAGAAAGGGGTTAGGAATTGCTTAATGGATAAATGGTTAATTGTCTAAATTTATTACAGAAAATTAATTAACTATGCTTAACACTAAAAGTCGACGAAGTAGGCTTATCTATTTATGAGAGTTAAGATGATGTTCGAGTAGGGATGAAGCAAGCTTTAACCTACCGGCTTCCCTCTTGAATGAGGAATAGTCAAGTGTGGAATGTCGAAAACGTGTTAATCTTGTTATTTACTTACTTGTTTGAAAAGATAATTAACTATGCTTAATGTTAAAAGCCAATGGACTAGGCTTATCTATTTATGAGAGTTAAAATTGATGTTAGAGTAGGGATATGAGCAATAGAGCTCTAACCTACCGGCTTCCCTCTTATTCGAGGAATAGTTATGTCGAAAACGTGTTAATCGTGTAGATTTCTTGCTTCTTTATGGAAATCATTAATACTATACTTTACACTAAAAGCCGATAATGTAGACTTATCTATTTGTGAGATTCAAGAATGAAGTGTCTAGGCAAGGCTTTGATATGAAACCAGTGCTCTAACTTACCTGGCTACAATCTTGGACGAGGAATAGTTAAGCTGGAATGTTGGAAACGAATTATGTACACGAAAATTGATTTGTATAAGCTATTGATTTTTACTAGATAATCGATTAGTCGATTATCAAACTAGACCTAATATTATCTAAAAACTTCACTATTTCGTACCAATGAGAACCCCGAGGAAGGAGCATTGATACGAAAAGTTTCTAGCTTTTACTTACTTCTAAAAGAACAGGAATTGAGTTAACCGAAAATTCATCGAATTGGTTTTAAAGAGACTGGGATCAGTAAGTGTTTTACTAATGGAATATCACTTCAAAACTAGTATACGAGTTCTTTGTTTTAGGAGTGGTTGTGAAGTGAAATGTTATAGAGTTGAACTGTCAATCCTAAGGTTAAGTCCAAGGGAGAGGTCATCATTAACATTTCAAATGATGATATCGTGCGAGACTGTCTATCTTGAGGAGTATTTGAAGGGTGAGGACAGCATTAGCATTCGTTGGAGGGCTTACGCAGGTATCTATGTGGAGATTTGAGATCTGTTCGAGATGCTTGAATCCATGTAGTGGTTCATAATCTATTTGAGATGTTGTAACCCATTTTGGGATTCGTGTTCTGTTCGAGTAATGAAGACTCATGTAAGAGATGCCGAACGTAACCTCAACATCAGGAATGACTAAAACCAAAGTTGGATGCATAATCTCGGGTTTAGCTAACCCATGAGGGTATATTAACTCAAGATTTAGAGTATGCTTTTGATTATTGGGCACCGGGATTTTGTTATACTTGGTGCTCTGTAGTTCACCGTTGGGCTAGTTGTGTTTGCCTTAGAGTATAGCATATCTAGAGATATATGATGCTCAAAAGGTAATTTTGATCCTTGTCATGGAGATCCGCTTCAATTTGATAGAGGCATCTCCATGGAAAACAATCCATATATGAAAGCGCCTTAGCTGTATTGGTTGTATACATATTATTGTTGTAGGGTTTACATAGCAGCTATTTGATTTGATTTATGTGCTACCCTTAAGACATTATCTATCATACCATTATATTTTAAACTTAATGAATGGTTGGTTTCTTTGAGGGGAAAAACATTATGGGAATTCGTATGGTCTCAATGATTACTGCTACTTGTTACATATTTCTTGAGATTTCTCACGCTGGTTTACCAGACTAATTCGGGTATTATTTTCTTATAATGTTCGGGTCAGCCCGTGTAACAACCCAGATTTTTAGCTATCTATGATTAGAATAATTAACTAATTTTAAATATTGAAATGTTAATTTTTATAAGTTGAATAACTTAATTTTCTGATATTAAAAATATCTGAATCCATGAATTTTGAAAGCTATACTAAATTTTCAAGCGCTAACGGCTGAATATGATAAAATTGGAATTCGAAAATAATTACATCATGTCCGGAATAAGAGAATTTAGTGTAGAACATTGAGCAGCACGACGCGTTGGCACTCGAGGTACTTTGCACGAATGACTCAATGCGACACTTGGATAAAATATGTATATATTGATATATGTGGAAGCTTCACCATTTCAAACTTATGATGAATTATTTATTTATATATATATATATATCTAGCTTCATGATTGTAAACTTCTAATCAGCCACCAAGAAAAAATATCAAGCCCACAAATGTTGAAAAAAAAAATCAAGCTTACAAAAGAAGAAAAAGGAAAATAAAAAAAAAGATAAAGCCTATCAGCCACCCTTATCAAGTACTCCAGCCACTCTATTGTTCTACAGTTTTCTTTCCTTCTCTTATATATATAGCCATGCTTATTCATTCATAAAAAAAAGAATCTACTGTTAAGTTAAAAAAATATTGAGAGTTCAAAAAGTTTGAAGGAGGAGATTAAACAAAGCAGTGTTCATCACTTTAAAAACAATGAGTAAAACACTTATTTTTTTACTGGACATTACATATATATATATATATATATAATATATAATATATATATGTAATTGTGGTTTGGATGAATCTTTGTTCTATGACAAGTATATATATATATATCTGTTGTGTGTATATGCATATGTATATGTGTGTCAGATATGAGTAGTTCCACCTATAACTCAAATAGTGTACTTCTTCTTCCAAAGCTTCTCTGTGCATGTTTGTTTTTGTAAAAAAAACAATTAAGCTTCCACTTATAAAAATCCATAACTCAACATCCAACGAGTTTTAAATCTTGATTCCAAAACAAAAATTGTTTTTTTTTCTAGTATAAAACATTTTTTAAATTTATTTCATTGAATTCCATCAAGCATAGAAGGAGAAAATTTCATATAACAGTGAGTAAGTCACTTATGGTCGAAATTCAACTATCATAATTTAATCAATGGATTATATAGCTATGTTCGTTGTTGAAAAGAATGATTTTAAAGAGTTGTTTGAGGATTTCTAGTGGTGTATAGAAGGAGAAATGTTGAGATGATCGGATTTGGAGAAAATATCAAATTCCGGTGACGTGTTCGATTTCGTGTCGAGACGTTTGGCGTGAAGGAGGGTTAGGCGATGGCGCGTCCACGAAAAATAATGCGATGATTTTTAGTTGCATGTGTGAGCTAAATGAACTCGAAGTAGAGTTTTAGGTTGTTTTGCTGTGATCTCGGGTTCGTGGGTAATAGCGTCGATGGTGGAGGAAGAGGGAGGTGCGCATAAGGGGGAAATGGAAGAGGAGACGATGGTGGATCTCTGGGTGAAATCTGGTGGTTAATGGTGGATCGTGGTGTCTGGCAAGGAGGATTAGGTGGGTTCGGCCTTCGTTACAGTTTGGGGTGGAGTTCGAATTTTCAAACTGCAGACTTGGACGCATTCCAGGTGGTTAGACGTGGTGTGGTGGTCGAGAGCGACTTGTGAGGTTGGTCGGTGGCGTGATATGTCGACCAGAGGTAGTGTGTATGTGCACACGATTGTTCACGGTTTCGTGCACGCAAATGGAAAGAGAGGTGAAGTAAAATTTGGAAGAAGATGGTGTAAGGGTTTGGGTCGGGATTGAACAAGTATGGGCTGCGTTGTTTTATAAAGCAATTTGAATTAATTGTCGTATTTAAAAATTTATAAATTTTAAAAAACTCTATTTCTCTATCGTTTTAAATCCTATCGACACGTAGATTTTTGCGTCAAGATCCTATTACAGAATATTTTCATCTAAAATAATCTTGTCAAGTTTTCTGCAATATAAAATTTTAATGATTTATAACAATCGAAGTGAATAAAAAAGTAATTTCCTATTTAATTAATTATACGTTAATTAAGCAATTAATTATTATTGGACTGTTTAATTTTAATTAATTAAGGATAAATCATTTTATAAACTTCTTGATTGACATGTAATTAAATTGAATTTTATAAATTTATAGACTTCTTTGTTGAATTAAATTGGATTTAGCATGGTAAATTAGACATTTCTTAGCGGAAATAAATCACTGTTCCGCTAATTAAATTAATTGGACCCTGTTTAGCAGAATAAATCATTGTTCTGCTATTATTAATTGGATAAGTTAAATTGGACATTTATTTAGCAGAAATAAATCTGTTATGCTATTACATTAGTGTGGACACTTAATTACATTCAAGTTGATTATATTGGGTAAATGTTGTATTAACAATTGTTGTTAATTATGGAATTAATTTACATATATGATGTTATGTAAATAACTGGGTTATAACTTGGATAGTTAATGGAATGAAAGATGACTCGATTAAGTTCCATTGAAGTTGTTAAGCCTCTTTCCAAAATTGTTTTTTGAATCAAAGTTATTTGAAGAACAAGGTTATTAAAGACAGCTATTATTTGTTTTTAAAAGATAATTAATAATTGTTTAGTGATGATTTTAAGCTAATTATTTTATTAATATGATTCTTAAAGGTTATTTAAGAATATTTAATTATTGTTTCAAAGTTATTAAACTATTTAAAATATTTTAAATTATAATTTAATTATTAATTATGGTTATTTTATAATAAATTGATTTTAAAGTTATTATTATTTTAAGAGTTAATTAGTATTATAATATTATAATTTGTTAAAGTATTAATATTGTTTTGAAAATAATATATTATATTAATATTGCTTGAAGTTAGTTAATTATTATATGATTTAAAATATATAAAGTTATATTTTTATAATAGTAAAAAGGGTTACTCGCTATAATTAAGTGATGTTTGTACTAAAAGAATCGATTTTAAGTAAAAGGATATTTGGAAAGAAGTGGTTGATTTTCATAGCGTAATTCGAGGGGCAGAGACTGCCTAAAGTTTATTATGTTTTTGTTAGGATAGCGCCGTAACCATTATGCAAACTGCGATCTATGATTGATTTCATGGCATAATTTGAGAGGCAGATATTGTCTACAGTTGAGTTTGGATTTCTCTGGGATAGAGACGTAATCATTGAGCTGCGATCCATGGTCGATATCGCATGGTGCTTTCCGTATTTATTTTAAAATGTTTTCAAATATTTTTTAAAGAAATGATTTGTGAATATACTTTTCCAAGTAAGATGAGTATATGACTGTTTTGATAAAAAGATTAAATTAATCAAAATTGAATTAAACGAGGCTTAGTGATTTCTGTGGGAAATGTAATTTTTGGTTGAATGTTTGTTTATTTAATAGTTAAATAATTGACTATCAAATCTTGGCCTAAATATGTAATCCTTAATTTTGGTGGTACGGAAATATTCCCTACTTAACACCGAAGGATTTTAACTCTAGAAATATCTAGGAGAAACACGGGGATTATATGGTACAGTTACTATCAGTGGTGCTGTACTGTACGTATAAACTCATTTCGTTCTTCTAGGATAAATGATAAGGAGATCCGTCCACTTAAACGGTTAGGGGGTGATCTCCGATCTTATGTATTGTCTGATTATTTCCTAAAGAACCGGTATTGAGCATTCCGAAAAGACGACGAATGGTTTTTGGAGCACCCAAGAAATGGAGAGTGTATTCGTAAGAGATGACTCGGAACCCATGACCTACTATGAAACCATATACGGTTAAATGGAGGAGATGCATTATATTTTGAGATGTTGAAATCCATGTGTGGTTTTGTGACACGCTGGAGTGTGGGAATCTGAGTGAGATTCCAAGATCTATTGAGATATGGAATTCAGGTGTGATTCCATGACCTATTAAGGTATGGAAGTTCATGTAGGATTCCATAATTTATTTTGGAGATGGTGCATGAGCTGGAAGCCAGGCGTGGCCTCATCAGTGGAAATGACTAAAACCAGAGATAGGATGCATAACCCAGGGGCCTAGCTAACCCATGAGGGTGTAATCGTCTCTCTTTCTAGCAAAGTACCTATCGCTTATTTTATGCATGCTGGGAGCGATTCATTCGGCCTAGGTGGCCAGTTATTTATTTCCTATGTACCTCGGCTAGACAAGTAATGACCCTAGGAAGGATAACTCTGATCCTTGTGTAGGAGGACCGTTCTTGAAGTACTGAGAGCACCTCCATGGAAATCCTACACAATTAGCGAACGAACTTTATCAGATTTTGATTCTATGACTAATATCATTGTGATGTACACAGCACAGGCATCGCAGCTACTTGTTATTATTACTTTGGCGATAAGATACAATTATAATATCAGATGATTTTCTATATAGGAGTATTAGTTATCGTAAGGTAAAAACCCTTCCGTGTTTATTTGCGGTAAGGTCTTACGAGACACCTTTGTTTTGAAAAGGTTATTAAACTTTAAGAATCAGGTAGATTGTGGTTCTTACGCTGGTTTAACCAGACTGACCCGAGCGTGGTTCTTCTTATATGCTCGGGTCAGACCGAGCATATTTTCCAGGTATAGATGGATATTTTGGAGCTCCAAGAGAGGAGTTGGAGGCCCAGCGACGTATTCACATAGATGATTATATTTTCGTTGCTTACATTGTTGTATATTATTCAGCAATTGTGAGTACAGGTTGTTATAACTATCCGAGCTGAAATAGGTTAGTATACTCTAATTGATGTTTGTATATGTGTAAATTTTAGTTTTGTTTTATGTAAAGATTTGTTATATAATATAGATTAGTCGTTCCGCTGTGAGATTCTGTGTTGCTTAGTTTCTTCTTCTCTTATTTCTTCTTTCTTTCCCTAACTATCCGCCTTTCCTTTAAATTTGGGTTGGACATGTGTGGTTTATTATCAGCTTAAACTGTACGGAAAAGTGGGTCATTACAACGTGGTATCAGACCTGAAGGTTAAGCAAGGACCTTAGCTTTGGTGGGGTAGAACTCATTAGGGATAAGGTAAGTGACACCCTAGAATGAGTTTGAGTGTATATGAGAGCGCGTATTTGTTATTTTTATAAAAATGTTTTGTAATGTGTTTTTTGTTTTGTTGAGTGGCTTAAGAATTTTGGTCGATGCGTTTGGCCAACGTTATCAATAGGGATTTCCTAAACACTCTAACAAGGCCGATTGAGATAGTATTGTTTTAAAATGGGTAAATGGAGTAATTTTACCTGGAAATAATTTGATATATAAAAGAATAATTTTTCATAGTTATTCTGATTGTGCTTGGTTGTTAGAAAGGATAGTATTCCATCATTATCATATAGGACTTGATCTGTCATGCTCGACCATTTCTGAGCATTGACTATTATCCATAAATTTATCTTGAATCTTCTTTTTGAAACTTGGTTTGGGTAGATAGGAAATTTTGGAAACAATGAAACGTGTACCTTGTGAATTAAATTTCACAATTTGAATATAAGGCATTCGTTGATAAAGTTGAGTTAAAATTTGATTTCTAAGGGTGTTTATTTAAAGAGAGAATTTGAATATTCTGGAAAGAGTGTTTTAGAAATATAAAGATTGTTTTGATAAATTTTAAGTTTTAATAAATGTTGTTTTATTAAGGAAATTTGGAATATTTGGAAATGATTGAATATTAAAGTTGGTTGTATTTGATTGGGGTTTTATAAAAGAAGCTTTTTAAAAGAAAAACTTTAATATTTCTGGAATAAATACTTGAAAGATGATTATATAAGGAAGCTATCATATTTTCACAATAAATATTTGAAAATGATTTCCTTTAGATGGGAATATATTATAAAATTGATTTGTAAAAATGTGCCTTGTAAATAAAAGGAACTCGAGAGTTTAAATCCCGATAAGTTTGGCAAAATGGTTTTCAAGGTAAAAGGTTAATAATAGTAGTTGGGAATATTTTCGAGTTTCTTAATATGGAATTGTCACCATTAGGACCTTGCTATATAATTGTTTTAATAAAATAAATTTTGATTTGATTCCAAAAGTATGGTTTGATTTACTATAAAGGAAAGATGTATATTATTATTATTTCAAAGGATTTTGGAGAAAGAAAATAATAATTCTATTTGAGATAACTTTGGGTCTTACAGGGGTTTTTTGGTGTACAAATATTTTGGAAAGAGTTGCTTAGAAATATATTTGAATATAAATATCCAAGTATTTGACCCTTAACTTTCCAAAAATATATCGTGTGAATTCAAAAAGTGTTTTGAATGAAAACTGAGCATTTAAAATTCTTAAGGGAATTCAAAATAATGAATTAAATCTAATAGTTGGGTATACCTTGGTAATGTGGTAGAGTGTTTTTTAAGTTTTACAAATTCAATGGAATTATATGAAATGTTTTTTTTGAGAATAGAATTGGTATTAGAAATAACAAATTAAATAAGTGCGAGGGTAGACACATATCATTTCTCTTTCCATATAGTTTTGATCTAATATTCAAGTACAAGGCTTTGAGTTGTTTTAAACTGTTCCAAATAAGGATCTATTACCCGATTTTTGATGGCGAGCACTTGATGAGGATTTTTTTGGGATGGGACCAAGGTTTTCTATCATAGCTACAGCTATGCAAGGAGAGTAGAGGTTCCTGATCAAGGAGCCTGATCAAGGTCCGCACTAATAAATTGGGTGAATGATACTAGTTTGGAAGTGGAGTCATGTATTCGGGTAGTGATCAAATCAGATTCTGCATATGAATGATCTATGGACATCATGCGAGCTTATGAATAATATTGAGTGTTCTTATGCTGAAATTTCGGGGACGAAATTCTTTTAAGGGAGGAGGAATGTAACAACCCGGATTTTTAGCTATCTATGATTAGAATAATTAACTAATTTTAAATATTGAAATATTAATTTTTATAAGTCGAATAACTTAATTTTCTGATATGAAAAATATCTAAAATCTATGAATTTTGAAAGTTATACTAAATTTTCAAACGCTAACGGAAATATGATAAAATTGGAATTCGAAATTAATTCCATCGTGTCCGGAATAAGAGAATTTACTGTAGAACGTTGAACAGCACGACGCGTTGGCACTCGAGATATTTCCCGCGAATGACCCGACGCGACACTGGAATAAAATATGTATATATTTATATATATGGAAGCTTCACCATTTCAAACTTATAATGAATTATGTATTTTTGTGTGTGTATATATATATATAGCTTCATCATTGCAGACTTCTAATCAGCCACCAAGAAAAAAATATCAAGCCCACAAATGTTGAAAAAAATTCAAGCTTACAAAAGAAGAAAAAGGAAAAAAAAACTAAAGCCTAACAGCCACCCTTATCAAGTACTCCAGCCATCCTATTGTTCTACTATTTTCTTTCCTTCTCTTATATATATAGCCATGCTTATTCATTCATAAAAAAAAGAATCTACTATTAAATTAAAAAAAAGATTAAGAGTTCAAAAAGCTTGAAGAAGGAGATTAAATAAAGCAGTGTTCATCACTTTAAAAACAGCGAGTAAAACACTTATTTTTGTTACTGGATATTACATATATATATATATAACTGTGATTTGGATGAATCTTTGTTCTGTGACAAGTATATATGTATTTGTTGTGTGTATATGCATATTTTTATGTGTGTTAGATATGAGTAGTTCCACCTATAGCACAAATACTGTATTTCTTCTTCCAAAGCTTCTCTGTGCATGTTTGTTTTTGTAAAAAAAACAGTTAAGCTTTCACATTTAAAAATCCATAACTAATCATCCAACGAGTTTTAGATCTTGATTCCAAAACAAAAAATTGTTTGTTTTTGAGTATAATTTTTTTTTTAAATTTATTTCATTGAATTCCATCAACCATAGAGGGAGAAAATTCCATATAACAGTGAGTAGGTCACTTTTGGTTGAAATTCAAATGTCATAATTTAATCAATGGATTATATAGTTGTGTTTGTTGTTGAAAAGCATGATTTTTAAGAGTTGTTTGAGGATTTCTAGTGGCGTGTGGAAGGAGAAATGTTGAGATGATCGGATTTGGGGAAATGTCAAATTCCGATGATGTGGTCGATTTCATGTCGAGACGTTTGGCGTGGAGGAGGGTTAGGCGATGGCGCGTCCACGAAAAATACTGCGATGATTTTTAGTTGTGTGTGTGAGCTAAACGAACTCGACTGTGATCTCGGGTTCGTGGGTAATGGCGTCGATGGTGGAGGAAGAGGGAGGCGCGCATAAGGGGGAAATGGAAGAGGAGACGATAGCGGATCTCTGGGTGAAATCTGGTGGTTGATGGTGGATCGTGGTGTCTGGCGAGGAGGATTAGCTGGGTTCGGCCTTCGTTACAGTTTGGGGTAGAGTTTGAATTTTCAAACTGTAGACTTGGACGTGTTCCAGGTGGTTAGACGTGGTGTGGTGGTCGAGAGTGACTTGCGTGTGATAGGTCGACCAGAGGTAGTGTGTATGTGCACACGATTGTGCACAGTTTCATGCATGAAATTGGAAAGAGTGGAGTAGGAAAACTGCGAAGAAGAAGGTGTAAGGGTTTGGGCCGGGTTCGAACAAGTATGGGCTGGGTTGTTTTATAAAGCAAATTGAATTAATTGTCTTATTTAAAAATCTATAAATTTTAAAAAACTCTATTTCTCTTTCGTTTCAAATCCAATCGACGCGCAGATTTTTGCATCGAGATCCTACCACAGAATATATTCATCTGAAGTAATATTGTCAAGTTTTCTGCAACATCAAAATTTAATGTTTTATAACAATCGATGTGAATAAATAAGTAATTTCCTATTTAATTAATTATATGTTAATTAATCAATTAATTATTAGTGGAATGCTTAATTTTAATTGATTGAGGATAAATCATTTTATTAACTTCTTGATTGACAAGTAATTGAATTGAATTTTATAAACTTATAAACTTCTTTGTTGAATTAAGTTGGATTGAGTATGGTAAATTGGACATTTGTTAGCGAAAATAAATCAATGTTCTGCTAATTAAATTAATTGGACCCTGTTTTGCAGAATAAATCATCGTTCAGCTATTATTAATTGGATAAGTTAAATTAGACATTTATTTAGCAGGAATAAATTCGTTCTGCTATTACATTATTGTGGACACTTAATTACATTCCAGCTGATTATATTGGGTAAATGTTGTATTAACAATTGTTGTTAATTATGGAATTAATTTGCATATATGATGTTATGTAAATAACTAGATTATAACTTGGATAGTTAATGGAATGAATGATGACTCGATTAAGTTCCATTGAAGTTACTAAGCCTCTTTCCAAAATTGATTTTTGAATCCAAGTTATTTGAAGGATAATTATGATTTATTAACAAGGTTATTAAAGATAATTATTATTTGTTTTTAAAAGATAATTAATAATTATTTAGTAATGATTTTAAGCTAGTTATTTTATTAATATGATTCTTAAAGGTTATCTAAGAATATTTAATAATTGTTTCAAAGTTATTAAACTATTTAAAATATTTAAAATTATAATTTAATTATTAATTAAGGGTTTTTATAATAAATTAATTTTAAAGTTATTATTATTTTAAGAGTTAATTAGTATTATAATATTATAATTTGTTAAAGTATTAATATTGTTTTAAAAATTATATATTATATTAATATTGTTTGAAGTTAGTTAATTATTATATGATTAAAAAATATTTAAAGTCATATTTTAAAATAGTAAAAAGGGTTACTCACTATAATTAAGTGATGTTTATTCTAAAAGAATTAGTTTTAAGTAAAAAGGATATTTGGAAAGAAGTGGTTGATTTTCATAATGTAATTCGAGGGGCAAAGACTGCCTATAGTTTGTTATGTTTTCGCTGGGATAGCGACGTAACCATTAGGCAAACTACGATCTATGATTGATTTCATGGCGTAATTCGAGAGGCAGAGATTGTCTACAATTAAGTTTGGATTTCTCCGGGATAGAGACGTAATCATTGAGCTACGATCCTTGGTCGATACCCCATGGTGCTTTCCGCATTTATTTTAAAAGGTTTTCAAATATTTTTGAAAGAAATGATTTGTGAATATACTTATCCAGGTAAGATAAGTATATGACTGTTTTGATAAAGAGATTAAATTAATCAAAATTGAATTAAATGAGGCTTAGGGATTTCAGTAGGAAATGTAATTTTTGGTTGAATGTTTGTTTATTTGATAGTTAAATAACCGACTATCAGATCTTGTCCTAAATATGTAATCCTTCTTAATTTTGGTGGTACGAAAATATTCCCTACTTAACACCGAAGGATTTTAATTCTGGAAATATCTAGGAGAAACAAAGGGATTATATGGTACAGTTACCATAGGTGGTGCTATGTTGTACGTATAAAACTCGTTTCGTTCTTCTAGGATAAATGATAAGGAGATCCGTCCACTTAAACGGTTACGGGGTGATCCCCGACTGATTATTTCCTAAAGAACCGGTACTGAGCATTCTGGAAAGACGACAAATGGTTTTTGGAGCACCCAAGATATCGAGAGTGTACACCTAAGAGATCACTCGGAACCCATGACCTACTCCGAAACCATATACGGTTAAATGAAGGAGATGCGTTATATTTTGAGATGTTGAAATCCATATATGGTTCCGTGACTCGGTGGAGTGTGGGAATATGAGTGAGGTTCCAAGATCTATTGAGATGTGGAATTCAGGTTTGATTCCGTGACCTGTTAACGTATGGAAGTCCATGTAGGATTCCATAATTTATTTTGGAGACGGTGCGTGAGCTGGAAGACGGATGTGGCCTCATCAGCGGAAATGACTAAACCAGAGATAGGATGCGTAACCCCGGGGCCTAGCTAACCCATGAGGGTGTAGTCGTCTCTCTTTCTAGCAAAGTCCCTATCATTTATTTTATGCATGTTGGGAGCGATTCACTCGGCCTAGGTGGTCAGTTATGTATTTCCTATGTACCTCGGCTAGATTGGTACTGACCCATGGAAGGATAACTCTGATCCTTGTGCAGGAGGACCATTCTTGAAGTACTATGAGAACCTTCATGGAAATCCTACACAATTAGCGAACGAGCTTTATCAGATTTCGATTCTATGACTAGTATCGTTGTGATGTACACAGAACATGCATCACAGCAACTTGTTATTATTACTTTGGCGATTAGACACCATTGTAATATCAGATGATTTTCTATAAAGGAGTTTTGGTTATTGTAAGGTAAAAACCCGTCCGTGTTTATTTACGGTAAGGTCTTACAAGACACCTTTGTTTTGAAAAGATTATTAGACTTTAAGAATCAGATTGATTGTGGTTCTCACGCTGGTTTAACCAGACTGACCTGGGCGTGGTTCTTCCTATATGCTTGGGTCAAACCGAGCATATTTTCCAGGTATAGATGGATATTTTGGTGCTTCAAGAGAGGAGCTGGAGGCCCAGAGATGTATTCACATAAATTATTATATTTTCGTTGCTTACATTGTTGTATATTATTCGGTAACTGTGAGGACTGGTTGTTATAACTGTCCGAGCTAAAATAGGTTAGTGTACTTTGATTGATGTCTGTATATGTGTAAATTTCAGTTTTATTTTGTATAAAGATTTGTTACATAATATAGATTATTCGTTCCGTTGTGAGATTCTGTGTTGCTTAGTTTCTTCTTGTCTTGTTTCTTCTTTCTTTCCCTAACTGTCCACCTTTCCATTCAATTTGGGTTGGACATGTGTGGTTTATTATCAGCTTAAACTATATGGAAAAGTGGGTCGTTACAGCTCGTGTATATTTCTAGATTTAGCAATGGATTCTTTGGAGCTTATGGAGATGGACTGAATGATTACCTACCGTAGTATTCTTATTTCCGCCAAATTAAAGGTTGTATATATCTGCATTGTGAGAACAGGCAGTTATAATAGTCCAGGTTGATGATAGTACTTTAGGTTTTGTAACTCTAAAATTTCTATATTCAAAGTAACCCTTTGTACTGTTCTTTTGATATTATATACTATCGTTCCATTGTGAGATTCTAATGTTGTGTTCTCTCTTTCTTGTTATATTCTATTTTTTATTTTACCCTCACTTTCTGTCTTTCCTGCACTTTGTTGTTTGGCATAGGCATATCGTGGATTTATTTAGTGTCGACGTTCGATGGTCAAAAAGTCGGGTAATTATATTTGGTATCAGAGCACAAGGTTAAGCGAACACCTTGGCTATGGTTGGGTATGGCTCATTAGAGATAGGGTGAGGGACACCTTAGAATGAGTCGAGTGCATTATACATATGACAACGTATTTGTATTTTGAAAACTAGACTTTTAAATTATTCCTTAGTAATATCTCTTTCTTGGTAACACTCTCTTTGAAATAATTATATCCTTTCGGGTCCTAAATAAGTTTTTCTTTTGGTCTGGTAGTAAGAATTATGAGTACCAGAGCTGCCAATGCTAGAGGTGGTCGGGGTACTACTATCACGAATGGCAGGGATCGAGCATCGAGGAATGTTGCTCCAGTTGAGGGGCCAAGGTTGAATGTCGTAGAAAAGGTCGCATGCATCAGGCCTCAAATGAGTTTTGCTTTACTCTATCGTGATTATGAGAGGTTGAGGGATAAGTGGTTTAGTGGCTTAGAGATGATCGTAGAAGTCCAAACATGGATCAAGTTATGTGATCGGATATTTGGAGATATAGAGCAAGATGACACAATAAAGCATAGGTTGGCATCGTAACATCTGACATATACAACCATGGATTGGTGGAGTTCTATTACAGCTGATGTCCAGGAGAACGATTTCCCTTAGGCCCAATTTAAAGATGAGTTTGATATGAAATTTGTTTCGAAAGCCAAAAAGACTTTGTTATTTAGGAGCTTCTTGGATCTGAACCAGAGGCCATGATTGTGGCAGAGTATGAGAACTGGTTCATTCCTTTGTCTTGGTTCGAGTTAGGATTGGTTGACACACCGTTGAAGAAGAACAAGATGTTCATTAAAGGTATGCATCTCAAGTTTCAGAGAGACAGGACTAATCACCTTATGGGGTCTTTTGTGAATTTGGTGAATACAGGTTTGAGGTTTGAAAGTTTGGCACCAAAGCCTCTTGTTTTTTCACCAATTGAGAATAATAAACGTAAGTTTCACTCGCCAAAGAATAGGTCTAATCTTGTAACGACCTGCAAATTTATCACTTTGATAAATGATATTTTATTCTGAAATATTCAAATACATGATTTTATAACACCAACTATAAAGATTTAAACTCTAAAATTATGATAAGAAACTTATTTTAAATATAATTGTGGAATATAGTTTCATAAATAAAGCACATGCTTCGTACACAAATTTTCATCAATAAATTGATTTTCGATAGAAAGGAGATTTTATCAGTATTTGAGTGCACGAATCTGGATACATACACTTATTTATCCGCTTAACAAGAATATGAAATAAAATAATTTACTTTATTTTTGGGAAATAAAATTATTTATGACATCCATGATAATGGCATCATAATCAATAATTGACTTATCAATTTAAATTGAGATTTAATGATTTAGTAATTATTATAATTATTCAAGTAATTGTTTTTAAATGATAATAATTCATTTAAAATAGTTATGAAGTGATAATAAGTCATTTATAATAGTTTTATAAAGGTATATACTTGATTTGAAAATATTGAAAATTGATATTGCTTTATCGACATAACATCACTTTTTATAAACAATTGATTAATATTAATTTATATGATTTTATACATCAAATGTGATCATTTTAATTAGTTTAAAATGATAAGAAATTAGTTTTCACATTTTGTTTACATTTATATCAAAATTAGTTTATAAGTGGAAATGTGATCAGGAATCTGCTTTTCGATTTTCTACGGTTTAACGAACGGAAGTTGTTCAAAGTTGTTGCAACCTTGTTTATATGTCACGTGTACATGTATAACATATACATGCACACCCTAATATATACACATACAAATATACATATACACTTATATATATAAGTGTGTGTGTGTGTGTATATATATACATATATATTACAAAAGATCTAAGATATTTTACATAAACTTCATCCTTAAGCAAACCAAAGTCAAAAGCAAACATCAACTCACTTACACACCATCATCACCACACACCTAGAGGATGGCATAGGAGGAGCTATGTGCCTTGATGGTGATGGAGGGGGTGTGGGCAAGGGCAGGGTCCTTACACATTTGGATATTTATTTTCAAATTTTTCCTATAAACACCCACCTACATTCACACATTCATTCACACAATTTTCTTCTTCTTCCTCTTCTTGAAGCTCATTAGTGGCTTATAGTTCATAAAAAAAATGTAGCAAATCTATGGCAAAATATCTCAAAATAAAGTAAAATATATACACATCTATATACCATGTCAATCCACCTCCAAAACCAAGTCAAACACCTCCTCTCCACCTTCCAAACTCACGGCCACACCATTCACCATATAAGGCCGAGCCCATCTCCATTTGAAAGCTTAGGCCGAGCCCATTCAAAGGTCCAAGGCTCGATTTCATAGCTTTTGATTCGATTGTAGCGAAGCTATAGCGAATTTTCATAAAATTTGATATCCAATAAAGGTGAGAAACTCTATATATATATATATATATGATGTGATGTGATTTCTACGGATGTTTACTATGCTTTGATCATCAAATATTAGTTGTTTCAATATAATGTTTAATTGTGAAAACAAGTCACGTTAAATACACGTCGATATAACACAAGGAAATCGCTTTCGGAATCAAGTTATAAAAATGATATGGAATCACTAAACCCCTTTGAAATGATTTAAAATGGTCTGTAAATGTTTTATAAACAATAAAACCCAATTTGGTGAAGTTTGGACAAGTTATGAAAGTTGAGTCGAAAATAAGCGCGTTGCATAACGATAGTTCACGATTTCAAACCGTAAAAGTTAAATCCATTTACACGATGGATTCGGAATCGGAATTCTTCGTAATAAGAATTTTTCGAACTACTATAAACATAGTTTTCAAATGAAAGAAAAGTATCGAGATTCCGTTTAGTAGATTTTGAAATATGAGCAAATCAAGTTTTCAAAATAGTCGCGGTTTGGTAATTCGGAACCAATGCGATAAATTCTCTAGAATTGATATTATTAATTCTTTAAAAATAGGAGATAAATTCTATAAATAATTTAAAATTTTTAAAAAAGATTTGAGTTATAGAAATGGATTTCAAAATGGTTAAAAAGTTTCTTTAATCAAATAAATTTTGAAAACACTATTCGCAGCACTTTTTGCGGCACTATTAATAACTTTTGAATATGGCTTCAAACTTAGGTATTCTTTCCCAAATCTTATATAAATATTTTCAAATAAATAATTAAGTATTTTAAAGATGACTTGGAGGTTTCATAATTGTTTTGAAAGAGTTTAAATAAATGATTTAAAGAAAAGCTGTTATTATAATCAAGTGATTTAATCTTGGCCCTAAAAGCCAATTAGTAGACTAGATTTTTCTATTCGTAAGATCCGGATGAGAGGTGCCTAAACTAAGGAGATGTTCAGGAACAACCAGTGCACTGGCTCACCTGGCCTCTTTCCTGGGCGAGGAATAGATAAGGTCGAAATGTCGGAAACGAGGCAAGTATAAAAGATTTAATTTTTCCAAATTTTGTACAACTTCGATTGTATAGCAATAATCTTCTTATACTTGGTATTAAATTCCAAGGAGGGAATCCATACTATCCGTGTGAATTTAAAAGGTGATTTCACCATTATTCAATAGATAGTAAGTGTTGAATACGAAAATTGATATCGAGTAAAATTAGTATAATTCATATGGATTCATTTTACTCGAATACTAACTAATTTGGATCTACCATCTTAGATAACATGGTTTCAACCTATTAAAAAGTTATGATTTCGAAATAAGAAATCTGTTAAGATTTAAATAAATGATTTGAAATTATTTTAATTCCTATGGATCCTTTTACTTAAAATTATTTGGTTTTGGTTTACAATAAACGATGTCTTAAATAACATTGTTTTTGACCCGTTTAAAAGTTATGATTTAGAAATAAGAAATTTTTGTTAAGATTTAAATAAATGATTTGGAATTATTTTAATTCCAATGGACCATTTTACTTAAAATTAATTGTTTTGGGTTTATAGTAAACGTTGTCTTAAATAACATTGTTTTTGACTCGTTTAAAAGTTATGATTTGGAAATAAGAAATCTTTGTTAAGATTGAAATAAATGATTTGGAGATATTTTCCTAAGTATAGGATGAAATTATTTGGAATTAATCCAAGATTTAAAAAGGTTTTAATTAAACAAAGATTTGATAAATAAGGTTTTGCAATATGATTTATGAGAAATAATTTTGATTTGGTATTTCCAAAGTTAAAGAGAGGTTTAATGATTCCGTATATGCTAGAAAGAAATGTTTTAGAAATATATATATCTCTAGAAGATATTATTGATAAAGAGAAAGAAATTAATCAAATGATAAGCACCTATTTACTTAACATCATTTTATGGATGATTGGTTTGAGGGAAGCGAAGTCGGATTTGGGAGATTCTTATCCAAAAACCACTTTGAACTAATTTACAAGTTTGAAAGTTGAGACATGTTAAAGACAATGAATTTGAAGGGGGGTCTTCATGACAGAAGGATTACTTGTTGATAATTTTCGAGTAGCTCACGAGATAACTAAATAGCAGTGGTCCTTCATTCTGGGATCTTCGTATGCAAGGACTATTGGCTACTAATCCTAGGAGTAATGCTCGATAGGATGTGGTAGGAGACTGCCTTCGATTTTTCCTGTTCCTGGACAACTTGTATGGATGGATGTTTTACATTGCATTTCTAAGAATACAGTGCATTGATATCTATAAACGTACATATGTTTGGTGGTGTAGGAGGTAACCCCTTTTATACTTAACACCCTTCTTTGAGACTACGAGCTCAGAGGTTGTACTTTTGTTGAAATCAATAGTGTGTTGTTGGAAATGGCAATGTGGCATTTTAAGTGAAAATGTTCTAAGAAAGGTAAACGTTGCCTCTAGCCTCACACCTCGGATATGGGGAAACTGGGATTGCTTTAAAGCTAAGTGGATCGCAACCATTCTGGTCTGATATCACCTGTCTAGATTTACCCGCTATAACGTCGGGTTTAAATTTTGTTGTGTATGCCATGAGACATCTCGAAGAGGTTGGGAACGGCCAGGGTGATATCATATTCCGTGCTATCCATACCATTTGTTGGTCTTGTGTAGGCTAGTCTAAATTCACAGAGGACCATCTATTGGTGGCCTCGGTACATTCCCCTAGAAATGTACTATACGGGAGGTAGTCCCTTGCCTCACTACTCATTAGAAATCCATCCTCCAATAAGTGCCTTTGGACTTAGTTATAAACCTATTATGCCATCAAATTTTACCAATGTAACAATTTCGGTTATTTGAATATGTTTACTTGAAAGGTTTTCAAAGAATGTCATTTAAAATAATATCACTAGATTTTACGTAGAAATGGTTTGGTTATCATAAGATAAAAGGCCATTCTGTGTTTATGTACGGTTTGGTCTTATGAGATACCCTTTATTTTCAAATAGTCGTATTTTGCATTTCTCACACCAGTCCCATGACTGAACCAGAGTTTATTTTCTTTCCCTTAAACTCTGGGTGCCCTATTTTTTCGGGCAGCCTATTAGTCAGGTTTAGTTTGGAGCATTTTGAAAGAGCTCATAGCATGAAGCTAGAAGATTCTTCGAAAGATTATTATCCATTTCCACCATACTTATGTACTATTGTATTCCGCATTTATAAGGACAGAGATTTATAACCGTCCATGTTGATGTTAATTTAAACTCTGATAAATGTATTTAAAATTTTCTTCTGTAAAAATTATATGTTAAAACAATATTTGTTATTCTATTTGTGTAAGATTCTGTTCTATGTCTTTATTTTCTTTTCCCCATAACTATCAACCTTTTCATTCAAATTGAGTTGGACATGTGTGGTTTATTGTCAACTTAAAATGTACGGAATGGTGGGTCATTACATTTGGTATCAGATCTTAGGTTTAGCGAATACCTGAGCCTGGTTGGGATATGTCTCATCAGAGATAGGGTTAGTATTACCCTAGGATGAGAAACTCATTAGAGATAGAGTAAGTGACACCCTAGAATGAGTTGAGAGTATTATATATGAGCGCGTATTCGTTAATGCTAAAAATGATTTTGTTGTGGGAAAATTTGGGTAAATGAAATAATTTTACCTAAGATGATATTTTATATATAAAGAAATAACTTTCAAAAATTTATAGCTATTTATAGTGTGATAGTTTGCAATTAAGGGAATGATAATATTCAGTTATTATCATTGATTGATTGTTTATTTGATTAAAAAAACGAACACCTAGTGAATTAAGTTTCATGATTTGACTATATGTTGTTTGGTAATAATATTGGTTTAAAGTTAAGAAATTTATTCAAGATAAAAAAATTATGAGCCTAAAAATGTAAACATAAGATGATCCTAAGAAATGAATATATAAATCAAGTTTTGTAAATAAAGGAATTAAAAAGAAGAATCTTATGATGACTAGTTCCAGTGGCTCGGAAGTAACTAAAAATGGGTAGGAGATATGTTCGAATGGTAAACACTTCTCTTAAGTATTACCCTTCTGGTTAAGGAGAAATATGATACTATTGGTAGTACCCAGTTCCTTGGTATCAATTTGAAGTTACTTGATCTATAAAAAGAATTTAAGTTAAAAGATAATGTGAATCATCAATTGATTAGTAATTATAAACATCTTTATAAAAGTATTAAACCAAAGATAATTTGGATCACTAATTTATAAAATAAAAAGGAATTTTTGACAATTTTAAACAATCGGAAATTTCCGAATCACATCTACCTCAGAACTAAGAAATTTTGAAAATATAAAAGATAAACAATTGTGAAATGTTTTGATTAAAATTATATAAGTATAATTTATAATTGTGATTTATAAAAAAAGATATAAAAGCTGAGAATTTGACAATTTAATTCCTGGTGATTTTGAAAATTGTTCTTCAAAATTTAGAAAACAATAATAGTATTATTTAGAATTATTTTTGAATAAAAATATAAGAGATAATTTTTATAACTTATGAATTTGATATGATAGTAAATTACAACTAGTTTAAAGTTTGTCAATCACCCTTAGGTAAGTAAAAGCAATCTATAATTTGGGATTTCTATATATACTCTTAGGATGTAATGGAGTATTATACAAATATAGACTTAAGTCATAAACTATTTATAAATTTAAGTATTATTGTAGGAGGTAATTCAATAATGGATTTAGTATGAAGTTAATGGTTATGAAACTTAAAAGTGTAGGTTAAACCAAAGTTGTGTTTTATAAGTGTTTATAAACTCAAGAAATAGTTTTATGAAATGGTTCATAAATTGATAGTGATATGATATTGATTTTGATTTCTGTTTAACACAATATGAGGACAGAGATCACCTTTTCTTCAACTATATATACTCTAAACAGATTCTAGCAGATATTATGCAAAAGCTCGATATAAGCATCGGTAATACTTCTGAAATATCTCAAATTTTGGAAATCTTACATCAACATCAAGAAAATAGTTTGCTTCTCAACCATATTACGAATATTTCTTTTACTACAATGATCTGGCATATATGGTGTGAAAGGAATTCAAGAATTTTCAAAGGTATCGAAATGCCAGCTCAAATTAGAATCAAGCTCATAATACAAGACTATCACTATAAGTCTAGACTGGATTATAAGAAGATTAGTAAGGATATTGAGCTTAACTTACCGAACTTCGGGATAGTATATGTGCCTTAGATGGACTTGCATCCACCCTGAGCTCTCCGTCTCCTCACTTCGATCGACCGGTAGTTAATTTCAGTTTTGTTGGTTCTTGGGAATGGGAAGTTCCAATATTATTGAGTTGGTAGCCTAGAGTTTTTAGATCTGAGTTGATTTAGTAAAGTGGTGGTAGTCTCTCTCTCTCTTCTGAAGATTTTTTTCGTGAGTTTAAGTTGCTTCCTCGAGAGTTCGTTCGGTGTTTGTCTTAGTGACACGTGTCCAGTTTTGGTTCTATTCTTTTCTTTTGTTCTAGTTGTTTTTCTTTTTTTTTTTGCTTGACCACCCTTGTGGATCGTATATATGGTTTTGAGTGTGTTTCTACTCTGTTTTTACTCCTCCATCTATTTGACAACAGGATTTTCTGGCATCGTGTTCTGTTGTATTGTTAATATACGAACATAATATGTACTCTTTTTCTCAGCAAGGCACCCATCTAGGTTAGGGGGGTTGTGAGGTTTTAACGAGGCATATTATGGAAGTATATGTTTTTCTCGGTTTGTTAATAAAGTACCTCTTTTCAAAAAAAAATTATACATAGATCATTTTTTTCGCGTAACTGTTTGACTTAAGATTCGGGTAAAGAACTATGAGGTATTTACACCAGTACGAAAAGGATATATCACTCGATTCTTAACGGGAACATTGATGAGGGTTTTTATTTGAATCCTTAAATTTTCTAACACAGTTGAGAGCAATGCAAGAAAAATAGAAGTTTCTAGGCCCGATCATAGTCTGCACTAGAGGATCGAGGGATCAATACTAGTTCGGAAGTGAAGTTGTGAATTTGAATAGTAGATCAAATCACGTATGGATAATCTATATACATCTTATGGGTGTAAGTTTAAAAATAAATATTTTGATCAAACACATTTGTGTTTTGCATTGCAATTTCGAGGACGAAATTCTTTTAAGGAGGGGAGTCTGTAACAACCCGCAAATTTATCACTTTGATAAATGGTATTTAATTTTAAAATATTCAAATACAAGGTTTTATAACACCAACTATAAAGATTTAAACCCTAAAATTATGATAAGAAACTTGTTTTAAATATAATTGTGGAATATAGTTTCATAAATAAAGCACGTGCTTCGTATATAAATTTTCATCGATAAATTAATTTTCAATGAAAGTAGATTTTCTCAATCTTTGAGTACACGAGTCAAGATACATACACTTATTTATCCGTTTAAAAAAATAAGAAATAAAATAATTTATTTTATTTTTGGGCAATAAAATGTATTTATGACATCATCGATAATGGCATCATATTTAATAATTGATTTATGATTTAGATTGAGATTTAATGATTTAGTAATTATTATAATTATTAAAATAATTGTTTATAAATGATAATAATTCATTTTAATTAGTTATGAAGTGATAATAAGTTATTTATAATAGTTTTATAAAGATATATACTTGTTTGAAAATATAGGAAAATTAATATTGCTTTATCGATATAACAGCATTTTATGTAAACAATTGTTTATTATTAATTTGTATGGTTTCATAAATCAAATGTGATCATTTTAATTAGTTAAAAATGATAAGAAATTATTTTTCAAATTTCGTTTACATTTATATGTAAATTAATTTATCAGAGTGAATGTGATCGGGAATCGACTTCATGATTTTCAACAGTTTAAAGAATGGAAGTTGTTCAAAGTTGTTGCAACCTTATTTGCATGTCATGTGCACATATATAACATATACATGCACACACTAATATATACATGAACATATATATACATACAAATAGACATATACACACATATATATTACAAAAGATCTAAGATATTTTACTTAAACTTCATCCTTAAACAAGCCAAAGTCAAAAGCAGACATTAACTCACTTAGACACCATCATCACCACACACATGGAGGATGACATGGGGGGTGCCGTGCACATTGGTGGTGATGGAGGGGGTATGCGCAAGGGCATTTTGGTCCTTACACATTTGGATATTTATTTCCAAAGTTTACTATAAATACCAACCTACATTCACACATTCGTTCACACAATTCTCTTCTTCTTCCTCTTCTTGAAGCTCATTAATGGCTTCTAGTTTTTAGAAAAAAAAGGTAGCAAAGCTATGGCAAAATATTCCAAAATAAGGTAAAATATATACACATGTATATACCATGTCAGTGCACCTCCAAAACCAAGTCAAACACTTCCTCTACACCTTCCAAACTCACGGCCACACCATCCACCACACAAGGCCAAGCCTATCTCCATTTTCAAGCTTAGGACGAGCTCATTCAAAGGTCCAACGCTCGATTCCATAGGCTTTGATTAGATCGTAGCGAAGCTATAGCGAATTTTCAAAAAGTTTAATTTCCAATAACAGTGAGAAACTTTATTTATATATATACATATGATGATGTGATATGATTGCTATGGATGTTTACTATGCTTTGATCATCAAGTATTGGATGTTTTAATATAGTGTTTAATTATGTAAATAAGTCACGTTAAATACACATCGAAATCACTTTATGAATCAAGTTATAAAAATGATATGGAATCATTAAACCCCTTTGAAATGATTTAAAATGGTCTATAAATGTTTTATAAAAACTAAAACCCAATTTGGTGAAGTTTGGACAAGTTATGAAAGTTGAGTCAAAAATAGGCGTGTCGCGTAACGGTAGTTCGCGATTTCACGCCGCAGAAAGTTTAATCCCTTCACATGATGGATTCGAAGTCGGAATTATTTGTAATAAGAATTTTCCGAACTCTTATAATCATAGCTTTCAAATAAAAGAAAAGGATCTAGATTTCGTTTCGTAAATTTTGAAATATGAGCAAATCAACTTTTCAAAATAGTCGTGGTTTGGCAGTCCCGAAACCAAAGCCATAAATTCTTTAAAATTGATATTTTCAATTCTTTAACGATATGGAATAAATTCTATAAATAATTTAAAATATTTTAAATGAGATTTTAGTTATAAAAAATTGGATTTCTAAATGGTAGAAAAGTTGATCAAATAAGTTTTGAAAACATTATTTACAGCACTTTTTGCAGCACTCTTGATAACTTTTGAAATATAGCTTTAAATTTTGGTATTCTTTCCCAAATCTTTTATAAAAAATTTTAGATAATAGTTAAGTATTTTAAAGATGATTTGGAGGTTTCATAATTTTTTTAAAAGGGTTCAAATGAACGATTTAAAGAAAAGCTTTTATAATCAAGTTATTTAATCTTGGCTCTAAAAGCCGATGAGTAGACTGAAATTTTCTATTCATGAGATCCAGATGAAAGGTGCCTAAATTATGGAGATGTTTAGGAACAACTAGTGCCCTGGCTCACCTAGCCTCTTTCCTGGGCGAGGAAAAGTAAGGTCGAAATGTCGAAAACAAGGCAAGTATAAAAGGTTTAATTTTTCCAAATTTAATAGATTGTGTAGAAATAATCTTCTTATACTTGGTATTAAATTCAAGGAGGGAACCGTGCTATCGGTGCGAATTTAAAAGGTGGTTTCACTATTATTCGACGGATAGTAAAGGTTGAATACAGAAATTGATATTGAGTAAAATTAGTATAATTCCTACGGATTCGTTTTACTCGAATACTAACTAATTTGGATCTACTATCTTAGATAACATGGTTTCAACCTATTAAAAATCTATGATTTGGAAATAAGAAATCTTTGTTAAGAATTGAATAAATTATTTGGAATTATTTTAATTCATATGGATCCTTTTACTAAAAATTAATTGGTTTTGGTTTACAGTAAACGATGTCTTAAATAACATTGTTTTTAACTCATTTAAAAGTTATGATTTGGAAATAAGAAATCTTTGTTAAGGTTTAAATAAATGATTTGGAATTATTTTAATTCCTATGGATTCTTTTACTTAAAATTAATTGGTTTGAGTTTACAGTAAACGATGTCTTAAATAAATATGTTTTTAACCAGTTTAAAAGTTATGATTTGAAAATAAGAAATCTTTGTTAAGATTTAAATAAATGATTTAGGGATATTTTCCTAAGTTAAGGATGAAATGATTGGGAGTAAATCCAAGATTTAAAAAGGTTTTAATTAAACAAAGATTTGATAAATAAGGGTTTGCAATATGATTTATGATAAAAAAATTGATTTGGTATTTCTAAAGTTAAAGAGAGGTTCAATGATTCCATATATATTGGAAAGAAATGTTTTAGAGATATATATCTCTAGAATATATTTTTGATAAAGAGAAAGTAATTAATCAAATGATAAACACCTATTTACTTAACATATTTTTATCAATGATTGCTTCGAAGGAACTAGAGTCGGATTTGGGAGATTCTTATCTGAAAACCACTTCGAACCAATTTATGAGTCTGAAAGTGAAGACATGTTAAAGACAATGAAGTAGAAGGCGGGGATCTTCGTAACGGAAGGATTGCTTGTTGAAAATTTTGGAGTATCTCCCGAGATAAATAAATAGCAGTGGTCCCTTCGTTCTAGGATCTTCATATGCAAGGACTACTCACTACTAATCCTAAGGGTAATGCCCGATAGGATGTGGTAGGAGAGTGCCTTCGGTTTGTTTTGTTCCAGGATAACTTGTATGGATAGATGTCTGACATTGCATTTTTAAGAACACAGTGCATTGATCTCTACAAACGTAAATCTGTTTGGTGGTGTAGGAGGTAACCCCTCTTATACTTAGCACCCTTCTTTGAGACGTAAGAGCTCGGAGGTTGTACTTTTGTTGAAATCAATAGTGTGTTGCTGGAAATGAAAAAAAGTGAAAATGTTCTAAGAAAGGTAAACATTACCTCTAGCCTTACAGCCGGGAATTGGGAAACAGGGGTTGCTTTAAGGCTAAGTGGATCGCAACCATTAGGGTATGATATCACCTTTGTAACGACCCCGGATTTTATATAAATTTAAACTGATAATTAATTTAATTTTTGAATTAAAATTGTTTAATTAAATGATAAAATGATGCGAGTTTCCCCGAACTCAAATAAATTTTGTATAAAACATTTAAATTTAAAAAAATATTATAAATATTGTATATATGTGAATATATATGTATTTGAGCATATATGAGTAAATTTGAGATAATATATATATGTATATATATTGGATTTGAATTTAAATTGTAAATAAATGGTTTCAAAATGAAAATATACAAGATATAAAATATCAAGTAAATACATTTGCTAAACTTTAACAACTAATTAAAAATAGAAAATTATTTATAATATTAGATAATAAGACAATCAAAATATAAACGTAACATTTAGATTAAATCTAACCTCAAGTTTAAAATATAAAAAATTATTTATTACAAAGACAAAAGAAAAGATAAAAGTTTATTCAAGTGCTTACATTCAAGAAAGTAAACAAATAGATGTGTATAAGCTTACAAATGAAGAAACAACAAATATACATTCAAGTATATTCAACTATAAATATGTAGGCTGGTAAAACAAAATACATATGCAAGTATAAAACCAGAAAAACAAATACATATATGAATGAAGCTTGTAAAACAAGCACATCAAGTCATCTCATATTTTTGGTACAACCGAAACTAAAGAAAATAAAAATTTTAAAAAAACTTTATATGGTACAATGGAAATTAATACTAGCACAAAAGCAAGATACCAGCCTCCAAAATGAGAAAAAATCTCTGCGTGTGTTTGTACTGGAAGAAATTATCACCTTGTATAAACAATATTTTATCACCTGTACAAGTAACATCCTCTCTGTACACTTCTATTTTATATATCAAACTATCCATTTTAGTTCGCTCCTTCAAGCTAAGACTTGTAGTAAGTAATATCCTCTAAAATTTAAGCAAAACTTCAATTTAGACATCAAAACAAATCAACTGTAAACCAAAGATTAAAATCTGGAAACAAGGCAAAGTCTTCAGCCTGGAAAGCAAAGCAAATGCAAAGATCAGATCTAATTCAACTTAATAACCATTAAAAGCATTCCAGTTTCATTTTCAAAGTCTGCTCTACCCTCTGTCTTCAATTCAAGGTGAGCAACCCTTTAAAGTAGAACCTTAGATCTATAAATTGATGATTGCTTGATGATGCTGTGCAAATGGTTTACTGCTTATTTGTTTGCATGACTCGATGTATGTATATACATACATGTTATTGTTCTGTTGAAGTTCAAACTTTTGACTGGAGAGTAAAACACATTTTAACCTGAATTTATCCCTTGACGCATGCAGAAAGATTGTGAGTAAACATCAAATCTTAAAGCTTTAAGTTGATTAAAAATGGTTCTAGATTTATTGAAAATATAGTTTGCATATGTTATTGTTTGAAGATATCACTTTGATGCTCTGTGCTTCTATGTTGTTGTTACAGGTTCATAATTTTTTTTTTCAAACTTAAATTTATGCTTATCAAAGTATTGTAAACTTTCAATTGCAATCAATGAGATTTTAAAAACTAAAATAAGGTTTTGCAAGTTGGTTAAAACATGATTGGTGGAATATTTTTACTAGAAGGCATGGTTACAGGAAATCAAGAAATAAATTGATAAATTAAATTGTTAATAAAAGCTAATTCAAGTTTATAACTTGAATGCTTACTGAAAATTATGATTTTTAAAACTAGAATGAAGATTTTTAGTGCAGTAATTCGAGAATAGTTTGTACTTCTGCAAAAACTGTATTTTTATCAACTTCTAGTGATTGAATCAAAAATAAATGTTGAAACTTGAATTGGAGCTAGTATTAATATCATGGATCTTGAGAAAATTATCAGAAAAATTTTCTATTGTATAAATTAAAGGAACGAATTTGATTTAAGGTTTTAGTTGGAGTTTTTGAACATGTCTGTAACATGGTGTGTTCGTCGCCCTCACATGATCGAGTGTCTCGAGATTTTGGGAAAGGGTAGTACGAAGTGTCGACGTGCTATAGCCGGAATCGTGGGTTTTCTAGTGAACTGTGCGAGGAGGACGAGGCATTTGGATGAGTGTTCTGTTCGTTCCAGTTTTTGGTTTGAGGACGAGATTTCGAAATCATGATTTGTTCGAGCTTTTGAGTGTTCGAGAGATTCGAGAGCATCATCGTGGACGTGTTGGCGACCAGCAGTTCAGCCGGAGGTGGCGATGCCAGTTGTGCATGTGTACGAGGATTGGTGGTGTGTTAGCGTGATTGGTTGGGGAAGAAGAAGTTGGTCTGGGGTTTTCTTCGTGCTTTCCTCGAGTATTACTCGAAGCACTAGGTAGTTTTGCTCGGGGCAGTGGGGCATTGGACTCGAAGTAAAAGGGGGAAGGCTCGAGTATAACCTGTTTTCCAGGTTTGGACAGAATCTGTTAATGTTTTGGAAATTTAAAAACTAAAATTTGAATCTATAAATCCAGGTTTAAACTGAGTTTAAATTCAAGTTCAGTTTTGAAACTTAGTTGAAAATTTAAATTTAAAATTGTTCTAAATAATTTGAATGATAAGTGTATTTTTAAATTAATTTGAATTTAAAATTTAAAGGGTAATGTTAAAAATACACTTAAATATTAATGAAGCCATTAATAAAGAAATTAATTATCTTAGGGATAATTAAGGTAATTAAGTGATTTAACTAATATGATAATTAGGAAAGTAATTAAAGAAATATTATTAGTTAATAAAGATAATTAACTAAGGATTATTAAGTATTGATTAAAGTGATTGACGTTAATAATAAATTGGATTTATTTATTTAGATAATCAGTTATAAATTGTTTAAATGAAAGTAATTAAGGATTAATCACTTATAGTAATTAATTTTGGATATTTTGATTATTTAAAGTTAATTAATTATGTAATTGGTTTAAAAGGTTGATATAATTAATATGATTAATTAGAATAATTTAATTTATTAAAGTGTTTGATCAATAAATTTATATCAAATGATTTGTAATTAATTAATTAGAATTTGATAGTTAATTCATAAGTAATTAATTTACATGGGAATAAATTAAATTGATTAGGATTAAACGATTAATTAAATCCTGCTTATAAATGATTATTAAATGCTTGACCTTACTTATGAATGATTGTATTGTATGAGATGCCTTGAATTGATTGTCCTATCTGATCTATGATATTTTGTTCTGTGGATTTAGTTGTGTGTAATTTATTCATTTACTTATGATACATCTGTATATATCTGTGATCTGTGAATGAGTGATAAGCGTTACAGTTTATATCGCTTATCAGCTATATTTCGGTATTTTAATCTATGATAAATTGAATGATGTTGCACTATTGTGTTGAAACCCTGGACTACACTTTTACACACACAAATATGGATTTCACGAGGAAATCGGTTAAGTCACAGATGATTTAAATTTAATATTTTGAAATTGAAATTTTAATTTTAATTTCAATTTATTTTGGAAATGAATTTGGGTTAAATGTTAAAGCTTTTGAAATGGATTTTTTAAGATAAAAGTTATTTTAAATAACTTAATTAAATTTCCAATTTAAATAATTTAATTTGAATTTGAATTCAAAATAATTTGGAATTGAATTCTATGATTGAAAATATGGTTAAAGAGGTTATAGATGTGTTTATATGAAGTTAAACCATTTTAAAAGTATGGTTTTGAGAATTTGAATTTAATCCAAAGGCTTTAACTTGTATAAATGAATCAGATTTCCGAAATGAAAACTGTTTGTTTTAAAAGAATAAAAGCTTTCAGATAAGAAATGAAATTCCAGTTTAATTAAAGGAATTTCAAGGTTGAAATAAAAAATGGTTTTCCAAGTTATGAATGAATTTTTTTTGAAAGCTATGAATTAAATTTGTTTATTTTTAACAGATTTAAAATGGTGATTTGTTTAAACCATTCGAAATGAAATTGTTTTGAAAGCTATAAGTTAAATCTTTGATTTAAAGATTTAACGAGTTAATCAAATTAAAATGGAAATTGATTTGGAAAATCTGTGAATGAATCTTTTGTTTAAAAGATTAAAGTGTGGAAATTGTTTAAACCGTTGAAGGTTGTTAAAATGAATCTTTTTGTTTAAAGATTTGAAAAGGGTAATTTGTTAAACCATTTGAAAAGGAAGTTCGGGTTTAAGTTGTGACTTAACTGAAATTCCATTATCCGTACGTTTTGAAATATTGCGCTCACTATTCGGTTCAACCGGGAGAGGACATTTGTGTCACATAACCCATTCCGAATAAGTGATTCGTCGTATATGGATAGCATTTGAAGACCGGTGTTGAAGATCGGGTCATTGTGAAAACGATAGGATAACCTATCGATTGTCTCTACACTGAGTCGCGCCGGTATAGAGATCTCCTAAGTGATGGGAAATCCGATCGGGATTGTGAATACTCGGATTTGCAAGGGCTTCTTCGGAAGTGCCTTCGGTTCTGTTCGAACCCGGAACAGACTTGTATGGTTACATGTCTGACATTACATTTTGAGAAATAAAGCAGATTTCTTTCAAATATATTTCTGTTGGTGGCGGAGAATTTATTCTCTTAGCTTAACACCCTTCTCTGAGACGTACGAGCTTAGAGGTTATGTAGTTGAAATTTATCAGCGATATATTCCCAATTTGGTAATGTGGCATGCTGAGTGTTGCTGTGTGATGATCATTGTTTGATCATTTGTGATATGATCATTTGTTTGATCATTTATATTTGTGATCATTACTTTGATCATCTGTTGACCCAAAGCATGGCTTTGTGCCAAAGCGTAGCTTTGTGGATGAAACTTCGTCAGGGCCTCACAACCCGGAAATGATCGAAACAGGAATGTTGCGACAAGGTTATGAGGGTCGCGCCCTTTAGGGTATGTCATTTCCTTCTGGAAAGGGGTGGTATCATGGTATGGAGCCCAGATACTTACTCATGTGGGCACACTTTATTTATTATGTGTGATGTTGTTACCGAGCGCTCGGATAAAGGTCCCAAAGGACCGGGAGGTGGCATTGTAACGACCCAGAATTTTTGATAATTAAAATTCGAATATTCAATTGATTTTGAATATAAATAAATGAATTTAATAAGTCGAATAATTTATTTAAAGGATATTGGATTTAATTTGGTCAATTAAATCGATAAATTAATAATTGAAATTCCAGAAATAATTGAAAATCGAGTTTAAAATGATTGAAAATGATTTGTAAAATTTTATTTAATCATACTGGAGTATAGAAAGGTTATAGAACTTTTAAAATTGAATTTGGAGTTAATCTGTGAAAATTGAATATTTTAATATTTAATTATCGACTGTAAAAATAGCCAATTTTCGAACAGTCTCAGAATTGAACGAGACTAGTTCCATTGGATCCATAATAGTTAGTTATTATCGGATTTCAATTTTCGTATCAATCGGAGTTGTCATTTGACCGTGGCAGCTCGAAACGCATCGATATCCTTTTAATTTTAAATCGTCGAGTTAAAAATAGTCATTTTTCAAACAGTGTCGGATTTCGACGAAACCAGTTTCATCGGATCCGTAATGTGATATTATTATAAGATTTCAAATTTCGTAATTTTTGGATTTTTCGTTTGTCCGGTACGAATCAAAACGCCTCGAAATCGATTTAAATCGGTTTAATTTAAATTGATCGTTTAATTCCATATCTTGCACAGACGATCGAATTAGCTTTCGAAACCTGTTCCATTGCGTCCGGAACACGGGATAAACCCTAGAAACGATAGTGACCGCACGTAAATCGGAGTTCGGGAAACCGGGATGAATAGTGTTCATTTTATTTTCTATAAATAGCCCATAGCTCTCAAAGAAAAAAATAAAAAGGAAATGCTAAAACCCTAAATTCAATGGCCGGCCACCAGTTAATAGATGAATGGCCAGAAAGCAATCTTCTCCTCCTCCAATTTTCTTCCAATCCGTAGAGTATTTCATCAAATCTTCAACTACAATATTGTAGATCACATCGAGACCTTGTGATCCAATGGTGGTGATCAAGTATGGAGTTGGAGTTTCTCGGCAAATCGAATTTGAAGGCAGTGGGTTCACGAGCGTTTTTAGGCGCGATGATGGGGCCGAGTTGCATCAGGTTGGGGCCGAGAGTATCTCGAGTGAAGGGCTTCAACGTAGGAACATTTGATCGACGTGAAGATGTTTGAAGTTGATTGCGTGATTAGGGTTTTGGGCGGCCTGATGGGTGCGTACGCGAGTTTGAACTGGGAGGGAAGAAGCAAGGGGCGAACAGTCACGATCTGGGAATGGATTTGCACGGCTATGATTGGAGGTTTAAAAAAAAAAATTGTAAATGTTAATTTTATTTAAAATCGTATAAAGTTTAAAATACCCTAATTTCGTCATACGATATCAGAAATTGACGAAACGAAGTGCATTGGAATCGTATCGTCGAATACTTCGCGATGAAACTGGATTGGAAGCGATCGGGGTCAGTGAAAATTTTGAGTGAAATTAAACGTCTGTTTAATTTCATTCGAAATAAACGCTGAAATCAGAATTAAAATCAAGGTGAGATCTTCTCACTCAAGAATTGAAAAGTGGAATTTTCAGTTATTGATTTGATTGCTATTGGATGTGATATTAGATATAGTAGGATATATATCTATATATAGCAATATATACATATTGGCATATGTATATATTGGATTGATTGATTTCCCGCCTCGTATAGCGGATGAGACCCTATTGCGCCGTTAGTAAGCGGATTATTTTTATAAAACCCATATACCGCGATAATTCCGTACTGGAGCGGAATTGGTATTGTGCTAACATCTTTGGATGCAGGGAAACAGGTTGGAGGGATCCAACTGGATTCCTCAACTGTATTTACTTATTTACAGATATTGATATATATTCTGTTATCATATTGATATATGATATTGACTGTTGTGATGGACTAATTGGTGTTGTCGCATCATCGGATTCAGTTTTGAAATGTAAAAATAACGACTTTTACTTTAAAAGGGTTTTTAAAGTAATTTTTAAAAATATACGTTTTATGGAATTTTTGAATCGATTTATAAACGTAAAATTTTAAAGTTATAAAAGTTATAATTTTTAGTGAAATATAATCGAAGTGTCGTTTTTGAAATAAAAGTCAATTTATTTATAAAATTGTTTAAGTTGGGATTTATGAATAACTATAAATGATTTGTATAGAAAGATTTATAAAATTGATATTTTTGTAAATCAAAATATTGGACTTATAAAACGAATTTTATAAGTGTTAAAAAGAAGTATAAATGGATTTCATAAGTGAATGAAATTAATAGATTTATATTGTGAAGTTAAAAATGAATGAAGTTGTAGAATAAAGGATTTATAAGTAATTTACTTATAACTTGGATTGTTGCCTTTAAATGGAATATTGATCGAATTTGTTCATAAATGATTCTTTTAAAAGTTGAAAAGTTATAAAGTACAAATGCGATTTATAAACGTTGTTTATAAATCCGAAATCACTTATTCTTATAAGTGAATTTTAGAAGTTAATAAAATGAGATTTATAAACCGGAGTTGTTATAGAAAATAGAAAATGGAATTTATAAACGTTGTTTTATAAATCCGAGAATCAATCAAATTGGATGAATTTAATATAGGAGGTTGTTAAGGGAATCTTATCCACGAATATGGATAGTGGATAATTCTTGAAATAAATGTGTAGAAAAGATTGAAATTTGGATAAGTGAAGTATATTCACGATTTTGGACAGTGAATATATTATTGAATAAAATGGATTCATTTTTGAAGAAGTGATATTAAAAATGAAGTTAAACATTTTAAAGATGTTTTAAAATGTATTGTGAATTGAAAGCATAGATTTCAACGTTCATTGTTGAAATAGGCGTTTTCGAAAATATAAGGAAATGATGGACTATAACACTGTTGTTATAGTAAATGATTTTCGGAAGAAAATATTTTATGTAGTATTGGGATTTATATATCTATCTAAAATCCGAATCCCTATACTAGTGATTTTGAGTCGCCGTAACGATGTTTTACGTAACATCCGTTTTGACTCAAATAAAGGTGTTAAAAGAATGTTTTCCTTAAAGAATGAATTTATACTTAAATTTGATTTAAGTATAACGAATATTTTCAAAGGTTGAAAATAAATGATTTGTGAATTACTTATTATTAAATAAGTATGGAAATGCTTTTCCAATATGAAATGAACGTTTTGAGAATTTATCCTTGTAAAGATAAATTGAAATTGAATATTGAAAACGATTTGAAAATCGTATATCAGTAGATATTTTTGAAATATAAATTCACTATGGAATTTATAAAAGAAAGGGGAATTGTTTTAGAAAAATAAACGTTGATTTATTTTTGAAGTGTGGAAATAATATATCTAGTAAAGATATTTTGGGAAATAAATAATTTGGAAAATTATTTGGAATCTGATGATGTTGCGCATCTTTATTGATAGTTAAATAACCGACTATCAATAATTACCTTGAATATGGTATTTGTTGTGAATTGGATGAAATTGAATGCCACACTTATTTTTAAATAAACGCTCACTATTCGGGTTAACCGGGAAAGGACCATGGGGTTGTATAACCCATTCCGAATATGTGATACGTCGTTATGAATTGCATTCGAAGACCGGTGTTGAAGACCGGATATTTTTGAAAACGGAAGGATTACCGTCGAGTTACTCTACATCGGCTGATCTCCGGTTTAGAGGTTTTATCACCCTTAGTGACGGGAAGTCCGGACGTGATTAGAAAATTATCCGGATATGCAAGGGCTTCGTGAGAAGTGCCTTCAGTTCTGTTCGATCCCGGAACAGACTTGTATGGATTGTGTGTCTGACGTTACAATTTGAGATATAAAGCTGATTCCTTTCAAATACATTTCTGTTGGTGGCGGAGAATTTATTCTCTTAGCTTAACACCCTTCTCTGAGACGTACGAGCTCAGAGGTTATGTAGTTGAAATTTATCAGCGATATATCCCAATTTGGTAACGTGGCATACTGAGTGTTGCTGTGAAATGATCAGTGTTTGATCATTTGCGATATGATCATTTGTTTGATCTTATATCTTTGTGATCATAGGTTAATCATTTTTGTTTGACCCGAAGCAGGGCTTTTTGAGAAAGCGTAGCTTTGTGGACGAGAGTTCATTGAGCCTCACACCCCGGAAATGGTCGAAACAGGAAGGATGCGGCAAGGTTCTAGGGAGTAGCGCCCCTTAGTGTATGTCAATCCTTCTGGATAGAGGTGGTATCATGGTATGGAGCCCAGATACTTAACCTATGTGGTTGCTTCATTATTATCTATGTGGTTTGTTGGAAATCGGGGATCCTCGGGAAGATCGGTTACGATCGGGGGATGGCATACGCGTGTTAGTAGTTACCTATTTTTGCAGAGGTAACCCGGCCTTGTGTTGGCAGAGATCCGGTTAGGTTCTCGGGTCGTCTATTCCAGGGACGTACCCATCGTGGAAAAGGAAGTTCCTTAGCCTGACCATTTGTTGGAAATCCAAAGAAACAATACGTGACGTGTACGGTTTTAGTTGTATTACCTGCTATGGAATGTGGCGGTAACCTGCTATTGAACATAGTAGCTATAGTAGGCATAAGTGCGGAATGCCTATGCTGGCTAAGATTAATATTATACTTTCGAAATGTTTTCTACACACTATGCACTAATAATAATATCAAAAATGATTTGATTTTGCGTAGTAAGCATCTTTGACTATCATAAGAAGAAATCTCCTCCAATTCTGCGTTTGCATTGTGTGTGTGGTGGGAGGTCTTATGGTAGTTTCATTTTCCAAAAGCATTGCGAATTGACTTTAAAATTCTCTGCTGTTTATTTTTAAAGAATAACTGTTTTACGATCTCACACCAGTCACCATGACTGACTCGGAGTTTATTGTTCCCTTCTAAACTCTGGGTGCCCACAAATTTCCACACGGGCAGCCTAGAGTTATGTTATCAGGATATTCTGGATATTCTGGAGCTTTGGAAGCAAGCTGGATGGCGAGACGTAGTATTTGTATCTGAAATTATTTATTCCGCTGTGTATTCTGTATGAGGACAAGTTGACATAACTGTCCATTGTTGTATTGAGTTGTATATTGACTCTGATGATTGATGTATGTATAAACTGATATAGTTCTTTGTTTTAAAAGACTAGTGTTTATCTATTATATGTTGTTCCGCTGCGATGTGTAAGATTCTGATATTGTTTCTGCTTCTGATGTTGTTCTGTTTGTTTTTCTTTCTTCTCTTCTTCTGCTTTCTTCTTCTTCTACCTTTTTCTTCTTTCTTAAACCCTCACTATTGGAGTTTCCGGCACTCGATTGTTCGACAGTCGATAAAGTGAGTATCGATGTCGAATTTTCGAAAGTCGAAAAATTTCGGTACGTGACAGGCATATTCGTGAGTTACCTAGTTACAGGAGTAATCCGGCCTTGTGTTGGCAGAGAGCAGTTGTCTCTCGGGACGTCCAGCCAGAGGCGATCCCATTCGGCAGTGGGAAAGGAAGTTCCTTAGCCTGACCATTTGTCGGAAATCCAAAGAAACAATACGAGCCTTGTACGGTTTTAATTGTATTACCTGCTATGGAATGTGGCGGTAACCTGCTATTGAACATAGTAGCTATAGTAGGCATACGGTACTGGTCGTATGTTGGCTAAGATTAATATTATACTTTCGAAATGTTTTTTTTGCACTATGCACTAATAATAATAATCCAATGATTTTGCGGAGTAAGCATGTTTGACTATCATAAGAAGATCCTCCAATTCTACGTTTGCATTGTGTGTGTGGCGGGAGGTCTTATGGTAGTTTCATTTTCCAAAAGCATTGCGAATGTCTTTGACTTCCTTTGTTGTTTGTTTTAAAGATAAACTGTTTTTGTTGCTCACACCAGTCCCATGATTGATCCGGAGTTTATTGTTCCCTTCCTAAACTCTGGGTGCCCACCATTTTCCACACGGGCAGTCTAGAGTTGGGTTTCCCAGATATTCAGGTTGAGTAGATTATCTGGAACTAGTCAGTCCTTGGACGACTGACCTTGCTTTCCGCTTGCTATGGATTGGAGCATTCTATTGGAGATATTCTATCAGCTGCTGGTGTTATCTATTTCCTTTCCGCTGCTATTTCTTGTATCATATCTCTGATGTATATTGATATCATTGTTGTATATCATTCTGGATATTGTATTTATTGGAGTTGTATATGATATCATTGTTTTCTTTATTCCGCTGTGTTGTTATACTTAATGGTGTTATAAGCTCCGGCGAATCGGATTTGAACGGTCGAATCTGCGGCATTCTAGTACAATGTGAAGTACGGATGTCGATTTTCGAACGCGAAAAATCCGAGACGTTACAACCTTTCTCGATTTATTCATTTTTACCCACTATAACTGGGTTGATATCATATTCGGTGCTATCCATACCATCTGTTGGTCTCGGGTAGGCCAGTCTTAATTCACAGAGGACCATCTGTTGGTGGCCTCGTCACATTCCTCTAGAAATGTATTATACGGAAGGTAGTCCCCTACCTCGCTATTCATTGTATATCCATTATCTAATAAGTGCCTTCGAACTTAGTTGTAAACCTATTATGCCGTCAAATTTAGCCAATGTAACAATTTCATCTATTTGAGTATGTTTATTTGAAAGGTTTTCAAATATTGTCATTAAAAATAACATCACTAGATTTTACGTAGAAATGATTTGGTTATCATAAGTTAAAAACTTGTTTTGTGTTTATGTGCGGCGTGGTCTTATAAGATACCCTTTGTTTTTATATACTCGTATTTTGAGTTTCTCATACCAGTCTCATGACTGATCTGAAGTTTATTTTCTTTCCCTTAAACTCTGGATACCATTTTTTTTAGGCAGCCTAGTAGTCAGGTTTAGTTTGGAGCATTTTGAAAGAGCTCAGAGCATGGAGCTAGAAGATTCTTCGGAAGATTATTATCTATTTCCACCACACTTATGTACTATCATATTCTGCATTTGTAAGGACAAAGATTTATAACTATCTATGTTGATGTTAAGTTAAACTCTGATAAATGTATTTAAAATTTTCCGCTATAAAGATTACATGTTGAAATAACATATGTTATTCAATTCGTGTACTGTTATATGTTTTTATTTTCTTTTCTCCATAACTATCCACCTTCTCATTCAAATTGAGTTGGATATGTGTGGTTTATTGTCAACTTAAAATGTACGGGATTGTGGGACGTTACAAATCTCGTCTTCTACAAGTGTGGTAAAAAGGGTCATTTTTCTAATAAATGTAGGTCTTTAGGGGGAGGACAACTGGCGAAGGCGCATTAATGGAGGCACCGATTGCTAAGACACCAAAGCTTGGTGCACAGCTTGCACCAGAGGGTTGTTACAATTGTCATCGGCTTGGTCATATCGCCAGAGATTGTCCTATGCTCAGGAAAGGGGAGTAGCTTAGGGTCTTTGCTATTTTTGCAGCTGAAGGGAAAGCCGGTTCTTTAGGGTATACTATCTATTACGGCTTTCATATTTGTGTTTGTTTTGACTCTAGTGTTTCTCATTATTTAATATCCCATAAACTTGATGATTGTTTAAGTCACGCTAGGCCAGTTTATGAGCATTGACTATTGTTTGTTAATTTATGCTCGACCAGCTTATAAGTAGTTTTAACTTCCTACATCATGGGTTGGGTAGACAGTAATTGTAGGTACATTAAAATGAACACATTATGAATTGGGTTTCACGGTTTGACTATAAAGCGTTCGGTGGTAATGTGGGTTAAAATTTAAATTTAGTAAAAGATGTTTATTATAATCAAAAGGAAAGATAAAATATTTTGGAAATAAATATTTGTGAAAAAGAATTATATAGAAAATTTGGGAACTTAAATCCCGGTATCTTTGAAAATGTTTTTCAAGATTTTGAGAAAGTAATATTAGTATTTTTGAAGTAAATATTTGGGAATTGTTTTAGATCATGACACTTAGTATTATTATACGAAGTATAATATACCGCTTTAAAATGATTTTTGGTTAAGTACCAAAAGTATGGTATGGGTGTATTGAACTCGCTTCTGTCGCTTGAACATAATTTCGAAGATGACTGCAGCATCATTGGTGTTCATTTTTGGGTTTCTAAGTGGGGAATGCTATAAAGTTATTTTAGTAAAATGAATTTTGATTTAAATCCCAAAAGTATGATCGATATACAAAAGGTATATAAGTATATTAATTCAAAAAAATTCAAAATGAAAACCGATGATTAGTTCTAAAGTTTTCTTGTTAAGTTATTTCATGGACCAATGTAGCTTATGCATTAGGAATGTATGGTATGTGCATCATGATATGATATGTTGTTGGTAGTTTTGAATTGTTAAAATGAAATGGAATTTTCGATGATTTTGGATAGTCGGAAGCTTCCAAATCGCTACAAAAATTGTAATTAGGTGTTTTATGGAAATATAAAAGTTGACTTTTAGTAACTCTTGAATTGAGACGATAGTAAGATAAAACAAGTGTTAAATAGTTAAACATACTTATTAAGTAAAACAAATTTAATGTTTTGGTATATACTCTTAGGATGTAGTACAAGTATGAACTTAAGTTATAAAATGACTATGAACTTGAATTATGAGATGATTCATAAATGATTTTAGTATTGAATAACACACTGTATGGATAAATGAATGTGATTAAAAAAAGGAATTGGTGTAATTAAGAAACTAATAGGATAAATACATAAGTTGTACGTAGATCATTTTATTCGTATGATAATTCTTGACGCAGTATTCGAGTATATGTTTTCGAGGTGGTTTACACCGATCCGAACAAGGATTTTTCACTCGATTTTTGACGGAGAACACTTGATACAGGTTCATGATAGGATCCCGATGTTTTCTATCATTGTATATGGCTATGAAAGAAGAACTGAGGTTTCTAATCAAGGAACCAAATCAGAGTCCGCACTAGAGAGGTCAAATGATCTATACTAGTTTGGAAGGGAAATTTATGTTATCGAATAAGTATCATATCGGATATTATGTTTGGTTAGTTCATGTGCATCATACGATTTTTAGTATGTTTGTATACTATGTTTGTTGACTTATGAAGAGTTGACGAATGACTCTTTAGTTTATTATGAGGTAGCATGAGTAATCGTCTAAGTAATAA
The DNA here is from genome assembly GCA_030737815.1 of Allium fistulosum. Classification (NCBI taxonomy): domain Eukaryota; kingdom Viridiplantae; phylum Streptophyta; class Magnoliopsida; order Asparagales; family Amaryllidaceae; genus Allium; species Allium fistulosum. The sequence continues at coordinate 713,897,087 of CM060905.1, forward strand.
CATGAGGTTGTTGAGTATAAGGTATTCTTAGTAGATTGTTTATCATCCTTGGACGATGGGAGAGTTTTGAACCTGAGCAAACCATGAGCTTTGCTTGCTAGTGATTGTGAATGTTATTTGAGTATTTATATACTTATTCCATTGTTAAGATTAAAAGTGCCGTGGAGCAAAGATGCTTGGGATGGTACAAGAAAGATGAATGACAGTTTGAAGGAGTTGGATCCAAAGTTACCTATAGAATAGGGGTTCCTTCTAATCCAAGTATCGTATATCTTTTGTCGTATACTCACCGCTTGAGGCGGAGTCACTCGATATGTATTTTGGTTTGCAGTTTAGTTTGTGTATAGTTTCAGCAGTACTCTATATATGTATCTTGTTTCGTCTATCTTCTTTGATTATCATTCTTGTTTGAATTTCGAGGATGAAATGTTCTAAATAAGGGAGAATGTAGCGACCCGGAAATTCGAACACTTCATCTTCGAATATCGAAACATTTTAAAATATAGTGAAGTGTTATAAATATGATTTTATAATCTTATTAAACATCATTTGATTAATAAATAATGATAAGAAACTTGTTATCAAAAATTGTTTACAAAAATATATTCTTCGATGAAAAATCGATAATATGACAAAAAATCGGTTTACCGGTAAATAGCTTTTTAATCGATATAAGTTGTTCAAACTCTTATGCACTTGTCTAATGATCAAATGAACATATTAGCAACTAATTAACACACACTCCTCTTCATAACGCAATGGAAGGTTCTAGAAGCCTCCAAGTGGATAAGAGATGTATTCTGAGAAGGGTATAAGAGTATTTAAACTAAAGGAGAAGTGATGGGAGGTGGGCCTTTCATGGCATGGTTGGGGTGAGAGCAAGGCTAAAGAGCACCATTCTTGAGCCTATATAAGAAGGGGCATACTCTTTTTAGTAAATCACAAATTTATAAAGCTAAAACAAGCATACTTCCATGTCTTCACCTTCACTTATATATATGTTATAAAGAATTTTTTTGCAAATCTTATCCAAATCAACTCAAATTTAAAGTAAAGCCTTGGGACAACATTACAACACCTTCCACCTAGTTAGATTGTGAAAAAGTGGATCCATACTTCCCCAACTCTTGAAGGCCGTGAGCATTGGTGGAGATTGGAGGAGGGAAAAGCAAGTGAAGGCAAGAAAGAAGGAGGAAGAAGGTGGTTGCAAGGTGGGGTTGGACTTAGGTTGCTTCGATCCTAGTTGTTGTTGGGTTAAAGGTGAGTTAACACACCTCTGTGAATGAAAATATAACACATATATGTTTGTGTTTGATTGTTTTTAAGTTGGTTAATTATTATTGACATTTGTTGAAAACATTGGTTTTGATTCTTTTTTTGAAAAACAAGAAGCATATGTGATCCAAGTCTATGGACTTGGAATGGACATGAATGGACTAGGATGACTTGTGACAAGACCTTGAAACAAAGCATATAGATTGTAGATGGACTTTGGTTTAGATTGGACTCGGATTTGAAAGTGTGCTTATAGCGATACTCGCTATGGACGCACTTAGGAATTGCCTTGTTTTGGCGATTTCTATGGAATTTTGTAGAGAGATCCTTAGGGATTTCTCACCATATTTAGGATTTTTATGTATGTTTGTTGCCATGAACAGTTTGGATAGTAAAAAGTTAAGTAACATCTCGAAAAGTGGCCAAAACTTCAGTTGTGCAAAACTACCCCATTTAGCCTTCATTTTTGGACTTTAAAGATTTGAAAATATATTTTAATTTTAATTTTTTATTTCATTTTTTTTACATGTATTTACTAACTCATATTAGAGTATTTAAAAAGTGGTTTAAGATATTTATGAATTTTTAAGAATTAGCTGTGAAATTTTAAATAAGAAAATTTTATAACAAAGTTGTTATTTTCAAGTAATATTTAGAGTAAATATTTTAGAACCTATTATAAGTATTATAATGTATTTTAAAAGTGTTTTTAAGTATATATAGTTTTTAGAAGAAATGTTGACTATTTTATGTCTTATGTACTAAAAATTGTTTATTTAATATCTAGTTTTATAAATAAATTACTATACATACATATATATATATATATATATCATTTTAAAAGTGATTTTAAAAAATATAAACAAAAGGTTTAGGAAGAGGTTAGGAATTGCTTAATGGCTAAATGATTAATTGTTTAAATTACTGGCGGGAGGCCTTATGGTAGTTTCATTTTCCAAAAAGCATTGCGGATTTCAATGATGAAAATTCTTTTGTTGTTTGTTTTAAAGATAAACTGTTTTTGTTACTCACACCAGTCCCACGACTGACCCGAAGTTTATTGTTCCCTTCCTAAACTCTGGGTGCACATAATTTTCCACACGGACAGTCTAGAGTTGGGATTTTTTTTCCAGATAGTCAGTGTAACGACCCCGGATTTTATATAAGTTTAAATTGATAATTAAATTAATTTTTGAATAAAAATTGTGAAATTAATCGATAAATTAATGCGAGTTCCGCGAAATCAAATAAAAATGTGTTAAATCATATGAATTTAAATATTGTATATATGTGATTTGGATTTAAATCTCAAGTAAATGGTTTAAAAATAATTATAAAATATAGAATGTCATTTATGTTACAAAGCAAAAGAAAATGTAAATATCACAAGTATGGAGACATAAAGTACTTAGTAATTAATGCAAGATCTCTCTAACACACCAAAGTCAATTCGAAAATGTACAAAATGTTTTCAGCCTCCAAGATCTTGCCTGGTAACCAAAAAAATAAATAAAAAATCTTTGGTGTTGTACAAACATTATAATATCACATGTACAAATATATATCATCTCTAAACTTCTCTTTTCTATATATCAAGCCTCTCATCATCACTTCGTTCCTTCAAATCTAAGAAAAAACTTAAGTGAATATCAACTAAAACTTAAACAAAAAATTCAACTACAAACAACAATACACTAAATATAAATCAGAGATCAAAGAAGAAGTTTCAGCAAGCCTATTTCAATTCAGAGAAGCAACTCTGTTCATCTTCCCAACTGTGAGTAACTCCACAATCTAAATAGTTTAAATATATCGTTTTGTTGCCTGCTTATCTTTGAAACTTAGTTTGTTTGTGAGTAAAGCAACCCAGTATTCTTCTTTCTTTTATACCTGTGAGCAAATCTACCTGTTAAAAACTTGAATCTATGTTATGCTTTGTTTCTGTGAAGTGAAATTGTTTTATGAATATAAATGGGATTGTATGCCTGAGTATTCAAAGATATGTGGGCATGCATGTATAAGTACAGGCATTTCACCCTGTTAAAAAGATATACAGACTTATGTTAGATTTAAATTAAATTCCTCTAATTCCAATCCTTTTTAGGATTTGAGATTTAAACAAAAAGTGATTAGATTAACCAGATCTTAGTTTTAAAAATACTATTAAACAGAGTTAATGAGTAGTTTTAACTTGGAAGCATGAATTATAGTAACAACTCAAAAGTATGACAAAATTTGACTTTAATGATTTATTGCTTCACTTATGTAATCTGTTTTAAAATTGAAAGTTATGATTTTTAAGATCAGTATCATGATTTTTAAGTACATATGTATGGAGAAATCACAAGTTGAACGTAAATTGGGTTTTGATGAAAATCTGATGATCGGAGTAATGATAAATCTCGTGATCGAAAAGGGAGCATGTTTGGAGGTCTAGGATCATCAGAAAAATGTTCGATGATTTTCTGGTTCGTCGTGGATGCGTGGCAAAGCCCTTTTAGGGTTTAAGTCAGGTTTGGGGTTGGTTGAGTTTTAATGGTCGCTGCATCGTCAGGGATTGATCGGAGTCAATCAGGACTGGGAAAAGAGGTTAGTGGATCATCAGAGCAGCTGTGGCCGGAGTTTCGCTCGCTTTAGCTCGGGTTTGTTGTTAAGCAAGCCTGGTTTTAAAATAAGTATAGAGTATGAACTGTTTTGTATAAAGGCAAAGAAATACAAAGTTTTTAAGCAAAGAGAAAGTATAAGATTTAAAAGCTAATGAATTTTTTTTAATGTGTATGTAAAAAAGTGAGTTTTCAAAGGAAGAAGTCAAGTTTTAAAACTAGCATCAAGATTTAATTTTAGAGTTAAATGTTTTCTTTAAAATTTCCTTGAGTTAAATAATGCTTTAACAAGTTTGTTAAAAAGACAAAAGAATGGTTAGCCAAGTAAATTAATGTAAGTGATTGTAGGATAGTTAATTACATAATGAAATAAATTTTGGTTTGATTAATGTAAGTAGTTAAAGATAGTTAATTACTTAATGTAATTAATTGAGGGTTAATTGATATAAGTAATTAAGATTTAACACTTAAGAATTGATTAAGCATAATCACTTAATGTAATTTATAAAGTATAATTACTTATTGCAAGTAATTTAGGGATAATTACTTAATGGAAGTAATTAAGGATTAATTACTTAGTGTAATTAATTTAAAGATTGATTAGTTAAGGATCAATGTAATAAATTATTGTTAATGAGAGTAATAAAAGGTTAATTAATTAGGGTAATTAATTTAAGAATAATTAATTAAAAGTTAATTAATTTAAAGTGATTATGAAATGATTATTAATTAAGGGTAATTAATGATAAATTAAAGAATAATTAATTAAATGTTTGTAATTAATTAGTTATTTATTAACCTTGACTATGGATTATCCATAGGCAAATGATCCGATCTAGATTAATCAGATATTTTAATTAGTTTCACTTATGGATGGCTGTATTCTATTGAATGATTGAATTGTTGATATTCCCTAATCTGTGATGCTGTGTGATATATTCTGATTTGTGTGTGATCTGTACTGTAGTTTATTTATCTGTAATTTATATATCTGTGATCTATGAATAAAAGATAAGCGTTATAGTTTATACCGCTTATCAAATATATATTTCTGTATTCTGATCTGTGATGATTTATAATGTTGCACTATTGTGTGAAACCCCTGGACCACACTCTTACACACACAAATATGGATTTCACGAGGAAATCGGTTAAGTCACAGATGATTTAAATTTAATATTTTGAAAATTGAAATTTTAATTTCAATTGATTTTGGAAATGGATTTGGATTAAATGCTAAAGCTTTGGAAAGGAGTTTTAAGATAAAAATTATTTTGAACAACTTGGTAAAGTTTTTCAATTTAAATAATTTAATTTGAATTTGAATTTGGATTCAAAATTTGGAATTGAATTCCATGTTTGGAAATTTTGGTTAAAGATGATATAAATGTGTTTATATGAATTTAAACCATTTTAAAAGTATGATTTTGAGAATTTGAATTTAACCCAAAGACTTTAACTCGTATAAATGAATCAGATTTTCCGAAATGGAAACTAATTGTTTCAAAGGATAAAAGCTTTCATATAAGAAATGAAATTCCAATTTAAGTTGAAGGAATTTCAAGTTTGAATTAAAAAATGGTTTTCCAAATTATGAGTGAATTCTTTTTGAAAGCTATAAATTGAATCTTTGATTTAAAGATTTAATGAGTTAATCCATATTGAAATGTAAATTGATTTGGAAAATCTATGATAAATCTTTGTGAAACTGGGTGAACTTTGTAATGCCCCAGAAATTCATGGAATCTTATTTTAGTTGAATTTTGAAAATATATGAATTTATTTGTATAGGAATATATGGAATTAATTGTGTACAAGTGTGTGTGCATGTGTGCACGTGCACACTGATATGGTACAAGGAAGAAATCCAAATCTCCTGAAATCAAAACAAGAATTAAAAAGCATTACAAAAATGATTTTGTGATATGGATATTTGATTTCTGGAATTATACGAATCATCCCAGAAAATAAGAAAAGTAAGTTTTGTTTTGAATCAGTAAACAGATTTTATTTAAAACCCAAAAAAAAAAATATGTTACAAGGATTTGAAAAACCTGTATGCACATATAGGTGCATATCTTTCTGAAATTAAGGAGGAGTTAAATAAGCCTAGATAGGATATGTATGCAAATGTACATTTCTGTAAGTACTGAAAATATTAAAAAAGAAATAAGCAAGTGAAATTGTAACACTAAAATAGCAAAAGACAAATTGCAAGCAAAATAATTGCTTTAGGCAGAAAATAGAAAGGAGGATTTTTAGAAAATAAACAAGTGACAATGTCACACAATTATCATGACTTGGTAAGAATATGATATATTTTGGAAAAGTAAAAGCGGAGGTAAGCATCACATATGGCCGAGGTATTAAGGGTGAAAAATAGGCAAATCTGAAATGCAGAATGCATGAGTCTTGGCCAGGGTAGGAATGGGATTTTACAATGATAAAACCCTAGAAAAACCTCTCTTATAAATCCAAGTATAAACCATAAAAAAATCATTTGCTACCCAAGACATTTAAGAAAACAAAAAATATATGCAAGCAGAAAATCAAGTTTTGAAAGGTTTCTTTTCTGGATTAGGCAAGAGAAGCATTTTTCTGTGAGTAATCTAACTAAACCCATGGCATTAAGTCCTGTTATGAGGCAGCCAAGCTTATGTTATTTTTCTACATATTTTTGATTTTATTACTATGGTTTTAATGGATGCTTTAATGGGTGTTTCTGAATGTTTTTGATTGTTTTGATAGTTGAGTATTTTGCTCTGTTTGGTTATACCCAGAAATGTTAAAGTATGAAATTATGAAAGTAAATAGAGAATACTTATAACTGGTTTAGATATGGCATGAAAAATATAGAAATCAAAATGTATATGAGTTGCATTACACTTGTGTAAGTGCTGAGGCTCAAATGAAAGACTCAAGGTTGCAATGGAAATATCCAAAAGTGCTGAACCCTTGTTCAAATAGAAACCCATGAGCCAGAAACCTTGTTTAAGCTAGATCTTGAATTTAGTTCAAACATGGTTGCTTATGAACAATAATAACCCACATGCCTAGTCTTCAATTCCAGTTGTAAATATTCTTGTATTTTCTTTGAGCTAGAATATTTGAAAATATGATTTCCCTGGACATGAATCTTAGCTTGTTCTTGAATTATGCTTGTAAGCTCTATGTAATGTTTCATGTATACTGGGATTTAGTCACCTAGCTATCTCATGATAGGACCAAACATGAACACTTAGTAAATAAACTAAGGATTGTGAGCCAAGAGGACTGCTGGAATGCTTGTTGTATTTAAAGTATGCAAGTTGGCACATGGTTTGTTTAAGCCCTGAGATCTTTGTGCAATATTGTGAATTATTTTATTGCAATGTGTCCCCGTGATTCCTTATGGCAGATGAGGCTAGGAAGAAATTTGGTAAATGCAACCTCAAATTGATAAAGTAGGAACTTGTGTTATTCCTAGGTTGGTTGGACTGGAGTTAAGTTAGTTCCTGAGTATTTCTATTTGAAATATATGTTTGCATAGTTGAATGTGTGTACATAATTAGTCTTAAATACTGATCATATATGCACAATATATCATAAACAAGTCAGGCAAATTGATCAAAGAAGCTATGCCAACTTATACAAAATGTTTATGTCTCACTTATTTACTTAATATCATGGAATTTTTGATATTGCTCATACCAGATCTTGTATTTGACCCTTGTTTGCTTATGGCATCTGGGGTGTCTCATTTAAAATGGGGCAGCCTCTAATGCTCTTTCAGGGAATGCTGGTTCTAAATAGGAAGCTGCTATGGCTAATGAGAATGATTGGATAAGCATGCTAAATTAGAATTAAATAAGAACTTAGAATGAATTATTTGCATGTAATCTGGGAAGTTTTTATGGTTCTGCTTTGGTTGTTATGTAATGATCTTGAAAGTTTGGATTTATTTAGTTGTTTTAAATGAATCTAGCAATGTATTAAGTTTGGGATTAACCAAAGAGTTAGTTGAATCCATGAAAGAAAATATATAAATTTGAGTATTATGGTGGAAATCTGTAAATGATATATGCCTGTATTTGAGAAATGGATATGTATATACATATACTGTATTAGTTAATTTCAAGTTACTTAAAACTTTAAGTTTGAAGGTTAAAATCTGAATTTTTAGCTAGAAGTACTATTTCAAGAATTTAGTAATAATATGCAGAAGTGTTTTGATAAAAGAAGAAAATATATATATTTGTGCATTTTATAAAGGGGTATACATGTTCTAAGAGATTTTCCAAGTGTCTTAAATCTAGATTTACATTGCAATAGCCAGGCACTAATGTTTTGATGATCTAGTCATGAGGTTAACCCGCTTCAAAAATAGTGAGGTCTGGGTTGATCAAGATGACCAGAGTTTTTGGGTGTAAAAGAAGAAAATGCATTTGTAAAAATCTGAAGCTTTCTTTGCAAATGCAAGTACAAAGACATTTTCAAACACTTGAGCAATTCTCTTTTATTTTTAGGAAGCTTTCGTAGTCCAGAGAGCACAACACAGCTGATATGCACACATATTACTTAATTACTACTTTTGTTAGTGACCATAAAATCTAGATTCTCTAAATCCAGTAAAGCAACTTGTAAATTAGATGCAAGCTGAGGTAACTCAGGGATTAGGGAATAAATTTGGTTCAGAAAAATACAACTATATAGATTATGAAAGAATTACTCAACTGACTTGGTTATAAGTAAAGAAATTAGTGATAAAATCACTTGTGTTGAAAATGATAAATGAGTATATCATTTTCCTGTCTGGCCTTGATCAAATACCAAATAATTAAACTAAAATTATGGTGGCTTGCCATATAATCTGAGATCACTTTGCTATCTCAAACTAACAGACAAGCACTATAGAAATGGTCAAAAAAAATTACTAAGTATAGATTGCATATGATTATGGGATTCATTACCCTGACTCAAATATCAAAAGGCATGGAAAATGAGCTATGTACTGGTTGATTAGAAATTCAAATTCAATCAGGATGCACTCTTGCTAAACAACACTCTGATCCAAGCAAGAGGGTCACATACATCTTCATATGTATGTGAATATATTTATTGATGAACTGATATAAATATATTAGTAGAAAAATTAGGATCCTGGATAATTTAGTAGAATAGCTAAATGACTCTAGGAGATTTATTAATGTAAAAAAAATCCTAGTAAAAATTAGGTGAAATAACTAGGGTCATTTCATTTGGTATCAGAGCTATGTTAAAATTATACATAGCTAAGAATGATTATATTGATTGATTGAAGTACTATAACCAAGTGTATGTACTGATTGTTTGTTTGAGTAAAATAATAATTCAGATAGAAAGTTATAGTAAAAGAAAATACTCATGATAAACTAACCCTATCTACCCAAACTCTAGTTATCCAATCATGGTAGGAAGAGGATCTCATCACAATGGAGGATCAAGTACACCACAAATGCTTGATATGCAAGACTTTATGAGGGCTTTAAGGGATGGAGTAGGGCAGGGACTTGAGAACCCACATGAGGAACTTTCAAAACTATTAAAGACTTATACCAATCTGGGAGGCAAGAGCTTTGAAGGGACTGAAAATGTGATGGAAATTCAAGCATGGTTGAGAACACTGGATAGAATTTTCAATGACATGCAACTGGATGATCAAAGGAAGAGGCAAGTGGCCTCAAGACAACTGAAAGGTGTGGCTTTAAGCTGGTGGGAGGTAGTCATAGCTGGGAGGATTGAGAATGAAATCACTTGGAATCAATTCAAGGAGATGTTGGAAGCTAGATTTGTTCCAGCATCAGCCAAAACACTATTGCTTGAAGAATTCATCAGGCTTAGGCAGGGAACTTTTAATGTGACTGAATATACTCATAGGTTTGAGGGCCTGTCTAAGTATGGAGCTATGCTTGTGGCTGATGAGGCATCAAAGAATGATAGGTATATTAAGGGTTTAAACCCAGGACTTAGTAGGGCTATGTTGCCATATGTAGATAAAACTTTTGATCAAGTTATTGATCTGGCCTTAAAATTTGAGCAACATGACAAGGAAAGGGAGAAGTATAAGAGTTTTAAGAATAACAACAATAAGAAAAATAAGGGAAGATATCATCCCTATGATAAAAAGAAGGAGGAGACAGAAAGCAAGAAAACCAATGACACTAAGACCACAGATACAAAGAGAAAAATAACATGTCATCATTGTGGAAAGGAAGGACATATCAAACCAAGGTGCCCAGAATTGAAGGGAGGAGCTTTCAAGTGCTACCTATGTGGTAAGGAGGGACATATCAAGAGAAATTGCCCTGAGTATAAACAACAAGGGAAGCTAGAAAGTTTGGAGAGCAAAAGCAAATCCACAGTAGAAGCTATTGCAGAAAACCATGGTCAAGTGGAAGGTACCTTATTTATTTGTACCCTACCTATATCAGTAGTGTATGACACAGGGGCAACACATTCTCTGATTTCCCATGAATTAGTTGCATTGCTTAAATTAAATTGCATACTGGTTAAAACCCCTTTGTTAGTGCAAAGCCCATTGGGAAGTTCTAGTGTTTTAAACATGATTTGTGTGGATGTGGAATTAAACATAGGAGGAAATGTTTTTATTTCCAATTTATATGTTTTAAATTACCCAAATATAGGTGTTATATTGGGTGTAGACTGGTTAAAGCAATACAAAGCCATAATTAATTTAGACTCATCCACCATATCATTACAAAATTCTAGAGACCAAAGAATCACAATTTTGTGTGAAGTAGCAAAAGAAAGGAAATTATATCATTTGATTGACTTAAAGAAGGATCCCAGTGAGCCTTCTATTGAAGAAATCCCCATAATTAACAAATACTTGGATATGTTTGGAGAAGTTAAGGGTGTTCCATACCACAGACCAGTGGAATTTTAGATTAGTCTCATACCAGGAGCAAGTCCAATTATTAAGAAACCCACTAGGATGGGGCCAAGTGAGCTGAAGGAATTGAAGAAACAGTTAGAAGAGTTGGAAAGCAAAGGATTTATAAGACCAAGTAATTCATGCTGGGGTGCTCCAGTAGTGTTTGTAAGGAAATATGATGGTACTTTAAGGATGTGTATAGATTACAGGAAGCTAAACAAAGTCACTATCAAGAACGAGTACCCCTTACCTAGAATTGATGATCTTTTTGATCAACTTAGTGGAGAAAAAATATTTTCTAGGTTAGACCTGGCGTCTGGATTCCATCAGATGAAGGTTGAGAACTCAAGTGTTAAGTATACAGCCTTTAATACTATGTATGGTTTATATGAGTTTCTTGTCATGCCATTTGGGTTGACAAATGCCCCATCATACTTTGTAGACTTGATGAATAGGATATTCAGGGATTATTTAGACAAGTTTGTATTGATTTTTATTGATGATATTTTGATTTATTCTAAAACAGTAGAGGAACATGAAAATCACTTACACCTTGTTTTGTCAAGATTAAGAGAAAAAGATTTAAAAGCAAAATTTTCTAAGTGTGCATTTTGGAAAGAAGAAGTGCATTTCCTTGGGCATGTTATATCTGCCAAAGGCATTTCAGTGAACCCCAATAAAATTGTGGCTATCCAAGCATGGAAAAGGCCAAGCACAGTAGGAGAGGTTAGGTCATTTATGGGGATGGCAGGGTATTATAGAAGATTTATAAAAGATTTTTCTAAGATGTCATCACCTCTTACTAACCTAACTAGAAAGAACCAACCCTTTATATGGACTGAGAAATGTGAACAAACCTTTAATAGAATCAAGAAGGCCTTAGTCAATGCTCCAGTGTTGAAGGTACCAGAAGGAAATGAGGATTTGATTGTTTATACTGATGCAAGTGGTTCTGGGCTAGGAGCTGTAGTGATGCAGCAAGATCAAGTTATAGCCTATGCATCAAGACAATTGAAGCCACATGAATCAAAGAATGCAACCCATGATCTTGAGTTGGCAGCAGTAGTATATGCACTAAAGCTCTGGAGACATTATCTCCTAGGTGCTAAGTTTATTTTATACACTGACCATAAGGCATTGAAATATCTCTTTTCACAAAAAGATTTGAATATGAGGCAACATAGATGGGTTGAGTTTCTAGCAGCATATGATTTAGACATACTTTATACTCCAGGAAAAGCTAATAAGGTTGCAGATGCTTTGAGCAGGCAGCATGCAAAAGTAGCCATGTTAATGATAGAAGAGTTTAGAAATTTATCTCTACTTACTGATTTGGAAATTGAGGAAAATAGTGAGGTAAACATGGAGATGATTGAAGAAGGGAGTAAAGGAAAATTAAGTTTGATAACTTTGCAATCAGATTTAATTTTGAAAGTGGGAAAAATGCAAGAGGAAGATCCAGATTTATTAGAAAAGAAAACTCTAATAGAAAAAGGAGAAGAAGTAGCAAACTACCACATTGATAAGAATGGTTACTTAAGGAATAAAGGTAGGGTATGTGTTCCAAAGGATATGGGATTGAAGGAAGAGATACTTAATGAATATCATAGGAGCAAATATTCTATACATCCAGGCAGCACCAAGATGTACCAAAACTTAAAGAGGGATCATTGGTGGAGAGGGATGAAAACTGATGTGGCCAAACATGTTGCAAAGTGTATGACTTGCCAACAAGTCAAAGCAGAAACCCAAAGACCCTCAGGCCTATTACAACCTCTAAGTATACCGCAGTGGAAATGGGAAGATATATCTATGGATTTCATAGATGGTCTGCCTAGATCAAAGAGAGGAAATACAAGCATTTGGGTAGTAGTTGATAGATTGACTAAAGTGGCACACTTTATACCAGTGAAGGCAGAAAGAAATGCACCTAAACTAGCTCAATTATTCATGAGAGAAGTAGTAAGGTTGCATGGAATCCCTAAAACTATAGTGAGTGATAGGGACACAATCTTTACCTCCAGATTTTGGAAGAGCTTTCAAGAAGCCATGGGGAGTGAATTATGCTTGAGTACTGCATACCACCCCCAATCAGATGGTCAAACTGAAGTAATAAATAAAGTTTTGGAGGATTTGTTGAGGGCATATGCATTGGACTTTGGAGGTAATTTGGAAGATCACCTCCATTTGGCTGAATTTACATATAACAATAGTTATCAAAGCACCATAGGCATGGCACCATTTGAAGCCTTGTATGGAAAACCATGTTTTTCACCAATATGTTGGGTTGAAGCAGGAGAAAAGGCTATCTTAGGGCCTGAGTATGTTAAAGAGACTACAGAGAAAATTGAACTGGTGAGGAGAAGAATGGCAGCAGCTCAAGATAGGCAAAAGAAGTTTGTAGATGTAAGGAGGAAGCAGGTAGAATATGAAGTTGGTGATTATGTTTTCATCAAAGTTTCACCTATGAAGAAGGTGTTGAGGTTTGGCAAGCAGGGAAAACTTACCCCAAGGTATGTTGGACCTTACAAGATTTTGGAAAGAATAGGTTCATTAGCATATAAGTTGGAGCTACCAGAAGAGATGAGTGCAATGCACAATGTATTTCATGTGTCACAACTTAGGAGATGGGTACATGATAAAGAGGAAATTCTAGAGAAACCAACTCAAGTTCAAATAAATCCTGATTTGGTCTATGAGAAAGAACCGGTGGGGATTTTAGCTAAAGAGGAAAAGAAGTTAAGAAGCAAAACTCTGAAATTAGTAAAGGTTCAATGGAGCCTAGACCCTAATGATTGTACATGGGAGTTAGAGGATAAGATAAAGATGGATTACCCTAAGCTTTTTGCAGTGGAAGGTAAATTCTAAATTCCTAAGTAGCTTAATATGTATGGTTGTTTTGACTGAATTGATTGCTTGTGCAATGTTTGATAGATTTTATAAAAATATGGAAATATTTAAAGTAAAAATGAGAAAATTGTGAGGACACAATTCCTAAAAAGGTGGGGTGATTGTAATGCCCCAGAAATTCATGGAATCTTATTTTAGTTGAATTTTGAAAATATATGAATTTATTTGTATAGGAATATATGGAATTAATTGTGTACAAGTGTGTGTGCATGTGTGCACGTGCACACTGATATGGCACAAGGAAGAAATCCAAATCTCCTGAAATCAAAACAAGAATTAAAAAGCATTACAAAAATGATTTTGTGATATGGATATTTGATTTCTGGAATTATACGAATCATCCCAGAAAATAAGAAAAGTAAGTTTTGTTTTGAATCAGTAAACAGATTTTATTTAAAACCCAAAAAAAAATATATGTTACAAGGATTTGAAAAACCTGTATGCACATATAGGTGCATATCTTTCTGAAATTAAGGAGGAGTTAAATAAGCCTAGATAGGATATGTATGCAAATGTACATTTCTGTAAGTACTGAAAATATTAAAAAAGAAATAAGCAAGTGAAATTGTAACACTAAAATAGCAAAAGACAAATTGCAAGCAAAATAATTGCTTTAGGCAGAAAATAGAAAGGAGGATTTTTAGAAAATAAACAAGTGACAATGTCACACAATTATCATGACTTGGTAAGAATATGATATATTTTGGAAAAGTAAAAAGGGAGGTAAGCATCACATATGGCCGGGGTATTAAGGGTGAAAAATAGGCAAATCTGAAATGCAGAATGCATGAGTCTTGGCCAGGGTAGGAATGGGATTTTACAATGATAAAACCCTAGAAAAACCTCTCTTATAAATCCAAGTATAAACCATAAAAAAATCATTTGCTACCCAAGACATTTAAGAAAACAAAAAATATATGCAAGCAGAAAATCAAGTTTTGAAAGGTTTCTTTTCTGGATTAGGCAAGAGAAGCATTTTTCTGTGAGTAATCTAACTAAACCCATGGCATTAAGTCCTGTTATGAGGCAGCCAAGCTTATGTTATTTTTCTACATATTTTTGATTTTATTACTATGGTTTTAATGGATTCTTTAATGGGTGTTTCTGAATGTTTTTGATTGTTTTGATAGTTGAGTATTTTGCTCTGTTTGGTTATACCCAGAAATGTTAAAGTATGAAATTATGAAAGTAAATAGAGAATACTTATAACTGGTTTAGATATGGCATGAAAAATATAGAAATCAAAATGTATATGAGTTGCATTACACTTGTGTAAGTGCTGAGGCTCAAATGAAAGACTCAAGGTTGCAATGGAAATATCCAAAAGTGCTGAACCCTTGTTCAAATAGAAACCCATGAGCCAGAAACCTTGTTTAAGCTAGATCTTGAATTTAGTTCAAACATGGTTGCTTATGAACAATAATAACCCACATGCCTAGTCTTCAATTCCAGTTGTAAATATTCTTGTATTTTCTTTGAGCTAGAATATTTGAAAATATGATTTCCCTGGACATGAATCTTAGCTTGTTCTTGAATTATGCTTGTAAGCTCTATGTAATGTTTCATGTATACTGGGATTTAGTCACCTAGCTATCTCATGATAGGACCAAACATGAACACTTAGTAAATAAACTAAGGATTGTGAGCCAAGAGGACTGCTGGAATGCTTGTTGTATTTAAAGTATGCAAGTTGGCACATGGTTTGTTTAAGCCCTGAGATCTTTGTGCAATATTGTGAATTATTTTATTGCAATGTGTCCCCGTGATTCCTTATGGCAGATGAGGCTAGGAAGAAATTTGGTAAATGCAACCTCAAATTGATAAAGTAGGAACTTGTGTTATTCCTAGGTTGGTTGGACTGGAGTTAAGTTAGTTCCTGAGTATTTCTATTTGAAATATATGTTTGCATAGTTGAATGTGTGTACATAATTAGTCTTAAATACTGATCATATATGCACAATATATCATAAACAAGTCAGGCAAATTGATCAAAGAAGCTATGCCAACTTATACAAAATGTTTATGTCTCACTTATTTACTTAATATCATGGAATTTTTGATATTGCTCATACCAGATCTTGTATTTGACCCTTGTTTGCTTATGGCATCTGGGGTGTCTCATTTAAAATGGGGCAGCCTCTAATGCTCTTTCAGGGAATGCTGGTTCTAAATAGGAAGCTGCTATGGCTAATGAGAATGATTGGATAAGCATGCTAAATTAGAATTAAATAAGAACTTAGAATGAATTATTTGCATGTAATCTGGGAAGTTTTTATGGTTCTGCTTTGGTTGTTATGTAATGATCTTGAAAGTTTGGATTTATTTAGTTGTTTTAAATGAATCTAGCAATGTATTAAGTTTGGGATTAACCAAAGAGTTAGTTGAATCCATGAAAGAAAATATATAAATTTGAGTATTATGGTGGAAATCTGTAAATGATATATGCCTGTATTTGAGAAATGGATATGTATATACATATACTGTATTAGTTAATTTCAAGTTACTTAAAACTTTAAGTTTGAAGGTTAAAATCTGAATTTTTAGCTAGAAGTACTATTTCAAGAATTTAGTAATAATATGCAGAAGTGTTTTGATAAAAGAAGAAAATATATATATTTGTGCATTTTATAAAGGGGTATACATGTTCTAAGAGAATTTCCAAGTGTCTTAAATCTAGATTTACATTGCAATAGCCAGGCACTAATGTTTTGATGATCTAGTCATGAGGTTAACCCGCTTCAAAAATAGTGAGGTCTGGGTTGATCAAGATGACCAGAGTTTTTGGGTGTAAAAGAAGAAAATGCATTTGTAAAAATCTGAAGCTTTCTTTGCAAATGCAAGTACAAAGACATTTTCAAACACTTGAGCAATTATCTTTTATTTTTGGGAAGCTTTCTTAGTCCAGAGAGCACAACACAGCTGATATGCACACATATTACTTAATTACTACTTTTGTTAAGTGACCATAAAATCTGGATTCTCTAAATCCAGTAAAGCAACTTGTAAATTAGATGCAAGCTGAGGTAACTCAGTGATTAGGGAATAAATTTGGTTCAGAAAAATACAACTATATAGATTATGAAAGAATTACTCAACTGACTTGGTTATAAGTAAAGAAATTAGTGATAAAATCACTTGTGTTGAAAATGATAAATGAGTATATCATTTTCCTTTCTGGCCTTGATCAAATACCAAATAATTAAACTAAAATTAAGGTGGCTTGCCATATAATCTGAGATCACTTTGCTATCTCAAACTTACAGACAAGCACTATAGGAATGGTCAAAAAAAAATTACTAAGTATAGATTGCATATGATTATGGGATTCATTACCCTGACTCAAATATCAAAAGGCATGGAAAATGAGCTATGTACTGGTTGATTAGAAATTCAAATTCAATCAGGATGCACTCTTGCTAAACAACACTCTGATCCAAGCAAGAGGGTCACATACATCTTCATATGTATGTGAATATATTTATTAATGAACTGATATAAATATATTAGTAGAAAAATTAGGATCCTGGATAATTTAGTAGAAAGGCTAAATGACTCTAGGAGATTTATTAATGTAAAAAAAATCCTAGTAAAAATTAGGTGAAATAACTAGGGTCATTTCAAACTTTGTGAGATGAATCTTTTTGTTTAAAAAGATTAAAATGGCAATGTGTTTAAACCATTTAAAGAAAGGTTTTGGGTAATAAGTTGTGACTTAATTGAAAATCCCAATATCCATATGTTTTTAAATATTGCGCTCATTAATTGGTTTAGCCGGGAGAGGACCTTTGTGTCATATAACCCATTCCGAATAATGATACATCGTATATGGATTGCATTTGAATACCGGTGGTGAAGACCGGATATTTTTGAAAACGAAAGGACAACTCGTCGAATGTCTCTGCATCGACTAGTCCCAGATATAGAGATTTGATCACCCTTTGTGATGGGAAGTCTGGACGTGATTAGAAATTATCCGGATTATCAAGGGCTTCTTCGGAAGTGCCTTCGGTTCTGTTCGAACCCGGAACAGAATTGTATGGTTGTATGTTTGACACTACACTTTGAGATATAGAGCTGATTTCTTTCAAATACATTTATGTTTGGTGGCGGAGATTTATTCTCTTAGCTTAACACCCTTCTCTGAGACGTACGAGCTCAGAGGTTATGTAGTTGAAGGTTATCAGTGATATACTCCCAATTTGGTAGTGTGACATGCTAAGTGTTGATGTGTGTTGCTGATCATTTATTGATCAAAGCATGGCTTTGTGAAAAAAGCGTAGCTTTGTGGATGAGACCTCATTGGACCTCACAAACCGGAAATGGTCGAAACAGGAATGATGCGGCAAGGTTATGAGGGTCGCGCCCTTTAGGGTATGTCATTTCCTTCTGGAAAAGGGTGGTATCATGGTATGGAGCCCAGATACTTACTCATGTGGACACACTATATTTATTACTGTGTGATGTTGTTGGTTATCGAGCGCTCGGATAAAGGTCCCAAAGGACCGGGGGGGGTGGCATATTCGTGTAGTAGTTACCTAGTCTAAGAGGTAACCCGGCCATGTGTTGGCAGAGAGCTAGTTAGTTCTTGGGATGTCCATCCAGAGGCGTTTCCATGTGGCAGTAGGAAGTTCCTTAGCTTTACCATTTGTTGGAAAATCCAAAGAAACAATACGAGCCCTTTACGATTGCAGTTGTATAACCTGTCTCCTCAGGAGGCAGCTATAGCAGGTATAATATAATGATACCTATGCTGGCTAAGATTAATATTATATTTTCGAAATGCTTTCTGCACTATGCACTACTAATAATATCAAAAGAGTTTTTCTTGCGTAGTAAGCATATTTGACTATCATAAGAAGAAATCTCCTCCAAGTCTACGATTGCATTGTGTGTGTGGTGGGAGGTCTTATGGTAGTTTCATTTTCCAAAAGCATTGCGGATTTCAATGTTTAAAATTCTTTTGTTGTTTGTTTAAAGATAAACTGTTTTTGTTGCTCACACCAGTCCCATGACTGACTCGTAGTTTATTGTTCCCTTCCTAAACTCTGGGTGCCAACAATTTTACACACTGGCAGTCTAGAGTTGGGTTTTGCAGATAGTCAGGTTTAGTAGATTATCTGGAGCTAGTTTAGTTTCGGAGTTCACGGATGACTGACCTTTCTTATCTGGTGCAACGTGATGGTGGTTCGAGCTGATGTTGGAGTAGTTGGATTCATTTTTTTTCCAGATCATTTGGGGTTATCACTTTTGTTTTCCGTTGTATTATTATTTATCTCTGATATTGTTGTATCATATTGATATCATTGTTGTATATCATTCTGGATATTGTATTCATTGGAGTTGTATATGATATCATCTATTTCTTTTTTCCGATGTGTTGTTATACTTACTGTGTTATAAGCTCCGGTGACCCAGATTCGGTGTTTGAATCTACGGCATTTGAGTACAAGTGAAGTACGGGTGCCAATTTTCGAAGGCCGAGTTCAGGATCTTTACAGTCAGGTTTAGTAGATTATCGGGAGCTAGTTCAGTGTTCGGAGTTCACGGACAACTGACCTTGCTTATCTTGGTGCAATCGTGAAGATGGTTTGAGCTTGATGTTGGAGTTGTTGGACTCATTCTCTTTTGAGGATCATTTGGAGTTATCACTTCTGTTTTCCGCTGTATCATTATTTATCTCTGATATTCCTGTATCATATTCATATCATTGTTGTATATCATTCTGGATATTGTATTCATTAGAGTTATATATGATATCATCTATTTCTTTATTTCGCTGTGTTGTTATACTTACTGTGTTATAAACTCCGGCACGAGTCGAATTTCAACGATTGAATCTGCGGTATTCGAGTACAAGTGAAGTACGGGTGTCGATTTTCGAACGCTGGATTTCGGATCGTGACACAACTTTTGTTAGAGCTTGGGATGAAGAATAAAAATCACAACTAAATAGTCAATTAGTGCACATTCTGAAGCTAATTATAACATATTCCATGAGCTTGTTGATCCTATAATTATCTGTTTCTGATGGTGCATGTAAATTAAATAAATGTCAAGTTTATTCCACAAGTGAAGTTCATGATTTTGATGACTAACATGTCAAAGAAAATATCATATATTTTCAAAATCAAAAGGATTAATCTATAATCTGAAACACTGTATTAACACCTAGTTAAGTGTTAATCTAGTTTTCTACTCTCTTTCACAGCTTGTAAAAAATACCAAAAGATGATTAAAAAAATATAATTTCATGCATTCATAGAATGCACATATGACAGATTTCATCTTACGTAAGTACTAACCCGCAATTTCTCTTAACGAACAACTTTAATAGCTTTTCAGGTTTTATCATTGATTTGCTACAAAAACATATATTATGACATGTGGAAGAAATTTGACCATAAATTGTGCGTTATTATATATATGAAGTGCTTTATATCCATTAAATTTCATGCAAATGCTTGAGAAGAGTAAATAATTCACATACTATATCTTTCTTTTTCCTAAGTACTCTACTAAATCTTTTTTTGAAAAAAATTTGTGTGGATATTTGGTAAACCGACTTCTAGTTCCACTATATGAATCCCTAATTACTATAAAATAAAGAGTTAAAATAATCTACCAAAAGTTCAAACATTTTGGCCACTATGTCAAAACATAGAGAAAATTAATAGCATGGTTCAGCCTCTTATGCTTTTGGATCCTCCACCTCCCCGTCAATAGAAGATCGAACACAAAAATAACTAAAAATTGAGGGCCCATTTGGTTTATTTTATATTTTATGTTTTGGGTTTTCAACATTAACTATAAAATATGAAAAGAGTAGAGGGACGACGGAGGGGATGTGTATAGGGCTGTTAATTTTGTACGAGTGTCCAATGTCCTTTTGTGTCCATGGCCGAAATACGTCCATCCGAGTTCGTTTGATTTTCAATTAGGACACGAGCTAGGACAACAAAATTTATATGAGTAATAATCTCGTTTGGTTCGTGTTCGTTCGAATTCGTCCGAATTTCTTATAATTCAGTATATCATTTATGTTTCTCAAAACATATATGACAACTATTTGGTCAGTTAATTAATTAAAGATTGATAAAATGCTTATACTTCAATATACATTGATAAAAATAATATAGCTGATGGAAATTCTATTAAACAACATAAAGTTTGATGTAAATAGCAATGTTCGTCCGTGTCCGTTCGAGTCCGTGTCCGAAAAACGTATGTACTTGTCAGTCCGATTTCATTTAGGATATGACCTAGGACAACAAAAATTGTATGAATATAAATCTCATCTGGTCTGTGTCCGGTCGGATTTTATTTAGGACAAAAACTGAACACACCTCCGTCCGGTCCGATCGATTTACAACCTTAGATGTGTAACGACCAGTAAATTTATCACTCTGAATTCGAATATTGAATTTATTTTAATATTAAAATAATTTTTTTAAAATTATAAATAATTCATTTTAATTATTTTATAATGATAATAAGTGATTTATAATGGTTTTATAAATATATAAACTTGTTTTATAAAGATATACAAACTTCGTCGCATTTTGGCGTATCGATGTCGTATTTTTATAAATGGATTTTAATATTTTATTAAATGGTTTTATAACTTAAATAATCTTATTTTAATTACTTCAAAATTATAAGAAATTTATTTCCAAGTTTTGTTTACATAAATAAATAGTTTGCTAAAAAACAGAAAATATGACCGGAAATCGAATTTCGGATTTACAATAGTTTGACGAATTGAAATTATTTTAAGTTCTAAAAAACTTTTTTGAACATGAACACACATGCATATACATGCACATATACATATAAATGTGCATCACAATTAGTCAAATCAAAGCCAAAAGAAATATCTAAATATATATACATATACCCATGTATAAATAAATGCAACATGAAAAAGCAAACTTAAAATCAAATCACCATCACTTACACACCTACACACCTAATACATCATGAAGTGATGGAAGGCACATGGGGGGGTTTCGGTCGAAGCTTTTGTGGGAGGAGAGGTGTATTTTGGTAATTTCATGCATAAGGATTTCTATCCTATAAATACACATGCATTCCTCTTTCTTTCTTCACAATTCTATTCACTTCTCTTTTTCTTCTTCTTTTTCTAGAGCTCTCTAATAGCTCTTCTTCAATGGCATCCTAAATAGTAAAAATATTTCAACATCGCGTTGAAATTTTGCTAAAATTATTTCTATACACATACGATATAAGGTAACAAACTCCACCTCTTCCTCACTAAAATGCACAGCCCACACCACCACCATCTCAAAGCTGAGCTTCCACCTCTACACAAGCTTGGCCAAGCCTCACTAAGGTCTAGAGGCAAGTTCCATAAGCTTCGATGCAGAGAAAGGGATCGTTTCATTGATTAAAAAACACTTAGAGTCGGTTAACATGAAAGTGAGAACACTACTTCCATCTTATTTAAATTTATCTTAAAATTATCTGTGATTGGTGTTATACAAGTATACTTGGTTGATCAGCATAGTTTGGATGCTAAAATGATTAATTATTGGTTGATTGGTTGCTTATGTTAATTATATGTTGACTTGCTTGAGTTAAGTAGAATTATTTTGATAATGATGTGAAAATCATATCTAGTAGATTTGAAATGATCACTTTAAATAACCATGGTAAATTCGTAGGAAATAATCCCTATTATATTGTGAAATAATGTGTGTATAAGAAATAATCCATATTATATTATGAAATAAGTGTTTCGGACAAGTTTTGAAAAATTTGACTAAAAGGTGAAAAATAAGCTGTCGTGTTTCAGCTATTCGCGATTTCGCGACCTGAAAAGTTAAACGGATGTGTAGGATAAAATATGAGTCAGAATTCTTTGAAATAAGAATTTTCTAGACCCTTATTGTTAGTACCTTTGGTATTGGTTTTGATGATAACAATTATAGGGCATTATATGAAATATATATACTAATGTTTTATCAAGATATATATAGTATATAGTGCAGTATATTAGACATGTGTTGATTAAGAAGACTGTACAGTATTAAGAGCAAATTCAAGATGCTGATATAGAGTTTCAAGAGTTGGAGAATGAAGACTCATGAGTATTGAAGAGTCTAAGATTTCCAGATATTCCAGATAAGTTATAGAGTCATAGAATTTATGTTAAACCATGATAACACTTTCCTAATATCTCTCGCCTTTTCTAATTTTGTTTTAAATTGTTTTTCAAACATTCTGGTTTTAAAATAATCTTTTCAAAATATTTCTCAAAATAATTTTCAATCTGTTATTACTTATAAAGATATTATTTTAGTGTTTTTAAATTTATATATGTATTGAATTTTTATTTATACTTTAATAAATTATAATTATATTGATTTATATATATTATTCAAATTATATTGAGTGCTCTTATTAAATCTTTCAAAATTATATAAAGATTTATTAAGTTATATTTTGATTAAAATGTGTATAAACTATATTTAAATGATTCTACAAAGTATCAGATTATTTTACAAAGCAATGGATTTCTAATAATATTTTTAAAGTGATTTTCAATTTTGTGAAGAGTATGTCGACACACTCTATCTAGTGGCTGTAATTTTTCAAATTCAAATTTGAATGGAAGGGTCTTTTTGTTGTATTTCTTCATGTATGGACATGACCATTATTTCCCTATATATACTAGACTTCCAAACGAATTTCTAACATCTACTTTCTTATTCTTCTCACCTCTTTTCACTCTCTTGATTTCTAAATCAAAATATACCCAAACTCTGCCGAAATTCAACCGGAATCAAATTCAATCATCACTAGTTTGATTCTCCTTCATCTACTCTTTGATTTGTCTCACCTCTCTCACTCAAACCAAGATAAAAGTGATATTCAAGAGTTATAGGATCAATTGTAATAAAGATCAAAGACTTGAGTTTGTAAAACTCTATCAAATCATACTGTTATACTTGTGGGTGTGATTATAGCTTATAAAATCAATTGGGTATGTTTAGTAGCCCGTAAATCTAGTGGGTGTGCTTGTAGCCCGAAAATCAAGTGACTCTACCTAGATATCGAGATTCTGGAGGGTGTGTCTCCTAACTTTGACATTGAGATTGTATTTGCATTTACTAGTTGAAAAGAAATACATATAAGGATTTTGCGGGACTGGATGTAGGGTAACTCTGAACTAGTATAAAATCCTAGCGTGTTCTTTCCTTTTTACTTTTACTGCATTTACTTTTATCTCTACTTTGATTCTGTGATTGTTTATGTGATTGTAATTTACATCATTCCAAGTAAAATCTTAAAGGATTTGAAAAATATTCATATAATCCATTAAAATTATTCACCCTCCTTTAGTGTTAATATAGCTTAAGATCCCTATTCCCCTGACTCACATTTGGTATTAGATAATTGGTTTTCAAAGTATTCATCATTTGATTTTTGAAAAAGTTTAAATGGCTACTGTGAGAACCCGTTTCTTCGATTCTTAGAAATCGACACTAATGCATCTTCGGTATTCATGTGCCGCAAATCAAAGTGCTGAAGAGGCGGGTTCTCAAGGGTAAGAAAGAAAATAAAGACAGAATAGAATCTCAGACGAATAGAATAACATATACTATTTCAACATAAAATTTACAGCAGGAATTTAAATACATTTATCAGAGTTAAACATGGACAGTTATAAATTTCTGTTCTTACAAATGCGGAATACTATAGCACAAGAGTGTGGTGGAAATAGATAACAATCTTCAGAAGAATCTTCTAACCCCATGCTTCGAGCATCATTCAGATTTCTTCTAAACTAAACCTAACTACTAGGCAGCCCGAGAAAATTAGGGGACCCAGAGTTTAGGGGAAAGGAAAATAAAATCTGGGTCACTCATGGGACTGGTGTAAGAACTCAAAGTACACATTTTGAAAAGAAAATGGTATCTCATAAGACCACACCAACAGGTTTTTACCTTATGATAACCAAACATTTGCTATGCAAAAATAAACATTTGATAGTATTTATGATGACTTTCCTTTGAAAACATTTGCAAGTAATAATCTTAGCTGAAATTGTTACATTATTAAATTCCATCATACCACCTTGTAATACAAGGCTTTCTACATCTAGTATCATACATGTTCTTATTGGAGAATGGGTTTCCATACAAATGAACAGATGAAGGGACTACCTTCCGACAGTACATCTCTAGAAGAATATACCGAGGCCCAATTGATGGTCCCCTACCAACACAAGACCGCCCTACCTATAACTAGATAGTACCAGATATGTCATCACCCCGATCATTACCGACCTACTCGAGAGCTCACTTCGCATACACCACATTAATTTAATACCCGATGCTATAGCGGGAATAAATATATCTAGAAGGGGATGATCATACACAAATGATTGCGAACCACATAACCTTGATGCATCTACACTATTTTGGTCATTTTCGAGTGTGAGGCCTAAGGTCATGATTACCTTTCACATAGCGCATCATCTTTCCTCTCCGAATGCCACATTGCCATTTCGTAATCACACAACTGGTTTCTACAAACGTATAACTCCTGAGCTCGTATGTCTCAGGAAAGGGTGTTAAGCTAAGAGAAGTCTCCTTCTCCGCCACCAAGAGATGATACATTTATTGAGATCAATCAATGTAATTTTAAAATGCAATGTCAGACATTCGTCCATATAAGTTGTCCAAGAATAGGACAAACTGAAGGCACTCTCCTACCACATCCTGTCGGGAGTTACCCCTAAGATTAGTAACGATAATTCCTTGCAACCCGAAGAGTTTCAGAAATGAAGGGACACTGCTACTTAAGTATTTGGGAACTCACCCGAATTATCAATAAGCAGTCCTTTCACCCCATTAAATCTTCGGTCTTCATCCTTTATTTTCTTCATCGGGTCTTCATTTTTCGAACCCGTACATTGGTTCGTTGTGGTCTCCGGATAGGAATTACCTAAATTCGACCTCGGTTCCTTCGAACCGATCGCCGATAAAAGAGGTCAAGTAGATAGGTGAATAATATTTGATTTATTCATTCCTTTTATCCAAGGTATCTTCTAGAGATATATAACTTTAAAACGCTTTTTTCTAGCATATACGAAAACATTAAACCTCTCTTATCAAATCCTTTGATTACTTAAATCCCTTTTTAAATTCCATATAATTTCATCTTTTCTTAGGAAAATATTTCTTAATCATTTATTTAAATCTTAACAAAGATTTCCAAATCATACCTTTTAAAACGGATCAAAAACAATGTTATTCAAGACATCGTTTAGTATAAATCCAAACCAATAAATTATAAGTATAGTAATTAAAGTAATTCCAAATTATTTCATTTAAATATTGACAAAGATTCTAAATTTAAACTCATAATTTTGATTTAGTTAAAACCATGTTATCTAGGATGTTAATCCAAAACCAGTAAATATAAAGTGAGAGGAATCTATGGAAATCATCTAATTCTACTCAATATCAATTCACGTATTCAACAAATACTATAGGCGGAATAACAGTGAAATCACCTTTTAAATTCCATGAATAGTACGAGTTCCCTCTTCGGGCTTTAACACTAAGTATAAGAAGATCGTCTCTATACAATCAAAGTTGTATTTAATTTAAATTTGGAAATTTTAAATCTCTTTATACTTAACTCATTTTCGACATTTCGACCTTATTTATCCCTCGCCCAGGGAAGAGGCCAAGCGAGCCAAGGCACTAGTTGCTCCTAAGCATCTCCTTAGATTAAGCACCTCACATCTGGATCTCACACATAGAAAAATCTAGTCCACTCATCGGCTTTTAGAGCCAAGATTAAATCACTTAAATTGTAATAGCTTTCTTTAAATCGTTTATTTAAATTCTTTTTAAATAAACTATAATCTTCTAAATTATCATTAAAACACTTAATTGTTCATTTGAAAATATTTATAAAAGACTTGGAAAAGAATTGTTAAGTTCAAGGCTATATTTCAAAGGTTATAGAAAAGTATGCGGAAAGTGCTGCAAAAAGTGCTTTTTAAGCTATATTGATCAAAACGACTTTTTTCATTTGAAAATTCATTTTTATAACTCAAATCAAACTAAAAACATTTTGAAAGATTTATAAGATTTATTTTATATTTTTAAACAAATTCAAAATATCATTTTCAAAGAAATCCTGTTATGGGTTCCGAACTGCAAAACCGTGATTTTTCGAAAAACTTGTTTTACTCATATTTCAAAATCTATTTGTCAAAATCTTGATTTTCTTTCTTTTTTTGAAAACTATGGATATAGTAGATCTGAAAATTCTTATCTCGAAGAATGCTGATTTATATTCCATTCTATACACTCGTTTGGTTTTTTGGCGTGAAATCGCGAACTTCCGTTCCACGACGCGCCTATTTTTGACTAAATTTTCAGTTACTTTTCAAACATCACCAAAACACTTACATATGTTTATAAAACATTTCAAACTCATGTTTAAATCATTTTAAAGAGGTTTAACATTCCATATACGCCAATTAATTAAACTAGAGGAAAGTGATTTCCTTTGTGCTTATCGACGTGTATTTCTATGACTTGCATATATATTCAACATTTATATGAAACAACCAAGCTTGATGATCAAAGCATATTAAACATCCATTGCAAATATCATATCATCATCCAAAAATATACTATTACTAAGAGTTTCTCACCTTCATTTTCCCTTTGAGCTAGTATAAAATCAACTATAGCTCCACTATCCTGAAATCTACGCTCACGATCACTTAGCACAATCAACTTAAAATGACTCGGCCTTGCTTTGGAGCTTACGACCTTGATGGGAAGAGGGAGAAGGCTTGGTCTAAGGTTGAGAAAGGTGGCGGCCGTGGGTTGGAGGGGTGAAAAGGAAGAGACTTTCCTTTGTTTTGAAGTGGATTTGACAACGTATGGATTACAACACCAAAATAGTGTATTTGTAACGAATATAGTCGTTACAAATGAAATTTATAACAGATATAGTCGTGAGCGGTACAGGCGTGAGGTATGTTGTTACAAATATTTATAACGGCCTCTACCCGTTATTAGATATATCACTTACCAACGGACTTTGTCGTTAGAAATCTAAATTTTTGTAACGAAATAGGTTGTTATTAGTTGCATCGGTTTGTAACGCGTATTTTCCGTTACTTAGTTTCCCCTTTCATGGTGGAAGAAGGGGTTGTCATTCTAAATTATCACGACCTTGTCCGTTACAAATTTCATCATTAGTAACGCACTTGTTCGTTACAAATTTCATCAATAGTAACGACTATGCTCGTTATAAATTTCGTCTTTAGTAACGAATATGTTCGTTACAGCTACCAAACCATGTAGAGCTGCATTTTTGCTAGCATTTACACTACAGAATTGTCTATTATAATACAGTAGGTACATACATATCAAAAATTACAGAATTTCGATAACAATAAGCAATTACGCATCCAAACATACAACTTAAATTGCACAAATATTTGACAACAAATTAAAGTAAGATTCGAAATTTCACAAGTTCATCATACATAACTAAAGAGTATGAAATCAAAATATTACAAGTTCTAACATTACTTCAAAATAAATTCGAGATCCTACAAACAACGAACACGACACTCAGGCCAAATAACAAAACCTCCATCAATTATATCAAATAGCTTGTAATTACCATTTTGTGGTGCTTCATAAATAGGTGCTTCTGGATCAAACACTTTCTCCACCCATACAACTCTTTCCCCATTCATCACCTCTCTATGGTGGCATATTTTATAGGGACAGTTTGGCACAGGTCCCTAATAAGTTTCAAAATACACAAAAACCCCAGTAAAATAAAGTTTGTAATTAGGTCCCTAGAATTAAGTTACTGAATAATGACATACACTTATGCAATTATTCAGTGAATAATTGCAGACATTTATGCAATTATATCAAAAAATTGCAGAAAATTCTGCAATTATTCATCCAAAAAATTGCGGAAATTTACGCAATTTTTTCAAAAAATTACGAAAAAATATGCAATTATTCACCCAAAAAATTGCGGAAATTTACGCAATTTTTTCAAAAAGTTGCGGAAAATTCCACAATTATTCACCAAAAAAATTGCATAACTATATGCAATTACTTAGTAACTTAATTCTAGGGACCTAATTTACACACTTTTTTTTACTGGGGTTTTTGTGTATTTTGAAACTTACTACGGACCTGAGCCTAATATTCACTATTTTATATGTCCCAAGATGGCCCTTAGCAACCTCTTTCAACTCTTTTGACAATAAGACTACAGATTGCCTATCTCTTGTGGAAGATCCAATAGCACCATTGGATTGAACACCCAAGCTTGCTCTAGGACTATTATGCTGACTGTTGGAAGCAACTTCATTTCTTGGTGTCGCATTCCCTCCAAAATTCATAAATTGTAACAAACTTTGTTGCATACTCATCATAGTCGAATGCATCGATCTAAATTCTTCGGTTAGTCTATTTTGATTGTTCTCCATCTTTGCTTTCCATTTTCTATCTTCATCTTCCTTGAAATTAGCTATTGCTTTTGATGCTTGTGTAAACTTCACTTGCTTCATAGTCGATGTAGAGCTAATTGCACGACAATAGTTTTTTCTTTTCTCCTTTCCAAACATTTCAGCAATGGGATCATTCTCAAAATCTTCAAAACTTCTACTTCCATTGCTACCATTGACACTAGAGTTTTCCTTTTGTCTTTCCTCTGCTGCTTCAACTAATGCCTGCATAATACCCAAATAAATCATAAACAAAAGTTGAACTTGAAAATATTTTGCATATTAAATAAAGTAAAAGCATAAACTAAAGAATATACTATCAATATCTTGCATATCAACTTCTCATTTGATTCAAACCACGTCGTATTTTGTCTTGCAAATCAGGAACTCAATTAAAACATCAAAATGAAGGTACGATTCCATCATAAGGCTGCTCATTATAAAATCCATTACACGGCTATATGTTAGTTTACTGGTTTGCCTTCAAGCATAGATACTTGACCGTGAAAAAGGAAAAATAATATATCCATCATTTTTTAAAGCACACAGTCTTTTGGACTTCAGTTACAATAGCTATTTCACAACGCGTTTATAACAGACTTATAGTAACCAATAAAGTAGAACCCACTATTTTAGCTTTAAGTGCAGAAATTGCAGTACATATTTATCAGTTTAACCCACTACTTTTGCTTTCAACATGAATTCATGTGTTTATGTCACAAAAATGTGAAATATTCGTACTTTTGACCATTGCCATCTACTTGATATGTAGCTTACAATCATTTTCTTGACATGTAAACACAAAATATAACCAAGAAGCAACAACAGAGACCCTACGTATTCTTCAAGAGTATATCAATGTCGTAGTGGTCTGGAAGCCTCAGAGATATACACATTTAAATTTCCCAACATAGTTAATTTCTTAATCTTTTCATACACCTCAATATTTAATGTAGATACTCACATTCTTAGCCGTACACTACACACTAGTGTGTACTCCTAAAATTACTTCTGTATTTGTTATACTGTCTTTTCTCATCTCTATCTATACATTTTTTTCTCTACCCAATATCTCATTATTTGCTGCAAGACGCAAATCTCAAAAGAGACGTCAAATAGAACCCAACTTACTCAAATTCAACTATACACAATGACATTTTTCCCTCTCAAAATCTAAACAAACCACTCACTTAACACTATATATCATGCATTATACATACAACCTTGAGTAATTTCAACTCAAAGCCAAAACAATGGAGCTAAATAACCTCCTATCCCTCCTCATAACTGTGATATGCTCTTCATTTATCTCTGCATTTTCAGATGGAGGCAAATGGAACTTGCTGCATGCAAGTACAAGGGTATCAGCAACGCATATGCAGTTGCTACACAATAATCGCGTAGTGATCTTCGATCGGACAGATTTTGGAAAATCTAATATATTCTTATAAAGGTCAGTCTTTTATATTCTATCTTGATTGTTACTATTTTCATTAAATTTTTTACAACAAAACTGTCATATGACTATTACCAGTGGTTATTGGATATATACTATGTTGTTTTTGGAAGCAATAAATAAAAATTTATTTTTCTACAGCCTTGAATAGATGTTGAAGTACTTACAAATTTAAGTGCATATTCTCAAATCCAATTCTCAAACCCAATGGGCAATACTTACAGTTACCGATACAGTCTTGAATAGATGTTGAAGTACTTACAAATTTTTCGGCAGCACATGGAATCACCTTTCCTGTTTTTCTACTTGTATGAGCCACTTTCCATGCCACTGTACGTGTGATCTTCTATCCTGGATTCTCAGCTGCCTGCATTTGAATAATTTCATAAAGTATATTTTTGTCACTGAAATATTAACCAAAAAAATGTTTTTACATACCAATTCTTCATATAGTCTAAGATAAGGTTTCCTTCCCAATGTATGAGTTAGAGTACTTTTGGCCTTGTTTTCGGAATTTCTCTTGCATTGTTTCATTTTCTTGTCACTATATTCGATGTCAACAAACCTCTGCCACCATACTTTATCAACGTCATCAGGACGACTATTAAGTGCAACATGTTTGGGCATGAGTTGTCCATCTTTTTTGAGGAATCTCTGACGTACCGTTGATTTGAATGTTCGATAATGTTGTGAAAACTTATTCTCCAATATTGGTCTAGCTACCATGGGGTCGATATTCAAGTCAAACTCTTTCTGTTGAAACAAAAAAAATCAAATAACAATGTCAATTTTTTGTAGTCTCATTTAAATACATAAAAAAAATCAAAATCCAATATTGGTTTTCTATTTGTAGTCTCATTTAAATACATAAAAAAATCAAAATCCAATATTGTATTTCTTTAATCATTGTTATTTTTGTAAAGCGTTAAGACTCTGTGTTTTCATTCTTGTTGTTTCATCATTTGTCCATAGCTCACTGTTTGACTTAGCTACTCTTTAGTTGACTAAAATATACCATTAAGTTTTCTATTTTGCGATTTTAAAAATTTAATGCGACAACATGCTACTTGCAAAATAAAAAAACTTTGCATTAATGAGACTATAGTGACAACAACATGCTACTGCGATTGCTAAAGGCTGTGACCTAAAACATTTTGAAACCGAACTTATCTCCAAAAGTGTCGATCCTACCAATCGTGTGGGAGGTTCCTTATGCTCTACATCTTTGTACCATCCATGTTTCAATGCTCTATATGGATGACCATTATTCAAAAATCTTCTATACTTTGTATAAACAATCTTATTACCAATACGTTCTGACTCGGTCTCAGTAGCACAAAACGGACATGCTTTGTAACCATGTGTCACACAACCGGATAAATTTCCAAATGCTGGTAAGTAATGAATTCCCCACAAAAGCATCGCTCTCAATGTAAATTGCTCTTTCTTATCCATGTCAAATGCAGGCACTCCTATCCAAAGCTGCTTTAACTCATCCATAAGAGGTTCTAAGTATACATCAATGTCTTGGCTTGGTGCTCTAGGTCCAGGAATCAACAAACATAACATTTGAAACTCGGGTTTCATACATAATGAAGGGGGCAAATTATATGGGATCATGTACACGGGCCAACAACTATAACTATTAGATTGAGCTCCAATAGGATTAAATCCATCAGTAGCAATGCCAAGCCAAACATTTCTTCCGTTAGTAGCAAAATCTGGCCATCTATTTTCAAGCGATCTCCATTCAGCCGAATCAATAGGATGGCGCATGGAGTTCCAAGAAGGCTTTGATTCACTATGCCATAACATTTTTTGGGCTATCCAAGGTACAGTGTACAACCTAGTTAATCTAGGAATAATGGGAAAATATTTCAAAACTTTTCTTGGTTGTTTTGTGACTTCGACTATTTTCCCATGTTCTTTAACTTTAAATCTCGAAGTATTACAGTGCGAACATTCCAATGCATCTTCGTACCCCTTCCAAAATAATATACAATCATTTTCACAAGCATGTATTCCTTTTACATTCATTCCTAGATCTTTTAATATTTTTTTCATTGTAGGGTACTTATCGGGTAGTGTATTTTTCTTTGGAAGCCATAGTTTCAACCTCTTCAACAACTCGGTCATACTGTTTCCTGACTAGTTGAATTCTTTTTTCAAGCCATGGAGCTCTATGAGGACACTTAATGTTGTAAGACCATCTTCATAAGAAGGATATAATTTTTCACTTGCTTTTCTTTTGTATTCATTATACTTTTTTTCATGGTTTCCACCAAAAGTTGCTTGTGTACCATGAGATAATCCATATACATCATCAACAAGATTTCCAAGACCACCTTCTATTAGGTTTTCCTCTTGAAATTGATGAGACAAGAAATCATCATTGACAACATGGGGTGTAGGATTGACCATTACTTCAATGCCATTACTTTCTCCATGAAAAAACCATTCATCGTATGCTGGATCCATACCATAAAGAATTAAGTGCTTCTCAACTATTTCAAAAGGCAATTTTTTAGAATTTCTACACTTTATACAAGGACAACAGCATATTTCAAAATCAGGTGGTGAATGACGCTTCATGAAATACATAAAATATCGAACACCTTGTATATAATCGTTTGTGTTCCTATGTCGAATTCTGATCCAATCTCTCGAGGTAGGTTCTGACATTAGCAAAAACTCGTGGATCACCTAATTCATTATGAAAATAAAGATTATTGATTCAATGTCGTTTCTTATATGAATGGAGCAAAAGCACATATAATAAAATATTACGGCAAAAAATGACACAATCTTTCTAAACGGGGTTAGTGACCAATTTTGGTGCTAACAAGATGTATATGTTAGTTTGTTAAAAAAATTAGTGGTACAGTTAAATTGGTACTTTCATTTCATTATAGGTAAGCTATTTGATAAATTATCGGCAAAATATGAATAAAAAAACATAAATAACCATGACATTGGATATTTAATTTATGGTATTTCTCTCTACAGTGTTATGAGTTATATTCTGATACTTTAATGAAATTTTGTTGCTTGATTTCAAAGTGAAACATATGTCCCTTGTATAGTTAGAAAATTATCCACATAGGATTTAATTAAAGTAGCTGCATCATTTATCAATATTAGCCGGGGAGCACTACTTCAATTATAAACGTACAGAACTTTTCTTAATCGATATCAAAATCCAGTAATTTTGAGGGAAGACTTTGTCGAAATCCCAAGGGTGTTTTCTTATTGATATCGATGTTTAGAAATAAGCAAAGAAATCAAAACGTTTTAATAGTTCAAACTCAAGCAACTAATAGTAGGAAATAAAAAAAAATAACGTTTTAGTTCTACGTTAAAGTATCCAGTTATTCAACTTCATTTTTTCTATTATGACTGATTAAAAGTTGAACACAATAGTTTATCAAACAAGTAGCATGCTAAATATTAAAACTGTACACCATGTAACAAAAATATGTTACAAAATACCTCATGTTTATATACATGCACAGGAACTAACTTAAAGAAACCAGCAAGTATTATCACTAGCATATTTGTTAATTAATTTAATCTTAAGATGGCTAGTACAAAAATGAACTGGACATAAGCTAGCATTCTTCAGCAACAACTTTAAACTAAATAAGTCAAATGGCTCATTTTTACTTAATTGCAGTTCCATTTCATTCACAAATTGTTCAATTTCTACTTCGCTAGTGTGGCCTATCATGTTAATGACGGGTGACGGAGAATTAGGGTGAACGTTGCAGCTAATCCCTAATAGACTCATTAAGCCGTGTTTCATCGAACAAATCATAAGCTGTGGAAATCCTATTAATAACATCAGCTGTTTTACGCATGTTCCTACGAAAGAAAGAAAATTCCTAACTAAAGAACAGATTCTTGATACCTGCAATTTATCTTCCACTCAACTTGCAATCGATGAATGGGCTAGGAAAATCGACGAATGGAAAGCTAAATCGTATTCGGCCGAGCTTTGACTCAACTTGCAATCAAACCTGCAATTTATTCGACTAAACTGAAAACCTAAAAAATCGAACTAGAGCATCTTTGAATGCTAACAAGTATTCCCCTTTTGTTTAGCGGAAAGTGAAAATAATTTGGTGATTTGGTGGCCAAAGAAAGTGGGAAGCGTAATGAGCTTAAGCGTTGTGAGTCCAGATGTTATTTTCCATCTTTTACCCTTTTGTTTTCAATTTATTTTCATTTTTACCAAATTTTATAACGGTGTAAAGCACTGATAAACTATATACAGCTCCTTTTACAACGGCTTTGAAAGTTTTATAACGGGATTTAAGTGTTATTATTTTATAACAGCATTTAATTGTTAGTAATTCAGAAATATTTTTGTTGGGAATTTCATGTTTTGGTGTAGTGTCGATATTATATAAATTTAATTTCCTTTCGAATAAATTTTCTCCATAACTTTATTATCATGAGAAGCCATTAGGGTAGCTTGAAAAAGGAGAAAAAAGAAGTAGAAAATTGTGTGAAAAATGTGAAGATAAGGTGTGGCATTTATAGGAGAAAACATGGAATAAAATATCTAAAGGAAAAATTACTAAAACACCCCTTGCAACGATCTGCCTTTCTTACACCTAAAGACGACACTTAATACATCCACGGCATTCATGTGCCGATCATTTAAGTGTCCAAAAGATAGGTCATTAGGGGTGAAAGAAAGAACAGAATCTCACAATACGTGACGAGTAATATATAATACGAACAAGTCTTTACAAAAAGAAATTATCTTTATTATACACATCATCAGAGTACATTAACCTATTATCAACCTAGACAGTTATATTCCATTCTATAAGGTACGTGAATATGTCATGGAGAATCCAGCTCGTCGCCTGAAAGCTCCAAAGGATCCAGCTAAATCTAGAAAATATGCTTGGGCTGACCCAAGCATTATAAGAAAAATAATGCCCAGATTAGTCTGGTAAAACCAGCGTGGGAAATTCAAACCACAAGGAATTTATTTATTTATTCTGTAAAATCTTTTAAAATCAAAGGTATCTCGTAAGGCCATGCCGCACATAAACATGGATGGGTTTTTACCTTACGATAACCAAAACACTTTTGTGTAAAATCCAGTGATACTATAATAATGTCTAAGGGTTCATAGTAAATATATAAAATAGTTGAAATGCTTGCATTTCACATTCCAACATAGTTGGGCACAATCAAAATCGTAATGGCTCGTATTAGAGATTGGTTTCCATACAATGACCGGGCTATTGGGGTATCGCCTGTCACGGTGCATCTCTAGATAAAATACACCGAGAGCCTCACATGGACTCCCTGCGAGTCAAGACCGGCCCCACCCTTTATTGGATAGCATCGAATATGCCATCACCTTGGTTGGGATCAACAACCTAAATAGGCCCCAAGCAAACATGACCTATAAGATCAATCTAGATTGGATGATGACCATACCCTAATGGTACAGAACCACATAGCCTTGACGAATCTCCCCTATTTTAGTCATTCCCGGTTGATGAGGCTTGAGGCTACGATTATCTTTTATATAGCAACCATCTTGGAATGCTAACACTGCCCTCCAGGTAAAAATGCAATGCTAGCATTATCCATACAAGTTCGTTCTAGGCCTGAACAAAACCGAAGGAACTACCTCTACTACATACATTTTGGAATCACCCTTAGGATTAGTAGGAAGTAGCCTTTGCACTTCAAAAGCTCCATCTTCAATTCGAGACGTTTGAATTGGATCGAAGTGGTTTTCGGATAAAGCAAATCCTATCCCGGTCTCTTCGAAACAACATTCAATAGTTCTGGTAAACCCAACCCCGGTTCTTTGGGAAATAATCAAACAATACATAGGAGCAGAGATCACCCTCTAACCATTTAAGTGGACGGATCTCCCTACCATTTGTCCCAGGAGAACAAAATGAGATTTATACACACAATACAGCATCATCGAAGATGACTATGCCATATAAGTCACGTATTTCTCCTAGATATTTCCGGAGTTATATTTTGGTCCATAATTGATAGTCGGTTATTTAACTATCAAATAACAAACAACAACAAATTCAGAGATTTAATTACCCATAGCAACCACTAAGCCTCAAACTAAATCTTCCATTTATGAAAACTCTTTTCAAAAGTGTTTATCAAAACATTCATGTACTTATCTCATTGACATAAGTATATTCACAAAACATTTGTGAAAGATTTCTCATTTCCAAATCATATCAAAGGATCAAACAAAATGTTACTTAAATTAGAGATAAAGATAACCTCAAACAATATTCCTTCGGTGTTAAATACGGAATGAATGTCCATACCATAAGAATTAAGAAGGTCAGTTAAAGGAAATCCAATATCAAATCCTTTCATAAATTTCCTTCTATAAATCCTCTTATTAAATCTCTTTTATTTATGAAACTTATTTACTTAAATTCCATACCCATTTACAAAACTCTTTATAATCACCAAGTTAAATTTTACAGAACTCTTTTATAAATATCAAAACCATTTATATATCTCTTTATAGATCTCAATTTTTTTTATAAAACTTCCTTTATAAATATCTAAAATCTCCTATAAAACATTCTTATAAATATTCCTTATTTAAAACAAAACACCTTTAACAAACTCATTTAATAAAGTCTTTCGATAAACAAAATGATTATTTAAAACATCCTTTATTAAAATCATTACAAAACATGAAACAATTATTAAAATTTTGATTGACTTTAAAAATTAGAAAGAAAATTAGTGTCTGCAATGGTTCTCTTTTAATTAAGTTTACTTTTCAAGTTATAGGATGGGTATTTACATAACAAGGAGATATGTATAATGGAATCGGGCGACAACAAACAAATCAACATATGAGTGAGATGTCCAAGTTACTATAATAGCAGACGGGGATTTATTCTGCTAAACACATGTCCAAGTTATTATAATAGCAGAATAGGTTTTTATTCTGCTTAAATAGATGTCCACATAATCTACTTGGGAAATTATTGTAGAACTGTGATTTTTTATACTAAATAGATGTCAAATACGAGTTAATTAGCAGAACAGTGATTTATTTTACTAACATATGTCCATACAATCAATAATCAATTTATAACAGAACGAAAATTTATTCGGTTATCCTGTGTCCACAACAACTAAACAATTACACTATAGTAGAACGACGATTTATTCTACTATCAGATGTCCAAACAATTCAATCAATCAACATGATAACTCATTCATAGTTATCTGTCTACTTAATGTATCGACATTAGAATCCCTTGTGCTTAAAACTATCCTTTGTAAAAGAATTCCCTTTTAAAATAAATTGATTCTTGGAAAATCAAAGGATTTAAAACTTAAAACTCCCCTTTAAAATAATTAATTATAAGTTAAACTCTTATTAAATCATAATTTGTCTATATTAAATCTTAATTTAATTAAATAAATAAATTAAGAAATAATTAAACCTTTAAATAAATGATTAAACAATAAGTAATTATTAAATAAATAATTAAACACTAATTAATCCTTTATTAATTATTAAATAATCATTTAAACCTTAATTAATAATTTAACGTTAATTAATCTCAATTAAATAATCTTTAATTAAGTCTTAAATAACTTTAATAAATAATTTATAAATTAAAACCTTAATTTATTTAAAATTAAACACATGGTTAATAATTAATTAATAATTAACCCTATATTTTAGTAATTAATTAAAAGTAAATTATATGCTTAACTTATAATTAATTAAAAATTAATCATACTGATAATTGATTAAATAAAATTAATCTTATCCTTAAAAGGTAATTAATTAGTAACTAACCTTCACTTAATTAAAGTTAATAAACCTTATTAACACTTAATTATTTAATAATTATTAAAACTTAATTAATTAATTATTAATTATTAAATCCTTAACTAAATTTAAAAAAAAATTATTAGGCTTGTAAAACATTTACAAAACAACTTTAAGTAAAAAAAATTAAATTTGAAAAATTAGGATTTTTTCTAATGTGAAACTGCATCCATAGCGACTATCGCTATAGATACCCGTAATTCAAAACTTGTTGCGTCTCAAATAAATCCTAAAACACTTACTTTTAACTTTATGTTACTTTGTGAACTAAGTATAAAGTTTTGAAAGCAAAACAAAACGTTAGAAAACTCTTTGAAAACCTTTTCTTTTAAAGCAAAGTAAGAAATCAATTTGAAACTTAAAGGAACGCTATGTCGAACACAACACATTTCAAATGCTAACCTTGCTCACTAACTTCTCCATTTACTAACTTTACTTACTAACTTTCCATATCACTTACAATCACAATACAAAGATCACACCTCTATAACCAAAACGTCACTTTAATCATCAATTCAAAGTTCAAATGTTAAACCACAAATTAGCACATACATATACATCCAAATCATCCATAATCAAAACAACAACATCATCTATACAACCATATAATAACCATATATATAAAGGTAAATTATTTCAAAAAAAAAGTTAAGAAATTTACTCAACGAAAAGCTTTGAAAACTTGAAATACTTTAAAACTTTTAAATATGGGAAAACCTCAAAAATCATCTCGAAAATGGGTTAACTTTTCCTCAACTTTTCGACATGTTACTCTCGGATTTTGAAAAAGTTTCCAAAATAAATGTTTTAGGAAATTATTTTCTCCACGCTTTTAAAAATAAGAATCATTAATTTCAATGGTTTTTGAGAGAGTTATGCTCAATAGAAGAAGGGGTGTTTTCGGATTGGAAAATTTTGAGTCCAAAAACACGTCTTAAAGAAATGAATTTTTGACATAGCTACACTCAAAATTTGAAAATGTCACACAAATAACAGTTGTAGCGATCAAAATTTGACATGGTTTGAAAAAATGAAATTAACCATTTGGGTCGAATATGAGGAAGTTATGATAGAATGAAGAGAAGGAAAAATTTGAAGAAAGAAAGGGCTATTTATAAGAAATAGAAAAGGTAAATTATTAAACTACCCTTAGATATCATATCCATTCCTGTCTATAGAGTAGGACACCTTTATCCTTTTCCTTTTGTTTGTAACCCTTTTTTATGCTTCATCTTTATTTTAGATGGTGGATAGCTTTATTCCTTTGACCCTTCGTTCCCTTGGGCCTTGACTTTTGTTTTGAGTTGCGGACATCTTTGTCCTTCTATAATTTGAGCCCCCTTCTGGGCTTCCCCTGATCCTAAGGGCTATAGTGTATATTAGATTGACCTTCCTCAAAAAGGTTGCTAGTGGGTGCTAGACCTGACCCTCCCTCTAATAGGTGAACTGGACGTTAGAGGTTTTAACCCTCCCTCTATGAGGTGCTTTCTTAGAAGGCTTGTTAGAGGTTTTGATCCTCCCTCTATGAGGTGCCTTTGGTAGGAGCTTTTTTAGAGGTTTTAACCCTCCCTTTAGGAGGTGCCTTTGGTAAGTGCTTAAGAGGATTTAAACCTTCCTCTCGGAGGTGCCTTTGATAAGGTCTTTTCTAGAGGTTTTAACCCTCCCTCTAGGTGGTGCCTTTGGTAAGGGCTTAAGAGGATTTAATCCTTCCTCTCAGATGTGGCTTTGATAAAGGCTTTTCTAGAGGTTTTAACCGTCCCTCTAGGAGCAGCCTTTTGGTAAAGGCCAAAAATAGTTTTTCTCATTGTGGAACATGAATCTCAAATAAAAAACTAAATGGTCATGATTCAAGAACCAATAGTCTTTAAACTGAGAATAGGCTCTCCGTTCATATTTTTTGTCAGTAAACTTTTCACTGCTTTAAAAGCTTTTCTTGAGAAAATATGAACAGGCTTTTTCTTGTCGATAGTTTCAGAAATCTCTGAAGATGTTATGTCAAAACATGAGTAGTCAAAATCCATTTTGAGCCTCACTATACCAGAAAAGTCATTTCGTAGCGTTGAAAAACGCTACCAAAATTTTTAGTAGTGTTTCGGTAAACGCTGCGACACGACATGCAACTAAAAGTCTGAAAGTTTTAGTTGCATTATAGTAAACTCTACCGAAAAAAAACATATTGTAGAGTTTTTGAAACCCTACATAAGTTTTTTTGCAGAATTTTATTTGTCCTACAACATATTTTTTGTTGCATTTTTTCTCTGAATATGTTTTTTGTGTAATTTACTTTTATTCTCGTAGCACTTTTAAAACGCTACTAAAACTTATTGATTGTTGTGGGCATATTTCAAACGATGTTGTTTACTGTTAGTAGCTTGTATCATTTCCGACAATCACTTATAAATAATAGTCATATTAAATCTAACAATCAATCAAATAATTATCATATTCATGCCAACAATCAATCACATAATTATCATTTTCAAACCACCATCAATAAAACATATAATCATCATACTCAAATAATTGAAAAAACACGTTAATAGCATAGTCAAGTATAATATTCATAACCATTTCGATAATAGTATTTCGACAAAATGAGCAAACGCGCATACCACAAAAGTTCACAAACAAGTTTACAGTACTAGTATGAAAAAAAATATTATAATATATATAACAATTCATTGCTTAATTACCGACAATTCTTTGTTACAGCTATTCTTCATTTCAGAAACTTCTCTTCGAAAGTCCAATGCATGCGCAAGTGAAAACACAACATATAGTCAAACAGTTATGTTAATTTGTAGGACTTCAAATCTGATAGTCAAACAATTATATTAAATTTAACAAAACTTAGTTAATTTTTATTAACTTGGTTAACTTAGTTAACTTATTATTATTATTATCATTATAATTATTAAAACTCAGAAAACTTAATTATATTATTATTATTATTAACTTAGTTAATATTTATAAACTTAGTTAATTTTTATAAACTGGGTTAATTCATCATCATCGTCATTATTTATAATAAAAAATTAAATTAGTTATATTATTATTATTTATAAAAATTAGTTAACTTAAACTTAGTTAATTGTTAACTCCTCTTTTTGGAGCGACCTACAACTCTGCGACCTAACCCTCAGTGACCTAGCGACCTAGCGACCTAAAGGTACCAGCTACCTAGCGACCTAACACATTCAGCGACCTAACGACCTAAAGCACTCAGCGACCTAACGACCTAAAGCACTCAACGACCTAACTGTCAACATGGGGCAACAATAACCCACAATAGAAAGGCAACACGACCTACGACCTACCTTAGGTCGTTCACGACTTACAACTTTAAGCCGAAATAACTCCTTATGCCGCTTTTCCCTAGGTCGCTCATGACCTACCGCTGTTAAGTCACAAACCATGCCCACTAGGTCGCCAACGACCTACAACCTTCCTTAACCTTAACCCGTCCACGACCTATGACTTGTCAATATGATCAAATGGTCAAGTGCAACTGTTAAGTCGAAGCCCGTGCTCCTAAGGTCGCTCACGACCTACGACCCACTCTTAGGTCGCTCGCGACCTACGACCTAACTCCAGAAACTCCTTATAAATACTGCACCAATTCCAACTTGAAGAAGACTTTTGGGGATCATTTCTGAAGCGCCTATACTCTGCTGTTCTCTCGACTCATCCAACACTTCAAGCACTTCAAACACCGAAGACGCTCCAACTAACTTCAAAGGGAGATCGAACACATCTGACATGGATTCAAAGAGTTCTCTTACATCGAAGTTCTAGCTACTCGTCTCAAAGTGTATTGTAAAGAGTTATAATCAAATCATTAATAAAGAAGATAAAGTGGACGTAGGCTTAATTTCGAGCCGAACCACTATAAAACTGTTGTCTCCTTACTTTACTGCTACTTTCTGCTTATTTTCTGTTCCCGTACCAACGGGTGGTGCTTTCACATTACTTATACTCACACCAGGGTGTTAGCGTTCAATTTTCAGCGTTAACATTTTTGTGCTTTCATTGAGAGTTGAACTTAGGACCATTTTAACCATTGCTTCGCAACAGTTTGCTGAAAGAATCTCTCTAAAGACCAGAAGTCTATCTGAAATCATGGCTCCTGGAAGAAAGAGTAGATCTACCAGATCCGGAAATGCTCATGAGGGGACCTCCGCTTCCCCAACAGCAAACCAGGCAACTCCTACTATGGGAGTCACAAGAGCTGAATTAGATGATGTAGTGTCGGGATTATACCAACAAATTGAAGCTCAAAACGCCTTGATGATGGACAGATTAAACGCTCTACTTGGGGCAAATCAACGACCAGAAAATAATGAAACAACCTTTGCCGAAGATGCTCATAATTCCTAAGAGAAGAGTATTCCTCAAAGAACAAATGGCACCGCCAAAGCGCCACCTTTCCAAGCTGAAGGTTCAAGGCCGCAGCTAACTTTTCGCGAACATTTGCCCAGGCAAACTTCCGAAAGAATAGCTGACGTCTCTCCGGCGATGCCTTTGAACAATGAGGAATACATATCAGGGATGGTTCGTCGAATCATGAAAGAGAGCATGCAGAGGGAAGAAAATGAGAGCGACTGGGGATTTGCTCCAAGTAAAACTCCGTTTACTGAAAGGATCCTAAAAGCAGAATTTCCAAGGAAATTTGTACCTCCTACTATCCCGGCCTATAGGGGAACAAGTGACCCTAATCATTTCCTATATAAGTATGACTGGAATATGACCGGTGCAAGTGCATCAGATGAGATTAAATGCCGGTACTTTCCAGTGTACTTGGAAGGGGGGGCTCTACTTTGGTTCACAAAGCTACCAGTTCGGTCCGTAGATCAATTCTCCGACTTTACTCGAAAATTCAAGGATCAGTTCAGGTTGTATGCTTCAAAAGCTAAGGATATAATGTCACTGTCTAGCCTTGAACAAGTTCCCGGGGAATCTATTAAATCTTTCTTGAACCGCTTTAACCTAGCACTGGCCGAAGTAGATAATGCGGAACCCCGTATGATCCTGACTTACTTGATGCG
Organism: Allium fistulosum; assembly: GCA_030737815.1. Classification (NCBI taxonomy): domain Eukaryota; kingdom Viridiplantae; phylum Streptophyta; class Magnoliopsida; order Asparagales; family Amaryllidaceae; genus Allium; species Allium fistulosum. Next base: position 713,940,694 of record CM060905.1, read on the forward strand.
AGCCATCGATAAATCAAGTGAATTCGGAAGATGGTTAAAAATGAAGGAACCAAATTCACTTGAGAAGTTTTATAAAAAGGCCGATGAATTCATGCACCTAGAAAGCCTTTCTACGCCAGCGAAAGTGGTTGTTGCCGAAGTCAAGAATAATGATGTTGCGTCTAACAAAAGAGAATCTGGAAACCAGAAAAGGGAAAATGACGGAGGAAAGAAACAGGGGAATGAGAAGAAACCTCGCCACCTAAATCCTTTGGATTTTACTCCCTTAACTGATACACCGGAAAATATCTTCTTCGCAACGAAGGATGTGCTCAAGTATCCCAAACCACCTAAGATGGGGAGAGGTGCAATCCATAATGGGAGATTCTGTCGATTTCACAACCAACCTGGCCATGACACTAACCAATGTCGCCAATTAAAGAATGTGATTGAAGAGTTGCTGAAACAGAATAAACTGCAGCAATATGTGAAGAAAAACAAAGTCGACCCAACCTCATCCACTCAGGGGCAACAACTTCTTACTCATCAATCTGGTCCTGAAGACAAGGCTGCAGCGCAGGAATCTGAGAGGCTTGTCATTAATGTTGTCACAGGGGGTCCCCACCCAGCAAGCAGAAGTTAATCAAAGTGCTGCTAATTACCCACAAAGCTGCAACTGAGCACCTTTCATTCTGTCTGGGATATGGATCCAAAACTATGAATCTAGTGGAAATGTAAATTCAATCTCAAGATTCTGGAACAACAATCACTTGCATCCAATTTTTACTTAACAGCATTGCTTAAATTTGTAAAAATGATGATGGATGTATAACTCTTGTATTGTAAACCACTGAGAAATCAGTGTGAATCAATAATAAAGAACTATAAATCTTGTGTTCTCTAATACTATAAGATGCCTGTATCATTTCGATATGCAAATATATTAAAAATATTGCTAAAATGTCGATTTAATATTGCAGGCTATCAAAGCAAAGCTTACCTATTCAACACATCATGAAGCCAAGCGATTCCCATGAATCACTCAACAAACCAATGTCAAGCCACAAAAGTTCCAAAATTAAACTCCTACAAAAGAAGTGATATTCAAACAGTAAGTGATTCCACCAAAGCGGGCACCTTCTTGACGAGAAGGTTCCAGACCCTTGCTAACCAATCGTGATCGTTTGTGCAAACGAACATCCGGTAAAGTAGCTTGCGTCTGCCCCGTGGATTCACTCAATGATAAAGTACACTTCTCTGGCAAAAAGCAAACAACTTGCAAAAGAATGGGACATGTATTTGAAGTGATAACGAGGAATCACTAGGAAGCAGATGGTGGAAGGACACAGGCAACAATGCTACTCCTCAGAGTTCACGTGCTACTCTTCGGAGTCCAAATGCTACTCCCCAGAGTCCTCGTGCTACTCTTCGGAGTCCAAATGCTACTCCTTCGAGTTCAGGTGCTACTCTCCAGAGTCCTCGTGCTACTCTTCGGAGTCCAAATGCTACTCCTCCGAGTTCACGTGCTACTCTCCAGAGTCCCCGTGCTACTCTTTGGAGTCCAAATGCTACTCCTCCAAGTTCACGTGCTACTCTCCAGAGTCCTCGTGCTACTCTTCGGAGTCCAACTGCTACTCTTCGGAGTCCAAATACTACACCTCCGAGTTCACGTGCTACTCTTCGAAGTCCAAATGCTACTCCCCAGAGTCCTCGTGCTACTCTTCGAGTCCAAATGCTACTCCTCCGAGTTCACGTGCTACTCTCCAGAGTCCTCGTGCTACTCTTCGGAGTCCAAATGCTTCTCTTCGGAGACCAAAATGCTTCTCTTCGGAGACCAAAATGCTTCTCTTCGGAGACCAAAAAGACCTCTTCGGGGGCACATTTCACCGGAGTTGAAGTGCAAAAATCTCTCTTCGGAGGCCCACTTCACCAGAGCTGAAATGCCAAACAAAAGCCCTCTTCGGAGGCATACTTCACCAAGCTTGAAGTACCAAACCAAAGCCCTCTAACGAGGCACAAGCCCTCTCCCGAGGCACAACACAAAAAAAAGTCCTTCCCAAAGGCATATCAAACAAGCCCTCTTCAGAGGCACACTTTTACTCTCAACAGTGAAGTGTTAAACAAAGCCCTCTAACGAGGCATGTCCAATAGGTCAAAACATTCTTCAGAATCCCGCTTCAAATACAAAGCGATCATCCCCGAAAGTTGAAGTGTTCTTTAGAAAGAAAGAGAAAGAAAAACTTCTCCAATACAAAGCGTACTCTATTAAAAGCAGAATAATATTTCCTCAAAACGGAAGAATTATTCTCTAAAATAAGAGTACAAGTTTTTTCAAAATATTGCAGTAAGTTGTGGCACGGGGGCATAATATAGCTAAATTAATAAAAACAACGCTCGAACATCATACCATGAGCTCACTGCAGTATCATATAAAGTAAATAAAGAAACTTGTGCAAAAAACAAGGAATAAATGCATTCACACATATACTGACAAGAAATTGTACAAGTAAAAAGAACCATTTTATTCCATACTATGAAATTTTTGTACATATGCAGGTTTCAACAAGCGGAGGTCGGTATCCGCACAATTTCCGGTCAATACATGCAAAAAGCAAAAAGCAAAACAACAAGCATGAAGTCAGTTCATCACTCCTTCTTCCCGCCACCTTTGGAGCTCTTGCCCGGCTTAATGATTAATTTCTGAATCCGGCGTGGACGGGTCGGGGAAGAAGGAGAAGAAGGTGTAGCCGGATCTTCTTCTACTTTTTCTTCACCAGCAGAAGCGCTTTTCTTCTTCTTCGTAATCGCGCGCTTCCCCTTCTTCCTTGAAGAAGACTCGCTGCCCGGAGTAATTAGCTCAGATAGCTTCGTGTCATCATCATGAGTTTGCTCCGGAGTCTTTTCACCTTCTCCAAGCTCCTCAGCCTTTTGCTCTTGCGAAGCAGGTGGATCATCCAAGCCTCGAAGGGCTTCTATTTGCTCTTCCTACGACCCTGGCTGAGAAGCAGGAGTGATTTAAAGGGATGGAGGAGGAACAGCTGGAAGAGGAGAAGTTTGTGCAGCATTCAGTGTTTCCGCTACAGAAGAAAAGAAGTTAAAATCAATATTGTCTGAAAAAAGAGAAGATATTGGCTCATCAGGACTTAAGTAATAAACGAGAAAATCATCGAGCTCAGTTGAATCGAATAAGTAGTCTACTCGACTTGGATCAACATCGAAATTACCTAGAGAAGTCGGTTTAATCACTTCAATTTCAAAGTTTTCGGCTTCAGTGTCATCTTGGGTCTTCTCCTCGGTTTGAACAGTGAGGGCTCGGTAATTGCTGTTTTAACTTCGGCTTTTGCAAGAGGTGAAGAATAAGAACTAGAGTCGATGGTGTCAGGGTTGACCGAAGCCGGAGGACGAGCGGGGTCAGTTAAAGGCGCTTTCTCTAAACGCTGTCCTCCTGCTGCTTCGGCTCGCTCCCTAGCAAGCTGCTCTTTTCCCCTGGCAAGGGCAGTACGTGCCTCATCATCCAGATAGGTCACCTCAAGATACGCTTCTGCATAGCCAGCACCTCCGAACATGTCAATTACCGCTTCCCATACTTCGGCCAAAGTGATTTCGTATGTCGGTCCCAAAAATGAGAGGCTCCCGCGCCCCAAGATGCTATGGATGTAAAAATCGAACAAAGTAGAGCTGATATTAGCTTTAGTTGACTCATGAGATTCTTCGGCTGCAACTTGGCCGGCAACTACCTCATCACGCTCTTTTTCAACTTTAGAAAGTCGAGCTTTTAACGCTGCAATCTCCATGTCTTGGGAGTTAACTCTTTCCCGCAGCTAAGCGGTATCTTTGCGGTATTTTTCAACTACATGGCGCTCTGCCTCAAGTTTCGTCTCAACATCTCTTTGAGCAGCATGTGCATCTCGCACTTGTTTTTGAAAGACCTCTTCTTTTTTAGAATGCAAAGTGGAAGAAGTGGCAAGATCTTCCTAGAGTTTCTTAACTTCAGACTCAAGTCTCGCGTTATCATCAGCAATGCTTGCCATTTCTGCATCATGTTGCTTACAAATTTTATCCCACTCCGACTTGTCATTCTCCATAGTTAACATGGCTTCGAGATTCATACGATAAACCCTTTGAAGCTCGTCAACAAGCTTTTTCCATCCAGACATTCTCTCGATGTCAAGCTTAACGGCATCAAGGTTCCTTAGCATAGCCTGCTTATCAATAGGAACCAAATCCAAGTCGAAGCGCACTCCTCTTAAGAACCAATTTAGGAATCGGCTTTGGAGTGTAGGCAGAGCATCCCTGACTTGATACTGAGGCATGTTGATAATTGTCTGAATGTCGGTTTTCTCAAGAGCAGGAGAACCAGAGGGGATGTCAAGAGGGATAGAAGCAGCAGTCTTTTCAGAAATTGCAGATGCGTCACTAAGTTTGGCCCGTTTGTTCGGATCTTCGGCAACCTGACATTTCCCTTTAACATCATAAGACTTTCTCTTGTGGGAGCCATCATCCCTTCTTCTTTGCCACTCCTCGTAATTTTGTCTTTCACGAGCTTTACGAGCAGCTCTTTCTTCATCAGTTTCCCTCGGGGCAGGGAGATAGCGCCTATAATCATAAGTGTCACGGCTTCCATGGTGCTGGAAATTTTCATAGTACGATCCACTTCGCCCCTTCGGAGAATCTGAAAGTGAAAAAAAGACAAGTCTTAAAAATTTTCAGAGTAAAGAAGTTAAGTGCGTATAAGTGCCAAAACATTCTAAGTGTGTGTGGCGTGTAAACTATGCGCGTCAAGCTACAAACCACTCTTCGGCTTGGGGGTAATGACAAGTTTTGCAGCTGGCGTTAACTCTTGGGTTGACGGAGTTTGTTGCAAGGCGGATGTCGCCTCAACTGCTGGAGAAACAACTTTAGTAGTAACTGAGTCGTCCTTAAAAAGCTCCTGTGAAGTTATCATCAGGTCACTCAGTTCACCATAAATATCGTCACCAGCGGAACTTTCTTTTTCAACTCCTTCTTCAATCACCGGCAAAGGTATAATCATGCCAGATGACCCCATGACATCAATGGAAGTGGAACACTTCACCAACGAAGCTCCTGCAGCAGTTTCCTTCGATGCTACTTCTTCGGTAGAAACTGGGGCAGTTGATATTTCAGTCTCGGAACTAGAAACTTCGTGAATCTGAGTAGAACGAGAGGGGTGTAAAAGTCCGAACTGGTGTAAAAACTCGTCTTTCAGCAAAAATTTAGTGCTTCTCTCTTCAACAGCCATAGCACTTAAAGTTTCGAAGGTATGATTGTGGCTGGGATCCCTAAGCGGAGGAGGAAGTGCTACAGAAGTAAAGAATGAAGTTCAGTACTTGACAATTCAAGTTTCAAGAAATTCAGAAAAAAATGAAATGAGTAGGAATAAGCAATCTTACTTCCGATCCTCCAGACAGCATAGAACTCTAGGGGGCAGCGAACGAAGAAGAATTGACTTAAGAATCCGTGTGCACTCTCAGGCAAATCTAGAATCAGTTTCCAGTTCCGCGCGCCCCTCACAAGTATAATAGAAGGATGGTCTTTATTCTTTGCGAATGTGCACAAATAGAAAATCTCTTCAAAGCTTGGAAGACGATCGAGCGTCCTCCTAAACAGCACACACAACCCCATCAAGATGGCATAACCATTGGGGTGTAGCTGGAATGGAGAGATAGTCAATCGAAGAAGAAGCTGTCGAAGAAAATCATTAAAGGGAGGAATAGCCCACTTAAGCACATCTGACGATTAACTGCGACAAAACCAAGAGTTGGTCTGTTAGCAGTATCATTTACTCCGAGAAACAAAGCGTCTGCTTTGGAAATACCGAACTGGATACACAATTGACTGAAAGCTTTGTGGCTCAAGGTGGTCGAAGTTCTTTCCGGAGGATCAATCAATGGGTTAGCAATCGGAAAAGCCTCCCCAGGATCAATCAATTAGTTGACGTGTGTCGATTATAGAGTTTCAAGCCTTGTTATTTTAAGTCCAAGTACAGTGTTGATGCAAACAAATCAGCTTTAGTTAATTACTTTAGTTTTGTTTTAATACTTCACTTGAATTTGTTGATTCAAAGCATTTCATTCACAAAGTTCATTTAAGTTGATTATTCTTTATCGACTTATCTGTCATTCGATGTGGGCAGTCAATGGCAGTATATTCGCCCTAGTTTTCTGCAAATGCTGTGTTTGATAGGTTGTTAGATTAAAAGATTAGTATAATCTATAACAAAGTTCAAACAGTTCAAGTCCAAGCAGTTCAATCAAGTTCTACCCAAATTTTACAAGTCTTAGGTCGTCCAACGACCTAGCATAGGTCGAAGCTTCCTTAGGTCGCACTGTGCAAGTCAAAAGGTTCAAGGCAATGCAAATTTGTCTAAGTCCTAGCTCGGCCGCGACCTAAAGCCTATGCCGCAAAAAGTTAGGTCGTGCAATTCATGTCCAAGTTGTTAAGTCATAGGTCGTTCGAATCTCAACGCGACCTAAAAGTTAGGTCGTTAATTTGTTAAGTCGTTCTGATTGGAATTCATATGCAAATTTAACCAAGTCCTAGGTCGTTGGAATCCTAGCGCGACCTAAAAGTTAAGTCGCAGATTCGAAAGACCCTTAGGTCGCGAGAATTCTTAGGTCCGCCAGGCTTCTTAGGTCGCGAAGGCTGCTAAGTCGCTCAGATTCACTAAATCGCTGACTTCCTCTCCACGCAATAGCTCACCATCTCGTTAAAACTGTGACCTGATAACCCGTTATCACTCACGATGAAACCCATCATCCTCATCGTGAAATTCATCGTTCCTGCATACCACTGAATCATCCAAAAATCAATTCAAAGCATCTCTGATCCATCATAGATTCAACTCATTGCTGTGCTTTTGTGAATCACAACTAATGGCGATCAAAATCGACCACAACGTGACTCAAAAAATGAAGCACGACGTACAAAATTGGTCTGGGGTTCGGAGATGGAAATTCGTGGTTCGATGGTGATCGTGGGATGGATAGAGATCGAGTGTACTTACGTAATATGATAGCAGGGATGAATCGTTGAATGATTAACACAAATTCGACTTTGAAATCACAAAGTTCTGTTAATGGCAAAGCGGGAAATCGAAGCAGTTAAGTGAGGAAGAAGCAGCGACATAACAAATTTATATAGGGCGAAAAGGAGAAGGCGAATAGGCACGCGAGTTAGCATATGTTTTAGGTCGCTCACGACCTAGCAGAGTTAGATCGAAGCACACGACCTATGACATAGGCCTGTACTTCGAGGGGCAAATGTTAACTCCTCTTTTTGGAGCGACCTACAACTCTGCGACCTAACCCTCACCGACCTAGCGACCTAAAGGTACCAGCTACCTAGCGACCTAACACATTCAGCGACCTAACGACCTAAAGCACTCGGCGACCTAACGACCTAAAGCTCTCAGCGACCTAACTGTCAACATGGGGCAACAATAACCCACAACAGAAAGGCAACACGACCTACCTTAGGTCGTTCACGACTTACAACTTCAAGCCGAGATAACTCCTTATGCCGCTTTTCCCTAGGTCGCTCACGACCTACCACTGTTAAGTCACAAACCATGCCCACTAGGTCGCCAACGACCCACAACCTTCCGTAACCTTAACCCGTCCACGACCTATGACTTGTCAATATGATCAAATGGTCAAGTGCAACTGTTAAGTCGAAGCCCGTGCTCCTAAGGTCGCTCACGACCTACGACCCACTCTTAGGTCGCTCGCGACCTACGACCTAACTCCAGAAACTCCCTATAAATACTGCACCAACTCCAACTTGAAGAGGACTTTTGGGGATCATTTCTGAAGCGCCTATACTCTGCTGTTCTCTCGACTCATCCAACACTTCAAGCACTTCAAACACCGAAGACGCTCCAACTAACTTCAAAGGGAGATCGAACACATCCGACATGGATTCAAAGAGTTCTCTTACATCGAAGTTCTAGCTACTCGTCTCAAAGTTTGTTGTAATCAAAGTGTATTGTAAAGTGTTGTAATCGAATCTTTAATAAAGAAGATAAAGTGGACGTAGGCTTAATTTCGAGCCAAACCACTATAAAACTGCTGTCTCCTTACTTTACTGCTACTTTCTGCTTATTTTATGTTCCTGTACCAACGGGTGGTGCTTTCACATTACTAATACTCACACCAGGGTGTTAGCGTTCAGTTTTCAGCGTTAACATTAATTTTATAAAACTTGTTTAATTTTAACTAAACATAGTTAATTTTTTTAACTTGGTTAACTTAGTTAATTTATTATTTTTATTATTGTTATTATTATTATTAAAACTTGGTTAACTTATTATTATTATTATAAATTTAGTTAATTTTTATAAACTAATTAATTCATCATCATCATTATTTATCAAACTTTATTAAATTAGTTATATTATTATTATTTATAAAATTTAGTTAACATAAACTTAGTTAATTTTATAAAACTTTTTTAATTTTAACAAAACTTAGTTAATTTTATTACCTTGGTTAGCTTAGTTAATTTATTATTAGTATTATTATTAAAGCTCGGTTAACTTAATTATACTATTATTATTATTATTAAACTTGCTTAATTCATCATCATCATCATTATTATTTATAAAAACTTTGTAAAATTAGTTATATTATTATCATTTATAAAATTTAGTTAATTTAAATCTTAGTTAATTTTAGAAAACTTGTTTAATTTTAACAAAACATACTTATTTTTTTTTTACTTGGTTAACTTAGTTAATTTATTATTGTTGTTATTGTTATTGTTATTGTTATAAATTAGGTTTATATCTATAAACTTAGTTAATTCATCATCATCATCATTATTTATCAAACATTGTTAAATAAGTTATATTATTGTTTACAAAATTTAGTTAACTTAAACTTCGTTAATTTTTTAAAACTTGTTTAATTTTAACAAAACTTAATTAATTTTATTAACTTGGTTAACTTAGTTAATTTATTATTAGTAGTATTATCAAAGCTCGGTTAACTTAATTATATTATTATTATTATTATAAACTTAGTTAATTCATCATCATCATTATTATTATTTATAAAACTTTGTTAAATTAGTTATACTATCATCATTTATAAAATTTAGTTAACTTAAACTTAGTGAATTTTATAAAACTTGTTTAATTTTAACAAAACTTACTTAACTTTTATTAACTTAGTTAACTAAGTTAATTATTATTATTATTTATAAAACTTAGTTAACTTAGTTATATTATTATTATTATTATTATAAACTTAGTTAACTTATCATCATCATTATTATTATTATTATTATTATAAACATAACCATATATTAAATGAAAAATTAATACAGTCAGAAAAACATATTTAAGATTAATACGAGGAGAAATACCTTGTAGACATTGTACTTAAGCGAGACTTTAGGGAATATGGAAAAGAATAGATGTCCAAAGTCCTTGCTTCATCTTGACAACTTCTATTGTACATGAAAGCAATAGAATTGCAAATGTAATTATGTAGAAATGTGCAATTCTGCCAAGTAACACACTAAAAGGTACAAATATCCATAAAGTGAAAAATAGAGATAAAGGAATTTGCTCTCGTATTCTCTGTCACTATGTTATAACAGAAATTATAAAAAAATTCATCCTCACTAACCATCATAATTCAAATTAACCAAGAGAGACCTCATAAAATTAAGTATAGCTAGCTAGTTGTACAATAAGTGTAGAGTAATGTTACTAGAAAGAAAGAACAAAACACTTGAACAAAAAAATTAGTTATCTATTATTAGAAAAATCAAAAACGTCAGCTGATCTAGGTTCGCTTCTCCCAGAAGTAAGAGATGATATAGGGTTTGAGGTATTACAATATTGTCGGCAAACTTATGCAGATGTTCTATTTCGCATCCTTTCTCTTCTAGTAATGTATGTCAGTTGTTGCATCATGTGCTCTTCAATGTTGAATCCAAATTCTGATATGCATATCTAAAACCAATGTTTAAACACATTTTTAACCAAATAATGGTCGATGTAAAAACATTTTAGTTCAAATACTAGCGAGTCCATAAATTAAAACTCAGTGATACTTAGAATCCAGTAATGTAAAAGCTTACGGTTAGACTGATATCAGAAGGGATACCCTGGCAATAGTTTTATCTCATGGTACATAAAAAATGAAAATGTTAAAGTGTTTATAACATCGATTTATTAACACTACTACTATATCTCATGGTACATAAATTATTGCCAAAGACATAATTTATCTCATGGTACATAATTTATTCATGTAATAATAATGCACTCAAAGAAGAAACCGCTATTGATAATATTATTATTATAACTTTAGCCACCAATATATTAGTATGAATCATTTATTGACCACCATTTATTTCCATACATTCCTACGCAACCAAATCATATATTGGTATATAATAGAAAATGTAGAATTGCCTTTCTTTAAAGTAATAACAAACAAGCATTGGCTACCATTCAATGCATGATTAACAATAGAGATAGTATTATGTAATTGATGGGCTGGCATGCATCTCAAAGGAAGTTAACTCATCATCGGTAATTATAAGAACTTGATTCATCATTATGTAATAAAAAAAATGTTTTATTAACCCAACTTTGATGCCATGAAAATTGCAGTATATGGCTTTTTTGCCACAGAGAGTGATAATTGTCTTTAGAAACATATAGGTAACTTCTACTATAAGCATATCAGTTAACATATTATTCATGGATGGTAGGTTTGATGAATATACATTTCTTACAGAATAGATTTTAGATTGGTTCTGCGCTCAACACTGGATTGTTACAAATGAAAGGATATGTACTAAAGCACCAAGGCAAATAATTTATTGTGGAGTAGGGCCTAAGAACCCGAGACCTTGCATCATATGTATTAATGATTAAGTTTCGATGAATGTTATCTCAATAAATAAGTGTGTCCACCACCATTCCATTCAACCAGGTTTAGATATTTACAACTATACACTATGATATAAATCCATCCTTGGTATATCCCAACTCATCTACAGAGCTAGCAATTATAAGCAAATGTGAACATACTCTAACTGAAGTTATACTATGTCAAAGAAGCAAAAGTTTTATTGACTAATTAGCAAAAAAGAAAAACAACTTACTTCATTATCTAGAAGTTGTAGGTTAAGTGAGTAAGGCTCGTCTATACTCTGATTTACCAAAATCCAAAGTCGAGCAACCCTAACTTGGACGGTCGACAAATTTGTTCCATACACCAAGTTGGACAACGATTGAATAGTTTGGTTCATTGTGCCTACAATAATCAGACAGCAATGAGTTTCATAATGCATAATAAACTGCAACATATTACTTAATTGAATAATAGAGAAACTAGAGGATACAACAATGTTGTTTGCTGTTTGTTATTTACTTGTGGGTGAAAAAAGGGTCTTGTTTACAATTTAGATTATCTGTTAGCCTTGTTTTGCAGCAAACAAAAGGTATAATAATATGTCAGGTAGAAGGAAAAGGGATGAAATAGTGGAGGTAGTTGTTAAAACTACACTGTCGCTGCTGCCACCAAGTACCATTACACAACATATTCAACCCATTACTTTTTCGAATGGTGTTCAAACTGATGGTCAAAATGCTTCGTGCGTGATGGTGGCATGCACTTTGTGCGTGAATTATTTTTCTATAAATTATATATTTCTAACACATTCAAGATGAATGATTTATTTAAATATTTAGCCATATTTTTGTGATAAAATGATGTGTAATTAGTTTGATTTTTTCTATCTTGCAACATTTAATTTTTTGGAGAAAATATTTCGAAAAATGGTAATAGCGAATATATTTCAACATCTCAGTTTTGTAGAAGATCATTTAAAGTCTAAATAATAACAATTTACAAACCAAATATCTCTTTATAGAAGTGAACACTCATATGCCTATAAGCTATACCCATTATCGCCCTTCTCCCATATACAAGCCAGGAATTCAAGCATATAAATAAAATCAAGTTTGTAATGAAGTTCAGCAACCTAAGGAAAAACGTACGAAATGAATCACAACAAAAAGTTAAATGCAATGTTGATTTTGCAATAACCAGATAATCAAACTGTAAAGACCAAAACAAATAATAAGCTCTCAATCTACTACAGAACTTAGTTATGCACTAACCTCATGTACGCAAGCTCCCATAACTCCCATTCTTTATTTACTGAATTGATTAAAATTTTAATATATACAAGTATAAATTTTATTTTTAAATATATGTATATGGTTATTGAATACATTCTCTCACATAATTGTTCACTTTCACCTACCAGATCTATCATAGGCACCTACTTTTAAATACAACATATTAATTACGTTATATATATGCATTTGTTTCCTTTTTATTGTTCTTAATATACATATGTAAAAGTAGATTGTTTGTTTGTTTGGATACATACACATATAGCAACGGATTTCTTCACTCAAAACTTGTTCCACTAAACCGTTACTGTTTCACTAAACTTCTGTAAAAATATTAATGATGAGCAACATAATTTGATAGAGAAAATAAATACCTGTAATGGATCCAACAATGATAAAGCACTTAGAAGGATAATCAGACTCCATCAAGCTATAAAGAAGCGAGCGAGTGAGCAACAAGTGACCAAGATGGTTAACCCTAACGCTCATCTCAAACCCACTTGCAAGTCAAATAAAAGGCATCTTAGTCAAATGCTTCTTGGGAGGTAGCCAATCTTTATACATTCACAAATGACAGCTAATGTGTAGCATCCATTTTTCTAGCAGCATGATATACAACGCATTCAGATAGCTAATGCATTTGCATGATATAAAATTCATTAGTATCTCTATTGATAAAAAAATATGTCACGCTGTAGCTTAGTAGGACCCGCAAATCCAATGCATAAAAACCGAACTGGTTGTCTTGTACATGAAGCCAGCTATTGGTCACCATCCATATCAGGTTGCCAAGTTACAATTACAGGAAATAAGAACACATCGTTCGGAGACTATAAACAAATACTATACCTATACATGCTTTGATGTATGGATAGTAAGATAGGTTCTAGTTCATGATGCTAAGTGCACCAAACTATAATGCACTCTGGTTTCGAAGCCACAAAAGGGATCCACGTTCATCCTACAGCGCTTATTCCATCCATCCCAGGTAGTATGAACTCTGCCAATATATAAAACTTTGTCACTGATACAACAAAACCATTCATTCCCGTTGTGCCCCACCAAAGCTTTGACCGGGAAACTAAAAATGTAACTAATACTATCCCAACCAACCCAAGATAGATATCTGAATACGATATATAATTCAGCGAAACTTACTTTTTTGTGTGCATCAAATGGTAAAAGAAAGGTGAGAATCAGTTGCCTGAAAGATATGAAAGCAAGCTCAAGTCTTCAAGCCAAACAGTAGGAAGAACTGCAAGAGCTATTGTCACTGCAAATTTTTATATAAAGCAATTATTATTCTAATGGCATATTACATATGAAATCGATTTCAAAATGCGTATTTATCATATTTCAACTGCCTGAATGGATTTTGATCAATATCTTTATTCAACAAAGATCACTATCTGTAGACACAAATTTTGAAGTGGTTTGAAACAGTTCTTTATTTGAATTTTTCTATGGTTAATATAGAGGAGGAAAATTTCCATGTGCTGGTTATTTTATGACTGCCCCGCTACCTACAATTTAGCAACCACTAATTCATTTGTACTCAAACTTAAAACTTGGAACAAACGAAGTTAACCAATTTGAATGGAAGTTTTAACCTTCATATTTAAAGTTAAATTAAAATCATATTGTTCTAGGCATAGGAGATAACAAAGATCCTAATAAGCATCATAAGATGGATGACATAAATGAAATCAGGATTGTCTTTTAAACTCATTTACTTTGTCACTACAGTGATTAAAATGTGTACCTTTCACCTTATAAGAAACCTCTTCCTCCCTGAACAATATAAGTACACTACACACATACCCTTGATAACTAATAAGAATATATTTATGCCCACAACTTTTTGATGAGATATCAACTGTATTTGTCAAAAAATCATGATACTATGTTTAACCAATACAATGATGGCAGTGGTTACAAGCATATTGATTTCTTTTCATTACAAAATGGGTTTTTTACAAAGTAAGCTAATACCAATGACATTGTAGGACAAAGAGACACCAAATGATATTTGAACTTAAAATACTTGATCCACACATAAACCGTCAATGTGTGCTCAATGTATGCGGATATTCTAATATCACTTTACTGTCTTGTAACATGAAATAGCAACTAGACTAATGGAAACAAATATGATTAAATAGACAAATCATAATACATTACTAAAGTATTTAAAAAAAATTCAATCATATATGCTTCCATTATAGTAATGAAATAATATCTTTAGGAATGTGAAGCCCAACATCTTAAGGCATCTTGTTGATTTCCTGAACCATTTAGTAAGTAGTAGGGCACCATGTTTATATGCAAATTTTAATTAATAAAATAAATTAACTTTGTTGGACAGTTTGTTGTTTATAAACAAAACTCGGCAACTAATTATGTCCAAAGTTATAAAAAAATAAGTGAAATGGTTTTAAATATTACCTTTTTAAAAATATTTTCAAGTAAGTAATTGGAAAGGGATTTGATTTGTAAACAATTAATAAAATCAGGCCCAGTGACTACTTATGTGCTAGATTTTGTTTATTGCTTTGTTAGTTAAATAACCAACTATCAAATTTGACCATTTTAGTTTCTCAACTTGATGTAGAAACTAATTAGTCGTACACTTAGTACATAACTGACTGTGTAGGCTTGATTATCGTTTGTGTTGAGAATGTTGATTCGTGTAGTGTGGAGTGATTACCCCAATCTATCGAGCTTCTTTCTTGGCCGAAGGATAGCAAGTTGAAAGTTGGAGATGTGATAAGTCTATGAGATTTAGTTTCTGTGTGAGGTTGAGAAACGCTTTTGCGTTGTTGGTACGAAGAGACCGGGATCAGATTTATCTGAAAACCACTTCGGACCAACATTTATACGATGATTGTGCAGGTTGGTCGATGATATTGATATTTAGGATTTTCATAGTGAAGAACTTCTTGTTGATCATTTGGGGTTAAAATCCAAATATACATATAGTAGCAGTAGTCTCTTCGTTATGAAATATCCAATGCAAGGACTATTCGCTACTAATCCTAAGGGTTTCCCGATAGGATGTGGTAGGAAAGTGCCTTCGGTTTGGCTTGTTCCTGGACAACTTGTATGGACGAGTGTCTGACATTGCATTTCTAAGATTACGTACATTGGTTTTTACAAACGTATATCTGTTTGGTGGCGGAGTAGGAAACTTCTCTTAGCTTAACACCCTTCCTTGAGACTTATGAGCTCAAGGGTTGTATTTTTGTAGAAGGCAATTAGTAGTCAACGGAAATGGCAATGTGGCATTCAAAGATGATGTGATATGTGAAAGGTAATCGATACCTCTTTTGGCCTCACTCCCCGGGAAATGACTGAAACAGGGATAGAAGCGGCAAGGCAAAAATGGGCCGCTCCCATTAGGAGATGTCATCACTCTTCTAGATATATCTTTACACGCTATGACGTCGTGTATCTGATTATTGTTGTGTTTACTTGTGGCCACGGATTTTAGGTCGGTAACGACCGGAGTGATGACATATTCTATACTATCCAGGTATGGGTAGGCCGGTCTTGTGTTGGTTTAGGCATCCAGTATCTGGACCCTAGGTACATCCCTCTAGCGGTGTACCGAGTTTTTGGATAGGTAGTCCCTTCACCTAGTCATTTGTATGGTATCCAAAATCCAATATGTGCCTACCATTTTGTTTGTAAACCTATTACGCTGGAATTTAATAATGTAACAATTTCAGCTATTTAATTTATTATGTGTGCAATAGACAATATTATAATATAAGAGAACTTGATATGAAATGTTTTGGTTATCGTAAGGTAAAAACCTTGTCGGTATTTATTTGTGACTCGGTCTTACGAGATACCTTTTGTTTTGATAAAGGAAAAGTTTTTATAACTTTATAAATTCAGTTGAGGTGTTTTTTTCTCACGCTAGTTTACCAGACTAATCCGGGCGTTCTTCCCTTTCAATGCTTGGGTCAGACCGAGTATATTTACAGGTTCAGATTTGGTGCTTTTGGAGCTTCAACAGGCGAGCTAAAGATCTTTATGTCGTATATGCGTATATATTATTTTTCCGCTGCTTTGCATTTTTGTTGTTGTTGTAAATTATCAGCATTTGTGAGGATAGGTTATTATAACTATCCAAGCTGATGAGTATTTATTGTGTACTCTGATATTAACTTATGTATATTACAGTTTCTCTTTGTAAAGATTATTGATCTATATTATATGTTATTCCACTGCGATGTGAGATTCTGTATTGTTTTGGTTTATCTTCTCTCTTCTTCTTCTCTTCTCTTCTTCTTTCTTCTCTCTTTCTTCTCACCCTCTCTTTTCTTTCTCATGATCATCTACAATCGGTGCGCTCTAGGTCGGACACGCGTGGTTTGTTGTCGGATTCAAAGGGTGCCGAGTGTGGGTCGTCACAAACCATATCTTCTCCAAACTCAAGCAAGCAACAACTCAACATATCATATGCAAAGATTAAAATAATATAGACATAGATTGGTGAGTGCATATACTCACTTGAAGCTTCCTGCTTCTTCTCCATCTCTATAAATGCATGCACTCATAACCCAACATAACAACCCAAAATTCAAATCCCTTCTAGTTACGGATGTAAATCAAAAAGAAAGACCGCATACTCAAATTTGGCAATTTATAATAATTTATTTGTTTTATTATATAATTTAGAAGAAGAGGATTAAAGAAGAAGCAATATCAGGTTTATTTGGTTTTGAGCATAACTAATATATGTATAAACGAGAACGAATTATCCAAAATAAAAAAACTTTGTATTTTAGAAGTATCAGGAGAAGGAAGGATAAGTTTGGAGTTTGGGTTCTTGGGCTTGGGCTAGGCTTTAGGTTAGAAAAATAATTTTATTTTATTATTTAATTTCTTTTTATAAACTATTTTCTATTTAAAAAATAGTGAATATTAGGCTCAGGTCCCTAATAAGTTTCAAAATACACAAAAACCCCAGTAAAAAAAGGTATGTAAATTAGGTCCCTAGAATTAAGTTACTAAGTAATTGCATATAGTTATGCAATTATTCACTGAATAATTGCAGACATTTATGCAATTATGTCCAAAAGTTGCATAAATTTATGCAATTTTTTCGGTGAATAATTGGGGAAATTTCCGCAATTTTTTTGGTGAATAATTGCGGAAATTTCCGCAATTTTTTGGTGAATAATTGCGGAATTTTCCATAATTTTTCAATGAATAATTGTAGAAATGTCTGAAATTTTTTGATATTATTGCATAAATGTCTGCAATTATTCACTGAATAATTGCATAAGTGTATGCCATTATTCGGTAACTTAATTCTAGGGACCTAATTTACAAAATACTTTTTACTGGGGTTTTTATGTATTTTGAAACTTATTAGGGACCTATGCCAAACTGTCCCTAAAAAATATTACTCTAAAATTCCAAACAAAAATTAAATTCACAACATTCAATTATTTACTCATCACTGTAAAGTTTCTAGAATTTATTTTCCCATATTTTAACTTATTTAAATTTTAATATCCAACATTCTCATTTTAAATCCAATATTAAATACTACCAAATTAATTTATTTCAAAATTCTTAAAAATAATAATTACTCTCAAACTATTTAACTTCATCACTAATTACCTCATTTTAAATTTTCAATATTCTAAAATAAATTCGAATTATTTATATTTAAATTCCAAAAATCCATTTTAATTAATAAATTAATTATTATTAATTACCCTTAAATACTGGGTTATTATAGACACCCCATAGCAAAATTATGTCCTCTTGATTTCCATAGGAGGAATCTATAGCAAAGTTAATAGCTCCATATTTTAATAATAGTTTATTTTAATAAATTCATTATCGAATATTATTCCTCAAGATTTTCATTTTATACACAATTCAAAATCTATTAAAATTCAACTTTTATCAAATAAACTTCAAAATATTCTACAAAATCAAAAATTTTATCAACCAAAATCTTTTACCTAAATTTCAATTCATGATTTAATATAAATACTTTTCAACACATTTCTTAATTTCAATGCATCTTAAAACAAAATTCTTTACAATTATCATTTCATTCCAAAACCCACATTATTATATATTATTATATATGACATAAATACTTTAACCAAATTATAAAATTTCAATATTTCCAAAAGTAGGAATAACATTTATCACTGAATCCTTTGATAAATAATTTGAACATAAAATTTATTTCACACTATTATATTCATAAAATGAAATATAGTTCATATACAATTTTCCAAAATAATCAAATAACCACACTTCATATCACAAATATATCCACTATATACACTCATGCTACAAACAATTATATGTATAATAGCAAACGATACTCACAACTTCACATATCAAACAATTTCAAATTTATTTTATATATATAAATATACCGACAATGCCTTGCCATGAATTTCTAGTGGCTCACTTCACCAACTGGTTGTAGTGTTGATCGTGCGATCAATATTGCCTCACCACGACTTCATCTTTCTACTAATGCTCAATGGCTGCAATCATCATATAATACACACACACACAAGCGCAAATATAACTTCATTATCTCCAAAACCCTAAATATAATCATTTCCAAAATATCATTTCAAAACATTAGTTTTTAACACGGCTCAGAATATGTTGTCACTCTTTAATATATTGAATCACCTTTCAAACTTTACAAAAATTTCCAAAATTTTATGCTCATATTTCTCCTTTTAGTGTTTATGAATCCCTATCGAATATGTGTGCACCCGCACTGACCAGGAGTCTTATACCACCCAAAGGACAGGCTAACACAATCAATTATCAGTAACCAAAAAATATAAACAACAATAATCCATGCACTCATTAGGAAAAGGATAAACAAATTTCCCACTACGCACTCTGATTAATATCAAGTCAAAATGCAATAGTTTATATCAAGCCACCAAAGGTCAATCATTTTATATATAATACTGAATAAATAGTAGTACATACTCTCTGTGTGTGTGTGTGTATATATTATAAATACATCTCCATATGATTACCCTAATAATCATCGTATAATATATATGTATATATACACTCCTATTATCGAACTTGACCAAATATTGACTTAAGAAATTATTGAAAGGCTTCAGGATTTCATACCAATGAGAACCCCCGGGGAAGAGTATTGGTACAAAACATCTCTAGCTTTCACTTACTTCTGAGGGAACCAAAATTGAGTTAATCAGAAATTCATCGATTGGTTTTGGAGAATCCAGTAAGCGGGAAGAGTATATTTATATGAGATGACTCAAAACCATAATCACTTCAAAACCATATACGCGTCTATATTCTGGAAGCGGTTGTGAAGTGGAATGTTATGGAGTTGAACTCTCTATCCTATGGCAAAGTCCATGGGAAAGGTCAGTGTTAACATTTCGAACGATGCTATCATGAGGGGATGTTTGTCTTGAGGAGTATTCCAAGAGAGGGCAGCGTTAGCATTCATTGGACGACTTATGCGGGGAGCCTATATGGAGGTTCGAGATCTGTTTAAGATGCTTAAATCCATGTATTGATTCGTGATATGTTCGAGATGTAGTAATCTAGTTGGGGATTCATGTGTTGATCAAGTGATGAAGACTCATGTGAGAGATACCAAACGTAGCATCGACATCGGGAATGACTAAACCAGAGTAGGATGCACAATCTTGGGTTTAGCTAACCCATGAGGGTATATCAACTCCAGATCCAGAATATGCTTTCAATTATTGGGCATCGGGATTTGATTATACTTGGTGCCACACAGTTCACCATTGGGCCAATTGTGTTTACCTTAGAGTATATCGTATCTGGAGATATACGATGCTCAAAAGGAAGTTCCGATCCTTATCATGGAGATCCGCTTTAGTTTACTGGAGGCGTTTCCATGGAAAATAATCCATATATGAACGCGCCTTAGCGGTATTGATTGTATACCTATTACTGATATGGCGTTCACACAGAAACTATTTAATATGATTTATGTGCTACACACTAGACATTATCTATCATTTCATTTTATTAAACTTAGTTTGGCTTCTTTTGAGGGGAAAACTATTACGGGAATCCTTATGGTCTCAGTGGTTATTGTTACATGTTGCATGCTTCTTGATTTTTCTCACGCTGGTTTACCAGACTGATCTGGGTGTTATTTTATTATAATGCTCGGGTTAGCCTCGTATGTTTCCTGATTTAGCTACGGACGCTTTGGAGCTTATGGAGAAGAGCTGGAGGATTACCTTCCATAGTATTCTAATTCTGCCGAATTTATGTATTGTATACATTAGTATTATGAGGACAGGCAGTTATAACTATCCAAGCTAATGATAGTACTTAGCTTTTAGTAACTCTGATATTTCTATATTTAGAGTAACCCTTTGTACTATTCCTTTAATATTATATACTACCGTTCCGTTGTAAAATTCTGATGTTGTGTTCTTCTTTTCTTGTCCTATTATCATTTTCTTTTATATTACCCTAACTTTCTGTATTTCTGGCACTTGGGTACTCAACATACGAATACCATGAATGTATTAGTATTAACATTCGAGGGTTGAAAAGTTGGGTCGTTACATTTGGTATCAAAACTCAAGGTTGAGTGATCACCTTGGCTTTATTTGGGTATGACTTATTAGAGATAGGGTAAGTGACACCCTAGAATGAGTCGAGTGTATTATACATATGAGAGCGTATTTGTATTTTGAAAACTAGATTTTAAAAATTATTCTTTAGGACTATCTCTTTCTTAGAAATCCTTTCTTTGAGATAACTCTATCCTTTTGTTTCCTAAAGCTGTTCCGCTTGGATTAGATAATAAGAACGACAAATGCTAGAGCTTCTATTGCTGAGAGAGATGTTATAGAAGAAGTGGTGCAAGATCAACCATGGAAGGACTTTGCTTCGATATGGCATGAGTTTGAGATATTGGGTAGAAAGAGGTTCAACGGCACCGAGACTATCCTCGAAGTCCCGACTTGGATTAGTTTATGCAACATGGTATATAAGGAAATGATGGATCATATCCAAGGAGTATTCAAGGATATTATAAGCACACCTTTCCGGTTCGAGGGTACAGCTCCAAGGCCAACTTTATCTACGTTGATTGGAGGCAACAAGCGGAAGTTTTGGCAATTGAAGTATATGTCCCGCCTAGTTTGCTATCGGTGTGGGCAGAAGGGCCCACTTCGCTAAGAACTGTAAGAAGGGGTGTGACGACCGCCCATGACCCCTGCACTGAACCTAGAGATAGTGCGCTGTAAAGTGTGCCAAGCAACCATGGACGATTGCCAAGGTAAATTAAAACATTAGAGTCTATCGTATTACTCACAGCGCATGGACAAAATACAGTAGAACATATATATAGTGAAGCTTCACAGAATAGAATCTCATCAATCAAACTTCATAAAAGTTGAATACAACATCACAATAGTCAATACAATAAGCCTCACTACAACACTCAGAGAATACAAAGCAACGGAACATCCAGTACATATAGTAAGAAGATAATATGCAGCCCTTTCAGCTCGTCTTCGATATCAACACCGTGGAAAGCAAGAACAGCACCTGTCACCTGCTACCTAGTCTGCCCCGTCCCAAAATGGACGAACAGCCCAAGGCAATAAGAGTTAAAAACATAAAGCCTTGAGTCAGACAACAGTCTTAGTGAGCAGTAAATTAACTAACAACAGACCAAAAGAGCATAAAGGAAAAGGAATAGGAATACAACCCTCCCACTCCAACCTCTTTCTACAGTGATAGCCCCCAGACACACACTAAGCAGAAGCAAACATAGCAGAGCATACAATGTAAAGTAAAGAAATTATCACTCGAGTCAAGGGCGATGTTTTCCAAGCACAAACCCCCAAGGCCTAAACCAAGATCAGATAAGCACCCAGAAAACACTGCTCTTGAGACCGAATGACGATACAACCAAACATCCATGACTCTGGCTATCACTGTTATCATTGCTTCGATATCACCGTTAATTGAATGACCGGCGCATTCTTTCAGCCGTCCGTCAAGGGCTAATGGTAACCCCGGTTCTAGACATAACTCCCGCACGTCATCATGACCCGTGCCTAGGACTATCGAATCTGCCCAGAGTACTTGACTACCCAATCAGTAGCCTTCAGGGACTATCGAATCTGCCCAACGTACTCTTGCTTTGAGCATGCTAGAACCTTCAACAACGATGAGATCTCAGCCTTCTAGTCATCCTCCTCGACGACTATCTCCATACTAGCTCAAGCGCCTCTCGAGCATCCATTATCCTCAACTCGAACCATATCACCGAGTTACCAACATGCTTGGAATGATCCCGTCTGGATTAGACCAAGACTATCTCATATCATACTTCGCTTCATCACACCCTCGCAAAGTCTCATCTCAACATCATCATCAAATCTATGCATAAGAGCTTCATCATCCGCTACATACAGCTTTTCCAATTCAAGAGCCTTTCCCTTAGCTTTTGAATCATCTTCGGTCTAAATCAAATCATCTATCATCAAATCATAGCAATCAACCAAGTCAAACACTAATCCAAACAATCAAGCATTCAAATATGATCTAAGTAGACAATTATCACAATAATGGCAATTTCGTAATTTAAGAGTTGAAAGTCTAATAAGCATGAAAACATGAACAATATCTCTATAATCTTGATGAATGAACTTGCATAGGTTAACATGTAGTAAAATGGATGTAACATCATCATGAACAATGGATCTATATGGATCTACACTTAGGATGAAGAAAATGTATGGAAATCACTATTTTAACACCAAATCGAGCCAACAATCCGATATACTCCTTTGGATCCGTGTGAGAGATAATCACCACTCACCAAATCACCTAAACAACCCCAAATCAAAACGCTTCAGATCTGGACAGCGAAGGATCTAGCTTGATCTATCGCGAATCCGCTTCAAACGAAGAAATCTCACTTCAAAGGATGAAGATCTTCAATCCAAGCCCTTGAATCTTCAATTTGATCTTCAACTTGGATGGATGGAATCACTAGATTAGAGTGGAGAAAAGAAGTGAAGAAGTGTAGAAGTCGAGCTCTCAAAATGGCAGCACTTCGTCGCTTCGAAATCCGGACCCAAAAATGAAGCCAACCCCATTCTATTTATAGGCGAAAATACCTTAAGTCGTAACTCGGAATTAGGTCGTCTCCGACCTACGACCTAAGACTCCCACCGACCTAAGCCTTAGCCAACAACTCCGACCTAATAGACCAAGCCTACGACCTAACAGATGTGCGCTCCTTCGTCCTACGACCTAACACTTCTGCGCATCCAAGCACCCAGTGACCTACCACAGACCGCTTCTTCGCGACCTAACAACTATAGAAGTCCACGACCTAACTTAGGTCGTTTACGACCTAACTGCTACAACTCAGTTGGGTTACGACCTAATTCCTTAGGTCTTCTAACGACCTAACTCCTTAAGCTACCACGCGACCTAACATAAGTCGCGAACAACTGGGATGCGACCTAACGAACCTACGACCTAACACACACACGCGACCTATCACTTAGCCAGGATACGACCTAACTGACTACTAGCCTAGCGACCTAACTACACAGCTCACTAACTCCTATAGGTCGCTAACTCCTATAGGTCGCAACATTCTATAGGTCGCAACATTCCATAGGTCGCTCTAATACTAACACACGACCTAAAATCACTATACAACCTAACTGCTAGGTCGTTAACTCTCGTAGGTCGCTGCCTTACCATAAGTCGTCTAACGACCTAACTTCCTTAGGTCGCTAACCTGCCTATCTCCTAAGTCGTTCAAATGACATATCTCCAAACCCTTAATTCGCCATAACCCTGGGTCGCTCCTATTCCCTAAGTCGTATACGACTTACGACCTATACTAAGTCTTGAACGACTTAGGACTTAGCAATTTCGCCAATCAACGTGAAAACTTTTCGACGAAATTTTCTTCGATTTTTCGATCCGTAAAAATACGGGTCATTACATTCTCTCCCCCTTAGGAATTTTGCCCCCGAAATTCCAAACAACAAAGCAATCAAAACTATTATGCACGCCTATCATCCATAGCAATCATCAAACCATGCATCCAATTCTAGCTTAGCGTACAGAATTCTAACATTAGAACAAGTTACAATTTCGTTAGATGACACGACACCTTAGGGCCATACCTTGAAGAGTTCAGGATGAGCTGCCTTCATCCTCTCTTCCACCTCCCACGTACAGTCGTTATCATCATCACTCCATTGTATCTTGAGCAACTTAACTACCTTCCTCCTAAACTGTTTCGTGTCGGTTTCAACAACACGAAGCGGCTTACGAGGTCTTCTATCGACTGGATCAACTTCGAAATCTTCATAGCTATCAGCAGAAACCACTGTATTCGAGTCGTGCACATACTTCCGTAGATATGATACATGAAAAACATTGTGCACACTCGACATCTTCTCAGGTAACTCCAATCTATAGGCGAGCTTTCCAATTCGCTCGATGATCGGGAATGGTCCAACAAATCTCGGAGTCAATTTCCCTTTCTTCCCGAATCGAATAACATTCTTCAGTGGAGAAATCTTTACAAAAACCATATCACCTACGTCGAATTCCAAATCTTTACGACGCTTATCGGCATAACTCTTCTGACGGTCTTGGGCTGCCTTCATTCGTTGCCAAATGATCTCTATACAATCCGAAGTCTGTCGAATCATCTCTGGCCCAAGTATCAGCTTTTCTCCGGTCTCTAACCAACATGTCGGAGAGTTACACGGTCTTCCATACAATGCCTCATACGGTGCCATACCAATGCTTGACTGGTAACTGTTGTTGTATGAAAATTCCACCAAATGAAGGTGATCTTCCCATGATCCTCCGAAATCCAAAACACAAGCTCTAAGGAGATCTTCCAAAACTTGGTTGACTCTCTCGGTCTGACCATCTGTTTGAGGGTGATAAGCTGTACTCAAACACAACCCGGTTCCCAAAACTTCCTGGAAGCTCTTCCAAAATCCACTAGTGAACAATGGGTCTCGATCGCTCACTATACTCTTTGGAATACCATGGAATCGAACTATCCACTTAACATACAACTCAGCCAACTTTGATGCAGTCCTAGTCGATCGAACAGGAATGAATCTTGCACTCTTGGTCAGACGATCTACAATGACCCAAATCCCTTCATTTCCCGTTCTTGTTCTAGGTAGTCCATCAATAAAATCCATCGACACTTGCTCCCATTTCCATGTAGGAACTTCTAATGGCTGAAGCAATCCACTTGGCTTCTTCTGTTCAGCTTTTACCAACTAGCAGTTCATACATTTGGAAATAAAATTTCCAACATCCTTCTTCATGCCTTCCCAGTAATAGGTTCTCTTCATATCCCGATACATCTTATTTCCACCTGGATAAATTGTCAACTTCGAGTGATGACTTTCCTTCAGAACTTCACTCCTTAATTCATCTATATGGGGAACAACTAGTCGTCCTTGCTTCCGAAGCCAACCCTCTCAATCGACCTCGAATCCTTTATCCTTTTCTGGATCCAATCCAGATTCCAAATCACGGATAATCTTGACAAGCTTATCGTCTCATTTTTGGCTCTCGCCAATTCTTTCCACAAGAGTCGGTCTTATCGATAAGTTTGCCAACATCTCAGGTTCCAATTCGCATCTAGGCCTGAAGTCAAATCCAGCTAAATACTCGAGATTCTTCCATTCGGAAAACATGGCTCCCAATCATGCATGTCTTCTACTTAACGCATCTGCCACTGCGTTACCTTTTCCCGGAGTATAAGCTATACCAAAATCATATGATGCCAAAAACTCTAGCCAACGTTGCTGCCGAAGATTCAAATCCTTTTGGGAGAAAAGATACTTCAACGACTTATGATCTGTAAACAACTCGAATCAAACTCCCAATAGATAATGTCTCCACATCTTCAGAGCAAAAACAATCGCCGCTAACTCCAAATCATGAGTCGGGTAATTCCTTTCATGCGGCTTCCGTTGTCGACTTGCATACGCAACAACTTTATCCCTCTGCATCAGCACTGCTCCAAGTCCAGTACCACATGCGTCGGTGTAAACCACCATCTCATCATTCCCACTTGGAATAGTCAAAACAGGAGCACTCGTCAATCGCTCTTTCAGGATTCCGAAAGCTTGCTCACACTTAGCTTCCCATCTGAACACTTGGTTCTTCTTCGTCAATCCTGTTAACGGTGCAGCTATCTTGGAGAAGTCTTTAATAAACCGTCGATAATATCCTGCCAATCCAAGAAAACTTCTCACATCAGATGCATTCTTAGGTCTAACCCAATCTTGGATTGCTGCCACCTTAGCGGGATCAACCGCTATTCCGTTTCCAGATATCACATGGCCTAAGAACCTCACTTCATTCTTCCAGAAGTAACACTTCGAAAACTTAGCCTTCAGCTGATGTTTCCGTAAGATTCCCAAAACAATACGCAAGTGTGTCTTGTGCTCTTCTTCAGTTCTGGAATAAATCAGAATATCATCCACGAACACAAGTACAAACTTGTTCAACTGATCTCTGAACACTCTATTCATAAGATCCACAAAATATGCTGGCGTGTTAGTCAATCCAAACGGCATTACCAGCCACTCAAAGAAACCGGATGGTGTCCTAAAAGCTGTCTTCGGCACACTATCCTTAGCCACTCTCAACTGGTGAAATCCCGTTGCCAAATCCATCTGAGAAAACACCTTAGCTTCGTGAAGCTGATCAACACTACAAGAAAAAACATCTTTTACAACAGCATTTTCGCAACAGTTTGTCAAGATGTTGTAAAAAAGCGGAATATTTTACAACATTTGTTTTAAAAGAGTTGTAAATAAACGTCGACGACAACATTTCTTCAATAACCGTTATAATCGATTTTGTACCACAACATTTTCCCCAAATAGTTGCAAAAGATCATTTTTAGCAACATTTATTTTCTATTCTAATATTTACTTTTATTCTACAATGATCGTTATATGTTGTCGAAGTGCTTAAATTTTTAAATTTAAAAATCTAAAGAAATTTTAAAATTTTCAAAAGATGAAAATGTTCAAAAAACTTAAAAACGAAAACAATATTTTTTATAAGATTGATTTTTAATAAAAAAATATGTTGGTTCAAAAAAAAAAATTTATATATTTTCCAAATAAATATTCAAAAGTTTCAATAGAATTGTATAAAAATAAAAAGTTCCGAAAATTTTAAATGTTTAGAAAAAAATCATAAAGTACAAAAGTCTTAAAAATAATAAAAATCACCAGAACTTATTCGATTTAGAATTGGCTTATAGGACTAAACCATTTTATCAACGCAAAATCTATTCATATACCATGAATTACTTTACACCACTAAATTTTGTACGAAATTTGAGATAAATATGCCCTTGTTTAATAGACTTTTTAAAATCAATATAAAGAGCCGATTATTCCCATTGTTTATAGTCAATATAGTTTGTTTCCAAAAATAATTGAAATTGTACACATCATCGATAGAAACACAATCTAACTTCCAATATAATTTCAAATTGTATTCATTCATTAACTATTTTTATTGGATTTAACTTCAAGTTAAAAATGGAAGTAAAAATTTTAACTTGGTGCTAAAATTAATATAATTCATAGTGTATTAAATTCTTATCTATCTTTTACTTAAATGAAGTTTTAATTTAACATCAAAATCTTTAATAGTTTTACTTAAATATAGCTTTCAAATTCTATATATAAATAATTAAATACATACGTAGAAACACACTGTTTAAGTTTCAAAATTCATAGTCATTCTTCCTTTAAAAAAAACTTTTATGTTTTAGGATATTTAAGAAAAATGCTATAAGCATATGCAAAGAACGGAGAACTCTACAAATATTTATAAGGAAATCAACTAATATTTGAAGTTTCTGGACTACAAATATTTGCAGGATTCTTTAGAAACATTTCCATGTTTTAAAAAAAATTCAAAAAAATTTGTTTGGACCATAGAAACATATGTTTAGTGTTCCGATATTATTTTCAAAAAATATATTCTTTTTAATCGAAATTCAAAATAAGGATGTAATTAATTTAAAACATATTTTATAAAATGTTTTTCACGTACCAAAACTGAAAATAGGGGATGAAACCGATTTCTAATAAAATTAAAATCCATTCACATTTTTTAAATTGAAACGAGCGTAATGACACACAATTCACGCGTGAAGATGGCACACACTTAGCACGTGGATTATTTTCCTACAAACTTACGACATTAAGAAATAATTTAAAATTTAAAAAAATATAATTGATTGACTCGATTATAATATATGAAAAATTAACATTTTGTCTAACAAAAATTTCACATTTTAAATAAGGCATGAGCGGTTTTAGTCCAAAATCAATTGACTCAGTTTTAGTACTTATAATTTTGCATTTTAATAAAGTAGGCGCAATTTCCTTTAAAATTCAATTGAGATATAATTGACTGACTCAATTTTAGTAGATGGAAAACTTAACTTAATCAAGGTATGAACATTTTTAGTTAAAGGATAAGAGTGATCGACCCCGTAATAAAATATAAAATTTAATTTTTGATTATGGTTGGAGTATATACAGGTATATTGAGATGTAATTTGAATTTAAAAGGTATTTTAAAAAGTTTACGTTTACATCAAAATAGTGTGAAAACAAAGATATTACAAATATTATTAAAGATTAAAGATTTATAAAACTAAATTGGTATTTTAGAAATTAAAGTTCCTTGGTTTGGTTAATGCATGAGAAAGGTGATGAAATGAGTAAAGTATTTTATTTTATTCTAAACCGATGGTAGTTTTGTAATGTATGTGGTGTGTATTAACTAAAAAATGATTTGTATGATTTTGAAAGATTGTTCAATGTATATATAGTAATTTACGGGTAAGAATAGAATTTGCCACTTTTATTAGATGATAAAAATACGCTTGATATGTATTTGATATCATGGATATGTTGTTAATCCGTGCAATAAATAATTTTACATTTAACAAAATACTAGCCATCAGAATTTGGCTCTTTTTCTGTACATGGCATCTGAAAATTTCCCTAAATTTTGGCTCCTCCTCAAAATTACGTCCCAAAATTTGGCTCCACAATTAAAGATTCTCTCATATAATTTTACTTTCCACAAACTGTTTCGTTCAAATTGGCAGCTCTCATTTGGTTCTTTATCAACTCTACCTAGTTTGGTATCCCTAGATCCCAATCAGACAACCAAATTCTATGAATTTTTTTTTCCAGTTATCCAATATCATCGAGGTAATTATCTCCCAAAATTTAAGTTTTATGTTGATTTTTATTTCGTTTAAAGATTATTTAGCTGAAACGGATGTCTTAGACTTTGAAGATCTGGAGAAAAATAGGTATACTATATAGTTTTCCACTTCGTGCTCAGGGAATCCATTTGGATTTCAAAATTGGGTAATTTTTTGTTAAATTGTTGTGGAATTACTGTTTTTTGTTGTTGTTTGAGTCCTTAACCGCTTTAATCTTATTACATGTAAAAGTTGATTTAATTTGTTTAATTTTTGCTTGAGTATTTCTATGACATCCACAATACATCTCTAACCAATAATAGAGTTAATTGTAGTAAATATAAATAAAGGTTTATTACGATCGAGAAACCAACTATTTTTTGTGCGTTATATAAAATATTAACAAACAGAGTGATGTTTCGACTTGTTATGAACGGTTTTGGCAATATGAAATGCAATAAACCCAAAGTTCTCATCAGTTTGTGCATAGTCTTATGTAATGATGATACGTCGATGTTGCAAAGATGATGAATTCTTTCATAAATCTCCTTGGTTTTTTAATGATAATGTTTGGTAGTGTTATATAATAGTTTTCACTAGGGCCTTTTCACATTAAATATTGTTATATTACAGATTTTCTTTAGAGAATTCATGTTATTTTATTGCAGTGGTGTCTTTGAAATATTTTCTATACTGGCTTTCAAAATTTGTGAACGACTTTATTTATATCATTTTAGGACCTGTTAAAAGTACTAATTCAACATTCTTTTTTAATGCATTAGTAGGCCCTTGATATCAAGATGCTAGGTAGTACTCCTAAGCTTGCAAACTCTGAGTACTATATTTTGAATTCATTTGTTCAATGTTTCAAAATATCCTCCTAGGTAAAATTGTTAAAGAAAAGATTATAAAAAGTTCCAAGGCTATAAGAAACTTGTTTTTGAGATCAATAAGTTTCCTTACCCTAGTTATATTAATTCATATAGCAAGACAACGGTGGATATTTTATTTGCAGATATAGTCTTTTGGTGCATTGATTAAATTTTACCAACATCTCTTTAATGCATTCAAATTCAGCATAAAGTTTGCTAAAATGACAGTGTCTATTTCTATTGTAAAACTTCATTTGTCTTCTTGGGTGATACCTTATCTCATAGAATTCATTCACTAAAAATGTCAAATGTATTAGATTGTTACAACTAATTTAAACTGTACCCCAATGTTTTGATACATGCATGTTTACATCTTATTTACATATCAGATTTTAATTGTACCCAAAATTTAGCATACAGTAGTTTATATGCCTCGGTTAAAGTTACTATTGCCTTCTAATGATTTTTGAATTTGTGAAAGACTAGACATTGCATTATATATTAACTTCATTATTCTTTCAGTATTATTATTGACGCTAAAATGAGTTTCATGATTATAAAGGCAACATAAACTTAGATTGGTCTATCATCTATGTAATACAATTTTTTTAGTAGTACAAATATTGTTAGATTTACAAGAAGAAACAAAAAATTTATAAATAGGAAGGCATGGTTTGATGTTTGGTTTGTTTATCGGCTTATAATGGATATGTAACATGTATCATACGAGACTTGTCCAAACTGGCATAAAATGTGTAAAAGGAATGGTGTCAATATTAGCGACTTCGTGCAGCCTACTATAGTAGTTAATGTTAACCGCTAAAAGAATTATGTGAAACGCGCTAGTCAGTCAATCTTGATTCATGACATTTTTGAATTACAGTTTGTTCTCTTTAATATAAAATATTTATCATGTTGTTTATGAATCAGAATCATATATGTATTTCATATATAGTACCGCAATGTAACGGTTGACCGAGAGAATTAGATAACCAAAAAATTACAATGGTTAAGATTACTATTTCATGTTGCTTTCATTAAGTATGTTTGGCATCATATCAACAAATATGTCACAACTTAACATGGTCAGTTAATTGATTTATTAAAGTAACCAGTTATTATTCTATGCGTCTATATTGGAGAAAATATGTGCATTCATAGGTTGAGCGATAAAATGATTACACATAAGGTAAATATGATAGGATGAAACTCATGAATGTATAGAGATTAAATGCATCTTTATTAAGTTTGTTCTTGTTTCCTTTACTGCATGTGCATAATTTATAATATCAATAGGATGTGACACTTCTCCACTATTTTTTTGGACATAAGTGATTTACAACGTAGAACTAAAATATGGCATTGAAGCCTATAACCACAGCCAAATAATTGTTTTACCCCCAATGATTTGATACTTATTATATATTGTTGCGCTAACAGGCATGGACATTAATGAGAAAAGGTCAAGATTCCAAGTTGTTCTCCCTGCTTTTATCATGGTTTCAGTTGTACATCAAAGCACTTCTACCTACTTTTATCATGGTTTCAGTTGTACATCTGAGCTCTTCTACATGCTTTTATGATAGTCTCAAATGTATTTTGCAATTTTACACTTGTACAGTTGTACTATAATATGAAATGTACTACCTTTTACTCATTTGGCATTAATAAAAATGTATTCTTGTTTTATTTTATGTTATGTAAAGTTAAATAGATTATGTGTACAATGATATGAGATTGTTATGTTATATATGTGTGTGTGTGTATATATATATGTATAATAATAAATGTATAATAATAAATGTTATAGCATCTATAAGTTTGAAAATATATTTACAATGTTTCAAAAATATTGAGAACTTACAAACATAATGTTTTAAAATTGTCATGTTAAGATTATTTACAACACTTTGCTTGCATTATTAAATAAGCATTTTACAATTGTTGGAAAGTGTTCTATATGGCCTTGCGATAATTTCTTTTATTTTGAGCAACATTTAAGTGCTGTTTTAAGAATTATCTACTACAACTTATTTGCAATGTTTGGATAAAAGTTGTAAAAATCTATTCCTCTTCTACAACTATGGATAGAACAACATTTGCATAAACGTTGTTATATTGCTTTAACAACATTTATTTAATATTGTAAAATGGTTATTTTGTTGTAGTGCAAACAAGTCATCTATTCTCGGCAATGGATACTTGTTCTTCTTAGTCACCTTATTCAGCTCACGATAATCCACACACAATCTCAACGACCCATCTGCCTTGGTTGCAAACACAACTGGTGCACCCCACTCGGACACACTACGCCGAATGAATCCTTTCTGCAAAAGATCATCAACCTACACCCTCAACTCTTGCTGTTCCCTAGGCGCCATCCGCCTAAGAGGCATCACAATAGGTCTGGCTCCTTCAACTAGATCTATATGAAACTCGATCTCTCTATGCGGCGGCAACCCTTTGACTTCGTCAAAGACATCCTCGAATCCATTTGCGATTGGCACTAATGACAGTCCATCCCGTGGAACAACTAGCGAATACATGAAGCTCATGAAGACGCCTTCTTCATGCTTACATCGTATCACAATCTTTCGCCCCTCCACATTCTCAACTGTCACCTCCAACCTTTCGCAATCAACCTTAGTCGCATACTTCCTAAGCCAGTCCATACCCAAAATAATTCCGAACCCCGTAAAGTTCAGAAAAAAACAATCACAAACAAAAGAGCAACCATGACTCGATACAATCAGACCACGGCATAACATACACAAACAAGACGAACCCCCAACTGGATTAGTCACAACCAATGGCATATCAACAATATCCGGTTCCAAACCTAACCGGCCTACGAGTTCACTACAAACAAACGAATGCGACGCTCCAGTATCAAACAGAACTCTAACTGGAACACCACATAGGAAAAGAGTACCTTGAACCACCACACCCTTTCCCTTCTCTTCAGCGCTAGGAGCTTTTGAAGACGACGGAACAGCTCCCAAAGCATAAGCTTACACAATCTGCTTGTCCCTCCTCGGTTCTGGACAATTGTTCCTGAAATGCCCCGGCTTGTCACAGTTGTGACACTTCATCGGTGCCTTCAGATTCTTACAATCCTTAGAGAAATGGCCCTTCTGCTGACAATTGTAGCAAGTCACTTCGCCTTTCGGCTTCTTCTGGCCATCCTTACCCTTCTGCTGTTGATGCTTCCTCTTCTTGTTTCCACCTTGCTGAGGTTTAGACTCTTCCCTGGTCACAGCAACAACAGATCCTTCCTTAGGAAACAGACTCTCATGCCTGAGAGCTTTCTCCACAAGCTTCTCAAATGAATCATCCAAATAATCCACCAACTGCCTTCCAAGATAACTGTCCAAGCCTGTCACAAACTTCTCATTCTTCTGATAAGCAGATTCGATATACGACCGGGCATACTTGGACAAAGCTTCGAACTCAGAAACATACTCAAGAACTGGTCTTCCACCTTGCTTGAGCTCCACAAACTTCTTGAACAGAACAGACTTCTGAGCTGTAGAAATGAACTTAGCCTCAAATCTGACTTGGAATTGCTCCCAAGTAATCTCTTCCTCCGGAGTATTGATGGTAATAGAGTTCCACCAATCAGAGGCTCTCCCTTGAAGCTGTCTCGATGCCAACTTCCTCTTAGTCGCATCGTCAATTCCCAAATCACCAAAGATCCTTCTACAAGCATCTATCCACCTCTGGACCTCAATAGTTGATTCTGTTCCCAAGAAAACCTTCCCTCCAAGAGCAGTGTAGTCCTTACACAGCTTAGCAAAATCCATTGGTTTCGGAGTTTGGACTTGAACTCCAACATCTACTGCTACCCCCGGAACTGGTATCCTTCTCATGATCGAAGTCATCATAGCTTCGAACATAGCTGCATAATCCGCAGCTCCCTCAGCAACACGGCCTTCCCTAGCAGCTGGTCTCCCTCTTCGACTCATTCTCAATATCTATAAGAAGAATGATTAGAACATCTTAGAGAAACAACTGCATAAAGGACTCAAACTCTACTAAGCTACTATATTATATATAGTATTCATCCATCAAAATACAATTACGTCTCTCATACGTAGTTACGTCAGCGAGCGTTGGGTAAAATCGATTAACCAATGCTCTGATACCAAATGTGACGACCGCCCATGACCCCTGCACTGAACCTAGAGATAGTGCGCTGTAAAGTGTGCCAAGCAACCATGGACGATTGCCAAGGTAAATTAAAACATTAGAGTCTACCGTATTACTCACAGCGCATGGACAAAATACAATAGAACATATATATAGTGAAGCTTCACAGAATAGAATCTCATCAATCAAACTTCATAAAAGTTGAATACAACATCACAATAGTCAATACAATAAGCCTCACTACAACACTCAGAGAATACAAAGCAACGGAACATCCAGTACATATAGTAAGAAGATAATATGCAGCCCTTTCAGCTCGTCTTCGATATCAACACCGTGGAAAGCAAGAACAGCACATGTCACCTACTACCTAGTCTGCCCGTCCCAAAATGGACGAACAGCCCAAGGCAATAAGAGTTAAAAACATAAAGCCTTGAGTCAGACAATAGTCTTAGTGAGCAGTAAATTAACTAACAACATACCAAAAGAGCATAAAGGAAAAGGAATAGGAATACAACCCTCCCACTCCAACCTCTTTCTACAGTGATAGCCCCCAGACACACACTAAGCAGAAGCAAACATAGCAGAGCATACAATGTAAAGTAAAGAAATTATCACTCGAGTCAAGGGCGATGTTTTCCAAGCACAAACCCCCAAGGCCTAAACCAAGATAAGATAAGCACCCAGAAAACACTGCTCTTGAGACCGAATGACGATACAACCAAACATCCATGACTCTGGCTATCACTGTTATCATTGCTTCAATATCACCGTTAATTGAATGACCGGCACATTCTTTCAGCCGTCCTTCAAGGGCTAATGGTAACCCCGGTTCTAGACATAACTCCCGCACGTCATCGTGACCCGTGCCTAGGACTATCGAATCTGCCCAGAGTACTTGACTACCCAATCAGTAGCCTTCAGGGACTATCGAATCTGCCCAACGTACTCTTGTTTTGAGCATGCTAGAACCTTCAACAACGATGAGATCTCAGCCTTCTAGTCATCCTCCTCGATGACTATCTCCATACTAGCTCAAGCGCCTCTTGAGCATCCATTATCCTCAACTCCAACCATATCACTGAGTTACCAACATGCTTGGAATGATCCCGTCTGGATTAGACCAAGACTATCTCATATCATACTTCGCTTCATCACACCCTCGCAAAGTCTCATCTCAACATCATCATCAAATCTATGCATAAGAGCTTCATCATCCGCTACATATGCCACAAGCAGCTTTTCCAATTCAAGAGCCTTTCCCTTAGCTTTTGAATCATCTTTGGTCTAAATCAAATCATCTATCATCAAATCATAGCAATCAACCAAGTCAAACATTAATCCAAACAATCAAGCATTCAAATATGATCTAAGTAGACAATTATCACAATAATGGCAATTTCGTAATTTAAGAGTTGAAAGTCTAATAAGCATGAAAACA
Source organism: Allium fistulosum (assembly GCA_030737815.1). Classification (NCBI taxonomy): domain Eukaryota; kingdom Viridiplantae; phylum Streptophyta; class Magnoliopsida; order Asparagales; family Amaryllidaceae; genus Allium; species Allium fistulosum. The sequence continues at coordinate 713,976,627 of CM060905.1, forward strand.
TGAACAATATCTCTATAATCTTGATGAATGAACTTGCATAGGTTAACATGTAGTAAAATGGATATAACATCATCATGAACAATGGATCTATATGGATCTACACTTAGGATGAAGAAAATGTATGGAAATCACTATTTTAACACCAAATCGAGCCAACAATCCGATATACTCCTTTGGATCCATGTGAGAGATAATCACCACTCACCAAATCACCTAAACAACCCCAAATCAAAACGCTTCAGATCTGGACAGCGAAGGATCTAGCTTGATCTATCGCGAATCCGCTTCAAACGAAGAAATCTCACTTCAAAGGATGAAGATCTTCAATCCAAGCCCTTGAATCTTCAATTTGATCTTCAACTTGGATGGATGGAATCACTAGATTAGAGTGGAGAAAAGAAGTGAAGAAGTGTAGAAGTCGAGCTCTCAAAATGGCAGCACTTCGTCGCTTCGAAATCCGGATCCCAAAAATGAAGCCAACCCCATTCTATTTATAGGCGAAAATCCCTTAAGTCGTAACTCGGAATTAGGTCGTCTCCGACCTACGACCTAAGACTCCCACCGACCTAAGCCTTAGCCAACAACTCCGACCTAACAGACCAAGCCTACGACCTAACAAATGTGCGCTCCTTCGTCCTACGACCTAACACTTCTGCGCATCCAAGCACCCAGCGACCTACCGCAGACCGCTTCTTCGCGACCTAACAACTATAGAAGTCCACGACCTAACTTAGGTCGTTTACGACCTAACTGCTACAACTCAGTTGGGTTACGACCTAATTCCTTAGGTCGTCTAACGACCTAACTCCTTAAGCTACCACGCGACCTAACATAAGTCGCGAACAACTGGGATGCGACCTAACGAACCTATGACCTAACACACACACGCGACCTATCACTTAGCCAGGATACGACCTAACTGACTACTAGCCTAGCGACCTAACTACACAGCTCACTAACTCCTATAGGTCGCTAACTCCTATAGGTCGCAACATTCTATAGGTCGCAACATTCCATAGGTCGCTCTAATACTAACACACGACCTAAAATCACTATACAACCTAACTGCTAGGTCGTTAACTCTCGTAGGTCGCTGCCTTACCATAAGTCGTCTAACGACCTAACTTCCTTAGGTCGCTAACCTGCCTATCTCCTAAGTCGTTCAAACGACCTATCTCCAAACCCTTAACTCGCCATAACCCTGGGTCGCTCCTATTCCCTAAGTCGTATACGACCTTTACTAAGTCTTGAACGACTTAGGACTTAGCAATTTCGCCAATCAACGTGAAAACTTTTCGACGAAATTTTCTTCGATTTTTCGATCCGTAAAAATACGGGTCGTTACAAGGGGGAGGAGAAAAAATGGTGAAGGCATCAACAAGGGAGGTCCCATAGTTTGCACCGAGAGGTCACGGTTGTTATTAGCATGGTCATTTTGTTAGAGATTGTCCAATGCTTCAAGTAGGGAAACTTCTTAGAGTTTTTGCACTTGCTTTAACACCTTTTATTTCTACAACTAAAAGGGGAAGAAAATTATTGAGGGTATACTATATGTTTGTATTTTACTATTCGTGTTTGGTTTGATATTGGTACTTCTCATAATTTAATATCCCGTAACCATGATTGTTTAGTCTTACTCGGAATGTTAGGAACATTGGTTATTGGTTGTTTGGATTTGCGTTCGACCAGTTTATGAGAAGCTTTACCTTTCTACATCATGGGGTAGGTAAAAAGTAATTGTGGGTACATTACGAATACCTTGTGAATTAAGTCTCACGGTTTGACTATAAGGCGTTCGGTGATAATGTTGGGCTAGAAGTTAAAACTTAGTAAAAGATGTTTACCATAATCAAAAAGGAAAGATGGAATATTTTGAAAATAAATATTTGTGAAAAGATTTATATAAGTAAGTAATTTTATAAAAAGTATGGTAAACGAAAAGGATTTATATAAAGAATTTGAGAACTTAAATCCCAGTGTCTTTGAAAATGTTTTTCCAGATTTTGGAGGAAATAATATCAGTATTGTTTGAAAGTAAATATTTGGGGAAGTTGGTTTAGAAAATTGAGGTCGTGATACTCAGTATTATTTTAAGAAGTATTTGATACCGCTTTAAAATAATTTTGGTTAAATACCAAAAGTATGGTTTAAATGTATTGAACTCACTTTTGTCGCTGGAAAATAATTTCGATAATGACTATTGTAGAATACAATAGCCTGTGATTTTTATTTGATGATAATAAACATATATATATATATTCGTTTAAATGTATTTGTTATTGTACTATTTTATTTTTCACATAATTAAATAAATATTTGTTGAATAAAATAAATAACACAGAATTCATATTCAAACAATTATTTTATTCAAACAATTATTTTATTACAAATTCAAATAGTAAAAATTTGAGCTCTCACTACATTTACACATTTTTCAATTACAATACAACTTCGATTTACAACACAATATTCAATGCACAATTTTCACTATACAATTTTTACATACATTTTCACCTCACTACATTCACTCATCACTCGTATTTTATCTTCAACTATATTCCAGTTTGTATCCAGCATCTGAATTATCTACAGAATAAACACTAACGCTGTAAAATTGAAAAAGAAATATTTTGCAGTGTAAAATAAAATGTGTGTTTTGAAAATATTATTTGCCTCAGTTGTTTGGGTTGTTCGTCATCATTTTTCTTTTGAATTCATTTTAAACGAACAGCTTGTAACATTCACAGTGTATCACTGTACATGTCACAAAGTCGTTTACATCGATATACACTTGCTTGTTAAAACTGCAGAGACAGGTGAGCACAAGGTCAAACCCAAGAAAAAGCTGGATTCAACTCAAGTGCATATGAGTCTCGACCAAATCAACATAACCATACTCAAGTTCAATGGTTCGACAAATATGATCTCCAATGAAACCAGACTCAAGTGGCTGCAACAACCCACACATGTACACATGAAATGACTCAACCAAATCAGACCTTCTAGTCACAATACAACATGCATTCAGGCACAAGAGAGAACTGTACACAAATGCAAACATTCAAGGATAAACCAGATCATTAAAGAACCCTGACTACTCTACATGATTCAAAGGCAAACACAAGGACTACAACAACATATATACACACACATACATATGTATGTATGTACATATATGGTGATACACAAGTTCAATACACTGGATATGAAGTAACTGGAATCAGACTCATCAAGCTCAAAATAAACCAGACTACAGTAACCAAAGGAAACAACAAGCCAATAGTTCAACTCAAAGAAACTATCAATTTAACTCGAAGACAATACAACTAAGTAGTGCAACAAACCATGGACAATGAAACCAGAAAAGCAACCACCAGTGCAACATAGAACCAGTCTATAGCACAGTTACGAGATCAGGCAGTTTTTAACTCGAAGCAACTCAAGAAATATAGACTAGAGGCATATACAAGACTCGGACTTCAAAAAGCTTCAGACCACATGAAATGGACATGGAATACAACCAGATTACAAAATGCTTCAAGTGTAACAAGACTTTAGTCCTTCCAGTCACAATTCACGCATGAATGAGCAAGATGAACTAAACCAGATCATGTGATAACAGACTCCAACCCGAACCAAGTGCAACATGAACACCATCACACATACTAAAATTCAGACCAGAACCAAGTGTATCAACTCAGAGTAAATGAAATGCAACATGAAGTCTTAAATGAAGACATGTACTAGTGCAGACCACATGAATGCAAAATACTTGAACACATACGCATATATATATATATATATATATATCACTTTCAAAGACATGAACAAAACCATGTACCAAAGTGCAAAGCAATAGAGCAGTGGACAATTCAACATGAAACCAGAATTAATGTCGAGCCATCACACACATATATACATACATATATGTACGTACATACATGGAGATGACACACATACGCAAACATGATGACAATGCAGCAGTGTTCAAAATTTCTATAAGTTGCATTTCAAACAAAGCCAAGGCAGCAAAAGAAGAGAATGGTCATACGAATTGGACAAATCAAAGTCCAATTTATCATAAATTTAATGCCAAAGTCAAAGCCATGGAACTCGCAGTTGATAAAATAATGAACAGGTCATAGGAGAAATAAACGGAGCAAAATTCAAATTCATGGTGTAATACGTATGAGATGAACAAGTCAGAATAATCATAAGCACTCAAGTAAAGATCGAATGGACAAGTGCATCGGAAGAATTCAAACAAAAAAATACAAACGAAAATATAGAGTTTTGTCCCTATTTAACGCAAATTCATCATCGGTAGGAAAAGCAATCCAGTTCGAGCCCAAGTAAACAAAAAAAGCATAAGGTTGAGCATAATCAAAATCAAAAGGGGCAAAAATCACATACCGATACAATACAAATTCGAACTCGACCTTGAAGTAGTAATAAGAAAATTGATGAAGCAACCGAATCGAATTGAAGAATGAAAGACAATCAAGTGGTGGCTTCAAGGAAATCTTCAAAACCCTAAATTTGAGAAGAGCAATAAAAAGGAACGGCTAGAACTACGAAGTGAAAAGGAAAAGGAGGAAGATGTTTTTATTTTTATTAGTGGGCCGGTCTAATTTTTATTATTGGGCCTTAATTTAAATAATAAGGTTTTGGTTTTTGTTTTGTTCTACTCTTTGTTTTTAGTTTTTATTTGTAATTTCTTTTTAAATTGTGTCACCTTCTAGTCATGTGACTAGGTACAAACTACGGGGCATAGTTTCAGACTTCGCAACTCAGTGGCTGAGTTGTGGTAGAGTTTTTTGCGTAGAGTTAGGTTATTCAAGAAGCGGGTGTCGCAAGTTTACGTGTGTAAGCGTCTAACTACTTAATTTCTAGTAGAAACCTTGGGGGCAACACATAGGTAGGGTTTTGCCGAAGCGGGGTAAATTTGTGTGTGATCTCTTCTGTATTACTTTCTGTTTTATATTTTATTTCCTCATTAATTTTTATTATTATTTGTATCACCCTATTCACCCCCTCCTCTAGGGTGAAAATGATCCTACAAGTGGTATCAGAGCTAGGAACAAAAACCATTTTTTATTAAATATTTAATTTTTTTTCTTTCAATTAAAAGTTTGATATTTTAAATGGCTTCTTTTAATAATGCTTTTGCCGAGGGTCAGTCCATAGTTAGACCACCCATGTTCAATGGTGAATATACTTATTGGAAAACTAGGATGAAATTTTTTCTGAAAACCATAGATGCATGGAATATTGTTGAAACGGGATATAAGACACCAACTATAGTGGTAGATAATCAAGAAGTTGAAAAACCGATGGATCAATGGACAGATCTAGAAAATAAATTGAAATTTGCAAACACTAAGGCTATGAATTCTATTATTTGTTCATTAGATCAAATTGAATTTAATCGTGTCTCACATTGTCTAACTGCGCAGGAAATTTGGCATACGCTTGAAGTGACTCACGAAGGAACCTCTTAGGTTAAAGAATCCCGCCTTGCCATGCTTAGTACCGAGTACGAGAACTTCACAATGGCAAAGGATGAAAGTGTCAAAGAAATGTATGGTCGACTTTCTAATCTCATATACAAATCAAAAGCTCTTGGAAAACCATACACAGAATTGGAAATAGTCAGAAAAATCCTCAGAATTCTACTACGAAATTTTGAAGCGAAAGTGATTGCCATTCAGGAATCAAAAGATTTGAAACAAATTAAAATTGAAGAACTCATTGGAAATACCACCACTTATGAGCTAGAAATCAAACTCAAGGAAGAACGTGAAGGAGGTGATACTCGAAAGAAATCAATAGCTCTCAAAGGAACAACTGAAAGTGATAATGATGATGATGAGGATGGAGCAGCTGAATTGGCACTGATAATAAAGAGATTCAAAAGGTGGAACTGCAATTATGGAAATCCTGTCCTAAATCAACAACTGAAAAGCAGAATTGTCAGAGTTCTAGACAACTCAGAAAAGAAGGAGATCATTTGTCACAACTGCAATAAACTTGGTCACATCAAGCCCAATTGTCCTCAAAATCGACTCAGCAAAGGAAAGAAACCGAAGGGGAGAAGCTTTACAGCTAATTGGCATGAAAGTTGTGGAGATAAAGATGAAAGCACTGGCAGTGAGAGTGAAAAAGCAAAACTGTGTTTTCAAGGAGAAATAAGTGACAGCGATGATGACGAGCCAAGCGAGGTATCAAAACTTTCTCATTTAGAATTACTTATATATTTTCATGAGGTAAATGGCTGTTTTGAAAGACTTAGGGAGAAGTACGCTAAAATTTAATCATAAAGAGATAGTTTGATAGAACTAAATAAACAGCTTGATCAATTGGTTAAAAACTATCGAAATAAGAGGCCTAAGTGTGATAAGTGTCCATCACTTGAAGAAGAAATAAAAAAATCAGAAATTGAAATTAAATCACTTGAAAATGAAATTCTGATTTTGAAAGAAAGTGAAAATACTAGAAAAGAAAATTCTATTAAAAAGTGCACTCTGTTATTGAATGAAAATGAATCTCTCAAAGCACAAGTCCAACAATTGTCTACAACTTTAGGGAAATTCTCCAAAGGAGAAAAATCACTAAATATGCTATTAGGGAAACAAACTGTTAATACTGTTAGACAATGATTTAGATATACTCAATCTGAAAATGCTAGAAGTGAAATGAATCATGTCAACTCAAAATGCACGATTTGTGGGAAAATTGGACACAATCACAATAATTGCTGGTTTAAACTCCAAACACACGAAAACCATACCAATTTGGGTTCCAAAAGGCACGAATGTAGAATCTCTTAAAATCAAACAAATCTGGGTGCCAAAAGGAACAAATATAGACTATTTTGGTTCTACGCAAACTTATTTTTCAAAATAATTTGTCACTAACAATCATGGACCTATAAAAACAAATAGGTCACAAAAATCTTTCCTCGTGTAGGTGTGGTGGCAGGCTAAGGAACAACAAGAGTGGTACCTGGATTCTGGCTGTTCCAGGCACACGATGGGCGACAAATCAAAGTTCCTTAGCCTAGAGAACTAAAAGGTGGCAGAGTTAAAATGGGACAAACGATGTATTATATGTTGAAAATCTGCACTATAATCTGATTTCAATCAGCCAGTGATCAACTGAGAAGATTTTGAACACCATAGTTAAATTTGACAAGGATGAAAAAGGTAAGGTAGTTGATCAAAAAGAAACATCGAGGTATAATTGATCACTTCTTCATCTTACTGCTTCTTGTGTTCTCTTCTTACTTGTGTACACGGTTTCAATCAAATCCAAATGAATCTCATTTTAAATGCTGTAAAATGATTATAAGGTATTTGTTGCACACTTCGTGGTTTGGTCTATGGTATTCAACTTATGATAACTTTGATTTAAAGTGGTATTTAGAAGCAAATTGTGCTGGTAGTCTACTTGATATAAAAATTACTAGTGGAACATGTTTTATGTTGAGACATTCATTAGTTGCATCACATTTTCAAATAAAATATCTGCATAATTTTCATTTTAATTGATTTTCAATTGGCAGACCTTTTTTCCATAAAACCCCTTCTAGAAAATGTGTCGACTTCATCTCATTTTAGGAAATTTATAAATTTGATTTTATATTTAATCTTGAATGCCTATGTTAACTCCCTACTGATTATCGAAAAGATAAATAGTGACTGAAATAAAAATGATAAATTTTGATATTAATCATATATTATGGCTTGAGACAATAAATATAGTAAATTTCTTTATAAATTTAAACAAAATTTGTAATAACTTTGATTAGTTAAAATTCCATGACCATCTCTATTTCTATCATATTTCTAACGACCATCACTCATCAAAATCCAATATAGTATATCAGAATGTGGTATTTAAATGGGAAATTATTCATTTTTTCATTTTAAAAACTTCCAAAGTATTCACTCTCATTTAGCATGGATGAATTACTTAGAATCTTTGATTATGTATTTTCATGCTCGTTTAAAAGTCATCACGGTTATGCATGTATGGAACACATATCAAAATTGATTATTAAATAGATGAGTTGATTACAATCCCATTTAAAAGTCCTCATGGTTATGCGTAGTTAGAAGATAATTGAAATTCATTTTTTTTAAATTGGGAATACTACTAATCTCATTTAAAAGTCCTAACGGTTATGCATGGTTAGTAAATATTCAAATTCCTGTTATAAATATATCACAAATAAACACTACTATATTATTTTCTATACCGACATCACCCCTATCACTCTAAAGTGGAATATGTGCATAACAGAGTATTTATGATTTTTGTTTGATTTTTTATTAAAATTTAATATTTATACTCGATTAGGTATTAATGTTCTATTAATATCTATCACTTATTTCTATTTTCTAATACTATTACTCTTTTGCTGATAATAAAAAGGGGAGAGATAAGTAAAGATTTTGGCAAATAATTTCAAATTTTTAATTCTCATATTCCCATCTAGTTTTATTGCATATTTTTTATTTATTTTTCATGCATATGTGAAGGGGGAGCTTGGTTGTAGTGGGAGCATTAAAATAGGGGGAGCTAATAAATTTATCAAAACCAAATACATTTAATAGAGTCAAAATCTTAATATATGTTTGTTATCATCAAAAGGGGGAGATTGTAGAATACAATAGCCTGTGGTTTTTGTTTGATGATAATAAACATATATATATTCGTTTAAATGTATTTGTTATTGTACTATTTTATTTTTGGGTACTTTTGGCACAGGTCCTTATTAAGTTTCAAAATTCACAAAAAGTCCTTCACTAAATTTCAGTGTAAATTAGGTCCCTGTTTTTTATTCATGATTATTGCAGAGCATGATGCAACATTTCATAAAAGTTGCTGACATTTCCGCAACATTTCTGTACACTGTGAACATAGTGTATGAAAGTTGCTGAAATATCAACACTTATTTATAAAAGTTGCTGATATTTCAGCAACATTTCTGTACACTGTGAACACAGTTTATTAAAGTTGCTGAAATATCAGCACTTATTTATAAAAGTTGCTGACATTTCAGCAATAATTTTTCTTTGTTTTTACAATAAAACTTTGACACAAATAGTTGCTGAAATATCAGCACTTATTTATAAAAGTTGCTGACATTTCAGCAATAATTTTTCTTTGTTTTTACAATAAAACTTTGACACAGATAGTTGCTGAAATATCAGCACTTATTTATAAAAGTTGCTGACATTTCAGCAATAATTTTTCTTCGTTTCCAGAAAACAGGGACCCGCTTTACAATGAAACTTTGACAGGGACCCGCTTTACAATATGAAAGTATGATAGGGATGTCTCCCTAATTTCCACTTTATTTTTCACATAATTAAATAATTATTTTTTAAATAAAATAAATAAATCAGAATTCATATTCAAACAAATATTTTATTCAAACAAATATTTTATTACAAATTCAAATAGTACAAATTTGAGCTCTCACTACATTTACACATTTATCAATTACAATACAACTTTGATTTATAACACAATATTCAATGCACAATTTTCACTATACAATTTTTACATACATTTTCACCTCACTACATTCACTCATCACTCGTATTTGATCTTCAACTCTATTCCAGTTTGTATCCAGCATTTAATTTTCTGCAAAATAAATAGTAAAGCAGTAAAATTGAGAAAGAAATATTTTTCAGTGTGCAATAAAATGTGTGTTTTGAAAATATTATTTGCCTCGGTTATTTGGGTTGTTCGTCATCATTTTTCTTTTGAATTCATTTTACATGAACAGCTTGTAGCATGCACAGTGTATCACTATACATGTGACAAGGCCATGCACACCGATATACACTTGCTTGTTAAAACTGCAGAGACAGGTGAGCACAAGGTCAAACCCAAGCAAAAGCTGGATTCAACTCAAGTGCATATGAGTCTCGACCAAATCAACATAACCATACTCAAGTTCAATGGTTCGACAAACATGATCTCTAATGAAACTAGACTCAAGTGGTTGCAACAACCCACACATGTACACATGAAATGGCTTAACCAAATCAGACCTTCCAGTCACAATAAAACATGCATTCAGGCACAAGAGAGAAGTGTACACAAATGCAAACATTCAGGGATGAACCAGATCATTAAAGAACCATGACTACTCTACATGATTCAAAGGAAAACACAAGGACTGCAACAACACATATACACACACATACATATGTATGTATGTATGTACATATATGGTGATACACAAGTTCAATACACTGGACATGAAGCAACTGGAATCAGACTCATCAAACTCAAAATATACCAGACTACAATAACCAAAGGAAACAACAAGCCAGCAGTTCGACTCAAAGAAACTATCAATTTAACTCGAAGACAATACAACTAAGTAGTGCAACAAACCCTGGACAATGAAACCTGAAAAGCAACCACCAGTGCAACATAGAACCAGTCTACAACACAGTAACGAGATTAGGTAGTTTTTAACTCGAAGCAACTCAGGAAATACAGGCCAGAGGCATATACAAGACTCGGACTTCAAAAAGCTTCAGACCACATGAACTGGACATGTAATGCAACCAGATTACAAAATGCTTCAAGTGCAACAAGACTTTAGTCCTTCTAGTCACAATTCAAGCATGAATGAGCAAGATGAACTAAACCGGATCATGTGATAACAGACTCCAACTCGAACCAAGTCCAACATGAACACCACCACACATACGACAATTCAGACCAAAACCAAGTGTATCAACCCAGAGTAAATGAAATGCAACATGAAGTCTTAAATCAAGACATGTACATAGTGCAGACCATATGAATGCAAATACTTGAACACATATGCATATATATATATATATATCACTTTCAGAGACATGCACAAAACCATGTACCAAAGTGCAAAGCAATAGAGCATTGGACAATTCAACATGAAACTAGAATTAATGTCGAGCCATCACACACATATATACATACATATATGTATGTATATACATGGAGATGACACACGTACGCATACATAGTATGATAGTGCAACAGTGTTCAAAATTTCTATAAGTTGCATTTCGAACAAAGTCAAGGCAGTAAAAGCAGAAAATGGTCATACGAATTAAACAAATCAAAGTCCAGTTTATCACAAATTTATTGCCAAAGTCAAAGCAAGAAATGGAACTCGTAGTTGATAAAATAATAAGAAGGTCATAGGAGAAATAAATGGAGCAAAATTCAAATTCATGGTGTAATACGTATGCGATGAACAAGTCAGAATAATCACAAGCGCTCAAGAAAAGATCGAATGGACAAGTGAAAATTACGGAAGAATTCAAACAAAAAACTACAAACGAAAATATAGGGTTTTTATCCCTATTTAACGCAAATTCATCATCCGGAGATAAAGCAATCGAGTTCGAGCCCAAGTAAACAAACAGAGCATAAAGTCGAGCACAATCAAAATCAAAAGGGGCAAAAATCACATACCAATACAATGCAAATTTGAACTCGGCCTTGAAGCAGTAATAAGAAAATTGAAGAAGCAAGCGAATCGAATTGAAGAACGAAATACAATCAAGTGGCGGCTTCAAGGAAATCTTCAAAACCCTAAATTTGAGAAGAGCAACAAAAAGGAACGGCTAGAGCTACGAAGTGAAAAGGAAAAGGAGGAAGACGTTTTTATTTTTATTAGTGGGCCAGTCTAATATTTTATTGTTAGGCTTTAATTTAAATAATAGGGTTTTGGTTTTGGTTTTTGTTTTGTTTTAGGCTTTGTTTTTAGTTTTTATTTGTAATTTCTTTTTAAATTGTGTAACCTTCTAGTTGTGTGACTAGGTGCAAACTACAGGGCGTAGTTTAAGAATTTGCAACTCAGTGGCTGAGTTGTAGCAGGGTTTTGAGCGTAGAGTTAGGTTATTCAAGTAGCGGGTTTCGCAAGTTTACATGTATAAGCGTCTGACTACTTAATTTCTAGTAGAAACCTTAGGGACAGCACGTTGGCAGGGTTTTGCCGAAGCTGGGTAAATTTGTGTGTGGTCTCTTCTGCATTACTTTCTGTTTTATATTTTATTTCCGCATTAATTTTTATTATTATTAGTATCACCCTATTCACCCCCCTCTAGGGTGAAAACAATCCTACAACTGCAGCATCATCGGCATTCATTTTCGGGTTTCTAAGTGTGGGATGCTACAAAGCTAGTTTTATAAAATGGATTTTGATTTAATCCCAAAAGTAATATTTGATATACAAAAGTCATATGTATATATTATTTCAATATGATTTGAAATGAAAACCGGCGTTTAGTTCTAGAAAGTTCACTTGTTAAATTGTTTCATGGACACATGTAGCCTATGCATTAGGAAAGCATGATATGTGCATCATGATATGATATATTGGTTGGTAATTTTCATTTGTTATAATGAAATGGGATTTCGGCGATTTTGGATAGTCAAGAACTTCCAGATTGTTATAGAACTTGAAACTAACTATTTTTGAAAATATAAAGTTTAGTTTATATAACACTTAAATTGAGAAGATAGTAAGTTAAAACAAGTTCAAATTGTTGATCATACTTTAACTTTTTAAGCAAGATGAATTTGATGTTTTGGTATATACTCTTAGGATGTAATGGAGTATTATACGAGGATGTACTGAAGTTAAAAAATAATTATAAACCTAAAGTTATGATTTATGAAATGATGCATAAATGACTTAGTATTGAATGGCGTACTATTTGTATAAATGAATGTGATTAAAAATGAATTGGTATAGTTAAGAAACCAATAGGATAAATACGTAAGTTATACGTAGATCGTTTTATTCGTATAACTATTCTTGATCCAGATTCATGTATATGTTTTCGAGATGGTTTACACCGGTCCTAATAAGGATTTTTCACTCGACTCTTGATGGTGAACACTTGATACAGATTCGTGATACGATCTCGATGTTTTCTTTCATAATATATGGATATGAAGGTGAACGGAGGTTTCTAATCAAGGAACCAAATCAAAGTCCGCACTAGAGAGGTCAAGTGATCTATACTAGTTTGGAAGTGAAATTTATTTGATCAAGCAAGTGATTAGATCGGATATTGCATATGGATGGTTCACGTGCATTATACGGGTTTAGTACATTTGTATACTATATTTGTTAGCTTATGAAGAGTTTAGGAAATGACTCTTTGATTCATTATAAGGTAGAATGAATAATCATCTAAATAATGACCTAAGGCTATTGAGCTTAAGTTATGCATAATAGATTGTTTATCTTCCTTGGACGATGAAAGAGTTTTGAACCTAGGCAAACAATAAGCATTGGTTGCTAGTGTTGTGAATATTATTTGAGTATTTATGTGCTTATTCCTTTGTTAAGGTTAGAAGTGCTGAGGAGCAAGGATGCTCGGAATGGTACAAAGAAGACGGAGAACAGTTTGAAGGAGATCCATCTAGAGTTGCTTATAGACTGGATTCCTTCTTATCTTAGTATCATGTATCTTTCGTAGTGAACTCACCGCTTGAGGTGAAGTCACTTATTATGCAATTAGGTTTGCAATTTAGTCTGTATATAGTTTCAACAGTATGCTATATATACCTTGTTCTTCTATCTTCTTTGGTTATCGTTCTTGTCTGAATTTCGAGGACGAAATGTTCTAAGTGGGGGAGAATGTAGCGATCCGAAAATTCGAACATTTCATCTTTTGAAATATAATAAAGTGTTATGAATATGATTTTATAACCATGTTAGACATCATTTAACTAATGAATAATGATAAGAAATCTATTTTTGAAATTTGTTTACAAAAATATATTCTTCGAGGAAAAATCGATAATGTGACCGAAAATCGGTTTATCGATAAACAGTCGATCGATATAAGTTGTTCGAACTCTTTTGCACTTCACTAATGATTACCTAAACATATTAGAAACTAATTAACACATTCTTCTCTTTATAAAGCATGGAACAGTCTAGAATGTTCTAATGGATAAGGGATATTATTATGAGAAGGGTATAATGGTAAATAGCATAAAGGAGAAGTGACATAAAGGTGCATGTGAGAAGGAGGCTCCTTTGTGACATTCCATGAGTGGTAGAAGTTGGTAATGACCCCTTACCCAAGCTTATATAAGAGAGGGCATACCCTTAGAGTAGAATCACAAATTCACAAAGCTTGAGTTCTAAAAATCAATGGCTTCTCTTCTTCTTTCTTTCTTCTGTTAAAAAAAAGAAATAGTTGCAAATCAACTCCAAATCACTTCAAACTTTTCCACAAGGCTTAATATAATATTATAACACCTTCAACCTAGCCAAAAGTTGAAGAAGCAAAGCCATTCTCCCCATGCAAGCATAAGCCATGATCATTAGGGGTAGAAAGGAGGTAGAGGAGCAAGGTGAAGCAAGAGAAAGAGGAAGGAAGGAGGTTGCTTGCTTGGGTTTTGGACTTTGATTCTTGGATCTTAGTTGTTTGTGTGGTTAAATGTGAGTTAATACCTCATTTGTAATTAAGTATAACATATATATGTTAGTATTTGATTGTGTTTTGTTGATTGAATTATTGTTAACTTATGTTAAAACATTGGCTTAGATTCTTTAAAAGTAAGTGACATATGTGACCCATGTATATGGACTTAAACAAACTCAAAATGGACTTGAATGGACTTGTATGACTTGTGATTGAACAAAGAACATAGGTTATAGTTGAACAAATAACATAGGTTATAGATGGACTTTGGTTTAGACTGGACTCAAATTTGAAAGTTCACTTATAGCGATAGTCGTTATTGAAGCAGTTTGGAATTGCCTTAGTTTTGGCTAATTCTATGGAACTTTGTAGAGAGATCCTTAGGGGTTTCTCTCCATATTTATAATGTTTACATGTATTTTTGTTGCTATTAAAAGCTTGGATAGTGAGAAGTTAAGTAACATCTCGAAACGGCCAAAACGTCATTAGTGCAAAACTGCCACGTTTAGACTTGATTTTTGGGCTTAAAAGGTTTGAAAAGATATTTAGATTTAAGTATTTTTGTTTCGTTCTTTTTACAAGTGTTTACTAACTATTTTTAGAGTATTTTAAAAGTGGTTTGAGATATTTATGAATTTTAAAGAATTAGTTGTGAATTTTTAAAGAAGAGATATTTTATTAAAAACATGTCGTTTTCAAGTTTTTAATGATTTTTCAAACTTGTTATTTTCAAGTAATATTTTAAATGAATGTTTTAAAACCTATTATAAGTATTTTGAAGTATAAATATCTTGGAAAATATCTTATATAAATATCTTGGAAAATATCTTATATAAATATCTTATGCAAATATCTTACCTTTTAAATTGTTTTATTAAGTTTTTAGTTTTGAATTATAAACCAAAGGTTTAGAAAGGGGTTAATAATTGCTTAATGGCCAAATTGTTCAATTTCTTGTTTGAAAAGTAATTAACTATGCTTAACAAAAAATGTCGATGAAGTAAGGCTTGTCTATTTGTGAGAGTTAAGATTAAATTTGAGTAGGGACAGAGCAATAAAGCTCTAACCTAACGGGCTTCCTTCTTGACCGAGGAATAGTAATATGTGGGAAACATGTTAATCGTGTTGATTTCTTATTGTTTATGGAAATCATTAATATTATACTTAACACTAAAAGCCGATGAGGTAGACTTATCTATTTGTGAGATTCAAGAATGAAATGTCTAGGCAATGCTTGATGAAACCAGTGCTCAAACTCACCTGGCTTCAATCTTGGGCGAGGAATTGTTAACTTGGAATGACGAAAACGAGTTAAGCATACGAACTGTGATTTGTATAAGAAATTGGTTTGACTAGATAATCGATTAATCGATTATCGAACTTGACCAAATATTGACTTAAGAAGTTATCGAAAGGCTTCATGATTTCATACTAATAAGAACCCCCAGGGAGAAGTATTGGTAAGAAATGTCTCTAGCTTTTTCTTAATTCTAAGAGAACCAGAATTAGTTAACCAGGAATTCATCGATTAGTATTGTAGAGTCCCGTAGCAGGAAGTTTGTACTTATATGAGATGACCGATAACCCGTAATCACTTCAAAACCATATACGCGATCTATGTTCTACAATCGGTTGTGAAGTGCAATGTTATGGAGTTGAACTATCTATCCTAATTTATGTCCAAGGGAAAGGTCAGAGTAACATTTCGAATGATGCCATCGTGAGGGACTGTCTATCTTGATGAGTATTCCTAGAGAGAGGGTAACATTAGCATTCGTTGGAGGACTTATGCTGGGAACCTATATGGAGGTTTGATATCTGTTCAAGATGCTCGAATCCAAGTAGTGATTCGTGATCTGTTCGAGATGAAGGAATCCAGTTGGGGATTCGTGTGCTGATCATGTGATGAAGGCTCGTGTGAGCGATGATGAACGTAGCCTCAAGATCGGGAATGACTAAAATAAGAGTAGGATGCACAATCTCGGGTTTAGCTTACCCATGAGGGTATATCAACTACAGATCTAAAGTATGCTTTCGATCATTGGGCGCCAGGATTTGGTTATACTTGGCGCCACATAGTTCACCGTTAGGCCAGTTGTGTTTACCTTTATATCCTATCTAGAGATATACAATGCTTGAAAGGAAGTTTTGATCATTGTCATGGAGATCTGCTTTAGTTTACTGGAGGCGTTTCCATGGAGAACAATCCATATATGAATGCGCCTTAGCGGTATTGATTGTATACCCATTATTGTTGTGGCATTCACATAGCAGCTATTTGATATGACTCATGTGCTACAAACTAGACATTATTTATCATATCATTATATTAAACATAATAAAATGGTTGGTTTCTTTTAAGGGGAAAACTATTATGGGAATCCTTACGGTCTCAATGGTTATTGTTACATGTTGCATGTGTCTTGAGTTTTCTCATGCTGGTTTATCAAACTGATCTGAGTGTTATTTTCTTATAATGCTCGAATCAGCTCGTGTATGTTTCTAGATTTAGCTATAGACGCTTTGGAGCTTATGGAGAAGAGGTGGAAGAAAACCTTCTATAGTATTCTTATTTTCGCAGCAATTTTTTATTGTATATATCAGCATTATGAAGACAGGCGGTTCTAAATATCCAGGCTGATGATAGTATTTAATTTTTAGTAACTCTGATATTCCTGTATTTATAGTAACCTTTTGTATTCTTCCTTTGATATTATATATTACCATTCCATTGTCAGATTCTTATGTTGTGTTCTTCTTTTCTTGTCCTATTCTCATTTTCTTTTATTTTCCCCTAACTTTCTGTCTTTCTGACACTTGGGTGCTCAGCGCACGAATACCGTGGATGTAATAGTGTCGACATTTAAGGGTCGAAAAGTCAGGCCATTACATAATATCTTAAACAAAAACAAAAGGTATCATATCACATAGAATTCACAATACCATGTATAAAGATGTCATCAACCATAGAGAATCACATTAATCAATAAATCAAAAAAACAATATCTCTTGGTTGAATCATCCATATCCAAAAATCATAATCAAAACCCAAAAATCAATAATAAGTGAGATATCACCGAGTATAATCAGGCTAGCATATAGCATTGCCCAAATA